>CM028134.1:242482500-243701666 GCA_016271365.2 Neoceratodus forsteri
TTGAATCCTAGCTGCCATACTTCTGACCATTCCTCCAACCTTGCCAAGTCCCTTTTCATCCTTTCCACGCCTCCTTGTGTATCAACCCTGTTGCAGATCTTTGTGTCATCTGCAAAAAGGCATACTTTTCCTTCCAGTCCCTCTGCAATGTCACTGATGAAGACATTAAAAAAGGACTGGACCCAATACTGTACCCTGCGGTACCCCACTAGTAACCTCTCTCTCTTCAGAGTGGACTCCATTTACAATTACCTTCTGTGACCTGTTGTGCAGCCAATGTTTTACCCAGGCTACCACCCTGGGACCCACTCCCAGGCAGGTTAATTTGACTATTAATCTTTTGTGTGGGACTGTGTCAAATGCCTTGCTAAAGTCTAGGTAGGCCATGTCCACAGCCCCTCCCTGGTCTACTACTTTGGTCACCCAGTCAAAGAAATCTATTAGATCTGTCCTGACATGACCTTCCCTGTGAGAATCCATGCTGCCTTGGGTCCTGTGCTCCACTGGCCTCTAGGTACTCAACTATTCTTTCCTTCAGAAGTGACTCCATCACTTTCCCTACCACAGAGGTCAGACTGACAGGTCTGTAGTTTCCTGCCTCTGTCTTGGTCCCACTTTTGTGAAGGGGAATCACATCCTCCTTCCTCCAGTCCTCTGGTACCACACCATCCTCCCATGATTTATTAAAAAGAGTAGCCAGTGGTTTCACTAGTTCCTCCCTTAATTCTTTTAGAATTCTGAGGTGAATTCCATCAGGACCCATTGCTTTGTCCACCTTCAGTTTTAGGAGTTCTTGCAGAACCCTTTCTTCTGTGAAAGGACTGGGATCGACCCCCCTATCAAGAGTGCTTCTGTTAATTGGATTAGGCACTTCCCCCTCCTCTTTTGTGAATACTGAGCAGAAATATTCGTTCAGTATCCCTGCTTTTTCACTGTCCCCCTCTGCCCAACCACCGTTCATTCTATTCAGCCTCGCTATCCCTCCTTTGTCGTCTCGCTCCCTGATGGTATAAAGGTTTTATCCCCCTTCTTAACTGAGTTGGCTATCTTTTCCTCAGTTTGGGCCTTTGCTATTCTGACTTCCCTCCTGCTTCCTTCTGCCTTAATTGGTACAGCTCTCTGTCCTGCTCCTTCTGTGTTTCTTATACTTCCGGAATGCTATCTTTTCTTCCTGACTTTCAGAGCCACCTCTTTTGAGAACCATAGTGGCTTTTTCTTTCGATATCGATTTGTTTATTTGCTTCACACAAAGGCTTGTTGCCTCTGTGATGGCAGTTTTGATGATTCCCCATTGTTGCTCCACACCTCCTTCTAGCCTGTTTGCTAATGCTTTTCTGAGGCACTCTCCCATCTTGCCAAAGTCAGCTCTCCTAAAGTCCAGTACCCTCACTTTTGTATGGCTTGACTCTGTAGCTGAGTTTAACGTGAACCACACTGTTTGATGGTCACTTGTCCCCAGATGGCAACCCACTTCTAGATCTGAGATCCTCTCACTGTCCCCATTTGAGAGTACGAGGTCTAAGATTGCTCCCTCATGAGTGGGTTCTGAAACTAGCTGTCTAATGCCTGCCACCTGTAGGGCATCAAGAATGGCCCTGCTCTTGGATGTGGCTGCAGCAATGTGCTCCAGTTAACATCTGGCATATTCAGGTCTCCCATCAATAGTATCTCCCTTTCTCTGCCATTCTAAGAATGCCTTCTATCATATCCTTGTCCATTCCCTCCCTGATATGGGGTCTGTACACAACCCTGTGCGGATTGTGGTGTCCTTTCCAGTCTCCAAGGTGACCCACAGTGCCTCCTCTCCTCCCTGTTTACTCTTTTGTTCAGTTGCTTTTATCCCTTCCTTTACATAGAGAGCTACTCCTCCCCTCTTCTCCCTGCCTGTCTCTCCTGTAGGTTATGTACCCTGGTATGTTAACATCCCAGTCATGGTTCTGTGTACCATGTTTCTGTGACTGCTACGATATCCAGGCATCCTCTTCCATCAAGGCCACCAGCTCAGGAGCTTGTTGCCCAGACTACGGGCATTGGTACTCATTACCCTCCATTTCCTGATGGCCTTACTCCTTTTGCCCCATCCCTGTCCTTCTTGCCTTTGTCACTTTCTCCATTTACCCTGCCCTTCTCCCTATCGACACCTCGATGTTGGTGTTCTTGCCTACTCTGTGATTGTTTGGGGGCTAGGTTTCCCTGCTCCCTTTCAGTGCCTCCCCCTTGGCTAGTTTAAAAGCTTGCCAATGAAGCATTTAAACCTATCACCTAGGATCCTGGTTCCCTCCCAGACAGATGCAGCCCATCATGCCAGTATAGGTTTGCATCACTCCAGGTGGACCCCAGTCCCCAATGAAGCCAAATCCTGAGCTCCACACCAGTTTTCAACCACTGATTGAATTCCATGGTGCGGAACACCTAAGCCCTCCTATGCCATAGATGGGTAGCACCTCCGAGAAGGTTACACGTGGTGCTACTTGACTAAGGCCCTCCCCAATTCCACAAACTCTTCCTGCACTTCTCTAATCCCTTTCTTAGCCAGGTCATTTGTCCCTAGGTGGACAATGACATCCAGCTCCCTCCCCTGTGCAGCTGCTCCGGCAATCCTGAGGATTCGCTCCCTGTCCCTCCAAGCCATGGCGCCAGGCAGGCACCTTACCTCCCTCTCCCCTTCCTCCCCCAGTTCTACCTTCCTAACAATGGAGTCCCCCACCAGGAGTTGTTTCCTTCCCCTGCAGGGTCCCCTGCCACCCTCCTGTGGGTCTCCTTTGTGGAGGTTCCCAGCATCCTCCTTGGTCTCCACTGCGGGTGCCTCCATAGAGGAACCACACTTTGCCAGAATGGCATAGGAATTGTGGAGAGGTACAACTGGAGGGATGCGCCTCTGTTCCACCACCCTTACCCTCCCTGAGCTCACTGTGGTCCAACCGCTCCTCTTTCTTGGCAACCTCTGAGGCAAAGGCAGTGGCACTGGTGGTCCCTGGATGGAAGAGGAGGTCCTACAAATCCTGGTCAACTCAGCCTGGAGATGAGCAACCTCTCCCTCAGCCCAGAGAGGTGCCTGCAGATGGGACAACACCGCATCCTCCAGAACGTCTCCCGGAAGACTGCTGCTCCACAGCCACTGCACCGCATACCTCCAATCATGTCTTATTTCTGGCCCCTTAACAGTTTTCAATCCTTACTCTTTCCTCTGTTTTTTTTCCCTCTCTCTCTCTCTCTCTCTCCTTACTTTCTGCCTGTGTGCCCTTTAAGCTCCTGATCGTCCTGTCCTGTTCTGAGACAAGAGTATCCTATATTTCTCTGTGGACCACTTACTTGCTCAGAGGCAGACCTCCACCAGCTAGAGGGGGCCGGAGAGCTACTCCTGCCCTTCTAGGATGGTGGGTCTTTGGTGGTTCTGTGATCACTCACTTCCTGCTCCCAAACAGGAAGTTCCTGTTGTCAGTCAAATCCTGTGCCTATAAAAATAGAACTAGCTTTGGGTGGAGGGAAGGAGGGCAATATAGTCCCAGCAGAGAAGTCCAGTCACACAGCAGTCCTTTCTCCTGGTGTCTTATGCCAAGATATCAGCAGAATCTTTCTAAGGCAGTCTTTAAATGTAGCTTCCTTCTAGCTAATTCCCCCTACTTACTAGATCTTTCTACCAGTAATTTAAACCTCAGCAGTTAAGTCCTTTCAATCACCTGATATTTACACCTATAACTGTTCAGATACCCATTTAGTTCAGTTAACCCAGACAGACACACACACACTTTTTTTTGTTTTGTTTTGTATGTTAGTTTTTTTACCCTAAATTAAAGGTCCAAGTACAAAAGTTCTTCTACTTTAGTCCCAGCAGAGAAGTCCAGTCACACAGCAGTCCTTTCTCCTGGTGTCTTCTGCCTGTTTGAGAACATGCCTTGCACTGGTACAGTGAATACATTTATATACATTACTCATGGGTCGATGAAGTCAAAAAATATTTTCCAGGAATTAAACCCAGCAGTGATATGTTTTAAATTAGTATTCTTCACAGAACTACAGACGTTTCACAACATTTGGGATCTAAGGAACAAGTGCCTCAGAGGTGTGTAGCTACTAGTGTGGAAACTGTGTGCTAATGCTCTTAGTGCCTGAACTTTGGATCTCACACAGCTCCCGTTCCATTTTGATGCCACTAGTAAGGGTCGTGCGTGCTCCTGCAGGGCTGTATCCCCCCCCCCCCGATCTCACAGAGGTACGGCCACCAGGACGCCAGCCAGGAGTGCGGCAGCATCTCTACCAGCTTCCATCCATGCTCAGAACTCAGCAGAACAGCATTTTGCATCAGCAGAACAGTGCTGACAGAATTTTACTGCTGGGAAGATATTAATTGACAGATTGTGTTTTGCTGTGTATGTTTAAGCAGTTTCAGTTGCTGTAACACTGTTTAGTGCCTTAGCTTACTTATATCTTGCTTACAGTCTACTTTTAGCCTTGCTCTGAGTCCCTTACTTGTGCATTCCTTACTGCGTGTTCCTTCTCCCTCAGCTCCTATTACCTGCCGCCCCCTCCCTGTTACAGATGTTCCCATTGGCTGCCTTGTATTTGTTGTTCCCTGCAGTCCTGTAACATATATTCCTCTTCCCCTTCAGCTTCTGCTCCAATTTGACACCACTAGTAAGGGTCTTGAGGGCTCCTGAAGGACTGTAGCCCCCACCCCCCCTTGGATCTCACACAGGTATGGACACCAACCAGGAGTGTGGCACCATTTTTACCAGCTTCCATCCACGCTCAGAACTCAGCATGTGGTGCCGTTACACGGTGCCGCACAACACTTCCCATCTAACCTCCCCACCACGCTTCCACCTAGTCAGCTCAATTTAACTCCACTTCCCCTGTAGTCCTACTGGTTTGTCCCATCTCAGTTCCCCCTAATCCCCATCCACTTGGATCCTTCTTGAACCCTTTCACTCTCCTCTGAATGACTTTGCACAGTAGTGAACTTCCCTAAAGATACCTCCTGACTCTATATTACTCCCCCTTCTCCATAAACCTTATGCATCTCAACTCTTCACCACATCCCTATGACCCTAATGTACTGCTCCATTATTCGCTTCTTTCTTCTTTCCTTTATTCTCTCCCTATCTTCCCTCCTTGCTCTGCAACTCGTAACTAACTCCATGCCCCTTCCACAACCCACCTCCTCTAGACCCCCTCCCCTTACTGACTTCATTATGTCCAACTTCCTTTTACAATCTCGACAGCCGCTGCATCTCATTGGTTTATGCAGCCATAAATTCCTTCTTCTGTCTCTCTACTTCAAAAAAGGTTGTCAGAACCCTCTATTAGTAACAAAATGCCCCAAACCATGCATAACCACCCTCCTTACATTCCTGCTACTATTCCTTGTCGGAGATATTGATTCCAACCCTGGGCCTACCTTACATGCTACCCCCATCTCCCCCCTCCCCCCGTCTTGGGGTAAAGAGACTCAAAACTGTCCACTTGAACATCAGAAGCCTATTGTGTAACCTGGATGAACTCACCATTTGGACCTCCCATTACCAGCCAGACATAATATGCCTATTTGAAACATGGCTTAAGCCTCTGCACCCGACAATCTCTGCAACATTCCAGGTTACAATTTCCTGTGGAACAACAGACCCCCCCCAAATGCAGAGGTGGAACCATGATCTAGTTTAAGTCACATCTCAACTTCTTAACTCCTAGTTCACCACCTCTGTCCCCTATTGTTAGGCAACTCAAAAACACTTCACATTTTCCGCACATACCTGCCTCCTGCTACTAGCCTCCTAGGACTCCCTTCTCTATTAGAAGTGATAGGCCCCCTAGTGAGCAAACACTGGTTACTCACCTGAAACAGTAGTTCGAGGAGTGGCATGTGTTATTCACCCACACTTGTCAGCATGTCCCTTTCCCCTTTAATTCTTGCTGGAAGGTCTTCAAGCTGGCTCCTCCCTCCCACCCGGGTGGTATAACCATTGGCTCCGCCTCATGACGCCAGATCTTAGCCTGCTGGAAGCCAGGTTGTGTGTCGCAGCCAGGGAGGTCGGGTGGGTCAGTGTGGATGAACAACATATACCACTCCTAGAACTACTGTTACAGGTGAGTGACCTGTTTTTCTAGGGATGTGGACATGTTGTTCTTATCCACACTTGTTGGCAGACTCCTAGCAATTTTCCGGGAGAAGGGAGGCAAGGTGCACACACCCTACTTAGGAAACAGAGACTGGAGAACTGAGGCCCCAAAACCAGCATCTCGGCGTGACTCAAGATCAATGTGGTAACGGGTGATGGAGGTGTTTGCTGTCTTCCAGGTAGCAGTCCTGCAGATTTCCTGGATCGGGGTGTCCCTGGAAGCAGCCACTGACGCAGCGATATGGTGGGCAGAATGAGTTCTTATCCCTCTGGAAGGCTCCCTGCCTGCCAACCTATAGCAGAGATAAATGCATGATGTAATCCATCTGCCAATCGTCCACTTTGCTGCAGGCCTGCCAGGTGTGACTTTAGCATAGGTGACAAACAGCTGGCGAACCTCTCCCCGAACTTCCGCCATCCTCTCCTTATAGTAGGAGAGAGCACGTCTCAGATCCAGAGTATGGAGCCTGCACTTGGCATCCGAGGTGTAGTTTGGATAGAACACAGGCAGACTCAACACCTAATTAAGGTGAAACTCTGACACCACCTTCGGGAGCAATTTCGGGTAGAGACGCAGGACAAACTTGTCCCTGTGAAAACCAGGTAAGGAGACTCCACTGAGAGTGCCTGGAGCTCCCCAGTCCTTCTGGTTGACGTGATAGCCACCATGTAGGCCATCTTCCATGGCAAGTGTGACATCTCACACATGTGCATTGGTTCGAATGGCTTGCCCATGAGCTTTTCCAGGACCAGCAGGAAATCCCACGCAGGTGGAGGTTCATGCACCAGAGGGGATATGCGATTGAGGCCTTTGAAAAAGCACCAGATCACCTTCTCCTGTGCCACTGCCTGCTGACCGTCCAGCGCCTGGTAAGCAGACATGCCTGCCAGGTGCACCTTAAGGGTCGAAGACCCCCTTTGGACAGAGACCAAAGGTAGTCTAGGATGCTAGCCACTGGACAGGACAGAGGGTCCAAGCCCTTACCCTGACACCAAATGGAAAATCTCTTCCATTTGAAGGCATAGCACCGTCTGGTCGACTCCTTCCTGGATGCTTCCGCTACAGCGAGTACATCCTCAGAAAGACCCAAAGCCTGGAACTCTAGCCACTCAGGAACCAGGCTGTCAGGTGCAGGGACTGAAGGTCCAGATGGGATACCTTCCCCTGACTGACTGAGATCAGGTACATACGTGCTCGAAGACACTTCGGGAGCCTGTTGCTGAGACTGAGGAGATCTGGATACCAGAACTTGCGGGGCCAGTCTGGGGCTATCCGGATCACCTGCGCCTTGTCCCTCCTTGAGGAGCACCCTGTTGTAAAAGGGAAATGGAGGGAAGGTGTAGAAGAGGCCTGGGGTCCATGGCCTCAAGAAGGCATCCTCCTGCAGCGATACCCACTGAGGGGGGCCGGCATGAAACAGCCTCAGCTTGGTGTTTTCCCTGGAGGCAAACAGGTCCACCATTGGTTTTCACCAGTGGGAGAACAGGCTGTGCGCTACCTCTGGATGGAGAGGCCACTCCTGGGATGTCTCGCCTATGCAGCTGAGAGCATCCGCCAGTTGAGTAGAGGCTTCTGCCACATGGATGTCTAGGGGATCCACCTCCAGTCGGCTCACAGGAGTCCAGATGCAGAGTGCTTCCCTGCACAACAGCCAGGAGTGCGTGATGCCCTACTTGTTGAGGTAGTAGGTGTCATGGTATTGTCCATCTGGACTTGAATCACTTGACCCCGAAGCTGCTGAGCGAATGCGGACAGTGCCAATCTGACTGCTCTGAGCTCCAACAGGATGATATGGTGTTGGGATTCCTCGGGGGGCCAGAACCCGTGGGCCATGCTGTTCCCCATGTGGGCTCCACAGCCTGTGAGAGGCGCATCGGTTGTGAGGATGACCATCTGCTCGGGGCGGACAAACGGGATCCCTTCCTGCAACTGGTCTACGATGGTCCACCACTGGAGAGCGTCCCACATCTTCTGGGTCACAGTGATCAGCTGGTCGAAATGACCTAGACGCAGAGTCCATTGGGCGGCCAGCTCCCATTGAAGGGGGCGCATATGCCACCAGGCTCAATGGACCACAGTAGTGCAGGCCACCACGTAACCCAGAAAGCGCAGAAAGCCCAGGCAGGGTGAAACTGCCCAACTAGAAATGACTGGACAAAGGAGGAGAAAAACTCTGCCCTATCCGCCAGGAGCTATGCTCTGGCTTGGCATGAGTCAAGCTCTACCCCGATGAAGTACATCACCTGAGATGGCATGAGCTCCAAGGCCAAGTTGAGAGGTCTGGAGGGCCAGGTCCCTGGACCTCTCCATCTCTTGCTGGGTGCAGCCTGCCAAGAGCCAATCGTCGAGGTAAGGGTACATTCTGACCCCTCAACGCCTGAGATGGGCTGCCACCACTGCCATGCGTTTGGTGAAGACCCATGGGACCAGTGACAGGCCAAATGGCATGGCTCGGAACTCATATAGGATTCCCTCTGCTCTGAAGCGAAGAACCGTTGGTGGGATGGACAGATTGGGACATGAAAGAACATGTCCTGGAGATCCAGAGAGCAGAACCACATGTTTTGCTCTGGGGATGGTATGATTTGGAATACAGTTACCATCCTGAAGACGCGTGGCCTGAGATACTGATTCAGGTCGTGCATATCTAGAATGGGGCGCCAGACCCCCATCCGCTTTGGAACCAGGAAGTACCTGGAAACTAACGCTGGGTTGACTGGAGGATCTGTCACTCGAACCACTGCCTCCTTGAGGAGGAGCTGGGCTATGTAGTCTCTCAGAACCTACCGAGTGTGTGCTGATACTCTCTCCTACCATGGGATGCAGACTCGGCAAGGAGGGTACTGCTCAAATTCCAAAGGCAGACCCTGGCCGACGACTTCCAAGACCCACCTGTCCATGGTAACAGTGGACCAGGCAGAAAGAAAGTGGCGGAGCCGACCCCCCCCCCCATGGGAGGAACCAGAGTTGGCGTGATGGAGATAGGGGTGGCATCCCCTATCCCGTCACTGAGCAGGCTTGGAGGAAGGGAGTTCAGGGCCTGAACCCCGACCTCCTTGTCTGCGGCCCACCTGAGGCCTGGACTCGGGCCAAGGGCGCCAAGCCTGTGCCTGCTGTTGCTGCCCACCATGATAGGAGGGCTGCTGGGCCGCAGGAGCAGGGTGCCAAAAAGGCTTTTTCTTCTGCTGCTGCTTCTTGCCCGGAGCACTTTGAGCAGAAGTGGCTGAGTCCAAGGTGGCATTGGACTGCTCAATTCACTGAAGGTGACCATCCACACCTGGGCAGAAGAGATCGGTACCCAGGAAAGAAACATCAGTGAGTTTGTGCTGGGTATCCGCCATAAAGGTGGAAAGCCTCAGCCAAGCCCGGCCGCGTAAGGCAACCGTGACTGCCACCGAAGGGGTGCAAGAGTCCCCAAGGTCCAAGGCTGTCTGAAGCTGTTGCTTAGCAATGGCACGGCCCTGGTCCTGGACCTGCTGGACCATAGTCTGAAGGTCCGCGGGGAGGTCCACAGGAGAACTTCATCCAACGACCCCAGGAGGGCATGGGAGAAGTGCGCCATGATGATGGCTGAGCTTGCCTGATGGAGGCCTAGAGAGGAGGCTGCACAGACCTTCCTGGCAGAGTGGTCCAGTTTTTTGGACTCCTTGTCTGAAGGTCTATCTGTGTCAGCAGATCTGCCTGTTCATCTGAACACAGAAGTGGTCACTAACCCCTCAGCCGAGGGATGTTCCATGAACCCCAAGAGGATACTTCCGGGCCACCCGGGCAGATGGTGCTGGGCAGGAGGCAGGATGCTGCCAGAGCTCCAAGGCCGGGACAACAGTGGCCTCGGCCACCGGAAAGGCCTCCGTAGGGGTATCCCCTCTCTTAAGAATATCTGTAAGAGGGTATTCCACCAGTTTCTGGACAAGTTCCAGGGGCATCCCTGTGGATTCAGAGATAAGGTGAAGAATCCCTTGAAAAGATGAAGGGCCCTCCTCCGTCAACAGACTACCGATCGACCCATCATCCAGCGGGTGACAGTGAAGGTCGGTGTCATCAGAATCCGAGGTATCCGGATAAATCAGTCGACCACCAAGATCCCCCTGAACACGCCTGGGACGATCAGGCATAAGGGTGACCGATAACCTGCAAGGAAGACCCAGGACCATTCGGGAATCCTTTGTAGGAGCCCCTCCCATGGGGTGTTTTGGTGGTGGCTCCACCACTATCAGTGGAGAGACTGGTTTTGGCCGAACTGGGGCAGGTTTCACCGGCTCCGCGGGCAGTGGGAACCGATTTTATTGGTTCCAAGGGCGTCTGCTTCGGCCTGGGAGGCAAAAGCCACGTAATGGCCAGGGTGGAAACTGAGGAAGGCTTCTGCCTTGACAGAATGAGCTGTTGCCACATCAAATTTTCGTAGCGTTGATGGAGTTTCTGCCAAAGCCTCCCCCTCATCCGAAGAGTGCGAAGATAAGCGGTGACGTCACCGCTTTTCGGAAAGCTTATGCGCCTTCCTTGGCCAGTCAGTCAAGGGGGTCCGAGATCTTGACCTCGATCGGGATCACCAACTGGGTCGCTCGGGAGACACCGGTGGAACCAGTGATTTTCCCGGATCCAGGGCTGGTTCCTCGATGGGACTGCCAGCAAGCTGGGTCTCCTCATCGGGGATAAACAAGACCGGAGTCTTGTTAAGAGAGTCATCGACCTCCTTGGCAGACAACCAATCGACAGAGTCGAGAGTTAACTCACCCACATCTTCGATCGAGGCTTTGGCTGGCTGGCCCGATGATGGGACTGAAAAGCCGGCGGCTGAAGCCGCAATCTCGACCGAGGTCGAGACTGGGAGATTCCTGGGACTGAGATCACTCTCGATCCCAAGAACGTCTTCGCTGAGATGAAGAATATCTTGAGTCCTTGTCCTTTTTACAGGGCCAGGAGTATGCAAGCCCGAAGGTCCCTTGCCCTTAGTGGGGAGAGAAAGGCACATCTCCCGAAAGGAGCCCGAGAATGTGGAGCCCAGGTTGAGTGGAATGAAAATCGGCCGAGAGGAATGCTCTGTGGCATACATCGCCTCTTCCTCGAAGGTCTGCATCTGTTCTAAGTGCTCGGCAGACCCTGCAGCCGTGGGGGAGACTGCCCACCAGGCCTCTTTGGATTTAACTGGTGGATTCCATTTCTCAGGCCTGCCCAGCTTCAAGTGTGCGAGACGATCGCTTGGAACGCGAGGCAAAACTCGCAAGCCTGGGTGTCATGGCCTGCATCCAAGCAGTAGACGCACGTGGCGTGTGGGTCTATGCCTGACGTTTTCTGTCCACAAGGGCACCGGCGAAAACCGGGGGAAGATTTATCTTCCATTATTCAGAAGCAAAGTCTACAATTGCTAGCTCGGACAAGCGTACTCTTCAGCGGATCTGAAGAGCTCAGAGCCAGGGCCTACAACACGCGGTAGCAGAAAGGAGGCAACCTGTGTCTTCCAGTGGAAAGGAAGATCTGGCATCATGGGGTGGAGCCAAGGGTTATACCACCTGGGTGGGTGGGAGGAGCCAGCTTGAAGACCTTCTGGCAAGAATTAAAGGGGGAGAGGGACATGCCAACTAGAGTGGATAAGAACAACATATACACATCCCTAGAATAAAGATTTCATCATCCTCATGACTTCAACATCAACTGGCTGGATCACAACAAATCTGCTGCTGAACTATCTATCCCTCAGCAAACTGCTTCTCACACACATCATCTCCCAACCCACCAGAATCTCCAACAATGGACGTACCGCCACACTCACTGACTTGATCCTATCCCCTAACGTTGACAAAACATCCTGCTCTGGAACCCTCCCTGACTCAATTAGCGACCATTCACAAGTGTTCTGCACTTGGCATGCCAAAGTTCCTCACGTCCCCTGACGCACACACACAATCCACTTCCTGGACTTCTCCTCTCTTGATCCTTTACTGTTTAAAGCCGATATTACCAACTATGACTGGTCCCATCTCTGGACCACCTCAGATGTCGAACCCTGTGGTCTCATATTTTAACTCAGCCTTCACTTCACTGCAGAGCAAGCACGCATCCTTCACCACAATGAGTCTCTGTGGTCAGCAAACAAAATGGCTTACCCACCCCCTCCTAACCCTCATGGAACAGAGGGACAAAAGCTGGGCCACCTACAAAGCCACCAATTCCAGCTCAGATCGTAACATATACAGAACCCTAAGAAATAAATGTAGACAAGCCATCCATCATAGCAAAAGCTCCTACTTTCACACACATCTTGCCTCCCCCAACAACCCACGCTAATGCTGGAACCATCTCAAACTGTCTCTTGGACTCTCCAACACCTCTGACTTTGAGATCAATGGCGTCAACTGCAACAATCTGCTCACCATATCTAATGCCTTTAACACTCTCTTCTCCAACCTCTCTGCCTACACCTCAGTCCTTGACAGCTCTGTAGAGCGCCCCTTCCCCACCCTCAGACTCACACCCTCCCTTCCTTTTTAGGCTGTCTGACCCAAAGTCATCTACAAGCTCCTTAAACACATCCCAGAGTCCAAATCCACAAGCCCTGACAGTTTAGAACCCAAGCTGCTTAGATTAGCTGCCTGGGGGATGGCAAGCCCAGTGACCAGATTCCTTAATCTTTCACTCTCCTCTAATACTGCCCCATCCTCCTGGAAACAGGCCAACATAGTCCCAATACATAAAAAAGGGAAAGCTAAACTTATATCTAACTACAGGCCTATCGCCATACTTCCAGTCCTGAGTAAAATCCTCGAAAAAATTGTTGCTTCCCAACTAAACTCTTGTCTTGCCAAATACGACCTCCTCTACCCAGCCCAATAGGTTTCAGGAAGGCCACTGCACTCCTCACATTAACCAACAGCATAGTTCCCTCATTAGACAGAGGTGAATACACCGGGGCTGTGTTTATAGACCTCACAAAGGCCTTCGACAGTGTCAACCCCACCCATCCTTCTCAATATGTTTAGTACCCTCGGGATATCTCCTTGCCTTGGTTCTCTAGCCATCCCTCCAATAGGCAACAGTGAGTCAGGATCAGCTCCCCTTTCTCTCACTATCTCCCTTCCCTATTACGCGTCCCTCAAGGTTAGATGCTAGGTCCATTGCTATTCTCACTGCACATCAACTCAATCCATAACTGCTTTAATCATTCCACCCCCCTCTTATACGCTGATGACCTAGTTAAGTATTCTCGTATAACTTATATTGAGAAAATGCAACAAAAAATTACAAAATATGTAAAGGCAGCAAAAGATCTTTCCTATGAAGAAAGACTAAACAAATTCAATTTAATGGCTCTAAAAACAAAGATGGTTGAGAGGAGACCTCATGTTAGCCAGAGAGGTCATTAATGATGAATATCTCGTGTCTGAGATGGGACTTGCATTCAGCCAAATAAATGTAAATATTAGGGGTCACCCTCTGCAATTGAAACGTAATAATTTCTCTTCAAACAAACGTGCATATTTATACTCACAGAGAATAGTTAAACCTTGGAATTCACTGCCCTTGCCAGTGGTTGTGAGTGAATCAAAGTTAACATTCAAAAATAAATTAGACAATTTTCTGATGGAAAACAAGACACTGTGCTATTATGAGTGATTGATAAGATCACTACATGGGCTTGCTCCTTTCTCTTCCTAGTGAATCCTGTTCTTCTGCAATGGTTGACTTAAACAGATCCCTAACCTCCGACCTTAGGGTCGTCCAGTCTTGGCTTACAGATAATAAACTCATGAACCATACTAAGTCACAGGTGATGCTCTTCAGCAACCTCCGCCCCCCCAAAAAAAAAATGGCTCAGGGACAACTGTGACCAATTAGTAGTTTTATGTGATGATGGCACCCCTCTGGAAACTGTCACCTCCTTCAAATACCTAGCAATCATACTCGATCCCTTACTGGACTTCTCTCTCCACCTCACGTCCATCAGCTTAGCTGTCAACTCTTAGCATTGGAATTGCTTACTGTGCTACCCACAACCTCTTGCCACCTGCATGCAAAATCATTGCAAGATGCCTACCCATTCCCAAGCTCACTTATGGCCTGCCAGTATTCTCTTCCACCTCCAGTACAGGGTATGAAATTTGTGAAAAAAGTACATGCCCACTTGGGCATGTAAGAAGAAAAATGTACATGCCCAATAAACTATTTACATGTCGCCCCTTAGTTAACATAATTTTAAATGCCATCTTCACTGGACCAAGCACTTTTGTTTTCATCACCACTAGGGCTGGCAGAAGCAGCATGCAGTGACAGTGTTCTGGAGCCATAATCTTTGGTAGTGGGCCTTCTTTTGCCATGTTTCCACCACAGTGATATGGCACCTTCAGGGTTATAGTCACTAAGCTGGGGTCCATTGAGAGATATAGACACCAAGTCGTGAAGGGTGTCTGGGCGTAATCCAACCCTCCAGTCATTTTTTATTCTTCCCATTAGAGAGAAGCCTCGTTCTGCAGCAGCAGTGTGAACAGGAATCAGGAGAATGATTCTGACAATGGCCAACACATTTCGAAATTGTTGATCCTGCACATCAGCAAGAATCACTTTCTGCCACAATTTCAGAGACTTACAACTTTCGACAGACAGCAAGTGGAGTACGTGCTTTTTTAAGTCTAGCCACTCCAGCAGTACCAAAGTAACATCAACTCCACGAGATTCTAGGACCACTTTATAGTGATCAACAATTGTTTGAATTGCTTGATCTCCATATGTTTGAAGTGCCTCTGTGGATGTTGGCCAGGACTGAAAATTTAAAACTCTTGCAGCTAGTAGCACTTCATTGGTTGTGAAGGACTGAAAGCGCGATTCAATGTGCTGTGACGTTTTCCCAAGAATTTTTTTGATCTCTCAAATTGTGGCTTCTACAATGTCTGAAGGAGAACCTGATCTGTGCCTGCTAGTTTCATTAGTTAAGTCAACACTATTGTACTGAGTTAGGTTCTCATTTACAAATGTAAGTGTTATGCGGTGAAGAGTTTCTTGATTCCAGAGACCATTTAGTTTTTGAATTGTGCTTTCTACTCTGCTATGAACTTTTTCAACAGTGGCATCCTCTTGCTGAAAGCACAGACCAAGAGCAGATAAGTAACCAAAAAACACTTTCAGAAAGTTCATGTATATAACACATTTTAAAGTCTTAAGCACTTTAAGTATTCCTAGAGCTTTTCGGCCATGATCCTGCTTGTTTGTCAGTGACACATGTTCGAGGTGAGGTACTAATGCAGCCCAGTTCCTTTCAAGGGCAGAAATGGCCCGTTCTCTGTGTGCAAGCCACTTAGTGCCACCAGTGTTAACTGGTTTGACCACATTAATATTTAAAAGGGATCCCGTTTCCTCTAGGCCTTTCCAACTTTTTGGCGACCTGTGGTAAAATGAGTAAATGTTCAGCAGAAGTTGTTCTAATGACTTGTAAAAGGGACAGTCTCTGAACGAATCCTTTACAGCAAGCTCTAAATGATGTGCACAGCAGTGTATGTCAATGAGGTGTGGGCACTGGCAATCTTGCTTTATTCGCGTAAGGACACCTGAAGTGCTCCCCAACATTACAGCAGCACCATCAGATGTCGCACTTATCAGCTTATGTTTCCAACCACCATCCTTTAAACCACCTTCACTCTCTAAAGCATCAATGACAGTATTTAAAATGCTTTCTGAATTAGGGACACTGACTGGTTTCAGTGCAAGAAATCGTGTTACAGGTAAGCCATTTTCAAAAATACATACATAAATGCCCTCCTCCTCAGTCACACTTTTATCTGTGCAGGAATCAACAAGAAAAGAAAAGAAGTAATTGTCTTGTAGTAGACTAGCAGTAGTGCTATGACTATCTTGGGCAATATAGTGAATGAAGACACGGCATTGCTTGTCACTGCTGTAACTGTGACTCATAGCATCATCCCCATGATTTCTTCTTTGTAAATCTATCAACCCAGGAAAATCCCTGAAAGGCCTTTCGGTCTTAGCAATGTAATATGAAGTACAGAACAATTTACAAATTTGATCCATTTCTTTTTGTTCCATTAATTGTATGGATTTCTCTACTGGTCTTTCTCCAACTTTTGTTTTATTTGCAATGTATGCCCTCTCAGCATTTTTGTGTGCTACGGACACTTCATGTGCTGAGATAATGTGTACTCTAAAAGTACTGCATCCAGTTCTGAAATTATTTTTGCTTTGACTTTTATCGTAATTCTGACACCATGTACAGAACATTGCACATTTATCTGTGTCATAGGCAAGCCACTGACTGCCTTTTTTCAATGACTCTTGAAATTTTCGAACTTTTTGGGCCTTAACTGGGTTTTCAGTATGAGTAGCATCACATGTGGAACCATCAGTGGTTACAGCAGTTTGACTGTCTGGGCAAGGAGGTGGTGGAGTTAGTACCGTAGCTGAAGTGCTTGTGGTGGTGCTAGTTCTTGCTACTGGGGAATCCTCAGCTCCCACAGTCTCATCAGTACGCTTTCTCTTAAATCCAAATTTAGAAAGACTCATGGCTGCAGTGCTCTGTGCTCATGGGTGTGGCAGCAGATAGCTGTGCAGACTGGTAGCACTAAGTGGCTTGCACTTGCACAGAAGAGTAACAGAAGTGATTGTCCAAGCTAGGCTGTTAGGCTATGCTACTGATGCTAATCTTGTAAGTTAACACAGAGAATGTTACTTTGTATGCTGATGTTAACTTAAACTTAGTTGTCTGTGAATTGATTCAGTTGTCAATAGATGCACTGTCTATGCACAAGAAAAACTGCCTGTGTGTTTGTCTCTTTGCTGGACAATAATAATAAAATAAAAGCAACAAGAAAAAATGTGTGTTGTCCGATTTATTTAAGTACAGGTGGGGCGGTGGTGCTTATTTGCTCACAGACAGTTGCCCAGCCCAGCCCTTTATGGCTTCAAATAACCTTACTTTTCCCTTTTAGAACTGGCCCAATAAATCCCAAGTAGCTTTTAAAAAAGCTGCCCAGGCCTTAACAAAACCTTTTTAGATTACTTATGGAATGGGATTAATAGGCTTTACTTTAACAATAATAACTCAGATCCCAGTATTTAGATAGGTGGTAGTAGTCCAACCACAGAGCAGCTCACTCATAAAAAAAATTTAACTAGTCTGTAAGACGCTTTTAACAGTAGATCTCTGCTGTCTATGGATTTTTAGGGCAGTCCACAAGTAGCTGGAAGAAAAGCTTTTAATAAATGTTTTTTTATAACTGATCCGGGATCCCTGGAATGTACAAAGTTAGACCACTCAGAGTAGGTAGCTTGTACAAAAATATTTAATACATCATTTCATTTTTTATAACCAGTAACAACAGTAATCCCTGCATTTAGATTTTAGTTGGTTCACACTACAGTAGCTTGCAAAACAGCTAGTTCTAGGGACATGGATATGTTGTTCATCCATACTTATTGGCAGGCATCCTTGCCGCTTTAAATCTTGCCGGAAGGTCTTCAAGCTGGCTCCTCCCACCCACCCGGGTGGTAAAACTCTCGGCTCCACCCCATGACGCCAGATCTTCCTTACCGCTTGGAAGCTCAGGTTTGCCTCCTTAACGCTCTGCGTATAGACTAGTTCCTAATTCTTGACTCACCGAAATCAAAAGTTTTGCAAAAAGACTTGGTCTTTCTCCCTCGCAGCTCGATGGACAAATCGACTCCCGGTTTCCGGAGATGCCCTTGCGGGCAGAAGATGTCTCGGACGGATCCGCACTCCAGGTGCGTCTACTGCTTAGGCCTTGAGCACGACCCGCAGGCTTGCGACCTGTGCTCTTCTTTTTCGGCCTACGTCCTCGAAGACCGTGCTGCCCGTTTATAGCTGGGGCGTCCCGAGAAAAGATTTCCTCCGGTTAAGTCTAAAGAGGCCCGGTTGGCGGTGTCCGCGGCGGCGGCTCCGGCGGATCAGCTCGAGCAGATGATCGCCTCAAGAGGAAGGCGACGCGGGCGCTTCTACCTCGGCTGCGGCATTTGTCCCGCTCTCTCTCGGTGCCTCGTATTCGGCTTCTTTTAAGGAGCTTTGTCTGACCCTCTCGACGAAAGGTGAGGGTCCAACTTCTTCTGGACCTTTTTCTCGGTCCAAAAAGAGAGACAAAGTAAGTCTCACCGTCGACGCTCTTGGGAGCGGGAAAGATCCCCCTCCCCTAGTTGTCGACAGTCGACTTCGGTCGACCCCTCGGCTTCGGCCACTGGCTTCACGGTGTCCCCGTCAGGCCAGTTGACCGAGACTCCCGTCGACGCGGTCGAGATTTTTCTCGACCCGTTGGACGGGTTGTCGGCTGGAGAAGCTGAGAATCCCCTCTCTCCGGTTCCCCCGGTGGGAGCTGAGGATCCCGTCGGCTTGTCTGTGCCTCCGGTTCTCAAGCCTTCGGTGGAATCTGCTCGAACCGAGGGGAGTGCCGATTCTCGACACCTCCTCGCACCGCCCTCGGCCTAGCCGAGGTTCTCGTCTGGACGCTTGCTGTCCAGCCGATCCCGCCGTCATAGGCGGTCTCGGCACCGCAGCAAGCGGCGCCGCCGCTCTTCCTCCTCCTCGGACGAGGGGAGGCTTCGGCGCAAGTTGCGTCGGAGGTATGAGGAACTCATGTGGCAACAGCTCCTTCTAGCCGGGAATAAGCCAACCCCGTCGTCTTCCCCGGCCATTAAGTGGCTGTCACCGGAGCGGCCAAAACAACCCCTCATTGTAGCCGAGGAGCCTGTTCCAAGGCCGGTTGTTCGGCCAATTCCAGCTGCCCCACCGATTCAGGTGGAACCTCCACCTCCACAGCCGTTATTTGGGGCTCCGACCAAAAATTCTCGGTCGGCTCAAGGACTGCCCCATAGGCTGTCTGTCACCCTCACTCCCAACAGACCTCGGCAGGTGGAGGGTGGCTCAGGCCCGAGGCAGCTCTTTGAGGACTCTTCTGAGTCCGAGAATGATTCCTCCCTTTTCTCCAAGTGAATGGACTTGGAGTCCTCAGGAGGACAGTCAGTGGACGATAGCCCTTCGTCCTTCCTAGGATTGCTTCGGCTCATCTCGGAGTCCACCGGGATGAAGCTCGAACCCGTTTCTAAATGGGCCAGGTATCCCCTCACGGAGATTTGGACCGAGGGGATCTCACGGAGGCCTTTCCGGTGGCCGAGGCCATAGTGGGTCCAGCCTTGGAGCTTTGGCAGCGCCCTGCTTCCTGCCCTGCGCCTTCGGCCAGAATGGCCAGGAAGTATGCGGTCCCTACCGGTTCCCTGTCGGTTTTTCGGAACACCCCTCTGCTGAGGGGTTGGTTACCGACAGCGTTTTCCGGCGCGCCGGGAACGCCAGGGATGTGGACAAACCTCCCGACAAGGAATCCAAGAAATTGGATTATGCCGGGCGAAAAGTCTATGCTGCATCCTCTCTCGGCCTTCGTCAGGCCAGTTCGGCCGTCCTCATGTCACATTTTTCTCATGCCCTGTTGGGCTCCCTGGATGAGGTCATCCCTCATCTTCCCGCGGATCTGCAGACTACGGTCAGGCAGGTGTGGACCAGGGCAGGAGTAGTGCCAAACAGCAGCTCCAGACTGCTTTAGACATTGGGGACTCATGTGCCAGGTCTGTGGCGGCCGCGGTGGCCATGCGTCGTCGGGCTTGGCTGAGGATATCCACCTTTACTTGGATACCCAGCACAAGTTGGCAGATGTTCTCTTTTGGGGACTGACCTCTTCGACCCTGGGGTGGAAGGTCACCTGCAGAGGATCGAGAAGTCCAATGCTACCTTGGACTCGGTCTCTTCCACTCAGAAGGACAAGGCCTTAAGCCACAGCCTAAGCCCTTTCGTCCTTCTCGCCTCTAGTGCGCCGCGCCCAGCAACGTCAGGGCCAGCAGGCTCGGGCTTGCATCCCAAACCCAAGCCGTCGGCTTCCTCCAACAGGAAGCAGGAGGTAAGGCCAGGAAGTCCCTCGGCGGTCCCTCCTCCAAGCCTGCCCAGTGACGGGCTGAGGGGTGTCGCCCCCATCCCGTCCCCTCACCCCTAGTTTCCCCCGGTAGAGACGGCTCCGACACTTCCTTTCCGCCTGGTCCGTTATTACCACGGACAGGTGGGTACTGGAGGTGGTGGGAAAAGGCCTGCCTCTAGAATTCGAGCAGGCCCCGCCCTTCAGAGCCGTCGCACCTCTGGGGGCCTCGGGGTCCGCAGCCTCACTGTCGGCTCGTCGAGCCGACATCGCTCTCCTCCTCCAAAAGGAGGTGATCAGGGAGGTAGCGGACCCCCCAGACCCGGGGTTTGTGTCCAGGTACTTCCTGGTTCCGAAACGGACAGGGGGGGCTGGCGCCCCATTCTCGACCTACACGACCTGAACAAGTTCCTAAGGTCTCGAACCTTCAGGATGGTCACTCTGGCTCAGATAATACCATCTCTGGAACACGGCGTGTGGTTCTGCTCTCTGGACCTGCAGGACGCGTTCTTTCACGTCCCTATCCGTCCGTCACATCGGAGATTCCTTCGCTTTCGAGCGGAGGGATCCCTCTTCGAGTTCCGAGCCATGCCCTTCGGCCTGTCTCCAGCTCCCAGGGTCTTCACCAAATGCATTGCAGTGGTGACAGCTTTCCTGCGGCGCCGAGGGGTTCGGGTGTACCCTTACCTGGACGATTGGCTGATAGCAGCCCCCTCCAGACAGGAGGTGGAGCGGTCCAGAGATCTGGCCCTCCAGGTTTGCTCTCAAGTCGGCCTTCTCATCAACGAGGCCAAGTCGGAACTCGAGCTGAAGCAGGTGATTCTGTTTATCGGGGCAGAGCTCGACTCTCTTCGAGCCAGAGCACGGCTCCCGGCGGACAGGGCCGAGGTTCTTACCTCCTTTGCCCAATCATTTCTGGTTGGGCAATCGAGCCCTGCCCGGGACTTCCTGCGTCTCCTGGGTCTCATGGCGGCCTGCACCAGCGTGGTCCGTTGGGCATGCTGGCGCATGCGCCCCCTTCAGTGGGGACTGGCCAGCCAGTGGTCACAACGCTGCGATCCACTGGACCAGCTGGTGGTGGTGACCCAGGAGATGTGGAACGCTCTCCGATGGTGGATCATTCCATCTCATCTGCAGGAGGGTATCCCGTTTGTCTGCCCCGAGCCGACGGTCTTTCTATCGACCGATGCCTCTCTGATGGGTTGGGGTGCCCATCTGGGGGAACACCGAGCGCACGGCCTCTGGTCCCCGCGGGAGTCCCGATGCCACATCAACCTGCTGGAGCTCTGAGCGGTCCGCCTAGCTCTCACCGCCTTTGCTCCGTTTCTCCGGGGTCAAGTGGTCCGAGTCCAGACGGACAATATCACGACCATGTACTACCTAAACCGCCAGGGCGGGACGCGTTCCATGCTTCTATGCAAGGAAGCTCTCCGCATTTGCTCACTCGTGCGCAGCCTGGAGGCGGATCTCCTAGCCATTCATGTGGCAGGAGCCTCCAACATCCTGGCCGATGCCCTGAGCCAGATAGGGGCTGCATCTCACGAGTGGTCTCTCCTGCCAGAGGTAGTACAAGATCTGTTCTCCCACTGGGCACACCTCAGGTGGACCTGTTTGCCTCCAGGGAGAGCGAAGCTGAGGCTGTTTCATGCCCCCCCTCAGCAGGGCTCGCTGCAGGGGATGGTTCTCGAGGCTGTGGACCCGGGCCTCTTTTACGCCTTTCCCCCATTTCCCTTGATTCACAAGGTGCTTCTCAAGGCAAGGAGGGACAAGGCGCAGGTGATTCTGATAGCCCCAGACTGGCCCTGCCAGTTCTGGTACCCAGATCTCCTCAGCCTCAGCTCCAGGCTCCCGAGGCAGCTTCCAGCTCGCCCGGACCTGCTCTCAGTCAATCAGGGAAGGTGTTCCATCCGGACCTTCAATCCCTGCACCTGACGGCCTGGTTCCTGAGCGGCTAGAGTTCCAAGCCTTGGGTCTTTCCGACGAGGTCCTCAATGTTGTTGAGGCGTCCCGTAAGGAGTCGACCAGGAAATGCTATGCCTTCAAATGGAAGAGATTTTCCATTTGGTGTCAGGGCAAGGGCTTGGACTCTTCCTCCTGTTCTTTGGCAAGCATTTTGGACTATTTATGGTCCCTTTCTAGTCAAGGGCTTAGGTCGACGACCCTAAAGGTGCACCTGGCAGCCATCTCTGCTTACCGGGCACGGGCTGGGGAGCAGTCGGTTGCGCAGGAGAAGGTGGTCTGGCGCTTTTTCAAAGGCCTTGATCACATTTCCCCTCCGGTGCGAGAACCTCCACCTCCGTGGGATTTACTGCTGGTACTGGCACAGCTCATGGGCAAGCCATTCGAACCAATGCACAGGTGTGAACTCGCTCACCTGTCGTGGAAGACCGCCTTCTTGGTGGCTATCACGTCACCCAGAAGGATGGGAGAACTCCAGGCGCTCTGCATTGAGTCTCCTTACCTGGTCTTCCACAGGGACAAGGTTGTCCTGCGCCCCCACCCGAAATTCCTTCCGAAGGTGGTGTCAGAGTTTCACCTTAACCAGGTGTTGACTCTGCCGGTGTTCTACCCCAATCACACCTCGGAGGCCGAATACAGGCTCCATACTTTGGACCCTAGAAGGGCGCTCGCTTATTATAAGGAGCGCACGGCTGAAATTCGGGGAGAGGTTCGCCAGCTGTTTGTCACCTACGCTGAAGCCACACCTGGCAGACCTGCAGCCAAGCGGACGATAGGCAGGTGGGTCACCTCCTGCATAGATCTCTGCTATAAGCTGGCGGGCATGGAGCCTCCCAGAGGGATAAGAGCTCATTCTACCCGCCATACTGCTGCATCGGTGGCTGCTTCCAGGGACGTCCCTATCCAGGAAATCTGCAGGGGCTGCTACCTGGAAGTCAGCACACACCTTTATTACCCATTACCACATCGACCTTGAGTCACGCCGGGATGCTGGTTTTGGGGCCTCGGTTCTCCAGTCTTTATTCCCTAAGTAGGGGTGTGCGCTTGCCTCCTCTCCCGGAGAACTGCTAGGGTCTGCCAATAAGTGTGGATGAACAACATATCCATGTCCTAAATACAGGTTACTCACCTGTGGGAGTTCTAGGAATGGTATATGTTGTTCATCACACTTCCATCTCGGCTTCGACGCACAACCTGAGCTTCTCCAGTGGCCAGATCTAGGCCATGGGGCGGAGCGAGTTTTACCACCCGGGTGGGTGGGAGGAGCCAGCTTGAAGACCTTCCGGCAAGATTTAAAGCGGCAAGGATACCTGCCAATAAGTGTGGATGAACAACTATACCATTCCTAGAACTCCCGTTACAGGTGAGTAACCTGTATTTTAATACATGAAAACAAATCCCTGGACCCTGAATTTACATTTTAGTTAGTCCACCACACTCAGATGAATATATTTTTTTGTACATCAGTCTCCACTCCCAAGCAATTTCTACACAGCAGGGCAAGTGCAGGCATCACCCCTTCTCAACCTTTTATTATTTATTAGGTAGACATAAAAAGACACTGGCAGTAATTACTGAGTACTACTACTACTTGTTTTACAACAAGAATAGCTGCCCAGCATGTTACTGTTAGTATAGTAACTAGGTGAGTGAGCAAGTTCCTTTAATCACAAAAACATCTTAATTCTTAAAAATATTATAGTCAGTGTCATACTGTCACCCAGCCACCTTAATATCCAAGAAAATATTTATTTTATATGGCCATGTAGTAACTGTAGATTCCTTCACAGTTTGTTTTGCTGTAATCTGAGTGGTCTCCTGAGACTGAGTCCCCTTTCTCTCTATGTATTTGCCATTACAATTTACTAGTACTGTCTCAACAAATCCAGCACAGAAGTACAACAGAATTATTAACTTTTTGAGCACTTTTAATTTATTTTGCTGATTTGGTAGTGTATTTAGAGAGACAGCTTAGTCTTCACTCAGTGTCTGCACTGCTTCACCAAGAGTCTGCAGTCAGTGTCCCATACCCCCTCTATCACAGACTGGCTGCCTCTGGTTTTCAGCTAACAAAGCAACGCAGAGCAGTTAAGCAGACTTTTATTAGAGTTAGGAAACGTCTGGACTTTGTCTGCTTTGCTAGTTACTGTTCTTTTTTTTACCCTAGGTTTGCTTTCTTTCACTGTCTTTTCTCTTGCAAATTTCCTTTTCTCCCGAGTCCAGATCCTCAGTCTCACAGACACACTTGTCTCCTCTCTGGCTCTCCCCGTTTACTTATATTTCCTCCTTTCTGCACCTACAGATTTTTTTTTTAAGTTATTGCTTTTTCTCTGATTTATCTTCCCTCCTGATTGGACAGACCCTCACGATCTCACACAAACTCGCTCCCCTCCTCTCCTTCCTGACTGCCCCTACTTCCTTATATTCCCCGCCTCCCGTTTGTTATTTCATTTACTGAATTAGGCAATCAGCCCTTAAATGGGCTTTTAGTTATTTTTTTTTACACTGGCAATCGCGATCAGCATTTGAAAAGGCTGGCGGTAGCAGACAACTGCTGCAGCACGACCTCTATGCCCGAGTGCAAGCCACAGAATGGCACGCTATGCTGGGTCCTCGCATCACGCTGTCTGGAGGGGCTGGGTGACTAGTTCACAAAAGGGCACCTATTGGTGCATCTTCGTGCTGCAGCCCACCTCCAAGCGTGACCGAGGGACCCCTGAAGACCTGATTGGCTGATCTCTGTGCCACTCAGTTGTATGGGTTGGCTTGGCACAAAGCTCCTCTCCTCCGCGGGTGAAGCAGACAGGCAGTCAGCTGACATCCAGAAGATCACACTCGTGATCTGCTCCAGAGATGTCAGCTCTGCATCTGAGCTCATCGAGCAACTCCCCCGCTGCCAGGGAAAGTGAAAAAAAAAAGTCAAGTTCTGGAGATGGGGAAAAAAAAAACGGAAGTCTGCAGAAATACCTTAGGTGCCCAAATGGGCAGGCACTTAACAGCTGTAGGTGTCCTGAAGCAAAAGTGCCTGCCCTGGGGCACCTAAGGTATGGGAATTTCGCACCCTGCTCCAGTACCTTTATGCACAAATGGGAAGTAGACTATAACAATATATGTCACTTTACCCTTGCATCTGTTCGCCACACTCACCATTGCACACTGTACAACAAACTTGGTTGGCACTCCCCCTTGGCCTTAAATCGACCTATCCCTGGGGAGGATCATCCACTGAACATTCCATGACAAGCTACCCCTCTTGGTAGCCTATCTCCTTGTACCATACAATAGCCTCTACGCCCTCAGATCCCCTGACAATGACCAGCTGACTATACCAAAGTCTAGGTCCAAATACAGCACTTTGGCCTTCGCTAGTGCTTCCCCAAAACTCTGGAATAGCTTCCCCCTACATGTGCGACAGCATCAAACCTCCATCCCCTTCAGAAACCAACTCCGCACTTTCCTGATTAAAATTAAAATTAAATACAAGATTAAAAATAATTAATTCAACAGTTACTCCTCTATTTGACTATGGCGATATCTTGTTCAGGGGAGTATCCATGCTACTGCTCCATAGACTAGATATGATCTACAACAGATTTGCCCAGTATATTTTGGAAGCTCTGTGGAACATGCATCATTGTCTCCTTTACGGAGCTGTAAACTGGACAAGTTCATCTGTATGAAGAAATATCCATACAATTCATTTGGCTTTTAGGTGCTATCTAAATAAAGTACCTACATACTTATCAGATATAGTGAAACCTATGAGTGAAAAGAGTGGTTTGCGTTCGGCCAGTTTGATTGAATATGAAGTACCAGTCATGAAAATGGCAAAAGGAGATTCAAATGTTGTCTATATTGCTCCTAAACTATGGAATAATTTACCACATCATTTACGTTTACAGAAAATGATTCCACATTGGACCACTATAAAAACTTGATTAACGGGCAATGCTGCCTTACCTAAGGCTTGTTGTGATCATATTGTGTAAATTTACTTCAGATATGTTTTGGTGTCAGCTACGCATTGATTGTAAATTTGTATACGTTGTATACTACATGTGTAACATGTTTGTCCTTTTATGCCCATGGGACCCCATTGCAAATGAGTCTAGGCTCAACTGGGTTATCCTTTTCTGAATATCAGAACAACATTTTTACTACTACTACTACCTGATAACTACGTTCCCAATGCACTTGCCTGCTATAAAGGGATGTTTGTCATTGCATTGTTACTGGTCATAGGTCCTGAGGTGAAAATCTCTCTATGCTGAATATGCCTGTTGCAGATATAACTTCAGTGTACGTAAATAGCTCTACTGTATTTGTCTGCTCATTAATCTGTAATCCTGTACCCCATGTAATTGTACCTGCTAGATATACAATCTAAGTGTACACTCTCCTTAACCCTTAAGATATTAATTTGTCTGGCCTACTTTGCTCTGTACCAACTGAAGGACCTTATCCATGTTTTGCCTTTGTTTTTCACTGTTACTAATGTACCCCTACCTTGTAATCTCCCAGATTGTGCCTGAAAATAGGCAAATGTCTGCCTAGTGCACCTTACCTGGTCAACAAAAACTAATAAACTAAATAAATACTGTCCCCCACAAGTAATGGCAGCAGCTTAACCTACCAGGGCTTCATCCTGCTGACGGCATCCTCAATGTCCTGTCTAATCTCATATGTGGACTCCAGGCGGAAAAGGTTGAAGTTCCTCAGCAGATAGTCATGAAGAGTCAGGAACTGTAAATTCAATTTAGGAAGTGCCAGGCAGCCTAAAAAAAAATCAGGGAATAAAAAAACTCACAAGTAAATCACCTTACTTACAATAACTTGGCATTGCGAGACGATCTGCTTAGATCTTTTGCTTGTTGCTTTCATCTTATATAATGGTTAACTGTCACAAAAGTATTTATATTACAGGGTTGACCTGTATTATCCACTAATTTCTAGGTGCTGAGAAACCCTGTTACTGTACCTACTTTGATGACACCATGCAGTGGGAAAAAAATGTTTGGCATGTCATGAAACACTCAGTTATTCACAGAGTGATGTCACTACAGCAAATAACCATGTGCTAACTGACGTGTCAATCTTCCATTACCCACTGTGTGATGTTACACATACGGTTCCATGCCTACAAAGGCAATCTAAAGAGCACCCCCACCCCACTGAAGTCACAGTCTTTCGCTGCCTGCAAAACCAAAGTAAAAAGAACCTGCCAAAAAAGACAAAGTAACACTAGCTCCCAACAAAAAAGTCACATGAACCTATAGTATACAGATGGAACCACATCTGCTCAGCTAATCTCACTGTGTTCTGCTTCACTGGAGTCTTCAGCTCACTGATGTCACCGGGAACTGCAAAATAATTAAAAAAAGTTATTGGGCAGGAAAACAGCTGCATTAAAGGTGAACTGTACTGAACTGGAAAGCAATTTTTCCCAGCAGAAGCTGTTTTTAAATACTGCTTTCAGTTATATTATTCTTCACTCTATACAGGTAAAAAAGTGAGTACTTCTGATTTATGCACTTGTGTTAAGTACCATTTTAGAACTGTATGATGTAGTTTATGTCCCTATCAACCCCAGAGTTCTACAGAAGAATATGGCTGCATTGTACAAAAAAATGGAAGAGGGGAGCAAGGGGTATAAACTGCATCATACAGTTCTAACATGGTACTTCGTACCTGTGTGTAAATCAGAACCATCCACTAGGATAACTAAAAAACCTTCAGAGCTGGAACAGTAACAGAATTGCAATCTGTATTTAAAAATCACCTTTCACAGGGGACAATGACTTGCAGGTTCAGTGCAGTTCTCTTTTAATACGGGGCCCTAAATAAGGAAAAACTGAACTATTTCAAAACCGACACCTGGGTGATTAAACAGGCTTCAAACATGCCTAAATGTATAACTATATTAAAAAAACATAAACGACATTATTTATGGTACCGTTAAAAAAGAACATAGATGTTTCAAGAGGCAAGTAGAACTGCTACAGACACCTCAAAGTAGCAGACAGGGTTCCATGAGCTAAAACCAATAAATCAATCAGTCAAATCGATCAATCATCAATCAATCAAGGCCAGCACAGCAGAGGAAAAAACCTGAATTGGAGCTACTATCAACAGAATACAACAACCGGGAACAGAATTGCTATCAATCCCCAGGCAGGGAGATTGGAGCCTAGAGGTCCCACAGGGTGGCCGCTATCCCCACCTATGACAGGCCCAGATGGTTCTGGCAAGCCCAAAGGACCCAAGTCAACACTACAGCTCCTGCCAGAGCTATCACAAACTCTGAGCGTGGCACAAGTGACCAACCAAGACCTACCACTCCCCACCTCACCAGAGTAGGCTCTGCTCCTTGGGCTAGGCCTAACAACGAATCCAGCATCAAAAACCTGAGCTGAGGGAGAGTGAGCACCACAAGCGGTAGCAGAACTCCCCTCAGCACCGCAAAGAATGCCAGAGTCAGACCCTGCACCGGGGGCCGCACTGAAACCCAGCCAGGCCCCGGACCCGGCACCGGGAGACAGAAGGGGGGCAACATTGCAACCAACACCAGACTGGGAAACAGTCAGACACAATGCCGAGGACAACGCAGACCTAGAATTAGGCCGAGAAAGGCCTCCTTCACCATCAGCACCTGGAACCTACTCGGGATCATCCCTGTCCCCATCCCCTGGGTCATCCAACCGCTTAGGGGATCATATCAAGAAGATCTCCACCAGGCTGCTAACTCTAGAAGCCTTCCCTCCCCCAGTGCCAAAAGTGGCATCAGGAGTGGACCTGTCCCCTTAGGCGGCACCACTCCGCTTACTCAGTGTCAGGAGCTGAAGCGACACTGGATTATGCCCCCAAAGAGCCCACCGGTGTAGGCCAAGCTTAAAGCTCTGATCTCATCACTGGGAGTGTCCGTGCCCCCGAGGGGGCTCCAGACTGTGAGAGGAGCACAACTGACCCCTCAGAAGGAGCCGGCTGTCCCATGGACCCTCCCCTAGGCTCTGCATCTTGGCAAGACAAGGATCACAAGACGCCTGGTCTCCCTCGGTACATAAAGTATTGGGGAGGGGCTCAGGGGAAGAGCCCAGACCTTACCTTGGAGTCCCTCATGCGACACCCACCTCTGAAAGTGAGGGGCGAATGACCCCACTTCACTGCGTGGATTTCAAGTGTATAGAAGTCCATGGAGAAACAGGCATCGCAATGGTCCATGTCACGTTGCACTCCATGGCAGATCCAGAAACGGTCATGTTGGTCCCAGACGGACATATTTCTCCCACAGGGGCACCGACGTATGGGAGAAGACTCTGTCTTCTTCTTTGACTTCTGGGGCCCCTGAGACCCAAACATGGCTTGAATTCGGAAAATAATAAAACCCAGCAAAAAAAAAACGAACACAGAGCTTGGCACTGTACAAGGATACAGAAGAGAAGCAATGTCGGGGAAAAAAGGGCAAAAGAATTGGTTATGGCATCGAGCTGGTAGCAATGGACTGAGTAGTGCAAGTGGAAAAATGGCCAATATTCCCATGCAGTATGAACTCAATGGTGGGAAGAACAGAACTGAGAAGAGCAGAGGTTACTGGCCAGCCCACGAGCACCACAGAAACATAGAATTTGACAGCAGATAAGGACCGCTTGGCCCACCTAGTCTGCCCATTTCCCTACCTAACAGATAAGCTGCAGATCCTTGTTAACCAACAGCCTACTTCCTCCAACCTCCCACTAGAGTTGCCTTATGTCTGTCCCATGCATTCTTGAATTCCCCCACTGTTTTTGACTCTACAACCTCCTCAGGAAGGCTGTTCCATGTATCTACAACTCTCTCTGTGAATAAATACTTCCTCATATTACCTCTGAGCCGTCCCCCCTCTATCTTCAAATTGTGCCCCCTTGTTTTTGCACATCTCTTTTTCTGAAAGATGCTATCCTCTTGGACTTTGCTGATTCCCTTGAGGTATTTGAAAGTTTCCATCATGTCCCCCCACCTTTCCTTGAGGCTATACATCTTTAGTTCCTTTAGTCTTTCTTCATATGTCTTCTGATACAGACCCTGCATCATTTTGGTTGCCCTCCTCTGAACAGCCTCCACCCTGTTTATGTCTTCTTGGGAGATGGGGTCTCCAGAACTGTACACAGTACTCCAGATGTGGTCTTACCAACTGTCTGTACAGAGGGCCAACAACTTCCTGTTTTCTACTGGTGATGCCTCTCCCTATGCATCCCAGTATCCCCCAGCCCTCCTTACTGCCTTCTCACATTGCTGGCCCACCTTTAGGTCATCTGATATGACTACCCCAGGTCCCTTTCCATTTTTATTCTTGTCAGTATCTCACCCCCCATTGTGTACTCTTCCCCTGGGTTTTTGTTTCCCAGGTGCATAACTTTGCACTTTTTTTGCACTGAATCTGAGCTGCCATACATTTGACCATTCCTCCAACCTTGCCAAGTCCCTTTTCATCCTTTCCACCCCACCTTGTGTATCAACCCTGTTGCAGATCTTTGTGTCATCTGCAAAGAAACATACTTTCCCTTCCAGTCCCTCTGCAATGTCACTTATGAAGACATTAAAAAGGACCAGCCCCAATACAGAACCCTGCAGTACCCCACTAGTAACCCTCTTTTCTTCACTGTGGACTCCATTTACTATTACCCGCTGTGTCCTGTTGTCCAACCAGTGTTTTACCCAGGCTACCATCCTAGGATCCACTCCCAGGCTGTCTAATTTGTTTATTAATCTTTTGTGCAGGACTGTGTCAAATGCCTTGCTAAATTCTAGGTAGGCCATGTCCACAGCCCCTCCCTGGTCTACTGCTTTGGTCACCCAGTCAAAGAAATCAATTAGATTTGTCTGACATGACCTTCCTGCTGTGAATCTATGCTGCCTTGGGTCCTGTGCCCCACTGGCCTCTAGGTACTCAACAATTCTTTCCTTTAGAAGTGATTCCATCACTTTTCCTACCACGGAGGTCAAACTGACAGGTCTGTAGTTTCCTGCCTCTGTCTTGCTCACACTTTTGTGAAGGGGAATCACATCCACCCTCCTCCAGTCCTCAGGTACCACCCCATCCTTCCAGTATTTATTAAAAAGGGTAGTCAGTGGTGTTACTAGTTCTTCCCTTAGTTCTTTTAAAATTCTGGGGTGAATCCCATCAGGCCCCATTGCTTTATCCACTTTCAGTTTTAAGAGTTCTTTCAGAACCCTTTTTTCTGTGAAAGGACTAATAACAACCCCCCTATCCAGAGTGCTTCTATTGACCGGATTAGGTATTTTCCCTTGCTTTTCCATTGTGAATACTGAGCAGAAGTATTCGTTCAGTAACCCTGCTTTTTCACTGTCGCTCTCTGCCCAACCACCTTCCTCTTTGTTCAGCCTCAGTATCCCTGCCTTAGTCTTTCTTTGCTCCCGAGTGTACCTATAAAAGTTTTTTCCCCCCCTTCTTAACCGAGTTGGCTATCTTTTCCTCGGTTTGGGCCTTTGCTATTCTGACTGTCTTACCCACTTCCTTCTGCTTTAACTGGTACAGTTCTCTGTCCTGCTCCTTCTGTGTTTCCTTATACTTCCTGAATGCTATCTTGTTTCCCTTACCTTCCCCGCCACTTCTTTTGAGAACCATAGTGGTTTTTTCTTTCATTTTGATTTGTTTATTTGCTTCACACAAAGACTTGTTGCCTCTGTGATGGCGGTTTTGATGTTTCCCCATTGTTGCTTCACCCCACACCTTCTTGCCTGTTTGCTAGTGCTTTTCTGAGGCACTGTCCCATTTTGTCAAAATCAGCCCTCCTGAAGTCTAATACCTTCACTTTTGTGTGGCTTGACTCTACAGCTAAGTTTATCATGAACCACACTGTTTGGTGGTCGCTTGTTCCCAGATGGCTACCCACTTCAAGATCAGAGATCCTCTCTCCATCCCCATTTGAGAGTCCCAAGTCTAAGACTGCTCTTTCCCAAGTGGGTTCCGAAACTAGCTGTCTGAGGCATGCCCCCTGTAGGGCATCGAGAATGGCCCTGCTCTTGGATGTGGCTGCAGCAAAGGTGCTCCAGTCAACATCTGGCATATTCAGGTTCCCCATCAGCAATATCTTCCCTTTTTCTGCCATCCCAATGATGCCTTCTATCGTTTCCTTGTCCATTTCCTCCTCCTAAGACAGGGGTCTGTATACAACCCCTGTGCAGATTGCAGAGCCATTTCCAGTCTCCAGGGTGACCCACAGTGCCTCATCTCCTCCCTGTTTACCCTTTAGTTCTGTTGCTTTTATCCCTTTCCATACATAAAAAGCTACTCCTCCTCCTCCTCTTCTTCTTCCCTTCCTGTCCCTCCTGTAGATTGTGTATCCTGGTATGTTAACATCTCAGTCATGGTTCTCTGTGTACCATGTTTCTGTGACTGCCACAATATCCAGGCATCCCTCTTCCATCAAGGCCACCATTTCGGGGAGCTTTTTACCTAGACTACGGGCATTGGTACTCATTACCCTCCATTTATTTATGGCGTTATTTCTTTTTGCCCCATCCCTGTCCTTACTGCCTTTGTCTATTTCTCCATTTACCCCTGACCTTCTCCCTATCAACTTCTCTATTTTGGTGCTTACCTCACTAATTACCCTGATGTTTTTTTTGGGGCCTAGGATTTCCCTTCTTATTTTCAGTGCCTCCCCCATGGCTAGTTTAAATGCTTGCCAATGAAGCATTTAAACCTATCACCTAGGATCCTGGTTCCCCTCCAGGATAGATGCAGACCATCGCACCTGTATAGGCCTGCATCCCTCCAGGTGGAGCCCCAGTCCCCAATGAAACCAAATCCCTGAGCTCTGCACCAGCTTTTCAACCAGTCATTGAATCCCATGGTGCGGAGTGCCCTAGCTTCATCCATGCCATAGACAGGTAGCACTTCTGAGAAAGTTACTGTGTGTACTACTTGTCTAATGCCCCTTCCCAACTCCACAAACTCCTGTTGCACTGCTCTGCTCTGATCCCATTCTCAGCCAGGTCATTCGTCCCTAGGTGGATAATGACATCCAGCTCCCTCCCCCTTGCCGCTGCTCCCACGATCCTGACGATTCGTTTCCTGTCCCTCCAAGCCTTGGCACCTTGGCAAGCTTTTAAACTAGCCATGGGGGGGAGGTGCTAAAAAGAGGCAGGAAATTTCAAGCCTTCCTCCACAAAACATGCCAGGCAGTAAGGTAAACACTGAGGTACAGTGCTCAACAGAGGGCAGGACAGGGGCAAATGGAAAAACAGACGTGGGCAAACAGAGCAGGCATGGGGAAAAAAAGGATAAAGCCAACATTAAATGGAGGGCAATGAGTACCAATGCCCGTAGTCTGGAAAACAAGCTTCCTGAGCTAGTAGCCTTGATGGAAGATGAACAATTGGATATTGTGGCAGTCACGGAAACATGGTACATGAAGAACCATGACTGGGATGTCAACATACCGGGGTACACAGTCTACAGAAGGAACAGAGAGGGGAAAAGAGGAGGTGGAGTAGCTCTGTACATAAGGGAAGGGATCAAAGCTACAGAACTAGAAAGTAAAGGGGAGGACAAGAGGCACTCTGGGTCACCTTGGAGACAGGGAATGGCATCAAAATCCGCACAGGGGTTGTATACAGACCCCCGTCTCAAGGGGAGGAAATGGACAAGAAAATGATAGCGGACATTCTCAAAATGGCTCAAAAAGGGGAGATACTGTTGATGGGGGACCTGAATATGCCAGATGTTAACCAGATGACATGTACTGCAGCCACATCCAAGAGCAGGGTCATTCTTGATGCCCTGCAGGGGACAGGCCTTAGACAGCTAGTGTTGGAACCCACTCGGGAGGGAGCAATACTAGACCTGGTACTCTCAAATGGAGAGAGGATCACAAATTTAGAAGTCAGTAGATATCTGGGAACAAGCTACTACTGCACAGTGTGCCACAATAAGCACAACCATGGAGATGAGCCATACAAAAACAAGCATACTGGACTTTAGAAGGGCTGACTTTGGCAAAATGGGTGAATAACTGAGGAATACACTAGCAAATGGCCAAAAAGGAGGGGTGGAAGAATAATGGAGAAAAATCAAAACTGCCATCACAGAGGCAACAAGCCTTTGTGTGAAACAGATAAAGAAAACAAAGCAAAGTAAAAAAACCACTATGGTTCTCAAAAGAGGTGGCAGGGAAGGTTAAGCAGAAAAAGGCTGCATTCAAAACGTATAAGGAATCACAGAAGGAGCATGACAGGGAACTGTATCAATTAAAGCAGAAAGAAGTGGGGAAGAGTCAGAATAGCAAAAGCCCAAACAGAGGAAAAAACGGCTAATTCAGTTAAGAAGGGGGATAAAACCTTTTATAGGTACATTAGGGAGCATAGAAAGGTTAAGGGAGGAATAGTGAAGATTAATAAGGGAGAGGGGAGGTGGGCAGAGGGAGACAGTGAAAAGACAGAGATACTGAATGAATACTTTTGCTCAGTATTCACAAAAGAAGATAAGGAGAAGTTACCTAAACCAGACAAAAGAAGCACTCTGGGTGGGGGGGCTGAGTTAACACCAGTCCATTTACAGAAGAAAGAGTCCTGAAAGAACTCCTAACACTCAAGGTGGACAAAGCAATGGGGCCTGATGGGATTCACCCCAGAATACTAAAAGAACTAAGGGAGGACCTAGAGACCAATGACCACATTTTTTAACAAATCATGGGAGGATGGGGTGGTACCTGAGGACTGGAGGAGGGCAGATGTGATTCCTCGTCACAAAAGTGGGAGCAAGGCAGAAGCAGGAAACTACAGACCTGTAAGTTTGACCTCAGTGGTAGGGAAAATGATGGAATCACTTCTGAAAGAAAGAACTGTTGAGTACCTAGAGGCCAGCGGGCACAGAACCCAAAGCAGCATGGATTTACAGCAGGAAGGTCATGTCAGACGACTCTAATAGATTTCTTTGACGGGGTGACCAAAGTAATAGACCAGGGAGGGGCTGTGGATATGGCCTACCTAGACTTTAGCAAGGCATTTGACACAGTCCTGCACAAAAGATTAATAATCAAGTTATCCAGCCTGGGAGTGGGACCAGATATGGTAGCCTGGGTAGCAAACTGGCTGCAAAACAGGACACAGAAGGTAATAGTGAATGAAACACATTCCGATGAAAGGGGGGTCACTAGTGGAGTACATCAGGGCTCAGTACTGGGTCCAGTCCTCTCTAACATCTTTATAGGTGACATCGCAGAGGGTCTGGAGGGAAAGGTATGCCTCTTTGCAGATGACACAAAGATCTGTAACAGAGTTGATACACAAGGTGGGGTAGAAAGGATGAGAAGGGACTTGGCAAGGTTGGAGGAATGGTCAGACATATGGCAACTTAGATTCAATGCAAAGAAGTGCAAAGTAATGCACCTGGGAAACAAAAGCCCAGGAGAAGAGTACACAATAGCAGGGGAGGTACTAACAACAACAAAAATGGAAAGGGACCTGGGGGTAGTCATATCAGATGATCTAAAGGTTGGTAAGCAACGTGAGAAGTCAGTAAGGAGAGCCAGGGGGATACTGGCATGCATAGGAAGGGGCATCACAAGTAGAAAAAGGGAAGTGGTTATCCCTCTGCACAGACAGTTGGTGAGACCCCATCTGGAGTACTGTGTGCAGTTTTGGAGACCTCATCTATGCAAGGACATAGACAGGATGGAAGCAGTCCAGAGGAGGGCAACTAAAATGGTGCAGGGTCTGCATCAGAAATCATATGGAAGAGAGACCGAGAGAGCTAATATGTATACCCTTGATGAAAGGAGGGACGGGGGACATGATAGAAACATTCAAGTACCTGAAGGAATCAACAAAGTTCAGGAGGGTAGCATCTTTCAGAAAAGAGATGTATAAGAAAAAGGGGCACAATTTAAAGATAGAGGGGGGGACGGCTCAGGGGTAATGTGAGGAAATTTTTTTTCACGGAGAGAGTGGTGGATGCATGGAACCGCCTTCCTGGGGAGATTGCTGGGTCTAAAACAGTGGGGGAATTCAAACATGCATGGGGCAGACATAAGGCAATTATAGTGGGGGGTGGCTGGAAGTAGGCTGTTGGTTAACTAGAATCTGCAGCGTATCCAGTAGGTAGGAAAATGGGCAGACTGGGTGGGTCAAGTGGTCCTTATTTGCCATCAAAGTCTGTGTTTCTATGTAGGCACCTTACCTCCCTTTCCCCTCCCTCCCCCAGTTCTACCCCCCTAACAATTGAGTCCCCCACCAGGAGTTGTTTCCTTTCCATGCCATGTGTCCACCTAATGGGCAGCACTGTCCCCAATGTCGGTCCCCTAGCTCAAGAATTTTAAAGCTATACTCTCCCACAGGGTCCTAGCGCCTCCAGCACAGACCCATGAAGTAATGAATGGTAAAGATGGATTCTTGGAAGAGCCACTGGTAAGCAGAGTACTCAGTATTAACGGCCATGTGAACTGAAAAGTCATGTTCCTCAGCGGAGGAAGTAGGAAAAGAGGAGATGGACTCAGGGAGTGATGGTGCTGAGGTCAAAGGCCTGAAATGGGCCTGGTCTGACTTACAGTGATACTGTTAAAAAACACCAGCTGTTCTGCTGTACTGTTACCAGGTCATGGACCACAGAGGACCCATAATTCTTGTCAGATCAGGGAGGGATAAAAAAGCCAGTAGCTCCAGGTACTCTGCCAGGGCTGTGAGAGTGCTCAGGGGACCTCTCTTGGGGGGGAAGGGAAGGCCTGGCAAACTCGCTTGAATGGAGTTGGACAGTCTCAGAGGTCTGACCCAGACACTGCCCTTTGGGGAAGACCCCCAGGCAGTGACACCAGAGCTGTACAGATCCCACAGGGCAGCCCCAATCCCCACCAATGACAATGTCAGCTGGTTCTGGAAGAAACATATCACCAGGCCAGCACTAGAACCCAGGCCAGTGCTGTCCAAAGCACAAACCCTGGGATCAGCCAAAGGCCCAATGTCACGTCTCAGCCCCTCAACAAGACTGCCACTGCCCCCCCACAGCCAAGCCTAATTCCAGTTCCAGGGTCACTCCCAAAGTTGACCAAGGACCAAGCATCACAAGTGGCACCGGAACTAGACCTGACAGTATCAAAACCCGACCCGGCTCCGGGGTCAGCAACAGAATGGGTCCCAGCGCTGCCCCCAGTGCCAGTCCTTGGGACAACACCGGGGTGACACTGACTCTGGTGTCGAGCTTGGAACCAGGCCCAGGGTAGGTTCCTTCATCCCCGTCCCCTTCTCCAAGCCCAAGGTCACCGCCATCATCTGCCCCAAGACCACAAAGGCACTCAGGGGGAGATGACCACCAGCTCAGGCTCGGAGTTACGGTCAACTCCAGAACCCACCCCTCTTCTCGCACTGCAAGCAGTACCAGAAGGGGGCTCAGCATTTTGGTTGGCGGTGACCCACTCACCAGCACTGAGTGTGACACCATGAGCCAGGGAGGCACCAGGCCGCGACACTGAGGAGTCCACTGGTGCAGACCAAGCATACAGCTTCAGCCTCACCACTGGCAGCATCCGTTGCCCTGAAGGCCTGTCATACATGGGGGGGGGGGTGCAGCCACACCCTGGAGGAAGCAGACTGTCCACCAGACACCCCCCAGGACCTCTGACATCTCAGCAAGGCAAGCGCGTGTGGAGAACCCTGATGTGTTCATCAATACCAGAGGTACAGAGAAGGGGCCCAGGGGAAAGCCCAGAAACCTTACACCTCAGGGTCTCTAGTGTGAGGCCTGCCTCCAAAAGCAGGGGGAGAATGACCTCATTTCAGCGTGCAGACTTCCAGGGTACGTCGGCATACTGACAACAGCATAATAAAATGAGCAGAAAAACAATTTGGCTCCAAATCACTAAAGAAAATGCAACTAGGAATGAAAACAGTGCCAGTAGCTACAGAAAATGTTCTGCGTTGAAAACTAGTACAGATGGCATCTAACTGAGGAGATAACTGTAATAACATAGTTCGATGACTCAGACTACTCCCATGGTGCATACTCAATAACGGGACAAACAGAACTGGGAGGGGGGCCAGCATCGGTTACTGGCAAGCTCACATGTGCATTGCCACTATGTCGGCCTCGTGGGTGGTGCCAGCACAGACCATAGTCCCCTCCCAAAGATACAAACAGATTTTTGCTCCCGTGGAGTCCTAGCGCCTCCTTGTTAGTGTAACTGAATGGTGAAGATTGATTCCTGGAAGATCCTATATTTCTAAAGGAGGATACAGTTCACTATCCACACACTGACAGACTCCAAGCAATCTTCCTGGTGGAGGTGACAAGGCATACACCCGTTTGGCAGATAGAGACTGGAGGACAGAGAGGACCTACAAGCAGCATCCTGATGACTCATTACATCAATGCTGTAATGGAAGATGAAGGTGTATGCTTCTGCCGAATGCAGTCCTGCACATCTCCATAATGGGAATATCCCTGGAAGCGGCTAGTGAGGCAGCAGTATGTCTGGTGGAATGAGCCTTAAGCCCCTTGGGTGACTCCCTACCAGACAACCAATAGAAGAGGGCAAAGTAGGATGTAATCCACCTGTTGGTCATCCACTTTGTTGTCAGTCTGCCAGATGTGGCTTCAGCGCACGTGATAAACAGCTGGTAAGCCTTTCTCCAAATGCCAGCCGTGTGCTCCTTGTAACACGAGGACGCCCTCTGCATTACCAATGTGTGTAGCCTGTGAAAGGCATCAGAGGTCAGACTGGTGAAGTGTACCAGAAGATTAATCAACTGGTTAAGGTAAAACTCCGACACAACCTTCGGAAGGAAATTGGGGGCAAAAGATCACTACGTCCATGTGGAAGACCAGATAGGGAGACTCCACCTTTCACGTTTCACTTCCCTTTTCACTCCCCCCACACCCATTTTGCACTGTTTTTCTACACTATTTTTAAAATGCAATGAATTGTTCAATGTAACTTTAACAGAGGGGCAAAGGAGCTTAAATAGGATGGGTAACTGCTTCAGAGACATGACCCCTGAGGAAGACCAGGTTTGGTTGAAGCATCAGGGCTCAAAGTCTTCCTGAAGCAATTTCCTGAATAAAGTTCCTGTTCTTGCTACTCAGCCTTTTAATTTTTTTTTCTCCTCAGTGCAGATTCAGTTTCTTCTTTTTTTGCTGCTGCTTCTTTTTTGTGCAGTCTCAGTGGTTCAGCAGGTAACACACTCGCCTCTGAGGCTGGGAGATCAGAAGGCTGTGGGTTCAATCCCCACACCAGGCACTTGGGTTAATATCCCAGTACTGACACTGTAGTGCAGCATGAGGGAGGTGCTGCACTCCTGATGTGCTGTCTTTCGGATGAGACATTAAACCGAGGTCCCATCTGCCTGTTCCGGTGGTAGTTCAGATGGATGTTAAAGATCCCATGGCACTTCACAAAAACAGTAGGGGAATTTCCCCGGTGCCCTGGCCAAATTTCCCCCCATTCACTAAAAATACCACCAACAGCTTAATCTGCTTCAAAGTCAGCTGGCATTCATCTGTATCCCCCTTCCCCAGGGTCGTGCCTGAAAATAGGCAGGATATGTCTAGTGCACTTACCTGGTCAACAAAATCAAAATAAAAATAAATAAAAGTCCACCAAGAGCACTGGAGATCACTGATCCTTCTGGCTGATGTTGTGGCCACAAGGATGGTGATCTTCCATGACAAATGTGACATCTCACATTTATGCACAGGCTCAAATGGCTTGCCCATGAGCACTGCTAGTACCACAAAAGTGTCCCACAGAGGCAGTGGTTTGTGCTCCGGAGGAAAGATGTGATCCAGGCTTTTGGAAAAAGCACCTTACCACCTTGTCCTGGTGTACCAGCCCACACCTAGTATGCAGAGATGGCTGCCAGTTGCACCTTAAGGGTTGCTACTCAGTCCCAACTGAGACGAGGTCCAGTGGTAGTAGAGGATGCTCACCATATGACAGGAAAAGTAATTAAATGCTATACCCTGGCACCAGATCCAGAAACTTCCACTTAAAAGCATAGCATTTATGTTGTCTCGTCATGGCACGCCTCTCTACGAAATGGAGGACGTGTTCTGAAAGGCCCAAAGCCTGGAACTCTAGCCACTCAAGAACCAGGCTGGGCCGGCCTGGTGGCGCTGAGGGCTGAGGCGCAGGACGTCTTACCTCGCGGCACGCCGGCGACCCGGGTTCAGGAACGAGCCCAGGTCATCGGAGGTTGACATTGGGGGGGAGGGGGGAGCTGGATTGAGCTGCCGACAGGCAGGCTCTCCTCTCCAGGGAGGCGATGCGGCATCCCTTGGCCAAAGGTGACCCCTAGTGGAGGATAGGAGCTGCACGGGCTCAGAGGGGGCCGGGCGTTAGGCCATGGGGTGGGGGATAGGGGTCGTAACCGGGGCTGTAGGCGCATGCCCGCCTCCACGTGTAAGCGTTCCTACTCCTGGGGCTCCTGGGCGAAAAACCGGAGGCAGAAAAGCCGGCAGCAAGCAGGATGATGACCGACTCCCGGGCCGGGTACAAGGTAAGCGCCGGCGATTCCGGGGGACAGGACTGAGGGAGTCGGTCGGATGGGGGCGGCCAACTGGAGGAAATAAATAGGAATAAAAAAAAAAGAACCAGGCTGAGAGGTGCAGGGATTGAAAATCCAGGTGCAGGATCTTCCCTGGTTGTCTGGGAAACACCTTGTCCTTCCACGCCTTGATCACGACCTTGTGAACCAAAGGGATAGAAGGCATACAGAAGGCCCTGGGTCTAGGGTCCTGAGAAGGCATTGTCCCAGACTGAAGGAGGGCAGGCACAGTACAGCTCAGTTTGGTGATCTCCAACAAGAGGAACAGATCCGCCAGAGGGGTGCCCCACTGGGGAGAAAGTACAGTTACGTAAGAACTTACCGTAACAGTAGATCTTCGAGAACAGCTCTTGCAGCAGGTTACACCATTAGGACTGAAGCCAGCAGGCGTCAGGACCCCACGGAAAAATTCTAGCTAGCTATCTTCAGCGAGGACCACCCCGGTCGGTCCGCCTCCAGCGTCAGGCGTAGTACATAAGGAGGCGGTCCCGCCAGAATCCCCAGTTCTCCCGCCGGAGACTTCCGGCCACAGGCTGACATCGAAATGGGAGACCGAGAATCCACCGTCAGAAGATAAACGGGAAAAATCCCTGTTGTTAAAGGCTAAAGCCATGCCTCCTCCAAGGGGGAAGGTGGGCGCGAAGGTACCTGCTGCAAGAGCTGTTCTCGAAGATCTACTGTTGCAGTAAGTTCTTACGTAACTGTACTATCTTACTTCGAGACACAGCTCTTGCAGCAGGCTACACCATTAGGACTGATTCCCATGCAGTAACGCTGCCAAAAATTCCGGGAGGAGGAAATTAGGAAATACATACCAGGTCCTGAATCTAGGACAGGAAACCCTGTAGCACCGCCAGGCCGAAACCGGCTCTTCGCCGAGAGGCAATGTCCAGGCTATAATGCCTGATAAATGTATACACAGAGCTCCAAGTGGCTGCAGCACATATGGCAGAAGTGGAGACGTTTCTGAGTGCTGCAAAGGAGGTGGCCACACCCCTAGTGCAATGACCCCGGACTGAACCCGGGAGGGGCTTCTGTTTGAGCTCATAACAGAATGAAATATACTGGACAAGCCAGCAAGACAGGGACTGTTTGGATACAGGTTGGCCCATCATCCTCTCAGAAAAGGAAACGAAAAGTTGCTCAGAACTACGAAATGGTTTAGTTCTGTTGAGGTAATACCTCAGGCTGCGGTGAACATCCAGGGTGTGGAGCAGAGCCTCTCCTCTATTCGAGTAGTTCGGGAAGTAGACCGGCAGGTCAATGTCCTGATTTAGAGTGAGTGAAGAGACCACCTTAGGCAAAAATTTAGGATTCGTCCTCAGGGATACTCTGTCCCGGTGGAAAACTAAATAAGGCTCTTTGCACATGACAGCGTGAAGCTCAGAAATTCTTCTCGCTGAAGTAAGAGCAACCAAAAATAGTGTTTTCCACGACAGAAAACGTAGCTCGCAATCCGCGGCAGGTTCGAAGGGGGGCAGCGTGAGTTGTTCCAGGACAAAGAGCAAATCCCATGGAGGCACTGGGTCCTTAATGGGTGGCCTAAGGTGTAACACCCCTCTCAAAAATTCCCGAGAGGCGTCTAATTGTGCCACTGTACGATGTCCCACCGGAAGGTGATAGGCAGAGACGGTACAAAGGTGCACCTTGATAGAGGAGTAGGCTAGACCCGAACGAAAGAGGGAGAGCAGGTAGTCCAACACCACTCCCACCGGGCAACCTAAAGGGGAAAAATCGCGTGCTCGCGACCATAAACAAAAACGGGGCAATTTCATGGCGTACGTCGCATGCGTTGCCAGCTTTCTAGCTGCAGAAAGAACTTCTGCAACCTCTTGCGAGACCCTGTGACGCAAGATGGCTATGTCTCTAGGAGCCATGCATGCAGGTTCAGTGAGCGTAAGTCCGGGTGGACTAGTGAACCTTCCTCCTGAGACAGAAGATGGGAGCTGAACGGCAACGGGAGCGGAGGTTCCCGGGATAGCTGAATTAGCAAGGGGAACCAGATCTGTCTGGGCCAAAAGGGGGCCACCAGGATCATTATTGCATGCTCCCTGCACAGTTTGAGAACAACTCTCTGGATCAATGGGAAAGGAGGGAAAGCGTAGAGGAATCTGTCCGCCCAGGAGAGGGACAACGCATCTCGCCAGAAAACACCAGGCCCTGGATCTAGCGAGCAAAAATTGGGCAGTTTTGCGTTGGATGGGGATGCGAACAAATCTAACTCTGGAGTTCCCCATCGAAGAAACAGATCCTCTGCTACCTCTTGAAGAAGTTCCCACTCGTGGACTCTGGCCTGGGAGCAACTCAGGCCGTCTGCAATCGTGTTGTCCACCCCGGGAACATGTACAGTGATCAGATTCGCGCCGTGTCGGATTACCCAATCCCACACCCCCATGGCCTCCCTGCAAAGGGGGTAAGAGTGTGCACCTCCTTGTTTGTTGAGGTAATACATCACCGCCGTGTTGTCTGTCCAAAGCAGAAGAGTACCCGGCCGGATTTCTGACTGAAAGGCCTGCATGGCATAGAGAACCGCCCTCATCTCTAGAACGTTGATATGGAGATGAGCTTCCAGCGGGGTCCACGTACCCTGGGACTTCACCCCGTTCAGGTGTGCCCCCCACCCTAGACCTGAGGCGTCTGTGGTGAGGATTACCTCCGGGGACAGCGCTACAAACGGGACGCCCGTGGAGAGCGACCGTGGGTCTAGCCACCACTGCCAGTCTCGAATCACGGTGTTCGTGATCTTGACCGGATGCTGCAAGTGGTCTTGCCTTTGGTCCCATTGCACCTTGAGCATCCACTGAGTTACCCGCATGTGGAGCCTTGCGAAAGGGACGGTAGGAATGTCCGCAGCCATGTGTCCAAGCAAGCGAAGGACCGACCTGGCAGGGACGGTCTTGTTCGACGTAACTCCCTGATGAGGGATCTGATACGCTCCGCTCTGTCGTCTGGAAGAAAAGCTCTTCCCTGAATGGTGTCCAGTACTGCACCTATAAATTGCAGTTTCTTCGACGGTACCAGGAGAGACTTCTCGTGGTTGATTAGGATGCCCAGAGATCGGAACAGGTCCTGGGTGCTCTGGACCGCAAGTAACAACGCCTCTCTGGAGGCGGCCATGAGAAGCCAATCGTCCAGGTACGGGAACACATAATGGCCCTGTCTCCTTAGAGACGCTGCCACGACTGCCATGCACTTGGTAAAGACCCTGGGTGCGGATGACAGTCCGAATGGAAGGGGCTCGGAATTGAAGGTGGTGGTCGAGGAACTCGAAGTGCAGGAACCTCTTGTGCGCCTGAGCTATAGGGATATGCAGGTATGCATCCTGCATGTCTAGAGACGCTAAGAAGGCATCTTGCTTCAGCATGGGAATAAAACCCAGAAAAGTCACCATGCGGAATCTCTTGTAGGCGACCGACATATTGAGGTCTCTGAGGTCCAGAATCGGACGGAGGTCCCCTGTTTTCTTTGGAACCAGGAAGAAGTGGGAATAATATCCTTGTCCTCTCTGGTTCTCTGGGACGTACTCTATCGGTCCCTTTTGCAAGAGCGCGAGTACTTCTTGCCAGATCAGAGATTTGTGCTGACCCGGATACCGGGAGAGCAAAGGAGGCCTCGAGGGTGGCTTTTCTGCGAATTCTACATAGTGGCCTCTTCTGACCAACTGAAGAACCCACCTGTCGGTGGTTATAGCCTGCCATCCTGGCAAGAAGTTCGCAATGCGACCCCCGACCATGATTTCCCATTGATCCTGAGGGGCCGGGGCTGGAAAGGAGTCAGGCTGTAGTGGCTGAGGGTCCCGCTGGCTGGGCCGGCTTGGGAGTACGCTGGCTTTGGCCCGCGGGTTGTCTCCCCTGGGGTCTACGAAAACCAGAGCCCCTCTGTTGCGGAGTGGAGCGGGACTGCTGCCTCTGCATCCGTCCACGAATTTGGCTTTGGTTCCTGCGAAAGGAACTAAGCCTGAACCGACCTCACCACCTTCCCGGCCTCTTGAAGTCTGGTAATAATCTTTTCTGAGGGTTTACCAAACAAGACTTCTCCCTCGAATGGAGCGTCCATGATATTCTTCTGGACGTCCAGGGTAAAGCCGGAGATGCGTAACCAAGAGTGCCTCCGGAGGCATACGCCAGAAGCTGCTGCTCGGGCCGAAGAGTCCGCGGAGTCGTACGTGGCTCATAGCACTTGGGTTCCCACGTCCGAACCCGTACAGAGGAGCTGAAGCATCTCCTCCTTCTGCTCACCTTCTGGCAGTTTTTCAGCCGCTTCCAGACCCTGTTCCCACGAGGCATTTTGGAACTGAACCATGTGGGTCAAATAATTCAGGGATCTGATGGCGCAGGCAGCAGAAGCATACGTGCGCCTACCCATAGCGTCCAACTGTTTGGACTCTGGGGCCGGTGGCAGGGTGCTCAGATGTTGCGGTCTCTGGGACCGGTCATGTGAGGCTGTGATGACCAGAGAGTCGGCCTGAGGCTGCTAAGTCAAGTACTGGTCTTCTCTAGGAGCCTTGTACAAGCGATCAGCTTTCTTCAGCATCGCCGGGAGCGAATGTGGACGCTTCCACGCTGCCTTGGTGACGTCCACGAAAGTGTCAACCAAGGGTGGCACCACCACAGGCTTGGGGTCCTTCTGCCGAAGATATTTGGCAAGGCGTATCCTTTCGGGGTCTAGCTCTTCCGCATCCCATCCCATGTTCTCTTGGATGTGTCTCATAATATCCGAGAACGAAGGGTCATCTGGAGGAGACTTCGGCATCTCACGTGGATCCAGAGAAGGGATGGAGAGGGGAGATGGGGATCTGGATGTTGAGAACTCTGATCCCGTGTCCTCCGTCGAAGGCGATCGTCGGTGTCTTCTAGGTCTCTTGAGGCTGGGTGACCTAGAAGAGGATTTGGACGGAGGTCTCCGTTTGTCTGGTCTCCCCCTGGGAGGGGTTCCGTACTCCCGGGAAGGAGGTAAACGGCCTGCCGACCCCGATGGTGAGGGGGGTGCAGGAACCGGTGTAGGAGGAAGAGGAGGAGGAGGAAGAGGAGGAGGAGTGGGAACCATGTCCTTCTTTATGGTGTCCCACCAGTAAGTGAAGAGCTCCTTCACATCCGCTATAGAAAGGCCCGACAACGGTCCGGGCGCCGGTCGTCGGGTCCCGGCGTCGGCTCCACAGGGGGCCCTGGTAACGGCGAGGGTTCCCTGGGCGTCTCGACAAGACCAGGGTCGCCCGTCTGGTCCTCGGGCTGAGTCAATTCCTCCTCGGTTAAGGTCTCCTGACCGACGTCGGTCGGAGGTGTCAGGGCTCTCTTCTCAGAGGAGCGGGCGCCCGGCCCCACAGCGTCCGCTGAGGTGTTAGCTTGGCGGCGATGAGTGCGTCTGGCGAGCGGCGGCTCCAGGGATGTATGGCGAGAGGCATCTGTACGGACGCACCGCGCCGGGTCCTGAGGTCTCTTCAAAGAAGTAAGCTCCAACATCTTGCGAGGAGGCAAGGAAGCTGACCTGACGTCGGGTTCCGAAGGGTGGGAACCCGACTTATGATGATGATGGCGATCCCCAGACTTCACCAAGGCCCTGGAGGATGAAGACGAGGACGGTCTGGTGGACTTGGCCTGAAAAGAGGAAGACTTCCTGACCGCAGCCGGGGGGAGGCTGAGAGCTGGCCCTGGAGGGGGAGCGGTCTGACCTGGAACCGGAGCTGCGTGAGTCCGAAGCCCTGGAAGTGGCCTTCTCCCTTCGTTTTTCAGCGTGCTTGTGGGTCTTTTTAGCGGATTCCCCCTTGGAAGACATGGTCTTTAGCTTTTCTTCCAGTAAGAAAGCCTGCAGGGCCTTCTGACGTTGGATCCGGGTTCTACTGTTAAACCCCTGGCAGAAGGAGCAGGCCCGGGTATCGTGGTCTGGACCGAGGCACCGGACAGGCCGTGTGGGGGTCCTTGAAGGGGATCTGTTTCCCGCAAGCACACTTGGAAGAGTGACCGGAGGTCGGAGAGGACATCAGCGAAAAACTTGCTTGAAGAAATCCAAATTTCCCGTAGGAAAGAACTTAACCACGCGTCGCGCGCTAGAGCTGAACCGAAGGGCTCGAGACATGCAAGTCGACGGTGGGAAAGAACTGGAGAATCTGGCGGGACCGCCCCCTTATGTACTACGTCTGACGTCGGAGGCGGGACCAACGTCGGGGGCGGTCCCCGCTGAAGATAGCTAGCTAGAATTTTTCCGTTGGGTCCTGACGCCTGCCGGCTTCAGTCCTAATGGTGTAACCTGCTGCAAGAGCTGTGTCTCTAAGTAAGATCAGGGTCTACCACCTCCTGATGCAGAGACCACTCATGCGACATCTCTACAACCTGGCTGAGAGCACCTACCAGCTGACTGTTTTCAGCCGTGACACGAATCACCAGGAGACCAGCTTCCAGGCTGCACATGAGGGACTAGGTGTGGAAAGCCTCATGACACAACAGAAGAGAATGTGTCCTGCCTCCCTGTTAAGGTAGAACATGGTGGTTCTATTGTCCATCAGGACATGAATGACCTGACCCGAATCAACAGAGTGAATTCCATCAGAGCCAGATGTCCTGCACTGAGCTCCAGCAGGTTGATGCAGTAATGGGACTCCAGAGATGAGCAGAATCTGTGGCTTCTGTAGTCTCCCAGGTAAGCTCCCCATCCCAACAGAGACGCAACTGTTGTGAGAGAGAAAGATGGTTCTGGGTGGACAAACGTGATTCCCTCTTCCAGATGCTGAGAGAACAGCCATCAGTGGATAACATCCCACATCTGCTGGGTCACCAAGATCGGCTGGTCCAGGCAACTTAGGCACCGGGACTATTTCCAACCCAACTCCCAGTGCAGTGGGTGCATCCTCAAGTATGTCCATTGAACCACGCTGGTAAAAACTGCCATCAGCCCCAGCAGCTGCGGAAGTTCCAAGAAGGGCATGAGCACCCAACCTGAAATGACTGAGCAAAGGAGGCAATATCCAATGCCCAGTCCACTGGGAGGTGGGCTTTGGTCTGCAGAAGTCTAGTTCTGCCCCAACCAACTTGATCACTTACAAGGGAACCAAGCTTGCACTTGGCCAGGCTGACCAGAAGGCTTAAGTTTTGATAGGTCTGGAGGACCACTCCACAGTCTCCTTGGACGGCCCAGCTAGCAGCCAGTCATCCATACAGAGATATACCCTGACAACCCCTTGCATTGCAGGAAGGCTGCAACCACTGCCACGCACTTGTTGAAGACCCTAGGCATGGAACAGAGGCTGTAAGATATAACCAGGAACTGATTCAGGATTCAATGGGACAGACGGACTGGTATGTGGGAGGACATGTCCTGCAGGTCCAGGCAGCAGAAACACATTTTCTGCTTAAGGAATGGCATTATCTGATTCAGACTGAGCATCTGGAACTTGCACTTCCACATGAACTTGCTCAGATCCTGCAAGTCCAGTATGGGGTGCTAGGCCCTCGTCCATTTTGGAACCAGGAAGTACCTGGACACATATCCCTGAGTGGCCAGGGCATCTGGAACATGGACTATCACCCCACACTCGAGGAGCTGAGCTACGTTGGCTCACAGTGTGGATAAATGGAAATTGAGTACCTACTATAATTCTGATCTTTCTGTGTATCTTCACCATTCAACACCTTTGGGTACTTGGCCGGAGGGCATGACCCGTGAGCCTTTTTTTGATGGGCGGAGTCGACGCACCATCGGTGTCGCCCTCGAGGCCGACGTACTGCGTGGTGCTCGTGAGTTGGCCGTTAGGTGTTGTCGGCCCGCCTCCCGCCAGTTCTGAGTCGCCGAGAGGTTAGAAAAAGGGTTGGGAGGGTGGGACAAGGAAGTCCAAGTGACAGACAAAGGAAAAAAATATAAAAACTAAAAGGGGAAATAAACGACTGAGAGGACAGAAGAAGTTCGAAGACCAACGGGGATTAGGTAGGGGCCCCACTCTCTGGAAGTAGAAAAGGAGGAGGGAGGGAGGGTTAAGGATTTTTAGAAGTAAGGATAAGAGTGAGAGGGGGGAAGACAGGAGAAACATACCCTGTAACCTTGACCTGTCTCCAGTTTGTATAGGAACTGCGTAGGTGTAGCCAAGAGGCTAACTGCCAGAATTGAAGGCAAAGAATCACTGGCAAAAACTCCTACAAAGCAGAATCGGCTGTTCTGGAAGAAAGTACAGGATACCGGGGTATCTCCCTCCTCTCAAAAGGAGATTTTGGTGTAAGAAACCTAGTTTCTTAAATTAATTGAGGTAATGTCCACAGGACAAGGAAATCAAAGGATTGACGGGGGGGAGGAAAGAAAAGAGGGCAGTTGCCAACCCCCATCCCACGGGGTGGAGCCGAAGCATTGAAGGAGGAGTGCCCCCAATCCTGACCACTCTGCCCCGAAAGAAAACTATCCCCCTATGTGCCCCAGTTTACCCCACTCCTGACTAACAGAAAGGAGGGGGCGAGAGAGGGGACACTGAGAGGGAGGGGGACCCAGAGACTGAAGCCCCAGGGGGATGGAGGGTGGGATTGTGATGAATGGTGAAGATACACAAAAAGATCAGAATTACGGTAGGTACGTAATTTCCATATCTTATCTGTGTCAATCTTCACCATTCATCACCTTTGGGTGAGTGCCGAGTCTCCCCCCGAAGGGGGGCTTGAACCCTAAGGGGCTGAGTCCCTTAGCTACCAGTGGGTGACACACTAAGAGGGAGAACCTTCATGGGTCTGGAGAGGCCCGAGAGTAGGGAGAGTGAGATGGGGACCCCCCAGAGGGGGTAGGACGTTGCCCAGACAGACGCCGCCTCATTCTACGGGAGAAGAGATAGATTCTCTGGTGAGCAGAGTTAATCACTCTACGCCAGGCCAAGGGTGACATCCGGGAAAGACACAGCCTTGCAGTCCGCCTAGTGCAGATCGCTGTCCCGACGACCCTGGTAGCTACCTCACTGGAATCATACGATGCCCTTGCTTGGTGCCTTGCTAGCTCCAGGCTACGTGCAGAGTGTGCAATAGCTTGTCTGGCTTGCTCCGTGTAAGGCATGGAGGCCAGGAGCTGACCCAGCCTGGACCACAAGAACCTGTCATAGGTTGCATAGTAGGTCTGATGTGCTGCAATAGAGAGCAGCAACCATGCCAAGCAGAACGACCTCCTCCCCCAGAAGTCAAAATCCGAGGAGTCTTGATCTGGGGGCAGGTCACAGTGAGGGGTACGAAGCCCATCAGGGGTGTCCAGTTGCATCAATCCTGACTAAGGATGAGGCATAGAACCTGGAGACTCCGGAGGAGGGGGGCACAATACTGCTGGCAGAGATCCCTAGGGGCAGGAACTCCGAAAAAAGGTCTCTGCCAGGAACACAACGACACCTCCCAAAAGGGAGCAGGCCGGGGGGGCACCATGGGGGTGACTTCACTGAAATCACCTAGAAAGGCGTGCGCCGAATGCTCTGGATTGTGTTGAGGGGGAGGGGTGATGTGCAGGTCCTCCAACATCCTCACGAGGAATCGCTGATACTCAGTGAGATCAGCAACTGGAGAGATGTGGACAGACGGCTCCTCTCCCCTAGAAGAGGGGGATGAAGAGTCAGAGGACCTCAAAGGTTCAGAAGCTGGCTGCTCTGGGGGAGGTTGAAAAACCTGTCTGTCCATAGCCCTAACCTAAGAGGGAAACTGAGCAGCCTGATCTTTGAACTGTTCCCAGGATAGAGGTCCGCTAGGACCAAGAATGCCTGGGAGAGCAGGAGAATGTGGCAGAGGAATGGGGGAAGAGCAGACAATGAGAATCAGCTGACCTCTGCCTGGGCTAGGGAGCGCACCAGGAGCCCTAGGGAAGGAAGGAGCTCTGGAAAACTTCACAGCCAACAGCTGATCAACCAAACTGGAACTGCCTAGGCTGCGCCCTGAAGAATCCCCCGTGAGGTGGCCAGGGCCCCTGCAGGTCCAGAAGTACTGTTCCCTACCTCCAAAGAACGAGGCCCTCTTGAGGAAACCGAAAGGGAAGGGTGGAGATCTGCACTATGGCTTCTCCCAGAGCCCGGGTGGGTTCCGGAAAAAGGCCGCCGCACAGACCCCATGCCCCTAGACCCCTCGGAATCCAAGAGTGCCCTCCACTCGAGAGAGCCAGCCTAGGCAGCTGGCAGCCCGGGTCGGCCCCCGAAGGGGCTATACAGGGAGCAGCACTCTCCCCTCCCGTGGGTGCTCTGATCGGCCCCAAAGTTGGGTGATCCAGGCACACCACCTGAGGGGGTACCACCACTGAGGAGTCAAGAGAACCCTACAAGGCCAGGTTGCAGGGTAATGGTGGACTGCACCACTGCCTGTTGCTCAGAACCCCTGACCCTGGCCCCAGCAGTCACTGTCCACTCCTCAGAGGGGGGTCTGACTCCAGCCTGTCGAGGACATTGCCAGGGTGTCCATGCGAGCAGCCAAATCCAGGGAGCCAGACTGCCTGTCTGACCCAGAGTCCGACTCCTCCTCCGAAAAGGTGGAGATCGAAGTCCTGTGCCAAACAGTGCATGGACACCCACTGCCATCCCCACTGAACAGGGCACCGGAAGCAGAGACTGCACCACAGTCGGTGCCGGCACCCCCCTCCGCACCGCTAATGGTGCCAGAAGAGGACACGGCTCCAACAAGGGCAGTAGCCTCAAAGCCGGAGCCTGTCACGGCGCCGCAAGGGCGCTGAGATCAGCAACAGTGCCAATGGTGGCTCGACCGTGCTCGGGCGCCAAGGCCAGCGACTCCCACGGCACCGCCGTGGGGTCGAGGCCAGAGGCGATGCCGGCGATGGCCCGACTGGCAGCTCTCGGTGCCCGTGATCAGCACTGGCGCGAAACACAAGCGCGTGCCCATGCTCTGAGCGCGAATGGCTCCAGAACTGGACACGCGCCATGCTCAACCATGGTGCCGCAAATGGCGCTGGGGCAAGAAACAGTCAGGGATGGCACCATAGAGCCTACCATGGTGCCGACAGCACCATTAGTGCTGTGAACGGCGCCGACAGCAGCAACGGCACCGGGCGATGGACCGGCACAGTTGACGGTGCCATCAGGGCCCACGGCGCCGAGGCCCAAGATGGTGCCGACAGAACACATCAAGGACGGCACCGACACAGGCCTTCCAAGCTGTGGGTAATACACTGGGGGAGCCTTTGCCCCAGAATGGGCGATTGTCAAGGCAGTGTCTCCTGCCTGTCTTCTGGGGGGACAGACCAGGCCTTCTGCACTGCGGAAGGGGTCTCTGCCATGGCTAGGCTACAAGAGGCAGAGGCCCCCTCCTCCTCGGTCCGTCTAGAACCGGGAGGGGACCTGGAGGAAAGGTCAAGAGAATGCGGCTAGGCCCGAGAGCGCGCCCAACCCCCAAAAGTCAGCAGAGCTCACCCCACTTTCCACGCGTGTTGCTCGATGACCCGCTAGTCCATGAAGAAACAGGCGTTGCACGAATCCATGTCGTGAAGCAGGCCAAGACTCGCGAGGCAATGGTCATGCTGGTCGGTGATGGAGTACTTATGGCCGTAAGGGCACCATTGCATGGGGGGCCATCCCGTCTTGGAAGTCTTCTTGCCCTCCGACCTAGACATGACCTACGAGAAAGAAACACCAAACAAGACTTGACGTCGCAAAATAAAATAAACAAGGAACAGCCTTACCAGGCGACATTGAGTAGGCTAACAGAACCGGCAGGAAAAAGGGAGTCGACAAACTTTGGCACGGAGTCGAATAATTCGGAGAAAATCGAACCGCGCACGATTTGAGGTAGGCCTCTCAGAAGTTTCTTCAGCAAGCGTCCCACGAGGTGACCTCGATGGCAGGAGACGAAGAACTGGCGGGAGGGTGGAGTTGACAACACCTAACGGTTAACCTGCTAGCACCACGCATTGCATCAGCCACGAGGGCGGCGCCGATGGTGTGTCGACTCTGCTCATCCCCCCCAAAAAAAATCTCCCGTGGGGTCATGACCTCCGGCCAAGTACCCAAAGGTGATGAATGGTGAAGACTGCCACAGATAAGATCGTGTCCTGTGACACCTTGGACACCCAAGGAGCTTGTAGACCGTACGGTGGAAGAGCCTAGAAATCAAGAGGCAGACCCTTGCACACCACTTCTAGAACCCACTTGTCCAAGGTAATGGCAGATCTCTGTGGCAAGACTGACACAACCAACCCCCAACCAGGAGCTGGAACAGGTACTGGATGGAAGGGGAAACAGCACCTCTCAACCTGCCACTCAGCAGCCTTGGACAGCGTTATGGCCACAGGGGCCCCAGAAGCACCACCGCCTCCACTCCTTTTTTTTTTTTTTTAAAAGATGGACAGTTTATTTGATTTATTGTTTAGACTTGTTAGTAGATGAGCAGATACTGCCCATTGTCACATGTGACAAGTACATAAAATAATACAAACATAATACATAAAAATTCACCATTCAATAAAATAAATTCACTAAAGCCCTTCTTTTGAGGCTCTTTAGCAGAGTCCCCTACCCCAACATGCATTGTTATGTTTGCTTGAACGCATGTGCAAGAAACACAGTGCCATCATCCGAGTTTTCGGAGGTGTGGCAGCCCTCTTCCAATTCAGTCAGTGTGTTTGCAGGCACGGCCCCAGTTCTCCAATGCCTGCTGGAGCTGTCTATGACAGCAGTCAAAATGCAGTGGCGTACAGTTGAAAGGGGGAGCTACGCTTCAGTGAGCAGCGATAAGATTTCGCCTGCTCATGCGCACTCCCCACACACACACACACACATGCATACTGCGTGCTCGCCCCCAGACTGTATAGCGGCGGGGTGCCCAATCCCCGCCGGCTGTGCTGCACCCCCCGCCCAAACAGAGTTTACATGCCACGCTGGGTGCCCACCCCAGCGTGGATACAGATGTAGTACCGACGGGGTGGCCAATCCCATCGGCTCCACTGTCCCCCAACAGAGTACAGGGTGCCATGCTGGGAGCCCACCCCAGCATGGCAACATGCGCTGTCGCCGACGGGGTGCCCAATCCCCCGCCGGCTCCACGCCCCACAACCCATCTTCTGTGTCACGCTGGGAGCCCACCCCAGCGTGGCAAACGCCCCGCATCATCTCCTCCTTTGTAAAAAAAAAAAAAAAAACCTGCAACACAAAACGGTCCTCGCTGTCTCTGCCCCCACCTGCGTCCACCCACTGCACACCCTGCCTCCCACACCCCACCCCATACTTACCTCCGGACCTCGGCGCGACGATCTTCAGTGGACCGGGAACACGTCTGCATTCTTCAAAGCCGACCGCGAACTGAGGAAATGCCGGTGAGCTGTATAATGTAATGAATAGGGTTTTTTCAACTTTGCTGCATATCTCAGGCATTTTTTGAAATGTTGGCACCAGAATTTCAACATGGGGTTTTTGGGACCCCTCCTCATGAATTCTGTCACTGTCATGGCGTTAATCGGGCCTGAAGGGTGATTTCGCAGTCACTGCACAAAATCACCTTTCGGGACCGAATAACAAAATGACAGTGCCAGTGTTCATAAGGTGGGCTCTCAAAACGCCTATGTTGAAAATTTGGTGAAAAAATTCCTAAAAATGACTGTTTTATGAGCGTGCGTTGTGCTGTTCTTCGCGACGCTGTGAGGGTTCGAGAATTTTAATATTTTCACTCCTGGATTTCCAACATTGTCATTTGACCACACTTCCTTATGAGTAGTATAGCTGTCATTTTCACATCTCACCCAAAATGTGTTTCACGCACATGTAGCTTACAAAGCAGTCAGTGTGCGAAATCAATGTTCAGGACAATATTAAGAAAATCACAGTGACACTCTTCTTCATGAGCAGAGGTGTTAAATGGCTATGTTAAAATTTGGTAAAAATTCCAAAATGACTGTTTTACGAAGCTTGTTGCGCTTGATCCTACGTGACGCTCATAAGTTCGCAAATTTTCAATATTTTCACTCCAGATTTTAAACATTGCCATTTTACCACACCTCCTTATTAGTAGTACAGCTGTCATTTTTCACATCTCGCCCAAAACATGTTTCCGCCTATGTAGCGCATAATGGCGCAGTTCCGTGTGCGTAAAATCAATGTATGGGACACATTAGAAAATCACAGTGACACTGTTCATGAGCAGAGGTCTTAAATGGTTATTTTGAAAATCTGGTGAAAAATTCCTAAATGACTGTGTTACTAAGTGAGCATTATGCAGTTTCCACACACCCGTAAGTTCATGAATTTGTAATATTTTCAGTCCACATTTTCACCAGTGGCATTTTTCCACACTTCCTTATGAACAGTAGAGCTGTCATTTTCAACAACATGGCTGAAATGTGTTTTTACACTTTCAGCACAGAAATTGTGGTCGCTGTGGGAAATCATTGTTCGGGACAGATAAAGAAAATCACAGTGACACTGTTCATGACCGGAGGTCCCAAAATGCCTGTGTTGACAATCTGCTGTAAACAATTCCCAAACTAATTACATTACGGGTGCACGTTACTCAGTTTCTACGCGACGCTTGTGACTTCACCAGCTTTTTTAACATTTTCACTGCAGATTTTCAACGCTGCCATTTTTTTACACCTCCCCATGAACAGTACAGCTGTCATTTTTCACATCCTGTTCAGAATGTGTTTTTGCACCTGTGGTGACAAATGCCGTAGTCGCTGTGCAAAAGTAGCTTTCGGCTAACAAACTGATATTGCCACTGTTCATTGGGGGGGGGGGAGGTCACAAAAAACCCATGTTGAAAATAAATTTGGAGTGAAAATACCAACGAAAGCCTGAGGCATTAGGGTTTCCGACCATAACACCCCACCCTGTAGAGAATGACAGGCATCAGGGCTGTGACTTGGGATTGTCACCTGCAATACTCATACCATTCCACCCCCACCCACACCCTGCAGCCACTGAGAGGCATGGAGGTGTGCCTTGGACTCTTCGGCCCCAAAGTTCACCCCATTCTCCTATACCACATCCATCTCACAATATTTCCTAATGGAATGGGGTGCGCATAAGGGCCAAAGACCCCAAGGCACACCGTGACACTTGTCAGTGTCTGCAGGGTGGGGTGTGGTGAAATGGCGTGGCCATTATGCCTGATGACCCAAAGGCACACTCCAATGCCTGTCACTATCTGCAGGGTGGTGATGGGGTTGGCTTCAGTTCAATACTTCACTGCCATTCCTATTATGCAGCTCTGTAACTCCTACACTACCAATGCCAGCAAGCAAACATTCGGCACTGACAAATGCTTGTTCACTTTGCCTCCGCTTATGATTGTACATCCTCTCACTTAAGCAATATACCACGAGAGGCTGTGGGTGATGCCAGGATTTACCCACGGGTGGTGTGTTGTTCGGTCCCGAGGCAGAGCCGAGGGAACAGCAACACACTACCCGTGGGTAAATCCTGGCATCACCCACAGCCTCTCGTGGGATATTGCAATTATACAATTAGGATTTTTTTTAATGAAATATTTTTATTATAGGTTTTACTGATTGTTAGGACAACGTGCTTGATATACTGATGTAGTGCTGAGAAGGAAAAAATTGTTCCTTATAGTATTGTATGCTGTGAAAAATGTTGCCAGTTCTGAAGGAGTTGCAGAGGTTGGCTGCTTGAACGCTCCAGCTGAGGTGTCAGGTAAGTCCTGAGGAGAGTTTTGAGACCTTCCTCATGGAAAGGTGTTCGGAATGTCTGAAAATATTTCATCTAGCTCCGTTTCGTCTATGACTTGAAAGGAGCATTCCATTTTTGTTTTTTGAAATTTACCGTTGTCGGTAGCGATGGTATGGAAGATGGCGGCACACAGGTTTGATGTTGGGCGTTGGACTGATTTTGAGAGTGTATAGGGCACGGGGGTGCAGGTGGCACTTTTTCCTGTTGGGTACTAGCAGGATTTACACATTGTAAATCCTGCTAGATAGCCAATCAGGAGCCAGCTTTTTTGTGTGCTATTGTATAATGCTATATTTATACTGTTGTTATATTCTGCCATTCCATTTACTGTTACCACTGTATTTTTGCCTCTATCTGTATTTTTGTTATATAAGTTGCATCCATACTTTGTTATGTAAGAAATTCCTCCTTATTTCCCTTCCCCTGGGTTGCACCTAGAAATGAACCTCAGCTCAGTGTGCCTTTCCCGATGACCAACTTCTAAACAAATAAATAAAACAATTACAGTTGAAACTTGAATATAATCAGTTGCCAAAACACCTAAATGAACAAGCATTTGTCAATACTGAATGTTTGCTTGCTGGCATTAGCAGTGGAAGTGCAGGAGTTAGACAGATGCAGTATAGGAATGGCACTGAAGTATTGAACTGACACCAACTCCACCCTCACTCTGCAGAGATGGACAGGCATTGGGGTGTGCCTTTGGGTCGTCACCCGGCGGTCACAACATTTCACCTCACCCTACTCTTCAGACACTGACAAGTGTCGAGGTGTGCCTTGGGGTGTTTCGCCTTTACATTCATCTCATTCCATAAGGAAATATGCTGAAATGGGCACAGTATAGGAGAATGGGGTGAACTCTGGGGGAAAAGGGTCCAAGGCATACCTCGATGCCTGTCATTAGCTGCAGGGTGGGGGCAGGGGTGAAATGGCATGAGCATTACTGTCGACAATCCCAAGTCACACCCCTGACACCTGTCAGTCCCTACCAGGTAGGGCGTTATGGTCGAAAACCCTAACGCCCTGGGAGTTTCTTGGTATTTTTACTCCAAGTTTTCCACATGTTTTTTTTGTGACCCCCCCCCCCATGAACAGTGACACTATCAGTTCGTTACGTGAAACGTGATTTCGCAGAGCAACTGCACCATTTGTCGCCACAGTTGCAAAAACACATTTCGAACAGGATGTGAAAAGTGACAGGTGTACCATACATGAGGTGTAAAAAATGGCATTGTTGAAAATCTGGAGTGAAAATATACAAAAATTGGTGAAGTCACGAGCGTGCATAGGAGCTGCGTAACGTAAACCTATAATGCAAGTAGTTTGGGGATTTTTTTTTACAGCAGATTTTCAACACAGGCATTTTTGAACCTCCGCTCATGAACAGTGTCACTGTGATTTTCGTAATCGCTCATGAACAGTGTCACTGTGATTTTTGTAATCTATCTCGAACACTGAATTCCCACAGTGACCGCGCTATTCTGCGCCGAGAGTGTGAAAACACATTTCGGCCGGGGTGTGAAAAACGACAGCTGTACTGCTCATAAGGAGGTGTGGAAAAATGTCAATGTTGAAAATCTGGACTGAAAATATTACAAATTCGTGAACTTACAAGGGTGCGTGGAAATTACATACTAACATACTAATTGCCAGTAGATTAGGCCTGACGGTCTATTGAGTCTGCTTGAACCTCAGATCCTTAGCTGGGTGCCGAGGCCCCCCCCCCCCTTTGTGTTCCAGAAACCCTATCATCCATCCCCCGGGCCAGGCCATTATCTGATACATCCATTTTCTGTGTCTGTCCCACCCTCTCTTGAAGCCCTCCACTGTGGATCTCTGAACCAGCTCGCCAGGCAGCGCATTCCAAGGTCCACCACCCTCTCAGTGAAAAACCTCCTCCTCTTTTTCCCCTCACCCTTCCACCTTCCAACTTCAAACCATGCCCTCTGGTGATACCTCCCTGCTTTAGTCTAAAGATTCCCTCCATGTTTACCCTATTTATTCCCTTGAAGTACTTGAAGACCTCAATCATGTCCCCCCTGTCTCTCCTCTCCTCCAATGAAAACAGGCAGAGCTCCTCAAGACTGTCCTCATACGTCAAATCCCCTAGTCCTCGTATCATCTTAGTTGCCCTCCTCTGTACCCTCTCCAGGAGCTGTATGTCCCTCTTCAAGTGTGGTCTCCAGTACTGTACACAGTACTCAAGGTGTGGTCTAACCAGTCCATTGTACAGTGGCAGAATCACTTCCCTGCTACTACAGGTGATCCCCCTTACGATGCATCCCAACATCCTGTTTGCTTTGCTAGCCGCTCTCCTGCACTGCTCAGAGTTATTCATACATGCATCCACCATGACCCCTAGGTCTTTTTCCCCTGCTGAGGCCTCCAGCGCCTCCCCTTCCAGGGTGTACCTGTGTTTAGGGTTTCCCCACCCAAGATGTAACACCTGCACTTGGTGATACTGAAATTTAATTTCCATGTGTGAACCCAGCTTTCCATGGTGTCCAGGTCCCCTTGCAGGGCCAACCTCCCCTCTTCCCCCTCAACTATTGCTCCCATCTTGGAGTCATCAGCGCAGAGATTAATTTCGCTCCCTATACCCTCCCTGATATCTGATATGTATGCATTAAACAGGATCGGACCCAGGACCGAGCCCTGCGGTAGCCCATTAACGACCTCTCTAGGGTTCGAGAGCTCCCCACCGACCACTACTCTCTGGGTGCGTCCAGCTAGCCAGTTTTCAATCCATCTGACCGTCAAAGGGATTACTCCCAACCCCGTCAGTTTCTCCACCAGACCATTGTGGGGGACAGAGTCAAACGCCTTGCTGAAGTCCAAGAATACTACACCCACAGGCTTTCCCCTGTCCAGTTCTGATGTTACCCATTCATAGAACTCCACAAGATTGGTTTGACATCATCTACCTGGCACAAACCCATGTTGCCGACTAACCAGACCTCCCACCTCCTCCAAGTACACCCACAATCGTTCCTTTAGTATACTCTCCATTAATTTTCCCACCATCGAGGTCAAACTGATGGGTCTATGGTTACCTGGTACTTCCCTCGACCCCCCTTTCTGGATTGGCACCACATGTGCCTCTCTCCAATCCCTAGGTACCCTCCCTGTCTCAAGCGACCTGTTGAAGAGCTCCACCGGGGTGCAGCCAGTATGTCTGCCAATTCCCATAGTACTCTCGGATGAATGCCATCCGGCCCAGGAGAGTTATCTTTCTTTCGGGCCTTGAGGGTTAACCACACCCTTTTGGTGAAGACAGCATCATCCGTCCCCTCCAATGCGCAATGTACGCTCGTGACAAAGTAATTTTATGGACTTTTGTCACCAAATTTCCAACATAGCCATTTTACCACCTCTGCTCATGACCAGTGTCACTGTGATTTTCTTAATGTGTCCCAAACATTGATTTCGCACACCGACTGCGCTAATGTTCGCTACATGTGCGAAAACACATTTTTGGGCATGATATGAAAAATGACAGCTATACTATTCATAAGGAGGTGTGGTAAAATGGCAAAGATAATCTGGACTGAAAATATTACAAATTCTCAAAGTTACAAGCGTTCGTAAGGAACTACTTAGCACCCTAAATAAAACAGATCATTTTGGGAATTTTCACCAAATTTTCAACATAGGGTTTGGGGCCTACCTCATGAACTGTGTCACTGTTGTTTAGATTACTCAGTCCCAAAGGTGGTTCAGCGCTGTGAACTGCGAAATCGCCTTCGGGACTGAATAACAAAATGACGGTGACTGAATTCATGAGGTGGGTCCCCAAGAACCCCATGTTGAAACTTTGATGAAAAAATTCCCCAAAATGGCCGAGATATGCACCAAAGTTGAAAAAAAAAAAACATTTATTGCATTATACAGCTTACCGGCATTTCTGCAGTTTGCGGTCGGCTTTGAAGAGAGCAGACGTATTCCCGGTCCACCGAAGATCGCTGCGCCGGCCTCCGGAGGTAAGTATTGGGGGGGGGATGGGTGCGAGACAGTCAACGAGGGACTTTTTTTTTTTTGGTTTGCTTTTTACAGGTGTTTCTATGTTTCTTTAGACTACGTGGAACTTTTGCCACGCTGGGGTGGGCTCCCAGCGTGGCAACTGGAAGTTTTTTTGGGGGGAGGGAGCCATTGGCACCGACGGGGAATTGGGCACCCTCGTTGGCCATACAGACTTCTGCCACGCTGGGGTGGGCTCCGAGCGTGGAACTCTTTTTTGTGGGGGGTACAAACCATACAGTGGAGCCGACGGGGGATTGGGCACCCCCAGTCGGCCATACGGACTTTTGCAACACTGGGGTGGGCTCCCAGCATGGCACTGGAAGTCTGTTGGGGGGCAGTGAAGCCGACGGGGGATTGGGCACCCCCCCATCGGCCATACGGTGTGTGGGGGAGGGAGCGCATAAGCACGCCGGGGTGGACTCCCAGCAAGCTACTTGGGGGGAGAGAGTAGACTAAAACCGAGCTGTCTATGACAGCTATACAGATGCAGTGCAGAGTGTAGGCACTTTGCATACTGCTGACAGCAGTATGTAAATTACCTGCCAACGGCAGTATGCAAATTGCCTACATGTTACCACCGCTGATTGCAGCATTTTTTTGCTTTCAACTGTACGCCACTGCATCTGAAGGGCTGTCATAGACAGCTCCGTCATTCATTGGTGTGGTGCAGCCACGCTAGCAAAAGGGAGCAGGGCATTTGGAAGTGGGGGAGGTACACCTACGAAAACTCGTATGGTGGCACTATGTTTCTTGTACATGCGTGCAAGCAAACATAAAAATGGATGGACTGATATCAGACAACAAAGTGTTATTCAAGGGATGCAGATAACACAACATCCTTTGAACCAAATGGATGGAAGGCATACAGAAGGCCCTGGGTTTAGGGTCCTGAGAAGGCACTGTCCCAGACTGAAGGGGGGCAGGCACAGTACAGCTCAGTTTGGTGATCTTATTTCTGTAACACCTGAGAAGTTGAAAAAATGGAAGGCAATGGGGCCAGACTGAAAGCACTCAAAAATCCTGCAGGAGCTAGCTAAGGAATATTTAACCACTGAGTCAGAATTGCAAACTGAATGCCCGGTGGATGTAGGGTTGCCCATGTAGTGCCAATATTCAAGGAAGGATCCAAGATGAAACCTGGGAACTGTAGGCCAGTAAGCCTGATATCGGTACCAGGGAAGCTGCTTCAGACAAGCATAAGAAACAGAATTGTTGAACATAGCCGGCCCGTCGGCACAGCGGTAGTGCTACTTCTCGCGACGCCGGAGACCTGGATTCGGGAACTAGCTCCGGTCATCAGTGGGCCTGCCAGGGGGAGAAGGCTGGAGCGTCCCAGAGGATGCTTGCCTCCTCCGGGGAGGGGGGGGTTCCATCCTCCACCACACTACTGCCAGGCTGGGAGGCAGATCAGGGAGGGGGGAGATGCTGCTGGTGTCAGAGAGCAGACATGTGCATGGGCGCACACGGGCCCACAGTGACGCCCTTGTCAGCAATGTCCTATGGGGAGTGGAGAAAACAGGAAAAGGCATGGCCCCGGCACATCCACGATGACAGCCCGCGGGAGCTCCCCAGGCCTCCATCGCCCACCAGTACCACGGCGCCACCTGACGAAATGAAGAATTTCGGGGACTGTCCCTGGACACACCTGACCACACCTGGGGGGGCATAGCCAGAAGCTCCATGGAGGTAGCGGACTGTGACTGGGGGGTTGCCTGCAGGCCCAGAGAGACAGGGGTTATAAACAGAAATTTAAAAAAAAAAAAAAAAAAGAGTTGTTGAACACTTAGAAAAAAACAACTCTGACTCAGCAGCCTAATACAGAGTCTGTAAGAGGAAATCCTGACAAACAAACTTCCCTGCATTTTTTGAAACGGTCACCAGGAAACTAGCTATGGGGAAACTTGTTGATATGCTATATTTGAAGTACAGTACTTTTAAGTAAAGCATTTAATACTGCGCCACACAAGAGACTAGTTCATAAACTAGAAAACCTGGTATAATTGGTGTGTGATGAAAAAAATGGTTTCAAAACTGATTGCATGGTAGAGAGAGAGGGCCACATTGTATGGTAACCTATTAACACAGAATCAAGTAAATCAGATGCAAGAGCTGGGAACTTAGAAAAAGCTTAATTCTGTTTATTTTTTTTATACTTAGTTTATTAGAGACATTACAATTTCTCAATACATCATTATTACTTTTGTTGCACTTGTCCTATTTCTTTGTTTACAGTACATTCCAGTCTTATTTTTCAATTCTGAATACATTTTTCTTACATATCTCTAAAAACATCTTAATTAGATACATTTCTAAAACTTCTAAACTACTAATTCTGAGGGACACACAACCTCTTACTTTTGACTGATATCTAATTGAGGGTGACCAGAAAAGAGAATGGGGGACACAGGGTCAACTAATTTATTTATTTCACGAGTCTTTATATAATTCCCACCGTGTCCATCTGTTATTATATAAGGTTATATTATAGAAACATAGAATTTACTGCGAGATAAGGACCCTTGGCCCACCAGTCTGCCCATTTCCCTGATGGATAAGTTGCAGATCCTAGTTAACCAGCAGCCTACTTCTTCCTACCCCCACCCCTAGAATTGCCTTAGACTGTCCCATGCATGCTTGAATTCCACCACTGTTTTGACTCCACAACCTCCTCTGGAAGGCCGCTCCATACATCCATAACCTCTCTGTGAAAAAATACTTTAAATTACCTCTGAGCCACCCCTTCTATCTTCAAATTGTACCCCTTGTTCTTGCACACCTCATTTTTGAAAGATGCTACCTCTTGGACTTTGTTGATTCCTTGAGGTACTTGAAAGTTTCTATCATGTCCCCCCTCTCTCTCTCCTTTCCTCGAGTCTATACATATTAAGCTCCTTAAGTCTCTCTTCATGTGTCTTCCGGTTCAGACCCTGCACCATTTTAGTTGCCCTCCTCTGGACAGCTTCCGTCCTGTATATATCTTTGCGGAGACTGGGTCTCCAGAACTGCACGCAGTACTCCGGATGTGGTCTCACCAGCTGTCTGTACAGAGGGATAATAACTTCTTGTTTTCTACTGGTGATGTCTCTCCCTATGCATCCCAGTATTCCCCCAGCCCTCCTTGCTGCCCTCTCACATTGCTTGCCCACCTTTAGGTCATCTGATATGACTACCCCCAGGTCCCTTTCCATTTTGTTGTTGTTAGTATCTCACCCCCATTGTGTACTCTTCCCTGGGTTTTGTTTCCCAGGTGCATTACCTGCACTTCTTAGCACTGAATCTAAGCTGCCATACATTTGACCATTCCTCTAACCTTGCCAAGTCCTTCTCATCCTTTCCACCCACCTTGTGCATCAACTCTGTTGCAGATCTTTGTATCATCTGCAAAGAGACATACTTTTCTTCCAGTCCCTCTGCAATGTCGCTTATAAAGACATTAAGAGAGGACAGTCTAATACTGAACCCTGCAGTACTACTACCCCCCTTTTTTCAGAGTGGACTCCATTTACTATTACTCTCTGTGTCCTATTCTCCAGCCAATTCTTTACCAGGCTGTCATCTTGGGACCCACTCCCAGGCTGGCTAACTTGTATATTAATCTTTGTGTGGGACTGTGTCAAATGCCTTGCTAAAGTCTAGGTAGACCATGTCCACAGCCCTCCCTGATCAACTACTTTGGTCACCCAGTCAGAAGAAATCTATCAGATTTGTCTGGCATGACCTTCCCGCTGTGAATCCATGCTGCCTTGGGTCCTGTGCCCTCTGGCCTCTAGATATCAACAATTCTTTCCTTCAGAAGTGATTCCATCATTTTCCCTACCACTGAGGTTAAACTAACAGGTCTGTAGTTTCCTGCTTCTGCCTTGCTCCCACTTTTGTGAAGAGGAATCATCTGCCCTCCTCCAGTCCTCAGGTACCACCCCATCCTCCCATGATTTGTTAAAGAGGTAGTCAGTGGTTCACTAGTTCTACCCTTAGTTCTTTTAGAATTCTGGGATGAATCCCATCAGGCCCCATTGCTTTGTCCACCTTCAGTTTTAAGAGCTCTTTTCAGAACCCTTTCTTCTGTAAATGGGCTGGTATCAACTTCTGTATCCAGAGTGTTTCTACTGTTTGTTTTAGGTACTCCCCTCTTCCTTTGTAAATACTGAGCAAAAATATTTGTTTAGTATCTCTGCCTTTCACAGTCACCCTCTGCCCACCTCCTCCCTTTATTAAGCCTCACTATCCCTCCCTTGGTCTTCCTTCGCTCCCTGATGTACCTATAAAAGGTTTTATCCCCCTTCTTAACTGATTTGGCTATCTTTTCCTCGGTTTGGGCCTTTGCTGTTCTGACTGCTTTTCCAGCTTCCTTTTGCTTTAACTGATACAGTTCTCTGTCCTGTTCCTTCTGTGATTCCTTGTACTTCCTGAATGCTTTCTTTTTCTCTTGAACCTTCACTGCCACTTCCTTTGAGAACCATAGTGGTTTCTTACCTCGTTTCATTTTATTTGCTTTACACAAAGGCTTGTTACCTCTGTGATGGCAGTTTTATTATTCCCATTGTTCTTCCACCCTCCTTCCTGCCCATTGCTGGTGAAATTCTTAGGCCTCACCCATTTTGGCAAAGTCAGCCTCTAAAATCCAGTACCTTTGTCTTTGTATGGCTTGACTCTATTGCTGTGTTTATTGTGAACCATACTGTTCGATGGTCACTAGTTCCCAGATGGCTACCCACTTCTACATCTGTGATCCTCTCTTCATCTCCATTTGAGAGAACTGGATCTAAGATTGCTCCCTCTCGAGTGGGCTCCAATACTAGTTGTCTAAGGCATGCCCCCTGTAGGGCATCTAGAATAACCCCACTCTTAGAAATGGCTGCTGCAACTGCACTCCAGTTAACATCTGGCATATTCAGATCACCCATCAGCAATATCTCCCCTTTATCTGCCATTCTAAGTATACTTTCTATCATTTCCTTGTCCATTTCCTCCCCCTGAGAGGGGGGGGTCTGTATACAAACCCTGTGCGGATTGTGGTGCCATTGCTTGCCTCCAAATTGACCCACAGTGCTTCTTCTCCTCCTTCCTGTTTACCCTTTTGTTCTGTTGCTTTGATTTCTTCTCTTATGTAGAGAGCTACTCCTCCTCCTCCCCTTTTACCCTCCCTGTCCCTCCTATAGATAGTCTATCCTGGTATGTTTACGTCCCAGTCATGGTTCTGTGTGTACCATGTTTCTGTGACTGCCACGATATCCAGATCTTCCTCCTCCATCAAGGCCACTAATTCAGGAAGCTTGTTACCCAGACTATGGGCATTGGTACTCATTGCTCTCTATTTTTTGATGGCTTTACCTTCTGTAGCAGCATCCCCCACTGACCTTTCTACCTTGGTCTTTTTCTCATTTAGTACCGTTTTGTAGGGGGAGGCTGGGATTTTCCTGCTGCTTATCAGTGCCTCCCTTGACTAGTTTAAAAGCTTGCCAATGAAGCATTTAAACCGATTGCTAAAAGACTTGTTCCTTCCTGGACAGATGCAGACCATCCTGCCAGTATAGGCTGGTGTCCTCCAGGTGGAACCCCAGTCCCCAATGAAGCCAAACCCTGTGCTCACACCATTTTTTCAACCATTTGTTAAACTGCATGGTACAAAGTACCCCGCCTCACCCATGCCACTGACAGGCAGTACCTCTGAGAAGGATACTGTGTGTGCTACTTGTCTTAAGCCCTCCCCAACTCTACAAAGTCCTTCTGCACTGCTCTAATCTCATGATGAGCTAAGTCATTTGTCCCTAGGTGGACAATGACGTCCAGCTCAGACTCCCTGCAACTGTTCTCGTGATCCTAAGGATGCACTTCCTGTCCCTCCAAGCCATGGCACTAGGCAGGCACCTTACTTCAGTTTTCCCTGCTTCCCCCAGTTCTATCCCCCTAATAATTGAGTCCCCCACCAGGAGCTGCTTTCTTTCCCTGTGGTGCCCTCTGCCTCCTTCCTGAGGGCCTCCCTTGCAACAGTTGTCTGCACCCTCCTTAGTCTCCTCTGTGGGTGTATCCATAGGGGAGCTATGCTCCCCCAGAATGGTGTATGGACTGTGGTGTGGAACAACTGACTGGGTGTCATGGTTGACAGCAAAAGTAATTCTTTTCATTGCTTGGATTTGATCAATTATTTGTACCCAGTCAGTGAGCTTCGGCACAGATTGCTGCAACCATTTTTTAGTAATTACTTTCAATGCAGCAATATGTACCACCGCCCAAAGATAACGCTCTTCTTTACCCTTGACTTCAGGAGGACATAGTCCCAGTATTATGTTTTCTGAGCCTATTTTATTACTTAAGCTAAAAAGTTTGCTTAAGTGAAACTTTACCGCTTGCCAGTATACCTGTATCATTGGACAAGCCCAAACGATATGTGCCATGCCTGCCTCTATGCTGCCACACCCTCTCCAACATTCAGCTTTCGGGCTCCTGCCCATTCGGACTTGTCTGTTTGGGGTCAGAAAGTATCTTACTTTAATCTTCCAGGCAAATTCTTGCCACATTGGGGATGACGTAGTATGCCAACTATTTCTAAAACCGGACTCCATTGTGCACTGTTGAGTCTTACCCCCAACTCTTGTTCCCATCTCCTCTGTATATGGCATGTATTATGTGCTCTGTCTGCTATTAAATTCTAATATAGCATTGTTATTGCTCCCTTACCATGCGTTGTGCTCCAAACTGATTCGAATACTCTAGGGAAAGGTCTCTTGTCTTCATAATGAAGACTCTTTTGTAATTTATCATTTATGTAATCTCTTAATTGATAGTAATATAAACGATCCCCTTCCATCCATTTATACAAAGCCTGGACTCGTTCAAATGATAGAACTGTCATGCCTTGAAGTATCTGCCATGTAGCACAAATACCCTTCTCTTCCTGCTTTTTATACCAGTTCGAGAATTTAGCTGAAGTAAAGTTCCTATCTGTTGACCACCAGGTATATCTCCACAGATCCCTGGCTGTGTGACCTCACCTAACACCCTGAAACCAACCGGCAAGGGTTACTTTAGCCGAGGTCAACATCTCCCCTAACTCGTGAGTTCTGCCATATGGGTCAAATAATCTGGAACAAAGTTGTGTTCTCCCTATCTCTTGTAACTCTCTGTTGCCAGTGAGCCCTATAACTTTGGTGTACCCATAACAGTGCTATTTTCATTTGAACTGCAGTCCAGTAATCTACTAGAGCCGGGCAAGCCCTACCTCCTTCCTGCTTCGATAGAAATAGTTTTTTTGCCTACTCTAGGTTTGATGTTTACCCATATATAGGTCATGACCCACCTTTGCCAGCTTAACATTTCCTTTTGAGGGATCATACATGGTACTGTTTGAAATAAATATAGGATTCTCGGCAAAATATTTGTCTTGACTATTTGTAACCTTGAGTAGAATGGGAAGGGTATACTGTTCCATTTCTGGAGATCCGCACGTAATTGTTTAATCAAAGAGGGAAAGTTGTCAACGAATAATGTTGTCGGCGATTTGCCTAGATTGACTCCCAGATATTTTACAGTCTTGTACTCCCATCTCATAGGGTATTTGGATTTAATCCCCTCTGGTATGACCGTAGACATCACTAATACCTCAGTCATTGACCAATTGAGGGTATAGCCGGATAGGGCTGAAAAATGTTCAATTTGTTTAAAAACCTGAGGCAAGAACCCATCAGGGTTCGTCAAATAGAGGAGGACATTGTCCGCGTAGAGAGCTATTTTGTGTGTTGAATTTCCTATGTTTACCCCCACAATCTTATTGTCATTCCGAATACTCTGTGCTAGAGGTTCTATATACAGAGCGAAGAGTAAAGGAGAGAGAGGGCATCCCTGCCGGGTTCCCCTCTTCAGTGTAAAAGGGCCAGATATATGACCATTCGCCCTGATGTATGCTAAAGGGTGGACATATAATTTTGCTAGAAAATTTAGAAAGGGAGCTGGGAAACCGAAACCGGCCAGGGTACCCCACAAGAAAGCCCATGAGACTTGATCAAAAGCTTTTTCCGCATCTAAGCTCATCAGATAAGCTCGTGTCCTAGATTTTTGTAGATGTTCAATAATATTCACCGACCTCCTGATGTTATCTGAGGTTTGCTTTCCTGGCACAAATCCCATTTGATCTAAATTAATTAATTCCGGCAATAGACTTTCTAGCCTTCTAGCCATTGCCCCTGTTATTATTTTATAATCCGTGTTTAATATGGAAATTGGTCTATATGAAGTACATAGAGTGGGGTTCCTAGCCGGCTTCGGCAACACCGAGATAATGGCTTGTGCCCACGAAGGAGCACATCTATCCCCCTCTCCCCAAAGCGAGTTGCAAGCCTCCTTTAGTAGAGGCATAATGATCTCTCTAAATGTCTTATAAAACTCGTTTGGGAGTCCATCAGTGCCAGGACATTTTCCTGCCTTTAAACGGGAAATCTCGGCTTGTATCTCTCCCTCTGAGAAAGGTGAAATTAAGTTTTTTTGTTGTTGGATGGTTATTTTAGGTAGTTGCAGGGGAATCAAATATCTCTCAATGGTTTTGGAGGTCAGGTTCGCTCCTTCACTATATAGTGTTTGATAATAGTATTTAAAAGATTCAGTTATTCCTTCCGTATCAAATTTCCAAATCTTATTTTCTGGGTCTAGAATTTTCGGTATACACGCTTTGGCCTTCCATTGCCTCAGCCTACTAGATAAAAATCTCAGTGCCCTCAGGCCCCCTTCATAGTATCTTTGCCTTAAGTATATCAACTTCTGTTCTACTTGGTAGTCAAGCATTTCTATATATTCCTTCTTCAACTCTTTCAATAACCTTCCCCTTTCCCTACATAGCTGTTGCTGTTGTTGGTATTCCAGGGTAGCTATTTGGTTTTGTAAATAAACTCTCCTCGCCTCCCTCATTTTTTTATTTCTGGATGAAATCTCTATGCACTTACCTCGGACTATGGCTTTTACCGTATCCCACAAGATTCCTGGGGCTACTTCTGAATCTTTATTTTCCCTAACTGCTTGCTCTATTGTTTTTTCTATTATCTCTTTGGTGTCATCCTTATGTAGCAGTGAGAGGTTCAATCTCCAGAAGGTATTTCGTTTAATAGGGCCCAGCTTAAGCTTCAAGTAAATTGGGGCGTGATCAGATAGTGCTATGTCCCCTAACCAGGTATCAGTACACAAAAACATCAAGCTCTTTGATACTAAAAATAATCTAGCCTTGAATATGTTTGTGTGCTACTGGAAAAAAGTATATTGTCTGTTGGTTTTATGCATTTGTCTCCAAACATCCATAAGACCAAGCTCGCCTACCAATTTCGCCACTTTATTGGCTGTCCCCCTCTCCTGTCGAACCACTCTCCCTGATGTGTCTTTATGTGCACTGAGTCGTAGGTTTAAGTCCCCTCCTATTATAAGATGTCCTTCTGCCCATTCGGAAATTTTAAGAAAAAATTCTCTATAATAAGAAAAATATGAGCCAGAGGGGCATAAACTGAAACCAGGGAGACAACTGTGCCATCATATTTACCCTTTAACCCCACAAAACAGCCCTCTTTGTCCCTTATAGTATCATGCACCTCAAATGGGCACTTGCTAGGGATCAAAATGACGGAGCCCCTTCTCCTACCCTTCTTATACGAGGAAGAGACATTTATTTGAGAACCAAATTTCTTGAGCTTATCGTGCGCGACCTGGTTCAAGTGTGTCTCCTGCAACATTATAAATGTTGCCTGTGATTTCTGCAAGGAGGACATAATTCTACTTCTCTTGATTGGGTGTGTAAGGCCATTTATATTAAATGACAATATGATTGGCTCAGATTTATCCATAATCCATTAACATTAGGTAGTGCCTTACGTAGATCCCCATGTTAAGTCTATTCCCCCATGTTACACCCCCTATCATTCCCCTCAAACCAGCCTTAATTAGGTCCCCGTGAACATTTAATACCATAAACCATAATGAACAAAACCACATCCAACCCATAGATGTGGAACCTTAAATATTACTTTAACTTTAACTCACACTTCCAAATGTGGAAACCCCCTAAATTCCCAAGGGGTTTCTATTACCAGTAGTTTCTCTCTACTTGAACGAGGAATGATCCTTGCCACAACAAGTGCAGCCTTCCTCGTGGGCCTGGGAAATAGTGTGGTAAAATTACCAGGCTCCTATGTATACGGAGACAAGAAGTCGCTCAACCGTGAACCTTTGAAAGAGCCATTAATCCCCACCCCCACCCCGAGAAGACATAATAATTTGCCTCTTTGTCATATCATCTATTAGAAAATAACCATACCCGCATTACAGCTTCGTCTTGGGTATAAAAATATATATGTTGTAAAGTATTAGAAGCTTAGTAACATTGTGAAAAGGCCCAACTTAAATTACAGGCCAATAAGAGTGTCCATCTGTTCTTATGCGAGAGGGGTCAGGACCGATTCATAAGTTCCTGCGAGTAAACAAAAAGCAAGTCTCAGAAAAATAAAGGCTCAACTCGCGTTCTGGACCCCTACTAATACAATGATTCATTTTAAGTCCACTTCTAATCGGCCTTTATCACTGTTCCAGCACTTACTGCTAGTGATGGGCTTAACTGTACGCCCTAGCTATGGCTCTTTTTTCAATTTACCAACGCCATACCAACACCTTTCTGGGAAATCCTCAGCTCTGCTCAGTGCTGGGAGTCACTCTGCACGTCATCTTGGCTGTCCTGAAGCTTCTGAAGCAGGGCCGTCATAGCAAGAAGGGGAGCAAGTGATGACGTTTCTCTACCGCAACCTCTCTTCCTTTTACCCAAAGAAATTGCCCAATCAAGGGACCCTTCCAGCGCCTTCTGGGAAATCGAGATTTTTTGTCCAGTAGCTTGTGGATTCATCAGGCCTTTTTCCGTAAGTGCTTCTTTAGCTTCTTCAGGTGAATCGTAAGTTTTAATGCCTTCAGGCCAAAATACCCTTAATTTTGCAGGAAAGGGGGTATGAAAACGCAGACCCTTGGCCTTTAGGAGCTTGATCATCTCTACATACTGTGCACGTTGCCTTTGGATTTCCTGCAGATAATCGTGGTCAAAGTAAAGTCTGTGGTTTAAATATGTGACTTCCTTCAATCTCCAAGCTCTGATCAGAATATCCTCCTTTGTCTTATAGCTATTGAATTTAATTATGATAGATCGGGGTCTCGCACCCTCCTCTGTTGGTTTAGGCTGAAGGGCCCTGTGAGCTCTTTCAATGTTCAACTGATACCCAGTGGGCAACTGTAAAACATATGCCAGGAAATCCGAGAGAAATTCGTGTATTAGGCCCGTTTCCGATTCCTCGGGCAAGCCATACAGTCTAATGTTCTCCCTGCGTGATCGGCTCTCCAAGTCAATGCATTTCTCCTGCAATTTCTCCGTTTATGTTATTAGGGCCTGCAGTATTTTTCTGTTCTGGTAGACACCATCTTCGGCCTGTGCTACCGCTTCTCCGCCCCCTCCACTCGTTTCTCCAAGCCTGTCAGTTTTTGGTCCAGATTCCTGAACTCTAATTTTGTTTCCACTCTCATTTCTTTAATTTCCCTGAATAGTTGCTCAAAACGCGATCGGGTTAAATGCTCAGTCTCTTCTTCCGTGTCTACCATACTGGAGGGAGAGGGGCTACAGCTCGGCTTTCTGGAAGATGGGCACGATCCTATCTCATCCTGTAAGTTTTGCTTTGATTTTATCTTGTCTCTGCTGGATTTGTCCTTGATACGACTTGTGGAAGTCATATTTATTATTTTGACTGGATATTGCGGGTATATTTAGTCTTCTCGAGGAGACTGGGTTGGGGAACTCGTATCACTCGCTCACTCCTGGCTCCGTGACGTCATCGGAAGTCAGCTTAATTCTGTTTAATTGGCAATCACTGCTGTGGTACATTCAGGAGGCACTTAGTCTGACTGTGTATCCGAGGTGGTAAGATGGCTGACAACACATGGTCTGAGAGGAGAAAGGCCCTATACAGACAAGTTACTCACCTGTAACTGTGGTTCTAGGAGTGGTATATGGTGTACATCCACACTTCTGGCAGATTACTTTCCCCTTTAAGACTCGCTGGAAGGTCATCAAGCTGGCTCTTCCTACCCACCTGGGTGGTATCCTCCTTGGCACTGCCCCATGACATCAGATCTTACCCGCTGGAAGCAAGACCAGTGTGCCACTTGTCAGGGGCAGTCGGGTGGGTTGTGTGGATGTACACCATATATCACTCCTAGAACTACAATTACATGTGAGTAATTTGTCTTTCTAGGGGCGTGGATATGGTGTACTATGCACACTTCTGGAAGACTTCTAGCTGTTCCTGGAAGGAAGGAGCAAGGCGCACCACACCCCCTATTTAGGGATCAGAGATTGAAGAACCGAGGCCACAAAACCAGCATCCCAGCATGACTCAAGGTCACTGTAGTAATGGGAGATGAAGGTATGTGCTGACTTCCAGGTAGCACCCCTGCAGATCTCCTGGATAGAGACGTCCATGGAAGCAGCCACTGAGGCAGCGGTATGTCTGATGGAATGATCCCTAAGCCCTATGGGAGGCTTCCTACCAGCCAACCTATAGCAGAGGTTGATGCAAGAAACTATCCACCCGCCAATCTCCCACTTAGCTGCTGGTCTCCCAGGTGTGGCTTCAGCACTGATGACAAAGAGCTGACAAACCTCTCCCCAAACTCCAGTCGTGTGCTCCCTGTAGTAGGCAAGTGCACGATGCAGGTCCAGAGTACAGAGCCAGTGCTCGGTCTCCAATGTGTGACTGAAGTACACTGGGAGATTGATCATCTGCTTAAGGTGAAACTCAGACAACTTTCGGAAGGAACATCGGGTTTGGGCAAAGGACAACCTTGTCCTTGTGGAAGAGCAGGTACGGAGACTCCACTGTGAGCGCCTGGAGCTCACTGATCCTTCTGGTGGATGTGATGGCCAAAAAGAAGGCAGTCTTCCACAACAGGTGTGCCATCTCACACCTGTGCACTGGTTTCAATGGCTTGCCCATGAGCACTGCCAACACCAGCAACAAGTCCAAAGGTGGTGGTGGTTCACGCACCAGAGGGGAAATGTGGTCAAGGCCCTCAAAGAAGAGCCCAACCACCTTCTCCTGCACCAACGTCGGCATACCAGCCCATGCCCAGTATGCATAGATGGCTGCCAGGTGCACCTTGAGGGTCATCAACCAAAGGCCCAACTGAAAGAGGGACCACAAGTAGTCGAGGTTGCTAGCCAAGGGACGGGACAGGTCAGGGGTCAAGCTCCTTGCCCTGGCACTAAATGGAGAATCTCTTCCATTTGAAGCCATAGCATCAATGAGTTAACTCCTTCTAAGAGGCCTCAATTACATGGAGGACCTCGCTGGAGAGACCCAGAGCCTGGAACTCTAGCTGCTCAGGCACCAGGCGGTCAGGTGCAGGGACTGAAGGTCCGGGTGGAGGACCTTCCCCCGAGAGCACAAGAGCAGGTCCTGATTAAGTAGCAGACACCACAGAGGCCTGTTGCTGAAGCTGAGGAGCGTGGGATACCAGAACTGGCATGGCCAGTCTGAAGCTACTAGGACCATCCATGCTTTGTCCCCCCCAAGTTTTGACCAAGACCTTGTGGATCAGAGGAAAAGGAAGGAAGACACAATGGAAGCCCAGGGTACAGGGCTTCGGGAAGGCATCCTCCTGCAGCATACTCAACTGAGCGGGCGGGCACAAAACATCCTCAACTTGGCGCTCTCCCAGGAGGCAAACAGATCCAGCTGAGGGGTGCCTCACTGGGAGAACAGTTGATCTACTACCTCCTGATGAAGGGACTGTGACACTTGGCCAGCTGGTTATGATTGTGGATGATATTGGTAATATAAAAAATATAGTGTGTGACTGTCACAGTGCTTCCATGGGTGCCCCCCCCCCCAAGGTTTCAGTTACAGTCAAGTGACCTGAAACCAGGAGGTAATTAAAAGACTAGAGAGACTTAATTAAGGGTCTTCTGTAATTAGAACTGACCCAGCTGCCAGGATACAGGGATCGTGAACTTTTATGACATTTTACAGGAAAACACACTGTTACATCACTATGGTACTAAAAGTCATAAATTCTTTGATGGGCCCTGGGAAGAGGAACTGCTCGAGATCAAAGAGGGGATGTTAATTAAGGAGTCATATTGGGAAATTAGTTTTTGCTGAAGTCACAGTATTTAAAATAGCTCGACAGGAAGATCATTGTTTGCATAATTTTTATATTCTAAAAGGAGGAGCTACATGGCATCATAGAAGAGGCGGAAACACAGAGTTTTTAAACTGCATTCTGTGTTTCAACTGAGTGACAACTTTTTGGGCTCTTAAGAAACAATATCTAACTTAAGCACTGTAAAGAGGTAATACGTTAGATAGAAAAGATCTAAATGTATGGTGGTAGGAGTTTGTTGTTTTTCTTTATGTGATTGTATGCTTTGTGATATAGTGTTCTGTGTTTACATTTTACATATTTTATCCATTTTTAAGTAAACCTTTCATTTGGAAGCTACTGCCTGGGTCTTCCTAGTTCTTTCTTTTGCATGTGACATATGGAGGGTTAAGACTGATGAAACTGTTCATAAGCTTGATGGTGTTACCAAACTGGGAAAAGGTAAGAATATACCTAAGGTCTTTTAAAGAGTTTTAAGGGTTCATTTTTGGATACCTGGTTAGGTGCCCTTAGGCAAAACATATCTGGCATCCCCCCAAAGAGCAGATTATCTGAGCCTGTACATTTGGGTACGCTAGCATAAGGTTCACAGTTTGAATCCCCCCAGAACTTGAGACTAAAGGTGATTCAGACCCACAAGCAGACAGGAGGGTTACCCTGTCTGTTACCTGTTCACAACAATGCGCTCGGCGGTTGGCACTGTGGGAGCAGAGGGCCTGACCTGCTGAGTGCATTTTGACAGGGACCACATGCGAGACAACTCAGCTGAGGGCATCCGCCAGCCGAATGGACACACCAGCCACATGAATGGCCAATGGGTTAGCCTTGAGGTTGAGCATAAGGGTCCAGATGTGGAGAACATCCCAGCACAGAGGAAGGGAATGTATTCCACCCTGCTTGTTGAGGTAGTACATGGTCGTCATGTTGTCCATCTGGACCTGGACGACCTGACCTCGGCGATGTGGAGCAAAGGCTGTCAGGGCCAGGTGAACAGCTCGAAGCTCTGGCAGGTTGATGTGACATCAGCACTCCTCGGGGGACCAGAGGCTGTGGGCCATGTGTTCTCCCAGGTGGGCACCCAGGCCCATCAGGGAGGCGTCAGTCATGAGCAAGACTGTCGGCCCTGAGCAGACAAATGGGACTCCTTTCTGTAGCTGTGCCAGGACCAACCACCATTGGATGGCATCCCTTATCTGCTGGGTCACTGTGACCATTTGGTTGAGGTGACCCTGCCGCCACTGACAGGCCAGCCCCCACTGCAGGGGGCACACTCTCCAGTGGGCCCAATGGACCATGCTGGTGCAGGTTGCCATGCACCCCAGCAGACAAAGGAAGTCCCCGTCAGGGCGCAACTGCCTAACCTGTAATGACAGGGTGAAAGAGGAAAGATCTTCCGCTTTGTCCACCGTGAGCCAGACTCAAGCTTGGCAAGAGCTGAGCTCCGCCCAGATGAAGTGAATCACCTGCGAGGGGACAAGTTCCAACTTGGCCTCGTTGACCAGGAGGCCAAGGCTCAAGCAGGGCTGGAGAGCCAGGTCCCTGGACCACTCCACCTCTGCCTTGGAGGGGCCTGCAGCCAGCCAATCATCCAGGTACAGGTACACCCAGACCTTTCGGTGCCTCAGGAAGGCTGTCACCACTGCTATGCATTTAGTGATTACCCTGGGTGCTGAGGAGAGGACGAAGGGCATGGCCTGGAACTCATAGATGGTCCCCTCTGCGTTGAACCATAGGAACCACCAGTGGGATGGATGGATGGGATGTGAAAGAAGGCATCCCAGAGGTCCAGGAAGCAGAACCACATGTCCTGTTCCAGGGACAGAATGATCTGGGTCAAACTGACCATCCTGAAGATGCGAGACCTCAGAAACTTGTTCAGGTTATGCAGGCCTAAGACGGGTGCCAGACCCCCCCCCCCAATCTGTTTTGGAACCACAAAGTATCTGGAGACAATCCCTGGATCAGCTGGTGGGTCTGGGACATGAACCACCACCTCCTTCAGGAGGAGTTGGGTGATGTCCTCCCGAAGGGCAGACAACATGTCTACGAACACCACTGAATCCCAAGGGGCATGGGCTTGGCTTGCCAGGAGAGCCTCAAACTCCAGAGGCAAGCCCTGGCCAACCACTTCTAGCACCCACCTGTCTGTGGTAACACTGGACCTGGTGGAAAGAAAGTGACGGAGCCAGCTCCTCATGGGACGAGATAGGATGGACAGGGAGGAGGCACCCCCCAACCTGTCACTGTGCAGGCTTGGAGACAGAGCCAGCAGAAGACATAGCTGGGCCTCTACTGCCAGGCTTACAGACCACGGAAGTGACAGACTTAGGTCTGGGATGCCAGGCCTGCTAGTGCCCAGCCTGTGAATGGGACGGCTTGGCTGAAGGGGCAGAGTAGGGCTGAAAATACTTTTTTCTGGGATTTAGAGCTCTTAATGTCCTTTTAGGTGGAGGTGACGAAGTCCAAGATGGCATTGGACTTCTCAATTCAGGTGAGATAACCATCCACCCCTTGCCTGAATAAGTCGGTACCAAGGAAGGGAACATCTGCCAGTCTGTGCTGGGTATCTGCCTTGAAGGTTGAGATCCTCAGCCAAGCCCTATGGTGAATAGACACGGCTGTGGACACAGACCTGGCACGGGAGACACCACTGTCCATGGCGGGCATCTGGAGCTAATGTTTAGCCACAGCACAGCCTTGGTCCCTGACTGGCTTGATCGTCATCCGAAGGTCAGCTGGGAGCCGAGGGAGCACTTGGTCAAGGGTGCCCAACAAAGCATGGGCAAAGTGGGCCATTATTAAGGCCGAACTAGCCTGCCTAAGGCCAAGAGATGAGGCTGCACATACCTTCTTTGCCACATGATCCAATTTCTTGGATTCTTTGTTGGGGGGCTTGTCAATGTCTCCAACATTGTCTGTCCGCCTGAATACAAATCAGTGACCAATCCTTCAGCTGAAGGGTGTTCCGTAAACCCAGAGAGGTAACCTGTAGGAACCATGTACTTGTGGGCCATATGGTGTAGGACAGGATGCTGGGCATTGCCACAGCTCCAACGGGGACCCAATAATGTCTTCAGCCACGGGAAAGACGACCCCATGTGAATCATCCCAGCTGAGGATTTCGGTGAGGGGACACTTAGCCCATTTCTGAACGGGCTCCAACTGGATTCCTGTAACCTCAGAAATAAGATAGCGCATGGCCCCAAAGAAGGTAAGACCATGGTCTGTCGACAACTCCTCCCCTGACTCTAGGTCAATATGGTGGGAATGCATGGAGGAGGCCTCCAATTCTGAGGATTCATCGAAGACCGTCCAATCCCCCCCCCCAAAGTCCCTGCTAACTCTGTGGGGCTCTTCAGCCTGAATGTCCACCGACAGCCATCAAGGGAGCCAGGGAGCAGTACGGGCATCCTTACGAGGCGGATCCTCCTTCAGCTGAGGTGGTTCCACCCAAATGGGCGGAGAAGCCGGAAGCGGCTGAGCCCGGGAGAGGTTCACGCCGAGGTGGTGGCAGCCATGGCAGTGTCAGAGTAGGAGCCGGCACCAGCTTAGGCCCAGCACTCTTAAAGGAGCTGCTGCCAGATGAGCTCTTCACAGCACTGTCATAACTTGCAGCAGAGCCGGTCCTCCCCAGTAGAGAAGGAAGAGGTGGAATAGTGGCAGCACCGCCTTCCCAAATGTTGAGAGCGACAACAGCGACCCCAGCGACAGCTGCTCAAACTCAAGCTACGGGACCTCAACCCGCCGGTGGACCGGACAGCGAGGGGGAGATGAGAATTAGTGAGGGATGCTTCTTGTAATGGCCCATTGTTGCCAGATGAGCTCCTCATAGCACCAACACATCCTGCGTCTATGCCTCTTCTCACCCAAGGATGAGGAGTTTGAGGAATGTTGATGGGAATACCTCCTAGTCGAGCGAGATCAACAGCACAAGTGGTGCTAGACCATGATTGTTGGTCTGAGGGTCAACATCGACTGGTGTGCTCCAGAGGGTTGGTACAGACCACCTGTTTTGAGAGATTAACTACAATGAGTCTCTGGGGCATGACTGCCAGTGGAGGCAGCTACCAAGGCAACTCAGCAAGAGGTTTCAACTGGGACTCATCCTCCTGGCTGATGACAGAGTGCCTGGGGTCTGAGAGACTGACTCTTTGTCAATCTCTTCCAACAACCAGTCGACTGCTTCAAGAAAAATTTTAATCGACTGCTCGACCAGAGTCGAGGTCTCACAGGCTCGATGGGGTTACAGTGGGGCCCTCAACCAAGGAAGCTTGACCAAGGTCAAGTGGATGAGGGAGTCAGAGTGGGAACAGCATGATCATTCCCATTACCTATGGCGATACTGCTTCTTGTGCTTCTTGCTGTAGTGAGAAGGGTGCTCCCCGAAGAGCTGGAGGGCCATGTACATGTCTTTGATATCATCAGAGACTGACCCTCTGATGCTGGCCCCAACTGGGAGCAGTGCTGATACAGTCTAAGAACTCACTGCAGCCTCCACCACCTGTTCTTCCATTACCACACGCTGAGAAGGGACTCAGCAGTTGCTGAGGCCAATCTGTAGTTCTTAGGCTGTCTTAAGGTCATCCTGGTCTTCCTTTCTTTGATGGATGCTGGCAGCATGGCCCTGCACTTATTCAAATAAGAGATGTCATGTAGATCACCCAGGTAGTAGACGCATGTGCCACGTGGATCCGTGGTCAACATCTTCTGCCTATGCGGAGTGCAAAATTTGAAATCCCAGGTTCTTTCCCTCCATCATCAATCGTGAAGTGGAGCCAGAAGATGTGGCAGAAAATTTAATGTTGTACGTAAACTTAACGAGGGGCTCCGGCCAAAAGTGCTACTTTGCATAATTAGAATAAGCATAACCCCAATAAATCTCATACCAAAAATTAGGTTTCTACACTACTTCATTGTAAAATTATGAGCTATTTTGTAAATACAGGTTACTCACCTGTAACAGGAGTTCTAGGAATGGTATATGTTGTTCATCCACACTCATTGGCAGGTATCCTTGCCGCTTTAAATCTTGCCGGAAGGTCTTCAAGCTTGCTCCTCCCACCCACCCGGGTGGTATAACTCTCAGCTCCGCCCCATGACGCCAGATCTGCCCGCTGGAAGCTCAGGTTTGTGCGTCAAGCCGGGGAGGTTGGGTGGATGTGGATGAACAACATATACCATTCCTAGAACTCCTGTTACAGGTGAGTAACCTGTATTTCTAGGGACATGGATATGTTGTTCATCCACACTCATTGGCAGACTCTCAGCAGTTCTGGGAGGAGGGAGGCAAGACGACACCCCCAATACTTACTTGGGAAAGAGAGACTGAGAACCGAGGCCCCAAAACCAGCATCCCGGCGTGACTCAAGGTCGATGTGGTAATGGGTAATGAAGGTGTTTGCTGACTTCAGGTAGCAGCCCTGCAGATTTCCTGGATAGGGACGCCTGAAGCAGCCACCGTTGCAGCAGTATGGCGGTAGAATGAGCTCTTATCCCTCTGGAAGGCTCCATGGCCGCCAACTTATAGCAGAGATCTATGCAGGAGGTTACCCACCTGCTTATCGTCCGCTTGGCTGCAGGTCTGCCAGATGCGGCTTCAGCGTAGGTGACAAACAGCTGGCAAACCTCTCCCCGAATTTCAGCCGTGGCTCCTTATAATAGCGGAGCCCTTCTAGGGTCCAGAGTATGGAGCCTATATTACACCTCCGAGGTGTGATTGGGGTAGAACACGGCAGAGTCAACACCTGGTTAAGGTGAAACTCTGACACCACCTTCGGAAGGAATTTGGTGGGGAAGCAGGACAACCTTGTCCCTGTGGAAGACCAGGTAAGGAGACTCGATGGAAAGCCTAGAGCTCTCCCATCCTTCTGGCTGACGTGATAGCCACCAAGAAGCGGTCTTCCGACAGGTGAGAGAGCACACCAGTGCATAGGTTCGAATGGCTTGCCCATGAGCTTTGCCAGTACCAACAGTAAGTCCCACGGAGGTGGGGGTTCCCGCACTGGAGGAAATGTGATCAAGGCCTTTGAAAAGCGCCAGACCACCTTCTCCTGCGCCACCGACTGCTTTCCGGCGCGCCTGTAAGCAGAGATGGCTAGGTGCACCCCTTTAGGGTCGCCGACCTAAGCCCTTGACTAGAAAGGGACCATAAATAGTCCAAGATGCTTGCCAAGGAACAGGAGGAAGGGTCCAAGCCCTAGCCTGACACCAAATGGAAAACCTTTTCCATTTGAAGGCATAGCATTTTCTGAGTCGACTCCTCAGGACGCCTCAACTACATTGAGGACCTCGTCCGGAAAGACCCAAGGCCTGGAACTCTAGCGCTCAGGAACCAGGCCGTCAGGTGCAGGGATTGAAGGTCCGGATGGAACACCTTCCCTGATTGACTGAGAGCAGGTCAGGCGAGCTGGAAGCTGCCGCGAGTCCTGGAGCTGAGACTGAGGAGATCTGGGTACCAGAACTAGCGAGGCCAGTCTGGGGCTATCCAAATCACCTCGCCTTGTCCCTCCTCGCCTTGAGAAGCACCTTGTGGATCAAGGGAAATGGGAAAGGCGTAAAGAGGCCGGGGTCCACTGCCTCGAGAAGGAATCCCCTGCGAGCCCTGCTGAGGGCGGGCATGGAACAGACTCAGCCGGCGTTCTCCTGGAGGCAAACAGGTCCACCTGAGGTGTGCCCCAATGGGAGAACAGATGCTGTACTACCTCCGGCAGGAGAGACCACTCGTGGGATGCAGCCCCTATCCGGCTCAGGGCATCGGCCAGGGTGTTGGAGGCTCCTGCCACGTGAATGGCTAGGAGATCCGCCTCCAGGCTCGCGCCACAGTGACCAAATGCGGAGAGCTTCCTTGCATAGAAGCATGGAGGCGCGTCCCTGCCTGGCGTTTAGATAGTACATGGTCGTGGTATTGTCCGTCTGGACTCGGACCACTTGACCCCGGAGGAACGGAGCAAAGGCGGTGAGAGCTAGGCGGACCGCTCGAGCTCCAGCAGGTTGATGTGGCACGGGACTCCGCTGGGGACCAGAGGCCATGAGCCCGGTGTTCCCCAGATGGGCACCCCAACCCATCAGAGAGCATCGGTCGATAGAGAGACCGTCGGCGCAGGGCGGACGAACGGGATGCCCTCCTGCAAATGATCGAACGGTCCACCACTGGAGAGCGTGCCCACATCCCTGTGTCACCGGACTAAGCTGGTCCAAAGGATCGCAGCGTTGTGACCACTGGCTGGCCAGTCCCCACTGAAGGGGCGCATGTTCCAGCGGGCCCAACGGACCACGCTGGTGCAGGCTGCCATGAGACCCAGGAGGCGCAGGAAGTCCGGGCAGGCGCAGTGCCCAACCAGAAATGATCGGGCAAAGGAGGAAGAACCTCGGCCCTGTCCGCCGGGAGCAGCTCTGGCTGAAGAGAGTCGAGCTGCGCCCGATGAATAGAATCACCTGCTTCGGCTCGAGTTCCGACTTGGCCTCGTTGATAAGGAGGCCCAGTTGAGAGCAGACCTGGAGGCCAGATCTCTGGACCACCCCGCCCCTTCCTGGAGGGGCTGCTATCAGCCAGTCGTCCAGGTAAGGGTACACCGACCTCGGCGCCAAGAGGGAATGCTGTCACCACTGCCATGCATTTGGTGAAGACCCTGGGAGCTGGAGACAAGCCGAAGGGCATGGCTTGGAACTCGAAGAGGGATCCTTCCGCTCGGAAGCGAAGGAATCTCTGGTGAGACGGACGGATAGGGATGTGAAAAAACTCGTCCTGCAAGTCCAGAGAGCAGAACCACACGCCGCGTTCCAAGGATGGTATTATCTGAGCCAGAGTGACCATCCTGAAGGTTCGAGACCTTAGGAACTTGTTTAGGTCGTGTAGGTCGAGAATGGGGACCAGCCCCCGTCGTTCGGAACCAGGAAGTACCTGGACACAAACCCTGGGTCTGAAGGAGGGTCCACCACCTCTCTTATCACCTCCTTCTGGAGGAGGCGATGTCGGCTCGACGAGCCGCCAGTGAGCTGGGGATCCGAAGCCCCGAGGCGGCAGGCTCTGAAGGGTGGTGCTCTTCAATTCCAGAGGCAGGCCTCTTCCCACCACCTCCAAGACCCACCTGTCCGTGGTAACAGCGGACCAGGCGGAACAGAAGTGCGGGCCGTCCCCTCTAAGGGGACCTAGGGTGAAGTGACGGAATGGGCGACACCCCTCAGCCCGTCACTGGGCAGGCTTGGAGGAGGGACCGGCCGAGGACCTCCTGGGCCTTTCCTCCCTGCCTCCTGTTAGAGGAAGCCGGCGGCTTGGTTTGGGATGCCAAGGCCGAGCCTGCTGGCCCTGACGTTGCTGGGCGGTGGCGCACGGGGGTAGGCAAAGGGCTTAGGCTGTGGTTTGCGGCCTTTGTCCTTCTGAGCGGAAGAGACCGAGTCCAAGGTAGCATTGGACTTCTCGATCCTCTGCAGGTGACCTTCCACCCCAGGGCGAAGAGGTCAGTCCCCAAAAAGGAACATCCAGCCAGCACTTGTGCTGGGTATCCGAGTAAAGGTGGATATCCTCAGCCAAGCCCGCCGACGCATAGCCGCTGCGGCCATGCCGATCTGGCACATGAGTCCCCTATATCCAAAGCAGTCTGGAGCTGCTGTTTGGCCACTGCCCTGCCCGCTCCTGCTGTAACCGTAGTCTGCAGATCGGCGGGAAGATGAGGATGACCTCATCCAGGAGCCCAACAGGGCATGAGAAAATGTGCCATGAGGGACGGCCGAGCTCGCTTGACGAAGGCCGAGAGAGGACGGGCGTGAGACTTTCACCGACATAGTCAATTTCTTGGACTCCTTGTCAGGAGGTTTGTCCACATCCCTGGGGTGCCCTAGCCGAAAACGCTGTCGGTAACCAACCCTCAGGAGAGGGTGTTCCAAACCGACAAGGAACCGTAGGGGACCGATACTTCCTGGCCATCCTGGCCAAGGCGGAGGGCAGGAAGCAGGGCTGCCAAAGCCCAGTGCCGGACCCACTATGGCCTCGGCCACGGAAGAGCCTCCGTGGAGAATCCCCCTCGGTCCAGAATCTCCGTGAGGGATACCTGGCCCGTTTGGAAAGCAGGTTCGAGCTCCATCCCGTGGACTCCGAGATGAGCGAAGCAGTCCTAGAAAGGACGACGGGCTGATCGTCCATTGACTGACCTCTGAGAAACTCAAGTCCAGTCACTTGGAGAAAAGGAGAATCATCTTCCGGACTGGAAGAGTCCTCGAAGAAACTGCCTCTGGCCTGAGCCACCCTTCACCTGCCGAGGTGGGTCGGGAGTGAGGGTAACTGACAACCGATGGGGTAGACCCTTAGCAGACCGAGAATCCTTGGTCGGGCCCCAGTTAGTGGCTGTGGGGCGGAGGTTCCACACAGATACGGTGGAGCAGCTGGTTTGGCGAACAACCGGCCTGGGTATGAGCTCCTCGGATAAGTCGGGGGTTGTGTCGGCGCTCCGGTGACAGCCACATAATGGCCGGGAAGGCGGCCGGGTGGCTTACTCCCGGCCAGGAGGCTGTTGCAACGCAAGGTCCTCGTCACCGTCGGCGTAATTTCGCAAAGCCTCCTCGTCCGAGGAGGAGGGACGAGACGGCCGCAAGCCGCTATCAGCAACATGACAGCAGACCGCCGCATGACGGTGGGATCGTGGACCGCAAGAGTCGAGACCGAGTCGCGAATTTCCGAGGTCGGTGCGGGAGGTGTCGCCCGGAACCGGCACTCCGCCGGCTCGGATGGTCCATCCGAGAGCTCCGGAACCGGAGGCACAAGCGGGAAACCCATCGGTCCTCAACTCCTCCCGGGAACCAGGAAGGAATCTCGGCTGCTAAAGGCGACAGCTCGTCAAAGGGTCGAGAAAATCTCGACTTCACGGGTGGGAGTCTCGGTCAACTGACCTGACGGGGACACCATGAGGCCAGTGCGCGAACGGCGATGCGACCGAAGCCGACGGTCGGCTGACCGGGGAGAGGGACCTTTCCGCTCCAAGAGCGTCGACGGAGGACTTACCCTGTCCCTCTTTTTGGACGAAGATGGGTCCGGGCGTGAAGCCCTTCTCCTTTAGTGGAGAGACAGACAAAACTCACAAAAGAAGCCGTGAAAAGACCCAGAAAGCGGGATAAATACACTTGGCCGAGGAAGATCGGCCAGCGCCGCCTCCTCTTCGAGGCGACCATCACTTCAGGCTGATCCGCCGAGCCCGCCGCCTTGGTTCCCGCCAACCGGGCCTCCTTGGACTTCACGGAGAAGCGCTTCGGGGACGCCAGTTGCAATGCCGGAACCTTGCGATTAACCCGAGGGCCTAGGCAGAAAAGATGAGCACAGATGCTTAAGCCTGCGAATTGGGTGCTCAGGCCTAAGCAGTAGAACACATGTGGAGTGTGGATCCGTCCGAGACATCTTCTGCCCGCATGGGCATCTCCGAAATCCGAGTCGATTTGTCCATCGCGGCCACGAGGGATAAGACTGAAGTCTTCGCCAAAAGAATTATTTTTAAATCATAGAATGGAGAAATAGGAACCAGTCTCAAGCGCGGAAGGCGTTAAGGGAGGAATTACAGGCTTCAATGACAAGAAGATCTGGCGTCATGGGCGGAGCAGAGTTATACCACCGGGTGGGTGGGAGGAGCAAGCTTGAAGACCTTCCGGCAAGATTTAAAGCGGCAAGGATACCTGCCAATGAGTGTGGATGAACAACATATCCATGTCCCTAGAACCCTAATTTCACTCCCTGTTCAAAAATGTCAGTTTCAGTAAAGAGATGCTGATCTGATGATGTCATCTCCAGAACTCACAGTATAGTCTTCCCTATCAGCAAGCTTACAGGAGCTGTTAAAGAAATACAGGTTACTCACCTGTAACAGGAGTTCTAGGAATGGTATATGTTCGTTACTCAATAACCGGCGATTCCACTACACTGGAATGCGGAAAGATTAAGCATGCTCTCCACCCACCGAATAAACTCGGCTCCGCCCATGATCTCAGATCTAACCACTGGAAGCCGGGTTTGTGCGTCGAGCTTGAGGGAGGTCGAGATTGGGTGTGTGGATGAACAACACATCATTCCTAGAACTCCTGTTACAGGTGAGTAACCTGTATTTCTAGGGACATGGATATGTTGTTCAATCCACACTATTAGACTCTAGCAGTTCTCCAGAGAAGGGAGGCAAGGCGCACCCGTACTTACATGGGAAATAGGACTGGAGAACCGAGCCCCAAAACCAGCATCCCGGTGACTCAAGGTCGATGTGGTATTGGGTAATAAAGGTATGTGTTGACTTCCAGGTAGCAGCCCTGCAGATATCCTGGATAGGGACGTCCCTGAAAGCACCTACCGATGCAGCGGTATGGCGGGTAGAATGAGCTCTTATTCCGCTGGGAGGCTCCATGCCCACCAACCTATAGCAAAGCTCTACGCAGGAGGTGACCCACCTGCTTATCGTCCACTTGGCTGCAGGTCTGCCAGGTGCGGCTTCAGCGTAGGTGACAAACAGCTGGCGAACCTCTCCTTGAACTTCAGCCGTCCACTCCTTATAATAAGCGAGCGCTCGTCTAGGGTCCAAAGTATGGGGCTTATATTCGGCCTCCGACGTATGACTGGGGTAGAACACCGGCAGAGTCAACACCTGGTGAAGGTGAAACTCCAACACCACCTTCGGAAGGAATTTCGGGTGGGGGCGCAGGACAACCTTGTCCCTGGGGAAGACCAGATAAGGAGACTCGATGGAAAGAGCCTGGAGCTCTCCCATCCTTCTGGCTGATGTGATAGCCACCAAGAAGGCGGTCTTCCACGACAGGTGGGAAATATCGCACCTGTGCATCGGTTCGAATGGCTTGCCCATGAGCTTGGCCAATACCAGCAGTAGATCCCACCGAGGTGGAGGTTCTCGCACCGGAGGAGAAATGTGGTCAAAGCCTTTGAAAAAGCGCCCAACCACCTTCTCCTGCGCCACCGACTGCTTCCCGGCCCGCGCCCGGTAAGCAAAGATGGCTGCCAGGTGCACCTTAAGGGTCGACGACCAAAGCCCTTGCTGAGAAAGGGACCACAGATAGTCCAGAATGCTTAAGGACAGGCAGAAGGGTCCAAGCCCTTCCCTGACACCAAATGGAGAATCTCTTCTATTTGAAGGCATAGCATTTCCTGGTCAACTCCTTACGGGACGCCTCAATGACGTGAGGACCTCGTCGGAAAGACCCAAGGCCTGGAACTCTAGCCACTCAGGAACCAGGCCGTCAGGTGCAGGGATTGAAGGTCCGGATGCAATACCTTCCCTGGTTGACTGAGATCAGGTCTGGGCGGGCTGGAAGCTGCCTCGGGAGCCTGGAGACGGAGGCTGAGGAGATCTGGATACCAGAACTTCTTGGGGCCAGTCTGGGGCTACCAGAATCACCTCGCCTTGTCCTCCTCGCCTTGAGAAGCACCTTGTGGATCAAGGAAATGGGGAAAGGTGTAAAGAGGCCGGGTCCATGGCCTCGAGAAGGCATCCCCTGCAGCAAGCCCTGCTGAGGCGGGCATGGAACAGACTCAGCCAGTATTCTCCTGGAGGCAAACCGGTCCACCTGAGGCGTGCCCCAGTGGGAGAACAGATCTTGTACTACCTCCGGCAGGAGAGACCACTCGTGAGATGCAGCCCCTATCCAGCTTAGGGCATCAGCCAGGGTGTTGGAGGCTCCTGCCACGTGAATGGCTAGGAGATCCGCCTCCAGGCTGCGCACGAGGGACCATATGCGGAGAACTTCCTTGCATAACAGCATGGACTGTGTCCCACCCTGGTGGTTCAGACAGTACATGGTCGTGGTATTGTCCGTCTGGACCTGAACCACTTGACCCCGTAGAAATGGAGCGAAGGTGGTGAGAGCTAGGCGGACCGCTGGGAGCTCCAGCAGGTTGATATGGCATCGGGACTCCCAAGGGGACCAGAGACCATGCGCTCTGTGCTCCCCCATAATGGGCACCCCAACCCATCAGAGATGCATCGGTCGATAGAGAGAGCGTCGGCTCTGGGCGGACGAGCGGGATGCCCTCCTGCAGATGTGCTGGAACGGTCCACCACTGGAGAGTGTTCCACATCTCCTGGGTCACTGTCACAGGCTGGTCCAACGGATCGCAGCGCTGTGACCACTGGCTGACCAGTCCCCACTGAAGGGGACGCATGTACCAATGGGCCCAATAGACCACACTGTTGCAGGCCGCCATGAGGCCCAGGAGGCACAGGAAGTCCCGGGCAGGGCGCGACTGCCCAACCAGAAATGACTGGGCAAAGGAGGAAAGAACCTCGGCCCTGTCCACCGGGAGCCAAGCTCCGCCCCGATGAAGAGTATCACCTGCTTCAACATGAGTTCCGACTTGGCCTCGTTGATGAGGAGGCCAATCTGAGAGCAAACCTGGAGGGCCAGATCTCTGGACCGCTCCACCTCCACTCTGGAGGGGGCTGCAATCAGCCAGTCGTCCAGGTAGGGGTACACCTGGACCCTTCGGCGCCACAGGAATGCTGTCACCACTGCCATGCATTTGGTGAAGACCCTGGGAGCTAGGGAGAGGCCGAAGGGCATGGCCCGGAACTCGTAAAGGGACCCCTCCGCTCTGAAGCGGAGGAATCTCTGATGAGATGGAGGAATCAGGACGTGAAAGAACGCGTCCTGGAGGTCCAGGGAACAGAATCACATGCCTCGTTCCAAGGATGGTATTATCTGAGCCAGAGTGACCATTCTGAAGGTGCGAGACCTTAGGAACCTGTTCAGGTCGTGCAGGTCGAGGATGGGGCGCCAACCCCCCATCCGTTTGGGGACCAGGAAATATCTGGACACAAACCCCAGGTCTGGAGGAGGATCCGCCATCTTCCTGATCACCTCTTTTTCGAGGAGCAGGGCAATATCGGCTCGGCGGGCCGACAGCGAGGCTGTGGACCCTGTGGCCCCCCGAGGGGCGACAGCTCGAAAGGGAGGAGCCTGCTCGAACTCCAGAGGCAGGCCTTTTCCTACCACCTCCAACACCCAGCGGTCCGTGGTGATAGCGGCCCAGGCGGAAAGGAAGTGGCGAAGCCGTCCCCCCATGGGGGGAACCGGCCGGGGGGGTGACGAGGCTGGAGACGACACCCCTCAACCCGTCACTGGGCAGGCTTGGAGGAGGAATCGGCCGAAGGGACCTCCTGGGCCTTTATCTCCTTGCTTCCTGTTGGAGGAAGCCGCTGGCTTGGGTTTGGGACGCCAAGCGCGAGCCTACTGGCCCTGTTGCTGGTGCTGTTGGGCCGGTCGAGCTGCAGGGGCCGAAGGATGAAAGGACTTATGCTGCTGCTGACGGCGATCTTTGTCCCTCTGGGCGGAGGTGACCGAGTCCAGAGTGGCACTGGACTTTTCGATCCGCTGGAGGTGTCCCTCTACTCCAGGGCCGAAGTGGTCAGTCCCCAAGAAGGGGACGTCCGCCAACTTGTGCTGGGTATCTGCCATGAAGGTGGATATCCTCAGCCACGCCCTGTGGCGCATGGCCACCGCGGCCGCTACTGACCTGGCACAGGAATCACCTATGTCCAGAGCAGTCTGAAGCTGCCACTGCCCTACCCTGATCCCGCACCTGATGGACCGTGGTTTGCAGGTTGGCCGGGAGATGAGGGACAACCTCATCCAGGGAGCACAAGAGGGCGTGGGAGAAGTGTGCCATCAGCACGGCCGAGCTGGCCTGTTGGAGGCCGAGGGAGGACGCAGCGTACACCTTGCGCCCGGCAAAGACCAGCTTTTTGGACTCTTTGACGGGGGGCTTATCCACGTCCCGAGCATTACCGGAACGCCGGAAGACGCTGTCGGTGACTACCCCCTCAGCAGAGAGGTGCTCAGAGAAACCGGGCAAAGAGCCAGTAGGGACCGCATACTTCCTGGCCATCCTGGCCGAGGGCGCAGGACAGGAAGCAGGCCACTGCCAGAGCTCCAAGGCTGGGCCGACAATGGCCTCAGCCACCGGAAAGGCCTCCCTGTGGGAATCCCCTCGGTCCAGTATCTCTGTCAGGAGATACTTGGCCCATTTGGACACGGGCTCGAGCTGCATCCCGGTGGACTCCAAGATGAGTCGAAGCAGACCCAAGAAGGACGTTGGACTATCGTCCAATTACTGGCCCCTGGAGGACTCCAGGTCAACCTGCCTGGAGAACAGGGAGGAGTTGGCATTGGATTCCGAAGAGTCTGTGAAGAGCTGCCTCGGCCCACAGCCACCCTCTACCTGCCAAGGACGGTCGGGAATGAGGGTGACCGACAACCTGTGGGGCAGGCCGTGACCCGACCGAGAATCATTGGTCGGTGCCCCAGACTTCCGTTGTGGAGGCAGAGGTTCCACCACAATTGGTGGAGCAGCTGGTTTCAGCCGAACAACTGGCCCAGGAATGGCCATCTCGACTGGGGCGAGCGGATGCTTCGGTCGTTCAGGCGACAGCCACTTGATGGCCAGGGGCTGAACCGGAGTCGGTTTAGTCCCAGACAACAGTAACTGCTGCCACATAAGCTCCTCATAACGTTGACGTAATTTATGTCGAAGCATTGACGCAATTTACGTCGAAGCCTCCCTCATCCGAGGAAGAGGACGAGGAGGAACGGTGCTGCCGCTTACTCGGCATCGAGACTAAGACCGCCGATGTCGGCGGAACGCTTGACCGAGATGAAGTCCGAGACCGAGACTGAGACCCTTGGGGAGACCGAGGGCAGGTCTGGGAAGGGGCCGGGGACACCCACTCTTCCCTCAGCTCGGGCACTTTATCTGGGGACTGCGGCCCGGAAAGCGCAGGCAGATCCTCGGTCTCCACAGGGGGAACCGGTGAAGGTGGGTTGTCGGCTTCACCAGTCGACAGCCCGTCCAACGGGTCGAGAAAATCTCGACTGCGTCAACGGGAGTCTCGGCAGGCTGGCCTGACGGGGACACCGTGAAGCCAGCGGCCTGAGCCGCAACTTCGACCGAAGTCGACAGTCGGGTGTCCAGGGAAGGAGACCTCTCCCACTCCCACGAACGCCGACGGTGGGACTTACCCTTCGACTCCTTCTTCTTGGGCCGAGAAGAATGTCCCGATGGCCCCTCTCCCTTCGTGGAAAGGGACTGACAAAGCTTCTTGAACGAAGCCGAGTACAAAGAACTCAGAGAGGGCGGGATAAATGCCACGGCCGAGGAGGAGGAAGATGTGGCCTGGGCCGCCTCCTCCTCGAGAGCGATCATCTGCTCGAGCTGCTCAGCCGAGCCAGCCACCACGGACACCGCCCAGCAAGCCTCTTTTGATTTTATCAGGGAAGCTGCTCGGGTGCCCGAGCCTAATCGGGCAGCGATCATCCAGGACGCTACGAGAAAGAGTGGCACAGGCATGTGGGTCAGATTCAGGCCTAGGCAGTAGACGCACGGAGTGCGGATCCGCCCCGGACATTTTCTGCCCGCAAGGGCACCTCCAAAAGCCGGGAATAGATTTGTCCATCGCAGCCGCGAGGGAAGATGAAGATGAAGACAGAAGTTTAGAAAACTTCAAAACCAGTTTCGGACGAACCAAAGAGTTAGGATCCAGTCTAAAACGCAGAGCGCTAAGGAGGGAACCTCAGCTTCCAAGCGGTAAGGAAGATCTGACGTCATGGGGCGGAGCCGAGAGTTTTACCACCCGGGTGGGAGGAGCCAGCTTGAAGACCTTCCGGCAACAATTAAAGCGGCAAGGAACCTACCAATAAGTGTGGATTGAACAACATATCCATGTCCCTAGAAACATAGAATCTGACGGCAGATAAGGACCACTTAGCCCACCTAGTCTACCCATTTCCCTACCTAACAGATAAGCTGCAGATCCTAGTTAACCAACAGCCTACTTCCTCCTACCCCCACTAGAATTGCCTTAGTGTCTGTCCAATGCATTCTTGAATTCCCTGCTTTTTGACTCTATGACCTCCTCAGAAGGTTGTTCCATGTATCCACAACCTCTCATGTAAGAAATATTTCTCACATTACCGCTTGAGCTGTCCCCTGCTATCTTCAAATTGTGCCCCTTGTTCTTGCACATCTCTTTTCTGAAAGATTCTACTCTCTTGGACTTTGTTGAGTCCCTGAGGTATTTGAAAGTTTCTATCATTTCCCCCCTCTCCCTCCTTTCCTCGAGGCTATACATCTTAAGTTCCTTTAGTCTTTCTTCATATGTCTTCTGATGCAGACCCTGCATCATTTTGGTTGCCATCTTCTGGACAGCCTCCACCCTGTCTATGTCTTTGCGGAGATGGGGTCCCCAGAACTGTACACAGTACTCCAGATGTGGTCTTACCAACTGTCTGTACAGAGGGATAACAACTTCCTGTTTTCTACTGGTGATGCCTCTCCCTATGCATCCCAGTATCCCCCCAGCCCTCCTTACTGCCTTCTCACATTGCTGGCTCACCTTTAGGTCATCTGACATGACTACCCCCAGGTCCCTTTCCATTTTTGTTGTTGTCAGTATCTCACACCCATTGTGTATTCTTCCCCTAGGTTTTTGTTTCCCAGGTGCATTACTTTGCACTTCTTTGCATTGAATCTAAGCTGCCATACATTGGACTCTAAGCTGCCATACATTTGACCAGGCTGACTGTTTCTCCAAAGTTTAAAAATCATGTGCAATGGTTTTTAGAAGTAAAACAGGCAACAACATTCAAAAAACATTTCTATAAAAACTGCGTGTTGATCCTGAGGGTGGGCGCTGATGAGCTTGGCAGTGTCAGTACGTGTCTGACTGGAGCTCCCTAAACCAGTAAATAAATCTTTATAAATCCGAGACATCCTAAAGTTATAAGCCTTTCAAAGTATATTGGACGATTGCAGGGAACAGTATGAAGGAGTATTTAACTGGAGCTGGAACTAGATCGCAAAAATCGACGGCAAAGAATACAAAAAGGCAAGCTGCGGTGGCACAGACCTCAGTGCAGGGCCCGATTTCTCTGTCGGCGGCCGAGATGGCATCCTTGGGCCGCAAAGTGACAGAGCAACTGATGTCAGCACTGGATACACGGCTGAGCAAACTGGAGAGAAATATAGATGTGAGGCTCCAGACAATCATGGAGCAGGCAGCCTCGAAAGCGACTAGGATTACCGAAGCGGAAGAACCAATATCTCAGCTGGAGGACACGACTGATCTGCTGCCTGGCAAAGTGTTAGCCCTGGAGAAGGAGCTCTTGGAGCTGAAGGATCTCTTCGATTATCAAAAGAATTATCACCGGAGGCTCAACCTCAGGCTCCAGGGGCTTCCGGAGGGCGGAGAAGGAGCGAGTGTAATGGATTTTTGTGTGGTTACACTGCCGGGACTCCTGGGCCTTGAATTGAAGGGGGGGGTAGAGTTAAGCTGGAATGTGCGCACTGGGCCGTAGCCCCCAAACCACTGGCGAACCAGCCACCACGACAGATTATATTTCGATTTCATAATTTCCAGGACAGGGAGAAAATGCTGGCAGCATACCAGAATATCAAGGAGCTGAGGTGCCAGGGAGTCCGTCTGTATTTAGCGCAGGATTATTCGAACCGCCTGTTAAAAAAAAGGAGGGCCTTTAATCAGTTATGGCACAACTGAGAGAGCTGAAAATCTAGACTTTTTTGATCTACCCTGCCACTTTGAAGATTAAACACGAAGGTGCAACCTATTCTTTTTTGGTGGCAGAGAAAGCAGGGACCTTTGTGGAAGAGCTGAAACAGAAGATCTGGAGAATGTGGACCCTGAGAGGCAGTCTGCTGAGGTTGCTATAAAGGCTGCAAACACTGAATTTGGACGCTTATTCGTTTCTGCTTTATCTTTATGGGACTTCTCTATTCTGTTGTGCTTTGGGACACTCTCAACCCTCGGATCCAGAATAGTATTTTATTTTTTTTTTTTACCCAGACTGAAACCCAGACTTGAAACACTCGCCCTACTTCCACGGAATGTGCGCCACGTGTATATAACATGGCGGCAGAAGAAGGCTTGCCGGGCTCAGCATAGGAGAAATCTGCAATGAGGGGGGAAGGGAGAACTGAACACTGCAAGCCCTGAACTAAGGGCAAGAACCCCACCCCAACCCGAGAAGGACGAGCTGGAGACGAGCCGGAGGGAAGCCAGATCAGGTAGGCCTGGGGGTGGGGTAGAGTGGCTGGGCAGCTGCGTTTATTAGGAAGCACTGCACGGACTCGCTTCTCACCACCTGGGTGCCTAAACAAGTTTTTCTTTACTTATGATTGCACTGCGTGGGGATTTCTTCTTCCATTTTGCCTTTCACCAAGTTAAGAGAGGAAAGGATGGGAAAGGGAGAAGGGCAGAAAATGGGAAAGGCGAGGGGGAGGACAAAAATGGAAATTACGTACCTACCGTAATTCTTGATCTTCCTGGATGAGTCTCCACCACTCATTCACACTAATGGGATCTGCGCCGGAGGCACTAGGACCCAGCGGGAGCAAACTTTTTTTGCTAGAGGGTCGGCGCCAAAGATGGAGCCACGAGGAGCGGCACCGCGAGCCTCAGCTCGTGCGGTAATGACTATCTCGGCATCGACCCTCCACCTGCCTCAGTACCTTTTTTTCCGAGGAGGTGCAGCATAACTGACCTAGAAGGATAGCCTAACCAAAAACTGGACATAAGATAGTCCGGACGACCCATATTAGAAGGGTCAACAAAGAAGTCTTCACAGCCTAAAGATTGAGGGAGTGAAGACCAACAACAGAGGCGAGCTCGGGGGATGGAAGGTGGGCGTGTGAATGAGTGGTGGAGACTCGATCAAGAATTACAGTAGGTACATAATTTCCATATCTTCCTGGACATAAGTCTCCACCACTCATTCACACTAATGGGAGAGTACTGAGCTAATAATCCCCCGAGAGGGCAGCAGGAGAGACCAAGAGCTCACAATTTTTAGGACAGGAGTCCATTAAGGATGGTTCTGCCAAAAGAAAGATGTCGTCTGGCATGGACATCCAGGGCACAGTGTTTTGACAAAGTATGCACTGAGCCCAGGTAGACGACAAATATCTGGAATGGCACGCTATGATTTCTGCTAGGGGATGCCACGACCGGGCTTAGTAGAGTGAGCGACACTCTGCCCTCCATCTTAACCTGGCGCCTTGGAATGACAGTGGCGAAGGCATGCCACCAGCCATGCTGAAATACATCTGATAGCGTCAGGCTGACCCAGCCGGGTCTCGCAGAAGGAAACAAACAGTTGTTGAGCGTTGCAAAAGTCTTTTGTTCTATCAAGATAGAAACGCAAAGCTCTTCTGACATCCAAGCAATGAAGAGAACGCTCTCCTTCATTTTGGAAGTTCACAAAGTAAGTAGGGAGGACCAAAGGTTGGTTTAGATGGAATTCTGAAACAACCTTAAGGAGAAACTTAGGATGGGTTCTAAGGACTACTCTGTCTTTATGAAACACAGTATACGGAGGGTCTGTGACCAAGGCATGCATCTCAGAGACCCTGTGGGCTGAGGTAATGGCCACTAGAAAGGCCGTTTTCCAAGTGAGAAATTTTAGCTCACATGTAGCTAGAGGCTCAAAAGGTCTTCAAGTGAGCATGTCTAGCACAAGATTAATGTCCCAGGCTGCGACTGGACGTCTTATAGGAGGTCTGGTATGCAGAATTCCCTTAAGAAACCTCTTAACCACAGGTAACTGAGCCAGTGACAAGGAAAGTACTGGCTCATGATAAGCTGAAATGGCACAAAGGTGAACCTTAACTGTAGAGTATTGCAGACTTGAATTTGAGAGGTCTAAGAGGTACTCTAAAACTTTATCTGGTGGTCAGGAAAAAGGATTCAAAGAGGATTTTGCACACCAGACCGAAAAACGCTTCCATTTGGCTGCGTAAGTTTTCCTAGTGGCTGGCTTACGTGCAGCCAGAAGAATATCTGAAACCCTGAGAGAGACATTGAACCTGTTCACTTCTATCTCTTCAGGAGCCAAGCGTGAAGGTGAAGCGACCTCAGGTTGGGATGGACCACAGGCCCTTGAGTCAGAAGGTTCGTCTGAAGGGGAAGTGGTTTCGGAGGAGCTTCCGACATACTGTTGAGTAGTAGAAACCACATCTGTCGAGACCAGAAAGGAGCAATGAGGATCATTTTGTCCCCCTGGGACTCGAACTTGAGAAGTACCCTCTGAATTAGAGGAAGAGGCGGAAAGGCATATAGAAAGCGTTCTGTCCACTGCAGCCTGAACGCATCCTGACAGAAAATGCCAGGCCCTGGATTTCTGGAGCAGAAGAGAAGCAGTTTTGTGTTGAGTGGGGGTGCAAAAAGGTCCAGGTCTGGAGTTCCCCACTCTGCGAATACTGACTGAACTATGGTTGAGTTGAGAGACCATTCGTGAGGATCTGTCTCTGTTCTGCTGAGACGGTCTGCCAGAGTGTTCTGCACTCCTGGCAGGTAGATCGCTTGAATTAGAGCCTTGTGCTCCAACCACCATTCCCACACTCTCATAGCTTCTCTGCATACGGGGTAAGAGTGAGCACCGCCCTGCTTGTTGATGTAATACATCACTGCTTTGTTGTCCGTTTGAAGGAGAATGTTCTTGTGACAGAGAATGTCCTTCAAAGCTCGGACTGCATACAAGATAGCTCTCATCTCTAAGAGATTTATGTGAAGCTGGGACTCATCCTGAGTCCACATTCTTTGAGTGTGGAGAGTCTGACAGTGAGCTCCCCACCCCATCAGGGACGCGTGTCTGTGTTAATGGAAATCTGATGATCCAGAGGAGCAAAGGGATACCCTTCTAGAAGATTGTCCTCTTGCGACCACCAGGTGAGCGATCTCTTCAGAGGTTCTGTCACCTTGATGAGAAAGGACTGAGGGTGAGTGGTCAGGGACCACTGAGTGCTGACCATCCATTGAGAGGTTCTCATGTGGAGGCGAGCTAGGGGTATGGTGAACACCGAGGATGCCATGAGACCCAGCATCCGTTGCATCGAGAGAGTTGAAACAGAGCTGCTTCCTCCGATGTACCAGGCCATCTGAAGGATATCACTCCTCTTGTCCTCTGGAAGAAATGCTTTCACACAAGAGGTGTCCCGAAGAGTTCCAATGAAAAGGAGCTTCTGGGAGGGCTGCAGCTGCGATTTTTTGAGGTTTAGCAGTACTCCATGGACGTGAGAAAGTGTGAAGCCGTGGCCACGGCGTCTAGAGTTCCCCGTCTGGAAGGGCTTGCTAGAAGCCAGTCGTCCAGATATGGGAACACTTGCATTCCAATTTTTCTGAGATGCGCTGTGAGAATTGCACAACACTTTGTAAAAACTCGCGACGCTGAGGACAGCCCAAAGGGCAGGACTCTGAACTGATAATGCTGTCCCACAGCCACGAACCTGAGGTATTTGTGATGCTTTGGGTGAATAGCAATGTGCTGGTGAGCATCCTGCATGTCCAGGGAGGCTAACCAGTCGTGTTGATGAAGCAAAGGTAACAGGGGTTCCTAGTGATATCATTTAGAATTTCTCTTTGGGAAGGAATTTGTTAAGTTTTCTGAGGTCCAAAATGGGGCGCAGGCCCCCAGTTTTCTTTGGAACCAGAAAGTAATGGGAGTAGAACACTGTGTTCCGTTGATCCAGCGGAACTACTTCCACTGCCCTGTTGTTCAGAAGGCCCTGTATCTCGGAGACGAGAAGATCTGACGGAAGAGCTGACAGCCTGAGCTGTCGTCTTGGGGGACGATCCGGAGGGGTCTCCAAGACTGAGTGAATACCCTTCACGGATTATCTGGAGGACCCATTTGTCCGAGTTCATGGACTTCCACTGATTGTAGAAGTGAGTCAGATGACCTCCCACCACTGAGGAAGAGTCCACTTCGGGCAACCGAGGTGGGACTTGGGCCAACAACTCAGAAGGCGGCACTGGGCGATTTGGGTCCCTGCGCCTTCTGCTGCATTTTCTTTTGAGGCTGGGGGGCTTGGTTTTTATTAAACTTCCCCGCCTTTGCCCCGAAAGGACTGACGGTTATGAAACTGGCGCTTATTAACACCTCCTGAGAGGGGATAGAAGGAGGTCGAGCCAATTTAATGGCTGACCTAGTCTTTGTGTAGCCTCTAGAGCTTGTTCCACCAAGGGTCAAAGAGCATTACCTGGTTACAGTGCATCATTAGTAAAACCTGAAGTGCTGAGCCAGGAATGACGGAGGGACAAATGCCCGACCGTCCAGCTGGAAACAGTATCCAAAGCCCCAGCAACAACCCTGCTGGTGTTGGACTACGATACCTCTGGTTATGGTTTGAAGAAGCTCTGATTTGTCTCCAACTCTGGTAGAGCCAACCATCTGTCTGAGTGAATGCCAAAGGATATACTCATATTGAGAGAAACAGCCTTGGTAGCTGGCAATACACATACCTAGGGTGGAAGCAGCAAAGACTCTCTTACCTAAAGTGTCTATCTTACGAGATTCTCTGTTAATAGGTCGAGCTGTAGTAGTCTGGGGAAGGACGACCTTATGATTCTCTGCCAAGACTACAATAGGATCCGCAAAGGCTTGGGATGCCAAAATGGGTCAATCCTTGGGGGCAGAGTATTTCCTATCTATGGACTTAGCCACCGGAGAAATAAGAGCAGGATTATTCCATACCATTTGAGACAACATCTCAAAGGAGGGCTGTACCGGAGGAGTCAAATCCATAGAGATCTCCAGAACATGAAGGTATTGGAGTCTTAACAGTTTCCCAGAATTGATATCTGTAGTTTGGAAAGAAAGAGTGGAATTCAAATTTTTCAGCAGAGACTTAAAAGACAGGTCCTCGACCACAGGCTCTGCAGCAGGAATAGATCCTGTTCCTTCCACATCATCACCCAGCGTAAGGCCTGGGTCAGGCTCAATGTCATCTCCTGACAGTCCAGGAGGGACTGTATGGACAGGAAAGAAGTGAAAATCAGAAGGAAATGAGGAAGGAAAAGGGTTAAAGGAGGAGTCTTGAAGGCTGGATGACATCCTAACAGGCCTTGGCGCCGAAAAAACGCACGGCACTGACGAAGCGCACAGCGCCGAAGACGGTGCCAAGAAGCCACACGGCACCGAGGACGGACTCGACAAGGCGCATGGCGCCGAGGACGGTGCCAAGCGCACAGTGCCGAGAAACTCAATGGCGCAGAGGACGGCGCCAACAGACGCCTCGGCGCCAAAGACAGCGCTGAGCTTGCCATCGACGCCGAGGCCATCAAAAACATCCCAAGACTCCGAAAAACAGGATTTGAGGAGAAAGAAGGATGAAGACCAGCAGATAGAGGCATCAGTGTGGCCCCCTGTGCCGCAGCCGTGTGGGGGGTTGGGGAGACACCTAAGCGGAGTCGACGGCTCCAAAGGTGGGGGTCAGCGCCACTGAGGAGACCCAACCACCTGCCTGATCTCCCAAAACCAAGGCCTCTGAGTGACCGGCCAGGCATCTGGACCAACCTCCAGCCCATTGCTCCATAAGAGCAGCCCACTGATGAAACTGCTCATCTGAAGACCTACCAGAGGGCGGGTAGGGCTCCAATGTCCAGATGTTGGCTACCAGAAACAAAGCTGGGGACTCCGAAGGGAGGACCGGCAACTCAGCCCCAGTAACTGACCGTCTATCTTGAACATATCAGAGGCGACCTCGGCGATGCCTTCTCTTTTGACCGTGGGCCAAAGAAGAGCTCAAGACGATCAACGTGCCGAGAATGCAACCGCTTACTTTTATGCTGAGGACTGCCCACCCCTCGGGCATTGGACTGTCTGCTGTCAGAACCCCCTCCAGAGAAGGCGGCAGACTGTACCCAGCCCAGCTGACTGAACAGCTTTCATATGAAGTCTCCCTACCGTTACCTGACCAGCTCATGGTCGACTCTGTCAATGTAGGCTGAGACTTCTTCCCTAGATAAGAATAAATAAACTAAGCGATACTTTATTTGAGATATTACTACAAAACAATCAAACTGAAAAACTATGCTGCTAGTTTGAAGTTTGACTCCAGAAGGGTGAGCGACATTGTCACTGAAGTGCACTCGATGGCGGGAAAAAAGGAACTGAGGCGGTTGGAGGGTCGACACCGAGATAGTCATTACCGCACGAGCTGAGGCTCGCGGTACCGCTTCTCACAGCTCCATCTCTGGCGACGACCCTCTAGCAAAAAGTTTGTTCCCACTGGGTCCTAGTGCCGCCGGCACAGATCCCATTAGTGTGAATGAGTGGTGGAGACTTATGTCCAGGAAGATCTTGGATCATCATGGGAAGGGATTTGGTTGTCGAGAGATAATAATAATTTTATTTATATAGTGCCTTTCACAATATCAAGGTGCTGAACAGATCAATAAAAGCATCAACACACAATACAAACCACAAACCATAAAAATGATAAAATATATTCTAAAAGCATAATAAATTACAATAAAATTTCACACACTAAACAGTGCATTTAACTTTCAAGAAAGGCCATTCTCGAGAGATAGGTTTTCAATTCCTTCTTGAAAATCTCCATGGAGAAGCATTCCCGTAACCGGTAAGGTAGAGAATTCCAAAGAGTGGGTGCGGCATAAGAAAATGCTCTACTGCCGGAGGATTTCAAACTCACTTTGGAATTCTAACAACCCCATGTCGGGCGAGCGGAGGATCGGCTAGGGCAGTAAGACACCAGAAGGTCTTTCAGATAGGACGGACCCTGATCGTGAAGGGCTTTGAAAGTCAGTAAAATGACTTTAAAGGTGATCCGCCACCGTATTGGGAGCCAGTGCAGCTCGCGCAGCACCGGGGTAATGTGACAGGACCTACTTGTCCCAGTCAAAACCCGGGCTGCCGCGTTCTGCACGAGCTGTAGTTGGAGGATTTCAACCCCAGAAAGCCCAAAGTAAAGGGCACTGCAGTAATCAAGGCACGAGGACACAAAAGCGTGGACCAAAGTTGGCAGTCAGATGGAACAAGGTGCTTACCCCGGGCAATATTCCTAAAATGGTAAAAGGAAGTCTTGACGACGGCTGACACCTGAGATTGAAAAGTCAGCCTATCGTCAAGAATCACCCCAAGGTTGCGCACCCGTACAGAGGCCGGAAGCGACACACCGCCAAGAAAAATTCCATACAGTGCGCCAGCACATGACCTCTCAATCTGACCACCCGGGTCCACAATCAAAACCTCAGTTTTCTCCGAGTTCAGCTTTAGCCAACTAGAATCCATCCAGTCTTGGATCTCCCCCAGACAGTTATTAAATACCGAGAGAGCTCCATCCTGGTTTGATGCAAAAGACAGGTATAGCTGAGTATCATCTGCATAGCAGTGAAACCTCAGCCCATACCGTCTTATAATGTTTCCAAGGGGCAGCATGTACACTGCAAATAACATGGGCGACAGCACGGAGCCCTGTGGCACTCCACACAACAAAGAGACTGGACTGGAGGAAAAGATCCCCAACACAACTCTTTGTGATCTTCCAGTGAGGAATGACTCGAACCATTTAAGAACGGTTCCAGACATTCCACAAGTTTGCCCGAGGCGTGCCAGCAGCACCATGTGATCCACAGTGTCAAAAGCTGAAGAGAGATCAAGGAGAGCCAGGATAGAACGTCTCCTTAGATCTCTCGCCCTCAGAAGATCATTTAGCACCCGAACCAGCGCTGTCTCGGTACTATGTCTTTTACGGAAACCAGACTGAAAGGATTCGCAGACATTATGGATGGTTAAATGGTCATCCAGGTGAGCAGCCATGACCTTTTCAATAACCTGCCCAATAAAGGGAAGGTTAGAGATGGGTCGGTAGCTGGAAAAACAATCTGGGTCCAAGGAAGCTTTCTTCAAGAGAGGTGTCACCACCGCCTCTTTCAGGGAGCTAAGAAACTCACCCGACTCCAAGGAGCACCAGACAATTTATGCTAATACTGGACCAACGATGTCTACACAACCCAAAATTAGAGTAGTAGGTCCAGGATCCAAGCTGCAGCTTGTAGGGCGCACACTGTGGATGAACCTCATAATATCCACGAACTCAGGTCGACAAAAGGAACTCCAGGAGAAGTGAGGTCTTGTGCTCTCACACACTCCCACCACATCACCCTTAGAGGTTGCGGGACGCAAGTCCGCCCTGATGTCAGCCACCTTAGTTGCAAAGTATCGAGCAAGCTCATCGCACTCACTTTCCGAATGCTTTCCAACTTGCAGACAGGCTGGGTTGTCCAGTCTGTCTACAGTTCAGAACAGCTGAGCCGGTCGATTCTGAGCAACTGCAATCTCCTGACAGGAATTCTGCCTCTTATGGGTGATTGCAGATTGATAGCTAGTATAATGTTCGATCAATCTAAGACAGTCGGCATCAAGGGCAGACTTGCGCCAGCAACGCTCTAACCTTCGCCCTTGTCTCAGCATCTCCCTCAGAGTCCCATCAAACCAAGGGGCCCCGGGGTGACGGGAAAGAGGTCGCTCATGAACAGGAGCAATAGAATCCAGGGCAACCGCAATGGCCTCATTACAGGCCCGTACGAGCGCCTCTGGACTACTGCCCACCAATATAAGGGATGATAAGTCAAGCACTGCCGTCAGGCCTTGTGGGGTAACGTTCCATAATGGGCAGTACCTGACCATCTCCATAGGGGCTGGCCTTCTCAGGGAGGGTGCAAAAATTGAACCTCACAATGTGATGGCCAGACCCAACGACTGGTTCCACCCCCATATTGGATGCATCAATGCCAAGGAGGAAGACCAAGTCGAGAGAGTGTCCAGATTTATGTGTAGCAGTGGAAACTACCTGTGTGAGGCCCAAAGAAGACATTAGTTGGAGGAAGTGTTTAACAAATTGTGAGAGTTCATTGTCAACCCAGGCGTTAAAGTCACTCAGCACCATCAATCTGGGTGCCTCAAACGACATGTTGACGAGGAAGTCTGCCACTTCCTGTAAGAAACGTTTCCCATCTCCGGGTGGACGGTAGATGAGAACGATTCACCTGCTACAACTGTGCACTCAAAGGACTTGGCCTCACCCGCTACCACATTCGAGAGGCCCAATTCAGTCTTAAAACAGACTGCAACCCCCCCGCCCCTGCGGTCCAATCTCGGGCAGTGTAACACTGAGTACCCAGCCGGAGTAATGGGCTCCACTATAGGGCCAGAATTTTCATCCAGCCAGGTCTCGTGATACATATCAGATCAGCCGCACTAATAAGGTCGGCAATAATAGCAGTTTTATTCCTAACAGATCTGGCATTGCATAACACCGCCCGAGTTGGACAAACCTGGAGGTTGTCAGGCCTATCTGCTCACTGTAATCAGTAGTGCCCTTGGGTATGGAAACCAGACAGGCGGACCCCGCTCTGGATTCCATTGCGCCCAGGCGCCTTCTGGACCTAATAACCCCAACATGGTGACCTCACTGCCCTCACTCCCCCTGCCCACACCGCCCCCTCGCCCGGGCGGGCAATCCTCAACGCCCTTACAACGCTGATACATCTCGAACTGCAAGGGAGGAGTGCCAAAGGGGCAGAGGGCACGAAGAGAGGAGGGGGAGTAACGCACCACCGTGGAGGAGGAAGGCCAGCATATGATGCTGCTACCCAGATTAAACAATAAAAATAAAAATAAACCCCCACCAAAATTTTTCAAAACAAAAACCTACTAACTACCTAAAACTAACAAATTAAATCAATAAATTACAAACCCCCACCCTAACTTCCTACCCCAGTCCTCTCACCACTGGGGGGCAAGAGTACAAAGGCACTCTCACTGTCTAATAAAAACATACAAATGTTTAAATCCCCCCCCCCAAATTCTCTGACAACAGGGGAGAAAATCACACAAATAAATAAATAAAAAACCAAATTTTGGACCCAGGGTCCTCTCACCACCCCGAAGACCAGAACAGAGTCGACAGAAGACAAAAACAGCAGCTTCTTAAATACAATAAAAGATCCAAGACAGTCCAGGACCATAAGAGAGGCAGTCACACAAGTCCGGAAGGAGAAATTAGTCCAAGGGAGATCCAAGAAGTTCAAAGCACTCCAACAAGTTTGTATCCAAGGAGGATCGAGCAAACTCCAATCTGATTTACTCCCAGCCGAACCCCCGGCAAAACATTGCCACTCACACTAAAGGGCCACACAAAGAGCCACTGCCGTAGCCCCTTCCATGGTCCAAGGTGAAGGGGCACCCCACTTAGCTCCCTGACTGGGAAAACGCCCCAACGCCTTGTGGGGTAGCAAAACCCAGGAGAGTGCTGGCCAGAGCAAACAAAAGGCAGGTAAACCTCCTAAAATTATAAAGCTCAAAGGGCTCACAGTCTCTGACAAAATCCCAATCCAAGATCTTTGGTCTCCTCTTCAGCAAATCTGAATATCCAAAAGCTCCTCCAAACGCCTTTGAAGCTAACTTTTCACATCCCCTCAGCCAAAACGCTTCTTCACAAAAGCAGCATCAAATAATCCTCCAGACTATCCAAAAGGGAAAAAAAATGCCATCCAAGTTCCAAAGAGTCACCGATAACGTTACTCCCACGTACAGCAACTCGCCAAGTGTCTCACAAAGCTGCTGACCCACGAAGTGTAGTCATTACACTAGAGTCACACCGGACTCTCGACTAGGTCCATTGAATAAAGAAAAAGCCAGCTGATGTCTCCCGCGAAGCGGCACTGGCCACCGCTACAGCAAGTAGTCCGTTAAACCGGAACACTAAGCTGGAACGCCAAACACTGGAACGTACACCAGGACATATACAGGATCCAAGTCCACTCTGAGTCTTAAACATATAATAAAAAATAAAGAATAAAAGTGAAAAATAAAAATAAAATAATAGAAACAGCTAATTCAGGGAAGCAGCGACAACACTCCCAGCCCGGCAGCCATCTTGAAACAGATAACCGTTATGATGATTTAGCTAAGTTTGGGTTCTTTGAAACTACAGGCACGAAAGGAAAGGAGGCTCACAGGGATGGAGGGTTCTCGGAATATGAAGTTCTCACTCTCCCCTGAGACGGATGGTGAAACATTGGAAGCTGCAGAGGGGGGCTCAGGCACATGTCTACGAAGTGGTGGGATTAACCATTTGTGGGGATTGGCAAAATGAACAGGTTACTCACCTGTAACAGTAGTTCTAGGAGTGGTATATGTTTTTCATCCACACTCTTTGGCATGTCCCTTTCCACTTTCAATCCAACAGGAAGTCTTCAAGCTGGCTCCTCCCTCTCACCCACCCAGGTGGTACATACCTCGGCACCGCACCATGACGCCAGATCTTAGCCTGCTGGAAGCCAGGTTGTGTGCATCCGCAGCCAGGGACGTGGTGTGGGTCCATGTGGATGAACAACATATACCACTCCTAGAACTACTGTTCAGGTGAGTAACCTGTTCTTCTAGGAGCGTGGATATGTTGTTCATCCATACTCTTTGGCAGACTCCTAGCAGTTCTCCGGGAGGAGGGAAGTAAGGTGCACACCCTCTACTTAGGTAACAGAGACTGGAGAACTGAGGCCCCAAAACCAGTATCCCAGCATGACTCAAGGTCGATGTGGTAGTTTGTGATGAAGGTGTTTGCTGACTTCCAGGTAGCAGTCCGACAGATTTCCTGGATAGGGATGTCCCTGGAAGCAGCCACCGATGCAGCAGTATGGCGGGTAGAATGGCTCCTTGCCCGCCAACTCATAGCACAGACCTATGCATAATGTAATCCATCTTGCAACAGTCCGCTTCGCTGCAGGTCTGCCAGAAGCGGATTCAGCGTAGGTGACAAACAGCTGGTGACCCTCTCCCCGAATTTCCACCATCCTCTCCTTATAATAGGAGAGAGCACGTCTCAGGTCCAAAGTATGGCGTCTGTACTCTGCCTCCGAGGTGTAACTAGGATAGTACACCGGCAGGATTAACACCTGGTTAAGGTGAAACTCTGACACCACCTTCGGAAGGAATTTCGGGTAGGGGCGAAGGACAACCTTGACCCTGTGGAAAACTGGGTAAGGGGAGTCCACCAAAAGCACATGGAGCTCCCCTGTCCTTCTGGAAGACGTGATAGCCACCAGGAAGACCATCTTCCACGACAAGTGTGATAACTCACACTTGTGCATTGGTTCGAATGGCTTGCCCATGAGCATTGCCAGTACCAGAAGTAGATTCCACAGAGGTGGAGATTCACGCACCGGAGGGGATATGTGATCCAGGCCTTTGGAAAAGCGCCAGACCACTGTCTCCTGCGCCAAAGTCAGCTGACCTGCCCGCACCCAGTAAGCAGAGATGGCTGCCAGATGCACCCTAATGGTCAATGACCGGAGACCCCCTTTGGAGAGAGACCAAAGAATGTTAGCCACTGAACAGGATAAACTGTCCAGGCCCTTACCCTGACACCAAACAGAAAACCTTTTCCACTTGAAGGCATTACATTTCCTGGTCGATTCCTTTCTGGATGCCTCCACCACAGTGTAGACATCTTCCGAAATACACAAAGCCTGGAATCCTAGCCGCTCAGGTACCAGGCTGTGAGGTGTAGGGACTGAAGGTCCGGATGGAATACCTTCCCCGATTGAGTGATATCAGGCCAGGGCATGTGCAAAGCCGCTCCGGGTGCCTGCAGCTGAGGCTGAGGAGATCTGGGTACCAGAACGGGCGCAGCCAGTCTGAGGCTACCAGGATCACCTTCGCCTTGTCCCTCCTCATCTTGGGGAGCACCTTGTGGATCAAGGGAAATGGAGGGAAGCCGTAGAGGAGGCCTGGGGTCCACGGCCTCAAGAAGGCATCCGCCTGCAGCGAGCCCTGCTGAGGGGGCGGGCTTGAAACAGCCTCAGCTTGACGTTTTCCCTGGAAGCAAACAGGTCCACCATTGGTTTGCCCCAACGGAAGAACAGCTATAAGCTACCTCTGGATGGAGAGACTACTCGTGGGATGTCTGGCCTAAGTGGCTGAGAGCATCCGCCAGATGTTTTAAGGCTCCCGCCACATGGATGGCTAGGAGATCTGCCTCCAACCGGCTCACGAGGGTCCAGATGCGGAGCGCCTCCTTGCACAGCAAAAGGGAGTGCATGCTGCCCAGTTTGTTGAGGTAGTACATGGTCGTGGTATTGTCCATCTGGACTTGAACCACTAGACCCCGGAGCTGAGGAGTGAAAGCTGACAATGCCAGTCTGACTGCTCTGAGCTCCAACAGGTTGATGTGGCATCAGGACTCCTTGGGGGTCCAGAGACCATGGGCCCTTTTGTCCCCCATGTGGGCTCCCCAGCCCATGAGAGAGGCACTGGTAGTGAGGACGACTGTCGGCTCGGGGCGGGCAAATGGGATCCCTTCCTGCAACCGGGGTGGTCTACCACTGGAGAGCGTCCCACATCTTCTGGGTTACAGTGACCAGCTGGTCAAAATGACCATAGCGCTGAGTCCACTGGGTGGCCAGCTCCCATTGGAGGGGGCACATGTGCAACCGGGCCCAATGGACTACTGAGGTGCACGCCACCATGAAACCCAGAAGGTGTAGAAAGTCCCGGGCAGGGCACAAATGCCCAACCAGAAATGATTGAGCAAAGGAGGAAAGAACCACCGCCCTGTCCACTGGGAGCTGAGCTCTGGCTTGACAAGAGTCAAGCTCTGCCCCAATGAAGCCCATCACCTGAGACAGCACGAGTTCTGACTTGGCCTCATTGACCAGGAGGCAGAGTTGGAAGCAGATCTGTAGGGCCAGATCCCTGGACCTCTCCACCTCCTGTCGGGTGGATCCTGCTAGGTGCCAATCGTTGAGGTAAGGATAAATCCTGACCCCCGACGCCTGAGATGGGCCGCCACCACTGCAATGCATTTGGTGAAGACCCGAGAGGCCAATGACAGGCCGAACAGCATGGTTCAAAACTCGTACAGGGTCCCTTCGACCCTGAAGCGGAGGAACCACTGATAGGATGGACGGATTCAGATATGAAAGAATGCGCCCTGCACATCCAGTGAACAGAACCACGTTTTGCTCCAAGGATGGTATGATCTGGGACAGAGTGACCATCTGAAAGATGCGTGACCTGCGATATTGATTCAAGTCGTGCAGATCCAGAATAGGGCGCCAGCCCCCCGTCTGCTTGGGCACCAGGAAGTACCCGGAGACAAAGTCTGGGTCTGCTGGAGGATCCACAACTGGAGCTGCTGCCTCCTTTGAGTAGGAGTTGAGTGATGTCATCTCTGAGAGCCAACTGGGTCTGAGCGGATACTCGTTCCTCCCGAGGGGCCCGGGCTCGGCTTGGAGGGTACTGTTCGAGTTCCAGAGGCAGTACCTGACCGACAACTTCTAGAACCCACCTGTCCATGGTGATAACGAACCAGGCGGAAAGAAAGTGGTGGAGCCGGCCCCCCACTGGAGGACCCAGAGCTGGCATGATGGGAGCGGGGTTGGCAGCCTCCGCCCCGTCACTGACCAGGCTTGGAGGAGGAGGATCCAGGACCTGAACCTTGGCCTCCTTTATGGGCCTGCTGGGGATGCTGCTTAGGCCGAGGGTGCCAAGCTTGAGCCTGCTGCTGTTGCTGGTGCTGCTGTCCGCCTTGAAAGGAGGACTGCTGAGTCGCAGAGGCAGAATGCTGAAAAGGCTTTTTCTTTTTCCTCTGCTAGTTCTTGCCCAAAGAACTCCTGGCAGAGGTAGCATCCAAGGTGACACTGGACTGCTCAATGCGCTGAAGGTGACCGGCCACTTTCGGGCCGAACAAATTGGTCCCAAGGAAGGGCATGTCAGCTAATTTATGCTGGTTATCCGCCGGGAAGGAGGAGAGCCTCAGACAAGCCCTGTGACGAGAGGCAACTGTGGCAGCTATTGAACGGGCACAAGAATCCTCAAGGTCCAAGGCCTTCTGAAGCTGCTGTTTGGCAACAGCTTGGCCCTAATCCCAGACCTGCTTGACTGTGGTCTGCATGTACGTGGGGAGATGTGGGAGGACTTCATCCAGCGACCCCAGAAGGTCTTGAGAGAAGTGTGCCATGATGACAGCCGAACTTGCCTGACAAAGGCCCAAGGAGGAAGCTGCATAGACCTTCCTGGCTGAATGGTCCAAAGGTTTGGACTCTTTATCAGGAGGTCGGACAGTGTCGGCCAAACTGCCAGTACGCCTGAACACAGAGGCGGTCACCAGGCTCTCGGCCGAAGGGTGCTCAGTGAACCCTGCTAGGAACCCCATGGGCACCATGTATTTGCGTGCCATGCGAGCAGACGGAGCTGGACAAGAGCCAGGACATTGCCAAAGTTCCAGGGCCAGCCCAACAATGGCCTCGGACACAGGAAAGGCCTCCGTCAGTGTATCCCCTCTCTTAAGGATATCCATAAGAGGGTATTCCGCCTTTTTCTGGATTGGCTCCAGGGGCATCCCTGTAGATTCAGAGAGGAGGCGGAGGATCCCTTGGAAGAACGAGGGACCTTCCTCCATCTTTAGGCCAGTGGTCGATTCATCATCCCCTGAACGTGAATGTAGAACGGTGACGTCCAAATCCGAGGAATCCGGATACAACAGCCTACCGCTCATGTCACCTTCGACTCGCCGGGGCGGGTCTGCGCACTATGACCGATAATCGCCAGCCGGGGCAGCCCGGTGTCTGGTCAGTCTTCCTTGGAAGGAGACCCTCCCACAGGCTGCTTGAGTAGTGGTTCCACCACAACAGGTGGAGAGACCATTTTTGGCCGAACAGGGGGTCTTGCTGGCTCCACGGGCTGGGGAACCAATTTGGTCGGTTCCGAAGGAGTTGGCTTTGGCCTGAGAGGCAAAAGCCAAGTAATGGCCAGGGTGGAAGCCATGGTAGGCTTATGCCTGGACAGAACTGGCTGCTGCCACATGAGGTCCTCGTAGCACCGGAGTTTCCGCCGGAGCCTCTCCTCATCCAAGGAGGACGACCGATGGCGTCGCCTCTTAGAGCGCTTATGAGAGGGTTGAGGACGATTTCCACATTGTCGACCAAACCCTTGGTCAGCTGGCTGGACGGCAAATCCGAGAAGCCTGCGGCAGAGGAAGTGATCTCGACCGAAGTCGAGACCACGTGCTCCTGGGACTGAGACCTCTCCCGGTCCCAGGACCGTCTTCGGCACTCGGATCCTTCTCCCGCTTACAGGATCGAGAGGAGTGCAAGCCCGCAGGCGCCTCTCCCGTGGTAGGGAGAGACTGGTACAACTCCCTGAAGGAACCAGAGAAGGTGGAGCCCAGGTTGAGCAGAACGAAAAAGCTCAGAGAAGACTCAGCGGCACGAGCCGCCTGCTCCTCGAATGCTTGCATGCATTCCAACTGCTTGACGGATCCCGCAGCTGTGGAAACCGCCCACCGGGCCTCCTTGGATTTCACCGGAGGGTTCCTTTTCTCCGGCCTCCCCAGTTCCAGGCGCATCTGAGACGGTGGCTCGAGAATGTTGGATGAAAGGCCAAACAGATACTACTGCGAGCGGTGTCATGGCGACACCAAGACAGTACCCACGCTAGGTGTGGGGATCGGTACACAACATCTTCTGGGCGCAAAGGCACCAACGAAATCTGGGAGAAGAGTTATCTTCCATGATCGAAGCTGCAAACTTGCGATCGTTAATGCAAACAATGAGAATTTTCCGCAAAACCGAAGGTTTGAGAGCCAGGGCCTATGCAATGCGAGAGCATGAGGGAGGCAACCTGAATCTTGCAGCAGAAAGGAAGATTTGGTGTCATGGGGTAGAGCTGAGGTATATACACCACCCAGGTGGGTGGGAGGAGCCAGCTTGAAGACTTTCAGTTGGATTTAAAGTGGAAAGGGACAAGCCAAAGAGTGTGGATGAACAACATATCCGCACTCCTAGAATTACTTGTTAGATGGAATTTTGGTGGGGGAGATAAAGAAATAGTTTTTGGACCGGGGGATCTAAGGATGTGTACAAGTTATAGGGTTTATGTAAAGAGTTAGCATGGTTTAAATGTTGTTGTTCAATTTGGCAAGTACTGGATGGGTCTGACTTCAAGAGTATGAGGGATGATATGCACGAACACAAAGACGGGGATTACGAGCAAGTGGAGCAGAGGTATATGATGGGGACAGATATAAAAGTGTACCATGGCTAGTAGCAGCGGAGTGAAGATCACCTCTTGGAATGTGCAAGGTTTTCCACCCCTGTAAAATGTACCAGTATCCTCACAGTCCTGCGGAAACAGAGGGTTCAGGTGGCCCTCCTGCAGGAGATGCACCTTATGGAAAGGGAGCATAAGAAACTGATGGGAGGATGGATGGGTGCCTGTTATGCCTCCTCGTATAAGTCCCATAAAGGGGGGTAGCCATCCTTATAGTCAGGAATCTCCCAGTCCAGATTACCAGGGTGATATCAGACCCAACTGAAGGGAGGTATATCCTCATAGAGGGCGTACTTTTCCGGGAAAGGGTAACGTGGGCCAGTGTATATGCACCAGCCCAGTATGAGCCCTCTTTTTACCAGAAAGTGCTCGATATCCTGGTTAGGGAGCAATTTGAGGGGCTGATCCTGGGTGGAGCCCTCAATACCATTATTAATCCACAGCTGGACCATTCACAGGGTCAAGGAAAACAGGCAGGAAGTAGACGACGATGGGTAGAGGGGATGGCGGAATTGGATCTGGTGGATAGCTGGAGGTCAGAGAACCCGGGTGCGCGGGAATACACCTTCTATTCCAACCCGTACAGGACGTGGTAGTGCATTGACTATCTCTACTCCCCCAGGGTTGCTTACACAGAATCCATAAGGTACAGAACAGCCCCCATACATATATCGGACCACGCAATAGTCTCACTTATATGTAGCTTTAGGGAAAGGGGGGCCCACCGCCATGGATATTCCCAAGGCACCTCCTTAACAATCAGAGGGATCAGTGGAGTCCGCTGGGGTTTACTGGGATGCAGGGAAAGCATTCTTAAGGGGAGCTATTATCAGCTATGTGCACAGATATAAGAAGGAACAGCAAATTAGAAGGGATGAATTGAGTAATTCAGTGAAAGCCCTAGAGGCAGAGCTGATACAACATCCCACTGAGGAAGTGTTGGGGAGGCTTACGGCCTCCAGGGAGGCATTGAATGCGTTCATCATGAGGGAAGCCAGGATCACATGGCTATATGCCAGGAACAGGTTTTTTGAATGGGGCAATAAGCTAGGCCCCCTGCTGGTTCGCCTGATCAAAGGTAGGAGAGTAAGCACCCATATCACAGGGATACAATTGGCCCAAGGGAAGCTACTCCAGGAAAAAGGAGCAATGAAGAATAGGTTTCAACAGTTTTATCAAGAACTGTACAGGTCAGAGTGTGGGGGAACCTTAAGGGAGGCCAGGGAATTTCTGGATAGGATTCAGCTTCCAAGGCTAAATGCTGAACAACGGAAGAAACTGGACAGCGGAATCACCAAAGAAGAAGTAAGGGTGGCATTGCAGAGGCTTATTACGGGGAAGGCAAGTGGACCAGATGGCTTCCCGATCGAATTTTATAGGTCCCTGAAGATGCAGGTGGTAAACCCCCTGCTGGGAGTATTCAATGAGGTCAGAGAGGCTGGCTCTCTCCCCATCATTTAGTGAGGCGGTTATCTGCCTAGTTCCTAAGCCAGGAAAGGATTTAAAGGAACGCTCCTCATTTAGGCCAATTTCTCTCCTGAATTGTGTTGTGAAGATCCTGGTGGGATGCTTGGACCAGCTGTTGATGGATTTGGTTTCACCTGGCCCAGGCAGGGTTGTGTGTGGGAGATACACCTATCACAATTTGAGGAAGCTGCTGAATGTAGTTTGGAGGGCCTCTCGGTGTCCGGGGGGGGGGGGCACGGCAGTGCTATCCATGGATGCCGAGAAGGCCTTTGATAGAACTGAGGGGGAGTACCATATTGAGGTACTGGGAAGGTATGGACTGGGGAGGAGTATATAGGGATGGTCGGGCAATGTATGCAGCCCCCATGACCAGAGTGTTGATTAATGGGGCCTTGATTGACAGGATCACACTGCACAGGGGAACAAGTCAGAGGAGCCGCCTTTCCCCATTACTGTTTGCCTTAGCCATCGAGCCTTTGGTGGTGAGCATACAGGGAAATGAGGACATTAGGGGAATAAGAGGGGTATCAGGGAACCAGCATAAAGTAACACTTTATGCGGATGATATGTTGCTGTATGTAAGAGAGCCCTCTAGATCTATTCCCCCGTTGCTAGGTTTAATCAAGGATTCTGCTGTCTTTTCAGGGTACAAAATCAACCTTGCAAAGTCAGAAGTTATGCTATGGAAGGAAGCAGGTGCAGGACAGGGAGGGGGAAGCTGGGGTCTTAGCAGGGTGTCTGACACTTTCAGATATTTGGGGATATGGATAGGGAAGGACTTAGGATCGCTGTATAGGCTAAACTACTCACCCCTTATAACCAAACCCGAAGAGGAGCTACGGAGATGGAGGGAGCTACCTATATCTTGGTTGGGGTGCATTAACCTCATTAAGATGAACATACTCTCCAGGTTTCTTGTACCCAATGCAAATGCTCCATGTTGGGCTTACCAGAAAAGACATCAAAAGAATGGAAAGAGCGTTCTCAGGCTTTCTCTGGAGAGGGAAGAAACCCAGGGTCAGCCTGAGATGCCTGCAGGCAGATAAGATGAGGGGGGGGGGATGAATTTCCCAGACCTCAAGAATTACCACCTGGCAGAACAATATAGATTTGTGAGCGACTGGGTGCACAGGCCACCAGAGGCTGGGTGGATCGATTTGGAGGAGATGTCGTCATGGGAGACTGGTGGCCTATGTGGGTCTGGGGGGCCAGCAGACCTACGGCTGATTACCTAATAGAAATCCATTGGTGGTATCTGTCATTCAGGGGTGGGGGAAAATATGGAAAATTGTAGGGGCACAGTGGGATGAGACACTGCTCCTGCCAGTTGTAGGGAACCCAGCTTTTATTGCAGGACTCGGAGATGGAGGTTTCCGTAGATGGGAAAAGGGAGGAGTTAGGTGTCTTCGAGACCTGTATGTAAGAAATCAGCTGGCTGCCTTGGAAGAGACTCAAGGGACCTGGGCCTCCTGACGAAGCGCCAGTTTCACTGGGGCTACGCTGAGGGATTATATTAGCAAGTTGTGGATAGAGGCTGCCTCGGATTCTCTCTTGTCCCAAGTGGAGCACCTGATCTTATCTACGATCAGGGAAGCAAAGGGCTTGATAGGCAGGGTGGCTCAGATCAGCAGAAGAACTCTGCTGGATTATACCACAAAGAAGAGGAGGCAGTCGGAGTAGGATCTGGGCATGGAAATTCAGGAGGAGAATTGGCAAATGCTACTGCAGATACACAGGAATTTATTAATTTATACCCAATTCCAAGAATCCTTTTATAAATTTCTACTTAGGGTATATTGCCCGCCAGCCGTGGTAAATAAATTCAACCCCGGGATATCCCCAATGTGTGGGAGATGGGCAGGTGAGCTGGGTACATATATGCATTATTTCTGGTCTTGCCCGGTACTCCAGAAATATTGGAAGGAAATTGGGAAGGAGGTGGGGACCATGATGGGGAGGGAGCTGGATGTGAACCCTCTCACCTTATTATTCGGAGTAGAGCTGGGCAGGACAGGAGCTGGGAGCTGTTACTGAGATGAGCCCGAGTGGCGCTGGCACTAGCCAGGCATTGTATACTAAATACCTGGGTTTCGGCAGTGACACCACCTGGAAGCACTGGAGGACCCTTGTAATACAAACCCTGGCCTTAGAATGCATATCATACAGGATCAAAGATAAGGAAGAAAAGTTTCTGGGGGACTGGGGACCCTTTCTGGACTCTCTGACCCAGGGGGAGGTGCAGGCCCTGAAAGAGGGGTTGTGATCCCCAGTTAAGGACATCAGGTCAGTAGATGGAGAAAGGATGATGGAGAAATAGGGGGATAAGCTCGGAGTAAGCTATTGAGTGATGTGACTGCTCTAACACACAACTGGGAAGATCAGGAGAGTGTAACGTGTACATATTATATTTCATAAATCATATTAAATGGATTGCTAAGGAAGTCAGACTTAATATATTAGAGGAAATGTGATTGTTTTAACCGTTGCATGTTATGTGATTGTTTTCTTTTTATCACTTCTTTTTACCCTTTTCTTTTCACACCTAGAGTGGAATAAGGAATGTAAGATGATGTTTTTTGTATGTGTGTATATGTGTTGTTACTACAAAACTTTTAATAAAAATATGTTGCAAAAAAAAAAAAAGTTTCAGGTTTTGTAACAAAGTTGACAAATTGATATTTTTAATGCCTTTTGACGTGATCCATTTCTCCAGGGTTGCTGAATGCTGAGTCAGCATACCTCCATGCTGCTGATACCATTTGGGGTGCTACTCTACTGTGTCTGTTAGGAAGTTGTATTGCTACTAGTATTGTATTGTGTTCGTAACTTCACTGCTGTTTGTCAGTGTCTGATTTATAACAAGTTTTAAACGGCACCTTTCCCAGTCTTTTTTACTTTCATGCAAAAATTACCTCTTCTTGCATGGATTCTGGAATTGTATTTCATTACAGTCCTCTGCAGTTAGTTTTTGCATTCTGCAAAATGAATGACATACAACTCCAGAATCAGTGCAAGAAGGGGTAATATATGCATGAAAGTCAACAGGACTGGGAAAGGTGCTGTAAATCTCAATCTCTGTCTCTCAGCAAAATATTCCTGTTTTATAAGATGTCTTTACCTAGCAATTGAAACTCAACCTCCTGTTCTTGTAAGTTTCATGTCCTGTCTTTCACAAAATGGGGTAATTTTTGCATGAAAGTCAAAAGAACTGGGAACGATGCTGACAGCAACACCATCTTCTCTCAATCCCCACACTTTGTTACAAAGGCAGAAGAAAGTCAATTTTACAAAAAAACAAAACAATGATGAGGCATTTGGATTTTGGCATAATGCATTGCTAAAGGTGTATTGGGGAAGGGGGAGCATAGTATGTACACTGAGTACAGGTAGTTTTCCCTTGCAAAATTGCTGTGACTGCACTTTACTACACAGTGTGAGTCACTCCTCGGTCCTACAGTGATGCCATTGGGAGCCAGCAGCTGAACAGCAACGGCAAGTGCAGCAGGGCTAAAGCAGGGCTCAAAAACAAATCCAAATTATGGAAGGCAGAGTGAACCTTGGCCAAAACTAACAAATGCACACACCCTTTCAGGTCTAGTACTGTATATAATGACTACAAGATGTAACTTTTTGGATCATCATGAAAGGTGCTCTTCAAACGGGGCCTAATATGTGCTAATTCCTGCGAGTGGCAGAAGTGTTAGCCCTCGAAAAATTATAATTTTAATGTGGAATACAACATAGATGAGTCTGAATGTAGGTTAAGTAACAACCTGCCAGGGAGAAAACACTAGGGGCCAGATATTCAAAACGTTGTGCCTGGCACAAATCGACTGCGTCATAATTGCGCCACATTTGCACTGCAATGCTATATTCAAAGGTGATGCAACGTGATAGCGCCAATGTTATGAGATAGTGTATGCATGGCACAAAGAGAGGGGTGGGAACATGCATACAGGCGCAATGGTATATTCAAAAGTATAGCGCCACGCATTTATGGAATATCCCTGCCTTACATCATTCCCATACTTGCCTAAGGACCCACGGCTACATCCACTGGATAACCAGATCTAACAAAATGTATTCCTTGTTACTTTATTAATCAAATATAACCCACCTATCTGTATTTTTATCTTGCAATCTATGTATCTACTTGTACTTGTAACAGCATTGTCCAATGTGTAGTAATGAAAAAAAATCTTTTGAATAAAAAGAAATTAAAAAAAAAAAAAAGTATAGCACCACACAAAAACAGATTACTCACCTGTAACAGTAGTTCTAAGAGTGGTATATGTTGTTCATCCACACATCTTGGCACGTCCCTTTCCCCTTTAAGGATCACTGGAAGGTCTTCAAGCTGGCTCCTCCCACCCACCTGGGTGGTATAGCCCTCGGCTCCGCCACATGGCACCAGATCTTAGCCCGCTGGAAGCCAGGTTTATGCGTTGCAGCTGAGGAGGTCGGGTGGGTCCGTGTGGATGAACAACATATACCACTCCTTAAAAGTACAGTTACATAGGAACTTAACGTAACAGTAGATCTTCGAGAGAGGTTCCTTCAGTAGGTCATCACATATAGGACTGGCGCCACCTGGCGTTGGGCCGTGCATCAGACTTTTCTAGAAATACCTGATGGGGGACCACCCACCTGACATCACGTGACTGGCGTCAGTGTGACTGTATATAGTGGGTGGTCCCCACTTCTGCCCTCCAGTTCTCCCGCTGGAGCCAGGAAGAGGCCATACAGCAGGAGCAAACAGGAACTGGAGTCCCTGTAAAAGGTAAATGAGGGGAAGGAGGGAGGGAAAATATATGACCTACTGAAGGAACCTCTCTCGAAGATCTACTGTTACAGTAAGTTCCTACGTAACTGTACTGTCTTACTTCGAGAGGGTTCCTTCAGGAGGTCATCGCATACAAGACAGAGTCCCAAGCAGTCCCTCTAGAGAGAGAGAGACTGAGACAAAACAGGGAGGAGGAAACTAGCTCCAGCAGAACAACTGAAGTCCAGAAAGGACCCAGCTTAGGACAAAAGGCTTGAAGGATGGCTAATCCAAAGCCGGCCCTCCGCCTAGAAGCAATGTCCAGACTGTAGTGTTTGGTAAAGGTGTGGACAGAACTCCAAGTAACGGCAGCACAGATGTCAGCTGCCGAAACGTTCCGAAGGAAGGCTGCAGAGGCAGCCGTGCCCCTAGTAGAATAACCTCTTATGGAACCCGGAAGAGGTTTGTCATACTTCTGGCAACAGTAATGAATGCAGTTTCCTAACCATTTGGAAAGGTCCTGCTTAGAAACTGGTCTTCCCCTAGTCCTAGGGGCAAAGGAGATGAATAGCTGATCACACGAGCGGAGCTCCTTAGTCCGGTGAGCATAGCACCGGAGGATGCGATGGACATCCATCGTGTGAAGGAGTGCCTCACCCTCATTGGAAGGGGACAGATAGTAAACCGGAAGCTCTACTGATTGGTTCAGTGTGGATTCCGACACCACCTTGGGAAGAAACCTCGGATGCATCCTAAGGACCGCCCAGTCCCTATGGAAAATCAAGTAGGGCTCCTTGCAGACTAGAGCGTGAAGCTCCGAAATCCTTCGGGTGGAGGTGATAGCCACCAGAAAAAATGTCTTCCAAGAAAGAAAATGCAGATCACAGCTCCTAGCCAGTTTGAAAGGAGGAAGGGTGAGCTTTTCCAGAACAAAGTTCAAGTCCCAAGGTGGAGTTGGGCTGCGGATGAGGGGATTCAGATGGAGGATGCCTTTCAAAAAGGTCTTTGAGACCTCCAACTGAGCCACGGGTTTGCCATCCACTAGCACATGGTACGTAGAAATGGCCGAGATATGGACCTTCAATGAAGAATAGGAAAGACCAGAGTCTGATAATTGAAGGAGGTATTCCATAACCTGAGGGGCTGAACAGGAGAAAGGGTCCCAGCCCTGAGCGGAAACCCAGATTGAAAATAGTTTCCATTTCATCGCATAAGTGGAACGTGTGGATGGTTTCCTGGCCTCAATGAGGACCTGAGCCACTCTAGAGGAGACCCCAAAGCGAGAAATCGCTATGTCTGAAGGAACCAAGCATGAAGATGCAGGGTCCTGAGCCCCGGATGGACCAACCTGCCCTGATCCTGGGTCAGGAGATCGTGGGTCAGTGGAAGTGGAACCGGTGATTCCCTGGAAGTTTGTTGAAGCAGCAGAAACCAAACTTGTCTCAGCCAGAGGGGAGCAATGAGGATCATCTTTGCTCCTTCGGCCTGAAGTTTGAGGAGAACCCTCTGAAGAACAGGAAATGGAGGGAAAGCGTGCAAGAATTTCCTTGTCCAGGATAGAGACAACGCGTCGTTCCAAAGAGCATGTGGCTCTGGAACGAGCACGCAAAACTTGGGAAGTTTTGCGTTGGATTGGGAGGCGAAGAGATCGCTTTCCGGATGCCCCCAATTTCAGAAGATGGAGTCCGCCACTTCCTGATGTAATTCCCATTCGTGGGCAAGGGTTCAAGTTCTGTTGAGAATGTCCGCCAGGACATTTAGAATGCCTGGAACGTGCACGGCCACCAGGACCAGAAGGTGCTGGACTGCCCAGTTCCACACCCAAGTCGCTTCCCTGCAAAGGGGGTACGAATGGGTTCCTCCTTGTTTGTTGATGTACCAAACTACTGACATGTTGTCCATTTGGATTAGCAGCATTTCCTTGGGTAGCAGGGTCTGAAAAGCCTGGAGGGCATATAGGACCTCCCTGAGCTCTAGCACATTGATGTGGAGAGAAATCTCCAGGCCTGTCCAAAGGCCTTGTGCTTGGTGATCCCTCAGATGGGCCCCCCATCCCATATTCGAGGCATCCGTGGCGAGAGTGGCTGCCGGTGTAGGATTACGGAACGGAAGTCCCAGAGAAAGATTGTGTGGATTCTCCCACCACTGTAAATCCCTCTGGACCGCTGAAGAGACTAAGACCGGATGGTCCAGGTCGTCCAGAAGACGGTCCCATTGCACCCTTAACGACCACTGCATGATTCGCACGTGCAGCCTTGCTAGGGGAACGGTCGTGATGGAAGCTGCCATCAGCCCTAAAAGTCGAAGGACCTCCCGGGCAGGAATGGTTCTGAGAGAGGCTACCTTGCGAGCCTGACTGATTAGAGTCTCCACCCTGTCCGGAGGAAGAAAGGCTCTGCACTGGACCATATCCAGAACTGCCCCCATGAACTGTAGTCTCTGGGACGATACTAGAGATGACTTGGGGACGTTGACTGGTTATCCCCAGTCGAGTGAAGAGGTCCAGTGTGAAAGACAGTGTTTCCAACAACAGATCCCTGGATGAGGCTGAGATCAGCCAGTCATTCAGGTAAGGGAACACCGCAATACTCCTGTAGCATAAAAACACTGGTACCACCGCCAGGCACTTGGTAAAAACCCAGCGTACCGAACACAGACCAAAGGGGAGCGCACAGAACTGGAAATACTCCCCTTGGAAACAAAAAGGTAGGAAACGGCGGTGGCTTGGGAAGATAGGGATATGCAGGTAGGCATCCTGCATGTCCAGGGTGCAGAGCCAATGATTCTCCAACAGGAGAGGGAGTAGACTCTGAAGTGTCAACATGCAGAACTTTTTGTACTCTACATACTGGTTGAATTGACTCAAATCGAGAATGGGTCTGAAGTCCCCTGTCTTTTTTGGAACCAGGAAGAAATGGGAGTAAAACCCTTTTCCACTTTGCCTGAAGGGGACGGGCTCTATTGCTTCTTTGAGCAACAGCGCACTGACCTCCTCATGAACGAGGAGGGCCTGGTCCCGGGAGTAAGAGGACCTCCATGGAGAAGTGTCTGGGTGGGGGGGATCTCCAAACACTTGATGGTGTGTCCAACGGACACTAGCTGCAGGACCCACTCGTCTGAAGTGATCGCCCTCCACTCCTGCACATGGCGGGCGAACCTTCCCCCCACCTGCTCCCAGTCGAAAGACTGAGGGTGCAGTGGGGCTGGAGAGTCAAGAAGTGGCGGAACGCTCGGGAAGAGGTCCCCCGAACGTCGCTGATTCTTGGGAGCAGGGGGGGTAGCAGTACCCGTGGCCTTACGCTTAGCTTAGCGTCTCTGCTGAGCGCTCTTCCGCTGCCTCCCGGTCCTTCTCTGAAAGGGCTGCTGTTGTTGCTGAGTGCCCAATCGGTAGATGGACCTAACAGATTTAAGGGCCACACCTTTGTCCTGTAAATCCATCATAATGTCCTTGGTATCTCTTCCAAAAAGGACTGAGCCCCTGAAGGGGGCATCCTGAATCGCCGACTGGACTTCATTAGCGAGTCCAGAGAGACGAAGCCAGGAGTGCCATCGAAAGGCAATGGCAGTTGCTGAGGTACAGGCCACCGAGTCGACGGAGTCGTAGGTGGCTCGAAGAGCATGCCTACAAGAGATTTTGGAGAGGCGGGAATCCTTAGCGAGTTCCTCCTTAAGGGATGAAGGATCCATGGATTAGACCCTCGCCTCCAACCTGGCCATAGTCTGTTTCTGGTGAGATACCATATGGGCCACGTAACTAAGGGAGCGAAGAGCACACATGGCCGACAAGTAAACTTTCTTCCAGAACTGGTCCACCAGCCTCAACTCTTTGTCCAGAGTTGTTGTGCTCATGTGCTTGGGAGCTGTAGAGCGGTCATGAGCAGCCGAGATGACTACAGAGTCTGCCTTAGGATGAGCCTTTAAAAAAGGTGTATCCTTAGGTACCCAGTAGAGCCTGTCCACCCTCTTGGGGACAGCCAGGATTGAATGAGGCATCTGCCAGACGGTAGTGGTGAGGTCTTGATGAGGACCCATCCACGGGGGACCAGAACTGACAGCAGAGACTCCAGATCAAGATGCTTGGAGATTCTTTGTCACATAGGATCCTGATCCTCTGACTCCCAGTCAAAATGATCTTGTAAGGTCCCCAAGAGGTCCAAAAACGAAGGATCCTCCAGAGGGGATTTAGGTGAGTTCCTTCCTTTCGAATCCTCAGGGTCCTCCGCTGGTTCCTCCTCCTCCTCGGAGTCCTCGTCCCGTTGGAATTGTCTTCCGCCTCCTCAACAGGGTGACGACGAATGTCCCGTAGGGTGACATCCTGTTGAATCTTCCCTGAGACATGGGCAGTGGAAACAGAACTGCTCAGGGAAGGAGACCAAGGAAGTTGCAGCTGCGGGAGTCAAGCTTCTAGATCCATGACCAGTCAGACCTAGCCCCTGCCACCAAGACTGAATTACGGTCTAGAAATCCGGAACCACCGGAGGGGGCGGGGCGGAGCCAGTTGAGGTTGTGGGGGGAGCGACCGGAGGAGGATAATACCCCTGGAAACCCATAGGAGTAATATGGTTGTAACCATGGTGGAACTGCCCAAAATGGCTCCAATCAGGAGTGGACCCCCCCCCCCCAGGGTAGGTATCCCCATGATACCCAAAGGGGTAATGGGGGACAGTTCGGGGCCTGAAATAGATTCCAGATGACAGATCAGGCGTCGGGAGAATCCATGTTGGACCCGCCATCATATAAATAGGAGGAGGGTCCGGCGTCGGGACAGCCCATGTTGAAGGAACTGATGTCGGTACCGACACAACCCGATCCAGCACTGGAAGAGGGTCCGGCGTCAGAAGGGCCGGCATTGGGACTGGACGAGGGAGCTCCGGCGTCGGGGTCGGGTCCAGCAGTAAAGGCCTATTGGTTGGTCCGGGCAGAGGGACTGTTGGGATCACTGGCATCGGAGGAGGTGCCGGTGTCCCGCTGGAAGGCAGAGGAGCCTCCACAAGAAGGCTGGATGGCCATGAAGGAGCCTCCTGGACCGGGGCCCCCGCGGGAGAACGTGGTGAAGAACACCCTAAATCGAAAGGCTCGATAGGGTCTCCAGGACTGTCACCGGACGCGGGCGCAGTAACAGGAAGGAGAGGGGCCTTCTCCATCTGGTCCCGCCGGACGTCGGGTTGGTCGCCGTTAGGCCCCAACGGGGGAACCAGGCCAGTGCGGTCATCGGAGACGGCCATCTTAGCGGGCAAGGTCGGGCAGTCAGGGGAGGAGCCCTTGGCCGACTTATCGACCGTGACCAGGCGACAGCCCCCAGCCGGGGAAGTCGACTTAGCGGCTGCCACACGGTCTCCGGAGGAGCTGGGGACCAACTTACCGGTAGGAGCGGTGCAGTCGCCAGAGGAGCATATGGCCAACTTAGCCGCTGTAGTTTTGTCCAACTTACCATCTGCCTTCGGTGGTAAGGGGGCCTTGCTTGTGGATGGCCTGACGTCGTCCGCGGAGTGAGCCCGCTCCTTAGTCTTCTCTTCATACTTTTAAGAAAGGGGAAGACTTTTCAGACAAATCCCTGAGGTGTTCCATCCTTTTCTCCAGGGAGGCCAGATGCGATTTAAGAAGGTGGGCCTCCAATGCCTGTTGCCTCCGCTTTTTAGTGGCCTGGTTGAAAGACTGGCAGTCAGGGCACGAGGAGATAGGATGGTTAGGGCCTAGGCAAAGAACACATTTCTGATTATCGTCTTTGTGTGGGATCTGCATTTCACAAGCAGAGCACTTTTTCTTCGGAGAAGACATCAAAGCTAAAGTAAAATTAGAGAGAATTGTGAGGGAAAAAACCCGACGCGAACGAACTTTCTCGATGATCGCTACTGGAAGTCTGTGATGCGACTGACATGAGGCAACGGCGGGAAAGAACTGGAGGGCGGGCATGGGGACCGCCCACTATATACAGTCATGCTGAAGTCAGTCATGTGACATCGGGTGGGCGGTTCCCCCATCAGGCATTGCTAGAAAAGTCTCCCGTGAGGCCCGACGCCAGGTGGCGCCAGTCCTATATGTGATGCCCTACTGAAGGAACCCTCTCGAAGTAAGATGTACTGTTACAGATGAGTAACCTGTTTTTCTAGGGACGCAGATATGTTGTTCATCCACACTTCTTGGTAGACTCCAAGCAGTTCTCTGGGAGGAGGGAGGCAAGGCACACACACACCCTACTCTGGGAGCAGAGACTGGAGAACTGAGGCCCCAAAACCAGCATCCCAGCATGATTCAAGGTCAATGTGGTAATGGGTGATGAAGGTGTTTGCTGTCTTCCAGGTGGCAGTCTGACAGATTTCCGGGATAGGGATGTCCCTGGAAGCAGCCACCGACGTAGCAGTATGGTGGGAAGAATGACCTTTTATCCCTCTGGGAGGCTCCTTGCCCGCCAACTTATAGCAGAGATCAATGCAAGATGTAATCCATCTTGCGATCGTCCGCTTTGCTGCAGGTCTGCCACAAGCGGCTTCAGCGTAGGTGACAAACAGCTGGCGAACCTCGCCCTGAAGTTCCGCCATCCTCTCCTTATAATAGGAAAGAGCTTGTCTCAGGTCAAGAGTATGGAGCCTGTATCCGAAGTGTAGTTTGGGTAAAACACAGGCAGAGTCAACACCTGGTTAAGGTGAAACTCTGACACCACCTTCAGGAGGAATTTCGGGTTGGGGTGCAGGACAACACTGTCCCAGTGGAAGACCAGATAAGGGGAGTCCATCGAGAGCGCCTGGTGCTCCCCTGTCCTTCTGGCAGACATGACAGCCACCAGAAAGTCCATCCTCAATGACAAGTGTGACATCTCACACTTGTGCATCAGTTCGAATGGCTTGCACATGAGCTTCGCCAAGACCAGCAGAAAACCCAATGGAGGTGGAGGTTCACGCACTGGAGGGGATATGTGATCAAGGCCTTTGAAAAAGCAGCAGACCACCTTATCCTGTGGCAGTGTCTGCTGACCACCCCGCACCCAGTAAGCAGAGATGGCTGCCAGGTGCACCTTAAGGGTCAAAAACTAAAGGTCTCCTTTGGACAGAGACCAAAGGTGGTCTAAAATGCTAGCCACAGGACAGAGGGTCCAAGCCCTTGCCCTGACACCAAATGGAAAATCTTTTCCATCTGAAGTCATAGCACTTTCTGGTCGACTCATTCCTGGATGCTTCCACTACTGTGAGTACATCCTCGGAGAGACACAAAGCCTTGAACTCTGGCCGCTCAAGTACCAGGCTGTCAGCTGCAGGGATTGAAGGTCCGGATGGAGGATCTTCCACTGATTGACAGATATCAGGTCTGGGCATGCTAGAAGACACTTTGGCAGCCTGTTGCTGAGGCTGAGGAGATCTGGATACCAGAACTGGCGTGGCCAGTCTGGGGCTACCAGGATAATCTGCACCTTGTCTCTCCTCACATTGAGGAGCACCCTGTGAATCAAGGGAAATGGAGGGAAGGTGTAGAAGAGGCCTGGGGTGCACGGCCTTTAGAAGGCATTCCTCTGCAGCAATCCCCGCTGAGGGAGGTGGGCAAAACAGCCTCAGCTTGGTGTTTTCCCTGGAGGCAAAGAGGTCCACCATCAGTTTGCCAAAGTGAGAGAACAGGCTGTAAGTTACTTCTGGATGGAGAGACCACTCATGGGATGTCTCACCTATGTGGCTGAGGGCATCCGCCAGTTGATTTGAGGCTCCTGCCACATGGATGGCTAGGAAATCTGCCTCTAGTCGGCTCACGAGTGTCCAGATGCGGAGTGCTTCCCTGCACAGCAGCCGGGAGTGCGTGCCGCCCTACCTGTTGAGGTAGTAGTGTATGATCATGGTATTGTCCATCTGGACTTGAACCACTTGACCCTGAAGCCGCTGAGCGAATGCTGTCAGTGCCAGTTCCAACAGGTCGATGTGGTAACAGGACTCCTCGGGGGTTCAGAACCCGTGGGCCCTGTTGTCCCCCATGTGGGCTCCTCAGCCCATGAGAGAGTCATCGGTAGCGAGAACGACCGTCAGCTCAGGGCAGACAAACAGGTCCCTTCCGGCAACCAGTCCAGGACGGTCCACCACTGGAGAGCGTCACACATCTTCTAGGTCACAGTGATCAGCTGGTCGAAATGACCTAGGTGCTGAGTCCACTGGGTGGCCAGCTCACTGAAGGGGTGCATATGCCACCTGGCCCAACAGGCCACGGTAGTGCAAGCCACCATGTAACCCAAAAGGTGCAGAAAGTCCCAGGCAGGGTGCAACTGCCCAACCAGAAATGACTGAGCAAAGGAGGAGAGAACCTCTGTCCTGTCCACTGGCTCAGCAAGAGTCGAGCTCTGCCCAGATGAAGCACATCACCTGAGAAGGCACAAGTTCCGACTTGGTCTCGTTGATCAGGAGGCCAAGTTGAGAGCAAGTCTGGAGGGCCAGGACCCTGGACCTCGACACCTCTTGCTGGGTGGAACCTGCCAAGAGCCAATCATCGCGGTAAGGGTATACTCTGACCCCTTGATGCCTGAGATGGGCTGCCACCACTGCCATGCATTTGGTGAAGACCCATGGGGCAGACGACAGGCCGAAGGACATGGCTCGGAATTTGTAAAGGGTACCCTCTGCTCTGAAGCGGAGGAACTGCTGGTGAGACAGATGGATTGGGACGTGAAAGAATGCGTCCTGAAGATCCAGTGAGTAGAACAAGGTGCATGGCCTGAGATACTGATTCAGGTCATGCAGCTTTTAGAATGGGGAACCAGCCCCCTGTCCACTTCGGGACCAGGAAGTACCTGGAAACAAACCCTGGGCTGACTGGAGTATCTGCCACTCAGACCACTGCCTCCTTGAGGAGGAGCTAGGCTATGTCGTCTCTCAGAGCCGACTGAGTGTTGACTGATACTCTCTCGTCCCGTGGGGCGCGGGCTCGGCTGGGTGAGTACTGCTTGAATTCTAGAGGCAGACCCTGGACGACCACTTCTAAGACCCACCTGTCCGTGGTAACAGAGGGCCAGACAGAAAGAAACTGGTGGACCAGACAGAAAGTGGTGAAGCCGGCACCCCACGGAAGGACCCAGAGCTGGCGTGACGGGAATGGGGGGCGACCCTTCCTATCACTGGGCAGGCTTGGAGGAAGAGCGTCCAGGGTCTGAACCCTGGCCTCCTCTGCGGGCCTGGGGAGGTCTGGGCTTGGGCCGGGGTGCCAAGCCTGTGCCTGTTGATGCTGTCCTCCCTGAAAGGAAGACTGCTGGGCCTCAGGAGCAGAGTGTTGGAAAGGCTTCTTCTTCTTCTGCTGCTGCTTCATAGGACCAGAAGCGCTTTGAGCAGAAGTAGCAGAGTCCAAGGTAGCACTGGACTGTTCAATTCGCTGAAGGTGGCCATTCACACCTGGACCGAAGAGATCAGTGCCCAGGAAAGGAACATCAGTGAGTTTGTGCTCGGTATCCACCGTGAAGGTGGAAAGCCTCAGTCAAGCCCTGTAGCGTGAGGCAACCGCAGCTGCCAGCAAACGGGCGCATGAGTCCCCAGTGTCCAGAGCCATCTGAAGCTGCTGCTTGGCGATGGCACGGCCTTAGTCTAGACCTGCTTGACCGTAGTCTGAAGGTCCGCAGGGAGATGTGGGAGAACTTCATCCAAGGATCCTACAAGGGCATGGGAGAAGTGCGTCATGATGACAGCTGAGCTTGCCTGATGGAGGTCTAAAGAGGAGGCTGCACAGACCTTCCTGGCGGAGTGGTCCAGTTTCTTGGACTCCTTGCCCGGGGGTCTATCGGTGTCGGCATAACTGCCTGTATGTCTGAACACAGAGGCAGTCACAAGGCTCTCGGCCAAGAGATGTTCTGTGAACCCCGAGAGGGACCCCATGGGCACCGCATACTTGTGGGCCATCTGGGCTGACCGCACTGGGCAGGAGGCTGGATGCTGTCAAAGCTCCAAGGCCGGGTCAACAATGGCTTCGGCCACAGGAAAGGCTTCCGTCGGGGTATCCCCTCTCTTGAGAATGTCAGTGAGAGGGTACTCCGCCCGTTTCTGGATTGGTTCCAGGGGCATCCCCGTGGATTCAGAGATAAGGCGGAGAATCCCTTGAAAGAACAAAAGGCCTTCCTCCGTTGACAGATCACTGGCCGACTCGTCATCCCGCTGGTGAGAGTGAAGGTCCGTGTCGTCTGAACCTGAGGAATTCAGATATAATGGTCGGCCGCCATGGTCGCCCTCAACACCCTGGGGTGATCAGGCGTGAGGGTGACTGGGGTGACCAAGCTTCCTTCGTTGGAGCCCCTTCCAAAGGCTGTTTAGGTGGCAGCTCCACCACAATCGGTGGAGAGACTGATATTGGCCGAACTGGAGTGGGTTTACCCGGCTACGTGGGCCGGGGAACAGACTTCACCGGTTCTAAAGGAGTCTGCTTCAGCCTAGGAGGTGAAAGCCAAGTAATGGCTGGAGTAGAGACCATGGTCGGCTTCTGCCGAGACAGGATCAGCTGCTGCCACATCAGAGCCTTGTAGCGTCGGCGGAGCTTCCGCCAAAGCCTCTCCTCATCCGAGGAGGACAAGGATGACTGACGGCATCACCTCTTTTGGAGCACCTGTATGCCTTCCTTGGCCTGTCAGTTGAGGGGGTCCGAGATCTCGACTTGGATTGGACTGGCCGAGTCAGTCGCTCGGAAGACACCAGTGAGACCGATGACTTCCCGGGATCAGGGACTGGTTCCTCGACAGGATCCCCAGCTGGCTGAGTCTTCTTGTCGGGAAAAGACAGGACTGGGGTCCTATTGAGAGAGTCATCGACTGGAACGGGCAACAACAGATCGATGGGACTGAGAATGATCTCAACCTCGTCGATCGAGACCTCGGTCAACTGGCCAGACAGCAAGGCCGAGAAGCCAGCGGCCGAGGAGACAATTTCGACCAAAGTCACTCACAATCCCAAGAGAGTCTTTGCCAAGATGAAGACTGATTCGGATCCTTGTCGCTCTCATGGGACCAAGAGGAGTGAGAGCCTGCAGGTCCCTCGCCCTTAATGGGGAGAGATTGGCATAACTCTAGCAAGGAACCTGTAAAGGTAGAGCCCAAATTGAGAGGAATGAAAAACGACTGAGATGAAGACTCTGCAGCCCGCGACGCTTCTTCTTCAAAGGCCTGCATTCACTCCAGCTGTTTGGTGGACTGGGCCTCTTTAGATTTCACAGGAGGATTCAATTTTTAGGGCCTGCCCAATTTGAGGCACGCGAGACGATCATCAAGGACGTTCGGGTGAAAAGCAAGACACATTTCGCAAGTCTTGGTGTCATGGCCAACACCCAGACAGTAAACGCACGTGGTATGCGGATCAGTGCGCGACATTTTTTGGCTGCACGGGCACCTGTGAAATCCAGGGGAAGATTTATCTTCCATGATGGAATGATAAGAATCACCGTCGCTACCTCGAATGAGTCGAAGTTTCGGAATAACCAAAGGTTTTGAAGCTAGGGCCTACAAAAAGCAAGAATAAAGAGGAGGCAACCTGAATCTTCCAGCAGAAAGGAAGATCTGGCGTCATTGGGCGGAGCCAAGGGGTATACCACCCGGGTGGGTGGGAGGAGCTAGCTCGAAGACCTTCCGGCGATCCTTAAAGGGGAAAGGGATATGCCAAGAAGTGTGGATGAACAACATATCCACATCCCTAGAACATGTGTTAGCACATGTAGCCCGGCGCAAATTACCACCCATGAAAAGGTAGTCTTAATGCCGGGTAAACCCAGGATGGGGAGCGTGGACAAAGCAGCAACAGGGAACAAGGCTGTATGCATCAAATGAGGAGGTAGTGTGGGCGGACGGCCCCACTGGGCCACTCCATATGCACAGGCACACAAACTGTGGAATGCAATGCCCCAACAGTGCTGTGAAGTGAACACTCATGTAAATGTTACAACTGAGCTAGAGCACCATTTGCAGCAACAAACTACTTGTATGGTATTGTAATGTGTACCTAATGTGATATTTGTGTATTGTGTGTTGTTGTGCATTGTATGTCTTTATTGTACACCATTGCACTTCTGCCACACAGTCTTGCTGGGCCATTCCTGACACTGTGCCTTGGCTCAGTGTGCTTACCTGGTGAACAAGGTGATAAAAAACAATGAACAGAACACACATATATGGCCGAGATATGTTGCACACAGACAGCACTGCCAATGTTGCCATCCTCTGGCACCGGTCCCAACCCTGCCAGGCATAAGTGGGTGCCCCAGCACTCAGTGGACACCATGGCAGTGTGTCTATGCAGCACACATCTCCAGTTCCCCTACTGGGGTACACCAACACAGTCCAGTAGACATATGCTGCACTGGGGGACTGGAGCGTGTTGAGGGGAGGGTGTACAGGTGGCCCAGCTGCACCACACAGTAGGTATTGCCACACGGCTGGGGCCATCCACACGGTGCACATGTTCTACTGCCGGGACTGCTCCTGACAGCATGTGCCAGTATGATGCTATGTGTGCCCGGGGGCACATACCCTACACCTGTCTGGGATCCCCACACACACACACACACACACACACACACACACACACACAGACAGCCACGTGTACGGTAGTATGGGGATCTCATGCCACTGGTGCAGCACATGAGGGTTACAGGACAGTATGGGACAGATATTCAAAACTTGCACAGGGTGCAAACCGTTTTACGAGGGTTAGCGCTGGGTCCACTATATTCAAAGGTCAAACAGAACATGCAAACTGCATTAGCGCCGGACAAAATTATTATGCACGAGGACAAACCGAGGGGATGTACATGACATAGGGCTTAATGTTATATTTAGCAACTAGCACCGCGTAAAGTGTTTTTGCGCGACTTAGCACAACACTTTGTGCTGTGTAAATTACTGCACTGGAAAAGATAGTCTTAACTCTGGGCAAACCAGCTTTGTGCGACTTTGTGGCTTTGCATGACTTTTTCGTGGCTTTGCGCAACCCTATCCAGTAAGTAGGACACATAGAAATAAGCCAGACATAGAGGACACATGTTGCTTACTGATAGCATCCTTATGATGCCATCATCTGCCACCAGTCCCAGGCATGCCAGGCAGTAAGTGGCGACCCGGCTCCCAGTGGACACCATGGCAGTGTGGCTATATAGCACACACCTACAGACCACCCTTCAGTGGACACCAACAGATGCCAGCACACACATGCAGCACTGTGGGCATGGAGGGTGTTGAGGGGAGGGTGTACAAGTGGCCAGGCCGCACCACAGACTGGGAGCGGCCACAAGGCTGGGACACATCATGCAGTGCACATGGGCCAGTGTTGGGAATACCCGAACACCAGTGTGCGTGTCTGATGGAATGTGCCCCCCCAGCCACATACCACACATCTGTACAGACACCACAGCACACACAGCCAGCCGCGTTTATGTCACTGTGAGCATCCCATGCCAGTGGTGCAGTGTCTGTGGGTCGCACAACAGCATAACAGTAATGTCCACTGTCAGTAAACACCTGCAAGTTGGGCCTGTCATTGTGTGCAGTGCAGTGGTCATTAATGCCCTACACACTATAGGCACTGCTGTGTCCCTCACACTACTGGCCCCCTTGCTACTGTAGTGTCTGCCGTGCACTGTGGCATGAACTACAGTTTGACAACTGCGTACAGCACCACCACCTGTGCCTGTGCTGTGTAGTACCCAGGGGCACAATATTCTATGCTGTACTGTACAAATGTAGCCTGCAGCTACCACCATGCACTGACAGACTGACCTACAGGTTGAGCTGTGGGCAGACACAGCCAGCCCCTGTACTTCCCGGCTGACCTACAGGTGGAGCTGTGGGCAGCCCCAGCCAGCCACTGTACTTCCAGACTGGCCTACAGGTGGAGCTGTGGGACCCTGCAATAGTGCTGGGCAAACTGCATGCAAATCAGGTAATAATGAGATGCTAATCTGGATGTTTGCCCACAGACTACCTAAGTAGGCTCATTTGCATGTCACTTTTGAATATAGCAAAGTTGTACCCTGGGCAAATGTGACTGCATCAGGCAAACAGCTTAGCTCCGCACTAAACCTGCGCAAATGTGTTTGCGCTGCACAAAGGTTTCAGAAACATTGTACATTTTTGCACAATGTAATTTCATATGCGCTGCTCCTTGCAGCTTTACTGACTCCTATCCTTTGCTAGCACACACACTGGCCACATATTTCACCTCTACCTTCCTTCACATTGCTGTGAACTGGGATGCTGTTGTGATTTGCACTTCCTGGTTGCTATATTCAGAGCTGTCTTATTCCCGGGCTATTTTTGCACTGCACTCCCAAGCCCAGTTTGCCCAGCTTCCTTAGCATGCTATATTTAGCAGGTTTATCCCCGGGACTATCCCTTTTCAATATAGTGGGCTACTGGATCCGAGCTAATTTAGCATGCCGGGCAGTGCTAATTTAGCCCCAGGGCAAAGTTTCAAATATCTGGCCCTATGACTGTGGACACTGTCAGACCACACCTTCCAGCTGTGCTCGTCACTGTGCTGACAGCGCCAGTCACTGTTGCCTGAAGCACTGTAGGCATTCATGTGTACCTCACAGTATTGCCTACTATGGTACTGTACTGTCTGATAAACACTGGCAGGAATAAAGGTTTGCCTCTGGCATGCAGTATGACCACCCGTTCCTATAGTGCTACTCCCCTGGGCCACATTAGTCCTTGCATCTGTGTACAAACCAAGACTGCAGCTAAGGCTCTGTCAGCTGTGAGCACACAATGAATGCGGCAACTAATCTGTATTACCAGTCGGATCTACAGGTGGAGCTATGTGCACCATGTTATAGCACAGGGCAAGCCACATGCAAAGCAAGCTGTAATGAGATGCTAATGTGGCTGTTTGCCCATGGATTGCCAGAGTAGGCACATTTGCATTGCAGTTTTGAATACAGCAAACTTTAGCACTAGGCAAACGGGATTGTGCAGGCAAACATGTCAACACCACGCAAACGTGTTAGTGCCGCACAATACTGTAATGTTTCATTACATGGTTCTTCAGTATTTTGCCTGCTCTCTTGTTTGCTGTTATTGTGCTCCACTGCTTTGCTAGCACACACGTTGCCCACATTGTTCAACCTTACCTCACTCCACCTCTGTGTGCACTGGGGCACTGTTGCAGTTTGCACTGCTCTCGGTTGCTATATTCAGTGTGGTCTTATTTGCTGGTCTATTGTTGCACTGCACTCTCAGCCCTGTTTGCACGCTATATTCAACTTATTTAGCCCAAGGGTTATTCCTTTGAATATGGTGTGTAAATGGTTCTGGGCTAATTTTGCCTGCCATGCAGTACTAATTTTGCTCCAGGGAAAAGTTTTGAATATCTGGCCAGAGGTTGGCTGGGTTGGCTACTGCAGAGAAACTCAAAGTTTCAAAACATTACCTCTCCCACCCCATTTACAAGGAGGTAGAACAATTGTTTTAAAGTGAAATTCTGAGAAATCACCTCAACTGAATGACAGGTGTGAATGATCACAGCCTTCCACCACATCAGAAAATTATTCAGTCTGCAAACCTCACCACATGAAAACAGGACATTTTGCTCACATGCCTTTCCAGTACAAAAAAAATAAACTGAAACTAAACCTCACTGCAGCGTGCTATGATTCAGCATTTAACAACCCTGGAGAAAAAGACCACAACATAAAGACACCAAAATAAATACATGAATAAAATATACATTTGTCAACCTTTTTACAAAACCTGAAACACAGTTTTTATATCAATGTTTATTGAATGCTGCTGCCTGTTTTACTTGTGAAAACTATTGCAAATGAACTTCAACCTTTGAAGAAACAGGTTCTATAAGCTTGCTGACAGGAAAGACTAGACACTGAGTTCTGAAGATGACACCATCAGCAGCTCTTCACTGAAACTGGCTTTTTACGGCTGCATGGGCGGAGCCCTGCAGACGTTTTGCATGTAAAGGGCTGACGTCATGTTTTCTGTCCGTGGAAAGTACAATTACGTAAGAACTTACCGTAACAGTAGATCTTTGAGAGAGGCTGTTGCAGTAGGTAATTACATATAGGACTGTTGCCAGCAGGCATCAGGACCCCACGGAAAAAATTTTAGCTAGCAGTCTCTGGCGGGGACCGCCCCCACGTCAGGTGACCGACGTCAGTATAAAGGTCCCCCACGCCCGCCTTCCAGTTCTTTCCCGTCAAAGGCCCAAAAGGGCGAGACAAGAGAGAAGCGATATTTCCAACCTGGAAAAGGAGCTAAAAAGCTTAGGGGATGGAGGGCGGGATAGAGTTATTTGTAAGAGCTCTCTCAAAGATCTACTGTTACAGTAAGTTCTTACGTAACTGTACTATCTTACTTCGAGAGGGCTCTTGCAGTAGGTAATTACATATAGGACTGAGTCCCAAGCAGTCTGGAACAAGAAGCAAAACGGGAGGAGGAAAACTACTCAGAGTAGGTCCTCTAGCCGTGAAGGCCTTAGGAAAGGAGGCCTTGCAGAACAGCAAGCCCGAAGCCTGCTCTACAGCGAGAGGCAATATCCAAACTGTAATGTTTTGTAAAGGTATGGACGGAAGTCCAAGTGGCGGCAGCACAGATGTCCGCCGATGACACATTCTTGAAACAAGCCGCCGAGGCAGCGACTCCTCTGGTGGAGTGACCTCTCACTTGACCCAGAAGGGTCTTGCTGCACTGTCATCAACAGAAAGTGATACAATGAGCTAACCATTTGGACAGGCATTGCTTAGAAACAGCACTGCCTTCTCTTTTGTGGGCAAAAGAGACAAACAGTTGATCAGTCTTTCTGAGATCTTTTGTTCTGTTAGTGTAGTATCTCAGAATTCGGTGAACGTCCAGAGTGTGTAAGAGATACTCCCCTTCATTGGAGTGCTGCGTAAAGAAAGCAGGTAACTCTATGGACTGGTTCAAAGTAGATTCCGCTACCACCTTGGGGAGAAACTTGGGGTTGGTGCGCAGAGCCACACGTTCCTTGTGAAAAATCAAATATGGATTTTACACATCAGGGCCTGGAGCTTGGAAATCCTCCAAGCAGAAGTAATAGCCACTAGGAAGAGAGTCTTCCATGATAGGAACTTCATGTCTGCTGAGGCTGCCGGTTCAAAAGGAGGCAGAGTAAGCTTCTTAAGGATGAAATTCAAATCCCAAGGAGGGGCAGGAACCCGGATAGGGGGTCTCAAGTGGAGAACCCCTCTAAGGAAAGTCTTAGAGACCTCCAGCTGAGCAAACGTCCTACCTGCAAAAGGGACATGGTAGGCCGAAATGACCGCCATGTGTACCTTCAAGGACGAGTGACTGAGACCCAGATCAAAGAGGTGGCGCAGGTAATCCAGCAGCCGCCCAACAGAGCAGGAGAAAGGCTCGAAATCTTTAGAAACGGCCCAGATTGTGAACTGTTTCTATTTCATGGCATAGGTAGACCTAGAGGAGGGTTTTCTAGCCTCCACCAAAATCTCCGCCACTCGGGGTGAAACCCCAAATCGGGCTTGAGCTACGTCTGCAGGAGCCATGTGTGCAGCTGAAGGGACTTGAGACCTGGATGGACCAGGGTCTCCTGATCCTGGGTCAGTAAAAGTTGCACAGAGGAAGAGGAAGAGGAGGTTCCTCTGAGTATTGTTGCAGAAGAGAGAATCAAACATGCCTGGGCCAGAAGGGAGTGATCAGTATCATTCGAGCTCCTTCTGAACCGAGTTTCTGTAAGACTCTCAGAATCAAAGGGATCGGGGGTAAAGCACAGACGAATCTGTCCTTCCAATCTAGAGACAGAGCGTCTCTCCAAAAAATGCCGTGCTCTGGAGCGAGCGAGCAGAAGTCAGGAAGCTTTCGTTAGAGGTGAGGCGAACAGGTCCACCTGTGGTGTTCCTCAACATAGGAAGATATCATCTAAGACCCCCTGATCCAGTTCCCACTCGTGAGCTTGAGCAGACGAGCGACTGAGTTTGTCTGCTAAGGTGTTCTCGACCCCCGGTACGTGAATTGCCGTGAGGTGGAGGTTGTGCTGTACTGCCCAATCCCAAACTCGCATCGCTTCCCTGCAAAGAGGGTAGGAACGAGTCCCTCCCTGTTTGTTGATGTACCATACCACAAACATATTGTCCGTCTGTATGGCTAAGTGGCAGGGAAGGAGATGCAGATGCAGAGCTTGAAGAGCATAAAGCACTGTCCGAAGCTCGAGCACATTGATGTGAAGTGTTTTCTCGAGCTTGGACCAGGGGCCCTGGGTCCTGTGAGGTCCGAGATGGGCTCCCCAACCTTCGCCCGAGGCGTCTGTAGTCAGAGTATGGGGGGGGGGGAGACAGAAGGGAACTCCCCGACAAAGGTTCTCCAGAACCATCCACCACTGCAAGTCCCGAACCATGGGGGAGGACACTAGGACAAGCTGGTCCAGGTCATCCACCAACTGATCCCACTGAGACCAAAGCATCCACTGAGAGATTCTCATGTGGAGCCGAGCGCGAAGGACTGTTGGGGTTGCAGCTGCCATAAGCCCGAGGAGGTGAAGGAACAACCTGGCACTGACCCGCCTGTGGCCAGACAACAGGATGACCTGAGCCTGGTGTGTGGCTGCCCTGTCCGGTGGCAGGAAGGCCCTGCCAGAGGTCGTGTCCAGGATCGCCCCGATAAACTGGATCCTCTGGGACGGGATCAAGTGGGACTTGGAGTGGTTGATGGTGATGCCCGGGGAGAAAAACACCCCCTGGGTAAGGGAAAGGAAGAGCAGGTGATCCTCCCTGGATGGGGCCACCAGGAGCCAATCGTCCAGGTACAGGAAAACCTGCACCCCCTGGGTACGCAGGTAGGCCGCTGCCACCGAAAGGCATTTGGTGAACACCCAGGGTGCCGAGGAAAGACCAAATGGGAGGGCCTTGGCCTGGTAGCGGTCCCCCCTGGGAAGCAAAACGGAGGTATCTGCTGTGAGAAGGGCGGATAGGGATGTGCAGGTAAGCATCCTGCATATCCAGAGCGCACAGCCACTGTCCCGGCCGAAGGAGGGGCAGGAGGCCCTGCAGGGAGAGCATCCTGAACCTCTTGTACTCCACGAATAAGTTCAGGGAACTGAGGTCGAGAATCAGCCTTACATCTCCTGTCTTCTTTGGGACCAGGAAGAAGTGGGAATAGTAACCCATTCCTTGAAGAGAAAGGGAGATGGGCTCTATCGCCTCCTTCAGCAAATGTGCTGAAATCTCTTCCTGGACCAGAAGAAGGTGTTCCCGAGAGTACGACAACCTTGGGGGAGGGTGACGAGGTGGTTTCTGGAGAAACTCTATTGAGTGTCCTTCTGCAAGCAGCTGGAGCACCCAGGAATCTGAAGTTATCCTCTCCCAAACCGGGAGGTGGAGGGAAAACCTCCCTCCTACCGGTTCCTCCAGAAGGCCCAGAGGCTGTGGGAGAGGAAAGGAGTTAGGTGGTGTGGGGCAGCGTCGCAGCTGAAGCACCCGCTGTTTTTTTGGGCGGAGGGGGCTTGGCAGCCAGAGGGGCCCGGCATTTAGTGGCCCACTTTCCCTGGGGTTTTGCCTTTTGCCGATTCCGCCTGCGAAAGGGACGGCGCTGCGTCTGATGGAGATGATACATAAGAGTCCACAGACTTCAGTGCAGTCCCCTTCTCCTGCAGGTCGGTGATAATGTCCTTGACATCAGCACCGAACCCTGGAAGGGCGTTTCCTGAATAGCGGACTGCACTTCCAGGACCAACCCTGACACACAGAGCCAAGAATGACACCGTAAGCCTACGGCGAAAGCGGAGCTCCTACCAGCAGTGTCCACTGCATTGTAAGTAGCACAAAGCATGTGCCGACTGGCCGAACGTGCAGAGCGGACAAGGTCAGTTACTTCCTGTTTGACTTGAGAGTCTGGAAGGGAATCCAATTTGGATTCCCCCCTCACCAAGAATCACCTTCTGGTAATCCCCCATGTGACCGACATAACTTAGGGCTCTAATACCCAGAGTGGAAGAAGCATAGGTCTTCTTCCCGTACTGGTCCAGAAGACGGGATTCTTTGTCAGGTGGAGACGAGCTCAGATGTTTCGAGTTAGCTGTCCGGCCATGAGCGGCGCTAATCACAACCGAATCAGCTCAAGGGTGAGAATCTAAAAAGTCAACACCCTGGGGAGCCTGATATAGCCTGTTCAACTTCCGAGGAAGTGGGACTAAAGCCAACGGCTGCTTCCAAATAGTGGAAACAAGATCGGCATGAGGCTCAATCCAGGGTGGCACCAAGGTGGGAGCTGTCACACGGGCAGATCCAGATGCTCAGTGAGTTTCTTACGCTGGGGATCCGGCTCCAAGGAATGCCACTTATGAACCTCCTGGATTTTGTGCAGCAACTCTGTAAAAGAAGGATCCTCCGGAGGGGACTTCGGAGGAGTCCTTGGCCTGGGCTTGGACGGAGAGCGTGGCTTGTCCTCCGGCTCGGAACAACCGGAGTCCTCCGAGGTGTCCGAGGAGGAAGAAGATGATGAGGAGGAAGACTCCCTCTTCCGGCATGGGGGAGGAACGGACCCCTTGGGAAGCCCTCGGGGAGGCGTGTCCTGCCCCGCCATGGAACCAGAGGGTTCGGCCCTGGTGTACGAAGGTGGGGAGGGAGTCTGTCGTCGCAGACGTATGGGAACCGGAACCGGCACCGTTGTTGGGAGAGGACTTTCCACCTCCTGGTGAGCTGAGCCTTGGCCTCAGCCCACCAGGAGGCCAGAGTCTCCTTCAAGTCCACCAGTGGCTGAGGGGGCGGTGGAGGTGGAGGAAGAGGGGAATACGGGTATGGATTATACCCGTAAGGCGCGTATCCATAACCCGACGGCGGGAAGCCCGGTGTCGGGTATTGAGGCACCGGGTACTGCAGCGTCAGATAGGCCAGTGTCGGGTACTGGGGTGGATACTGCGGAGCCCGGTAAGACGGCGTTGGATACAATGGGGTCGGATACCTGGGAACCAAGGGATCTGCCAGAGCAGATGGCCTGGCTGGAGGGCCCACAGGTGGGTCTGGAGCAGAAGACCCGGTAGGCGGAGGGCCCGGCGTTGGAGTGGCATCCGGAAGCGGGATGTCGCCCGGGGTCGGCAAGACCGGCGTCGGGGCTGGCGACCGGGGAGCTGGCATCCAGGGAGCCATCAGGTCAGTCGGTCCAGCAGGCGGACAGTCTGACGTGGGCGCAGCAGGAACCTCGGCATCACCCGGGGATGGAGGGGGAAAATCCCCGGGGTCAGGCTGAGGAGACCTAGGATCCCCGGAGGGCAGCGAAGGCTGCGGGGAGCCAGGAACGGCGGACGTGGGAGGGTCTAGCATCAGCTCAGCCGCTGTGCCCGACGTCCAACTTATCAGCGGGGTCCAGCCGGACGCTGGAGGAGCCGACGTCCAACTTAGTGGAACTAAGAGGAGGGGCAGCCTGGTTGAGTGGAAGAGGGGCCATACGCCACCCCGAGGAGTTGGGGGACTTATCGACAGTCTCTGTGCGGGCATTGGAGCCGACATCCAGCTTACTGGAGCCGCTTGAACCAGTAGGCTGCACAGTGGCAACTTTACCGGGACCGGAAGCTCCAATAGCCCGGAGGCGCCCGAAGGGCCCGAGCTCGAGCCAGACAGGCGGGCCGACGCCACCTTGGAAACCTCCAAGGCGACAGTCGCGGATCGCTCCCCCGCGTGGGATGTTACCTGAAGCACAGCGACTCCCGAAGAAGACGCGGTGGATGAAGATGAGGAGCCCTTGTCCCGGTGCTTCTCCTTGTCTTTTTTCTTGCGATGGTCTTCGGGGGAAGTGGACGCCTGCCAGAGTTTTTTTAACTCCTTTTCCATGGAGGACATTTTCTTCTTTAAAATATGGGCCTCCAAGGACTGCTGCCGCCATCTGTGGGTGGCCGCATTGAATTTAAGGCAGTGCTGGTACTTCTCCACCTGATGATCTGGGCCTAGGCAGAAGAGGCACTGGGAATGGCCGTCCTTGTGCGGGAGTTGGGTGCCGCACGAGTCGCACTTGCCGACGAATACCTGACAAAAATTAAAAAAATCTAAAATAACTCAGTAAAAACTACCGATGACTGAGGCTGACGAGTGTTGAACTTTACCGTGAGGCGCTGACATGAGCTAACGGTGGGAAAGAACTGGAAGGCAGACGTGGGGGACCGCCCCTTTATACTGACATTGCATGATGTCGATCACCTGACGTGGAGGCGGTCCCCCGCCAGAGACTGCTAGTTAGAAATTTTTCCGTAGGATCCTGACGCCTGCCGGCATCAGTCCTATATGTAACTACCTACTGCAAGAGCCCTCTCGAAGTAAGATCTGTTTTTCCTCCACCTGACCCTTCCCCAAGAAGCAATCTGCCCATGTTGTTCCTATGGACTGCAGCACTGCACTATATCGCAGTGGGCTTTTTTTGGGGGGGCTTTTTTTTGTACATTTCTGCACCCCTGCCATTTCTATCCCCTTCCCTTAACAAAGCTCGTTGCACTGGATCGGACACACCACGACCATTTTGGGAATTAACCTTGCCAGAGCGACTAGAGGAGCTGTAATGTGGGGGTCGGATTGTTAAAAGTGTTTCAAAAGTTTTCCAGAGAGGAAAGCAAGAAGGAAAACAACTTTTTGGTCTTTATTCGTTGGTGTAGTGTTTTTCGTTGATTGTTACGGGAATCATGCAGTCCCATCCGGCTTGCAAAAGGCTAGCCTGAATTTGTTTTTGGTCATGATTCGTTTTGCAGAAACGTTTTACTTTTCTGTCTTTTTCCAGAGGAGGAGGGGGTCTCGAAGGCCCTTTACTTGCTGTGCATTTCTAGCTTTTTAATTTCTTCTGTTGGATAAATGAATGTCACCCGCCTCTAGGATGTACCTGCCAGCTGCAAACTTTCTTGTCCTCTCGCACCTACTGTTGCTGCTGGTTGCCGGAGGCGGATGGGCTCTGCTGTGTTTGCGCTGCGATGAATCCAAGTGCGAGGAGCCAAAGAACTGCACTGGGAGTATCATGCTGGGCATCTGCAGCTGCTGCTATGTTTGCACCCGCCAGAAGAACGAGAGCTGTGGCGGGGTGTACGGACTGTACGGGACGTGCGACCATGGGCTGCGCTGTGTCATCCGGCCCCCTCCTGTCCTTAATGGTGACTCCATCATCGTTTATGAAGTGGAGCTCTGTGAAGGTACGGGGGCTGCTGGGTTGGGGGCAGTAGCGAATTACAATTACTTTAACAAAGTTCAGTTTCGAAGCAGCGACGTTTCAGTGAAAGCCTGGATTCCTGCGCAGAATCCCCACCTTCAGAGGCTGTTTAAAAGCATTGGGTGGGGCATACTGTAGCACACCAGCTCGTGGGGGGGGGGTAGCACCCCATAGCTCAACCCAGTTTAAAAATTAAAAAAAAATCATTTAAAAGCCAGTCCCTGCTTAAAAACTGCATTGCCATTGCTTAGTATTGAAAGTTGCCTAACGAAAAGGACCTGTTCTGCAATCAGAACCCTTTTCTTGCACTTCTAAAGTTTGGAAGTTAAACTATGTACCTGGAAATGGTGACCTCGGAGGTGACAGACAGCTTCAATAAATACTCCATTAGCAACGCTCGGTATGTACTGTGGTCACCCTTCTAAACTGCTAGCCTCTGAAAATCATTTAATACAGTTTAACTGCCCAAAGGAACAACCTCCCAAACGAATGTTTCAATACCTCCTGACTTCTAACATTCTTTCAACCCTACTTTATTCAATCAGAATCTTTGCCTAGCGCCGTGCAGCCTTTTAGCCTGCTGCAACCGACAAGAAGCAGTGTGAAATTCACTTTGTGACAACTGGCTGTCGGTTGGGAGCGCATTGCCAGGGGGCCGGTTATCTCAGGAGCCAATTGTCACCGGAGTGAGTCATCAGGAGCCAGCTGTCATGGAGTGAAATGATGGGAGCGAACTGACGTGCTCCCTTTCTTTTTGTGGGTCCCCATGTAATGCTGTCGTGTTTTACAAGATTTATGAACTGAAATAGCAGTGAGCAAATGTTACAAAAAGTAGATCTGTGAAATAATCCCTCATTCTTTATCGCAGGTTATGGCTGGTGCTGGGAATTAAAGTTGACACCGATCGAGATAGGCTGAAGGATTATTTCACAGATCTGCATTTTTTTAACATTTGCTCTGTGCTGTTTCAATTCATAAGTAATGTGAAATGTAACAGCATTGGATGGGGGCATGGTACTTGGGACTGCATGACATTGTGGGAATGCTTTTGTCTGTCATAATGCCCGCCCAGCAGCTCTCGGTTTCCAGATTGGAATCAAGCTTGGCTAAATATATATATATAATTTTCCTTCATCCTGCACCAGGTCAAGTGTGTATAGTTATTCACATGGGGAAAAAAAACAGCTGCAGGAAGAAGGGGAGTGTAATTCAGAACTGAACGGTATGTTTTATATGTACCACTCCAAGGAATCACACACAATCGAGTATTGGGGATTGTAACACATTTTGTTTTGTTTTTTTAATGAATGGGGCATCAGTATTTGAATTTTAACATCTATTTTGACCACTGTACTAGGAAGAGGGCTAAAAGAACTCGGCATGGTGATTTAAAAAAAAATCAGTCACGAAGGGTCAGGGTGTGCAGGACCACGTGGTTTCTATTCATAAAAATGGTCTGGTAAAACGCCCGCCCCGAAATTTGCAAACCTCAGAGTAAGTACTTGATTTTATTACATCAGATGCATTTTATTCATTCTGCTAGTACAGGACATAGTGGTGTGATACTTCTTAGTATCTGAAGTCTAACAGGGGGCACAGCTCAGATTACTACTTTATCGTAGGTTATAGCTGGTGCTGGGAATTGAACCTGAAACCGATCAAGATAGGCTGGGGGATTATTTTACAGAGCTGTTTTTTTTTTTGTTTTTTTTTAACATTTGGCCAGCACTGTTTCCATTAATGTTATGTAAAACACAACAGCAGTAGACAGGGGGCACAACAACAAATTATTTCTGTATTTTCATCTTAATTTGCTACCACATGCTACTTAGGACTGCATGCCTTTGTGGGACCACTATTGTGTATCATAACGCACGCCCGTCCAGCAACCTTTGGTTTCCAGATCAGAATTGATCTTCTATAAAACAATATACAGTAATCCTTCCTCTTGCACCAGAGTCTGTATATTTATTTAGATGGGGAAAAAAATGAATTGTGGGAACAAGGGGAGTGCAATACAGAATCGAACGGTATATTTTTTATGTCCCACTCCAAGGAATCACCCACGATCCACTATTAGGGATTTTAACATTTTTTTTTATTTTTTAATGAATGGGGCATCATTATTTTACATATAACATGTATTGTGACCAAAGTACTAGGAAGAGGTTTAAAAACAACTCAGCATGGTGATAAAAATGGAGGCTATACAGGACCACATGGCTTCCATTCACAAAAATGGTGCAGTAAAGCATATGCCCCAAGTAGTGCATTTGTGACTGAAATGTGAAACAGCACAACTGTACATGACATTTGGTTATTCTAGACATTTCATTTTTGTGTGTTTCAATTCTGAGAATGGAATTATCTCTGCTGATTGTTAACCAAGTTGATCTGGACAGCTTTAAATCCCCCTGTACTTGCAAGATACCCTGTACTTTATAGACCAAACTTGTGAGCTTCTTGCATTTTGTTTTAGTTATAATATAATGAACTGTGCACTATGTCAGTATCAATTTTGTCTGGCCTCATTAGCACAGGATTCCCTGGAATGCCCCATGGCCTCTACAGAGTATTCCACAGCCCCGTCACTGCCCTGTTTTACTTCTAACCAACTATAATCTGACGCTCATAATTTCATGCATCTAGCATGTAAAAAGTTTAGAGCTGGATGAAATAGTGCACAGTTTATAGTGTTATAAATGAAACAAATTGATTTGATAATAGCAATAAGGCATGACCAGGGGTTATATTAACAGCCTGCTAGTCGCCCACTTGGGGTGTAACGTTGCATGAGGTGTGGCCGAGTGCCATATTGCACAAGGGGTTTATTAACTTATGGTAAATCTAACCCCTGGTCATGCTGTACTACTATTATAAAAAAAATATTTCAAAATAAACTATTAAAAGTATACTTTCTGAATGTTTTTCTAATTAAGAGGGAGAGTGTTATTTAAATATTTCTTCTTCCACCAGTTACATAATGATGGTTCAAAACCAGAATGCAACATTCCAGAAATCAAACAGTGCTACAAGATGCACTGCCCAGGGAGCTGGTAGAGGTGGAGACTGTGGATGGGTTTAAGAGGGGATGGGACAGGTACAGGGGGAGGGTAAATCTGACCAGACCCAATACAGGTGGCACATCTGGGACTGGGAAGGTATAACCCAAGGGGGCACAAAATCAGCCATCAGTGCGGGTGCTGAAAATCGAGCAGACTCGAGAGACCGTTAGGCCTACTCTGCTGGCATTTTAGTATGTATGTTAGTATGTAAGATGGAATGCTGACAGGAAGACTATGCCATTGTGATCAGGCTGTACATAACACTGTAATGGGGATTAATTTATGGCTGCTGGGGGCATAACAGCCAATCATATTGCAGCACTTTGAGATCCTTTTTATAACTGCTTTTAAACCATGTCTACAGCATGGTGAGGGTGACAGGTGTGTTGTACTTATTAGGAACTGGATATTTAGCTCTGCAGCACCTGCTATCATAATTTATTGCTTCACTTGGTTGCCACCACACTCAGTCCTGTAGCCCACCCCACCCTTTCTTGCACCCAAGAAAAGCAAAAGACTTCACTGAAATGATCCAGCTAGGGTGCTGTTAGCCCACAGGAGGGCAAGAAAAATTTATTGTTTTGCCGATGTCAGCTGCTCTTTCAGCAAATGCCACAGAAACAAAAATGGGTGTACGAGATGGACCCCTAGTCGCCTTCTGCTGTCACCTTTCTATGTTTCAGTTATGTGTGGTCCAGCATCACTGCAGTGGTACTGTATACTTAGTTGTAGGTGATGGGGGGTTGGAGGCTTCAATCATAAAAGACCTAGGTAATTTGTCAAGGGGGTAGTAAGTGCAGAGAAGGGATCTCGTGGATTTCGTAGCAGTGCTAGTGTTCTGTGGAATAACTGAGCATGTTAATTTCTTTTAATGTTTGCCATTGTTTCAGATGCCCATGTGTGATTAACGGCCCCTTAAAATCTTGCACCTAGCAGTACAATGTTAGGGATCACACAATGGACTAAATATGAGTCTTTAGCACACAATTATTTACCCCCAGCTAATCTCCTGGCTTTCAGCAGGTGATGTTAAGTGCCCTTGTTTTGTAACAATATATTTAATTATATCTAGTCTTGGTGTAATTTAAACAGAATTTACCATCAGAATTGGCAATATGACACATAGAAACATAGACTTTGATGGCAGATAAGGACCGCTTGGCCCACCTAGTCTGCCCTTTTCCCTACCTACAGGATAAGCCGCAGATCCTAGTTAACCAACAGCCTATTTCTTCCTCCCAAGAATTGCCTTGTGTCATCCCATGTATTCTTGAATTCTCCCAGTTTTAGACCCCACAACCTCCTCAGGAAGGCTGTTCCATGCATCCACTACCCTCTCTGTGAAAAAAAATCTTCAACTTCCTCTTCCTGAACCCCCCCATCTTTAAATTGTGTCCCTTGTTCTTGCATGTCTCTTTTTCTGAAAGATGCTACCCTCTTGGACTTTGTTGATTCCACTGAGGTACTTAAAAGTTTCTATCATGTCCCCCCTCTCCCTTCTTTCCTCAAGGCTATACATATCAAGCTCTTTTAGTCTCTCCTCGTATGGCTTCTCTTGCAGACCCTGCACCGTTCTAGTTGCCCTCCTCTGGACTGCCTCTATCCTGTCTATGTCCTTGCGGAGATGGGGTCTCCAGAACTGGACACAGTTCTCCAGATGGGGTCTCACCAACTGTCTGTACAGAGGGATAACAACTTCCTGTTCTCTGCTGGTGATGCCTCTCCCTATGCATCCCAGTATATCCCCAGCTCTCCTTACTGCCTTCTCACATTGCTTGCTAACCTTAAGGTCATCTGATATGATTACCCCCAGGTCCCTTTCCTTTTTTGTTACTACCCCCCCATTGTGTGACCTTCCCCTTGGTTTTTGTTTCCCAGGTGCATTATTTTGCATTTCTTTGCACTGAATCCCAGCTGCCATACTTCTGACCATTCCTCCAACCTTGCCAAGTCCCTTCTCATCCTTTCCACACCTCCTTGTGTATCAACCCTGTTGCAGATCTTTGTATCATCTGCAAAGAGGCATACTTTTCCTTCCAGTCCCTCTGCAATGTCACTTATAAAGACATTAAAAAGGACTGGACCCAGTACTGAACCCTGCGGTACCCCACTAGTAACCCCTCTTTCTTCAAAGTGGACTCCATTTACAATACATAGACATAGATACATAGACAGTGTCGGCAGATAAGGGCCTATGGCCCACTCAGTCTGCCCATTTGAGCTTGTAAGTTCAGTTTATGTTTTCCTAGAAGTCTGTTGACCACTGTCCCATAGCTGCCATTAGATCAACAATCAAGCCACCCATCCTGCAAAATTCCTCCCACGAAGGTCAAAAAAGAACTTTAATATTACAGGATATCTCCATGATCTGTGCCACACCACACGTTGGCAAGAATTCTATCTCACAGCCTCAATAGAGTCAGCTCTTCAAATCCTAAATGATATAATCATAAGTGCCCTCAATTCACATGCACCCCTCACCAGTGTCAGAACCAAATTCAAATCCTGTCGCTGGTTCTCTGCGCACCTTAACCAAGACTGCTTGCCAGAGACAAACTCTGGAAAAGGGCAAGAAAGACAAAGGACCCAAATGACTGGCTCCAATTCAGAAAAGCCAGAAACTCCTGCACAAAACAAGTAAGAAAAGCCAAGGCAACCTTCTACACAGCTGAACTAGATGCCTCCTATAACAACCCTTCCAGGTTCTGGGGTACCATAAAGGGCATCCTAGGTCAAACCTCTACCCCTGTCTTACCATCCAAAATTCAATTAAATAATATTGAAATCACCGACAAGCAAAATATCTTGAATGCCTTCAATGACCATTTCACTACAGCTGGCCTGGCTTTCGACTCCTCTCCTGCAAACCTATTAAGATCATCTCTAAACCTACAATCTACTGAGAGTCAAAAGGTTGCTTCCACATTCTCATTCAAACCAATATTGTTCAAAGAAGTAGAAGACCTCCTACTCCAACTAGATACCACCAAAAGTGCAGGTGCAGACTCCTGGATCCCTACTTTCTAAAAAGTAGCATGTATGCCTTAACCCGCCTCACCCACCTCTTCAATCTATCACTTGTCACTGGTACTATCCCTCAATATGGAAAACGGCTCAAGTGTTTCCATTACTTAAGGCAGGTGATCCCATGGACCTCAATAATTATAGGCCCATCTCCATCTTACCAATACTATCCAAGATGCTTGAGAAGTTGGTAAACTCTCAGTTAACTGCCTACCTTGATACCAACAATCTCCTAAATCCAGCTCAATCTGGGTTTAGATCTATGCATAGCACCATTTGCACTAGCAAAAGTCACAAATGACTGGCAGACTGCCCTAGACAAAAGAATAATACCTGTGCTGTGTTTCTGGATCTAAGCAAAGCCTTTGACACTGTGGATCATGATCTTCTAATCACCCACTAAACTCCATAGGCCTTGACTCACTCTCTATTAAATGGTTCAGATGCTTCTCTCTGAAGGCAACTGGTAAAGAATGATGGTGATCTATCTACCCCTAAGCCACTCCTAAGAGGTGTACCGATGGCTCCATCCTGGGTCCCATCCTTTTGCCATTTACATCAACAATATTGACTCAATCTCTCTTTCTAATATCCACCTTTGCAGATGACACTGTACTTTATGTGAGCGATCCTCACCATCAAAAGCCTGTGAGCTCCTACAGTCTCAATTCTCCTCCAGCATAACCTATTAAAAAGAAATTATTACTAAATGCTAAGAAAACCAAAGCTATGTTCTTTGCCCCAAGAACTGTTCTTCCACTATCCCATCATTCACCCTCCCACAACTCTCTACCATCCTTGGTGAATATCTGGAATATGTTGACAAATTCAAATACCTAGGAGTATGGATAGACAACAAACTAGACTATACTATCCACGCTGAAGAGCTCCTGAAAAAGCTAAGACAAAGACTTGGTCTATTCTATAGAATCAAACACTACCTGACCAAAGATTCCAAACAAAGATTAATCCTTGCATCATTCATGTCCCTCATTGATTATGCTGACTTCCTCTATGGTCATTGCTCCTCTCCCATCTAAACAAACTAGACACCCTGTATCATAGAGCTATTAGATTCATTACTGACCTTCCTCTAGCACCCATCATTGCTCTCTCTACAATGCAGTCAGCTGGACATCCCTGCAACATAGAAGAAGAAAAATGCTGCTACCTGGATCTACAAAGCTCTGACAAACAAACTCCTTCCTACATCTCAGACTGCTTCAACCAGATCACATCCAGGCCCTACACCTTGAGGATCAACAAACTGATCCTGCTGAAGATTCCTATCACCTGCACCGGTATGGAAGAGCTGCAATCAGTTATTCCCTGCACTTATCTGGAATTCTATCAAAAGACATTGAAAATGGAAACACTGATCCCCTTACATCCTTCAAAAGCTGTACACCAGCCTAATCCCAGATTCATGCAATTGCTTCCACAAGGCCTAGTCCTCCCACACCCCACACCCTCTCCCCCTTCTAAAGCTCCTCCCTATTCTTCTATCATTCCTCTGGTCCTTTCCACATCAAACCTCAAACATATATGCCCACCCATGTACCATTATCCAAGCCTTATCCCTACCAGACTGTTTGCTTCTCACCTTTAATAGGTTTTTGGTTTACTGTCCTTTGCCTTGTATATATGTAAATAATTGTACATCTATCTCACTCATAAATGTTTGTATTTGTGCTATTTCAATATCATGTTTTTGTATACACTCTGTAACCTTTTTTGTTATGACCACTCAGGTCCATCTTGTAAATGAGCTATGCTCAATGATGTTCGCCTGAATAAATAAAGATTTTGATTGATTGATTGATTGTTGCCCCTTATCCCTGACCTCCAGAATTCCTTTATGTCTATCCCATGCATTCTTAAATCCCGTGATTGTTTCAGCCCCCACCACTTCCTCTGGCAGGGTGTTCCACTTGTCCACCACCCGTTCTGTGAAGAAATTCTTCCTCATGTTTCCTCTGAATCGTCCTCCCTCAAACTTCATCCCATGCCCTCTAGTCCTGGAACATCTTTTTCACTTAAAAATAGTGTATTCCTGCACCCTGTTCCTCCCGGTGAGATACTTGTATGTCTCTATCATATCCCCTCTCTCCCTCCATTTACAATTACAATTACCTTCTATGTCCTGTTGTCCAGCCAATGTTTTACCCAGGCTACCACCCTGGGACCCACTCCCAGGCTGGTTAATCTGACTATTAATCTTTTGTGTGGGACTGTGTCAAATGCCTTGCTAAAGTCTAGGTAGGCCATGTCCACAGCCCCTCCCTGGTCTACTACTTTGGTCACCCAGTCAAAGAAATCAATTAGATCTGCCTGACATAACCTTCCCGCTGTGAACCCATGCTGCCTTGGGTCCTGTGCTCCACTGGCCTCTAGGTACTCAACAATTCTTTCCTTCAGAAGTGATTCCATCACTTTCCCTACCACAGAGGTCAAACTGACAGGTCTGTAGTTTCCTGCCTCTGTCTTGGTCCCACTTTTGTGAAGGGGAATCATCCATCTTCCTCCACTCCTGGTACCACACCATCCTCCCATTATTTGTTAAAAAGGTAGTCAGTGGTTTCACTAGTTCTCCTTAATTCTTTTAGAATTCTAGGTGAATTCCATCAGGCCCCATTGCTTTGTCCACCTTCAGTTTTAGGAGTTCTTTCAGAACCTTCTTCTGTGAAAGGACTGGGATCGACCCCCCTATCCAGAGTGCTTCTGTTAACTGGATTAGGCACCTCTCCCTCCTCTTTTGTGAATACTGAGCAGAAATATTCATTCAGTATCCCTGCTTTTTCACTATCCCCCTCTGCCCGCCCACAGTTCATTCTATTCAGCCTCACTATCCCTCCCTTTTCTTTCTACGCTCCCTGATGTACCTATAAAAGGTTTTATCCCCCATTTTAACAGAGTTGGCTATCTTTTCCTCGGTTTGGGCCTTTGCTATTCTGACTTCCCTCCCTGCTTCCTTCTGCTCTCTGTCCTGCTCCTTCTGTGTTTTCTTATACTTCTTGAATGCTATCTTTTTCTCCCTGACTTTCCCTGCCACCTCTTTTGAGAACCATAGTGGCTTTTTTTTTTCGTTTTGATTTGTTTATTTGCTACACACAAAGGCTTGTTGCCTCTGTGATAGCAGTTCTGATGATTTCCCATTGTTGCTCCAACCCTCCTTCTAACCTGTTTGATAGTTCTTTTCTGAGGCACTCTCCCATCTTGCCAAAGTCAGCCTTTCTGAAGTCCAGTACCCTCACTTTTGTATGGCTTGACTCTGTAGCTGAGTTTAACATGAACCACACTGTTTAATGGTCACTTGTTCCCAGATGGCAACCACTTCTAGATCTGAGACCCTCACACTGTCCCCATTTGAGAGTACTAGGTCTAAGACTGCTCCCTCACGAGTGGGTTCCGAAACTAGCAGTCTGAGGCATGCCACCTGTAGGGCATCGAGAATGGCCCTGCTCTTGGATGTGGCTGCAGCAAGTGTGCTACAGTTAACATCTGGCATATTCAGGTCTCCCATCAACAGCATCTCCCCTTTCTCTGCCATCTTAAGAATGCCTCCTATCATATCCTTGTCCATTCCCTTCCCCTGACCTGGGGGTCTGTATACAACCCCTGTGCGGACTGTGGTGCCACTTCCAGTCTCCAAGGTGACCCAGAGTGCCTCCTCTCCTCCCTATTTACTCTTTTGTTCAGTTGCTTTTATCTCTTCCTTTACATAGAGAGCTACTCCTCCCCTTTCTCCCTCCTGTCTCTCCCGTAAGTTACGTATCCTGGTATGTTAACATCCCAGTCATGGTTCTCTGTGTACCATGTTTCTGTGACTGCTACATATCCAGGCATCCTCTTCCATCAAGGTCACCAGTTCAGGGAGCTTGTTGCCCAGGCTACGGGCATTGGTACTCATTATCCTCCATTTCTGATGGCCTTACTCCTTTTGCCCCATCCCTGTCCTTCTTGCCTTTGTCACTTTCTCCATTTACCCCTGCCCTTCTCCCTATCGACATCTCTATGTTGGTGTTTACTGCACTTACTACCGTGACTTTTGGGGGCTAGGATTTCCCTGCTCCTTTCCAGTGCCTCCCCACTTGGCTAGTTTAAATACTTGCCAATGAAGCATTTAAACCTATCACCTAGGATCCTGGTTCCCCTCCTGGACAGATGCAGCCCATCATGCCAGTATAGCCGAGCTGTATGCTGAACCACACTGGACTACCGTTTCTCCTGTTGCTCGGTCTGGTGCCTGGATTACCGTCTGTGACCACTGCTCCCCTGCTCGCGGGCGAATGCCCGTTTGCCCTCTGGTGGCAGGACTTGCACGGCATGAGAGGCTGTGCTGCAGTCTGTCCTGCATTGCCTCTTTCTACCTGGCTGGAGGTGTGAGTAAGGGGGAGCTGTGACTGTTTGCTGAAGGGGCCGGGACAGTGCTCTGCATAAACTGAAGCACCGCTCGCAAGCAGCTGTCCTGCATGCTTGGATTTACCCAGTGATACTGCAACGCCGCTCGTAAGCGGCTGGGTATTTGGACTACCGTTTCTCCTGTTGCTCAGTTTGGTACCTGGATTACAGTCTGTGACTACTGCTCCCCTGCTCGCGGGCGAATGCCCGTTTGCTCTCTGGTGGCAGGACTTGCACGGCGTGAGAGGCTGTGCTGCAGTCTGTCCTGCATTGCCTCTTTCTACCTGGCTGGACGTGTGAGTAAGGGGGAGCTGTGACTGTTTGCTGAAGGGGCGGGGACAGTGCTCTGCATAAATTGAAGCGCCGCTCGCAAGTGCGAGAGTGTGAGTGGCGTAAGCGCCACTCGGTACTGGAAATTTCCATTTGTAAATGAAGAAGGGAAACGGGTTGGTCTATTGTATGGTTTTAATATGTGTAAAGCTAAATAGTTTGTATCTATTTGTGGTAAGAAATGTTTAGCTGAAATATTATTATGATTTAAATTTGTTTTGTTTTAAATAATTGATTAATGTATTAGTTTTATTTGGTTAAGCAGGCTAGGCAGTTATTTTGGTGTTATTTAAATTGTGTTTAATGATAGTTTTGCATCTATTGCTTGGAATGTGCAGGGATTATATGGGAGGATTTATGGGGGCTAGGATTACCTATGGGAGCTCACCGCTACATGACTTACGTCCCTCTGTCCCTCTCCCAGTGTCTGCTACTACTGCTAGACGCTGTTGGGAAGTGGGGATTACAGGGGGTCATGCTGATTGTTGGCAGTGGGGTGACCCAGGTATGGGTGATGGTAGGATAGAGGTTGTTAGGTCCAGAAGGCGTCCTGGGTTATGATGGGCATCTGGGAGAGGCCAGACGTGGCTGGTGCCCATCCCCAGGGAGTCCACCACACCAAGCAGTCAGGTAACCCGAGGGGCTGCACCACCCTCCAATCCTCTGACGGCAGTGCTGTGCAATGCCAGATCGATCAGAAACGAGACGGCAATTATTGCCGCCTTGATTTCATTGGTCGATCTGGCTTGCATCATGGAGACCTGGGTGGGAGATGATGCAAGCCCCATTTTTGAGGCTGCAGTCCCTCCTGGGTATACCGTGGTGCATTGCCTCAGAGTGAATCGCAGGGGTGGTGGTGTAGCTATCTGCTTTAGATCCAGCCTGACCTTCACCGTGCACCCAGTGGAAACTCCAGGTTCCTTTGAGTGTGTGGCTATTTGTGGAGGATTTGGAGCAGGCTGCAGGATCTTCCTCATCTATCGCCCTTCTGGCCCGATGTGGAATTTCCTGCAGGAGATTGCTGAATTCATCGCCGGCTAAACATTGGGATCCCCCAGATGTGTTTTTCTGGGGGGATTTCAATGTTTGGGTCGACGATAGAGATCAAAGATGCAGTAATGATTTCTTGCAGAGTATGTCCTCGTTAGGATTGACGCAGGTCGTTACTGCAACAACCCATCAGGATGGCCACATATTGGACCTGGTGTTCTCACTGGGGCTTGAGATCACTGATCTCAGGATTGATCGGGTATTTTGGTCCGATCATTGCACAGTGAAGTTCACACTTGGGGCTCCGGCCATAAGCCCTTCCCCTGCTGAGATGATTAGCTGCCGCCCTTTACGGGGTCTTACCCCTGAGGGTTTTCTGGCAGCAGTTAAATGGTCTAGTGTGGGTGCTGCATGCGTCGGAGGTGTTGATGCGGGGTTGACACTATAATGGTGTTATCTGACACCATCAACTCCTCGCACCTGTCGATGTCTGACCCAGAACTTCATACCTGAGGTCCCCTGTGGTTTGATGGAGACCTCAGGGAGATGAAGAAGACGGTCGGAGACTAGAGCTGTTGGAGGAGATCTGCCTGGAGGCGGACAAACTGGTCCTGCGGATGCACTATTGTGCGTATCAGGAGGCAATCAACCGTAAGAAGGCAGTGTTCCTGTCCAGGGAGATTGCTGTCGGGAAAAACCGACCAGCTTTACTCTTCCGGACTGTAAACAGACTTCTTCATCCTGTCTGTTTGCAGCCCGGGAGGGTTTTTTCTAATAAAGATTGTGAGGAGTTTGCTCGTTTTTTCCCGGACAGGGTGTCCTTGATCCGGCGGGAGGCTTCTTCAGCCAGCAATACTATAGCTGACAGTGGTCGCCAAATGTGTTCTGAGTGCACTCCGACGAGTTGGGGGGAGTTTAGACCAGTGGAGGTTAGTGAGGTTATCGAGGTGGCACTCAATTTGAAGCATACCTTCTGTGAGCTGGACTGAGTGCCAACGCGTTTCTTAATGAGATGTGTTGACTCTGCTGGCCCGGTGTTTGCCTCGATTGTATGGTGTTCCTTGCTTGAGAGAGTCTTTCTGGATGCCTTGAAGGAGGCTCTGGTGAGACCCCTTTTAAAGAAATCATCTTTGGACCCGGAGATCAAGGCAAATTACCGTCCTATCTCTAACCTTCCACTCTTGGGGAAGGTGGTGGTGAAGGTGGTAGCGCTTCAGTTGGAAGAGCACCTCGTGACTCACGAGTTGTATGATCCCTTCCAGTCGGCTTTTCGGGCTGGACATAGCACGGAAACTGTGCTTGTTCGGGTAAAGAATGATCTCCTCAAGCCTAGAGATTGGGGGGACAGGACAATTCTTGTTCTCCTCGATCTCTCTTCAGCATTTGACACTGTGGACCATTGCGTGTTGATTGTCCGCCTCAGGGAACTGTGTGGACTCACCGGTACCGTCATCAACTGGTTTGAGTCCTTTCTTACCAACAGGAGGCAACGGGTTATGATGGGAAATTTCTCATCTACACCCTGTCTCCGTCCTCTGTGAGTCCTCAGGTTCGCACTGGCCCCAATGTTGTTCGCAGTGTACATGCTGCCCCTCGGGGGATCATTAAGAAGTATGGCCTGAGTTTTCATTGCTATGCTGATGATACTCAGCTATACTTGTCCTTTGCCCCAGGAACATCCAACGCAGTGGATGTGCTAAATATCTGTTTGACCGAGATTAATGGCTGGATGGCTTCCAGCTGGTTGCGACTGAACCCGACAGGACGGAGGTATTGGTAGTGGAGTCGAACAGAGTTCGTGATAGGATGGCCTCTGACTCAGCAACTGGACTTGTTCTTGGAGCTGTGTCATTGAAGGCCTCCTCTTGGATGTGAAATCTTGGAGTGATTCTGGACAGGAACCTAATCGTGGAGGCTCAAATATCTTTCATGGTTCATACCTGTTTTTTTCCATCTCAGAAACATTGCCAGGATTAAGCCTCTTGTTCCGCCTCTGGACCTCCCTACCTTGATACATGCCTTAGTCACATCTAGGCTGGAGTACTGTAATGTGCTCTATCTCGGGGTCACAGGGGGATCTCTCCGCAGACTGCAGCTGGTGCAAAACGCTGCTGCCCGGTATTAACTGGGCAGCAAAAATTTTGCCATATTACACCGGTACTGCATGAATTGCATTGGCTGCCAGTCAGGTGGAGAATCCTCTTTAAGGTGGGTCTTCTCACCTATAAGGCCCTACACGGGCAGGGCCCTGGTTACCTGTCAGTCCTCCTGATACCTACTCCCTCTATCCGTCCTCTCCGATCTTCCAGTGGTGGCTGCCTGACCATTCCTAGAACGAGGCTTAAATCATCTGGCAACAGAGCCTTTAGCGTTGCGGCTCTCGTTCTATGGAATTCTTTACCAGCTTTGGTCAGAGTCCCCCACTGTAGATATTTTTAAGGCCAACCTGAAGACACTCCTATTTTCACAAGCATTTGATGCTTAGAGTAGGATTTATTTCATAGTTTGTGATTTATTATATTTTATTCTTCTATAAATGTTTTATGTTTTTGAGTGTAAAATGCTATTTGAAATTTTGTGTGGCACCCAGAGCCTCCGGGGTTGGGCGTCTTTCAAATAAATTTGCCTTGCCTTGCCTATAGGCTTGCATCACTCCAGGTGGACCCCCAGTCCCCAATGAAGCCAAATCCCTGAGCTCTGCACCAGTTTTTCAACCACTGATTGAATCCCATAGTGTGGAGCACCCTAGCCTCTCGTACACCATAGACAGGCAGCACCTCCGAGAAGGTTACCGTGCGTGCTACTTGTCTAAGGCCCCTCCCCAATTCCACAAACTCTTCCTGCACTGCTCTGATCCCTTTCTTAGCCAGGTCATTTGTCCCTAGCTGGACAATGACATCCAGTTCCCTCCCCTGTGCAGCTGCTCCGGCAATCCTCAGGATTCGCTCCCTGTCCCACCAAGCCATGGCGCCAGGCAGGCACCTTACCTCCCTCTCCCCTTCCTCCCCCACTTCTGCCTTCCTAACAATAAAATCCCCCACCAGGAGTTGTTTCCTTCCCCTGTGGGGTCCCATGCCACCCTCCTGTGGGTCTCCTTTGTGGAGGCTCCCAGCATCCTCCTTCGTCTCCACTGTGGGTGCCTCCATAGAGGAACCACACTTTGCCAGAATGGCATAGGAATTGTGGAGAGATTCAACTGGAGGAATGCGCCTCTGTTCCACCCCCCTCACCCTCCCTGAGCCCACTGTGGTCCAACCACTCCTCTTTCTTGGCAACTTCTGAGGCAACGGCGGTGGCCCTCGTGGTCCCTGGATGGAAGCGGAGGTCCCACAAATCCTGGCCAACTCAGCCTGGAGATAAGCAACCTCCCCCCCAGCCCAGAGAGGTGCCTGCAGATGGGACAACACAGCATCCTCCAGAACGTCTCCCGGAAGACTGCTGCTCCACAGCCACTGCACTGCACCACTCCCATCATGTCTTATTTCTGGCCCCTTCACTATTGTTTGGAATCCTTACTCTTTCCTCTATTTTTTTTCCCCTTCTCTCTCTACTTACTTACTGCCTCTGTGCCCTTCAAGCTCCTGATTGTCCTGTTGTGAGACAAGAACATCCTATATTTCTCAGTAGACCCCGTTACTTGATTAGAGGCAGACCTCCAGCAGCCAGAGGGGGCCGGAGAGTTACTCTTGCCCTTCTAGGATGGTGCGTCTTTGGTGGCTCTGTGATCACTCACTTCCTGCTCCCAAACAGGAAGTTCCTGTTGTCAGTCAAATCCTGTGCCTATAAAAGTAGAACTAGCTTTGGGTGGGAAGGTCAGCAATATAGTTTTTTAGAACAGCGTAGAGAGTAGAAGAGTTCTACTTCTTTAGTCCCAGTAGAGAAGTCCAGTCACACATCACACCTTCCTTCTGGTGTCCTCTGCCAAGCCTCTGACAGAATCTTTCTAAGGCAGTGTTTAATTCTAGTTTCCTTCTAGCTAAGCCACTCCTCCTACTTACTAGATCTTTCTACAAGTAATTTAAACTGCACAGCAATTAAGCCCCTTCAGCCACCTGAGATTTACACCTAGACAGCTGTTCAGATAACCACTTTAGCTAACTGAGACAAACACACTAATTATTTTTTTGGGGTTGTTTGTTTTTTCACCCTAAATTAAAGGTCCCAGTAGAAGAGTTCTACTTCTTTAGTCCCAATAGAGAAGTCCAGTCACACAGCACTCCTTCCTTCTGGTGTCCTCTGCCAAGCCTCGTAGAAAAGATAGCTCTTGGTGTATTAACATTCCATACTTTCCAAAACAACTGACTACATTACCCTCATAAACATACAATTTGACACTAGGTAAGGACCACAGGGGCCATCCTAGTCTGCCCATTTTCTTCACAAACTTCATTATGCAGCCGTGGTGGATCTGACAAGAATTTGTTTTGAACAGGCAATGAATTTAGGGTTGTAAAATGATTTGTAACTTTTAAACAAAGTAACTTAAAGATCTCATTTTTGGCATGAGGCTGATTGGAGCTATGCTCATCCAAATTCTGAAATGTACTGATGCCAGCAATTTTGACTGTAGTTCCCCTTTAAAAAGTCGAAGATTTGCGTAAACAAAGCACTTGAAAACTCGAAATTCTTCAATGCTTGCAGGGCTGCGAAAGAGGAGACTTCTCCCTTCCAGCAGAAAGAAAGATCGGACGTCACGAGGTAGAGCCAGAAGATATACCACCCAGGTGGTGGGATAAGCTCAGCTGAAAGATATTCTGACAGGCAGTCTCTGGGAAGACTGCCAATGTGTGGGCAGTGAACTGTATCCACGCTTTTAGAAATGAGGCAATCCCAGGGTTAGTAATTACTGCTAAATAAAATGAGTGTCAGATGAGGGTAGTGATGAAGGTGGAGAGTAAGGGCCAAAGACGGTAAAAAAAAATGTGGAAAGTCAGGGTCCGGAACTCTGGACAGTTAGCTTGGTTAGGCACTTGGGTGGGGAACAACAGCAGAGGGACATGGATTGGGGCACTTAAAATCAACATATTCCCTATGTATTTAGTAAGAAATCCACTTGAAAAAAAGATGCACAGGTGCCATTTTCCTATCTGTATTTAGGGCCTATGTGCACCCTATCTAGAGCGATGGAAGTACCTCTTGCAAACCTCACAGAGGCTCATTTCTACATACCTTCTCCAGAGTAGTACTCAGTGGGTACAATGTTTTCATCCCAGATGATCTTCTCAGTAGGATACAGAGGCATCTGGTTGAGCTGCTGAATCTGAGATATCCGACGTTCATGACGGGACACCTATATGGAAAGAAGAAAAGGTTACTCACCGTATTGACTCTATTTAAGTGATGTGATGTATGATCACTTTAACTGCAGCATCTTTACCTTGAATGTTGCCCCAGAGATGGAACATAAGAGTTCCCCTGAATTCAAATCCTGCACTCTGCCCAAGCTCCCCCCTGACCTCTCAATGGTAGATTTTTTTTAGCTGACGAGACTAGAAGGACATGACCACTTAATTTGAAAAATCAAAAATATTTTAATGTAAAAAAATTGTGAAAGGCAACTCTGAAAACTTAAAAAAATATTTTCTTGCTATTTAAATCTTTTATTAAATGGATATCTTTAATAAATGCTCAATCATCAATCTTAACACAGAAAAATGGACAACGTCGGCAGAAAAATACCACTAGCCCATCCAGTCTGCACAATTTTACTCTACTCTACCCCATGACCTATCGTCTAGATGGGGCTTTTGTCCTCAACCCCCCCTCACTTTCTGTCTTAACATAACAGTAGATCTTCGAGGGAATCTCTGTCATCAGGTCACACCTATGGAACTTAGCAGTCAGGCAACAGGATCACACAGAAGCTTTTTCTGCAGCAGTGTATTAGGGGCTGCCCACGCCGACGTCAGGCTCCGACATCATTAGCCCTACTTAAGTGCAGGTGGCCCTGCTCCCCCCTCAGTTATTTCCCTAATCGGAGGCCATAGGACACAGGAGTCCCACCAGGGAACCGAGGAGAGAGAGGAGGTGCTCAGCCAGCAGAAAGGCTTTAGCAACAGGACAGCTGAGCTGTACAGAGAGAAAGAAAGGGGGATGGAGGGAGGGAGGGATGGTATAACCTGATGAAAGAGATTCCGTTGAAGATCTACTGTTACTGTAAGTTCTGACGTTAACTGTTCTATCTTCTTCAGGGATATCTGTCACCAGGTCACACCTATAGAACAAATCCCAAGCAGTGCTGAAAGATAAAACAGTCTGGGGTGCAGAAAGCAGGAGGCCAGAGGCCTAAGAAAGAAGGCCCTGAAGCACAGCTAGGCCAAAGCCTGCCCATCTTTTAGAGGCAATGTGCAGACTGTAATGCTTGGTGAAAGTGTGGACAGTACTCCAAGTAGCAGCAGCGCAAATCTCAGCTGCAGACATGCCCCTGAAACAGGCAACCAAAGTGGCCATACCCCTGGTGGAATGGCCCTTAACAATGCCAGGAAGTTCCTTACCATACTTCCAGTAACAAAAAATAATAGTTACCCAACCATTTGGACAAGCACCGTTTGGAAACTGGAGCACCCTCTCTGCCAGGGGTGAAAGAAACAAATAACTGAGAGGACTTCCTGTAGTCCTTCACACAGTATGTACAGTGACACAGAATTCAATGCACATCGACAGTATGGAGCAATGCTTCCCTTGGATTGGCATGCTTTGGAAAATAAACAGGCAGGTGGATGGATTGATTTAGGGTAAATTCAGACACCACCTTAGGAAGAAACTTAGGGTTAGTACACAAAGAGACCCTGCCTTTGTGGAAAATCAAATAATGCTGCTCACACATGAGAGCCTATAGCTCTGAAATTCTTCGAGCAGAAACACAGAAACATAGACTTTGACGGCAGATAAGGACCGCTTTGGCCCATCTAGTCTGCCCATTTCTACCTACAGGATAGGCCGAGATCCTATTTAACCAACAGCCTATTTCTTCCTACCCCCCACAAGAATTGCCTTATGTCTGTCCCATGCATTCTTGAATTCTCCCACAGTTTTAGACCCCACAACCTCCTCAGGAAGGCTGTTCCATACATCCACTACCCTCTCTGTGAAATAATACTTCCTCACATTGCCCCTGAACCGCCCTATCTTTAAATTGTATCCCCTTGTTCTTGCAAGTCTCTTTTTCTGAAAGATGCTACCCTCTTGGACTTTGTTGATTCCACTGAGGTACTTAAAAGTTTCTATCATATCCCCCCTCTCCCTTCTTTCCTCAAGGGTATACATATTAAGCTCCTTTAGTCTCTCCTCATACGGCTTCTCTTGCAGACCCTGCACCATTTTAGTTGCCCTCCTCTGGACTACCTCTATCCTGTCTATCTCCTTGCGGAGATGGGGTCTCCAGAACTGGACACAGTACTCCAGATGGGGTCTCACCAACTGTCTGTACAGAGGGATAACAACTTCCTGTTTTCTGCTGGTGATGCCTCTCCCTATACATCCCAGTATACCCCCAGCCCTCCCTACTGCCTTCTCACATTGCTTGCTAACCTTAAGGTCATCTGATATGATTACCCCAGGTCCCTTTCCTTTTGTTGTTGTTACTACCTCCCACCCATTGTGTATTCTTCCTGGGTTCTTGTTTCCCAGGTGCATTATTTGCACTTCTTTGCATTGAATCCTAGCTGCCATACTTCTGACCATTCCTCCAACCTTGCCAAGTCCCTTTTCATCCTTTCCACGCCTCCCTTGTGTATCAATCCTGTTGCAGATCTTTGTGTCATCTGCAAAAGGCATACTTTTCCTTCCAGTCCTCTGCAATGTCACTGATGAAGACATTAAAAAGGACTGACCCAATACTGAACCCTCTGGTACCCCACTAGTAACCCCCTTTCTTCAGAGTGGACTCCATTTGCAATTACCTTCTGTGTCCTGTTGTGCAGCCAATGTTTTACCAGGCTACCACCCTGGGACCCACTCCCAGGCTGGTTAATCTGACTATTAATCTTTTGTGTGGGACTGTGTCAAATGCCTTGCTAAAGTCTAGGTAGGCCATGTCCACAGCCACTCCCTGGTCTACTACTTTGGTCATCCAGTCAAAGAAATCTATTAGATTCATCTGACATGACCTTCCCGCTGTGAACCCATGCTGCCTTGGGTCCTGTGCCCCGCTGGCCTCTAGGTACTCAACTATTCTTCCCTTCAGGAGTGGCTCCATCACTAAGTAATAGCAACTAAAAACAATGCTTTCCATGGCAGAAAGTACAGCTCGCAAGATGCGACTGGTTAACAAAGAAGCAGGGTCAGTTTCTCTAGAACAAAATTCAGGTCCCTAGCCGGAACCGGGTTACAGATTGGAGCTTCAAGTGGAGAATGCCTTGCAGAAAAGTATGGGCCACATCCAGCTGTGCCACAGTATGGCCATCAATGGGCACAGGAAAGGCTGATATAGCAGACAAGTGCACTTTAAGAGAGGAGTATTTGAGTCCTGCATCAGACAAGGTCAGGAGATACTTCAGAACCTGTTCACCAGACAGGTGAAAGGGTCCAGGCCATGAGAAGTGGCCCAGATAGCAAACTGCTTCCATTTCACAGAGTACAGTAAGTGACCCTGGTGGAAGATTATCTGGTGGCCATCAGGACATCAGCCACCTTCTGAGACACACCAAACCAAACAATGGCTATGTCCTCAGAAGCCATGCAGGCAGGTGGGCAGACTTAAGATCTGGATGGCCCAGGGTCCCCTGAGCCTGTGTCAGCAGGTTCCAGCAGAGGGGCAGTGGAACCGGAAGCTCCACAGCCAATTGTTGCAGTAATGGAAACCATATCAGCTGAGCCCAGAATGGAGCCACCAGAATTAGGGTGGCACCTTCCATCTGCAGCTTGATGAGCACCCTTTGAATCACAGAAAGGGGAGAGAAGATATACAGAAACCTTCCTTTCCAGGAGATGGACAATGTGTCTAACCAAAAAACTTCAGGCCCTGGATCAAATGAGTGTGGAAGGGTTGTGGGATGACAGATGGACCAGACACCGAACTTCAGGTTCAACACACAATCTCTGTGTGATGTTTATTCAAAATACAGGAGATAACCTTCAACAATAACATATCCCTACTTCAATACATCAGCAGCAACAGACTATGAATGTCCTTCCTCTGTGCTTAGTTAACACCTACTGACCCAACTTTTCAGTTGGGATTCAGCTTCCCCTATGTGGGCCTTGTTTGCTTGGGTGGTGGGGGCGCAAATAAAAAAAAAGCTAAAGACAAACAATCTTAGTGCAGAAGCACTGAGGCAAGGGTTACCCCAAAGGGCATTGGCAATAAGCAAAGTTTTAAAGAAACACATCACACATACTCCCCCAACGTAAAGCATCATGGGATGTATATGCAAATCACCATGAAATTTCAGACTGGTTCAGCTTACAGCGGGAACGCATGGTGCCAAAGGGCCTCTCAAACAATCTGTAATTTACATGCATTTTAAATAACACAACAGGGTTTTTTCTGATATCTCTATCTCTATATCTCTATTAATTTCTATAATATAGTCACCTAGTACTTTTTACTTTTACCAACAACTCCTAGTACCGTGGTATTTTCAACATTTACAGGTTTCATACCCATAAGTTATACACATCAAGGTGACATAGTACCACTGCATACTAAATCCAACAACGAGGAACACAGCCTGTTGTTTTACATCAGCTTGGCGGTCACAACAATAACATCCCTGTACAGGGACCTGAGAGGGAAAAGGAAAATTAAAGAGGACACTATAGCATAGTCAAGAAAGGGGAGGGGGGGTGCCCTAGGTGGTCAACCTTATGGACCAGAAATTATAAAGGATAGATTAGGCTAAGAAACAGAAGAACTGTTGCAACAGATTTGAGAAAAGGTTGGTCCTGAAGAGTGGCAGGATCTCCCTGTCACAGCAAGCAGTTTTGGGAGGACAGTTTCCCACTGGGACCAGGTGCCCTGGGTCTGGTAAGAACCTGGGTAGGCTCCCAACCCAAGCCCGAAGCATCCGTGGTGAGGATTTGGTGAGGAGATGGGATGAGAAAGGGGACCCCCTTTAAGAGACTGGAGGGGTCCATCCACCAGTTAAGCACTTTGCATACTGGCGAGGAGACAAGGACCAGCTGATCTAGACCATCTGAGCGCTGATCCCACTGAACCCTGAGGGTCCACTGTGGGATCCTCATGTGCAACCTGGCCAGAGGGGCCATCACAATGACCATGGCAATTAGGCCTAGTTGCCTGAGGTATGCCCTGGCTAGGACACGCTGACTCTGAGCCACCTCCCGGACCTGGGCAATGAGTTCTGCCCTGTCTTGAGGAAGGAAGGCCTTGCCCTGAATAGAGTCTAGGATCGCTCCTATGTATTGCAACCGCTGAGATGGGGTCCGCACAGGCTTAGGATGATTTACAATAATGCCCAAGGATTGGAATAACTGCAGCATGCATTCTAGAATCAACAACAGGAGCTCCCTGAACAGGGCTTTCAGTAACCAGTTGTCTAGATATAAGAACACACAGAGGCCCTCACACTGAAGGGCTGCTGCTACAGCTGGAAGCACTTGGCTAATCCCCATGGCACAGACGATAAGCCAAAAGGCAATACCCTGAACTGACAGACTCCTAGCAGTTCTCCAGCAGGAAGAAGGCAAGGCGCACACCCCCTGTGACGCTTGGCCAGCTGGTTATGATTGTTGTATGATATCTGTAAAATAAAAATATTGTATGTGATTGTCTCACATAAGACAGCCTGTGCTTCCATGGGTGCCCCCCCCCCGGTTTCAGTGAAGCTACAGGATATATTACACTAACCAGGAGATCTCTGTAATGTAATTAACTTCCTTGAGAAACTGCATTTTATGGCCTTTTTATCACTTGTTGCTGCTTTGAAGTTGGGAAGCTAAATATACATTTTATTACAGGACAAGACATCATTTAGCCGATTCCTGTCAGCTATTTTGTATCTAGGTGACAAACTGCAGAGTTGTAAAAAACTTTGGTGTTCTTTGGTAAAACAGTAATCAGCCACCAGTTCAAAGGAAATGCTTGATTCAAGACTGTCATAATTTGGGAAATGAGTTTTTGCTGATGTCACATTGTTTAATACACCTCCTGATAGGACATCATGTTTGTATTTTTTTTATATATTCTAAATGGAAGAGCTAGATGACTCACCAAGGGGTGGGGAGAAGGGGTTGAAATGTATCCTTGTAACTGGGGAATATGACATATCATTTTAGGACTCAAAGACACAGCTCTCTGATCTAACTTTAAAAGGCGCTTATAGAGGTAATACATTAGATAGAAAAAGTCTAACTGTATTGTGGTAGGAGTTTTTATTTTGTAATCTTCCCTTGTTCTTTTATGTGATTGTGAGCTCTTTGATATATTGTTCTGTGTTTACATTTGTCATATTTTTATCATCTTTTAGTAAAATCTTTTCTTCAAGATACTGCCTGAGTGTCTCCCAAGTTCTTTTTGCATTTAATGTATACGTGGTTAAGTTTGATAGTTGTTCTGAAGGGCTTGATGGTGTTACCAAACTGGGAAAAGGTAAGAATATACTTAAGGTCTTTTATAGAATTTTAAGGGTTCATTTTGGAAGCCTGGCTTGGTGCCCCTGGCGAAATATTGTACCGCAATCCCTGAAGAGGGTACGTTTCTAAGCCTGTACATTGGGTACGCTAGCATAAGGTTCACAGTTTGAATCCCCCCAGAACTTGAGACTAAAGATGATTCGGACCCAAAATAAGACAGGAGGGTTACCCAGTCTGTTACCTGTTCACACTATTGCGTTCTGAGGTTGGCACTATGGGAGCAGAGGGCCTGACCTGCAGAGTGCGTTTGTGACAGATCTGGTTAGCAGTGGTGGGATAAAATTGGTAATACAAGCTTTAACTGTTCAGTGTGTCAGTTTAATACTGTACAGCTCACTTGCAAAATAAGGCAGTGATTTATTGTTAAAAAGAAAACAGAACTATATAATTTTGCTTACAGTCAAGTTCCTACCTGTTCTATTTTTTTTTCTAAAGTGCAAGTTAGAGTAGCAGTAGTTAGGGAACAAGATGGCTTCCAACTACAGCAGGCACACTTCAGACTACTTGAGGCAGTCGTGCCAGGACAGAGGAGTCCTGCACAAGGAGAGAGCCACAAAGCAGAACCTCATTGATGCCCTGATGGCAGCAGATGCCCAGAGCGTCGAGTCACAGACTGTGACTGTAAAGGACCAAACCTTGGGCGTGGAGGGGCCAGTGCAGTGTCCAGATCCAGTGAGGAGGGCAGCACGGTCAGTGCAAGCAAAGGGCCACAGCAGCAGCAGGAGAAGATCACCAGCATTCTGGAGCCAGAAGCAATCAGGTTGCAGATTGAGTTGTGCAGAATGGAGCTGGAGTTCCAGAGAGATGCTGAGCGAGAGAAACGAGATGCAGAGGAGAAGAGAGAGCGAGAACAGTGAGAAGCTGACCGTGAAGAGTGTGAGTGCCAGCAAGCCACAGAGGAGAAGAGGGAGCGAGAGGCAGACCGTGAAAAGCATGAGTGCCAGAGGCAACATGAACTGGAGAAGCAACGACTCCAACCACCAACACCAGAGCAGGTAAGTGGCTTGGGTTTAACTGGAACTATAGGACTGGGTTACAAATTGAATTCCAAATTGATAGCTGAATTTAAAGAGGGGGAGGATATAGATGCCTTTTTAAATTCCTTTGAAAAAGTGTGTATTCAGGCAAATATTCCTAGAGGGTCCTGGAGCTTCCAGCTATCCCCGCTACTTACCAGGAAAGCTCGGGATGCACTGGGTCAAATGGACAATGAGGACAGTAATGATTACAGCAAATGTAAAGCTGCACTTTTAAAAAAGTTTGATTTAACTGCAGAAGCATACAGAGCTAAATTCCGTACACTCAGAAGAAGCCTTGACATGAGCTACGAGGAGCTAGCCACGAAACAACATCAGTGTTTAAAACACTGTTGGGAAGGAACTGAAGCAAACTCTGTACATAAAATTGAAAATGCTATATTGTTAGAACAGGTTTTTTGGGCATGCCCAGCAGAGCTGAAAACCTGGCTGGAGGACCGAGATCCCAAAACAGTTCAAGAGGCTGCTGAACTCTTGGACTGCTATGGCAAGAGCAGACCTGCTCTGAGAGTAATGGGGTGGGCGTGGCAGCGCAGAAAGGGAAAAGCACGCCTTCAGTGCAGCTTAAACCCTCACTGCCTTCACCGAAACCAGTTAGCCTCAAGTTTCAAAGAAAAGAGTTCTCTGAGAAAAGAAAGGAATGTTGGGTTTGTAAAGAAACTGGGCATATTGCCAGACAGTGTCCCAAAAGGACGTGCAATACGCAACATGAGGCTAGGAAAGAAGTGGGTTGTTTATGTGTCCCAGGAAGCACACCTGTGAATATGAGGGAACACATGCACCCTTTTACCGTGAATGGTGTACAGACACAAGGGCATCCCTGACATTGGTAAAAGGGGATCTGGTAGAGCCTGGTCAGCTTATATCCAATACATTTGTAACTGTACAAGGGTTCACTGGTGAGGAGAAAACATTGCCACTCGCTATTGATCTCCTAGACTGGGGTGAAACAGGGGGAACTGTGCAACACGTAGCTGTAGCCGAAACCTTAGCAGTTGACATCATCCTTGGCAACAATCTCAAACGGGATGGTGTGTGCAATTACCTGTAGCCAAGCGGCAAGGGAAAATTGTAGTTCCCTGGACCCCACAGAAGCCATTGTGGAAACCACTGGGAGGCTGGTTCCCCAGCCTGTGTCTCCTGATATGGAGACTAATGAAAAGAGGGTAGAAATTTCCCCAGTAGCAGTTAACCACACAGGTACGGAGGGTTACTCGGAAGAAGGAGGGGTGACCCACTGTCAGAGGGTTAGTGATGACAGTGATCCTGAGTGCCCTGACACTAGTGCTAGGGACCCCAGTTTAGAGACTGAAGGGGGCCTGTCCCATGCCTTGGGAATGTGTAAGGAGTTTGCAGCTGCTCAGAAAAGTGACCCTAGTCTAGAGAAGCTGAGAGCTTGGGCAGACTCTGACGGAGCACAGGAAGGTGACGGAAAACAAAGTTTACTGGCAAAATGGACTGATGTATACTCAGGATGTGAAGACAGAGGGAGGGGTGACAGGCAGGCAGCTTGTCGTTTCCCATAGGTACCGTAAGCAGTTGCTCAAGATTACACAATATCTCCTTGTCTGGTCATCTGGGAATCATGTGCACTACGCAGTGGTTGGCCCAGTATTTCTATTGGCCCAACTTTTCCCAGCAGGTGAAGAAGTATTGCAGGTCTTGTCACCAGTGCCAAGAAATAGGGAAGGTAGGTAAGAAAACGTAAGCTGCCCTAATTCCATTGCCCATAGTGGAGGAGACATTCCCGAGGGTGGGAATGGATATTGTGGGGCCTTTAAATACCCCCAGTTCCTCTGGGAAGAGGTTCATCCTGACTGTGGTGGATTATGCCACCCGCTATCCAGAGGCAGTCGCCCTATTCTCACTGAGGACAAACAAAGTGGTAGATACCTTACTTGAGATTTTCACCCGTGTTGGGTTTCCACAGGAGGTTATCACTGATCGAGGAGGTTCCTTCATGTCAGACCTGATGAAATGTTTGTGGGAGAAGTGTGGGGTGGTGCAGAGGCGCACAACACCTTATCACCCACAAGCCAATGGGCTTGTGGAAAGATTTAATGGTACCCTGAAGTCAATGCTCCAAGCATTTGCTGAACAGCATGGGAGGGACTGGGAGAAATACCTTCCCCACCTGTTGTTTGCATATAGGGAGGTGGCCCAAGAGTCGACAGGATTTTCTCCCTTCGAGCTCTTCTATGGACAATGGGTACGTGGGCCCTTAGACCTGATCCGAGAGGACTGGGAAGGCAAGCATGCCACCCAGGGAACTCCCATAGTGGATTATGTCCTTAGGTTTAGGGAAAGGCTGAAAGAGCTTATGGGGACAGCCCAGAGCAACCTGGCAGCTGCCCAAGAGAAACAAAAAGTGTGGTACCACTGCAGAGCCAGAGCTCGCTTGTACACAGTGGGTCAGGAAGTCATGGTCCTTATTCCGGTCCAGAAAGACAAGCTGCCGGCTGAGTGGGCAGGACCGTACAAAGTAGTTAGAAAGGTAAATGATGCGAACTGTATCATAGAGTTACCTGACAGAAGACATACAGAAAGAATGTACCATGTCAACATGATGAAGCCATATGCTAAAAGGGCTGACATGGTGTTTGCAGTATGTAGTCCTGGGGAAGGGACGGACAAAGGAGACCCCCTTCTGGACTTGCTGGAAGAAAGCAAGAGGGAGTCCTCTGTGGAGGCAGTTAAATTGCCTCCCCAGCTGGCCCCGGACAAGATCCAGGAAGTAAGGGAGGTTTTAGCAGACTTTACCCCATTGTATAGCGCCAAGCCTGGACTAAGCCCCTTAGCAATGCATGATGTGGAGACAGGGACACAGACGCCCATACGGCGGACAGCATATCAGATGTCAGAGGCTGTCCAAAAGGACATTAGGAGGGAGGTGGAGGAAATGCTGGATTTAGGGATAATCCAGAGATCCCACAGCCCCAGGGCCTCACTCATAGTCCTTGTGCCCAAGCCAGATGGCTATACTCATTTCTGTGTGGACTATCATGGACTAAATGCAGTCATGAAGTCAGATGCCCATACGATGCCCCGGACGGACGAACTCCTGGACACGTTGAGAGGGGCAACATACCCTACAACTACTGACCTGTAGAGTTAACGGACAGAGCTAGGCCTTCAGGACTCCAATAAGCATATCTGCATTTAAAGTAATGCCTTTCGGAATGAAGAATGTCCCAGCCACTTTCCAAAGGTTGGTGAACCAGGTGTTAAATAGTGGTGAGAAGTACGCCATGGTGTACCTGGATGACACTGCCATCTTTAGTGCCAGCTGGGAGGAACACCTGTCCCACCTTAGGGAAGTGCTGGGCAGGATACAGAGGGCCGGGCTCACTGTCAAAGGTAAGAAGTGCCAGGTAGCTATGGCTGAAGTGGCCTACCTCGGGCATGTTGTAGGCCGGGGACAGCTCTGTCCTAACTAAGTAAAAATAGAGGTGATCAAGGCATGGCCCAGACTAGAAATGCAGAAGCAGGTCAGGAGTTTTCTAGGGACAGCAGGGTACTATAGGAAATTTGTACCCAATTACAGTGCCCTGGCTGCTCCACTATCTAACCTGGTAAAGAAAAAGAAGCCTAAGAAAATTACCTGGGAACCAGCCTGTGAAAAAGCCTTTACCAGACTGAAGGAGGCACTGTGCAGTGCTCCTCTATTGATAAGTCCAGACTATAGCAGACCCTTTAGAGTCCAGACTGACGCCTCAGACGTGGGTATTGGGGCAGTACTGAGTCAGACATCCAACCAACGGAAAGATTGCCCCGTAGTGTACCTGAGAAAAAGGTTACTTCCCAGGGAGCAGGCTTACTCTACTGTGGAAAAAGAGTTTCTTGCCATAGTCCGGGCCCTAAAGAAGTTACAGCCATACTTATATGGGCAGCAATTTGAGATACAAACTGACCACGACCCCCTGGTTTGGCTGACACAAATGGGAAAGACTAATGGTAGACTATTTAGATGGAGTCTTGCCTTGCAAGGGTATGACATGACAATCTTACATAGGGCTGGAGTGACCAATCAGAACACAGATGGCTTGTCGCGTCTATATGAGGAGTGAACTGACTTGGGAAGCTCATCCCATGCAGGGGATAGAGCCCCCAAATTCAGTCTAGGTGGGGAGGATTGTGACGCTTGGCCAGCTGGTTATGATTGTTGTATGATATTTGTAAAATAAAAATATAGTATGTGATTGTTTCACATAAGACATCCTGTGCTTCCATGGCTGCCCCCCAGTGGCTACAGGCTATATTACACTGACCAGAAGATCTCTGTAATGTAATTAACTTCCTTGAGAAACTGCAATTTATGGCATTTTAATGACCTGTTGCTGCTTTGAAGTTGGGAAGCTAAATATACATTTTATTATAGGACAGGACATCACTTAGTTGATTCCTGTCAGCTATCTCACATCTAGGTGACAAACTGCAGAGTTGTAAAAACCTTTGGTGTTCCTTGGGAAAACAGGAATCAGCCACGAGTTCAAAGGAAATGCTTGATTAAAGACAGTCATAATTTGGGAAATTAGTTTTTGCTGATGTCACATTATTCAATATACCTCCTGATAGGACATCATGTTTGTATTTTTTTTATATTCTGAAAGGAGGAGCTAGATGACTCACCAAGGGGGTGGGGAGATGGGGTTGAAATGTATCCTTGTAACTGGGGAATAAGACATATCATTTTAGGACTCAAAGACACAGCTCTCTGATCTAACTTTAAAAAGGTACTTATAGAGGTAATACATTAGGTAGAAAAAAGTCTAACTGTATTGTGGTAGGAGTTTTTGTTTTGTAATCTTCCCTTGTTCTTTTATGTGATTGTGAACTCTTTGATATATTGTTCTGTGTTTACATTTGTCGTATTTTTATCATCTTTTAGTAAAATATTTTTTTCTAGATACTGCCTGGGTGTCTCCCAAGTTCTTTTTGCATGTGATGTATACGTGGTTAAGTTTGATAGCTGTTCTGAAGGGCTTGATGTTACCAAACTGGGAAAAGGTAAGAATACACCTAAGGTCTTTAACAGAGTTTTAAGTGTTCATTTTGGAAGCCTGGCTTGGTGCCACTGGTGAAAGATTGTACCGCAATCCTCGAAGACGGTACATATCTGAGCCTGTACATTGGGTACGCTAGCATAAGGTTCACAGTTTGAATGCCCCAGAACTTGAGACTAAAGGTGATTTGGACCCAAAATCAAACAGGAGGGTTACCCTGTCTGTTACCTGTTCACACTATTGCGCTCTGAGTTTGGCACTGTGGGAGCAGAGGGCCTCACCTGTGGAGTGTGTTTGTGACACCCGCTACTTAGGAAAAAGAGATTGCAGAACTGAGGCCCATAAACCAGCATCCCGACGTGACTTAAGGTTGATGTGTTAGTGGAAAATGAAAGTGTGTGCTGACTTACAGGTAGCAGCCCTGCAGATTTCCTGGATAGGAACGTCCCTGGAAGCAGCTACAATGGCAGCAGTATGGCGGGTGGAATGAGCCCTTAGCCTTAGCCCAACGTGAGACTCCCTGCCCGCCAACCTATAGCAGCAGTCGATGCAGGATACAATCCATCTGACAATCGTCTGCTTAGCTGCTGGTATGCCTGGTGCGTCTTCAGTGTAGGTGACAAACAGCGGGCAAACCTCTATCCCTGAACTCCAGCTGTGAGCTCCAGGTTCAAGGTATGGAGCCTGTGCTCAGCCTCTGAGGTGTGGTTGGTTAAGTACACCAGCAGATTAATCACTTGGCTAAGGTAAAAATCTGACATAACCGTCAGAGGAACTTCAGGTTGGGGCGAAAGGCAACCTTGACCCTGTGGAAGACCAGGTAAGGAGACTTCACCGAGAGCGCCTGGTGCTCACTGATCCTTCTGGCTGACATGACAGCCACCAGGAAGGTGATCTTCCATGACAGTGAGAGATGTCACACCTGTGCATTGGTTCGAATGGCTTGCCCGTGAGCTTTGCCAAAACCAGCAACAAATCCCAACTTGGTGGTGGTTCACGCACTGGAGGGGAAATGTGGTCGAGGCCTTTGGAAAAGCTCCAGGTCACCTTCTCCTGCACTACTTACTGCGTACTGGCCCACACCCGGTAGACAGGGATGACTGCCAGGTGCACCTCAAGGGTTATCGACCAAAGCTCCAACTAGAAGAGGGACCAGAGATAGTCAAGAATGCTAGCCACCGGACAAGATAAGGGGTCCAGCCCCCTGCCCTGGCATCAAATGTAGAACCTCTTCCATTTAAAGGCGTAGCATTTTCCGTCGACTCCTTCCAAGATGCCTCAACTACAGCAAGGACATCTTTGGAGAGACCCAAAGCCTGGAACACTAGTCACTCAGGAACCAGGCTGTCAGGTGCAGGGGCTGAAGGACCGGATGGAGTACCTTCCCCCTGACTGAATGAGAGCAGGTCCGTGTGGAGAGGAAGACGCCTCGGGGGCCTGCAGCTGATGCTGAGGAGATCGGGGTACCAGAGCTGGCGGGGCCAGTCTGGAGCCACCAGGATCAGCTGTGCCTTGTCCCTCCTCGCCTTGAGCAACACTTTGTGGATCAAGGGAAATGGAGGGAAGGCGAAGAGGAGGCCTGGGGTCCAGGGCCTCAGGAAGGCATCCCCCTGCAGCATTCCCTGCTGAAAGGGACAAGCACAGTACAGCCTCAGCTTTGCATTCTCCCTGGAGGCAAACAGGTCCACCAGAGGAGTGCCCCACTGGGAGACCAGACTACCTCTGGGTGGAGAGACCAGTCGTGAGATGCCTCCCTCACACAGCTGAGAACATCCGCCAGCTGAATGAAGATATTGGCCACATGGATGGCCAGAAGATTGGCCTCCAGGCTGTGTATGAGGGTCCAAATGTGGAGAGCTTCCCAGCACAGAGGAAGGGAGTGCGTCCTGCCCTGTTTGTTGAGGTAGTACATGGCATGGTGTTGTCCATCTGGACCTTAACGACCTGACCCCAAATATGTGGAGCAAAAGCAGTCAGCGCCAGTCGAATTGCCTGGAGCTCCAGCAGGTTGATATGGCATCAGGACTTCTCGGAAGTCCAGAACCCATGGACTCTGTGTTCCCCCAGGTGGCAGCCCAGCCCATGAGACAGGCATCGGTAGTCAGGATGACCGTCAGCTCTGGGACGAACAAATGGGATCTCTTCCTGCAGATGTTCTGGGACTATCCACAACTGGAGGGCGTCCCACATCAGCTGGGTCACAGTGACCGGCTGGTCGGAGTGGCCCTTGCGCTGAGACCACTGGCAGGCCAGCTCAAATTGCAGAAAGCGCCATCTCCAGCGGGCCCAACGACCACACTGGTGCAAGCTGCCATGTATCCCAGGAGGCACCGGAAGTCCCGAGCAGGGCGCAACTGTCCAACTCAAAATGAAAGGGCAAAGGAGGAGAGAACCTCCGCTCTGTGCATCGGGAGTCGAGCCCTGGCTCTGCAAGAGTCAAGCTCCGCCCCGATGAAGTTGATCACCTGTGAAGGCATGAGTTCAGACTTTGCCTCGTTGATCAGGAGGCCAAGAAAGACACAGGTCTGCAGGGCCAGAGCCCTGGACTGCTCCACCTCCTGCCTGGAGGGACCTGCAATAAGCCAGTCGTCCAGGTAGGGGTATACCCAGATGCCTCTGCACCTCAGGTAAGCTGCCACCACTGCTATGCATTTGAAGACCCTGGGGGCTGAGGACAGGCCCGAATGGCATGGCCTGTAACTCAGAGGATCCCTTCTGCTGGAACCGGAGGAACCGTCGGTGGGAAGGACTGGGGCATGAAAAAAAACATCCTGATGATCCAGAGAGCAAAACCACATATTTTGCTCAAATGATAGTATGATATCTGAGACAGAGTGACCATCCTGAATGTGCATGACCTCAGAAACTTGTTCAGGTCGTGCAGATATAAGATGGGGCACCAGCCCCCTCATCCATTTTCGCACCAGGAAGTACCTGGAGACAAACCATGGGTGTTCTGGAGGGGCCGAGACAGGAGCCACAACCTCCTTGTGGAGGAGCTGGGTGACGTCGTCCCTAAGGGCCAACAGGATGCCCACAGACACAATGCCCTCCCATGGGGCATGGGCTCGGCAAGCCAGGCACACCCCGAATCCCAGAGGCAGACCTGACCGATCACCTCAAGAACCCACCTGTCCATGGTGACAGCAGACCAGGCAGAAAGGAAGTGGTGGAGCTGCCCCTCCCCACAGGAGGACCCAGGGGAGACATGACGGGCATGAGAGCGGCACCCCTCATCCCATCACCGGGCAGGCTTGGATATGGTGGAAGGCTCGGCTGAGGAACCACCAGGGCCCCAGCTGCCAAGCCTACGGATGAATCTGGCCACAGACTTCGGTCGAGGTCACCAGGTCTGAGCCTGCTGTCCAGCCGAGGCTCGGCTGGTTTGGCCGTAGGGGCAGAGAGAGGCTAAAAGAGCATCTTCTTCTGCTCTCTGGGTGGCTGTCACCGAGTCCAAGGCGGTATAGGACTTCTCAATGAGGGTGAGGTGCCCCTCAACCCTGGGCCCCAACAAGTTAGTACCCAGGAAGGGGACATCTGCCAACTTGTGCTGGGTATCTGCTGTAAAGGTAGAGTATCCTCAACAAGGCTCTGTGGCACATAGCCATTGCAGCTGCCATGGACCCAGCGCAAGAGTCGCCAATGTCCATGGCAGTCTGGAGCTGTTGCTTGGCTACTGCTCGGCCTTGATCCTGGACCTGTTTGACCGTATTCTACAGGTCCTCTGAGAGATGAGGAAGCACCTCATCAAACATGCCCAGGATGGCATGCAAGAAGTGGGCAATCAAAAGGGTCAAACTTAATTGCCAAAGGCAGAGAGAGGAGGCAGCATACACCTTTTTGGCAATATGGTCCAATTTCTTGGACTCCTTATCAGGAGGTTTGTCAATATCCCCCACATTGCTGGTGTGCCTGAACACACAGTCAGCTACGAGACCCTCAGCCGATGGGTGCTCTGTGAACCCCAAAAAGGAACTGGTAGGGGACGCATACTTGCAGGCCATCCCAGCCAATGGTGCAGGGAAAGAGGCTGGGTATTGCCACAGCTCCAAGGCAGGACCAAGAATGGTGTCTGCCACGGGAAGGCTTCCCCAGGGAAGTAGCCCCGCTCAATAATCTTAGTGAGTGGGTACCGAGCCCGCTTCTGAATGGGCTCCAATGGGAGACCGGTAGATTACGAGATGAGACAGAGAAGACCCATAAAGGAAGTAGGGCCTTCGACTGACTCCAAGTCCACTGGACGGGCGTGCAAGGAGGAATCCTCTGAATCTGAGGATTCATGGAAGAGAGGTCGACCACCAGAGTCCCTGCAGACCATCCGGGGACAGTCAGGGGTAACGGTGACCAACAGCCGATGGGAGAGACATGAGGCCGGACGGTCTTCCTTAGTCAGAGAGCCAGATTTCAGCTGTTTCGGTAGAGAGGCCGAGCCAGGACCTGATGGGTCGGCTCCTGCCAAGGTGCAGAAGGCTGCAACCTTTGTGGCGACAGCCAAGTAATAGACGGGGTCGAAGCCAGGATGGGCTTCACCCCGGTAAAACTGAGATGTTGCCACATCATGTCCTCATAGCACTGACGCAGCTTGCCTCTCCTCGCCAGAGTATGACGAGGAGTAGTGGCAGTGCTGCTTGCCAGAGTGTCGAGAGCACAAGCGTCGATGTTGACGTAGGCTTCTTGACTTAGGAGTCCAAGAGCCAGACCGCCGATGGCTGGTCTTAGAGGGAGCCAGGTCTCTTCCAGGTCCAGAAGCTCTTGGATGAGAGGTGGCAGATCAGCAGACTGGTCCTTCCCTCCCTGAGCGAGTGGCAGGACGTGGGTCCTAGACAGGGAGGTGTCAGCCTCTTCTGGGGACAACGGGTCAATGGACTCAAGCAATATCTCAGCTTGAAGATCAACCTGCGTCTCAACCAACTGGCCTGAAGGGAAGACCCTGGGGCTGGCAGCCTGGGCCGAGGAACCAACCGAAGTCAGAACCTCTGGAGAAGCGTGGGAATCAGAGGCCCAAGAGTGATCCCGATCCCACGATTGATGATGAGATCATCTGGTGGTCTCTTTTTTAGATTTGGATTTTGACTTAGTGCCCAAGGGACCCTGCCCATGGGTGTGAAGGGCCCGGCACAATTCTTTGAATGCCCCTGTGAAGAAGGCACCCAAGGAGAGCAGCAAAAAAGGCCTTAGCCGAGGAAGCTGGAGCTGGGCCTGGGCCGTGGCTTCCTCAAATGCCGTAAGCTGTTTGGTAGACCCCGCAGCCATGGAGACCACCCGACAGACATCCTTAGATTTGATGGGAAGATCCCGATCATCAGGACGACCCAGAAGCAGATGGGCATGGCGATCCTCTAATGTAGACGGATGAAAGGAGATCACGCTCTGGCCCAGGCAGTAGACTCCCATTGTGTGCAGATCTGTCTAAGACATCTTTTGACCACAGGCACATTTTCGGAATCCAGGCACTGACTTTGTATCGTCCATACCGGAGATCAGAAGGAGTAAGCCTGAAGACAAAGTTTTTTTTTTAATTCAAAATTTTAATACACAAAGGGCCTTCTCAGTGTTACAGCAGTAAGGAGGGAACCTTCTTCTTCCAGCAGGATGGAAGATCTGACATCACAGATGTTGCCCAGGGAGTTACCACCCGGGTGGGTGGGAGGAGCCAGCTTGAAGACATTCCAGCAAGCCTTAAAGGGGAAAGGAACACTGCCTGAAGTGTGGATAGAACACCATATCCACTTCCCTAGAAAATAGCATTAAGTTCAACTGTGGGAAAAGGAATCATCATTGACACAAGCATCGACAGAGCAGGTGTGAAGCCCAACTCTGATGAAGAACTGCTAGTAACAGTGGAAGTGGTGGGGCTCAGCACCTGAGGACCTCAAGGTTTGAGAGGTCTCGACGGGGGGCTGGGGCCGATGACTCAGAGGCAGATAGCCCCTCTACAGCCCTGTGATGGCTGGGAGAAGACTCCTCCATGGGGGGCTCTGACTGGAGCAGAAGCCTGCATGCAGCAAGGCGTCAATGCCAAAGTGGTCGATGTTGCAATCCCGGGAGAAGAAGAGAAGGAATCCAACAGGCAGCGGGATCATCAACGGTGGGGGGGGGTCCTTTGGCTGGTCCTTATCCCGACGAGAGTGTTTCCCTGAGGATCTGTTCCACGCCTTGATGTCCTGACAGCCCAAAGTGGGGGGGGGGCGCGCGGAAAAGCCCTTGCTCTCTGCTGGCTGCCTGCTGCTCCAAGAAGAACTTCTGCAGGGTTTACTTACATTGTTTCCGGGTGGTGAGGTTGCACTTCAGACAGAACTCACAGGTGAGAATGTTGTAGTCAGACCCATGACAGCAGACACAGAGTTCGTGATCATCAGTTGAAGAAATCTTCCTTCCGCAGCAGCAGTGACGGAAGAGGGCCGATGAGGGATTAGTTCTCGACATAGAAAGGCCAAAAGACTCACTTTAAACTAAAGTGATTCAAAGGCAGGTACCAAAGAAAAAGGTAAGTAGTTCTGGTGGTCGAACTCAGTGACCAAGCTTCCCCAGAGTCCTTGTGCGAATGGTCGACGGTGGGAAAGAACTAATGAAGGAGCGGGGCCGCCCACACTTATATAGGGCATATGACATCAGAGCCTAATGTCAGCATGGGCAGCCCCTACGAGACTGCTGCAGAAAAAGCTTCATTGTGATCCTGACGCCTGACGACTAAGTTCCATAGGTGTGACCTGATGACAGAGACATCACCGAAAAAGATCCTTTTCTTTTAACAATATGAATGTGATGTATGCTGTCACACTAATTGCAGACTCCTAGCAATACCTGTGAGGAGGGTTTCTGAGAAGTATTTTGGGGAATGGTTCTGAAGTACACACCTTTCAAACCTTGCATCCCTCCTAGAATTGATATACAGACAGAAGTGGGATACGTGAATGGAGGACCAAGTGGCTGCTCTGTAAACAACTAACAGAGGAACTTCTTAGCAGCTGCCATTGAGGCTGCCTTTCCTCCAGTGGAACAAACTCTAAATCCTGTTGGTGGCTCCCTGCCAGCCTTGTGATAACAAAACCAAATACAACAGACTCTTTATTTTAAGACTGCCCTTTCAGTAGCATGATGACTCTTACCTACTGTACCTCACCACGTTACAGTACAAGTAGTTGTTTTATGTTACCACTGATCTATTCAGTTTTGTGTCTGTCAAAACTCAGCCCATTTTATGTCCAGACTGTGGTATGAGGCCAAGGAAAAAATACAGGATTGTTATCAACTGGTTCAAATGGAAAGGAAAGACTGGCTTTGGTAGACACATCACATTTGTACCGAACATCTTTTTCTCCTTATAAATGACCAAACAGTGTCTTTACAGAGTACCAGCACATCTCACTGACCCTCCTTGCTTATGTGATAGCTAATAAAAAGAAGAGTTTTCCACGTCACACACATCAGCTCAGAGGAGGCCATGGATTTGAAAGGTGGGCTCATCAGCTGAAATAATGCAACATTCAAATCACAAGGAGGAACTGGTTCCTTTACTGTAGAACACAAGTGATTCAGCTAGACACCTAGAGATAGCCTCGGCCATGGGACGAGTAATGGTGACTGGCTGGAACAAGGGTGTTAGCCACTACGATTTGAGCTCTCACTGGAGGCCTTGCATTCAAAGTCAGGCCAACTGAACAACAAAGGTCATGGATGCCATCTGGCTGAGAAGTTGAAGGAAATCTCAAGCCAGGCACCCATCCTGAATATGGAAGGAGTTGAGCACATTCCATCACTTCCAGAGCCCACTTCCACAGCAGCAGAGCGAAGGCCTCCCTGAAGTCCAACTGCGCATAGTTAAACTCCACACACTGTGATTAGATCACCTGCAACTTCTCTACGTTCAAAATAAACCCCAAATTGCAGAAGGGCTCCATGGCCAGCTGCTGAACTGTTTGAGTCTCTGTGGGCTACTGGCCTTAAATCCACCATTCGTCCTGATAGGGTAATATATGGATCCCACTCCAACAAAGGCAGGGTGCCCCCACTGCCAGAACCTTGGTTAAGACCCATGGTACTGAAGAGAGGTGAATGCTATTGCTCTGAACTAGTACAGGTTATTCAACAGCTAAACCACAGGAACCAGTGACCAGGATGCAGAACCAGTCTCCTATTTCCATTGAGAACATCATTTCGCACAGTGTTACCATCCTGAATTTGTGAAGTAAGATATGGTGGTTTCGAGACCATATAGATCTAGAATAAGGCACCAGCTGCCTGTCCAGCTTCATGACCAGGAAGTAACTGGACTTGGGCGGGCACTAGGTGCTAGATCACGCACTGTCTGAAGAGTAAAAACACCTCCTCTCTGAGCACATGAAGAGGATGCAGGAGTTGCACGCAGAACAGATGTCTGGTGAAGCAGAACAGCTATAACATAAAGTCATGTGAGAGACCACAGTTAGTGATCACCAGCACTCATCGGTCAGTTATGATCTCCGACAACTGGGGCAGAATATGTGTCAAGTGGCCAAAAACTAGGAGATCAAGGTAGGACTGGGGGGGTGGGGTGGGGTGGGGTCGGGGGCTGATGGCACCCAGACCACGTCACTTTGCAAAGGGGTAAAGTTTGTTGGCATCTTTTCTGGTGCCGCAGCCCCCTCAATCACTACCACTGCCACAGCTATATCAGTTATTGTAGGGCTTGTTTCTCTGCCTGCGTCCTTAGCTTCTGTTTTGAAAAAACAAGGAGGAATAGGCCTGCCCCCGCTGCTGGACAAACCTGATGCTGTTTGGCATAGTCGAAGACAAGACCACCTTCTTGGTATTTTTGGAACCTTAAATCTCCCTCAGGATGCTGTCCTTCTAGAGGCTGAATAGCAGAAACCCAGCAAACTGCAGATCCAGGACCTGTGCAGGATGTCCAGATTAAAGGGAAAGGAGCGGAACCACTCACATCGCCATACATCCCCAAAACACCTCTGACTGATCCGTATTAAGCTACAGATGGTGTTTCAACACTGCTAAGCCACATTTGAGTCAAGATTGTCACAAACCCATTCAGCAGGTCAGGCCCTCTGCTCCTACAGTGCTAACCTCCGAGCACAGTATTGTGAATGGTTAACAGAACAGGGTAGCTCTCCTGTCTGTTTTGTGGGTTCAAATCAAACTTTGGTCTCAAGTTCTGGAGGGATTCAAACTGTGAATCTCTTGCTAGTGTACCCAATGTACAGGCTCAAATAAGTCTGCTCTTCGGGGGCGGGGGCAGATATCTTTCGCCTACGGGCACCTACCCAGGTGTACAAAATGAACCCTTAAAAACCCTATTGAAGACCTCAGAATAAATGCTTACCTTTTCCCAGTTTGGTAAAACCAGTAAGCTTTGTACAGTGTCAGCTTTAACCATATATGCTTCCCTTGTCAAAGAAAGAATTTCAAAGGCACACCAGGTAGTCTCTAAAAATAGAGGTTTACTTAAAATAGATAAAAATGTAAAATGTAAAACACAGAACCATATATCACAAAGTATACAATCTTTTAAAACAATAAGGTTTAAAAAGTGCAAATTCCTACCAATAATACACTTAGACCTGTCTCCCTAATGTATTCTTATCTTCTTATAGTGCTGTAGATGTTTCTTTTTTAGAGTCCAAACATGTGTGTCTATAAAGGTCTGTTACAGCATAATTAAAACACTGTCTTGACCCTGCCTTCTTCATATCATCACACAGCTACTCCTCTGTTTATTAAAAATTATACAATCAGGATGTCTTGTGTCAGGAGGTAAATTAATAGGTGACATCAGCAGAAAAAACTTGTTTCCCCATATGACTTCCCAATTCAGTCTGTAATTTTCCAAGTCCTTTCTTTCATCCATGAGCAGCATCCTCTCTCAAGGACATCAAAGGACCTTTTATGACTTTGCACCACAGTGACATAACCTGTGCTCTTTTTTTTTTTAAACGTCATAAAAGTTTATGATTTTCTTGCCTAGCAGCTGGTAGCTACAATTAAGCTAGATAAACAGGAGATCCTTAATTTAGGTCTCTTCTAGCCTGTAATTATCTCCTGGCTTTTATCTTCTAGCTGAAACAGCATGTCTCATGAGAGACACTCGATACACATTTTTATATCACAAAAAGCATAGCTTAATCAGAACCAGCTGTCCAAGCGTCACAAACATTTCTTCTCCTGATGCTTAGAGGGGTTGGGGAGGGAATATCTCAATTCAGTAGCTGCTGCCCACAGACATGATGGGAGCAGGCAAAACAGCCAGAATAGTTGGCCTGACACTTACCCACACTGAGCCTGCTATGTACATGCCTCACTGCTTCATGCACTCAGATTCCTTCCTTCGGGAGTAGCATCAACAGCGCCACCCATCTTGCACTTATTCAGTATAGCACTCGACCCATACCATAGCCAGCTAATAACTACCCACCCAGTCACCACCCCACTATAGCCAGAACAGAAATATATTTATTTTACTTTTCAAAGACGAACAAAGGTGAGCACTGACTTCTCAGTGTTTCCTGCATTCTTTCAATGCGCATTGCTGATTTACACTACAGCGCCAGCAATGCATATTAAAACTAGACAGTAAAAAGTTAGAAGACTGTGCTCACCACTGAATGGCTTCAGAAAGTAAAACAAAATGTCAAAATGTATGTCTTTATTTTAACCGTACTAAGGTGGTGACTGGGTGGATCACTGTTAGCTGTAAGTGGGATGGGCTTTCTAAACTTAAGAAATCAACACAGTAGTGCTTGCGTGGCAGATGGACAGGTGGGTGCAGGGAGGGAAGGGGAATGTGCACAATGAAAGAAAGGGGGTTAAACAGGAACCATATACAGTACTACAAAAACATACTTTGGTCAGAGTTGATATGGCTATGGAGAGCTTTTGGGATGCTTTTATCCATTATTTCTAATGAATCTGGACAATGCAGATCTGCTGAGAGGCAGTTTCAATGTGGTCTTCCTTTTACATATTTATACAATGTGTCTTCCTAGCATGGCATCTTATTTTCGTGGGGCTCTACATCTACACAATATTATGCTGCATCGCGTAAAATCAGAACACACTGAAAACAATATTGTACATCTGGACTAGGCTACCCTGAATAAATACATTATAAAAATGGTAAAATCATAACCCCACTGAAAACAAGATACTGCATTTAATCTGGGACATCCTGAGTAAATACAGTGCAAAAATGTGAAAATGAAGATCCCTATGACAATGAGATGTAGCATCTCCCCTGCGCTATCGAGGATACAAAATATAGGATAAGAAATATTTAAAGGAAATCTACTGTAAACTGAACATCACTGTGTTCACTGACATAAAAAGTTTCTTTATTGTTTTATAACATATTAGATTGCAGTACTTACTTTGAATGTTGCAGCCATGTGGACGGTGTGTTCAGTGTGTGTGTGTGTGTGGTTTGCAGTAGCTCAATAAATTTTTTTCTCCCAAAAGCATAGTAAAAAATGCATGCTGACTGCCATATATTTAGCCTGGATAGTTCACAGAAGACCTGACATATGTCTGAGACAGTGCTTATCGGACAGTGTCTTAACAGGTTAAAAAAAACAGTGTAAATCTTTTTAGATTAGTTGCTGGGGAAAGGTGACATTTATGAGGTATGAATCTTTCTTGAAAGACAATACCTGCCCATCTGAAGCTAGTAGCAAGAAAATGTTTAAATGCTAAGTATTTAAATGTGCAAGTTGTTGCATTCTGTAGGGGGTAAACAAATCTCCAGTTTAATAGGCACCAATATGTAACAAGATGTTTCAGTTTCCTGATGGCCATCTGATAAGCAGCTTGGAGTTCTGTCTACAACATTCTAAACAGAAAAAAGGAGCATTTTATTGCAACTGGCATAGTGGTTTATAGTTGTGGAAGGATACATTGAAAACTCCACAAATGTGTTCCATGGTTTTCCATTTTTCCAGCTATAGACGGCAAGATGGCTGTAGGCTCCGCCCACAGCTATAAAAATGTGCACAATCATACACAAACAAAGCTGCGTTTCAATCTCAGGGTTGTGATGACACAGCTGGGACCACCCAAGCTTCGCTCTCGAGGTCTATGATGTCATCACAACCCCCTGATGGAAACACGGCCTTGCACATGGTTGTCAATATATTCTATATGAGCAACCCATCAGTTTAAATCCCACTGGAAAAAATATAAATTAAACTAAAATCTACTGGAAGAGGCTGACTTGATCTATGCAATGTTTACATCTATCCACCATTATCATCAAAAATTCACACACAGCAGCAGTGTGATATCCATCCACTGAAGGGCTCGTATTTCTACAGGACCATTTTGCAGTGCCCAACATGAAATTGGCTATCCCAACCCGTTTAAGAGCCAAATGAGTCCAAATGAAGATCTCCAACATCCAATAGAAGGGGTCACTGAGTTTTCCTGTGCCTTCGAAGTTACGATTACAGAGACTGCCATGGTTATTTACCATCCAGGTCACTGCACAACTACTATCTCTGTGGTGGCATTTTGGGACACAGAGATGGCAGTATATCACCAGCACTCAACAGTTCTCTAGGGTTTCCAGTACATAACTGTATACACACACACACACACACACACACACACACACACACACACAGAGTGCAAAGACTGTCCAAGTCTGTACATCTCTGTCTCATTTATGCTTTTGTCAGGCATGTCCGAGAATGGTTTCAACCTTCTGGTAAAACTAATAAAATATAAATAATATAAAACTGTCACACATTAGGAGGGAAATCCTTTGTGATACCCCTCAAAACCCTGGTCTGCTGTCAAAGAGAAGGTGCTGTCCCATACTGTATACCAACATTTTAAAGCAGAAATTCATATTACGTCTTGTTATACAGTAAACATTAAGAACATGAAAGTATTTCTACAGTGTTTTGAGCGTCAGGCTCTGAAATAATGTGTTGTTCCACATTTTGCCTCCTTTCCCCACATCAAGTCCCACAGTCCAATGACAAGGGCCTGAGAAGTATGCTCCAACTACTGACTGAGCCGGGATCAACACAGTACAAATGAGGGTTGGGTCACTAATACAGTGGGCTCTCAGATTTAACTTACTACAATAATGCTTACTTCAGTGCATCTTGCACAAAGCTATGCGAGCATCTGAAAGGGTACAAAGTAAACGTTTGAATAACAGGACAATCTGAATATCACATAAATGTTCTAACATCTTTTAGACCAGGCAGTATTCACACTGAAATGGGAAAAAAATCACCTTTGTTCCACCTTTTGTTTGCAGATTTCCAGTTAAAGGAAATTTCTAAGATTAGGTATAGGGCTCCAAAGCCCATCACACCTTACTGTTGCGGTAGTCCTATTAGGCAAAAATAACAATTTTTTAATTGTGTCCAGTAACGGAGGGAAAGGAACGTTAATCAGGCCGTACTGTTGGACAGCTTATCGCTTCTACTTCCCGGTCCACCTACTCACCTCCACCCCTGTGCTCAGATGTTTTGTAACTTCTTACCAAGGAGAGTGCGGGGGCGTGCCCCATTGAAACCTATGGGGAAGGGTTTCACAATGTTTTTACAGATATATAAGCAACCTCTGATAAAAATGAAAGCTACTGCTCTGACAGGAAGATCCTGCCACTCTTGAGGACCAACCTTTGCTTACATCTACTGCAACAGTTCTTCTATTTCTTAGCCTAAGCTAGCCTTTACAATTTCTAGTCTATAAGGTTGGCCACCTATGGGCATCCTTTTCCCTTTCTTGACTATGCTGTAGTGTCCTCTTTAATTTTCCTTTTCCCTCTCAGGTCCTCGTACAGGGAGGTTATTGTGGTGACCTCCGAGCGTATGTAAAACAGGTTGTGTTTATCGTTGTTGGATTTAGCATGTAATAGCACTATGTCATAAAATACCTTGATGTATGTACCTTATGTTTATGAAACCTGTAAATGTTGAAAATACTATGACACTAGGTGTTTTTGATAAAGGTAAAAACGACTAGGTGACTGTTATAGAAATTAAGTTAGTTGTGCTATTTAAAATGCAAGTCAATCACTGTAAACTGAACAAGTCTGAAATTTCATTTTGATTTGCATATACCCCATGATGCTTTGCATTATGGACGTCTGTATGATGTTGTATTTCTTTGAAACCTGATTTGTTGCCAGTCCCCTTTGGGGTAACCTTTTTTCAGTGCTTCTGCACTGAGGGTCTTTTGTTTTAGCTTTTTTTTTCTTATTTAAGCCCCCACTACCCAAGTAAATGGGGCCCACATAGGGATGAAGGGTTTTCACCAAAAAGTGTTTAGATCAGAGATCAGTGTCAATACACTGGCTAAATGCACAGAAAGGTCATGCAAAGTCAGTTGCTGCAAACTTATGTACTGAAGAAGGAATATGCCATTGCTTAAGGTTATTTATTGTATTTTAAATAAATATCACACAGAGATTGTGTGTCGAACTTGAAGTTTGGTGTCTGGTCCATCTGTTATCCCGCAATCCCACCACAGACTTGTTGTAAGAAGTGAATAACTTGCTGGAGGTGTCTGGATTGGCCGAAGAGGGACGTCTTCTGGTCGATATCGGCCAGATATCCCAGGTGGACCAATGTACCAGGAGTTGCCAGAGGACAACCCGGAGAAGAGAGTCCGAGGGGTTCTGACCAGAACCATGGCTGACAGATGGAGAGAAGCTGCTACCTGGACTAGACCTGGGAGCTCGGAGGAAGGCTAAGCCTGAAGACAAAGAAGAGATGCAGGTCGAGGAAGACTGTAGGTACAAGAGACAACACCCAGGAGGTGGAGACCCTGATGAGGATGATCCACTGGATGAGTGGGCAATGGCTGGAGGCAGACCGACTATGCAGGGAGGCAGAACACTGGTGCCAGGTGCTCGAGATGTTCCTGCCAGACAGTTTGATAAAGATTTGGAGGAGGATTTTTTGTGGGCTCACCTGGAGGAGGACCCCCTGACTGACCAGGATATTCCTTTGTTTGCTGTGCTCCCAGGATGTTATCTGCTGGAGGTCGGAGATGCAAGTATGGAACTTGAATGTGAGACCCAAGACTGTGCCTAGTGATATTTTACTGAGGCTGAAGACTCCAAGCAAGCAAGGAGAAGCCTATGTGGCTGAAGGGCCTTTTTCTTGTCTTGATGCAGCTAAATCTATTAACAGTATTGACTGGGGTATACTGCAGGCTAAAGATGCTAATATTACCAAAATGTTACAATATGTTAAGATCAAGTTGGTGGTACGTGTGTTTTATTTTTTTTGTTGAAAAACCTACAAAGGAGGAGGTGGGTGCAAAATGGATTGGAACCTGTGTTGGGGTAACACCAAAAGAGTGTCTATCCTCAGGTGTCTGTATCTGTAGCAAATGAAATGAATCAAGAGACATGGTGGGTTTATGTAGAGGGACTGAACCTAGGACTGGGCCTCTGCTTAAAACTGACATGTCTGGTGGGGTTGGAGCAGGTAATTACTCACCCCAGAGAAAGATTCTCTATGATTCTGGACTTTACAGATGTCCAGATTTTTGCTTAAGAAATATGACATACTGTCCTTAAAAGGAGATGGGAAGGTACTGTTAGTCTCTGTTGAGAAATGTGTTGATGCCTTAGGGTAAAGAATGATGATATTCACTATGTTTAAAATGTAATGTTTATCGTTAACAGGGATCCTGAGACAGAGCTTCTGAAGATGGATGAGTGGAAGCTCCATCCCTTCCTGCGACAGGACTGTGGTAAGCAGTGTGCAATAACTGCTTCCCGCTTAAGGTGGGGGATATGTGACAGGAAGCTCTTGCCACTCTTGAGGACCGACCTTTGCTTAAATCTGCTGCAACAGTTCTTCTATTTCTTAGCCTAAGCTAGCCTTTACAATTTCTAGTCTATAAGGTTGGGCACCTATGGGCATCCCTTTCCCTTTTCTGACTATACTATAGTGTCCTCTTTAATTTACCTTTTCCCTGTCAGGTCCTCGTACAAGGAGGTTATTGTGGTGACCTCCGAGCGCATGTAAAACAAGTTGTGTTTATCACTGTTGGATTTAGTATGTACTAGCACTATGTCATAAAATACCCTGATGTATATACCTTATGTTTATGAAACCTGTAAATGTTGAAAATACCATGGCACCAGGTGTTTCTGATAAAAGTAAAAAGTACTAGGTGACTATTATAGAAATTAAGTTAGTTGTGCTATTTTAAATGCATGTAAATTGCTGTAAAGTGAACAAGTCTGAAATTTCATTGTGATCTGCATATATCCCATGATGCTTTGCATTATGGAAGTATGTATGATGATGTATTTCTCTGAAGCTTGATCTGTTGCCAATGCCCTTTGGGGTAACCCTTTTTTCAGTGCTTCTGCACTGAGGTTCTTTGTTTTTAGCTTGTTTTGTTTTTTTTCTTATTTGAGCTCCCACTACCGAAGCAAACGGGGACCACATAGGGATGAAGGGTTTTCACTGAAAAGTGGTTAGATCAGAGATCAGTGTCAGTAGGTGCTGGCTAAATTCAGAGACAGGACATTCATAGTTTATTGCTGCAAACCAATGTACTGAAGAAGGAATATGTCATTGCTGAAGGTTATTTCTTGTATTTTAAATAAACATCACACAGATTGTGTGTTGAACTTGAAGTTCAGTGTCTGGTCCATCTTTTATCCCACAACCCCTCCACATGCTCAACCAATAGGGCCCCTATTAGTTGAGCAATGGCTTTCATTTTTATCAAAGATTGCTTAAATATCTGAAAAGAAATTGTGAAAACCTTCCTCATAGGTTTCAATGGGGCATGCCCCCACGCTCTCCCTGGTTAGACGTCACAAGCCATCTGCGCGCAAGGGTAGAGCAGGCAGACAGGGAAGTGGAAGGGATCAGCTGGCCAGCAGCACGTCCCCGTTTATGATCCTTTCCCTCCCTTATTGGACACTATTAAAAAATTCTATTTTTGCCTAGAAGGTCTATTGCAACAGTAAGCTAACCGGTTATGGCGCCCAAAAGACTAAAATATTATCCATTTCCTTTAAAGAATATGAGTTATGGCCTGTGCTCATGTTACCATATTAGGTGAACACAGTGCCTTTGTGAGGTGCCATCTTTTTTTTCCCCATATATATTTTAGTAGACTTTTTACCCCATTTTACTCCCATCCCCGGTCTCTCGCACGCCATGCATCGAGACACCCTCCCTTCATGCCACCCCCTCCACCTGCTCAGACACCGGACCGCCACCCGGTGGCGGCGGGACTACGGGGGATAACCACCTCACCCAGCAGGGGACAGCTGCCGTGAGGCTGCTCAATCCTGCTCACCTCCCCATGCCGGCTCCCCGACCAGAGGTCTTTTCCGAACTCGGGTCACTGGCATAGCACAAGGTAAGGCTGCGCTACCGGGCCGGCATGAAGTGCCATCTTTTGCATGAGATGTTGAACCATTTGCCTGTCCTGGTGGTTATTCAGGTGGATAAAAAAGATCCCAAGGCATTTCTGTAAAGGATGTATAATTTCCCTGTGTCCTAGCCACATTTTCCCCATCCATAAATTCACCAATCTATTAACATGGTTTAATATCAATCAGTGCTTCCTCATCTTCCAACTGCCCCCAGGACGAGGGAAAGAGGGGGGAAGGGAAATTGTTTAACCAGGAAAGGCACACTAAGCCAAAGGTTGTTTTCAGGTGCAAACTGGGAGCACCAGGAAGTTAAGTGACTTGCTCAAGGTCACACAGTATGCAAGTGGGGTCTATGGGATTCAAACCCAGGCCTCCAGGTTTGCACTTCGGTGCCCTAACCACAGTGCTATACTGCCTCTAATGAGGCAAACAAAAAAAATATTTCCTAGACCTCCTTTCCCAATCATGAAACAAATATATCTTATTACAATGTTAGTTCTCAGCAGGGGCCACCTATTTATTTCTGTTAACCAGAAAATTAGGACAAGGAAATACTTCCCATTTTCAGCCTTATCCCAAAGTGTGTGTGTGTGTGTGTGTGTGTGTGTGTGTGTAAAATACAGATGAAAAGCAACCAATATTGGACCATGTTAATCAGTTGGTGGGTTCCTGAACACCAGGAAGCAAGAAGTTCCTAAAGTAAGGTAATGTGTATATGCCTGCCTTCAACGGTGAGTGGCATGGAGACAGGGGGTTCAAAACATTTTATTTGCCAAACCTTTCTTCAACAAGTAAGGCTAAGTTTTAACTGTACCTAATTTGCATATTAACCCACTCAAGCTTTTTCAACTTTTTAAACTAGGAGGTGTTTAGAACTCACCCAGAGTGTGTGTGTGTATGTGCGCATGGGGGGAGCTGAACTGGTTCATTTATCCCAAACAGCAATGCCTGTCTAGTTAACTCAAATATTACATTTCCACATTAATCTGTAGCAAATGAAACAATGTAAGTGTATAATTTACTACTTAGCTAAAGAGCTTTACAAAGAAGCACTTTTCCATTCAAATCTCAATAGAAATGGATAATTAAACTGTGTTTGGAGTCTTTCATAATGAGGATCACCTAAATCGAAGACCCACAGTCTAAAATGCTCACAGGCCAGGTGGCCAACAGCCACATACAAATCACTGATAGCTATTAAAATTAGATCTCAGTGAACACATGACAAGTAAGTTTTGGGTACAGTGCTTGTGTAGTATAATTACATGAAATGGTCACCATCAGAGAAGCAACGGGCACTAGAAATTTTTATCTATTAGCCACAAGGTAATAAAACACAATGATGTTTTCTTTTTCCCCTCTTTTTTCTCTCCCATGCCTGGCACCTCACTCCTTTGTGCCCCTTATGCAGCTGCATACCTTCCCACTGAGCTCACTGCTTACTGACTCCCCCCCCCACCATCCAGTCACCTACAGAATGTGTCCATGCATGCCTCCGCAGCAACTCCAGTGTATTCCTGGCGAAGGATGGCTCCCTGCTCTCAGGAGACAGAAAGAACATCAGCAACCAGAGAAATGGCCAGGGGCGGGGGTGGCGGTGGCACCATGGAGTAGGCTGGTGAGAAAGATGCAGAAAACCATTATTCGACACATCATCCTCCTCCCCACAACAGTGTGAATGTCACAACATCTAGAGGGGGATGTACAGCAGCATGCTGTCATGCATGCAACCAAGTCTGCCTCCACTGAGCCACCAACAGTAGCCACTCTAGGATCAGTACACACCATGTCCTCCCTCCAGAGGAGGAGAGTGCCTGCACGGATGCTCTCTGCCCTCTCCAGCTACCTTTGTTCCACCTGTACGGGGCGCTGGGGTAAAAATTCAGGTGCCTGTGTGACAAACAGGTGCCTTACTGCTTAGCGACATGGCGCCAGCTACAATGATTTTTTTTAATACCTTGTTTACAATTTTTTGATACAACTACTGTCTGTTTGCAAAGGAGCCACAACAGTGAGTACATTTTATCTTAGTACGCAGCTCGTAGCTGCAGTGCTGTCACTTACAAGTAACTCCAACAGGAACTCTTTCTCATAGGTAGTATCCTCATTTTCAGGCAGGGCTGGTAACAGACAGAGATATGATGCCACCTTGTGGAGAGTATTGGGACTGCAAGATAAAATAGAAGAGTTACTGTATTTATTTATTGAATTTTATTAACTAAGGTAGACCCACCAAGACTGAAAGTCCCTTTTTCAGGGGCGACCTGGAATTAATTACACAGCAGAAAACAATGCAAAAGAACTGGAGTTACATACAAGCCAGTACAAAATCACACTTGATTCATTAGACACAGTTTAGAAAATATTCAAGAATTTACAACAGTATGAGAGCAGGCAAGAATACTAAGCTACAACTAGACAAGGAAACTACAAGTCTAAGTATTCATGAGTCTAGTGAAGATCCTGATTGGCTCCGGATTAGTCATTGACATCTTAGATATGACTGATTCAGCTGCCAACTGACACCAGGTGGCACACACCGCTAGTGCCCCTCCACTCAAAACCTAGAAAAATAGGTAAAAACAAAAGTTGCTATTGCGATTCGACTTATAAGTGCAGTACCAACCTCAAAGTCAGTCATCTCCATTAATAAATGACCAGCCAGAGAAAGGTGAGCCACGGGCCACACATCCCCCTAACTGGACATTAATCGCTCAGAAAAGATTGGTTTCTTGGTCATTACTGCTTAAACAATGATCGCCAATTAAAAGGTACTATTCAGCAATACCAGCAGCATTGGCTGCGCTCTAGTAAATAGATCTTTAAGCTCTTTCTTAAAACCTCTAAAGGAGGAACAGTTCTGTAACACCGCTGGGGAGGGTGCTCCAGAATAATGGAGTGGAGGTGGCAAAGGACCTCTTGCCTCAGCTTGATTTAACCCCATGCACCTCGAGTACAGTGCAGGTAGAGGATCATAACACCCTCCTAATTTAGAAGTTTAGAAACATGAACACCTTGCTGGCTAGAGGGGATGGAGACTTTGACCAGTGGTGGAGCACTAGTGGCAAAATGCCCGATTTCTGTTGTTTAGGAATTTGAGTTTGTTTATTTCAGTGCTCCTCGAGGAATGGAGAACTGGGACATCATACAGTAGTATGGGAAGCAAAGTACTATTTGCTGTGGCTAGCCGGACATCCATAGTGAGACAGGCACTTAAACAGTACAAGGGAACCATTTTCTGGTGAAGAGATTTAGTCATATTGTTCACACGAGTTCTGGGAGAAAACTCCTGATCCAAATACACACCAAGGCACCTCATGGACACTACAACTTCAATTTGGGATCCTGATGAGGTAGACAAATTTAGTAAGGGCTGTCTTGCCATTCCCAGGTGACTAGAGCCAAATAGTACAGCTTTTGTCTTTTTTGTGTTAAGTACCACCTTATTAGCAAGAAACCCTCCTTCTAACTCCCTGAACTCATCTGCAAGCTAAATGCCATTTGACTGGCATCATCTGAGCAACTATAGAAGACAGCTTCATCTGGTACAACTGCTGTTTGTCTCCCCACCCCACCCCCAAACAATTGCTTGGCATGTCGCTTACACATAGGAGGAAAAAAAAAAAAAAGGACCCAGTATTGAACCTTAAGAGATATCATCAGTGATGGGTTTGCACTACCAGTAACAGTAGCTCTTTGAGAGAATCTCCTCTATAGAGACATGCCTTTGGAACTTTGAGACGTTGAGGTCAGGACTACTCGGAAACTTCTGCCTAGCTGGGAACCCCCCACACTGACATATGTCGGTGCAGCCCTTGTAATGTGAGCAGCCCTATACCTCCTACGTTTCCAGCCAGAGACAAGTTCGGAGCTGTATCCTACTAAAAGGGACAAAAAAACAATACCAAGCAGGCTGACAGGAGAGGCAGCGATTCCTGAAAGAGAAAAGCCAATTTGGAAGGGTGCAAAAAAAAACCAAAACCAAGACCAAGTGTGCAATAGTAGGCATGTCTTCAGGAGTATGCCACCTGAACTACAGAAGGGGTACGTGGGAGGATGAGCTCTAGCTGTATGGAAGAACTACAGAAGGGGTACGTGGGAGGATGAGCTCTAGCTGTATCCAAGAACTACAGAAGAGGTACAAGGGAGGATGAGCTCTAGCTGTATGCAAGAACTACAGAAGGGTACGTGGGAGGATCAGATCTAGCTGTATGCAAGAACTACAGAAGGGGTATGTGGGAGGATGAGCTCTAGCTGTATGCAAGAACTACAGAAGGTGTACATGGGAGGAAGAGCTCTAGCTGTATGGAAGAACCACAGAAGGGTATGTGGGAGGATGAGCTCTAGCTGTATGGAAGAGCTACAGAAAGGTACGTGGGAGGATGAGCTCTAGCTGTATGGAAGAACTGCAGAAGGGTACTGGGAGGATGAGCTCTAGCTGTATGGAAGAACTACAGAAGGGTATGTGGGAGGATGAGCTCTAGCTGTATGGAAGAACTACAGATAGGTACGTGGGAGGGTGAGTTCTAGCTGTATTGAACAACTACAGAAGGGTACGTGGGATGGTTGAGCTCTAGCTGTATGGAAGAACTACAGAACGGTATGTGGGAGGATGCGCTCTAGTTGTATGGAAGGGCTACAGAAGGGTACGTGGGAGGATGAGCTCTAGTTGTATGGAAGAGCTGCAGAAGGGTACGTGGAAGGATGAGCTCCAGCTGTACGGAAGAACTACAGATAGGTACGTGGAAGGGTGAGCTCTAGCTGTATTGAACAACTACAGAAGGGAACGTGGGAGGATCAGCTCTAGCTGTATGGAAGAACTACAGAAGGATATGTGGAAGGATGAGCTCCAGCTGTATGAAAGAACTACAGAAGGGTACGTGGGAGGATGAGCTCTAGCTGTATGGAAGAGCTACAGAAGGGTATGTGGGAGGATGAGATCTAGCTGTATGGAAGAACTACAGAAGGGTACGTGGGAGGATGAGCTCTAGCTGTATGGAACAGATTCTCTTGAACATCTACTTTTCCTGACAAGTAACTAACCTATTTTGCAAAGGTAGAAAGAAAGCAGCTACATGAAACACCACCAGTGCCAGAACATAACCATAAAATACAGGATCCAAGGAGTTTGGCCATTCAGTGTATCGACCAAAAAAAGGGACCTTTACTGCTAGGTCGAGTTAAAAATACATTTATTTAAAATGCTCAGACAAACAGGTCACAGCACCTGTTCTAACCATCAATGTTTCATGTCACACCGACGCTTTTTCAAGGCCTTGAAAAATCGTCAGTATGATGTGAAACTGTGTTGGTTAGGAGTGGGTGCTGTGACCTGTTTGTTTTAGCATTTTAAATAAATGTATTTTTAAAGGGAAACATACACAACTGATCAGGCCCCACCTCCATGTGAAGCAGGGCCCGATCAGCAGTTTCAGAAATAGGACACATTTCTTTGTTTGTCTTCCCCCTACATGCCACCGCTCTCAGCCACTCATTCAGGCTGTGCCAAGGCATCCTCTGATCCGTCCTGTTCTCATGCCCCATCCCTCACATTTGCAGTCCTTCCCAGGGTAACCCGGACGTAACCCTTCGCCGGGCAGGCCCCCCTCCTCCGAGGGGAGAGGCACCTGTGGGGCAGGTAAGCGCACTACTTGGCCCTGGGGTACTGCTAAGGGATGGATGGCTCCAGGACACTGATGGCATCGGACTGCCAGGCGGCCGTCATCTGGTTGAGTACGGAGCCAGTTTTTCTGGTGACGTTCCCTTGCTTGCATTGCTTCTGCATTATCCCTGGTCTCCACTGGAGGTCACTGCAGAGCGACACACTCCCACAACCCACCTCAAGAGAGGAGAGCATTCCTCCGGATGCTCGATCCTCTTCTCCCCTGCCGACCTCCAGTGCCCCGAGTCGCCAGCGTGGGTTGAGGTAAGGCTCCAGCGCCTCAACCCTCTGAGGCACCGGGCCGGCACAGGACACTTTTTTAAACTTACTGGGCATCATTTTATTTTAAATTCTATCTGGTTGATCTTGCGCCCTCTCCGCTGGAATTTTACAACTAAAAGCCCTCCCTGGCACACCCACAATCACCCGTGGCTGTCCCCAGTATGACGTGACCTGTGGAGAGCAGCCAGGGCTTGCCCATAGGATTACTATAGTGCAGCACCTTCAAAGAGCTATTTGAAGGCACAGCAATACAGATTACTACATTGCTGTACCTTCAAATAGCTCCAGTTTGGAGCCTACATGTGTCCATGATATACCGAGACCAAGTACAGACTGACAGGCTCCCTGGCAATCTGTACCTGGTATTGGTATATCACGAACACATGTAGGGCCAGATATTCAAACTGCGCCAGGCTGTGGCGCAAGCCTGGGAGCAGCTCAACTTGGCTGCGCAGGGGCGTGGACTGGGCGATATTCAATATTCAACAGAGCTGCGCCATGGCTCAGCCACGCGGCATATCGCACCCTGACACCTGCAGTGCGTGATGATGCAGTGGCACCGCCAGCGCCCAGTGGCCAGAGTGGAGCAGGGGATGCGCCACGCAGAAAGTTCCATCTGCGCTAGCGAACAACCGCCGATATTCAGTGCGATGCAAATGGGGGCCATAATGTATGCAAGGTGCAAATGGGGCCATTTGCATGTCATTATGGCCCCATTTGCATGCAGGTGCGCCAATCCCCGGCGACTTGCGCCCTACCAGGCAGCAGCCGTTGGGGACTGAAGTCCTCTGCAGCATGGCAATGTGCCCCACAGCCCGATCGCAGGCATTTGAATGATCAAAAAGAATCCTATATCCCTGGTGGTCCAGTGGACCGCTGTCAGCCCGATAGCGGGACTAAGTAAAGAAAATAAATGAATCCTATATCCCTGGTGGTCCTGTGGACCGCTGTCTGCCCGTTCGCAGGATTAAGTAATAAAAAAATGAATCCTATATCCCTGGTGGTCCACACTAGAGACTCCTTGCAGCCTTTCAACTGTAGTTTCGGGTCCTGATCGTCCCACCGGCCAAGGAGAAGCTGAGCCATGTGATCCTCCAGGGAAAAAGGGAACCGCACTGAGGGTGACAAGGTGTCAAGCTGATGAGGTGTCGAGCGGTTGGGGTAGTCAAGGGAGTGGGAGGAGTGTTATCTCTCCCAGTCTCACAACCAGCAGCGGTGTTTCTTGTGTTTCTTACCATGGTGGACAGGGCTCTTCATGAAGGCCTGGAGGGACCGACATATCTCACGGGATTCACCAGTGAAGGACATGCCAGTGTTGGCCCTAGCTGGGAGCAGCGCTGTAGACAACGAGGTGCCTGCAGCAGTGGCCGCCGCTGCCTCTTCCACGGCCACAAGTTGAGCCATTGACCCTGCCGCAACGGAGGCCTTCTTGTGACCTTTCGACCTCAGTTTTAGGTCCCGATTGGCTGGCCAAAGAGAAATTAACCCACACAATCCTCCAGAGAAGAGAGAGCACCATCTGGCACAGGCCCCAACCCAAACATCACGTTCCATCCTCGGGCACTACAGGCATGACACATGTGGATCCATACATAACATCTTCTGTCTGCATGTGATGCAAAATTTGAAGCCGGGAGCTGAATTTGAATCCTCGTGTTCCATCTTCTGTAACCGAGGCAGAAGCAGAACCGAGGAAAGAGGTAATACCAAAGAAAGCTTCATAGAAATAAAGAAAACTGACAAAGGTGTACTTTAGGCCCTACTATGCAAGGAGCTGCGAAGGAGGAGACTAAACTCTTCCAGCGGAAAGGAAGATCTGACATTAGGTGGTGGAGCCAGAGGATATACTGCCTGGGTGGTGGGAGAAGCTTAGCTTGAAGATGTTCCAGTGGAAGTGACACTGTGTGGATACTGAATTATATCCACACCCCTAGAATGTGATATTTGGAGCCGGATTCAGGATTGGAGAAGGATACAGCTGAGCAGCACTTTAGGGAGGGGAGACTGTGATAGCCAGAACACTAGTTTAGAAGAATCGGAAAGCTGATCAAGTATCTCTCAGTCTCAGAACAGCAGAAAGAGGACACACAGCCAGTGTGGAGAGTACCATGTTGCAACAAGCAAGCAGAATCTAAAGCTGCAGCTCGTGGACATTCATGTCAGTCCCAATTTCGTGTCTTGAAGCTTCTTTGTGAAGGTTAGTTGGGACTTTTAGAGAATCAGTGTGGGGGAGTGTAGTGTGTGATGCTTGGCCAGCTGGTTATGATTGCTGTATGATATTTGTAATATAAAACTACAGTACGTGATTGTCTCACATAAGACAGCCTGTGCTTCCATGGGTGCCCCCCCTTCCCCAGGTTTCAGTGAAGCTGCAGGATATCTAAACTGACCAGGATATCTCTGTAATGTAATGTAATTACCTTCCTTGAGAAATTGCACCTTATGGCCTTTTTATGACCTCATGTTTTTGAAGTGGAAATCAAATGCGAGTTTATGACTTCAAAAACAGGACATCATTAGGCTGATTCCTGTTGGGTTTTTTTTTTTGCAACACATTGATGACAGTGTGGGATGGCTAAGTTCAAATGAAACGTGTAATTAAGGAGTTATGTATAGGAAATTTCTTTTTTCTTCTGATGGCACCTTATTTAAAATACCTCTTGAGAGAAAATCATTTTTTGTTATTTTACATTCTAAAAGGAGGAGCTAGATGACTCACAGAAGGGGTGTGGAGACACAGTTTAAACCGATACTTGTGTCTGAAATGAATGTCGTCATTTTGGGACTCTAGAGAGATACAATTCTCTAATTTAACTGTACTTACAGAGGTAATACATTAGCTAGAAAAGATCTAAATGTATTTTGGTAGGAGTTTGTTCTGTAGATTTCCTCGTTTTTCTTTTATGTGATTGTGATGCTCTTTGATATTTGTTCTGTATTTTATCTCACTGTTTTTACCCATTTTTAGTAAACATATTCTTTACGATACTGCCTGGATGTGTCTTCCAAGTTCTTTTTCCATGTGACGTATAAATGGTTAAGTCTGATAATTGTTCAACAGTTTGATGGTGCTACTGAGCTTGAATAAAAAGGTAAGAAAATACCTAAGGTCTCTCATAGAGTTTTAAAGGGGCACTGTCAGCTTTGCTCGTCTATCTTTCACTACATGTCAGCAGTGTGCCTCTTGGCATACACATACCACAGATTGCCCCTACTATGCCCGTATGGATGTAAAACTTGATGAATGTTATTAGTTTACCCAAATTTTGAGTTAAGAGTTATTTGTTGGTTGCTCGGCCTGACAAACTCCCCCACCAACCGGAAGCATATGCAGGACGAGAGCGTGCGTCTGCCACAAGCGCAGTCCAGAAGTGTAATTTTTGGACACTGCAAGTGGAAAATGAAGTTAATCCAGTAGAGCAACCCTTTGTAAACTGTTGTTGCCATGTAGCGCCAAAAACCGAGCACTGAGGGGAGAGCAAAACATTTTTTAAAAACGGGACTGAAATCCCATGCATGCACAATTGTGGTATGTTCTTGCACATGTGCGGGATCTTTACTTGTGTCGCACTTGCGCGTGTGTGTAGGATTGAGGCGCTGAATGCCACACCTCGCGCCACACAGGTGACCCAAGTTCTGAAATGGACTCTGGTTGCTCGGGGGGTTGAGGGGTTGCAAGGAAGGATTAAGCATCTGTGGACAGCTCTTCTTCCTAGGGGGAGGTGGGATCATGTGGCGCACTGTACACTGGCATCCAGGGGTGGCTGGCTATTAGCACAGCATGCCGCCAAGAATGGGGAAGGGCCCATGACCAGGGCACTAGGCTGCTTCCGCAGAGGTGGAGACAGCCGGTCCACCCATTGCACGGTCGTGGGCCCAGAGGGAAAAAGCAGCACAAAATTGGGAGCCACCAAGGTCCATGATGACCCAACTACCAGGTCAGAGAACGAGTCCCTCCAAGGGAGGTACCGGAGCTCCCTGTCAACATCCTCCAAAAATAATAAATAAAAAAAAAGTAAATAAACAAAAAGGAAACTAAAATGTTTTTGCACACAAAGTACACATTGGGACCAGCCCTACACTTGAGTGCGGGGCCCTTTGAGCTGACCATTTCTATTAACAGAGAAAGATTGTGCAATTATAACCTTACATGGGCAGAATGTTTTCTTTGTCCCTCTCTCAGCTGCAGATAATCTGTAAATCAGATTTCACACAATCTGTAATCACACCTTAAACAGTACTTTCAGTGTCATGTTCTGATATTTTTGTCTGTACAACAAATGTCAATTTGGAGATAAAAAACAACACAGACAGGATACAGGATTGGCAAGCGGTGTAAGAAAGAAAACCTCCCACTCTATACCTCTGCCTGCTCTCCAACCCCCATTCTCCATTCCTGTTTTAAAAAGATAAATAAAAAATTATCTTCTTTCCCCAGACTCCATTTCTGGTTGCTACCTGCAAGGGAAGCACTCAGTCGGGCTTCATGCTCCTCTAATAATTATTAAAAAAAAAAATAGTTTCCATTCAATTCTCTGTTCCCCAAACTCCATTCCCTTGCTGGTCCCAAGACAGGAATAGTGATGTCACACACTATCAAACTACAATGGTGTGATAGATGTAAATGTACTTTAAACCTGTATTAGAATTTGAGAGCACTTGCATTTGCTGAAGATCTCATAATAATAAAGACCTTTAAGTTCCTAAAAGGAATGAACAAAGTAAAATCCGAGGAACTACTCCGCAGGAATACTGAATCTAGAATACAGACAGGAGTGGAAGCTGGGGGGGGGAGAGAGGATTACAAGAGGGACATGAGGAAGTTCCTTTTTTATAGAGAGAGTGATTAAACAGTGGAACAGTCTACCAGCTAAGGTGGTGGACACCAAGGTCATGAACAGCTTCAGATACGGTTGGAACAGATTTAAGGGCTTAACAGTCACTCAACGGGGATGCAGCAAGGCAGGAAACAAGTGGGCTGGTGGCGTGGGCATGAATCCCATACAGGCACTGGGCCTCTGGGTAGGATGGGGAATGATGGGCAGACTAGGTGGACCAGTACTCTTTTGCTGTCATCAACTTCTATGTTTCTATATCAAAACACAATCAAAGAAAATGAAAAACTTTACACCTCAAAGTTACAATAAAGCTATAACAGTGCAAAGTTCTACAGCCTGTATCATCAGTCAAGGTAGAAGGCCAGCTCAAGCAGATACGTCTTCTAAGTTTTGCCTTAAAAAGGGAAGGTGCTATTCATATACAAAGTGGTACAGAGTTCCACAAACAGGGGTCGTAAATGCAGAAAGCATGATCACCTCTGGCATTCAACTTAGAGAGCAGTCCTGTGACACTCACTAAACTGAAGACACCTCTGGGGCTGGAACACAACAGGCATTCTGCATCAGCGCATTACACAAACACTTTGTACTCTGTGCCTAGATGTGAACTGACTGATAAGTCAGTTTAGTCTGTTGGTTGGTAAGCAAATGGGTGGAAGTTTGGATAGGATACCAGGGAAATTCCCCTACTATTTTCCAAAAATGCCAAGGGATCTCTAACATTCACCTCAACAATTACCAGAATAGACAGATGGGACCTCAGTTTAATGTCTCATCCAAAAGGCACAGGCTTAGGCTGTCTCCTAAACAACAGGACAAAACAGTACTGAAACAAACATTTTTTCATATAGCTTTTTACCCCTTGGGTTGCCAACTGCTCCGATCCTACCTCCCCCAGACCGGCAACCACCTCCCAGGCTTATCACCTGTGCAGGATCCCCATCCCCCCGTGGTGGAGCTGTCCTCCACTTAGAGAACATATCCAGACAGCACCTGACATGCCCAGCTGATGGTGCGGGTCCGGAGAGGTGTGTGGTGCACTGCCTAACCCTCTGGGCTCTTTTTCTAATTTCTTTCCCCTTGACTAAGCTGAGACGACACGGAACCTTCAGCTCTCTCCCCACCCCAGTGATGCATGAGGGTCTGGCGCTAGATGCTGCCACTAGACTTCACCTTGTGGCAGCCAAGAACCAAGTCAGCAAGAAGCCTCCCCAATCCGGGACAGGAGAGCTGCCTGGGTGCTGCTGCATCCACCCCCCTCCCCATGCCGACCCAAGCAAGTTCCCAAACTTGGGTCATCTGCGTGGCACAAGGTAAGGCACTTAGTAACGCCTCAGCTGTCGGTGCCACTGGGCTGGCTACAAAAATACAGGTTACTCACCTGTAACAGGAGTTCTAGGAATGGTATATGTTGTTCATCCACACTGTCTGGCAGGTTCCTTGCTGCTTTAAATCTTGCCGGAAAGTCTTCAAGCTGGCTTCTCCCACCCACCCGGGTGGTAAAACTCTCGGCTCCGCCCCATGACGTCAGATCTAGCCCACTGGAAGCCAGGTTGTGCGTCGAGGCTGGGGAGGACAGGGTGGGTCGTGTGGATGAACAACATATACCATTCCTAGAACTCCTGTTACAGGTGAGTAACCTGTATTCTAGGACATGGATATGTTGTTCATCCACACTGTCTGTGCAGACTCCTAGCAGTTCTCCGGGAGGAGGGAGGCAAGGTGCACACCCCTACTTGGGAAATAAAGACTGGAGAACTGGGGCCCCAAAACCAGCATCCCAGTGTGACTCAAGGTCGATGTGGTAGTGGGTGATGAAGGTGTGTGCTGACTCTTCAGGTAGCAGCCCTGCAGATTTCCTGGATAGGGACATCCTGGAAGCAGCCACCAATGCAGCGGTATGGCCGGTAGAATGAGCTCTTATCCCTCTAGGAGGCTCCATGCCCGCCAACCTATAGCAGAGATCTAAGCAGGAGGTGACCCACCTGCCTATCGTCTGCTTGGCTGCAGGTCTGCCAGGTGCGGCTTCAGCGTAGGTGACAAACAGCTGGCGAACCTCTCCCCGAACTTCAGCAATCCGCTCCTTGTAGTAAGTGAGCGCTCTTCTAGGGTCCAAAGTATGGAGCCTATATTCGGCCTCTGAGGTGTGATTAGGGTAGAACACCGGCAGAGTCAACACCTGGTTAAGGTGAAACTCCGACACCACCTTGGGAAGGAATTTCGGGTGGGGGCGCATGACAACTTTGTCCCTATGGAAGAACAGACAGGGAGACTCGATGGAAAGCGCCTAGAGCTCTCCCATCCTTCTGGCTGACGTGACAGCCACCAAGAAGGCGGTCGTCCACGACAGGTGAGAGATGTCACACCTGTGCATCGGTTCGAATGCCTTGCCCATGAGCTTAGCCAATACCAGCAGTAGATCCCACGGAGGTGGAGGTTCTCGCACCGGAGGGGATATGTGATCAAGGCCTTTGAAAAAGCGCCCGACCACCTTCTCCTTCGCCACCGACTGCGTCCCGGCCCACGCCCGGTAAGCAGAGATGGCTGCCAGGTGCACCTTAAGGGTCGTCGACTGAAGCCCTTGCTGAGAAACGGACCACAGGTAGTCCAGAATGCTTGCCAAGGAACAGGAGGAAGGGTCCAGGCCCTTGCCCTGACACCAAATGAAGAATCTCTTCCATTTGAAGGCATAGCATTTTCTGGTCGAATCCTTACGGGACGCCTCGACGACGTGGAGGACCTCGTCGGAAAGACTCAAGGCCTGGAACTCTAGCCGCTCAGGAACCAGGCCGTCAGGTGCAGGGATTGAAGGTCTGAATGGAATACCTTCCCCTGATTGACTGAGATCAGGTCTGGGCGGGCTGGAAGCCGCCTTGGGAGCCTGGAGCTGAGACTGAGGAGATCTGGATACCAGAACTGGTGGGGCCAGTCTGGGGCTACCAGAATCACCTGCGCCTTGTCCCTCCTCACCTTGAGAAGCACCTTGTGGATCAACGGAAAAGGGGGAAAGGTGTAGAAGAGGTCCGGGGTTCACGCCTCGAGAAGGCATCCCCCTGCAGTGAGCCCTGCTGAGGGGCGGGCATGAAACAGTCTCAGATTCGCATTCTCCCTGGAGGCAAACAGGTCCACCTGAGGCGTGCCCCAGTGGGAGAACAGATCTTGTACTACCTCCGGCAGGAGAGACCACTCGTGGGATGCAGCCCCTATCCGGCTTAAGGCATTGGCCAGGGTGTTGGAGGCTCCTGCCACATGGATGGCAAGGAGATCCGCTTCCAGGCTGTGCACGAGTGACCAAATGCGGAGAGCTTCCCTGCACAGAGGCATGGAGCGCGTCCCGCCCTGGCGGTTTAGGTAGTACATGGTCGTGGTATTGTCCGTCTGGACCTGAACCACTTGACCCCGTAGAAACGGAGCGAAGGCGGTGAGGGCTACACGAACCGCTTGAAGCTCCAGCAGGTTGATGTGGCCAGAGGCCGTGAGCTCTGTGCTCCCCCAGATGGGCACCCCAACCCATCAGAGAGGCATCGGTCGATAGAGAGACCGTCGGCTCGGGGCGGACAAATGGGATGCCCTCCTGCAGATGTGCTGGAACGGTTCACCACTGGAGAGCGTTCCACATCATCTGGGTCACTGTCACTAGCTGATCCAGCGGATCGAAGTGCTGTGACCATTGGCTGGCCAGCCCCCATTGAAGGGGACGCATGTACCAATGGGTCCAACAGAGCATGCTGGTGCAGGCCGCCATGAGGCCCAAGAGGCGCAGGAAGTCCCAGGCAGGGCGCAATTGCCCAACCTGAAATGACTGGGCAAAGGAGGAAAGAACCTCAGCCCTGTCCGCCGGGAGCCGTGCTCTGGCTCTTAGAGAGTCGAGCTCTGCCCCGATTAATTGTATCACCTGCTTTGGCACGAGTTCCGACTTGGCCTTGTTGATAAGGAGGCCAACCTGAGAGCAAACCTGGAGGACCAGTTCTCTGGACCGCTCCACCTCCGATCTGGAGGGGGCTGCAATCAGCCAGTCATCCAGGTAGGGGTACAGCCGGACCCTTCGGCGCTGCAGGAATGCTGTCACCACTGCCATGCATTTGGTGAAGACCCTGGGAGCTAGGGAAAGGCCGAAGGGCATGGTCCGGAACTCGTTGAGGGATCCCTCTGCCCTGAAGCGGAGGAATCTCTGGTGGGACAGATGGGTTGGGACGTGAAAGAACGTGTTCTGGAGGTCCAGAGAACACAGCCACACACCTCGTTCCAAGGAAGGGATTATCTGAGCCAGAGTGATCCTCCTAAAGGTCCAAGACCTTAGGAACATACAAACATACATACAAAATTTGCCAGCAGATAAAGGCCTAGAGGTCTATCAAGTCTGCTCGAATGTGCAGCTAGCACCCCTTATTCTGCAGCTGCCCCTCCCTTCAACCCTTCCCCTTCATTAACCCTCCCCCTTGTCCTGTCCCATCCTCGTTTGAAGCAGTCCACTGCTCTACTGCATACCACTTCAGCAGGTAACGCATTCCACCCAGCCACCACCCTCTCTGTAAAAAGTGTCTCCTCATCTCCTCCTGAACCTTCCTCGCTCCAGTCTCATATCATGGCCCCTGGTGGCCCTCCCTCCTTACTTTGAACAGCCCTCTGTACCCATCTTATTTATTCCTTTCATGTATTTAAAGGTTTCAATCATGTCACCCCTGTCTCTCCTCTCCTCCAGTGAGTACATTTCAACTCCTTCAACCTCCTCTCGTGTGATAAGTCCCCCAGCCCCTTGATCATCTTTGTCGCTCATGCACTCACCCCTCCAGTAACTTAATGTCCCTCTTCCAGATACTGGACGCCAGTACTGCACGAGTACTCCAGGTGTGGTCTAACTAATGACCTATACAGTGGCAGAATCACCTCCTCCCTCCTCGAGGATATACCCCTTGCAATACAACCCAGCATTTTTTTGGCCTTTGCAGCTGCCTTCCTACATTGTGCCGAGTTGTTCATTGACCCTGTAATGAGCACACCCAGATCCTTCTCCTCCTCTGTCTGGGCTAGCTGCACTCCCCCTTGGGTTCATCATCCCAAAATGCAGCACCTTTTCAGCACCTGTTCAGGACATGCAGGTCGAGAATGGGGTGCCAGCCCCCCGTCCGTTTTGGGACCAGGAAGTATCTGGACACAAACCCCGGGTCTGGAGGAGGATCCGCCACCTTCCTGATCACCTCTTTTTTGAGGAGCAGGGCGACATCGGCTTGGCGAGCCGACAGAGAGGATGCGGACCCCACAGCCCCCCCGAGGGGCGACGGCTCGGAAGGGTGGGGCCTGCTCGAACTCCAGGGGCAGGCCCTTTCCTACCACCTCCAACACCAAGCGGTCCGTGGTGATGGCAGACCAGGCGGAAAGGAAGTGGCAGAGCCATCCCCCCAATGGGGGGGGACCGAGGGGAGTGACGAGGCTGGGGGCGACACCCCTCAACCCGTCACTAGGCAGGCCTGCAGGAGGAACCGGCCGAGGGACCTCCTGGGCTTTTTCCTCCCTGCTTCCTATTAGAGGAAGCCACAGGCTTGGCTTTGGGGTGCCAAGTGCGAGCCTGCTGGCCCTGATGTTGGTACTGTTGGGCCGGACGTGCCGCAGGTGCAGAAGGGCGAAAGGACTTATGTTGTTGTTGTCGATGGCCCTTGTCCTTCTGGGCGGAGGTGACTGAGTCCAGAGTGGCATTGGACTTTTCGATCCGCTGGAGGTGACCTTCCACTCCAGGGCCGAAGAGGTCAGTCCTCAGGAAGGGGACATCCACCAGTTTATGCTGGGTATCCGCTGTGAAGGTGGATATCCTCAGCCATGCTCTGCGGCGCATGGCCACTGCAGCCGCAACTGATCTGGCACAGGAATCTCCAATGTCCATAGCCGTTTGGAGCTGCTGTTTTGCCACTGCCCTTCCCTGGTCCCATACCTGCCTGACCGTGGTCTGCAGGTCGGCCAGGAGATGAGGGATCACCTCATCCAGGGAGCCCATGAGGGCGTGGGAGAAGTGTGCCATCAGCACAGCCAAGCTGGCCTGGCGAAGACCAAGGGAGGACGCAGTGTACACCTTGAGCCTGGCATAGTCCAGCTTTTTGGACTCCTTGTCGAGGGGCTTATCCACATCCCTAGCGTTTCCGAATGCCGGAAAACACTATCGGTGATGAACCCCTCGGCGGAAGGGTGTTCCGAAAAACCGGACAAAGAGCCGGTAGGGACCGCATACTTCCGGGCCATCCTGGTTGAAGGCGCAGGACAGGAAACAAGCTGCTGCCAGAGCTCCAAGGCTGGACCAACAATGGCTTCAGCCACCAGAAAGGCCTCCGTGGGTGATTCCCCTCGGTCCAGTATCTCCGTTAGGGGATACTTGGCCCGCTTGGATACGGGCTCGAGCTGCATCCCGGTGGACTCCGAGATGAGACGAAGCAGACCCATAAAGGACGATGGTCTTTCATCCATCGACTGGCCCCCGGAGGACTCCAAGTCAATAGGCCTGGAGAACAGGGAGGAGTCATCGTCAGACTCTGAGGAGTCCGCGAAGAGCTGCCTGGGGCCTGAGCCACCCTCCACCTACCAAGAACGAGTGGGAGTGAGGGTGACCGACAACCTGTGGGGCAGGCCCTGACCCGACCGAGAGTCCTTGGTCGGCGCCCCCGATTTCGGTTGTGGAGGTTCCACCACAATCTGTGGGGCAGCTTGTTTCGGCCAAACAACTGGCCCAGGCTTAGGCAAATCGACTACAGCGAGGGGCTGTTTCAGCCGCTCAGGTGACAGCCACTTGATGGCCGGGGAAGGCGACAGCGTCGGCTTGTTCCCGGACAGAAGTAACTGCTGCCACATCAGGTCCTCGTAGCATCGACGCAATTTGCGCCGAAGCCTCTCCCCTTCCGAGGTGGAAGACGAGGACGAGCGGCAGCGCTGCTTACTTTGGTGCCGAGACCGCCAATGTCGGCGGGATTGGCTGGACCAAGACAATGTCCAAGACCGAGATCCTCTGTGTTTCCGAGGACGGGTCTGGGAAGGGGCGGGGGACACCCGCTCTTCCCTCAGCTCGGAAGCCTTCACCGGGGACTCTGGCACAGGAGGCGCAGGCAAGTCCTCGGTCTCCACCGGGGGAACCGGTGAAGAAGGGTTGTCGGCTTCACCAGTCGACAGCCCGTCCGATGGTCAAGAAAATTCGACTGTGTCGACGGGTGTCTCGGCCGGCTGACCTGACGGGACACCGGAAGCCAGTGGCCTTAGCCGCAACTCCTCGACCAAGTCGAGTGTCGACTGTCCGGGAAGGGACCTCTCCACCCCACGAACACCGACGGTGGGACTTACCTTCGAGTCCTTCTTTGGACCGAGAAGAATGTCCTCGATGGCCCTCCCTTCGTGGAAAGGATTGGCAAAGCTCCTTAAAAGAAGCTGAGTAGGAGGAACCCAAAGAGAGCGGATAAATGCCACGATCGAGGAAGAGGATGATGCGGCCTGTGCCGCCTCCTCCTCAAGGGCAATCATCTGCTCGAGTTGCTCAGATTAGCCAGCCGCCGCCGGTACCGCCCAACTGGCCTCCTTCTACTTCACCGCGGTAGCGCTTCTGGGCACCCAAGCTGTAATCGGGCAGCGGTCTTCCATGACGCTAACAAAATGAACGGCAGACAACTCAGGGCCTGCGGTCATGGTCTAGGCCAAGGCAGTAGACGCATATGGAGTGTGGATCCGCCCTGGACATTTTCTTCCCACATGGGCACCGCCGAAATCAGGGAGTCGATTTGTCCATCGCAGTCGCGAGGGAGTAATTTGACCGAAGTCTTGAAAATCTGAGAATAAGTTTCGGGCGAACCGAAGAATTAGGATCCAGTCTATACGCAGAGCATTAAGGGGGGAACCTGAGCTTCCAAGCAGTAAGGAAGATCTGACGTCATGGGGCGAGCCGTGAGTTTTACCACCCGGGTGGGTGGGAGGAGCCAGCTTGAAGACCTTCTGGCAAGATTTAAAGCGGCAAGGAACCTGCCAGACAGTGTGGATGAACAACATATCCATGTACCTAGAGCAAACATTTTTTAACAGTCCAGCTGATCCAATCACAATAAAATATGAAATGTTGATCAGGAATTTAAAAAAAAAAAAATCAATTTTCTCTTCTCTGGCCCTTAGCTCCACCTACCAATCATTACTTTGACCAGTAAAGGGCCAAATGTTGATAATTACTAAGTAACTATTACTTAGTAAGCTGTCTGAAGTCTGCAAGCTAATGAGCCATCATCTGAAAGTCTGGACTGAGATGCCACAAAGTGCTTAGTACAAGTTACTAAATGGAAACGTGTTCATCTACAGACAGCTATTTGATTCGCTGTGCAGAGTGTAAGAACAAGCCTTACAATGGAAAGAAGTGGTGGAGAAAGTTTGTACTGGTTTCTCCTCACTGGGTTACAGCCAGCAGCAACTGGAGGAAGCTTGGTCTCATGCAGTAGCTTCCTATTACTGTTGGTAGCGTCATACAGCAAGCCTGCAGGCTCAGCAGTCCCTACTCTGATCATCTGAAATGAGCTACATTCTTTTTGTCACTTTGTCTAGCGAAAAAGTTCCTTGCAGTGTGCAACTTCTTTTCCAGCTGTACTGAAAATCCACCAACAGTCTGCACTACACAGACATCCACATTCCTTGTTACAGTTTATGACTGCAGTATTTCGTCATACAGCTTATTTTATACTAGAAACAAAAAAACCAAAAAAAAAACACTACTATATAACAAAGATGACTCCCATGAGTAAACTAATCTCAGCTAGCATACCAACTAAAGATATATTTTACTCCCATTCCTACTTGATCATTTGGAAATGTTATTTTTGTACTATGACTAAATGTTTCACATAGCAGAACAGGCTACAGATCTTCTGTTTCTTGTGGAATGCACCTTCTCTTACATGCTCAGTGGCAAAAGAGTATCCTGCCACCACGCCACTGCTTGATGGAAGACAATATGAAGTAATATATATTCCACTATAAATCGTCACCACTGCTTTTTTTTCAATAAAATGTTTTATTGTATATACATATAAATACATTATATACATCAACATACAACAATGAAAACCTTTTACATCTGTTCTTTTAAAGATGCACTAGAATGTAAACAGTCCAAAATCTTGTTACAGCTTACTACTAATTTCTTATTTTAGCAGATAACTATGATGTTCATCACAATATCCATTTCAACAGAGAAGAGGGAGACAAACAAAAGAAAGAAGCAAAGTTGATGACTCCCTTGCACGTGAGGCCATCTTGCAACCATAAGGGAGCCACTTGCACAAGATTTAAACAAGTGAAAAACTGATATTCTGCTTACAGAATCAGGGTAGTTTTTTTATTAATAAACAGAGATTTCAAACTATCTTTAAATGCATGCATGGATATGGAAAGGGTTTAACGGATGATCCCCATAAATCAGTTACTAGCCGGCAGGTTGCTTAGAAAACTATTAACAGTGAATTATTTCAATTCAGTAATACAAGTAATGAAAACTGTTCATAAAAATTCTTTATTTTCAAAATATTTTCAGAAACAAAGAAAATGTTAAATATATATATTTTTAAATGTTCTATAAAAGTTTGTTGTCTGAACTGAAATGGATCATTCTTTACTACCATCTTTTGTTACTCAATCTTCTCAATTAAGCAGAGGCAGTGCTGAACACTTTGGATTAGCAATTTTAAATCGAATTAATTATTCATGAGGCCAGTGAACACTCAGATTGACAACTGTACTGAGTGTTAGGCCCTTACAAATGCCTAGTACAGCTCACAGCAGCGCACATGTAAAAAAAAAAACTGTCGGCAGAAAATGACCGCTTGGCCAATCCAGTCTGCTCAGATGATCCCGGCATGAGACCCACAGGAGGGTGGCATGTGACCCCACAGGGGAAGGAAACAACTCCTGGTGAGGGACTCAATCATTGGGGGGAGGGTAGAACTGGAAGAGGGAAGGGAGAGGGAGGTAAGGTGACTGCCCGGCACCATGGCTTGGAGGGACAGGAAGCGAACCCTCAGGATCGTGGGAGCAGCTGCACGGGGGAGGGAACTGGATGTCATTGTCCTCCTAGGGACAAATGATCTGGCTGGGAATGGGATCAGAGCAGTGCAGCAGGAGTTTGTGGAGTTGGGGAAGGACCTTAGACAAGAGGCACGCACGGTAACTTTCTCAGATGTTAACTGCAGCATCTTTACTTCAGCTACATCCAAGAGCAGGGTCATTCTCAATGGCCTACAGGGGGCATGCCTCAGTTAGCTAGTGTTGGAACCCACTCGGGAGAGAGCAATCGTAGACCCGGTACACTCAAACGGGGATGGAGAGAGGATCACAGATTTAGAAATGGGTAGCCATCTGGGAATAAGTGACCACTAAACAGTGTGGTTCACAATAAACACAGCTTTAGAGTCAAGCCATACAAAAGCAAGGGAGCTGGAATTTGGGAAGGCTGAATTTGGCAAAATGGAAGAGTGCTTCAGAAAAACACTAGCAAACAGGCAAGAAGGAGGGGTGGAAGAACAATGGGGAAAAGCCAAAACTGACATCACAGAGGCAACAAGCCTTTGTGTGAAGCAAATCAACAAAACAAAATGAAAGAAAAAGCCACTATGGTTCTCAAAAGTGGTGGCAGGGAAGGTTAAGGAGAAAAGGATAGCATTCAGGAAATATAAGGAAAAACAGAAGGAGCAGGACAGAGAACTATATCAGTTAAAGCAGAAGGAGGCAGGGAAGGCAGTCAGAATAGCAAAGCCTCAAACTAAGGAAAAGATAGCCAACTCTGTTAAGAAGGGGGCTAAAACCTTTTATAGATACATCAGAAAGTGAAAAAAGATCAAGAGAGGGATAGTGAGGATTAATAAAGGGAAGGGTGGGTGGGCAGAGAGGGACAGTGAAAAAGCAGGGATACTGAACGAACACTTGTGCTCAGTATTCCCAAAAGAGGAGGAGGGGGGAGGTACCTATTCCAATCAATAGAAACATTCTGGATATGGGGGTCGATACCAGTCCATTCACAGGAGAAAGGGTTCTGAAAGAACTCTTAAAACTGAAAGTGGACAAAGCAATGGGGCTGGACGGGATTCACCCAAGAATTCTAAAAGAACTAAAGGTAGAACTAGTGACACCACTAACTACCCTCTTTAACAAATCATGGGAGGATGGGGTGGTACCTGAGGACTGGAAGAGGGCAGATGTGATTCCACTTCACAAAAGTGAGAGCAAGGCAGAGGCAGGAAACTACAAACCTGTTAGACTGACCTCAGTGGCAGGGAAAATGATAGCATCACTTCTGAAGAAAAGAACTGTTGAGTACCTAGAAGCCAGCACCGCACAGGACCCAAGGCAGCATGGATTCACAGTGGGAAGGTAATGTCAGACGAATCTAACAGATTTCTTTGACTGGGTGGCCAAAGTAGTATACCAGGGAGGTCTACCTAGACTTTAGCAAGGCATCTGACACAGTCCCACACAAAAGATTAATATAGAAGTTAGCCAGCCTTGGAATGGGTCCCAAGGTTGTAGCCTGGATAGAAAATTGGCTGGACAATAGGACACAGAGGGTAATAGTAAACACAGTCCACTCTAAAGAAGGGGGGGGTTACTACCGGGGTACCACAGGGTTCAGTACTGGGACCGGTCCTCTCTAATGTCTTTATAAGTGACATTGCAGAGGGACTGGAAGGAAAGTATGTCTCTTTGCAGACGACACAAAGATCTGCAACAGGGCTGAAACACAAGGTGAGGTGGAAAGGAGAAGGGACTTGGCAAGGTTGAAGGAATGGTCAAATGTATGGCAGCTTAGATTCAACGCAAAGAAGCACAAAGCAATGCACCTGGGAAACAAAAACCCAGGGGAAGAGTACACAATGGGGGGGAGCCAGGTACTAACAACAACAAAAATGGAAAGGGACCTGAGAGTAGTCATATCAGATGACCTAAAGGTGGGCAAGCAATGTGAGAAGGCAGTAAGGAGGGCTGGGGGGATACTGGGATGCATAGAGAAAAGCATCACCAGTAGAAAACAGAAAGTTGTTATCCCTCCGTCCAGACAGTTGGTGAGACCCCATCTGGAGTACTGCTTGCAATTCTGGAGACGCAGTCTCCACAAGGACATAGACAGGGTAGAAGCTGTCCAAAGGAGGACAACTAAAATGGTGCAGGGTCTGCACCAGAAAACACACGGAGAGAGAGACTAGAGCTTAATATGTATATCCTTAAGGAAAGGAGGGAGAGGGTGGACATGATAACTTTCAAGTATCTCAAGGGAATCAACAAAATCCAAGAAGGTAGCATCTTTCAGAAAAAGATATGTGCAAGAACAAGTGGGCACAATTTGAAGATAGCGGGAGGATGGCTCAGCGGTAATGTGAGGACGTATTTTTTCACGGAGAGGGTTGTAGATACATGGAATGGCCTTCCTGAGGAGGTCATGGAGTCAAAAACAGTGGGGAAATTCAAGAATGTATGGAACAGACATAAGGCAATTCTTGTGGGGGGGGGGTTAGGAGGAAGTATGTTGTTGGTTAACTGCAAGCTGCATCTTATCCATTAGGTAGGGAAATGGGCAGACTAGGTGGGCCAAGCGGTCCTCATCTGCCATCAAATTCTATGTTTCTATGTAGTTTGTCTTTATAGACCCTAAGCTGTGTCCAGTGACCCTCCCTCCTCCCTGCCTATTTACTAATATTCCCCAATGCCTATCCCACGCATGCTTGAAGCCCCCTACTGTTATTATTGCCACCACTTCCACTGGTAGTCTAATCCAGGCATCTACAACTCTTTCAGTGAAGAAGTACTTCATAATATCCATCTTAAACTCCCTCCCCAACCCCAACTTCATCGCATGTCCATTGGTTCCGGAGCGCTCTCTCATTTGAAAGACACTCCCCTCCTGCACCCTGTTTACCCCAGTGAGGTACTTGTAAGCCTCTATCATGTCCCCTCTCACTCTCCTCTCTTCCAGGGTGTGCCTGTGGAAATCCCTCAGTCTATCCTCATAGGGCTTTTGGTACAACCCCTGCACCATTTTAGTTGCCCTCCTCTGGACTGCCTCCACTCTATGTCGTTTCTGAGGTATGGCTTCCAGAACTGGACACAATACTCTAGGTGGGGCCTCACCAGCAAACAATATAGTGGCAGCATCACCTCCGTCCTCCTGCTGGAGATACCACTCCCTATGCATCCCAGCATTCCACTGGTCCTACCCACTGCTTTGTCACACTGCCTGCCACCTTGTGGTTATCCAGCTTAGTGACCGTCAGTAACAACCCCCCCAACCCCACAGCCTATACTTAGCTCCTGGGTTCCTATGCTCTAGGTGCATGATTCTGCACTTTTCGGCATTGAACCCCAACTGCCATGTTTCTAACCACTCCTCGAGTTTTCCAAGAATCCTATGCATTTTCTCCACCCCCTCCTGTGTGTCTACCCTATCACAGATTTTGATGTCATCTGCAAAGAGGCATACCTTCCCTTCCAGTTCTTCTGCACTATTGCTAATGAAGACACTGAAGAGGACCGGTCCTGGTACTGAGCCCTGTAGCACCCTGCTGGTCACTCTCACATCATTAGAGTGAGTGCCATTGGCCACCACCCTCTGTCAACCAGTTTTTAACCCAATTTACCAGTCTGGATGCCATCCCAAGGCTGCTCAATTTCTTTATCAGGTTAAAAGTCTTTTTTTTTTTTTCCAAAGGCTGTCTGTTTTACAACTAACATAATTAGACTTGTAACTGCAATGATGCCCTTACAGCCTGTTATTTCCACGGTATTAACAAACTTGCTGAGGTTAACGCCTCTCCACTGTGCCTCAGGTGGTCAACACCCCCAGGCATTAATACCCAAGAAATGCCTGGTGGTTTGGGCATTACTTCTTAAATACAAATTGAACCTTCAAGTACCTGGGGCCCAGTTCTCGGTCATCATCAGTGGCACCCAGTGATCAATGAGGCCATGCAGTGTCACGAGCAGTCTGTGACTGTGTCGAGCAGTGCTCAATGAGAGTTGTTATAACCCCTTCCCAAGTCATGGCAGGGTCATTTATATATGTGTAGTGGTCCTGGCAATCCTGGACACAGCCTTGTGTACCTCCCTCAGTTACTGACTGGTTAAACAAGACAGCCAGGTGGGAGGGGTGCAGAAGTCCACAGGAAGTAGCAAGATTGGACAGCAGACCAAACAACACAGAGATGAGGGGGCTCAGTAGGGCTAGAGAGCAGGGTTTCAATGGATGCCAGGAACTAAGTATAGTCCACACTGTATTTTAAGGTGGGGTAGGGGACACTGGACAACCAGGACATTGACAAATGGACCACAGAAGGGGAGGAATAATGGGCTACTTGAGTCCACAGCAGGAGGGTGGAGAGGAGCGGGGATTACTGCAGAAACTGTCTTGCACTATGGCATTGTGCCAGGGGCAATATTGTGCAGCAACATGGTCAAAGGTGCAATCCAACAAGTTAGCAGGTGCAAACCCTGTTTACACCCTCTGCAACACAATGGTCTGGTCGGTTTATACGCACTTGCACCACCACCACATGCCACCAAGAATGAGGTTTCCTATTTTACAGCAGAATCGGACTGAGTAAGACTTCTCTCAACCTTAAAGTAATTTGCCAGCCAATCAGAGGGCTCCTTCTAGACTTGTTATGACAGCTCCAGCCATCAAGCAAAGTAACATCTTCCCAACAGCAAGGTCTGATGTCATCACATTAAGCTTAAAGTGATTTTTCAGTATGCAGGAAACTTCTAAAATGTAATATTCGTGCATAATTCAACTATCTGGAAAATAATGTGTTTATTCTTACACTAGTATCTTCAGACCATTTCCAAAAATAATCTATGATTTTTTTTATAATGCTTGAAATCATATTTTGAAAGCTGAACATTTGAACGTTAATTATAGAAACTTAAGCTTGTATGTTTTTATTTTATTTTATTTGATAACCGGATTGGTACACTGACCCCAGGGACTGTTTTCGGGCACGACCTGGGCCACTGAAAAAGCACAAACCAACACATGATAAGAAATGAAGGTAGCAAGAGCAATTTCTCTGTAGAAATACATAAGGTATCTAGGGTGCGAATTACAAAATATAGCATACACAATGGTAGATAACATATATAACAGCACAAATTCAGTATACAACTGATAAGCAGCGATGAAATCTGAAGTCTGATCAACATGTATACTGTAGATCCTACCGATCCAGTTCTCCTGTGACGCTACATGTCTGTACATGTCATTATAATATGTTGTTAAAAATAATAGGACTTCAAAAATGTTGTGGACCATTTTTTTTTGATATAGATATGAAAATTGTTTATGAAACGGTTTCAAAGTTATCACATTTTAACAAAATTATCTTTTGAAAGGTCTAATTTTGGGACTAGAATAATTTTTTTTTAAATGAATGCTTGGAGTCTAGCTGATAAGAATTCGCTCAGAAGATAACTCTTATTATGTGTCGATACTATTCTATATGTATCAATACTATGAGAACCTGCTTTTTCAGTATATGATCATTATATGTTTTTTAGTGAAGCCAAAAAAATTGCAAATATAGAGTACTGATACCATTTTTTGTAACAGACAGTATCAGTACTATTTTTTGTATTGATATATAAAATTACCTGATGGTTTTAAACAAATTTTAATTAAAAATATTTTTCAACTTTTTCTGAATTTTGGTTACTACTACTCACCAGTTAAAGGGGAATAGTCAGCACCAAGGCCCCCACACCACACCCATGTATGTTTCTAGTCCCAATTTACACTTTGTGTGCCAAAACATTTTTTTCCTACTTACTGTTTACCGCAGTACAGTAGACTGTATCAGAGTGTTTCTGCTGATGTGCAAGCTGACATTTTTTATAACTGCAAATCCCAGAATCCCCTGCAGCCGACATCAGAGGAGGGCTGCAGCAACAGGAGATTCAACAACCTGCAGTGCATGTTAGAAGTTTTTTTAAATCATGTGCGTATGCCCCCTTTCTCTTTTGGTCTCTATAACTGCCTGCCCAGCCCCATCCGCCATCATCTCTGGGACTTACTTGGCCTCTGGCGATCCCTCATGGACTGTCCACTCTGAGGAGCCTGAGTAAGAAAGGTCCACCCACCAACCATAAACAGATGGGAAACCAGGGCCCAGTCAGCAGTGAGGGGCCTGTGATGAGCAGGAGCTTCATCCTGCTGGAGGGGTCCTACGTTTTCCCATTTTTCTAGTCCCACCTATCTCCCAGTCGGGCCTGCCCTGTCAGACCCCGTGCATGTTACTGTACCCCTGCAGCAGAGGCAAGTTTCCTGGCCCACCTCGGGTGGGAGGGGTCATTTGCGTGGCAGATCCAATGCTATCCTTCCCCAGCTGGGAGTGCTGCCACAGAGCAGTGCCTCTCCAGCCCTCAAAGCTGTTCGAATGGCTTCCCAGGCTCACTTCCAAAGCAGGGTCACTAATGTGGGAGCACGCAGCGCTACCCTCTGTGTTGTCGGGCAGCCCCCCTCATGTTAAGAGTTTTTATAAGCTCCAACTGGAGGTTTGTTGATTGCGCTGTTATCCCAGGGTTAAGTACAGTCCTATGGGGCTGTACTTAGCCCAGGGAGGACTGCCGGACCAGAAAACAGAAGATCAGAGCTTACAAAAACTGTAACATGCACTGCAGGCTATTCAATTTCCTACTGTAGCAGCCCTCATCTGATGTTAGCTGCAGGGGATTCTCAGATTTGTAGTTACACAAAATGACAGCTTGCATGTCAGCAGAAACACTCTGATACAGTCTACTATACTACAGTAAACAGTAGGTAAAAAAGGTTTTTTTCCACACAAAGTGCAAATTGAGAGCAGCCCCACACTTGGTTGTGACTCTTAGTGTTGAGTGTTCCATTTTAATTAGTAACTGTACAATTTTCAGTTCAGTTTTTCTCGTCTTATGACTTTAATCATGTTCACGGTTGTTCATTACACCAAACAAAATCTTCCGCACTTTTGCAGGTTTTGCCTGCAAAAGCGTCAGAAGATAATACATTTTCTGTATTTATCTCCTTCAGTCTTTTATCACTGCAGACACTGGTATAAATACATGTTTGTTGTTCTCTCCACTTTATGAACTTACGAAATTTGCCAGCAGATAAAGGCCTAGAGGTCTCCCCCGAGGTGCGGAGGTTGCAAGGGCTCCTATCGCCCTCCCCCACAGCCTGACCCAAAGCACACACAGAGCGAGACCCCCAAGGTGTGCGGAGGTCGCGAGGGGCTGCACGCCTCCCCCACAGCCTGACCCAGCAGCACACAGAGCGAGACCCCGAGTGGCGGAGGTCGCGAGGCTCCCATCACCTCCCCACAGCCTGACCCAGCACACACAGAGCGAGATCCCGAGGTGCGAGGAGGTCGCGAGGGCTCCTCGCCCTCCCCACAGCCTGACCCAAAGCGCACACAGGTAATTCAGCCTGCCATCGAAAGGAATCCGCCGGTGAAAATTCTGGCGCCTTTTTTGTATTGCTTCACAAGACTCCCTGCAATTCGGCCCTCAGCAAAAGTTCCACAGCCCGCCTTACCTTGGGAAGGTCCTGCCCTGCTTCTTGCCATCGGTGCAGCTGTGGAGATAGCCTTGCTGTAGGGACCTGGGACTAATATTGTAGCCTTGTTAAACTCTTATGTTTCTACCTGGTGCTCGCACTACTGCAGTGTAAGGATTCTGGCTTAAAGTCATACTCCCCTTTAACCAAAAGGAAAAAAAAAAAGAGTTTTATTCCAGCAAGCTTACTACTGCTTCAGTTATGTTATAGGGTCCCCATATTTTTTACTGTTCCGATTTGTTCTGTTGGCTGGTTAAAACTGTAAAAAGTCTGCAGGCTGATTGTTAAGACCCCAGTGTTGTACAGCTTCTGTTGGGGTTGAGCTCTCTCTCGTGGGCTGCCAGCCGCCAATTCGTAAACCCCTCCCACCCTTTTGTCTGCTTGCCTACCTCCCCCAGTCCCCCTCCTGTATTAACCCCTGTTTTTATTTCCTTTCTCCTCAGAGCGAGACCCCCGAGGTGCGGAGGTCGGGAGGGCTCCTATCGCCCTCCCCCACAGCCTGACCCAAACCACACACAGGTAATTCAGCCTGCCATCGAAAGGAATCCGCCGGAGGAAATTCTGGCGCCTTTTTTGTATTGCTTCACAAGACTCCCTGCAATTCGGCCCTCAGCAAAAGTTCCACAGCCCGCCTTACCTTGGGAAGGTCCTGCCCTGCTTCTTGCCATCGGCACAGCTGTTCTCGCCCCGACGAACGGGCTGATTTTATCCTATCAGCCTAGTTTTCCATTTGCAGGTTATATTAACCTGCCACTAGTGGCCGCCCCTACTTCCCTGACACTATTTAGGCTTCTCTGCCTGAGCCCAGCCTGTTTTCCTCCCATTGGCTAGGACACCTTGCTCTGTGGACACCTCACTCACTCCTCTAGCCATTTCACCTCACCTCCTCTACCCCCTCTACCCAGTTCTGAACTGTGGTTATGCCTCCCTACCACTGTCTTCCCCGGGTGTCCCCATCTCCACCTGGCTTTATAGTTTCCCCTGCTTTTGATTCCGCCATCTCACTCTTCCAGCTTATCATGGCAGCTCCCCCCCCCCCCGCAAGTGTGTCTGGTGCCACCACCTGCCCCAGCCAGGCTGTCCCCCTACCCTCCCTCAAGTCCCCCCCACGTGGTTTCCTCCAAGGACTAAAATTGTCCACCTCAACATTCGGAATCTACTACAAACCTTGCGGAACTTACCACCTGGGTCGCCCACTACAACCCTGATATCATGGGTATCTCAGAAACATGGCTCAAACCTCACATCCCTGACGCGGCCTGTACCCTACCCGGATATGGCCTCATCAGACGTGATTGGGAGGGCAACAAAAGAAGGGGTGGTGTGCTACTCTACTATAAGGCTCACCTGAATGTATCCACCCCTGGCACCTCACCATCTGACGCCTCCCCCTGTGAGTTCCTACATGCCCTTCTCCTCCTGGGCTTCACAAAGAAAATACACCTCATTTGTTGCTACAACCACCCCCCAAGGGTGGTCTGTCTGGACTCTCCTTGCTACTCTCCCTCCTTGGTGAAAAAACGGGTCCTAGTGAAGTCCTCATCATAGGTGATTTCAATCTTAATTGGTTGGGTTCCAACTGTAGGCTTCTCGAGCCACTGCTCTCGGAGGCCTTGCACTTAGCCAAATTATCTCCGAGCCCACAAGGCCCCCTCTCCGGGGGGGGTGAAGGGTCTCTACTTGATTGGATCCTTACCAACAGGCCCGACAGGATTATCACCTCAAGCATCCTACCTGACGCTACCTCCGACCACTCGTCAACCTTCTGTGCCTGGGGCATCTCTCAGCCCAAAGTACCCAGCAAAGTGATCCAGTTGAGGGATTACTCGAAATTCTCCCCGTCTGACTTCCTTGGTGACCTCGCCTCAATTGACTGGTCTGGGGTCACTGCGTCAGCTGACCCAGCCCTAGCCCTGGATATTTTCTATCAAAGGTTATCCCTGTTCAGAACAAGCATGCCCCTCACTAAAGGGAGGTTAAGGTGCCATCACCAAATGGCTTCAGGGGATTATTCTCCCTAATGAAGCAAAGGGATAAAAGCTGGTTGGCCTACAAAGCCTCCTAAGTGACACGACCTTCTTGCATACAGAGGCTCAGAAATTCCTGTAAAAAGCCATCCGGGCAGCAAAAAGTGAGGCTTGCCAAGTAGGCCCCTGCTCTCTTCTGCCAGCAACCCGAGGAGTTTCTGGCAGGCATCAGAAATCTGTTGGGATTTGGGCTAAGTGCAACCCACAGACCTGCTCATAGATGGGGTCAGCTGTAATAACCCACCACAATCTCTAATGCCTTTAATGCTGCGTTCACTCAACTACCCGTCCCCCCACCCTACCACTGCATCTCTCTCCCCCGCCCGGCCCCAAGTCCCGCCCCCTTCCTCCTCTTCATCTCGTGTCGGCTTCCGAGATCCAGGGGCATCTTGCCCGCCTCTCTCCCCATAGTGGGGTGGGGCACGACTGCCTAGAACCTAGACTACTCAGGCTTGGGGTCTCCCTTCTGGCCTGGCCACTAGCGCACATCCTCAACACCTCCCTAACCACTGGCATTATCTCTGACCTCTGGAAAATTGCCAAGGTAACACCAGTTCTAAAGCAAGGTAACCCTAGAGATCCGCTCAACTATCGTCCCATCACCATCCTGTCGGCCGCCTCAAAGATCCTGGAGAAGGTCAGGCCACTCAGCTCTCCGGGTAACTACAAGAACACAACCTCTCCCTGCCCAACATGGATTCAGAAAGAATACAGCACCATCACCGCCTTGCTGTTGTATCCTCGATGATTAGAACTGCCACTGACCAGAGCAACCTCACCGGTGCCATCTTTGTCGACTTTTCCAAAGCCTTTGACAGGGTTGACCACACTCTTCTTAGCTCCACCCTTCTCTCACTTGGTCCCCCCCCCGCTCACAACTGGTTCCTCAACTACCTCTCTGGTCGGAAGCAATATACCAACTTTAACCGTACCCCCTCCCACCTCACTGATGTCCTGTGCGGGGTTCCCCAGGGGTCGGTCCTTGGCCCTACTCTTCTCCTCTTTATCAACGAGCTGCCGTCCATCACCTCCCATGGGCACACCACTCTATATGCGGATTTACCTGGTTGTTCTGTCAAGCGCCCGTGACATTACCACCATTAACTCACAACTTAACTCCGACTTCGAGCGGATCCAATCCTGGTTGGCTGAATGCAGGCATACTACCAACCTCAAAAACCAAGCTATGCTTTTTGGGTCCCACTGCAAATTGAAATCTTGCCCTGCCCCGCTCATAATCCTCGGGGCCGATGGCTCCCCTTTGCAGACGGTGGCTGCTGTCAAATACCTGGGCATTATGCTTGACCCTCAACTGGATCTCTCTCTGCACATCCGAAATGTCTGTAAGGCTACGAATGGCAAACTGGGCCTCGCCTATAGAGCAAAAAGCTGCTTAACCCTGGTGGCTCATGTTGCCCTAGTTAGGGAGGTCCTTCTCCCGTATCTCTGCTATGGGCTAGTCGCCTTTGCCCCTAGGCCCAACTCTAGCCTTTCAAAGTGGGATACAGCTTACAATAATATCTGCCGCTTTGCACTTGCGCCCCCCAAACTCACCGCTGCGACCTCTACTCACGTTTAGAGTGGCTACCCCCAGAGAAACACCATACCTATGTTGTTGGGAACTTCATTGACAACATTGTCAGGTCTGGTACTCCTGCATCCCTTGCCCTCCCCCCTACTCCCAACACTTCCTCCTACCTCCTCCGGTCGAGAGCAACACCTGACCACCTGGTTCCTAGAACCCGTACCCAGGCGGGCGACCGGGCTTTTGCCGTCTATACCCCAAAAATCTGGAATTCGCTCCCAGCCTGTACTCGGTCTTCCTCCTCTCATCTGGGCTTCAAATCCTTCCTATGGAGTTACCCGAGGGGTCTCTCCACTTGTTTATGCATCTCGCACTACTTGCGCTCTGACGTGATGTGACAGGCCCTGCCATCCTAAGGGCTACTATTAATATTATTTAACCCCTGGCACCTGGCTCTGTAACTGTTCCATGTCTCACCTGAACCTGCTACACCCCCGGGTGGTCATGGTCCCCCCCATTGGCACTTGTATTCTGTTTAAGATTTTCTGTTGGCATGAGGGTATTCTCACCTCTATGCACCGAACTACACTGTGGTATATTTCACATTGTTTCCCCTGGTTTACTTACCCCTCGGGGTACTGTATCTCTGATATTTTGCACTGTAGGTTTTCCTGTACTGTATTGTCTCCACATGTTAGCTTTCTACGATAGCCCTGTTTAAGCTGTCATGTATCTTGTTGTAAACCTTAGCTTTAGACTTAATGTTTGTTTCACTCAACTGTCCCTACCCTATTTATGCTCATCCCGCATCTCTATGTAAACCTCACTCATGATTGTATGTAAACTCTCTATAACCCAGTTTTTGTAACCCTCCCGGGTCTCACCTGAAAATAGGCACTTGGATGTCTAGTGTGACTCACCCGGTTAACAAAAGCAAATAAATAAATAAATAAGTCTGCTCGAATGTGCAGCTAGCACCCCTTATTCTGCAGCTGCCCTCCCTTCCACCCCTTCCCTTATTGACCCTCCCCTTGTCCTGTCCCATTACCTTAGAAGCAGTCCACTGTTCTACTGCATACCACTTCTGCAGGTAACGATTCCACCCAGCCACCACCTCTCTGCAAAAAGTGTCTCCTCATCTCCCTCCTGAACCTTCCTCCCTCCAGTCTCATATCATGGCCCCTGGTGTCCCTCTCCTCCCTTACTTTGAACAGCCCCTCTGTACCTGTCTTGTTTATTCCTTTCATGTGCTTAAAGGTTTCAATCATGTCCCCCCTGTCCTTCCTCTCCTCCAGCGAGTACATGTTCAACTCCCTCAGCCTCCTCTCGTCTGATAAGTCTTGATCATCTTTGCCGCCCTGCGCTGCACCCCCTCCAGTAACTTAATGTCCCTCTTCAGATATGGGCGCCAGTACTATACGCAGTACTCCAGGTGCGATCTAACTAATGACCTATACAGTGGCAGAATCACCTCTTGCCTCCTGGAGGATATACCCCTTGCAATATAACCCTGCATTTTGTTGACCTTTGCAGCCAACTTCCTACATTGTGCCGAGTTGTTCATTGACCCTGTAATGAGCACCCCCAGATCCTTCTCCTCCTCTGGGATAGCTGCACTCCCCCCCCCCCCAGCTGGTAACTCCTCCTTGGGTTCTTCATCCCAAAATGCAGCACCTTGCACTTTTTGGCATTAAATCCCAGTTGCCAGGTGTCTCACCGGGTTTCAAAAGCTTTGCCAGATCATCCTGCAACCCCTGCCATCCCCCTAGGTCATCCACCACTGCTCCTACCTTGGTATTATCAGCAAACAGACTGATTTTGCTCTTGATGTCCAATGATATGTCTGCAATGAATATCCCAAACAACACTGGTCCCAACACCGAGCACTGTGGAACACCACTCGTCACTACCCTTGGGTGTGGGAGCTCCCCATCCACCACCACCACCCTCTGTTGCCTTCCCTGCAGCCAGTTCCCTACCCATCTCACCAGCTTTACACCCGCCCCTGTGCCTTCTAACTTACTTCCAAGCCTTCCATGCAGCACAGAGTCGAATGCCTTATTAAAGTCCAGATACAGGACATCCACTGCATGGCCCCTGTCCAGTTGTCTAAGTACCCAGTCATAGAACTCCACCAGGTTGGTTTGGCAGGATCTGCCACGTATGAAGCAATGCTGTCTGCTGTTCTGTAGTCCTCTAGCCTCTAGGAGGGCCACCAACCTCTCCTTCAGGATAGTCTCCATTAGCTTACCCATGATGGATGTGAGGCTCACTGGTCTGTAGTTTCCTGGTTCATCCTTGGGGCCACTCTTGTGGAGGGGCACCACATAAGCCATCCTCCAGTCCGGAGATACACACCCCGAATGTAGTGAGGCATTAAATAGGTCTGCCAAAGGTCCTGCAAGGACCTACATAGAAACATAGAAGCTGACGGCAGATAAGGACCGCAAGGCCCATCCAGTCTGCCCTTTTCTTTTTCTACCTTATAAATGTGCCATCGGCTTTTGCTCTGTCAGTGGCCTATCCATTCATACTCATTTGTATTGCTCCCTTATGCCTATCCCATGCCTGTTTGAAGCCCTGCACTGTATTCATAGCCACCACTTCTTGAGATAGGCCATTCCATGCAACCACCACCCTTTCTGTGAAACGATTCCTCACATTCCCCTTAATCGCCCCCTAATCTCATGCTGTGTCCTCTTGTCCTGCTATTTTCTTATATTTAAACATGTTAGACTCTTTCACCTTGTTAATTCCCTTAAGGTATTTGAATGCCTCGATCATATCACCTCTCCCTCCTTTGCTCAAGGGTATACATATTGAGCTCTGTTAATCTGTCCTCATGTCTTCTGATGCAGTCCCTGCACCATTTGGTTAATGTCCTTGTGAAGGTGTGGCCTCCACACGCACGCAGTACTCCAGATGGGCCTAACCAGTGTCTTGTAAAGAGGATTATTACCTCCTCTACGTATCTGGATACCCCTACTAATACACCCTAACACCCCTAGCTCACCTACTGCTTTAGAGGTCTGTTTGATGATTTCAGGTCATCAGTGATGATGATGCCCAAGTCTCTTTCTTCCTTTGTGACTGCTAGCAACGCCCCTCCCAGCCTATAGGTGGCTTCAGGGTTTCTCTTCCCTATGTGCATGATCTTGCACTTCTTTGCATTAAATCCCAGTTGCCACTCTTCTGACTTCTGCCAGCTCCTTCAGTACCCTGGGCTGGATGCCATCTGGGCCTGGCGCCTTGTCCACCCTCAGTGCCTTCAAACCCTCCCGAACTCTGCCCTCCATGATTTCTCCATCTGTCACCCCCTTCCCCCGTTTCTGCCATTCTTCCCCCCTTGTTTGTCACCCCCCTCTTCTCCTTAGTAAACACCGACAGAAGTAATCATTTAGTGCTTCTGCCTTATTGCACCTCTGCTTCCACCCAACCCCCTCCTTCCTAATCTTACTATTGGTCCTTACAGCTCCTTTTCGCCTGATGTATCTAAAAGTCCTTCTCCCCTTCTTAATGCTTTGTGCCAGCTTGAGTTCCGTGGATGCCTTGGCTCCCCTTACTGCCCCTGTCACCTCCTTCGATTCCATGAAGTACTCCTCCGTGTCCTCCCCTCTCCCTGTTTTCTTGTACCTCCTAAAGGCAGCTCTTTTCCTCCTTACCTTTTCCATGATCTCCTTGCTCAGCCAGCTCGATTTCCTAGCCCTAGCCTTCTTGCTGTGGGCCTTGCAGCAGGTTTTGGTTGCCTCGACTATCCCCAACTTTATGAGCTCCCACCTCTGGTTAGTGTCCATACTAGATTGAATTTTGGCCAGGTACCCTTTTATCACTTCCCCCATCCTCCCAAAGTCAGCCCTCCTGAAGTACAGCACTCTTGTGCCAGATTCCACTCCTTTCTTGCCCATATCCAATGTGAGCCATACTGGAGTGGTGGTCACTCCCTGACAGTGGTTCCTCCACTGTAAGTTCTCCTCTACAAAGTCCCATTTGTCAGCACAAGGTCAAGGGTATTCCTAACCTGGTTGGTTCACTGACCATTTGCAGCAGGAAGCTGTCCTGAAGGCATCCAGCAGTACCTGCTCCCTTCTGTTACTGGTTGTTGGGGTACTCCAGTCCACTCCTGGCATGTTGAAGTCCCTACAATCACACACTACCCTTCTCACAGGTCCTCCTGATCTGTCCTCTAATTCCCTGTCTAACTCCTCCGTCTGAGATGGCGGCCTGTACACCACTCCCATTCTGAGAATCCTATTCTTGGAATCCTGGATTTGCATCCAAAGTGACCTCGTACTACCCTCCCCCCCTTCCTCCCTTATACACTTCAGTCCTTCCTTCACATATAGTGCCACACCCCCTCCTTTCCCAATCACCCTGTCCCTACGAAAAATAACCTGTACCCTGGTACTGACAGGTCCCAGTCATTGTATTGGGTGGCCCATGTTTCTGTGATGGCTGCAATGTCCACCTCTCCCTCTGTCATGAGCACCTGTAACTCTGCAGTTTTTCTTCCAAGGCTCCTAGCATTAAGGGTAACCACCTTCCACCCTTCCCCTCCCATCCTGCCCTCCTTTACTAGCATCACCAATAGTACTTGTCATTTGTCCTTTGTCACTGTTACGGGTAGCTCCTATGGTTTCCCAACCTGTAGTCTCTGCATGTCCCTTGCCCAATTGCCACCTCGGCCATAGTTTAAATTCCCACTCTTATGTACTCCTCCATTCTCTTTTTCAACACTTTCTTCCTCCTCACTCAAGTGTAGTCTGTCCTTGTCATAGAGACTACTGTCCTCCCAGGTCCCTCCCCACCCCAACAGCCCATACCCTTTAGCACAACACCAGGTTCTTAGCCATCCGTTAAATTCCTCTATTCTCAGTTTTCTTGTTGTGCTTGCCTTGGGCACTGGAAGTATCTCTGAAAAAAGTTACTGATCTTCCTGCCCCCTCACATAATTGTCCTAGTTCCTCTAATCTCCTCTGGACTATAGCTACTGTCTTGTCAGCCAGGTCATTCGTCCCAAGATGTATAATTAAATGAGGCTTGTCCCTACCCCTTCTGGCATATTTCAGAAGAGACTGTCCCATCCTTTCCGCTGTCATTCCTGGCATGGCCTCCACCCAAATGCGACTATGCCTCTCCCCCTTGCTACTCCACCCGACTCCTCTTAGTATTGAGCCCCCCAGCACTAAGATTCCACCCTTCTTACTCCCTGCTTGCTTCTATTCATCTCCTGCTCTCATTTCCGGCTCCTCTTCTTCCTCCTGCACATTATTTCCCCCTTTTGCCCCTGTTGCAATTATCCCAGCAGAACTTCCCCCCGCTCCAGTTTGGTCCAGGCATTTATCAATTACTCCTCTAATGTCATTTTCCTCCTCCTCCTTCTTCCTCTCTAGCAGTGCAAAACTATTTTCTGAAGACCCTTCACAAATGCCTGCTCCCTCTCTCTTCATAGTAAACTGTTGTCTCCTTTCCAGTCCATGACTTTTGACACTTCTTCGCCTCCCCTCACAAGTCCCTATCTCCTCCTTCCATTTGTCTTTTGCCTCCTGACCTGGTTTCCCCGGCAACTGTTCTTCCTGGCCTGGGCCTCTTTGTCTCTGCTTTCCTTCTTCTGACCCTTTCCTCACCACTGTTGTCTCAAATCGCCCTCCCTCATCTCCCCTCCTTCCTCCCTCCAGTATTGGGCTAAACCCACCCCCAGTCTGCCTTGCCTGTCTTAGTTCCTCCTGCAGACCCTCCATCTCCTTTCTAAGTTTCTCTATGTGGTTACACACTAAACATCCCCCCACACTCCAGGCAATTTTCAGAAAGACTGGTGCACCGCAGTTGTTGCAGCCTACCACCCTACCCATTGCTGTCATTGCCCACCAGTGACCCCCCCCCCTTCCAGATGCAGGATACCAAACACTACCCAAGTCTCCCCTCTCCCTCTACCAGTGCAAAACATTCTTTTCTTAATTTCCCTTACCCCTTTGTTGTACACGTTTAGATAGATTGAGCAGCTGCTTTTTATATTCCTATCCTTCCTGTCCACACCCAAAAAGAGACTTAAGTAGCTATTGCACAACCTTCTTCAAACTCCTACTCCTCCTTTCCACAATGCAATAGAAATGCAAAGAAGTAACAATGAAAGCTCCTTGATTTGCAGTTACTTTCCTTCCACTGCGATAGCAGTCACCTCTTCACTCGCTGCTGTTCCTTTCCTGGATTTCTGCTTCTGCTATGACAGGTGCATATCCTTTGCCTGTTTGAGGAAGTGATGTCAGAACCCCTGGTATAAAGGAAATAATGGACCAGGGGTGGGTGGGACCAGCCCAAGCCTTCCAGAAACAATCAGGTAGCTGAGGCCCCTGGTCAGACCATTAGCACCCTTCCCCCACTATGCACTAAACTTTGCAGCTAGTGAAGCCAGCAAAAATGAATCGCAATTCTACTCAAAGCCCCCAAAATAGGCTTGCTACCAAAAGAAACAGGTCTCCAATTCAAACAGCTTCACCAACACCACATCAAATATAGGCTTGAAATTAGAAGATATAGGTCTCCAATTCAAAGAAACAGCCACAAGTAAATCACACCGAATAGGTTTTAAATCAGAAGAAATAGGCCTCCACAAATGCAGCCTGCTACACAGAGAAACATCAAACAAATGAGCCCACTTATAGCCACCAAAACAGGTTTCAAAATTCCAACAGCCCCAAAACAATACCCTGCTAGCCCCTTAGAAGTAGTAAGAAAGAAAATAAATAACCTTCTACCAAGTAAAATCCACAAGAAACAATGTAAAAACAACAAGAAGAAGCTACTGTACTGGAACAGATCTGATCCTTTCCCCTTCTAGTTCCTTCACAGACTGAAAAAGAATGTAATGCTTATCCAGCAAGTAAATCCTTTCCCCAACTGCTCAGCAAAAGAAGGTTCAGGCAACCTCTGCCAGACCCCAACTGCTTCTGCAGTTAACAGACCTCAAATACAGTGTCCAACACACAGAAATGGCAGCTAAAAAACTACTTTAAATCAACTTACAAACACACTCAGCAGCTAAAGGCCCTTTCTCTCTCTCCTCTAGCTGAAGACTGCTTCTGCTCCTGCTGCTTTTCGTTCTGCAAAAGACTTAATCTCTGTGATATCTAACTTCAACAAAGGGTAAAGATAAGGACAAGTTCAGTGTACACAGATTCCATATTCAGGGATCAGTGCTGGTACCAGTCCTCTTTAATGTCATTATAAGTAACACTGAAGAGGAACTGGAAGGGAAGCCCCATAAGGAGAGACTAAAGGACCCCAATATTATACACCCTGGAAGAAAGGAGGGATATGACAGAGACCTTCAAATACCTCACAGGGTAAATAAGGTACAAGAGGGAAGTATTTTTCAGAAGAAATAGTGCTCAAGATCAAGGGGACATGCTGTGATGCTGGAGGGGGGTTAGATTCAGGGGAGATGTGAGGAAGTACTACTTCAAAGCAGGCGTGATAGATTCCAGGAACAGCCTTCCAGAGGAGGTGGTGGGACAAAAACAGTGGTGGGGTTCAAGAATGCACTGGACAAGCACATGGGAATCATAGTGGAAAGGAAGGGGGGAGGAAGAAAGAGTTGTAGATCGGGTGTGGTCTGCGATAATTAAGTAGGTAGGGAGGAATGGGCAGACTGGATAGGCCAAGCAGTCCTTATCTGCCATCAAACTGTATGCTTCTATATTTATTTGTATGTTTCTATACAAATGCCCTCAGTAACGAAGAATGAGGGAGATGGATATGTAAGGAATAATTCACCATTAGATATGTGGGCTGTGTGGCCCGAGGCACAGCCGATGGTCTTTTCTTTCACCAAGAAGCGAGGTTCTTACAGCACTGACTCCCATGCAGAGTGGATTATTAAGCAATAAGGCACGACAAGGTGTGTGTTATCGTGTAATAACGTCACTCCTGGGGTGGGTTGCAGCACGAGGCAAAGCCAAGTGTTTCTATCACTCCTGGTGGAGTGGCGCGCATACACAATAACACACACCTTGGAGTGCCTTATGGCAATTATACAATGTCTTGTTGTTACACAAAATAAAAAAAAAAAGTAAATGTTTTTATTAGATTTTTAGTGTGGCAATATATCTCTGTTTCTTAAGAGAAAAGCTAAATAAGCTATAGTTAATCAATGCTAGTGATGTTATACTGAGATATCATCACTGTCGCAGGCACACTGACCAATCAGAGTCCAGGATTCCTTCTTGCCACTGTATAATCATACTTATAACATTAATAAAATGGTCAAAAATGTTAAAGAAAATTAATGAAGGAAACTCAATTGTGTCTGAATATTGTACTTTAAAAAGTTTACCAGGATACTAAAAATCACTTCAGACTTCCCAAACTCCAGTGCCAATCAAACGGGGAAGACTAAGATGGCCTAGTGGTTTGCACTACCACGAGGGGAAGCCAGGTACATGTCTGGAGCCTGGGATCCCAATTAGCTCAGCGGAAGGCAGAGTAAGTCCCACAGGAAATTACACACTTCCAGGGAGGGAGAGCAGTATCTGCTACTACATGTCCTCTGGGAAAGATTTACATCGACAAAGACCTGCAACCCCAGGGACAAAAAGTGAGGCACTGACAGTAGATATCATTCTGCCTCAAGCTAGCGCCATCCTGCATGGATCTTCCAGAGGGGATTACCCTTGACATCAGTCATGCTGGATTCAGTCTCTCCCACTGGCTTTATGAGGTCCTACCGTAGGTGGTGAGCTAGTGGGTGGAGTGGGGGAGGGTGGCGGCAATGCAATATGTTGACGCTGTTGCAGGAGGAGGAAAAATAGTGGAGAAAAAAGAGCAAAAATTTAAAAAATGGTAAAGGCCAGGTATAGAACACATTACCTGAGTGGTCCAAAGATCTTCTGCAGTGACTCTCGAGTGTCCACTGCCGCTACATTCGAGAGCGCAAAATCATGCAGTTCTGGGAAATGGGCAAATGCAGCCCTCTGTTAACAGAAAAGGAAAGCTCTTAAACAATCCCAACAACAGCCCATTTCTGATGTTATATTTTGTAAACAATGAAAATATCTTGTTTTTTGGTGTAAATACAATTTTCCATAACTAGGCTGATCAACTACGGCAACGTCTAGCACTTGTAATCAAGCAGATAGTATGGTTATGTAAGAACTTACCGTAACAGCAGATCTGCGAGGGGATCGCTTGCAGCGCGCCACACCTATGGAACTACAGATGCCAGGCACTAGGACCACATGAAAACTTGCCGCCCACCCTAATGTCAGGTGCCGACATCACCGTATGCTGTAAGAGTGGGGGGCCCGCTCTCCTTCCTCAGTTCTCCTGCCAGAGACCATAATCAGAAAAGTGCTGCAGAGGAACTGAGGAGGGACCAAAGGTTCCTGCCAAAAAAAGAGACAGAGGAGAAGGCGGCACAGGAGAGCCTCATAGGCTCAGGGGCAAGGAGAGGGAGGGATGGCATGGCCTGCTGCAAGAGATCCCCTCGCAGATCTACTGTTACAGTAAGTTCTCATGAAACTGTACTATCTGACTATGGGGATATGTCTTGCAGCAGGCCACACCTATGAAACGAGTTCCAAGCAAGTTTCTGAGATCAAGAAATGCAGTCTTGGTGGTAGGTAACCAATAGCCTAAGAAAGTAGGCCCTGTAAAACAGCTAGGCTGAAATTGAACCAACACCTAGAGGCAATATCCAGACTATAGTGCTTGGTTAAGGGGTGAACAGTATTCCAAGTGGCAGCATCACAAATCTCTGCAGCCAACACATTCCAGAAAAAGGCAATAGAAGTGGCCATACCTCTGGTGGAATGACTACAGACAATGCCGGGAAGATCCTTGCCATACTTCCTCTAGCAATAAGTGATACAGTTGGCCAACTATTTGGACAAGTACTGTTTTTAAAAAAGGGATGCCTGCTCTCTCCCAGGGATGAAAGAAACAAACAACTGTTTGGACTTCCTACGGTCCTTCGTACGATGGGTACAGAAGGTAATGCAGGATTCTATACACATCCAAAGTGTGAAGCATAGAAATTCAGACACAAGGGCCAGAAAGACGAGGAGGGGTGGCCGAAGAGCCCTCAAGAATAGAAAGGGCACTTTGGCCCAGGAACAAGGACATAAGTTACAGATTGTAAACCTTTCTCAACACATTCGTACTAACACCAATACTGCAGTACTGCAGAAGGGATTAAACTTTGTTCCTACCTCTCCTATCAATGACTTCAAATTATTTGTTGACTTGCATAAGTTTTTTCAGAAGATCAGATTAAGAACTTTTTTCCAACAACAGCAAACCACTGCAACCATGGGGGGTACACTTATGGAGGACTCCAGGAACTCTGAGGATCTGGACTCACTCACTACTGCTCTACAGATTGATGCTATACAGACTTTCGAGGCTAAGGACATTGTAGACTATGAAAATATGGATTTGGAGTCAGAAAATGTTGATTTGGATTTAGAAATGCTTGAAAATTTACTTTCACCAGATCAGGTGGAGGATGACCTTCTGATCTCCTAGTCCCAACTATCAGGTAACTCAATGTTGCATGCAAATCACCATATTTCTAGCTTAAGAAAGGGCATATTTACTGGTACTTCCACTTTCTGTCCAAATTTATACAATCCCACCATACAGGTGTCTGAAAAAAACAGTGTGTAAACAAGTACAGGAAGTTCTTGACAAAAAAGCTACCCCTAAATATTTCAACTTAAGTAAAAACTGAAGCAGTGCCTTAGCGGGCCTTTCTACAAATATGTCTGTTGTGATTAAACCAGCAGACAAAGGGGGTAACACTGTGGTAATGGATGCTGAACATTACTGTAACAATGCCCATACACTTTTGAACGATGAAAAAAATTATTGCAGGTTGCTAACTGACCCAACTCGAGAATTCAAGAAAGAACTCTTTCTATTATTAAAAAATGCTGTTGACAATGGTTTAATTTCTGAGAAAGAATATGATTTTATCTGGCAGGACAACCCCACAACCCCAAGCTTTTACATTCTACCCAAAATCCACAAGAGTCTGGTGGATCCACCAGGTCAGCCTATTGTGTGAGGGTGTAATTCACTTACACAAAACTTAGGTAAATTCACTGACTTTTTCCTCCAGTTCAAAGTCTCTGAACTTCCCTCTTATATTAAAGACAGTAAAGATAAACTCAATACTGTCAAAAATTTAGAGTGGAAAAATAACTACAACTGGATAGGGATATATGTCGAATCCCTTTATACTTCCATTCAACATCATTTGGGACTTGAAGCTGTGGAATTCTGGATGGGCGAACCATCCGAAACAGATAATATTCCACATGAATTTATCCTTGAGGCCACCGAGTTCCTACTAACACACAACTATTTTGAATTTCAGGGGGATTATTACCTACAGAAATGCGGTATAGCTATGGGTGCAGCAATGGCACCAAGCTATGCTAATTTATTCCTGGGTCTATGGGAGAATAATGTGGTATTCTCTGACACCAATCCTTTCCTTAAGAACTTAGCACACTGGCATCATTTTATTGACAATGTTTTGTGCATAAGGGAAGGTACTGATGAAGGTACTGCGGATTTCATGAGCTGGCTGAACACCAATGATTACAACTTAAAATTTGCACATACCCATCCCATCAGTTTACTCAGACACACCTCTGTCTCAGTTAACTTCCTACAATCCCTTGGTAGACTGCTGCTTGCCTCCCTCCCAAGGCACCCGATCTTTCCCTACCCCTCTATGCTAGCTCCATGACTCTGGGTCCCTTAGGACCCTACGATAATGTTACCTGTCTTAACTTTGACTCGGGGTCTCCGACGAGCTCCCAGATGATACATCTTACCAAGTTAATGTAAGCCAAGATTATCTAACCTGCATCTTTAACTACTACTGTTAATGTATCTGTATTGTGTCTTATGCTGTTCCTTTACATTTCCTGACGTGGAGCCTTTGCAAAAGAGTCTATGACTCAAAGGATTGTAATTCTGATTATTTCCAATAAATAAATAAATCAATATTACCTTTTTGGACCTTTCCCTTAAAGTTAACCAGAACAATATTGAAACCATGTGCTTTAGGAAAACAACAGTTACTAATTCACTTTTACTAGCCAGTAGTGCCCATTCCCGTAGTCTTAAAATTTCTATACTTTATGGGCAGATTCTCAGAATTAGAAGAAACTGCAGTTCTGATACTGAATTTAATATACAAACTGATGAACTACTGTATAGATTTGAGGCAAGAGGTTATAACAGGGAACAACTGCAATAAACTAAAGAAAAAGTTTCCAAATTGAACAGAGAAGACCTTCTTAAGGGCACAACAAAGGATACAGAAATACATGACAAACAACCATGTACTACTGTAATAGAATTCAATCATATTGCAGGTCAGACTGGCAATATTGTACACAGAAACTGGCCGATTCTTTTAGGAGACAATGATGTGAGTGCATCAGTAGGAAATGGGCCAAGAATCACTTTTAACAGGGGAGACACCCTCAAGCATAAACTAGTTCACAGCAGGACTTATAAACCTGCAAGAACTAACACTACTGGGCTACCACAATGTCCCAATGGCTACTAGAAGTGTAATCGGTGCAATATCTGTAAATTTGGTGTACCAACCAAATTATTTACACATCCCAGATATGAGGACACTAAGGCTGAGATTAGAGAACTTATAACTTGCAATACACCTTATGTGGTATATGCCGTATGGTGCACATGCAAGTTAGTGTACATTGGTAAGACAGTCAGACGTCTGAAACAGAGGATACAAGAGCATGTCCGCTGCATTGCAAATGGCAAACAGGATACTGCTGTTGGGGCACACTTCTCAGAAATGCATGGGTCTAAACCTGATGACCTCAGATTCCTGGGGCTTGAACACGTGCCACCTATGAAGAATGATGGGGACAGACACAATCTACTTTTACAACGGCAAAGTATGTGGATATACATCCTACGCAGTGTCAAACCCCAGGGTCTTAATGATAAATGGGATCTTAAACCCTTCTTGAAAAAGAAATAATGTATTTTGTTTATGTATTTTATTTCCTTAAAATGTATTTTGCTGTTCAGCTGCCGATTATTTTACTTTTTTTTTTTTTATATATTGTAAATTTAAATGACTTCTCATTCTCTCTTTTGTTCTTTTCCCCAGGTCTGTCTCCATTTTATCTGGCTGTCCTCCAGCTCCATGGTCCTTACTTACATGGAGGTCCTGTAACTACGTTGCCTTGCAGTTACCATACTGTCTGTTGCCTTGTATTGCTAGAGGTTTGGTCCTTTTTTTTTTTCCAGTGTTTTCTCCATCAAATTGTAATGATGTTTCACTGACACTGCTATTATTAATTATTTACTGTAGGTACACAGCGCTTTAATACAGCAGCTCCACCATGTGTCTAAAGTGGAGAACTACACTTTATGTTTTTGAAATGGTTTATTTGTTTATTTGATAAACGTGTTTCCAGTTAATTTAATTGGACCCATTATTTATGGTCATCCTTCACCAGTTAATTCTCACCCCTGATGTGAATACTCAGTTTGAGTCGAAGCGCTGGGGCAAGTAAGCTTCTTTGCTGTGTGCCTTTTGGTCTGGTGTGCATGGTGCACTGAATAAAAATATTTTGTAATTCACATCTATTTGCCTAGACCTGGATTTTATCCTGCTATAAGGCATCGAGTGCTGGTGTACTCTTTGTGACTGTGCTTATTTGTGGGCTGGCTTCCCTTATTCACCAGTACCGTCCAGTACTTTTGTCAATCGCAGCATTACCTTTGTTGCTTTGTTCTTACCCTGAATTGGCATGCTCCGAGAAATAAACAGGAAGGTGGATGGATTGGTTTAAAGTGAACTCAGACACCAGCTTAGGAAGAAACTTATAGTACGCAAAGACACCCTATCTTTGTGGAAAATCAAATAAGACTGCTCGCACATGAGCACCTGTAGCTCTGAAATTCTTCGAGCAGAAGTAATAGCAAAGTACAGTTACGTGAGAACTTACCGTAACAGTAGATCTTTGAAAGAGGCTCTTGTGGTAGGTAATAATTATTAGGATTAGAGCCGCCAGGCACTAGGACCACACAGAAAACTTTAGTTAGCAGTGTCTGACGGGGGACCGCCTACCCAATGTCATGTGACTGACATCAGCGTGACACTATATAGTGGGCAGTCCCCATGCCCGCCCTCCAGTTCTCCCGCTAGAGATCCAAGAAGGCGCAACAGGAGAAAGGAGTGGGCTCCTGGAGCCAGAAGAAAGGTTAGAAAGAAATAGCCGCAGAAGTAGGGGGAAGGTGGGAGGGGAAAAAGGTACCTACTGCAAGAGTCTCTTTCGAAAATCTACTCAGTAAGTTCTTATGTAACTGTACTATTTTACTTCGAGGGGGCTCTTACAGTAGGTAATAACCATTAGGACTGAATCCCAAACAGTGTAATTCAGACAAAGACTGAAGCATGGGAGGCAGGAAAGGTCTGCAGTAGGTACCAGATTATGACAGGAGGCCCTGAAGGACTGCTAGTCCGAAGCCTGCCCTGCATCTAGACGTAATGTCCAGACTGTAGTGTTTGGTAAAGGTGTGGATAGAGCTCCAAGTGGCTGCCACACAAATGTCTGTGGCAGAACCATTCCTGAAACAAGCAGTAACTGGCAACTGGGCTTTAATGCCAAAAAGTGCAAGGTGCTGCATTTTGGGATGAAGAACCCAAGGAGGAGTTACCAGCTAGGGGGAGTGCAGCTAGCCCAGAGGAGGAGAAGGATCTGGGTGTGCTCATTACAGGGTCAATGAACAACTCGGCACAATGTAGGAAGGCAGCTGCAAAGGCCAACAAAATGCAGGGTTGTATTGCAAGGGGTATATCCTCGAGGAGGGAGGAGGTGATTCTGCCACTGTATAGGTCATTAGTTAGACCACACCTGGAGTACTGCGTGCAGTACTGGAGTCCATATCTGAAGAGGGACATTAAGTTACTGGAGGGGGTGCAGCGTAGAGCAACAAAGATGATCAAGGGACTGGGGGACTTATCATATGAGAGAAGGTTGAAGGAGTTGAACATGTACTCACTGGAGGAGAGGAGAGACAGGGGTGACATGATTGAAACCTTTAAATAAATGAAAGGAATAAACAAGACGGGTACAGAGGGGCTGTTCAAAGTAAGGGAGGGGAGGGCCACCAGGGGCCATGATATGAGACTGGAGCGAGGAAGGTTCAGGAGGGAGATGAGGAGACACTTTTTACAGAGAGGTGGTGGTGGTGGAATGTGTTACCTGCAGAAGTGGTATGCAGTAGAACAGTGGATTGCTTCAAAGGGGATGGACAGGACAAGGGGAGGGTCAATGAAGGGGAAGGGTGGAAGGGAGGGGCAGCTGCAGAATAAGGGGTGCTAGCTGCACATTCGAGCAGACTTGATAGACCTCTAGGCCTTTATCTGCTGGCAAATTTCGTATGTTCGTAGTAGAAGAAGAAGAATCAGCATTTATATAGCGCTTTTCATACACAGTATCCCAAAGTGCTTTACAAGCAATGCTAGACTGGTAGTGAAGTGACTGAATGTGCGGTGGCGGCCATATCGCACACCATCACCCACACACAGCCTGGATAATTGCATGAAACGGTTTATGGGAAGGGGAATGTTGGCCAGGACACCGGGAATGTTCCCTGCTCTTTGCGAAGAATGCCCTGGGTTCTTTCACTTCCACCTGGACACCCACCAGGAGAACACCAGGGTGGGCAGAAGGGACCTCGGTTTAACGACTCATCCGAAAGACGGCACACCCCAGCAGTACAGCATCCCCAATACTGCACTCGGATGCCAGCGATTTTTAGGTGCAAGTCCAATCCCGGTGTGGGACGAGAACCCACGACCTTCTGATCCAGAGGCGAATGTGCTACCAACTGAGCCACAATGACACCATGCCTCTGTTTGACTGCCCCTTGGCTTCCCCTGGAAGGGGCTTGTTATATTTCTCATAACAAAACAAAATGCAGTTTGCTAACCATTTGGACAAACATTGTTTAGACACTGCAGCGCTCTCTCTTTTGGGCGCAAAGGAAACGAAAAGCTGATATGTCCTATGGTCTGATTTTGTCCGGTTCGTATAATAACGCAAAGTTCTGTGCATGTAGAGCGTGTTCAGAATGGCCTCCCCTTGAATAGAATGCTCAGGGTAATACACTAGCAAGTGTATGGCCTGATTCAAAGTAAGCTCAGAAACCACCTTTGGTAGAAACTTAGGATTTGTACGCAGAGCCACCCAGTCTCTGTGGAAAATCAAATATGGCTCCTTACACATCAGGGCCTGAAGCTCGGAAATCCTTCGAGCAGAAGTAATGGCAACTAAAAAGAGCACTTTCCAGGAAAGGTAGCACAGGTCAAAACTCGCAGCCAGTTCAAAGGGAAGCAAAGTGAATTTTTCAAGAATGAAGTTCAGATCCCACGGAGGAACCAGGGGTTTCAGATGGAGAATTCCTTTCAGAAAAGTTTTGGAAACCTCCAGCTGGGCCAAAGTTTTGCCATCCACCGGAGTGTGGTAGGCAGAAATGGCAGACAAGTGGACCTTCAGAGAGGAGTAACTAAGGCCAAGGTCAGAGAGATGTAGCAGGTATTCCATGACCTGTGGGACAGGGCAAGATAAAGGGTCCCAACCCTTGGTGGATGACCAAATGGAAAACCTCTTCAATTTCATAGCAAATGTGATTCTTGTGGATGGCTTCTGGGCCTCCACAAGGAAGAAACCCCAAAGGGTACAACAGCTATGTCAGCAGGTAGCACACATGAAGGTGAAGGGACTTGAGGCCTGGATGGACCAGCTTACCCTGGTCCTGAGTCAGCAAGTTCGGGAAGAGGAATCAAGAGGCTCCACCCTCAGCTGCTGAAGAAGCAGGAACCACACTTGGCAAGGCCAGTAAGGGGCTATGGGAATCATGTGACCCTTCTTGCTGTAGTTTCAGAAGCACCCTCTGCAATAGTGGGAAGGGAGGGAAGGCATACAAGAACCTCCCTGTCCAGCAAAGAGACAGAGCGTCTTGCCAGAAAATACAACACCCAGGAACGAATGAGCAGAAACTGGGTAGTTTTGCGTTGGATGGGGAGCAACAGATCCGCGATTGCAAGGCCCCACCGACGGCTGAGCCCTCGATTACTGACTGCCTCAGTTTCCACTCATGTGCCCTTGCCTGAGTGCGGCTGAGAGTGTCCGTCAGGACATTTTGAATGCCTGGAACGTGCACTGTTGTGAGCTATAGGCTGTGCTGTATCACCCTGTGACAGAGAGCTCCTGCCACTCTTGAGGACTGACCTTTTCTTAAATCTGTTGCAACAGTACTTCTACTTCTTAGCCTAATCTATCCTTTACAATTTCTAGTCCATAAGGTTGGCCACCTATGGGCACCCCCTCCCCTTTCTTGACTATGCTACAGTGTCCTCTTTAATTTTCCTTTCCCTCTCAGGTCCTCGTACAGGGAGGTTATTGTTGTGACCTCCGAGCTGATGTAAAACAACAGGCTGTGTTCCTCGTTGTTGGATTTAGAATGCAATGACACTATGTCATAAAATACATAGATGTATACACCCTATGTGCATGAAACCTGTAAATGTTGAAAATACCATGGCACTAGGTATTTTTAATAAAGGTAAAAAGTTACTAGGGGACTGTATTATAAAAATTAAGTTAGTCGTGCTATTCAAAATGAATGTAAATTGCTGTAGACTGAGCCAATCTAAAATGTCAGGGTGGTTTGTATATATCCCAAGATGCTTTGCATTATGGAAGTATGTGTAATGATGTGTTTCTTTGAAACTTAGCTTTCTGTCAGTGCCCTTTGGGGTAACCCTTGTTTCAGTGCTTCTGCACTGAAGTTCCTTGTCTTTATTTTTTATTTTTAATTTTTTATTTGAGCCCCCACCACTCAAGCAAACAAGGCCCGCATAGGGGAGGCTAAATCTCAACTGATGAGTTAGATCACAGATCAGTAGGGGTTAAGTGTAGAAGAAAGCCTTGCATAATCTGTTGCTACAAACTGATGTACTGAAGAAGGGATATGCCATTTCTGAAGGTTATCTCCTGCATTTTGAATAAACATCACACAGAGACTGTGTTGAACTTGAAGTTCAGTGTCTGGTCCATTTGTTACCCCACAGCCCCTTCAAAAACTTGGTGTCAGAGTGGAATAACTTACTGGAAGCGTCTGGACTGGCCAAAGAGGGACGTTTTCCGGTGGATATCGTCTAGATAACCCAGGTGGACCAATGCACCAGGAGTTGCCAGAGAAGAAAGTCCATGGAGTTCTGACCAGAACCATAGCTGACAGACTGGGAGAGAAGCTTCTGCCTGGACTGGACCTGGGAGCTCGGAGGATGGCCTAGTGTGAAGATGACGAAGAGATGCAACGGGATGGGGAGCTACTGTGGGGTCGAGGCAGACCAGAGATGCAAGACGACACACTGATGGTGGAAAACCTGATAAGGCTAATACTGTGGATGAGTGGGCAATGGCTGGAGGCAGACCGACTATGCAGAGACGCGGAACACCAGTGCCAGGTGCTCGAGAGGTCCCTGCCAGAGAGTCTGGATAAAGAATCAAAGGAGGATTTTTTGCGGGCTCAGCTGGAGGAGGACCCCCTGACTGAGCAGAACATTCCTTTGTAGCCTGTGTTTCCAGGATGTTACCTGTTGGAGGTGGAGAGCAAGTATGGAACTTGAATGTGACACCCCAGGTAAGACTGTGCCTAGTGATGTGCTGAGGTTGAAGAATCCAACCAAGCAAAAAGCCTATGAGGCTGAAGGAACTTTTTCTTGTATTAATATAGTTAAATCTATTAACAGTATTGACTGGGGTATAATGCAGGCCGAAGATGCTAATGTTGCCAAACTGTTACAGTATATTAAAGTCAAGGAGGGTATACAAATTAATGGTGATGTGGGGACAAAACAATGTTCGTGGTATGAACTAAAGAACGGTGTTCTGTGCCACATGAGGCCGAACCCCCGTACAAAAAGCGTGAATACCCAGGTAGTGGTGCCTGAGGTGTACAAGCAACAAGTGATGGAGGCTGCTCACTTTAGTCCCTGTGGGCATCTGAGCCATGGTGGGGTATTAGTTCGATTAACCCCATATTGTTACTGTCCAGGAAGAAACAGACAGGTGACAGCTTATCTTAAGACCTGTCTTATGTGCAACCAGACAGAGGTACCTGCTGGGGGCAGCAGCAGAACTAGTATCCGGAGTGTGGAAAGAATGTCCCAAAGGGTAGAGGTCATTAAAGAAAAAAATTGCACCCTTGGAAAAAGGGAAAACTCCCACACAGGTCACAAGGTACCAGATGGTAACAGCTTAAAAAAGCACAAATACTTAAAAAGGATTGGAACCTGTGTTGGGGTAACATCGAAACAGTGTCTGCCCTCAGATGTCTGTATCAACAGCAAGTGAAATGAATGAATCAAGAGACATAGTGGGTTTATACAGAGGGGTTGAACCTAGGAGAGGGCCCTTGATTAAAACGGACATGTCTGGTGGGGTTGGAGCAGATAATTATGCACCCCAGAGTAATTCTTTCTATGGGCCTGGACTTTACAGCCGTCCAGATTTTCGGTCAATAAAATATGACAGACATTCCCTAAAAGGAGATAGAAAGGTAGCACTAGTCTCTGTTGTGAAATGTGTCAACGCCTCAGGGTAAGAATGATGATATCCACTATGTTTATCATGAAATGTTTATCGTTAATAGAGACCCTGAGACAGAACTTCTGAAGATGGATGGGTGGAAGCTCCATCCCTTCCTGGGACAGGAAGGTGGTAAGTAGTCTGCAAGAACTGCTTCCCCTCTTAAGGTGGGGATATGCGACAGGGAGCTCCTGCCATTCTTGAGGGCCAACCTTTTCTTAAATCTGTTGCAACAGTTCTTCTATTTCTTAGAATAATTTGTCCTTTACAATTTCTAGTTCATAAGGCTGCTCACCTGTGGGCATCCCCTCCCCTTTTCTTGACTATGCTATAGAGTCCGTTTTAATTTTCCTTTTCCTCTCAGGTCCTTGTACAGGGAAGTTACTGTTGTGACCACCGAGCTGATGTAAAACAAAAGAATGTGTTCCTCATTGTTTGACCTAGTATGCAATGACACTATGCGAAAAATACATTGATGTATATACCTTTTACGTATGAAACCTGTAAATGTTGAAAATACCATGGTACTACGTGTTTTTGATAAAGGTAAAAAGTTACTAGGGGGCTGTATTATAAAAATTAAGTTAGTTGTGCTATTTAAAAATGCATGTAAATTTCTGTAAACAGAGCCAATCTAAAATGGTAGGGTGGTTTGCATATATCCCATGGTGCTTTGCATTATGGAAGTGTGTGTGATGATGTGTTTCTTTGAAACTTAGCTTATTGTCAATGCCCTTTGGGGTAACCCTTTTTTCAGTGCTTCTGCACTGAAGTTCCTCGTCTTTAGCTTGTTTTTCTTTTTTTTTTTGAACCCCTGCCACCCAAGCAAACAAGGCCCGCATAGAGGGGAGACTAAATCTCAACTGACAAGTTAGATCAGAAATCAGTGAATCAGTAAGCGCTGGCTAAGTGTAGAGAAAAGCCTTGCATAGTCTGTTACTACAAACTGAGGTACTGAAGAAGGGATATGCCATTGCTGAAGGTTATCACCTGCATTTTAAATAAACATCACAGAGAGATTGTGTGCTGAACTTGAAGCTCAGTGTTTGGTCCATCTGTTATCCCACAACCCCATCACATGCCCATTGCCACACACGCATTGTTTCCCAGCACAGAGGATACTACTGTGTGCCTGCTTGTTCAGGTAGCAGACCACACACACGTGCTCTGTCTGTACCAGAAGAGGCCCAGGAAGGAGAAGAGTCTGAAAAGCCCGATGGGCATACAGTATAGCCCGCATCTCTTGCACAATGATGTACAGAGAAAGCTCCTGCTGAGATCAGGATCCCTGTGTCCTGTGGTTGCTCAGATGAGCGCCCCAGCCTTGACCGGAGGCGTCCGTTGTCAGGGTCTGAGCAGGAGGGGGCACTTGAAAAGGAACCCTTCTGGTGAGACTGGACAGATTCTGCCACCAAAGGCGGTCCCGACGCATGGGGCTGGACGCCAGGATCCTGCGATCTAGGTTGTCTGATTTCTATTTCCACTAGACCCTTAGGGTACACTGCGTAATCCACATGTGGAACCTGGCCAGGGGGACACTGGGGATAGCTGCTGCCATCAGGCCCAGAAGGCATAAGACGGAATGGGTCATGGGCCATTGTCTGGTTGCCACTTGGATGGCCTGCTGACACAAGCTTTCTGCCTGGTCCAATGGGAAGAAGTCCAGACCCTGAACAGTATCCAGCACTGCCCCCAATAAATTGGAGGCGCTGGGATGGGACCAGGTGGGATTTGGGGTAATTCACCATAATTCCCGCTTGCCAGAAAAGGTCCAGGGTAGCAGCCAGGGAGGCCGTCAGGCTGTCCCTCAACGGTGCTGACAGGAGCCAGTCATCGAAGTATGGGAACACATATATCCCTTGGTGGCGTAAAACCGCTGCCACCACCGCTAGGCACTTAGAAAACACTCTTGGTGCTGAGGAAAAGCCAAAGGGGAGCACTTTGAACTGGAAGTGTTCCCCCTGCAAGGTAAAGCGGAGGAAGCGATGGTGGGAGGGAAAAATTGGTAAAGGCAGGTATGCATCTTGCATTCTAGTACACACAGCCAATGTCCCTGGTGAAGCAGTGGCAACAGACCTGGCAGGGTCAGCAAGCGAATCCTCATACTCTATGTACAGAGTTAGCATCCTGAGGTCCAGGATCAGATGGAGGTCTCCCATCTTTCTGGGGACTAGGAAAAAATGAGAATAAGATCCCTTTCCCTCCTGGGCCTGAGAAACGGGGTCTATGGCTGATTTAATCAGAACAGCCTGAAGTTCCACCCTTATGAGAGGAATATGGCCTTTTTGGTACTGAGAAAGACCAGGAGGATTTCTGGAAGGACTCTCTGTGAATTCGATGGTGTGGCCTTGAGCAACTAGCTGAAGGACCCATGTGTCTGTAGTGATCGCCTCCCACTTGGTCAGATGGTTGGCGAATCTGCCTTCTACTCGTTCCTCCGGAGCTGGTGGCGGAAGCTGGGGGCCCTGCCACGAGTCTGGAAGGAGATAGGGTGTGGGGAAGCGTCACCCTGGCAGCCCACTGGGACTTGGCTGGAGGGGTGGCAGCTGCTGAAGGGGCCCATTTGTTCTGACATCTGGCTGGCTGTTGCCTATTCTGATGCCTGGGCTGGCGATGAAAAGGCTGCTTTGGTTTGATATTGGAGCGATACATAGACTGGGCAGAGTGGAGTGCCTTGCCACTGTCCTGTAGCTCAGTACCCCCAAAAAGGACAGGTCCTCTAAATGGAGCATCCTGGATAGTCATCTGGACATCTTGGGCCAATCCGGATACCCGCAGCCAGACGTACCTACACATGCTGACAACCGTGGCGGTACTTCGGGGAGAGGCATCTACCGCATCATATATCGTCCTCAGAGAATAACGGCAGGAGATTTCTGCTGTCCTGACCATCTGAGCAATCTTCGTTCTTGCCTCGGAATAAAGCAAGGCCTCAAATTCCAACTTCAGCTGGCTCAGGATGAATTTCTGGTACACAATTATGTGTGCCAGGTAATTCAGTGCTCTAAGAGCCAGGGTGGAAGACGAATAAACTTTGCGCCCGAACTGGTCTATTTGCCTCGACTCCTTGTCCGGAGGGGAGGTGTTCATATGTTTAAGCTTAGCCGTACAGTCATGGGCTGCACTAAGGACCGCAGAGTCTGCTTTGGGATGAGAACTAAGGCGGTCTTTGCCCTCACTGAGTCTGCTTTGGGATGAGAACTAAGGTGGTCTTTGCCCTCAGGGGCTCGATAAAGTTTGTTTGCCTTCTTGGCAACTGCAGCCACAGACAAAGGCTGCTGCCAGACCGTGGAGGCCAGGTCCTCATGTGATCCAATCCACAGGGGAATGAGCAGAGGGGACAGCTCGGGCATATCTAGGTGTTCCGCCAACTGTTTGCTGGGGATCCAGATCCTTAGTCTTCCATCCATTCATCTCTGAATCTTCCGGAAGATCTCTGTGGAAGATGGATCCTCCGGGATTTAGGAGAGCCTTTGGGCTTGGGATCCCCCGGTAAGGGGTCACAAAGCCCAAAGGAGAGGAGGTGGAGGAGTCAAAGTCCGACGACGGGCTTCTGTCCGGGGATAAAGCCCGTGGGAGCAGGATCTCCTGCAATGAGGCCGCGAGGCCCCTGCCATTACCAGCTACCATGGTATAGCACAAGGCCTGTCTCAAGGTAGAGGGCAGACTCCACTGGTGAAAGGGATCCCAGCACAGGGTCTGTGCGGACTGGTGTGGAAGCCGCAGCCGGCTGGCGCCGGTCCAACTTGGAAACTAGCTGTGACTTGGTCTCAGACCACCAAGACTGAAGTGCCGACCCAAAGTCCACCTGAGGTTGAGGTGGTGGAGGTGGTGGTGGGGGGCTGATAGATGGGCGGGTAGGCTTGAAAATGATAACTCAGACTCATGCAGCCCGGCATTGGGAAATGAAGGCCTGGCATACCATAGCTCGAATAGCCTGGCGTCGGATACCCCGACGTGGGGTATCTTGGCATCTCATACCCTGGCGGCAGATACCGTGGTGAAGGGTAGTGCAGCGTAGGGAAGCCTCGCATTGGGAGGTCCGGTGAAGGCACTGACAGCAGAACGAGGGGCCTGATGGAGTGCCTGATGGCGGGTAGCCAGGCAGGGGCCCAGATAGAGGGGCCGTGGGACCTGCCAGGGGCTCTGATGGAGGGTGAGAAGGGCCTGGTAACGTCTGGCACTGGACCCACTGGAAGAAATTCCACGTCAACCCCAAAGGGGCGGAGGGTCCCACCGGAGTCTGGGGAGGGAGAACTAGTCCAGACAGGGGAGCCAACAGTGCATGAGACGCCAGCTCCTGAGGGAGGTCCGGCACTGGGCGTTCTGGCCCTGGCATGAGGGTGGTGTCCGGTGCACACTCCTCCAACTCTGGCTCAGAATGGATGGGCGAGCCAGGAGTCTCCACCAGGGAAGGTGGGGAAGGAGGATCCTGAGAGGGAGGAACCTCTGGGGAGGGTCACGGCAGGGGCAGCAGCATGAGCTAATCTGGAGGATCAGCATCAGGCCTTTAATCAGGGCCTGATGAAAGCACAGTGGCTGGGTGGACGCTAGGGGAGCTGGCGTGTGGCTTATCAGCCGGGGCCAGATGGTCATCAGAGGAACTGATGACTGACTTATCAGCTGCGCCACCAGACTTAGGCCCTGGGGTTTTGAGGGGCCTAAGGATGGCGAAGCTCTCTGGAACATCGGAGGTGCCCGCCTGAACTGTATTCAGCTCAAGCGGGGGAACCAAGGGCTGCTTCGTGGCAGAGGAAGAAGGCTTGCCCAGAGGAGCGGTACCTGTGTCAACATGAGGCCGCTCAGTGCCCGTGGCTCCCGGAAGAGGTCATGGGTGGGAAGGAGACCGATCGTGGTCCCAGTGCTTCTCCTTGTCCTTCTTATGGGAGTCTGAAGACCCCCCCCCGTGGGAGGAGAACGATCCCCACAGCTTCTGCAGATCCTTCTCCATGGAAGCCATCTTCAGTTTGAGAACGTGGGCTTCCAGGGCCTGTAGGTGGCGTTTCCGTGTGGCGTGGTTGACAGTCTGACAGGCCTCACAGTCCTTGATCTTGTGCTTGGGTCCCAGACAGAAAAGACAGAGGGAATGACCGTCCTTGTACGGGAGCCGAGTGCTGCTGGAATCACACTTGCTCTTATGCGACTTGGAAGGCGCTGGAGAAGACATACACGAAAAATATTTACTTTTCTAGAAATACAGAAAAGGAAAAAGAAACGGTAAAGTACTCATCCGAAAATGGCGGTCGACTAAAGCAGTGTTCTCCACGAGGTCCAACGTGTGTAGGTTGATGGCAGGAAAGAACTGCAGGGCAGGCGTGGGGACTGCCCGCTATATAGTGTCACGCTAACGTCAGTCACATGATGTCAGGTGGGCAGTACCCTGCCAGACACTGCTAGCCAAAGTTTTCCATGTGATCCTAGTGCCTGGCAACTCTAGTCCTCATGGCTATCATCTACTGCAAGAGCCCTCTCAAAGTAAGATCTAAAAATAACGTTTTTCACAACAGAAAGCATAGCTCAAATGTCGCGGCCAGCCCAAGAGGAGCCAAAGTAAGCTTTTCTAACATAAAATTCAAGTCCCAAGGTAGGACTGAATTACAGATAGGAAGCTTCAGGTGAAGGATGCCTCTCAGAAGTGTACGGGACACCTCCAGTTGGGCCACCACACATCCCTCAGTAAGCACATGGATGGAAGGCAGAGATGGCAGACATGTGCACCTTAACAGAGAAGTAATTCAGACCGGAGTCTGAAAGGGACAGTAAGTACTCCAGAATCTGATTCACGGGACAAGTAAAGGGATCCAGCTGACATGAAGCAGCCCAAAGTGTAAAGTGTTTCCACTTCATAGAATAAGTGGTCCTAGTGGAAGGCTTCCTAGTCGCCACCCTGGGTGACACCCCAAACCAAGCCATGGCTATGTCCTCAGGAGCCAGGCATGAAGATGCAGGGGGGTTTGAGGCCCAGATGAACCAGGGTGCCCTGGTTCTAGGAGAGCAATCTGGTGCAAAGAAGAGGAGGAACTTTGCATTAGGAGCTGGAAGAAGCAGGAGCTACAGTGTGTGTTCCTGGGGCATAAAGGAAAGTATTTATTCTTACAGTTTGGTCTGGTTAGCTTGTACTGGAGGAGGTCTTGTGGCCTGTTTCAAGCAGGAGTTGTGTTTTTTCTTATGCAGGCCTTGTTTTGAATTCTGTCTGTGGCAGTTACAAAATCAAACTGCAAACAGATTTCAACTTGGAGGTGGAGCAGGTAGCCAACAGCCATTTTAGTTAATTGCTTCACTTTGCATTTGGAGCTGAAAGAAGCAGAAGCTACAGTGTGTGTTCCTGGGGACTACAGGAAAGTATTTATTCTTGTAGTTTGGTTAGTTTGTAGTTTGGTCTGATTAGTTTGTACTGGGAGGAGGGCTTATGGCCGGTTTTCTCCCACCACCACCCCTCACCGCCACCACTATTAAATAGGCAAATGGACCACTCTCAGTAGTAGTTCCACCTATCTGGAAGGCGCAGGAAGTGGCGTAATTTAAAGGGGGTGAAATCTTGTTTGAAGTCTTAAAGAAATACCGATGCAAATGTAACGGTTGCGCATTTTCTTTTTTGAGGTAAGGGCTATTCTGGGGACAATGTTTTGACATAAATGCATATTTACAGTTCTTAAGTGATATGGACGCAATTGTAAAGATCTGTGAAATATTTAGAGCCTAGGGAATACAGGGAAGATGTGGAGGCCTGGGCAAGGAGGCAGCTGGACGAATGGGAGGGAAGCGTGGAGGGGTAGGGATGACTGGGGTTGGGGGCCCAGGGAGGCCACGAGGGTTGTGAGCTGCAATGGGTGTGGGGCAGCACCATTTCTAGGAACCTGGTGAAAGGTGGGGGTTACCCAATGTGCAGGCTGTTCAAACAGCTTACGCTGGAGATAGAGAGAGACTGAGATGGGAACTGGGGGGAAGGGACAGGAATGAGAGGGTGAGGAGGAGATGGGGCAGAGGGGCAGGGAGAGCTCCATCGCAGGATAGACTAGGCTGCCAAGGGCCAGAAGGGGGTGCTTGGCCAGGGGGACCAAGTCCACAGGGTCCTGGAAGTGCCGAAAGGGGGTGTTGGCAGGTGGTAGGGAACATGGGTGGACAGAAAGGAAGTAGAAAAGAGGTTCAGGGTAAGCAGAGGCATGGAGGAATTACAAGGGAGGGCTGGGGCAGGAGGCAGGAGACAACAAACAGGTAAGCAGTACTGGCTGATGAAACAGAGCAGGAGGTTGAGGAAGGCAACAAAGAACAAGAGTCAGGGGACCAGGAGGAAAGCGGGAAATACAGGGTAAAAGGTGAGAGGGAAGACTGTGGGGTAGAAGCGGGGAGTGGCAGGGAAGCAGGTCGAGTTGGCATGAACACACTAAATAAAGGAGGAGGAAGGCCAAAACATGTTGGGAGGAGGGAGCGGGACTCACAATGCAGGGGGACAGTGGGAGGAGGTACACACTGTGGAGGGGGAGGGGTTGTGGCAGGGAGCAAGCACAGAAGGGACGGAGGAGGAAGAGAGCAAGTGGAGGTGCAACTGATGGGAGGAAAGGGCAGTGTATGAAAGGAGAGGACACAGAGGAAAAGGGGCTCATTGGAGGGCAAACCACAGGGGAAGTGCAAGGGAAGGGGGAGTGAGTACTTGTATTAGAGGATTCTATGCTCAGGGGGGTGAGATGGGGAAGTTAGGGAGCAAGGAGGAGCCGAACCTGGTATGCCAGGTATGACAGCGGGGAGAGTAGGGCAGTGTATTCAGAAATGTGTGAAGAAGGTGGGAGGGAAGCCTCACATCATTGTACACCTAGGAAAAAATGACCTAGAGGGCAGTACAGTGGAAGTAGTACAGGAGAGGTTCAGAGAAGTTGGGGGTGTCTGCAGTTGGGTGGGAAGTTCAGAGACATTCTCCGAGTTACTCACAGCACCTAGGGCAAGCATGGTGAGGAAGCTAAGAATACAGGAGTTTAATGGATGGCTGAAAGGGTGGTGTTCAGAAATGGGGCATGGGGTAGTAAGGGAATGGGGCGAGACATGAAAAAATAAAGGGCTTTATGCCAAGGATAGACTGCATCTCAGCATTGAGGATACAAGAGCACTGGGATAGGGGCTTGAGAAGTACATTAAAAACAACGTAAATTTAAACTGGGGAGGAGGCTGAGTCGGGTAGCAGGAGGAGGCAGCTTCAGGAGACCGGAGGCCTTCTCCTCAGAGAGGGAGGAGGAGAATGAGGGGAAGTTACCAAGACAAAAGTGGAAGTGGGAGAGCTAGGGAGATGAGGGGCGGGACACAAGGTGGACTGTAGTATCCCTAAATGCAAGGAGCTTAGCAAACAAGGTGGCAGAGTTCCAGGCAATGATAGTAGAGGGAGAAGTAGATATTGCCGCCATCTCAAGAGACTTGGGCCACCCAATACCATGATTGGGATCTTACGATCCCGGGTTACAAGGTGTTCCACAGGGACCAGGAGGGGGGGGGCTGGAGGGGTGGCTATTTATGTTAGGGAGGGGACACTGTGTACCAGGGAGGAAGGGGATGAGGGGAGGCCAGAAGCCATATGGGTATTGCTCCAAAGCTCTAAAGGTAAGAAGCTCAGGATGGGGGGTGGTGTACAGGTCACCCTCACAGAGTGAGGAGGTAGATAGGGGGCTGGGGGAGCAAATCAGGAAGGTCAGTGGCAAGGAAAATACAGTTATAGTGGGAGACTTCAACCTACCTGGGGTTGACTGGTGGACAATAACTACAGCACACGCCAGGTAACAGGTGCTGCTGGAGGCTATCCAAGACAGCTACCTAGTGCAAGGGGTGATGGAACCTACTAGAGAGGGGAACATACTGGATTTGGTGCTAACAAATGGTGATCAAGTCCAGGATGTGGTAGTACAGGACCCTCTAGCAGGAAGCGACCACCGCTCAGTGTGGTTCCTCCTCAACACAGGGAGGGAGTCAGCTAAGACCAGGACAAGAGTGTTGGACTTAAGGAAAGCAGATTTCACCAGAATGGGCAGCATCCTAGAGGGGTATTTAGCTAAAAGTAACCCAGTGATGGATGCTGAACAGAAGTGGGCAATCATTAGGAAGAGGCTGAATGAGGCCGCAAACATGTGTGCCAAATCTCAGGGTAAACAGTCCGGGTCCAAAAAAACCTAGCTGGCTCAGCTAGGAAGTGGAGTGGAAGGTCAGGGGAAAAAAAGATTGCCCTTCATTAAGTTAAAAAAATCGGGGCATGAGGAAGATAGAAAGGTGCTCACAAAGGCAACTAGGGAGGTGACCAGGTCAGTTAAGACAGCCAAAGGAGCTGAAGTTGGTTCAGAGATCAGAGAGGACATAAGGGAGAAGAGGAGTTATAGAGATGACATTGTTAAAATCAAGAAGGATGAGGATGGGCGGAACAAGGGGAAGAACACGCAGAGGCACTCAATGAGTACTTGTGCTCGGTGTTCACAAAAGAAAGGAACGGCCCAATAACGCAAGGGAAAGGGGACAAGGGTGAATGGGGGGCAGAGATAACAAATGGGGTCATCCAAGAGGATAGAGTTCTGAAGGGCCTTAATACCAGGATCAGATGGTGTACATCCAAGGGTCCTGAAGGAACTGGCAAAGGTGTTGGCAGGCCCCCTGATAGACCTCTTCAACACCTCCTTGGAGACAGGGAAGGTACCCAGGGACTGGAGGATGGCTCACGTGGTGCCCCTTCACAAGAGTGGACCCAAGGACCAACCTGGCAACTACAGACCAGCAAGCTTGACTTCCATAGTGGGGAAGTTGATGGAGACCATTCTAAAGGAGAGGTTGATAACCTTTCTCAATAATAATGGTCTACAGGATGAGAGACAGTATGGGTTTGTCTTGGGAAGATCATGCCAAACTAACCTGATCAACTTCTTCCACTGGATCACTAGGGCAGTTGATGAAGGCCACGCTGTGGATGTCCTGTACCTGGACTTCAGCAAGGCTTTCGACTCGGTGCCCCACGGGAGGTTAATGAGCAAGCTGAGGGACATGGGGGTTGGGAGAAACTCATGGGGTGGGTTGAGAGCTGGTTGCAGGGCAAACAACAGAGGGTAGCTGTAAGGGGAGGGGAGACGTCCAAGCCAAGGACAGTAACAAGTGGGGTACCACAGGGTTCAGTGCTGGGCCCTGTTTTGTTCAATGTCTTCACTGGAGACATTGCAAAGGGGGTCAAGAGTAAGATCAGTCTGTTCGCAGATGATACTAAGATTTGAGCAAAAGTGGACAATGAGGAAGGGAGGCAGGCACTCAGGGAGGATCTAGCTAAACTCGAACACTGGTCTAGGGAGTGGCAGTTGGGGTTTAACACCAAGAAGTACAAGGTCATGCACCTCGGAGCAAGAAATCCTAGGACCTGCTACTGATGAGGGGAAGGGGAGTGCAGTTAACAGCTTTAGAGGAGGAAAGGGACCTCTGGGTAATTGTCACAGGGGACATGAAGGTATCAGCACAGTTTAGGGGGGGCAGCACCAAGGGCAAACAGGATGCTGGGATGCATTGCCAGAGGGATCGCCTCTAGGAAAGAGGAGGTCATCCTGCCCTTATACAGATCACTGGTGATGCCACACTCAGAGTACTGTGTGCAGTACTGGTGCCCACACCTCAAAAAGGATGCGAGATTACTGGATGGGGTGCAGCGCAGGGCTACAAAAATGATCATGGGACTGGGGGAGTTGCCATATGGAGAAAGATTGAGGGAGCTCAACACATATTCACTGGAAGAGAGAAGGGAAAGTGGGGACATGATAGATACCTTTAAGTACTTGAAAGGCATAAACAAAGTCAGAGAGCGAGGAATGTTCCGCTTAAAGGGAGGAAGGGTCACTAGGGGGCACAGTCTGAAGTTGGAAGGGGGAAGGTTCAGGAGGGAGATGAGGAGGCACTACTTTACAGAGACAGTGGTGACGAGATGGAATACACTGCCAGAGGAGTTAATCAAACTGAGGACAGTGAATAGATTTAAGCAGGGTTGGGATAGAGTCAAGGACAGGATTAGTACAGACAAGAACACAAAGGGGGGAAAGACCAGGAAAGGAGGAAGGAGGGGTTGGGTGGGGCTGGAGCAGCTGTAGTAATACAAAACTAAAAGTTGCACAATCGGGTAGACTTGATAGACCTGTGGGCCTTTTTTTTGCCAGCAATTTCACATATTCGTATGAACTGGAGGATCCACTGCCAGATATTGCAGCAAGGGGAACCAGATCTGACGAAGCCAGAATGGGGCTATGAGCATCACTGTGGCACCTTCCATCTGGAGTTTGATCAGAACCCTCTCAAGCATGGGGAAGGGAGGAAATGTGCACAGAAACGCCCTTTCCAACAGAGGGAAAACACGTCTCGCCAGGAATCAAGCGAGCAAAAAAGCGGCAGTTTTGCATTGACTAGGGATGATAAAAGGTCCAACTCTGCACGACCCCACTTGTCAAACAGCCTTTTATGACTAAGATCAGTAGCTCCCACTCATGTGTTCGTGACCGAGACCGGCTCAGGCCATCTGCCAGAACGTTTTGGGCACCAGAAACTGGACAGCGGACAGTTCTAGACCGTGATCCACAGCCCAATACCAGACCTTCATGGCTTCCCGACAAAGAGGGCAGGGAGTGAGTGCCCCCGTTTGTTGATGTAGTGGACTACACTGATGTTGTCCATCTCCACTAGCAGAAGGCCTGGGAACAGCTGAGTCTGGAATGCCTACCGGGCATAAAGAACCACTCTCATTTCCAGAACACTGATGTGGAGTGAGAACTCCAGTGCGGACCAAGTCCTCTAGGTTTGGTGGGGCTCCAGATGGGCTCCCCATCCTATCCCCGAAGCATCCGTGGTGAGAATTTGTCAAGGGAAGAGAATGAGGATGGGAACCCACCTTAATAGGTGTACGGGTTCCATCCGCCAAAAGAGAACCTTTTTCACCAGGGAAGAGACCACGACCTGCTGTTCTAGGTCATCTGTACGCTGGTCCCACTGGACCCAGAGTGCCTACTGGGGAACCCTCATGTGCAGTCTGCCAAGAGGCACTGTGGCCACAGCCACGGCCATCAGGCCCAGAAGCCAAAGGAAGGTTCTGGCTGAAACATAGCGGCTGTTGTAGAACACACAGGTCTGGGCCATCAGGCACTCCGCTCTGTCCTGGAGCAGGAAGGCCATGCCCTGAGCAGTGTCTAAGACCACCCCAATGTACCGGAGGCACTGGCACAGAGTCAGAACCAACTTGGGAAGGTTCACAGTTATCCCCAGATCCTGGAATAGGCAGGTGGTATGGTCAAGGGTCTGTATCAGACGGTCCCTGGACTGGGCCTTGAGGAGCCAGTCATCCATGTAGGGGAAGACATAAAGGCCCTCCCACCTGAGGGTAGCTGTTACCACTGCTGGGCATTTGGTAAATACCCAAGGAACCGAGGACAAACCAAAGGGCAAGGCCCTGAATTGGAAGTGTCCCCCCGAACTGAAACCTCAGGTACCATCTGTGGGATGCGTGAACCTTAGTATTTATTTATTTATTTACATTTTAGACTAACACCTTTGAACCAGAGGCTCTTTTACAAAGGTTCCATGTCATGTTACATTAGATAGGTTAAGACAAGTTGGTTACATAATGAAGGTAAGGAGATAACTTACTATATACACAGGATAAAAGGAGATATTAGAGCTATGATAAGTCCTAAAGCAAGACTAGAATAAAATGACAAAAGTGGAGCAAGGAGACTAATATTATGCACTTATGAGTGCAGCCAAAGGCCTTGTTATAAAAAAAAACAAATATTGAATAATAGCATAAGTAGACCATACCAAGGCATAATAAGGCTAGCCTTAATGGAGAGGAGGTAATGTAAAAGTAGGGAAGGTGATCAGGAAGAAAGTGGGAGAAGAAAGATGCCAGGCATTATCATGGAAGAATGAGAATGGTTTAAGGGTATGAGGGGACTGGGTAAAAGAGGAATAGAGTAGAGACGTAGGAAGGAAAAGTGGTACAAGTGAAGGTGAGAGGGAGGACAAAGTCATGGAGACACAGTGTGGAATAAGGTGAGCAGTAGGAGGTGAGTGGGGAGAATGGCACCAGGCATGAGGGAAAGGGCAGGGCTGAGGCAAGGGATGGGAAGGGGAAAGGTGAGAAGAAAAAAAGAAAGGGGGGTAAGAGGAGGGAATCATAGAAATTGAATGAAGGCAAGACATGGAAGCGCCTTCACAGTAATTAAGAGAAAGAGTCACAAGTCACAAGGAGCTGACGTAGTTTGTGTTTGAACGGGCCAAGAGTGGCTATACTGGCTACCTCACAGCCCAGCGAGTTAAACAACTTAAGAGCTCTGCCTGTGAATGACCGCTGGCCTTGTGAACTGGGAACTTGTAGTGTTGAGTTATCAGAGCTTCTGGTGTGGCGGGGACTGCAGGTTGGACTGAGGAGCTTCTGTACACCAGGGGGCATAAGACCAAGAGAGGTCTTTTTTGCTACAAGGCAGGTTTGGTAAGTGATTCTTCCCTGCAGTTGTAGCCAGTTTGCTTGCTCACATAGGTCACAGGTGTGCGTGCGGTGGGCAGCCCCTGTAAGTATCCGGCATGCCTTGTTCAGGGCAACAAAGATACGCCGTAAGGCAGTGTCAGTGGCAACTTTGTAGACAGCAAGCCTGTAGTCTATGATAGAGACAATCGTGCTTTGTATTACTAGCTTAAGGAGTCAGGCAGTGCTTATGTTTGTACAGGAGGCTGATGCGGGTATTCACTGATTTGGCAACTGTATCAATATGACTGGAGAAAGACAGAGTGCTGTCCAAAGTCACACCAAGGTACTTGAAGGCTTGCATCTGTTCTAGAGCGTCATCTGAGCAATTTCTAACAGTCAGTTGTTTGTTTTATGGTTATTGTGCAAGCCATAGAATAACATATATATTTTTTTTTTTAAATAATTGAGCACTAGATTCTGCAAGATGAACCAGGCCTCTACATCTGTAAAACTTTACTGAAGCTGGAGATCCAGAAGAGAGGTATCAGTGTTCTTTGAGAAAATTACTGCACCGTCTGCATACAAGAGAATCTGTTCTGAGCAGGAGGCAGGGAGTTTGTTCAGAAAAATTCTGAAAAGTAGGGGCCCCAAAATTGACCCTTGGGGTACGCCTGACCGGACAGGTTGCTTAGTAGAGAGGATGTCACCAATTCTCAACTGTTGTGAACAGTCAGAGAGATAACTGTTAGACCAACTTATGGTGGTGTTTGACAATCCTAACTCTGCAAGCTGTTCAAGTAGTAACGGATGGTTGACTGTATTAAAGGCCTTTGAAAGGTCGATATAGGTGGCGCCGACGAACAGACCTTGGTCAAGTGCATGGTGAACGTAGCCCACAAATTCGAGGAGAGCAGTGGTGGTACTATGGCCTTTATGAAAGCCATGCTGTTGTGGCACTGCAGATTGTATTTTTCCATACACTCTACCAGTTGGTCAGCAACAATTCTTTCAAATGCTTTGGATGGGGGTGGGGGGGAGAGAATGGAGATAGGCCTGTAATTTCCGTGATGTGCCCTGTTGCCGCTCTTATGGACTGGGGTCACCAGGGCTGACTTCCATTTGATATGCAGGTAGGCATCTTTCACACCGAGGGAGCAAATCCAATCCCCCTGGTGCAGAAGGGGCAACAGATCCTGAAGTCTCACCATCCAAAACTTTTTCTACTGAATGAACAGATTGAGCTCTCATAGGTCTAGGATGGGCCTGAGATCCCCTGTGCATTTGGGGACCAGAAAAAAATGAGAGTAGAATCCCCTGCCCTGCTGATTCACTGGGACGGGTTCCACTGCCTTCTTCTGCAGCAGAGAGCAGATTTTCTCCCAGAGCACAGTAATGTGGTCTAGAGGTTAAAAGGACTGAACCGGAGGTTTTTCCGGAGGAAATTCTAGAAGCTCCAGACTGTGGCTGTACTCTATGAGTTGTAGCACCCAACCATCGTTGGTTATTTTCCACCACCTGTCCAGAAGTAAGGAGAAGCGACCCCCTACGACTGCCTCCTGAACTGTCGGGGGGAAGGGATCAGGGAAGGAGTCACGCAGCAGAGTAGGGAGCCGCAGCAGTGGCTGCACTACCACCTCTGGAGCCTTGCTGGCTGTGGCAGCAGGGGTAGGCAAAGAGGCAGACCCCCGATGCTTGCTCTGAGATGTGGCGGAGGGTCTGGACTTGTTGGTTGCCCTCCAAAAGGGCACACATTGTCCACTCTTACCCTGAGTGTGATACATGGAGTGGACAGATCTGCAAGTACGTCCAGAGGCCCGAAGGGCATCAACGATCTGTTGAACATCAGCCCTGAACAATTTGTATCCCTGGAAGGGAACATTCAGGATAGATAACTGAACGTCCTGGGAGAATTCCGACACCCAAAGCCAAGAGTGCTGGCATAGGCAGACTCCAACTGCAGCCAGCCTGGCAAAGCATTGATGGAGTTGTAGGCTGAGCAGAGGAGATGCAGACCGACATCAGCTCCCAAATGAAGGGAGTGGACGTCCTCTTTCTAGACTTCAGCAAGGCATTTGACTCTGTTCCTCACGTGGGCCTGTTGGATAAGCTGGGAGAAATGGGGGTGGGGAACCAGATGATCAGATGGATACGCAATTGGCTCCAGGACCGGACCCAGAGGGTCGTAGTTGGCGGGATAGTCTCATCCCCAAGGAGAGTCATTAGTGGGGTCCCACAGGGATCAGTCCTAGGGCCCCTTCTGTTCAACGCCTACGTCTCTGACATAAGGACAGGAATCAGGAGTGAGATGGGTCTCTTTATGGATGACTAAACTGGGGTGGTGCTGGATGGGGAGGAGGGGAGGGTGGCCCTACAGGGGGACCTGGAGGCTCTGGAAAGATGGTCTAGAAAGTGGAAGCTGAGGTTCAATGCAGGGAAATGCAAGGTACTCCACCTGGGGGCCAGAAACCCAGGCCAAGTGTACACCCGGGGGGGATGCTACAAGTCTCGATGACTGAGAGGGACCTGGGGGTGGTGGTGGATGTCACCTTTCTAGCCGGCCCTGCCCTCGAGCACCCAGAGACCGTAGGGGCTCCGAGCCGCCAGCGGGCAGGTGGCCACCGCATAGCCGAGAAGGGAACCAGGAGGCCGGGAGAGACAGCCAGAAAGCCGGCCCTGCCCTCGAGCACCCAGAGACCGAGGGCTCCGGAAAGCCGCCAGCGGGCGGTGGCCACCGTGACAGCCGAAGGGAACCAGGAGGCCGGGAGAGACAGGCCAGAAAGCCGCCCTGCCCTCGAGCACCCAGAGACCGTGAGGGGCCCGAGCCGCCAGCGGGCGGGCGGCCACCGCGATAGCCGAGAAGGGAACCAGGAGGCCGGAGAGAGAGCAGAAAGCCGGCCCCTGCCTCGAGCACCCAGAGACCGGGCGCCGAGCCGCCAGCGGGCGGGCGGCCACCGTGACAGCCGAGAAGGGAACCAGGAGGCCGGAGAGACAGCTAGAAAGCCGGCCCTGCCCTCGAGCACCCAGAGAGCCGTAGGGGCCTGAGCGCCGCCAGCGTGGCGGCCACCGAGCGCGAAGGGAACCAGGAGGCCGGAGAGACAGCTAGAAAGCGGCCCTGCCTCGAGCACCTAGAGACTCAGAATGGCCGCTTAGCGGGCGGCCACCGTGACAGCTTTGAGAAGGAACCAGGGAGGCCGGAGACAGCTGGAAGCGAATGGGAAAGCCAAGTAAGCCAATCGGAAGGCGACCGGCCAGCTTTGCCTTGCCTCTGATTGTTTCCATTGACTTTAGCTGTACTTGCACCACCAAAACTGGTCGGGATTACTGCTCTTTAATGCAAAATGTAAAATTTCTAAAAAGGAGCTGTTTTTACTTATTATTGTGTACTTGTGAAATGCCTTCTTGCTTGATTACTCTGGTGATTACAGTCTTTGGGAGACTTGTGTTGGGCTAGACGCCAGGCGCCTAACCCCCCCCCACCAGTCTTTGTTGTGTAAATCTAGGTTTTAGCACCTCTTGCAGATTGCTGCAACTAAGTGCTTTTCTGACTGCCCTCTCCTCTGTCCCCTCCTTTCTAGCCGGCCCTGCCCTCGAGCACCCAGAGACCGTAGGGGCTCCGGCCACCAGCGGGCGGGCGGCCACCCGGATAGCCGAGAAGGGAACCAGGAGGCCGGGAGAGACAGCCAGAAAGGTACGGGAAAGCCGCAAATTTTTGCCCCGCCCCTCCCCTCCTGGGTGTTTCTTTTATACACACTTTCCCGCCGAATCTCTTATCCCCGCCCATACCTAATCTCCTAGCCAATTCCCGAGCTCATTTCTTCACATCACCTTTAGTATCTTTAACCCCTACCTACCCTCCACTATGCTACTGTGCCTCCTATTGCTGCTTTGCCTCTCACCTTCCTCGGATCCAGAAGAGGAAACTGATGTAGCCCATGCCATGGTGATTAGGGCGGCTACTCGGACCTGTCCCCCTCTGCTGTCCCCAGTGGATGCCCCTCAATTCCCCAAGTATATACTGCCGCTTCTGCACTGTAATCCTTGGGGTATCCCACGAAAAAGGCTCACAACCAGTTCGGTACTCCATAAGCCCCCTGCTCCCTTACTGGCACTACAATGACCCCCTATGCCTATCCATTAAGCTGGTACTTTATGTCAAAATCTATAACCACACAGCAGGATCATCACCCACTATACATTGGATCCCTAGCAAGAAGAGAAAATCCTCTGATTACTCCCTATTCCTATCACTTGGTGCCCTCATCAAACTAATCTTCTTTCTGCTGATCTGTGTTGGCACTGTTGAAATCAACCCTGGACCCACAGAAAGCTCTATCTCCCCAGCTGACTTAGCCTCCATAAATGGCCTGAGTTTTCTTCACATCAACGCCTGCAGCCTCCTAAAAAAGTTCTCATTAATACAGGCCTGGGTTGCACACACCTTACCTGACTTTCTGGTTACCTCTGAAACATGGCTCAAATCTGCAACAAAAGACAGTGAAATAAATCTTCCCAACTACCAGCTCTTCAGATCTGACCGTCCATCCAGGGGCGGTGGGGTAGCCATCTATGTCAAAGCAAACATCTCTGCATCCTGCCTCAATATTACATCACAGCCAAAGGAATTAATGCTTATCAATTAAAATAACCCTTCCCAACATATCATCTTTTCAACTGATTGGCTGCTACAGGCCCCCTCTGCAGGCCTCAAACTCCTATCCCACCTAGGATCTATACTTAATCTAGGCCCTGAAGACACCATCATTTTAGGTGACCTGAATTTAAATTGGCTAGCCAATGCATCTGCACCCTAGTAACCTTCTGTGACACTTATGGTTTCACTCAATTAATCAAAGAACCAACAAGAATTAACCCAAAGAATAATTCAACAGCACACTCCTGGACATCATGTTGGTAAATAAGCCTCATCTGTATTCTCATGCTGGAGTGCTATTCAGTGACATAAGTGATCACTGTCCCATAGCTGGCATAAGATCAACAATCAAGCCACCCAACCCTGCAAAATTTCTCCCAAGAAGGTCAAAAAAGAACTTTAATATTTCAGGATATCTCCATGATTTGTGCCACACCACACGTTGGCAAGAATTCTATCTCACAGCTTCAATAGAGACAGCTCTTCAGATCTTAAGTGATATTATCACAAGTGCCCTTAATATACATGCACCCCTCACCAGCGTCAGAACCAAACACAAATCTTGTCGTTGGTTCTCTGCTGACCTCAAATTCAGACTGCTTGCCAGAGATAAACTCTGGAAAGGGCAAGAAAGACAAAGGATCCAAATGACTGGCTTCAATTCAGAAAAGCCAGAAACTCCTGCACAAAACAAGTAAGAAATGCCAAGGCTGCCTTCTACACAGCTGAATTGGATGCCTCTATCACAACCCCTCCAGGTTCTGGGGTACCATAAAGGGGATCCTAGGTCAAACTTCTACCCCTGTCTTACCACCCAAAGTGCACCTAAATAGTATTGAAATCACTGACAAGCAAGAAATCTTAAATGCCTTCAACGACCATTTCACTACAGCTGGCCTAGCTTTCGACTCCTCACCTGCAAACCTAATGAGATCATCACTAAACTTACAATCTACTGAGGGACAAAAGGCTGCTTCCACATTCTCCTTCAAACCAATACTCTTAAAAGAAGTAGAAGACCTTCTATTCCAACTAGATACAACTAAAAGTGCAGGTGCAGACTCCCTGGATCCCTACTTTCTAAAAGTAGCACTGCACGCCTTAGCTGCCCCCCCTCACTCACCTCTTCAATCTGTCCCTAGCCACTGGTTCTATCCCCTCAATATGGAAGACAGCTCAAGTGTTTCCACTACTTAAGGCAGGTGATCCCATGGACCTCAACAACTATAGGCCCATTTCCATCTTACCAGTACTGTCCAAGATGCTTGAAAAGTTAGTAAACTTTCAGTTAAGTGCCTACCTTGATACCAACAATCTCCTTAACCCAGCTCAATCTGGGTTTAGATCTATGCACAGCACCATCTCTGCCTTAGCAAAAGTTACAAATGACTGGCAGACTGCCTTAGACAAAAAGAATAACACCTGTGCTGTGTTCCTGGATCTAAGCAAAGCATTTGACACTGTGGACCATGAACTACTCATCTCCTCTCTGAACTCCATAGGCCTTGACTCACTCTCTCTTAAATGGTTCAGATGCTATCTCCGGAAGACTACAACTGGTAAAAATGAAGGTGACCTATCCACCTCTAAACCACTCCTAAGAGGTGTACCTGAGGCTCCATCCTGGGCCCCATCCTCTTTGCCATTTACATCAACAATATTGACTCCAATCTCTCACAATCTAATATTCACCTTTTTGCAGATGATACTGTACTATATGTCAGTAATCCCTCACCATCAAAAGCCTGTGAGCTTTTACAGTCTGAGTTCTCCCTCCTACAGCACAACCTATTAGAAAAGAAATTACTACTAAATGCCAAGAAAACGAAAGCTATGTTCTTTGCCACCAAGAGCTGCTCTTCCACTGTCCCATCATTCACCCTCCCACAATTATCTACCATCCTTGGTGAAAATCTGGACTACGTGGACAAATTCAAATATCTTGGAGTCTGGATTGACAATAAACTTGACTACACTAGCCACATTGAAGAGCTCCTGAAAAAGCTTAGACAAAGACTTGGCCTATTTTATAGGATCAAACACTACCTGACCAGAGATTCCAAACAAAGGCTAATCCTGGCATCATTCCTATCCCTCATTGACTATGCTGACTTCCTCTATGGCCACTGCTCCCTCTCCCATTTAAATAAATTAGACACCTTGTATCATAGAGCTATTAGATTCATTACAGATCTTCCCACCAGCACCCATCATTGCTCTCTCTACAATGCAGTCAGTTGGACATCCCTACAACATAGAAGAAACAAAAATGCTGCTGTCTGGATCTACAAAGCTCTGACAAACAAACTCCCTTCCTACATCTCAGACTGTTTCAACCGGATCACATCCAGGCCTTACACCCTAAGGATCAATAAACTCATCATGCTGAAGATTCCTATCACCTGCACCCGGTATGGAAGGGCTGCAATCAGCTATTCCCTAGCACTTATCTGGAATTCTCTTCAAAAGACCCTGAAATTGGATACCCTCATTCCTTTAACATCCTTCAAAAAACTGTACACTAGTCTATTCCCAGAATCATGCAACTGCTTCCATAAGGCCTAGTCCTCTCACACCCCCTCCTTCCCCCACCCCTTTTTATGCTACCCCTATTTCTCTATCGTTCTTCTAGCTTGTTCTCCAACCTACTTCATACAAAAATGCCCACCCAAGTCCAACTACCCGAGCTTTATCCCTACTATACTGTCTGTTTCTTTCCTTTTAATATGAATTAGGTTTATTGTCATTTTGCCTTGTATATATGTAAATATTTGTATATCTGTCTCATTCATAAATCATTGTATTTGTGTTCATTCTGTACCATGTTTTTGTGTAAAATTTGTAACCTTATATCGTTATGACCACTCAGGTCCATCTTGTAAATGAGCTATGCTCAATGATGTTCGCCTGAATAAAGATTTTGATTGATTGATTGATTGAAGATGAACAACTCTGAGACTTGTAGGAGGGCAGCAGCCAAGGCCAACAGGATGCTGGGATGCATCGCTAGGGGGATCACCTCCAGAAGGAGGAAAGTGATACTCCCTCTGTATAACTGCTTGGTGAGGCCGCACCTTGAGTACTGCGTGCAGTTTTGGAGGCCACACTTAAAGCGGTACATTAACCTCCTGGAGAGGGTCCAGAGGAGGGAAACCAAAATGATTTGGGGCTTGGGGGACAGGACCTATGAGGAGAGGCTCGAAGAGCTAAATATGTACACATTGGAAGAGAGAAGGGACTGGGGGGACATGATAGAGGTCTTCAGGTACATGAAGAGGGTAAATAGGGAGGAACAGTCAGGGTGCTTCGAAGGAAGGAGGAGGGGGCCACTAGAGGGCATGGGTGGAAGTTGGAGGGGGGAAGATTCAGGGGAGAAAGGAGGAGGTGCTACTTCACTGAGAGGGTGGTGGAGCCATGGAATGCACTGCCTAGGGGGCTGGTGGAGGCAGAGACAGTAGAGGGGTTCAAGAGCGGGTGGGACAGGTACAGGGGAAGGGTTCTGGAAGCAAAATCCAATGCAGCAAGAATATCCGGAACTGGGAAGGGAGAAGCCAGAGAAGGCGAGGGGGACAGCAAGGTCAGCACCCAGGGTGGGGGCTGACCAAACGAGCAGACACGAAAGACCGTTAGGCCTATTCTGCTGGCATGTTAGTATGAGTGCAAGAGCTGCTGTTTCTTCTGGTCATTGGAAAGGGAACAGGCCAATTTCTGGGCTTGGTCAAAATGAAGGCTGAGGTACTGGACCATATGGGCCACACAGTTCATGATCCTGATGGCCAGGGTGGCCAAGGCAAAGGTCTTCTTGCCCAGCAAGTCCAACCTCTGGGATTCTTTGTCAGGGGAAGTGAACTCAAATGTTTTGGCCTTTTGGTGTGGTCGTGGGCCATGTTAATGACTACCGAGTCAGCTTGCACCTGCTCAGCAAAGAATAGCTTCTACGCTGGGGCGTGATAAAGTTTGTCCACCTTCCTAAGCATATCGGGGACCAGGTTAGAGCGTGCCTGGCTGTCACAGTGGTGTCCTCAAAGGGTTCAATCAGAGGGGGAACCACTAAGGGGAGCATCGGGCCGACGGAGGTATGTAGCTAAATGACTTCTGTTGGGGTCTTGCTCCTCCATGTCAAACCCCATTGCTGCCTTCATCAGGCAGAGGACCCCCACAAATGACAGATCATTGGGGGGATGCAGTGGAATATATTTCGGGGTCTCCTTCCCATCCGTGACCGTGGAGGTACAGTAACAAAGGGTAGCCCCCCATCGCCTTCATCCCCATTGGGGAGTTTAAGGTCCCAATGATATTCATTCCATTGTATCCCAGATGTCTAGAGGGAGAGTGTGGGGTCCGGCTGTGTGTGGACCAATGCAGGTCGGCTGGAAGTGTGGGTGCAGGGACCAGCGTGGAGGGATCTCTAGGGGAAGGGTCTTGTGGGGGAGCCACGTGGGCCTGCATGAAGTCCCAAAGGGAAGGAAGTAGTGAAGGAAAGTCCACCATAACTGGTGGTGGGTAGCCAGATGGTGCCGGTTGAAGAGGGGCCGGCGTAGGCAATGGAGGTTGGATAGGCCTGGACCCCGAGGAAGAGTCCCTAGCCCGAGTCCCCCTGTGGGACGGCAAAGAGGGCCGGGAGGCAGCCTGATTCAATGCCGGGGAGGGCGGTGGCTCCAAGGCTGGAGGGACCAACATCGCGGATGAGGACGATGATCAGGTAATCACAGACGACCCCAAGGCTGTTAAGCTTGCGGTGATCGAAGACAGACCGCTAGAGCCTCCTGACTGCAGGCCTGATGAAAAGAAGGGCCAGAACAGCAGGGGATGAGGGGCTGGGATGGTGCCCGGCCCCAAAGGACCTCCACCCGCCAAAGTAAGGTTGGCCGGAGGTGCTAACAGTAGCCCTGTAAAAGACAGGGCATGCAAGGCAGACGTCCGCCAAGCAGGGATGGCCTCATCGTGGTCGTTGGTGATGCAGGGGATCATAAACGGGAGGAAGGGAAGCGGCGTTTTGGTGCTGTCCTGTCCTCACTTTTATGTTTACCCAAGGAGTTAACCTGGGATTTCAATGGCTGAAAGCCCCATGATGAAGCCAGGGAGACCAAGGAACCCCTGGCCTGTGCTCCTCCTCCGTGCTGGCGACCTTTTGCTGGCACAGAAATTTTTCCAAGGTTCACTGGCGATGGCAGCGGGTTGTCTGGTTGAAGCCGCGGCAGACAGAGCAGGCATCAACGCTGTGGTCTGGGCCCAGACAGAGAACACAGGCAGAATGGCCGTCTTTCTCTTGGAGTTGCTTTCCACAGGTGCACTTGGTCAGAAGATGAATGAAGCTGAGAAGACATAAATGGGAAAACTCAGAAAACTGAGGTGAGAAAACAGAAAAAAATGAAGTTTAGAAAGAATGGTGGTCAACTGAAGCTGCGGCGTTCTGAAAGATCCAACGTGCATTGGTCGATGGCAGAAAAATAACTGAGGCGGGCGTAGGGGCCGCCCACTCTTATAGCATGTGGTGACGTCAGTACGTGGATGCCATGCTGGCCCCAGACTGCTATTAGAAAATTTCTGTGTGGTCCTAGTGCCTGGCGGCTATAGTTCCATACATGTTGCCTGCTGCAAGAGGTACCTGAATTCAGATCTGTTTAAAATGTTAACAGCAGTGGAAAGGAACGTCGGGGAAATTACCCAAATTTTTTTTAAGTTAAAAGATTTGGGGCATCTTTTCATTTTATTTACTTGTTTGAACATCTGATTTCACCTGCATTTTTGTACCTTTCAGTGTTTTAAATTAAGAAAGACTGCTCTTAGCTCTCTTACATAAAGGACACTAAGGTAATCGAGAGTGCAATGCAAGCCACAAAATGATCAGAGGTATGGAAGACAAAAGCTATGATAATACCTCGAGCCTGCTCCTGGTACACTCATGCACTATACATGGTTCCATTGCATTATTACTGTTTTGTACGTTCACATGTTCTTTTGTATGATTTTGGATATGTATTGTAATTTACCCAATGTTCCACTACTGTTTATTGTACAATACCTTGTGTTTCAACTGTTGCACAATCTTACAATGTTGTATTGTTTGTACTACCCACATACTATTGTAACTGATCATCCTTCACAACCCTATGTAACCCCTCCCCCCAAGGTCGCACCGTGAGATGAGCAACTTGTTGTTCAGTGTGCCCTCCTGGTGTAACAGTTCAATAAATAAATAATAAATAATAATCTGGTGTTCATGCTGGATGAAAGGACTCAGAGGAGGCATGACCTCAATTTCCCACATACTCAAGGTCTCTCCCAAGATCACCGGATAGACAGGTTTGATATGGTCTCCTCTAGCAATACATTTGAACATGCCCTGAAACCCACAGGGTGGCAGATTCAGAGGTAATGCTCAGAAACAAGTCTTCTCCCCTGAGGTTTTTGAACCTATGGAACGGCCAATCAGTGGGATAAGTGGACATGAAGACATGCGATATGAACGCCAAGCCACACAGTGGTAGCCTGCTCTGCTGCATCCGCCACAGGACTGTAAGCAGTAGTACCGATACATAAATGCAAGAGAGGCCTCACATCTGCATGTCAGTATAAAAAGTACAGTTACGTAAGAACTTACCATAACAGTAGATCTTCAAGAAAAGCTCTTGCAGCAGGTCACACAAGCAGGACTCAGCCGCCAGTCACTAGGATCACATGGAAAACTTCTAGCTAGCGGTCTATCACGGGGGATCACCCCCCGACGATATCAGCTGATGTCAGCCTAGCTTACAGAGGAAGGCGGTCCTCCACACCTACCTCAGTTCTCCTGCCGAAGACCCCGAATGGGCACCCTGAAGGAGAATCGAGGAGGGTTCCCGAGAGCCAAAAGAAAGGCAGAAGTAGTAGGAGAGAAAAAAAAAAAGCAGCCGGGGGAAGGAGGGAGGGAAAGCAGGGCCTGCTGCAAGAGCTTCTCTCAAAGATCTGCTGTTATGATAAGTTCTTACTTAACTGTACCATCTTACTTCGAGGAAAGATCTTGCAGCAGGCCACGCTGGTAGGACTGAGTCCCAAGCAGTACTGGGTATCACCAGGATAACACCAGCGGGAGAAGGACAGATCAGCAGCCAAGAGTTCAGGAGAGAAGGCCCTGAAGAACTGCTAGGCCGAAACTGGCCCTGCACCTAGAGGCGATGTCCAGACTGTAATGCCTGGTGAAGGTGTGTGGACAGAACTCCAGAATGCAGCTGCACAGATGTCCGCAGCAGACACATTTCTGAAACAAGCTGCAGAGGCAGCCATACCCCTGGTGGGATGGCCTTCAACCACTCCCAGAAGTGGCTTGTTGTACTTGCGGTAGCAATAAACAATGCAATTTGCTAACCACTTAGACAAACATTGTTTGGAAACTGGAACGCCCTCTCTCGGGGGCGAACGAAACAAACAACTGGTCAGATTTCCTGAAAGGTTTTGTACGGTTCGTATAATACTGCAAAATCCTAAGTGCATCCAAAGAATAAACCAAGGTCTCCCTCTGATTAGAATACTCAGGAAACTAAATTGGATGGTGGATGGACCGATTCAAAGTAAACTCTGACACCATCTTAGGCAAAAACGCAGGATTAGTATGCAAAGACACCCTGCCTTTGTGAAAAACCAAATAAGGCTCCTTACACATGAGAGCCTGAAGCTCTGAAATCCTTCAAGCAGAAATTGCAGCAACTAAAAAAAAAAAAAAGAGTGCTTTCTACAACAGAAAGCGCAGCTCGCAACTTACGGCCAGTTCAAAGGGAGGTAGAGTGAGTTTCTCCAACATAAAGTTAAGATCCCATGGAGGGACAGGGTCCAAAATGGGAGGTTTCAGATGCAAAATGCCCTTCAGGAAGATGTGGGACACTTCAAGCTGGGCGACAGCTTTGCCCTCAATAGGTGCATGGTACGGAGAGAAGGCGGAAAGGTGCATCTTAAGTGAGGAGTACCCCAAGCCTGAATCTGAAAGGGAAAGGAGGTACTCCAAAACTTGATTCACTGGGCAGGTGAAAGGATCCAAAAGGCGAGCAGTGGCCCAAATGGAGAAATGCTTCCATTTCATAGCATAAGTGGCCCTGGTGGAGGGTTTCCTGGCAGCCGCCTGAACATCTGCCACCCTAGAGGATACCCCAAAGCGGGCAATAGTTAGGTCCGCAAGAGCCATGCGTGGAGATTCAGGTCCAGATGAACTAGGGTGCCCTGGTCATTCCACAGCTAGCAGCTGCTGTAAGGGGAAACAAATCTGGTGAGGCCATAAGGGGGCTACAAGGATCATCTCTGACCCTTCCAACTGGAGCTTGAGCAGAAACCTCTGCAGGAACGGGAAGGGAGGAAAGGCATACAGAAACCTCCCCCTTCCAGGAAAGGGACAATTTGTTTCGCCAGAAAACTCCAGTCCCAGGATTGAGCAAGCAAAAAAGCAGCAGTTTTGCATTGAGTGGGGACACAAAGAGGTCCAACTCTAGACGATCCCACCTGTAGAAGAGGTCTTCAACCACCGAGGTGAGAAGTTTCAACTCATGAGCCTGAGACCTGGAGCAGCTGAGACTGCTGGCAAAGACGTTTTGAACTCCTGGAGCATGTACAGCCGAGAGCTCCAGACCATGTTCGATGTCCCAGTACCAGACTCTCATCGCCTCCTGACACAGGGGTTAAGAATGAGTCCCCCTCCCCATCCCACCCCCGTTTGTTGATGTAGAACACCACGCACATGTTGTCAGTCTGCACCAGCAGCGGACCGGGGAGGAGAGGAGTCTGAAAGGCCTGCAGGGCATAAAGGACTGCCCACATCTGAAGGACGTTGATATGAAGACCTTGCTCTACATCCATCCAGGTATCCTGCATCTGGTGATCAACCAGATGAGCACACCATCCCAGGCAGAACGCATCTGTCATGAAAATCTGCCGGGGGGTCGCAAGCTGAAAAGAGACAGGAGGGTAGCCGGATCCAGCCACTATAACAGAACCCTCCAGAGCGGGTCAAAGACCAGGACCAATTGGTCCAGGTCGTCCATGCATTGGTCCCACTGGACCCTCAAGGTCCACACAGGAACCCACATATGCAGACGGGTCAGGGGAACTGTGGCAATTGCCGCTACCATATGGCCCAGAAGGCACAGGAAAACTCTGGCGGGGATCTGCTGGTTGGAGGAAACCAGATGGGTTTGCTCCATCAGTCACTCCGCCCTGTCCTCGGGCAAAAAATTCTTGCCCTGGCTGGCGTCCAGGACCGCCCCTATGTATTGATGGCACTCTCAAGGGGACAGGCAGGACTTCCGTAGATTTATAGTGATCCCAGGGTCTGGAAGAAACGGAATATGTATTACAGGGTCTGAAATAAGCAATCCCTGGAGGGGGCTGCTAGCAGCCAGTCGTCCAGGTAGGGGGACACATAGAAGCCCTGCCTCCACAATGCAGCTGCCACCACTGCCAGGCATTTGGTACACACCCAGGGGGCCGAGGAAAGGCCAAAAGGGCGGGCCTGGAATTGGAAATGGGACCCCTAAAAGTGGAAGCAGAGGAAATGATGATGAGCAGGAAAGATCTGGATGTCAAAGTAAGCATCCTGCGTGTCCAGCGAACAGAGCCAATCCCTCTGAAGCAGAAAGGGTAACAGCCCCTGGAGGGTGACCATCCTGCAGCGTTTGTCCTCGATGTACACATTCAGGTGGCTTAGGTCCAGGATGGGCCAGATACCCCCAGTCTTTTTGGGGATGAGGAAGAAGTGGGAGTAAAAACCCCTTCTCCACTGAACCTGAATGACCGGGTCTGTGGCTCTTTTTTGAAGAAGGGCCTGAACTTCCTCCCAAACCAGAGACAGGTGTACGGGGGGGTAGGTGGAGTGGACAGGAGGGTTTTCTGGTGGCTACTCTAGAAACTCCAGAGTGTGACCATGTGCTATGATCTGGAGCACCCAGTTGTCTGTAGTCACTCCCGCCATCCCTCTAGGTGGATGGAGACCCGACCCCCAACTGCCTCCCTTGGATCCTCAGCTGGAAAAGGGGTCGGCTAAGGAATCAGGAGGTAGGGGCGGGCACAGTCAGGGGGACCGTGGGGCCCCGGAGGTTCCGACGGACTTGTGCTGAACCTAGGCAGGCTGGCTCCGAGACTGCTTGTGGGAGGACCTGCGAAAGAATAGATGCTGGCCTGCTCTAGGTAAGGTGTGACAGAGCAAATGGACTGACTTGAGGGCCCACCCTGACTCCTGCAGGGTAGAAATGATGTCCTGGACATTCCCCCCCCCCAAAAAAGGACTGATCCCCAGAAGGGGGCGTCCAAAATGCTGGCCTGCATGTCTGAGGCAAAGTCGGATACCTGGAGCCAAGAACTGCACCAGAGACAGACCCCAGTAGCTGCCCCACGCCCAGAAACGTCTACAGCATCATAAGCCACCCAGACCACATGGTTGCCAACGTCCAAGCCCAACTTCATAAGTTGGGCAAGCTGCGTCTCAGTGGGGTCCTCTGGTAAAGACTGTACCAGATCTCTGGCTTGGTCCCAGAGAACATTCTGATATTGGACCATGTAGGCCAAATAATTAATGGCCCGGATTGCCAGAGTAGTAGAGGCAAAAAGACGCTTGCAAAGGTGATCCAGCTGCCTCGACTCCCAGTCCGAGGGAGAGTACTAAGCTGCTTGGGCTTCTTACCATGATAGTGCAGTTCAATTTGTACCACTGAGCCCGCTTTAGGGTGGCTCCCCAGAAAAGGCCTCCCAGCTGGGGCATGATAAAGGTGATCCGCCTTTTTAGGCAGAGGAGGGGTGCTAGAAGGGTGATTCCAGGCCACCTTGGTAACATCCTCATAGGAGTCAATCAAGGGGGGCACCACCATGGGGAAGGCCAAATGGCGTCTCTCCGGGTATTGCTCCTTAGTCTCCCAGCCCATGATGGACTGGATGTGGTGCATGACATTTATAAATTATGGATCATCAGGGGGACTTGGGCACCTCTTTAGCCTGATCCTCCCCCTCCGAGGACTCTCCAGGAGAGAAGAAAGACCCCAAAGAATCTGACTCATCCTCAACAGTATTGCTGTTCGGGACTGACACCAGAGGTCGGTGATCATCCCGTTTGGAACCTGAACTGACGTCAGGTCGAGCCCCGGAGGACCCAGACATATGAGGTTCGCGTGGACAGCCCTGTCTAAATTCTGGCGCTTGGGGTCGTAGGGAGGGTGGAGAGGGGATGCCCGGGGCAGGCCCTGAGGGGCAAGGATCTGCTTTTGCATGAAGGACCACCATGCTGAAAAAAGGGTATTATACTCAACATGGGGTGCTGTACTGTAGACCAGCAGGAATGGAAAGGAAGGTGCCAGTGAAGGGTACAATGGCTGAGGGACTGGCGAAGGGCACCCCAGCGCTGGGTGATCATCTGGCGACAGCCCAGCCAACACTGGCTGCAGCGTAGGCTGTGGCAGGTGCAACGACAGAGTCAGGCCCATAGGTTGGGGCTGCAGCAGCCCAGGTGGCGGCCCAGCAGGCGATGGCCTGAAGCACCCAGGTAAAGGATACACTGGCGCTGGCCTAGCTGGAGAAGCTGGCACCTGGGGGAAAGAAGACTCCCCCCCGAGGTAAAGGCAGAGGCAATGCCAGTGAGGAAGAGAAGACGGAAACCTGCTGCGGGCGCTGCCTAACAGGGCTGATGGCCCCAGTGGAGGGAACCAACGAAGGCAGCACCACTGCCAGGGGGTGATGGTAGTAGAGCTGACACCCGAGAGACCAACACCAGCCAAGCCACCTGGCTGAGAGTCTGTGGACAATATGGGCCTGAGCATCACAGCTGGGGAGCAGGATATGAAGTCCCCTGCCCCAAGGAGCTGCTGCCCAAAACAGAGATAAGGGCGGGCAGCGGAGTCACTGGGAGCCCAGAAGAAGAAAGGGCTGGTGGGGCTGGAGGAGCCGACCCCCCACGGGAGGACAACCCCGTTGCAGCTGACGGTTTGTGGAGTGACCCTGAACGGGAAGCTGACCAGTCCCAGTGTTTATCCTGGTGCTTATGCTTCCCAGACTTCTTCTTGTGAGAAGACAAAGAGGCCCCAAAGGGCTGTTCCAGCAATGCAGCACCTTCTCCATCGTGACCAACTTTTGTTTCAAAAGGTGACTCTCCAGAGTTTTTAAACGACATCTCAGAGTGACCTGGTTGAATTTCTGACAAAACTGACAGGTTTCGGTGTTGTGGCTGGGGCCTAGGTAGATCAGACATGCAGAGTGGCAATCCTTTTCAGGGATCTGTTTGCTGCAGGAACATTTCGAGGAGTGCTTGGAAGACAAGGCTGCTGTAGAAGACATAAACTCATCGATGAGAATGCTGAAAATATTATGTTTTACATCAAAAGAAAAACGGCAAGCACGGGAAATGGCAGTTGACTATAGCCACGACATCCGCTAGGGTCAGACGTACGTGGGTCAACGGCAGGAAAATAACTGAGGTAGGTGTAGGGGATCGGCCTTCTATACAGACTAGGCTGACGTTAGCTGACTGACGGCGGGGGCGGTCCCCCATGATAGACTGCTAACTAGAAGTTTTCTGTGTGGTCCTAGCACCTGGCGGCTTAGTCCTACCAGTGTGACCTGCTGCAAGAGCCTTCCTTGAAGTAAGATCCAGTTTTGTTTTGGTTTCAATGAGAAAACCACTTACCCCTAGAGTCCCCCCCTTCAACGACTGGAAACACACACCAACGGAATTTGGATTAATATGTGACGACACTAATCAGATTGTGATTTGTCAGGATTCAGGAAACAAAGTTCAGTTTTTGTTTCTTTCATAGAAATTAATATACAAACATACTAACATACTAACATTATTTGCCAGCAGATTAGGCCTTATGATCTATCGAGTCTGCTCGAACCTAGATCCTTAGTTGGGTGCCGAGACCCTCCCATCCCTTGTGCTCCAGAAACCCCTATCATCCATCCCCACCCCCCTGGGACAGGCCATCATCTGATACATCCACTTTCTGTGTCTGTCCCACCCTCTCTTGAAGCCCTCCACTGTGGATCTCTGAACCAGCTCACCAGGCAGTGCATTCCAAGGGTCCACCACCCTCTCAGTGAAAAACCTCCTCCTCTTTTCCCCCCTCACCCTTCCACCTTCCAACTTCAAACCATGTCCTCTGGTCCTCTATCACAGTAAGTGATATCTGAATCACCTGGCCAGACTGCAAACTTCGCTTTATATAACTTTTCATGCACAGCAGACTATTCACATATAGCAAGCCTCTAAACAAATCAGGACACCTATTTTTATAAAATAGCTACATTTTTCCATGTTTTGCAGTTCCTTTATCAAAAATACATGCAAGTAACAGATCTCTGACCTGAAGCGATGTGATGCGGTCATAGTGGATTGTGGTCATCTCATTCTCAGTTAACGCAATCCCAGTCTGGTCATTAATTTCAAACCCGGTGTAAAACTTCAGCATGTCCAGCAGCTGCAAGACAAGAAGTGCACAGCAGTTCTAAGGATGGCCAAGTCATAAATTCCAATGAGAATGATAAGCAGGATTTGAAGACATTCAGAGTGATAAAAGATCATATTAGATATCGGTATTACGACACCACTCACCGCACAGTCAGATATCAAAAATATAATTTGTTGTCGTCAGTGCACACAGTGATAGGACTGCCTTTCCTTCAACACTATGTGACCCAGCTAGTCCCTTTATTTTAACTTTTGTTGACAAGGTAAGCACACTAAACAAACATATACCTATTTTCAGGTGCAACCCGGGAGGTTACAGGGAATATACAGACACAGCAAGGTTGACATGATATTCAAAGGATATACAGACAGCACAGGATATTAACAGAGGCAGGCTTAACATCGCATGACAAAGTAATCAGTTTAACAGTCAAAATTCAAGCTATGATCAAGCTACACTCTAGGCAGGTGAGCAGAAACCTATGCACTCATGGCTTTTATATATGGCCTGCATATAAAGTGGACATCTAATAGTTATCTGCTCATTTTCTCAATTTGTGTCAATAATTAATATCTTAAGGTATGAGGTCCTTCCCAGCTAGGACTTATCAGCAACAGCAGCATTTGTGGCTGTCCTGCTTCCCAGCATAAAGATAAAAAGGATAGAAAAAGTTTACCAGTAACAGTGAATCTTCAACGGACTCGCCTCCATAGAGACACGCCTTTGGAACTGTAAGGTGTCAGCATCAAGGTCACCAGGAAACCTTTGCCTAACTGATATACATCGGTGCCACCTATATAATGTATTCGGCCCCAAACCTACTCAATTTCCCACTGGAAACAAGCTCAGAGTGGTACCATACCTACAAAAATGGAGTCCAGAACCCTAACCAGGCCAACAGGATAGACAGTGGTTCCAGAAAGAACAATCCCATTTGAAACGGTGCAAAAGAGCGGAAGATCAACCATGCAATAATGGGTATATTTTATGTAGTATATTAATTTATTATTTGTTAACCAGGTGGAAACAATGGTCCTAGGACCATTTTCAGGCTTGACCTGGGCCATTAAGATGGCACATACCATTATAGATACACCACAGTAACAAGGAGGGAGAGAGAGAGATATAATAATCAAAAAAGAAACACAACAAGGTTATGCTGAAGGGTTACAATGAGTACACAACACCTAGGTTTGGGTAAACAAAGGGGAAGTAAGGTAAATAAAACAAAAGAACATGTCTATAGAGGTCATGGAATAAACATTACACTGCAGTCATACTACAGTTAAAACAACACAGGACACCAGCTCGGTGATGCTGAGGGTTGAGGTGCTGGATGCCACATCAGCGAACCGGATTCAGGAACTGACCTGGGTCATCAGGGGTCAGCTGGGGGGAGGGCAGGAGTTGGACTGAGCTGCCATGAGGCTACTCTACTCTCCCAGGGAGGGACGCTGTTGCTTCTGCTGCATGACTGCCACCGACCGGGTGGAGGCCCTGGGGGGCAGTACAGAGCAGAGGGCATACAGGGAGGGGTGTTGCGGGATTGCAGCATATGCGCACCTCCACGCGTGTACGTGTGACTGCAACAAGAGCAGGGGAGAACATAGAAAAATGGGTCTGGCAGGCTTCACGGCCTCAGCGGGAGGCGGGCCATTGAGAGAGAATTGAGCCTCTGGGGCAGAGCCACCTGACAGTCCCATGAGAAATAGCTATATAAAAATGAAAAACACAGGACTAAGCCCAAACAAATAAACTGATACTGGCAAGCTATATAACTGTTGGATATACTTTAGTATACTACCCCTCTACTCCGAGGGTAGAGGGATGGCAAAGGAAGTGAGGGTCGACTTCATCACGGACACCAACATAGAGAGGTGGCTAGGAGGGCACTTAATCTGATTTTAAAAGGTAGTGCAGGGGGATGGCAAAGCATTCCAGAGTCTGGGGGCAGCAATGGGGAAGGCCCTTTCACCCATACAGGTGGCCACCTGGGGGTATTTGAGGGGACAGTGGGAAGAGGACCTGAGGTTATGAGTGCCAGTCTTGGGACAAAGTAATGCCAATACAGGAGAGTTAGCTCTTTCCCTCAAAGACTTATCAACAAGGCATCCCAAAAGGTAGTCCCAGCGGGGCCGGTGGCGAGAGCCAGCCCAGCCTCTGATAGAGGAAGCGGTGTTGAAAGGGGCCAGAAGGGCAAATCTGCTGATGTTGTTATAGGTGGTGTTCGGCCTGGAAAAGCTGTGACTGGAGGTTTGAGAGAAAACAGATGAGCAATAGTCCAAGAGGGGGAGGCATGTGCCTTTGGCAATGGCTAGTCAAATTTTTAGGGTTATAAAGTTCCTTAAGTTGTAACAGACCCCTAGTTTTTGGTTTAAGCACTTCATCTGTAATCCCTATATGGTCAGCAAAGGTCAGGTAGGGGTCCAGTGTAACCCCCAGGTATTTAAAAGCTGTTATCTGCTAAAATGGGAATGTTGTCTGAGTTAGTATGTTCAAGGAATTCAGTGTACTGGTGCCTGCAGCAAGGTCCGCAAGCTTGGGTTTGGATCCAGATCCGAAGAGCATCACCTTTGTGTTTTTTTCACATTCACAAGCAGTCTGTTGGAAGTGAACCACCTCTGGGTGGCACTGTACTCTCTCTATAGATGGAGGCGGATAGTTCATCCAGGTCTCCTGCACTACGGCAGATGATCAGATCATCTGCATACATAAGCAAGTGGCAACCTTTATCATGAAATCACAGAATCATAGAAGCTTGACAGCAGAAAAGGACCATACCGTACCATCTAGTCTGCCCTTCCCCCCCACACCTCCCCCTCCCTGCTACTCAGCCCCATATGCTTGTCCCATGCCCTCTTGAATTCTTCCACTGATTTAGCCTCCACTGCTCCATCTGGTAGTCTGTTCCAGGGCTCCACTACCCTCTCCGTAAAGAAACGCCCTTTCACATTGCCCTTGTATCTTTTTCCTTGTAGTCTGAAGCTGTGCCCTCTAGTTTTGACCCCCTCCTTCCTCTTAAGTAAACCCTCTTCTCCCACTTTATTGAGCCCCTTTACATATTTAAAAGTTTCAATCATGTCTCCCCCTTTCCCTCCTTGTCTCCACCATGTACAGATTCCAGCTCCTTATACCTCTTCTTGTATGACTTTCCAAGCATACTCTGCACCATCTTGGCAGCCCATCTCTGAACCCTCTCCAATGCATCTATATTCTTCTAGAGATGTGGCCTCCTGAACTGAACCCCATACTCCAGGTGCACCTCACCATAGCTTTGTAAAGGGGCATTATTACCTCCCTCTTTCTGCTAGTAATGCCCCTGCCTAGCATGCCAACATTCCATTGGCCTTTCCTGACACCCTGCTACACTGGATTCCTACCTTAAGGTTTGAGGAGACTATGATCCCCAATTCCCTCTCCTTTTCTGTTATTTTAATTTCCTCCCCACCTAGGGTGTACCCTACTCTTCTGTTCCTACTCCCCAAGTGCAACACAGCGCACTTCCCGGCATTAAATTTCAGCTGCCATGTCCCAGACCATTTTTCAAGCGCCTTTAAGTTCTCCCTCATGTACTCCACCCCCTCCCCCCGAGGCGTCCACCGTATTGCACATTTTCGTATCATCAGTAAATAGGCATACCCTCCCCCTCAGACCCTCAGCAATATCACTGATGCAGACATGGAAGAGAAGCGGACCCAAAACTGACCCCTGTGGCACTCCACTCTTCACCATCGCTGTCCTGGAGTAGGTAGTTCCCCTTCCCCTCCTTACTACCTCCCTTGTGTAAAGGCGCTACATGTCTACCCTCTTCCAGTCCTCCAGCACTCTCCCCGTATCCAGGGACAAGCTGAAGAGCCTTGTTAATGGTGCGGACAACTCCCCATTCAATTCCCTGATCACCCTGGGGTGTAACCCGTCAGGCCCCATTGCCTTGTCCGCCCTCAATCAATCTAGCTCTGCCCTAACCCTATACACAGTGAATGGGCTCAGATCCACCCATTTGGCCTCCTTCCCATTCGACTTTAGCTCAGGTCCCCTACCATCCTCCTCCTCCGTGAATACCGAGCTAAAGTACTTATTTAATAACTCTGCTTTTTCACAGTCCCGTTCCAATCTTATTTCTCCCTCCCCCCTCAGCCTAGTAATCCCCTGCCTTGCCCTTCTCTTCTCCCTCACATATCTGAAAAAGATTTTATCACCCCTTTTGATCTTTTTTGCTATTTCTCCTTAGTATCTGCTTTTGCCCTTCTGATCTTCTTCTCTGCCATACTCCTCTTTTCCCTATACTCTTTCCTTATCTTCCTCGCTGAGTGCCCTCTTAAATTTTCTGAAAGCCCTTCTCCTTTCCCTGACTGCCCCTGCAACCTCCTTTGTAAACCAAAGTGGTCCCCTCCCCCTTTTACTCTTCCTAACATTTTTATGCACATTTCCACAGCTTTCAGTACCCCTCCCGTGTTAGCTTGCCATAACTCCTCCACTGCCCCTATATTCTCTCTACCCTCCATTGTCTCCCTTACTATCCTTCTCATCTTTTCAAAGTCCGTGCGTCTGAAGTCCATGACTGTAGTACTGGTTTTACTCATCTCCCTCCCTGACCCTGAACATTACCGTGCTGTGGTCGCTGTTGCCCAAGGCTTCTCCCACCTGCACCTCCTCCACTCTCTCCCCATTTGTCAGGACCACATCCAGCAGGCTATTGCCCCTTGTCGGCTCCCTGACTAGCTGTTGAAGGAGTACACCCTGAAGCACAGCTAGTATCTCCCTGCTCCTTGACGATGCTGCATCTGGGATTCCCCAGTCTATATCTGGGAGGCTTAGGTCCCTTATCAGCAGTAGCTTTCCTTTTAGGGCCAGCCTTGTGACTGCCTGAATTAACTGTTGGTCACCCTCCTCCCCTTGTGTAGGTGGCCTGTATACAGTGTTGGGTAAGTTACTTTTTCTATTACTTTCTATTTCTTTCAGAAATTTGATCCAGGAAGCTCTGTGCAGTCACTAGCAAGGATGGAGAAGTACTAGAAAAAGTAATACACCTGACAGTTACAGTTACTTATTTCTTTTTATACAAAAACAATACAAAAATAATGAAACAACTATAACAGATGACATTTATTTGAAAGTAATAGATTAGTTACTAGTTACTTTCAAATAAATGTAATCAGTTAAAGTTCCGAATTACTTTTGTATAAAAAGACATAAGTAATTGAATCTGTAAGGTGTTTTACTTTTTCCAGTACTTTTCCATCCTTGCTAGTGACTGCACACAGCTTTCTGGAACAAGTTTCCAAAAGTAATAGAAAGTAACAGAAAAAGTAACTTACCCAGCACTGCCTGTATACCACCCCCAGCTGCAAGGATTCTCCCATCCTCCTGTCTAGCATTACCCACATTAGCTCAGTCTCCCCATCCTCCTCTTTTCCTTCAGTTACACTTACGCCTTCCCTGCTGTATAAACCAACTCCTTTCCCCTTCGTACCCACCCTTTATTTTCCCTGGGGAAGTGGTTCACAAAAAAGGGAACAGGATGGGCCCAACAGTGGACCCGTCTGGAACCCTGGGGGACCACACTGCCAATCCCTGGGGGATGGAGATCCCTCCCATGTAAACAACTTGGGATCTCCCTGAAAGGTAGCTCCTAACTCAGGTTGTGGTTCCATCTGAGAAACTCTAGTGTTGCAACTCGTCAAGGAGAACACTGTGGTCCAAAAGGTCAAAGGCTTTCGATAAGTCCACAAAAATGGCCCCCATTAATTTTCCATCATCCATGCCTTAAAGACATGATCGGTGGAACAGGCCAAGGCAGTGGTGGTGCTATGGCCTTTCTAAAGCCATGATGGTGTGGGAGAAAGCAAGCTGTGGTTAGTCACATGTTTGTTAATTTGCTGAAATACAATTTTCTCCAGTATTTTGCTTAAGTGGGAGAGAACTGACACTGGACAGTAGTTGCCCATAGAGTTTGGGTCCCTTGATTTGAATATGGGTGTCACTTTGGCATGTTTCCATACTGATGGAATGGCCGAGGAGGGCAACGACAAATTAAAGAGAGTGGCTAAAAGTTTTGCAATAAGGTTAGCCGTTAGTTTGAGGAATCATGGGCAGAGACCATCACTACCAACACTTCCATGACTAGGAAGGGCCAAGAGTAAATGATGGCTCTGTTTAAGGGAGGTAGCCTTGAAATAAAAACAGGGAGGTGCTGAGTCATCTGATATTTTGTTGTTCTGCGGCACAGCAGTTCCCTTAGGTAGGAGTTTATCCAGATACTCAGACAAGTTGGTGAACTTGTTGCTCAGGGCTTGCACCACCTGGTGGGGATCAGTTATGGTCCCTGCTGCAGTGCATAAGTTGATGGAACTTTGCTTGGTCCCTGGTTTATTAAGGCATTTGCTGATGCCCAGAACTTTTTTGGGTCCTCTCGGTTATTGGCCTGGAGATTTTTCAGGTAGGCTGCCGTGCATGATTTTATTACTTGCTTACAATGGTTGCGGAGCTTAACGTAATTATTCCAAGCAACAGGCAATGGGGAGGATTTATGAGCCTCCCATAAGGTGTCTCTCTGCTTCATTTTGTTAAGAAGGTCCTTTGTAAGCCACCTTGAGTTCCCACCTATGAGTCTCTGGGTAGTGACAGGGAAATGCTTGTCCTGGATGGAGGATAGTGCACTTATGAGGCATCCCAGAGCAAAGTTCATATCAGGTAAGGTGTGGAGTACTGACCAGTCCACACCCCTGACGTCCAGACGTAGCTCAGCAGTCATATTTCGAGAAGTCCCTGAAGGAGAAGGTTTTGGGGGAGAGTGGGGGCACTTGAAGGACCAGATGCAGAAGACTGGGGAGTGATCACTGATGGAATCAGCCAGCACACCAGCCTGCAGTATCCTATTTTCATGATTTGTGAGACTCCAGTCCAGGATGGAGCGGTTGGAGGACTTCAGGTTGAAGCAGGTAGAGGTGGAAATGAGTTGGGTGAGGTTTATGTGCTTCAGCAAGTTAACACACTCTGACTTGAGGCTGTCCAGCCACTTTAAGTTGAAATCACCCAATAAGATAGATGATCGCCCTCATGGGGGAACAGCAACCAATGCTATGGGACAGTTCGGTGAGGCTAGTTAGACCCCCTTTGGGGTGGATATAGGCACAACCTATGTAGAGTCTAAATAAACCATTCACACACATTGTTAGCATCATCTGTAGAGCTGCCCAAGACAAGGTTTTAAATAAGATGAAAAAACTGATCAGCAGTTTGATGCGTGAAGTTCTAATGTTTAGATAACACACAGCACTTGGCACAGATTAGCAAAATTAAAAAAAATGATATAGTTTTATTACTGTTGTGTACTGCATGATGGATTCACTCAAAAAATGGTTAGCTGTCTACTGCTAAGCATTTCTGAAAATGGTTAGCATTACCCCCTGTTTTGCTTAGCGTTTTGCTATGCTATGCTATACCAGCTATTTAAAACCCTGCTGAGATAAGGGAGGCACTTGGGGAATCTCTGTAATAAAGAAGGACTCCACCACCCTTTTTCTTGTCCTGTCTGTCCTCTCTGACTATATGGAAACCCCTGATGTTGCAGGAGGAGTCAGGGATGGAGATTCACCATGTTTCCGTGAACCCAATTATGTCAGGCTTATGGAGGGCGAGTCAAGCCTCTAGCTCTGTTAACTTGGACAACAAACTCAGTACTTTCAGGTGCACTGCCTTACACCCATAATAGATGGGGTCCTTATGATGCACTGGAGAGGGAAAAGGGCCTGGATTGCTCTCAGAATCTCCACCCAGAAGCAATAGCAAAAGGAAGGCCAGGGGGTTTGAGCTCCTGCATAAGTAAGGAGGAAGGTATCCGTAAGCATTTCTGGAGCTGATATAGGATCTTGGCAAATGGGTAAAACTATTTCAGGGTTCTGATTGGCTGAAGGACTTCTCTAGCTGGGCATCTATCAGACAACAGATGCTCAGCCACTAAAAGTACCAACCCAGCCTGCCCCATCACAAGAATCCTAATGCCCACCCTGCTCTCTAATTGGCTAAAACCCCCCCCATTTTAATTTGAAATATCCGCCATTTTTTTGTCTCACTCAGCGAGACACTAGCCCCCGAATGCTCGCCCAGTATATACAGTACTTAGCCGAGACACAACTGTATCAAACATTCTCAGCTGCCGCTGCTCCTGTTGAAACTGCAGACTGAAGTCTCCTAACTGCAGCGCCATTACGTCAGTTCCCAACACTGCCCTCATCTCGGCTCCAACAGACTCCGCTTCTGCCTGAAACAGACCATGCTCCCAAATCCGATCACAACCCCAGCAACACCGCTAACGGAAACAGTGAGTAGACCATAACCCCAAATAAATATTAAAAGCACAAAGGAAGCCATCTGTCAGATCAGCTTCCCGTCATAAATAGCGTTGGAAAACAAGTTTTTGTTTTTTTTTTTTAAGTGCAGCACGAGCCTCTCCTCAAATGCTGCTTGACTACGCTGCTTCCGATACACAGACCAATTTCCATCAAAGGGAATAAAATAAATTACAGCCAGCTACAGCTCACAAGTGCCTCTAGGAGTGCCTTGCTCCACCCAACTGCCTGCACATATAAAAAATCACTTAAATGCGGTACTCGGTTTACCGCGATTGCTGACAGGGAGAAGGTATCACTCTCTCTGCCTCTTTTGTACAGATATTTTTTTCCCTTTTGCTGCCAAGATACCATAGTGTGCCAACAAGTGGCTCCTGTGTGTGTTGGGTGGGGGAGTACCATGACAACAGCCCCTCCCCCCCCAAAAAAAAATAACACAGCATTCATATCCATGCAGAGAAACTATTTTATTACAAAAATAACATTAAATTAATTTCTTAATTATTTTATATCAAACTTATATTTTTTTAGTTTTACCCATTTTCTAAGCGCAATACCACCCTCCAGGGTGGGCGGTATTGTGCTATACCGGACCTTCCAGGGGCTATAAGGCCCGATGCCTTACGCCCCTGGGTAGTCCAGTATAGCACAATACCACCCACCCTGTTGGGTATTATTGCTTACCTAGAAGAAAGTGAGAGAACAAACATCCATGGCATGTTTAATGTTGATGGTTTGATGAATCACAGCCATAGTGGTGCTATGTCCCTTCCCTAAAACCTTGCTGGTGAGGTGAGACAAGGTTATGTGAATAGAGAAATTTGGACAACTGGGAGGCTATGATTCTTTCCAGTAGTTTACTAAGGATGGGAAGTAAAGTAATTGGTTGGTAGTTATTCAAAGGCTTTGGGTCCCCTTTCTTTAGCAGAGGTGTAATCTTGCCAGTTTTCCAGACATCAAGGACAATGCCATAGTCAGAGAAGAAAAACCAGCACTCCAGGCATCAGTTTAAAACATTTTACTGTGCACTTAAAGTAAGTTACAAAGGTACAATATCTGGTTGTATAACACATTCACAAACCACAAAACTATCCCAGCACTTTGAGGTGCAATATCTCTTCATCAGGGACAACGCCAGAGGAGAACATTAAGTTAAACATGTGTGCAATTGGATAAGCTATGATTGGGTCCCTAAAGTACAGCAGCTTGGGTAGGATCCCACTGGGGCCTCTGCTGCGATATGTAAGTAGGGACATAAGGAGTTTGAGAACTTACATAGATACATAGACAGCGTCAGCAGATAGGGGCCTATGGCCCACCCAGTCTGCCCATTTGAGCTCGTAAGTTCAGTTTGTTTTCCTAGAAGCCTGTTGCCCCTTACCCCTGACCTCCAGAATTCCTTTATGTCTATCCCATGCATTCTTAAATCCCGTGATTGTTTCCAGCCCCCACCACTTCCTCTGGCAGGGTGTTCCACTTGTCCACCACCGCTCTGTGAAGAAATTCTTCTCATGTTTCCTCTGAATCGCCCTCCCTCCAACTTCATCCCATGCCCTCTTGTCCTGGAACATCTTTTCACTTAAAATAGTGTTTTCCTGCACCCTGTTCCTCCCTGTAAGATACTTGTATGTCTCTATCATATCCCCTCTCTCCCTCCTCTCCTCCAGGGAGTACATGTTCAGTTCCTTCAACCTGTCTTCATAGGACTTGTGATACAATCCATGCACCATCTTTGTTACCCTCCTCTGAACCTTCTCTACCCTGTCTATGTCCTTACGTAGGTATGGTGTCCAGAACTGTACACTGTACTCCAGGTGGGGCCTCACTAGTGTCTTGTATAGCGGAATTATGACCTCCCTTTTCCTGCTGGTGATGCCCTTGCCTATACATCCCAGCATCCTATTTGCTTTACCTGCTGCCTTGTCACACTGTTTCCCTACCTTGAGGTCATCAGAGACCTTCTCCGGGGGACACAATCTTAAGATGAAAGAATGGTGTATGAGAAGGAGTGGGAGAAGGGGACCAGAAGTGGTTGTCAGCAACAGTAGATGGAAAATCTACAAAGTGTGAATTGTAGGCACTGGCAATGGTTGTGGGGTTAGTGCAGTGAACCCCGTTAAGCAAGTGCCTATAAGTCAGTCCGAATGGTTAGCTGTAATCTTGCATTTATGCCACCAGTTGTCCATGGACTTAAAAAGGGCAAAGACATCATGCAACCATCTGATGGGTATCACTTAAACCCATGTCTTAGTGAGGGGCAATTTTTTCCTGGACTTGGGTCAGCAGAGGTTGGAATAGATCGAAGGAAGCGTTAGCTTCTGCTAATCTATGGGAGATAATGAATAACCATATATTACAAAAACATTAAAACACAATCGATCGATATCAATAAAGGCATTTTCCTTGATCCAACAAATGGGTGGTAGGGAAGAAAGAACTGAGGAGGTATGGGGCCGTCCACGTCATATAGGTGGTGCCTACGTATTTCAACATGGGCAGCCTGAGGCAGGCAAATTTCCAAGCAGGAGACGATTAAAAGGGGGACAAATGAGGCAAATGACCTGGCCCCCCCCCCCCAAAAAAAAATGTTCAGGGACACTGGTTTTCTGCAATCACAGAAATGCAAAGAGAAAAACAGAATCCTGATTGGTCTGTGGAATTATTTCTCATAGGCACCGTGATCTGCAGCCCTTAAAAGGAGCACACAGTGTGCATACTACCTCCTTGTTCTTTTTGCTGCTCCTTGCTTCCTGTTTCTGTGCCTGCCATTCCTTGCTGTTGTGCTGCTGCCATCGAAAACCCTGAAAACCATTCTTGCCTGAGTCAAACCTGCTTTCCAGTAAGTGAAAAAAGGTTCATCACCCAGCATTTTTTTTTACATTTATATTAAGAGGAGCAGTCTGCTTGCCTAGTGGTCTCAGCGGGGGTGGGGGGTGGCACCAGGCAGAGTCGGATCGCAAGGAACAAGAACATGGTATTTGATAGGCAGCTTTTTTGTTGTAATTTGAATAGTTATTATTTTTCATATTGAGAGTGGTCTGTAAACTCTGCTTGAAAAAACATGCCAGTCTGAGTGGTTTCAGCATGGGAGGGCGGTGAAGAGTGGACAGTTACTGCAAGAAGGCGAGGCATATCTTTATTTTTCTTATATTGGTTTGGAGGATGAACAGTGGGGCACCTATAATTTTTCATGTAAAAATGAAGAACAGCACTCACAGTTCTCAGAACACAGTTGGGATACCTGAATGCCAAGCTGCGTCCTGAGAACTATGCTAGACTTCTTAAATTAACTTTTATTTTTTATACCTGCATTTGTGAGACACCTTTAATAAAACTAGCTGTAGTTTACACAAGAATCCTAAGGTGTACAGACAGTGTTCGTCTGTCCACTAATGCAGCAGCTTTGGGGTAATCAAGTACAGACTCTCCATTCAAGGGAGGTGAATGCTGTTCATTTTTTCATGAGAGTGAGCATCTATATTTGGAACAGAGCACCACCATGCCAGGAAGCTCTTTATATTGCGGAGGACAGTTGCGTTTTAATTTTTTGTTTGTAACTGCAGCACTCACATAGCTGTACTACAGTACAATGGAGTTGGTAGGATTGCATTGCTGGCCATGTAATTTAATGTTGGTGGGGTGTGGGAGCCGACCTTATCTGCTTGGGTGGGATGGGGGACTGGCCACACTGGTGAGAGGGTGACTTGGAGGATGGTGGGGTGAGAGACTAGCTTGTTGGTAGGCTGGTCTGACTAACCAGTCTGGTGCAGGGGGGGGGCACTCGCAGGGGTTACAGGGGCTGTGTGGTGGTGGGGGAGCCAACTGGTGCCAATAGGCATCTATCTTCTTACTTTTCGTGTGCGCGTGTGTGTGTGTGTCAGCGGAGGACTGGTCACCGGAGGGACCATATTTATGTAAAAGGGGGGACTGAGCACTGCTTAATTTTAGTATCTGGGTATGTTGGGGGGGGAGAGAGTGATGACCACATAGAGGGTCTGGATAAACTGAGTTACTGACCTGTCCCTGAAGTGAGACTCTGACCCAGCTATCATTCAATCTTCTCCACTCCTCGGCTATACCAGCTCTCCAGCATGAAGAATAGTAAATTTATCTGTTTGGTAGGTTGGGCAGGGGACTGGCATTTCTGCAGGAGTGGTCTGTACTGGGGCTGCAGGCAAGGGAGCTGGCCAGGTTTGCTTGGGTAGGGTAAGGAGCACCAACAGTGTTTCCGCATGGATGGACGATGTTGGAAATTACACTGAGTAAATCTTTTGCAAAACAATAAGCGTTACTTATATGAAAAGTAGGGTGTTGTACATGGGCCAGGAACATTAAAAACAACAGTTAGTGGTGCATAGAATGAACCCTGGTGCCCATGATGAAGAGGGATTGTACCCTCGAAGCACCGGGGTTCAGTCTGTGGATGTATATGATACAAAGCATTTTTTGGCAATATAATTTCTCTGTGCAGCGCTGACTTTTTTATGTTCTTATATTGACTTGCCGTGGTACAGCTGCTATGGAGTAGTCCAAGTAGCACATGGTGCGTTTTATTTGATCCTGTTGTACAGGGGCCACCAGAGATTGAGTGCCCCGGGCCTCCCAATGGCTAGATCTGGCCCTGTTCCGAGCAGTCCTGACACTGATGGCTTACTGTTCCAAAGGAATAAGGTTGGTCTGGCATGACTACCACCCCCCCCAAGTGAAACCATGCTGCCTTGGGTCCTGTAGTCCGTTGGCAACCAGATGTTCCACCAATCTCTCCTTCAGTAGTGCTTCCATGATCTTCCCCACTACCAAAGTCAGGCTGACTGGTCTGTAGTTCCCTGCTTCCTCTTTGTTCCCGCTTTTGTATAAGGGGACTACATCTGCTGTCCTCCAGTCTTCAGGTACCTCCCCTGTTTCCAGTGATCAGCTAAACAGGACTGCCAGAGGTTCAGCCACCACCTCTCTTAGTTCCTTTAGGACCCTGAGGTGCACCCCATCTGGCCCCACTGCTTTATCGACTCATTCCTTCCAGTTCCTTTAGGACCCTCTCCCATGTAAAGGGACTTGTGTCCATTTCTGCGCCATTCCCACCCCTTGTACTGCCTTCGGGCCCACTACCCTCCTCTTCCTAAGTAACGACTGAGCAGAAATATCTGTTCAGTATGTCAGCTTTACTGCTGTCTTCCTCCTTGCGGCCCCCATCCTCCCCCTTCAATCTCACTATCCCTTCCTTTGCCTTTCTTTTTTCCCTTATGTACCTGTAAAAGGTATGTTCCCGCAATCCACTGATTTTGCGATGTGCTCTTCTGTCTGAGCTTTGACTTCCTTTACTGACCTCCCTGCCTCCCTTTGTTTCTCCTTTTACTTCTCCCTATCCCCTTCTGCCTGCGTCTTTTTGTACTGCCTGAATGCAATCTTTTTGGCTTTCACTTTCTCCGCTACCTCCTTGGAAAACCATAATAGCCTCCTCTTCCTGTTCCCCTTGCTAGCCTGCTTTAAGAACAATGGCAACCATTTTACACATTGTTAAAGAAAGTCTGAAATCAAGTCCCTGTGTCATGAGTAGTGTTTCCTGAAAATGTCATGCTATTTGGTTTTGTGGTTTTCCTTAAATCAGCATTTGTTAACTTGTTCTGCACTAACTGGAAACAGTCAGGCTGCTTCTGTCCCTTTGATGGAGCCTTGGAGAGTGATGACATCATATTGGAGTAGGCTACTGCTTCAGCAGTGCAAGTCCCTGCTTGACTGCGGAGCTAAAAAGCTGCTAACTTCCTAATTAGAGCAGTCTGTAAAGTTAATTGTTTGCTGTCCAGGGTTTTTACTAACTCAGTCTCTGGTATGTGTTCAGATGAATTAGCTGAAAGACTATCATTTTGTTCTTCTAAAAAGCTGATCATTTGAGTTTCACTGCTGAACTGAAGTGGTACGCATTTGAGAAATTAGCTTGTCTGTATCACAGCTATGAGTTCTGTCCCATCAAAACTCTGTGTTTTGTTTTCTAGCTATATAACACTGGGTTGTTTATTTAGTGGATACAAAATAAATCTAAAGTTTGTTAAATCATACAAGTAGTTTGTGATGTAGCCTCAATAAATACGCCCATGTAAGAACAATTCTTTTCCTCTCAGATTGACAAAAAGGTGTCTGCCACACTGTGTGAAAATACATAATGTATAACTAGAAACAGTATAGAGCATCCTGATGCCCACTGTCTCCTGTGCCGTAGTTAAGGCAGCTGCATTCTGCTGTCTCATCCCCTGCCCCATAAGCCCCGTGTCTTGCCTCACATTCGAGGCTGCTGCACCCTGCTGCCCACTGTCTTCTCCCACATGGCTGGGGTTGCTGCACTCTGTTGTCCCCATCATCTGCCTGAACAGTCAGGGCTGCTGCACCATGTGCACCCCATCCCACAGCCAGGGATGCTGTACCCTGATGCCCCCCTGTCCTGCCCGACAGTCAAGGCTTCTGCACCATCCTGTCCACAGTTCCCTGCCACCACAGCTAAGGCTGCTGCAACCTGCTTCTGCCTACTCAGGCAGGGCTGCTCTGGCCTGCTTTGCCCTAGAGCCCCTTGCCTCCACAGTTAGAGCTGCTACACCATGCTGGCAATTGCCATAAGAGTTATGGCATTTGCTGCACCCTGTCCTCTGCCCCCAAAGTTGTGTCAGTTGCACCCAGGTGTGGCTGCTGCATCCTGTCCCACAGTTTGGGCTGCTGTACCCTATAATGCCTCCCTTGTCTCCTGGCTGAACAGTCGGGACTTCTACATCTTACTGCCTTCTGTCCTTCACCCACATAACACAAGATGAAAGTATTTTTCTGTTTTTTTCTTTTGGACAGTGCAGCAAAAAATCTGACTTTGATGGCAGGGGGCAGCATGGTGCAGCAATGCTAACTGTGGAGTCATGGGGCAGTGGAGGCATGGGGCTGTATGATGCAGCACGGCACAGCAGCCTTGACTGTGTAGACAGAAACAGGGTGCAGCAGCTCTGGCTATGGTGGCAGGGGACAGACTACAGCATGGCGCAGAAGCCTTGATTGTGGGGCAGGACGTGGGGGGGGGGGCAATCAGGGTACAGCAGTCCTGACTGCGGGACAGGATGCACATGATGCAGCAGCCTTGCCCATTTGGGAAAATGGAAGTAGGTAGCAGGGTGCAATAAAATCCCCACCTCTGGTGGCATGGTGCAGCAACCCCAAATGTGGAGGCAGGGGACATGGGACTCTAGAGCACAGCAGAGCACAGCAGCCCCGACTGTGGTGACAGAAATAGGGGGCAACATCGTGCAGCAGCTCTGACTGGGGGGGGACAAAGTGCAGCAACCATAACTGTTCAGGCAGGGGCAGCAGGGTGCAGTGGCCCTGATTGTTCAGGCAGGAGATGGGGCAACAAGGTGCAGCAACCCCGAATCTATGGGAAAACAGGGTGGGAAGCAGGGTGAAGCAGCCTCAAATGTGCAGCAGGAGACAGGGGGCCTGTGGGGCAGGTGACAGGGGGCAGCAGAGTGCAGCTGCTTCAACAGTAGGCAGGAGATGGGGGACTCAGGATGCCATATATTGTTTCTCGCTGTACATATACATGATGTATTTTCACATAGAAACCATCAAAGAACTGACATTTGTGAGTTCATATAGTACATCTGCCTGAAATAGCAGTGTGTGGCAGGCACCTGATTGTCAGTCAGAGAGAAACAATTGTTCTTACATGCACCAATTTATTGAGGCTACATCAAAGACAAACTACTTGAATGAATTAACAAACTTTAGATTTACTTTATATCTATTAAATAAACAGCCCAGTGTTATATAGCTGAAAAAAAAAAAAACACAGAGTTTTGATGGGACAGAACTCCCAGCTGTGATACAGACAAGCTGATTTCTCAAATGCATACCACTTCAATTCATCAGTGAAGCTGAAATGATCAGCTATTTAGAAGAACAAAATGATAGATTTTCAGCTAATTCATCTGAACACAAACCAGAGACTGAGTTAGTAAAAACCCTGGACAGCAAACAATTAACTCTACAGACTGCTGTAATTAGGAAGTTTATAGCTCTTCAGTCAAGCAGGGGACTTGCACTGCTGAAACAGTAGCTTACTCCAATATGATGTCATCACTCTCCAAGGGTCAGTCAAAGGGACAGAAACAGCCTGACTGTTTCCAGTTAGTGCAGAACAAGTTAACAAATGCTGATTTAAAGAAAATCACAAAACCAAATAGTATGACATTTTCAAGAAACACTACTCATGACACAGGGACTTGAATTCAGGCTTTTTTTAAAACAATGTGTAAAATGGCTGCCATTGATCATTAACGCATGATTCTGTTGCTCTTGTAATCCCCATTTTAAATGTTACGCACAGTTCCTCAACCAGATTCCCTCCCCATTCCCATTAATGCCTCTTTCAAGCATCTTCCTATTTTCCCCATAGTCTGCCCCCCTAAAATCCAGGATATGTGTTTTTGAGCGGTTTGGTTCTTTTTTTTTATTATTATTTATTTATTTAGGAAATCAGAATTACAACCCTTTGAGTAACAGACTCGTTTCCAAAGGCTCCGCATCAGAATAAAACATAGACATTCATACAGTACATACATAGAATAAATGTTGATGAGCAATCATACAGAGTATAAGTACAATGGGCAAGGGTTCATGCCTATACATTTGGTAGCTAAAATAGGGCAGAGCTATCAACATATTTACCTAATGAGCAGTTAAGACCTATACAATTGATAGCTAAAGCAATGCATGATATGAGTTGGTAGTAAGCCACCTCAGGGAGGTCTTGTCTTATACATAATACAATGCATTCATAGTCCAGTGCAACTATATGGTAACCGAGGGAGGTGAGGAGCCTGTAGGCTAGAAATAGTGAGGGGTCCCCACTGCCTGGCCAAGAGCGAATGCGTAGCCTAGCGGTGTGGTGTAGGATCCACAGGTTACCAATTATACTGGCACTGACGTGGGGAAAGGATATGGGCCCTTAAGGCAGCTTTAAAAGGACCTAGATTGGTGATTGATGCGACAACTGGAGGGAGGGCATTGTACCAGGATGGAGCTCTAAGGGGGAAGGATCGCTGGGCCAGGGTGGTCCTGACCCTAGGCACCTTCCAGATAGTTTTTGGGAAAGCCCATGTGGACGCTGAGATGGTGGCTGCCTGAAGAGAAACCACGACACCTACTGGGGCTGAACCCAGGAGGATTCTTTTGGTGAAGAGACAGGTCTGATATAATAGTCTTTCCTCAAGGGAGAGGATATTGGTGAGCATGTATAGGATGCAGGTATGTGTATTTCTGTCGGCACCAGAGAGGAGCTGGCAGGCCTTATTGATGACTACTTGTATTTGATGAAGCGCTGTAGGGTCGGCGGCAGCATAGACTGTGAGGCCATAGTCCACTAGCGATAAGACCGAGGAGGTAATGGGTAGGTGAACTGCTGCAGGTGGCATGCAGTCTTTATGTCTGTAAAGGAGTCCAATGCGGGTGTTGGTGGCAGAGGTAAGGATTTTTATATGTTCGTGGAATGAGAGGGAAGAGTCAAATGTAATGCCTAGATACTTAGACTTTTGGACCTGTTCCAGTGAGACGAGAGTATTTCCAGGGGGAAATCCTTTGATCTGTTTTGGTAGTGGGCATAGAGCATCGTCTTAGTTTTTTTAATGTTGACCACCAATCTGTGTTCAGCAAACCAGTGTTCAATCTGAGAGAAGGAGTTTTGTTAGGTAAGCTGGAGAGAGAGAGAGAGAGGATCAGGATGTGTGACGTAAAGAACAGCGTAGTCCGCATAAAGGAGAAGGTTGCCAGGACAGGATTTAGGCAGGGTGTTGAGGCAGGTGCTGAATAGCAGGGGACCCAGGATAGATCCCTGGGAACTCCTGAGCGCACAGACTGCATAGTAGATATGGTATTATTAATTTTAACACACTGGGTTCTAGATGAAAGATAGCTGGAGAACCATGAGAGTGGACAATGAAAGACCCCAATTTGTTGTAATGTGTTAAGAAGGAGGGGATGAGAAACCGTGTCGAAGGCCTTTGAGAGGTCTGTAAACACGGCCCCTGTGAGGTGCCCCTTGTCAAGCGTGGAGGTAGTCAGTGAGCTGATTGGCCATGATCTTTACAAGGGCTTTAGAGAGGTGGGGGGAGAATCAAGATTGGCCGGTAGTTGTTTGGGAAGGAACTGTCGCCACATTTCAATATTGGTGTTATCACTGCCATTTTCCATGAGGTTGGGAACTGGCCCAGGTGCAGGGACAGATTTAGAAGGTCCGTGAGTGGGAGATAACTGAGTCTAGTGCAAGGTATAGGATACACCTATCGAAGGCGTCTTTGCAGTAACTGGAGCTCTGGAGGGCATTGGACAGGTAGGCTTTCGCTTCTGTAGGGGTAATGACTCTGAGTTTGAAGGGGGGGTGGAGGCTCAGGCGATGGGGTAGGCTGAATTGGATCCAAAAAGTTTCTAGGGAGGACTGAGCTGAGGTCTGAGAAGGTGGAGTTGAGGCAGTTAGCTAAGTGAAGTGTGTCTGTGGTGGTAGTACCATTAACACTAAATTGTGAGGGGGGAGAGCGAGATTTACCATTAAGCTCCTTGATGTTATCCCAGATCTTTCTTGTGCTATCCCAGGAGATGGCTAGGGCAGTTCTGTAGTTCTTTGCCTTGGCTTTGCGGATTGCCCAGGTACACTTATTGAGGGCAGCATTATAAGCCTGCCTATCGCTTAGCAAATCGGAGGCAATGGCATGATGCCAGAGGTTGTCACGCATTTTGAATTGTTGTAGAGTTCTGGGGTGATCCAGGGGGCACTACGTTTCTTAGTGGTTACTTTGATGGTCGGTGCAAATGCATCACAGGCAGTAGTAAAGGTGGTGGTAAAGTAGTGCAATGCATCATCTATATGCTGGGCTTGGAAAATAGGGGACCAGTCCCAGTTAATTAGATATTGTTTGAGTTTGGCTATGCCTCCCATGAGTGACAACGAAAAGGTGATATTTGGTGGTGGTTTAGGTAGCTGATAAGACCAGCTGAAGATGATTGGGGAGTGGTCGCTTAAGGCGTTGGGTAGGACACCCAGGTCGATAATATGGTGGGAATGATTAGTGAGCAGGATATCTAGTAGAGTGTGGGATCCATTAGTGGGGTTGGCCCTGGTAGGTTGGGATACCAGTTGGATCATATCTAACGTAGCAAAGGTATCTTTGGCATGTGTTGATGAGCTCGCCAGTCAGTTTATGCTAAGATCCCCAACTAGGATTTGTTTCATTTTGTGGGAGTGTCTGACTAGATAGCCAAAGAGCACTTTACAGGCAGGGGATTAGCTGCAGGGTGGAATGTAGGTGACGGTGAGAGTAAGAGGAGTACGGTTTGGGTCAGGGGAGAGTTTTATTGAGAGGGCTTGGGCACCATGGTCTAGAGAGGGTGCAGGCAGGGCTTGGTAATGCAGTAAGTCATTTACATAGAAGGCACAGCCACTGCCTCTCTTGCCGTTATGATCAAGCCTAATGAAAGTGTAGCCAGGAATGGAGACAAATGAGTCTGGTGTCTTGGCTGACAGCCAGGTTTCTGTTAAAGCCAGAATGTCTGGTTGGTGCTGTGCTGTCCAGCATTGCAGGGGTGACATTTTTTTAGGCAGGCTGCAGATATTCATAGCGGCTATTCGAAGCCCCATGGGTGACTGCAGTTGAAGGGAGGGGCACTGCTGGGCCAGGATCAGGGTGAACATTGCCAGATAGTAGAAGAAGCAAGTGGAAGATCCTGACAAGGGCCATGAATTGGTGGCGTTTTGCTGGGTAGCGGTGGCTGGTAAGCTCAGAAAGCAATGAGCAGGGAATGGGCAGTTGTGTGAGAGCTGGGATGGCCAGGTGGAGGAACAGACAAGGAGGGCTCAAGGCATAGAGAGATGGGCGGAGGGGTTGAAGGGACGGTGCGGGGGACTATGTGGACAGACAGGGTGACGGAGAGGCTATGAGGGGTGAAGTGCTCCCCAGCAGCAAAGGTGTGTACATACCAGAGGCAACTGGGGGTTTGCTGCTGGGCAAGGTAAACGTGGTTAGCAACAGTAGTATGGTTAGTTTATGTGGGTGGGTGTTGTGAGGGAGTATAGTGGTGGTAGATGTGACCATGGGCAGGTATGAGTGGGTCTTGCTGACACCTAACATTGTGGCAGACACTGTGGCGCAGTGGTAGGGTTGCTGCCTTTGGAGTGAAAGATACCTGGTTCGAACCCTGGTTTGGATGCCATGTTGTATGCCTAGTGATAGCCTGGGAGACGGTGCAAGGGTCACTACAGAGAGGGGGAAAAGGCAGAGAATTTAGGTACGAATGACGCAGGACAGAAGTGTTGGGGAGGAGCAGTGGCAAGAGGATTGCAACCTACACGTCTTGTTGCCTTCTAGTGGCTTTACAGTATAATCTGCAAATGGAAAAGTAGACACTATAAACTGAAGAAATTCAGCACTGAGTATTAAAACAGACCAGATATCAAAGGCAATACTGGATTGGGGGGAAAAAGGGTTAAATAAGCTGGCTGATGGTAGTGACATAGTCCAGTCAGGAGGAATTTGGAAATGTCTGGCAGGATGAGGAACCAAACAAGGAGCTCGTGTTCCACAGACAGCCAATAACAGCTGTGCCAAGATAAAGGCAATTGTCCTTAGAAATTTACAGAGAGAGCCATACAGCTTTGAGTTTCCAGAACGCTGTCCAGGCCGTACCTGCTAGCAAGGGCTCGGGGAGTGTGGCAGCAGGCTCTTCTCTGCTCCTTCTGTGATTTCAAACCACAGTTACTGGTGGTCACTGTTTCCCAGGTGCTCCCCCACTGTTACCCCATCACATTGTGCCTGTCTGTGAGCACAATGTCCAGTATTGCCTTCTGCCGAGTTGGTTCCATGACCAGCTGCTTGAGGAAGGCACCCTGAAGGGAGTCCAGGATAAATCTGCTCCTGGTTGATGCTGCTGCTGGAAGGCTCCAGTCCACATCTGGAATATTTATGTCTCCAACCAGCACCACCTCACCCTTGTCTGCCATCCTTTGGATGGCTAGCATCAGCTCCCTATCTGCTTCTTCCTCCTGGGCTGGTGGTCTGTAGACCAGCCCTGTGCGGATGGCTGACCCAATTTTCCTTTAAGCTTAAACCACAGTTTCTCTCCCCCATTTTGTTCCTCCTGGATCTCTGTGACCTTTACACCATCTTTCATATAAAGTGCAACTCTTCCTCCCTTCCTGCCTGCCCTGTCTCTTCTGAATATGTTGTAACCAGGTATGGCCATCTCCCAGTCATCATTATCATTACACCAGGTCTCTGTGATGGCCACAATGCCCAGGTCCGACTGCACCATGGCAGCCTCCAGCTCCTCCATCTTGTTGCTCTGGCACACATGGCTTTCCATGATGTGAACTCCTTGGACTGTTTAGTTTTTCTACTACAGCCCTCTCCCTAGTTGTCCTTTATCCCTGGTTCTCCCTGCTGTCTGCCCTTCTGTTGAACTGTGCCCCCTTTCTGCCTATCCACCCCTTGGGTGCTTATCTCCATCTTTTGCACAGTGATTTGTAGAGATATCCATTCCTCCTGTTCACTGTTTCCACTGCTAGATGTGGGGGGTGGGCAATTAGGTACCTTCCTTGCTGGGCTGCCACCCCCCTTGGCTAGTTTAAATGCTTGTCCATGTAGAATTAAACTTATCATTGAGTGCTTGGATTCCCCTCCAGGACAGATGCAGGCCGTCAGACTTTTTTTTTTAATTTTTAACTATTTTTCCCTTTAGTCACGGCTCGTGGAACCTCTTTTGGGCATCCTGTTTTATGCCCGCCTGAGGCCCCTCCGTTCTGTGCCTCCTCTCCCCCCCCCTTCCCTGTAGTCAGCACCCCTGGTTTAACCAGCAACCCGCCTGGGGTGGGTTGCCCCTCCTCTTGGGCGCTCTTCCACGTCAGACTTCAGCTGCAGGTAAGGGCCCCAGTGGAGGACCTCGAAGGCCAGTCAGAGAGAGCCCGGCGGTGGGTATGGGAGACAGGTGCCATTGCCTGTCCCATGAGCCGGTGTTTTCCCTGTTCTGCGCTCTCCCCCCCCCCCATGCGTGGCGCACCCCCGACACTCTGGTGCATGGCAACCCTGCCAGCATCGGCCATGCTAGTTACATGCTGCCCGGCTTGCTGCAGCGCCCCCAGTCTCCACCAGGGGTTGCTGGCATGCCGGATCGTCCCCACCCTGCTTCCCCGGGGAGGAGAGCACCACTAGGGCACTCATCCTCAACCCTTCCCTGCCGACCCCCGGTGCCCAGAGTTCGCTCCCAAACCCGGGTTGCCGGCGCAGCGCGAGGTGTGGCGTCCAGCGCCTCAATCCTCAGCACCACCGGGCCGGCTGCAGGCCATCAGGCTTGAACAAGCCCCCCATCCCTCCAGGTGGGTCCCCAGTCACCAAGGAATCCAAACCCTGCCTCATAGCACCACTTCATAGCACCACTTCTTTAACCATGAGTTAAAGTTCCTGGTGCGTGTGCCCCTATGCTCTGCCATGCCTCTCACAGGCAGTACTTCTGAGAAGGTGTCAGAAGTAGCTACTTGCTGGATACCCCTCCGCAATTTCCTAAACTCTTCCTGAACTTCCTTAGGTTCCCCGTTTGCCAGGTCATTAGTACCTAGGTGGATAATGACATCCAGCTCACCCTCCCAACTTGGCTTCCCGGCGATCCCCAGGATCTTCCTCCCATCCATTCATGCCATGGCACCTGGTAGGCACCTCACCTCCCTGTCCTCCCCCCTCCAGTGTTCCTAGCTGGATCCCTCTTATGATAGAGGCACACTCACTTGCCACAGTCCTAAGAAGCAGTGCTAAGGAGCTTCAGTTCAAGACCATCTGAGCCAGAAGATTTTGACTTGGTTATCTGTTTAAGAAGTCTGCAAACTTTAAAGATTACAGCAGCTTTAAAATAAAATGGAAGTAATATGAAGGGGCAGTGGCCGCTGGGGGGGGGGGTGCCAAACACTATGGAGGCCGTTGCAATTAACACCATTTATAGCAATATCAGATGGGGAGAAATAACCTTTCAAATACGTCTGTTTAATAATCTCCAGAACTGGCACAGATTTCGAGCCCTGGAATTGAAAACCAGCTTACAGTGCTTGCTTTTATTGTGTCTGGTAGCTTTTATACAATCATTCCTGAGTCTCCTATACTTAAACCCATCTGCTGTAGATGAGTAAACCTTGAAATCCTGGCAGCATTTATTTGTAGCAATGATTAAAGAAAGGAGGTGATGATCCAGGCATTTAGAAACTGTACCTCATACCCTTACATAGAAACACAGAAATTGTCGGCAGATAAGGACCGCCAGGCCCATCCAGTCTGCTCATAAGCCCTATACTGAATTCTGGCCTCTGATCCTATCCAGTCAGTGGCTTCCCCTCCCTCTGTCGTACCTCTAAGGTTCCTTTATGCCTGTCTCAGGCATATTTAAATCCCTCCACAGTGCTCGTTCTCACCACCTCCTGTGGCAGACTAGTCCATGTGTCCACCCCCCTCTCCATGAAGAAATATTTTCTCACGTTCCCTCTTAACCTGCCACCCTCCAATTTCATATCATGCCCCCTCGTTTTTGTACTCCTCCTGTACCAGATGATGTCTCCCCCCTGCACCTTGTTAATGCCCTTAAGGTACTTGTGTGTTTCTATCATGTCCCCCCTCTCCCGCTTCTCCTATAGCGAGTACATATTGAGGTCCTTTAATCTCTCTTCATAAGTTTTGTGGTGCAAGCCGTGTACCACCTTTGTCGCCCTTCTCCGAACAGCCTCCAGCCTGTCAATGTCCTTAAGAAGATGCACCCTCCAGAACTGCACACAGTTCTCTAGATGAGGTCTGACTAGTGTTTTATACAAAGGCATCACCACCTCCCGTTTTCTGCTAGTGATACTTCTGCCTATGCACTCCAGCATGCTGCTGGCCCTCCCTGCAGCCTTGGTACTCTGCTTTGACAATTTCAGGTAGTCTGAAATAATAACCCCTAGGTCTCTTTCTCCTTGGTGACTGTCAACACCGCCCCCCCCCCCGTAGCTCTCCCCAGTGTTTCTTTGTCCCAGGTGCATAATTTTGCACTTCTTTGAGTTAAACCTCAGTTGCCACACTTAGATCATTTTTCAAGTTTCCCCAGGTCCCTCCTCCACCCGATCTGGAGTATCCACCCTGTTGCAGATCTTGGTGTCATCTGCAAACTGGCAGACCTTTCCCTCCAGCCCTTCAGCAATGTCACTAATGAAGACACTGAACAGGACTGGCCCAAGCGTTGATCCCTGAGGTACCCCGCTGGTACTCCTTCTCCTAGTAAGGGAAGCAAATTTACCATGGATGTCAGTAAGCAATGTATTAAAATAGGAGACAGTCAAATTAATATCTGTAGTAGCCCATTAAAAAAAAGACCAGTCTAGGCAGGCAATCTCATGTCAAATTAGGACCCGTTCAAGGTTTGAGAAATCCTGAAAGTGAATATTTCTGAGGCGAACTTAAGTGGATTTAGCCTGCCACATAGAATAAACTGGAGAATTGTCGCTGATGGTATCTGGAGGCATCCCTGAGCAGCTCACTGTATCAACTACAGGTGAGAGAATCCAGTCCATTCAATTTACACAGCTACCATTTTTTGGAGAGCCTGGATGGTTTTGTGATAATTTTGGTTAGATGCAGCTTACTGAAGGATAGTTCCAGACTTAGATTGTTACAGCTAAGCAAGTTAATATTAAAGCCTCCAAACATGGATAAATACATTGCTTTTAACAAGGGTGCCAACATAATCAACCAAAGATGGCAGGGGAGACATAAACACAGAGAAGATTACATTTTTAGAGCTGCAGTGGGTGAAGCCTTGCAGACCTCTTGCAAGCAAAAAAGGACTCACACTTCAACCCAACAACAATTTAGGAGTTGCATCACAGTCACCTCTATGGTCTGTGAAGTACTCTGCTGTGTCAATACAGTCTTCTCACAGGCACTATTTTGCTGCCGTCTGCAGGTCCCATTTACGCTGTTTCCTCAACGCCACTTTGGCCCAAGCCCTTCATGCTGTTTCAGTCTTCATTCAGCCCCACATACTGTTTCTCCTTGTAAACAGAGGCTGGAGGAGCAGAGACACGGAACCACTTGCAGCCGCACTGAGAATGCGCGAGCTGGCAGTCCGCACATGTGCACTTGCGCGCATCCATTTTCTCACCACAACAGCGCACATCAGGTGCTCCCCCAATGCTCCTGGACCCCCGAGATCACATAGTTAGGGTCCAGAGACATGAGGGCCACATTCAGAAGCCACAAAACTGTTTAAAGAGTGCCAATGACCGCACTGGGACTGAATACATACATAATAATGAGCTGGTCATGAATATTAATGAACCCTATTCATGAGCAGCTGATTATTATGTATATATTCAATCCCAGAGTGGTCATTGGCGCTCTTTAACCAAATAGTTTTGAGGCTTCTGCACTGCAGCCCTCGTGTCTCCAGACCTCAACTAAGTGATCTCGGGGTACTGGAGCACCGGTGAAGTTTCTGATGCGCTGCAATTGTGTCCAGAAAACGGATGCCAACACGCACGCGCAGACCAGCAGCTTGCACATTCTTGGTGCAGCTGCAAGTGGTTCCACGTCTCTGCTTCTCCTGACACTCTTCTGAGACCTCGGCTGCAGCCCTATCGGCTCTGGCTAGAATTTGTCTAGTAATGCCTAAAACAAATATAACAAGACAACATTCCAAGTGAGGCCTAGGGGTGGAGGAATATCTTAGAGCTGTAACAGTAAGGTGCAATCTATAATAAATCAACGTGCCACCCCCTCTATCTGAAGTTGCCCAAGTGCACCAGACAAACCTACATCCTGCCAAGTGTGTGTGTGTGTGTGTGTGTGTGTGTTACAATTTGGGGCATGTGCCAATACAGGGTTGGGGTTCAATTCAGCATCACCTGCAGAAGGAAGCTGAGACAGTGCCAGAAAAATTAAGGGATAGAATCTTGGGTGCTTGACTGTAGGACGGCACTCCAATGAAGTCTCTTTAGATACAGAGATTTCCTCAATGGGGGGAGGTACTCAGTGTTCAGGTCTTTCTGTTTGTACAAAAGGCTATAGAACATGAAGAAATATGTATTATGAGGTGGCCTGGAGCTGTGAAGATACATGACAGACATAGAACCAGACAACCGAAGTGCACAGATAATAAAGCAGGCAACAGAGAGAGTCCAGGGTAGCAGACCCATCATGTCAACTGATGTAAAGTTAAACTAAAAATGTGCAGAACAGTATCACACAAGGGGCAGGTTACTTTCAAAACAGGCTTCAGTAACCAATGCTGCAAAAGGGGAAATGGCTAGGAGAGATAATATCACCCAGGGATACAGGTTATAACAGACTCCATAATGGAGGGTCTACCCAGAGTTAAACAGACACAGGTTAATACTTGATCTATATACAATCCGAAATACAGAGGCCATCCTGTTAGGCTGCATACATACATACCTGCATACATACATACACCGATTAAAACCTAACCTATATACAATCTGAAATGCAGAGGCCACCCAGTTGGAGTACAATCAGAAGCTAAAGCCGTCAACATTTTTTTAAGTCTTAACAGTCAAAAATACAGGTTGTGTAAAATTGTGCTACTGCACCTGTGTCATATGGAAGAGAACCATCTGTACAACAGATTGGTGGGATAATTACCCGATCTGGAAAGACTCAGATCAATGGTACCTGAGAAGAGGCAGTTTATTTTAAAATATTGATGGACTATGTAACAGCTCCATCTGGTGGTAAGAAGCTGTAACCATCAGAAGTTCATCAGAACGTAACCCCTTTTTAGTGCAATGGTAGAGATTGCTACCTGAGAACTAGACTGTGCATCCTCCACATACACAACCAGTGCTGTGAAAAATTCTGTGGGACAAATACTTACTATAAGTATGTGAAAAATGTAGACCGAATTATTTTAGATCAAAATATCTGAGGTACAAAATCATCTCAGGAGATATTGCTGCAGTCCACACCTTCGTTCTGCTATTCCTGACTACAACTTTTACAGATACAAAATGGTTATAGGTCATGTGTGAATACATATTCAGTATGTTACCTGAGAAAACAGATGCCCCTCCTTTTCTCTTTGAACAAGGCTAGACAGGTAACAATGAACCACAATGTGGGAATCATCCAGTACTGTGTTAAACCAGCGCCGAGTGGGAAGCAAAGCCTGCAGATTTCAGAAACAATCCATGTAAATTTGCAGTAAACAAAGTAGCCACATAAACACTTACAGTCATAAGAAACAAAATTATTCAAAACTTGCAGAAAAAACAATTAAATTTAGAAGCACAGGATGGATTCTGTAAAGGGAACTCAGACCACAAAATTACATAAAATGACTGCTAAGCATGCAGAACAGTCATTTTATTGTCAATGAAGTGATTAACAGTGACGCTGCCATCCTATCTTACATTCTGATTGGTCTGCACTCACTGTGGAAAAACTGTAAACACGTGTAATGCAGGGAAGGGGGGGGAGTGGAGTTACCATGAACTTAAAAATAACCTTAGGACAAAGAACAGTACTGCTTACTGTTTTTTGAACACAAAGCATAATGGTGATAATGTGTTAGTTGGCTTTTAATTAATGGGTCATGTTTTTTTCCCAATACAAATAGTCATGTATTAAATGCCATAATACACGAGTAATACATGAATAATACACGAGTGTTAATTATGGCATTTAATACACGGCTCTTTGTGTGAGAGAATGTGGCAAAAAAAACGCGACCCCTCAAATAAAACAGAGTGGGGTGCAGTGTAAATTGAATTTTGGCACACCCTTGTTGTTGGATGGCTGCATGTGCACCATCCAACAACTCGAGTGTGTAAAATTCTTGTTTCACACTGCACCTCATACTTTATCCTATATATTATCAATAGAAATGTGACTGTCTCATGAAGATAAAGTACTGAATGGGCTGTCAACCTCAAGTTCCTCAGGATGGTCTTTTGGATAAGTAATGTTGCCAAGGGAGAGTAATCTGAAGCATGGAGAAACATCTATGAAACTACTAAAGGAAAATACTCTTCAATCCTGAGGGGAAAGCCAACCTAGCTTAAAGGGAACATCAAATAAGTGTATTATGTGATAAAAGAGCAAAGCAACAAATATTATTACACACTATGTTGAGATGACCTAAGCATACCTCTCAACTGTCCCTGATTTTCAGGGTAGTCCCTGATTTTGCCTCAAAATTTTACTCTGTCCCTCCTAAAAATTGTGTTTCCATGACCAAACAGCAGGGGTTGTAAGCACAAAATAATGTCAAACATTAAAGTTACAGACTTGTTCTTCCTTAGAAAATGCATTTTACACCAAGTCCCTTATTCTACCAGCTTCCTGAATGGATATCACCAGTTTTTAAGATGTGTCCCTGATTTTGGTCCTTTGTCCCTCATTTTTTAAGCCTTGTCCCTGATTTATGAGGCAGGAGGTTGAGAGGTATGGACCTAAGTCAGTCCCTGTCCCACACTGGAGTCTTGTTCACAAAAACAGAAACCCAAGGTACACAGCTGGTCAAGTAATAGTTGCTTAGAAATATGCTACAGGATAGGAAATGGAGCATTACAGACAGTAACAATCAACATGGAAACAAGTGAGCAATGGTGTTCCACAGGGGTCTGTACTTCGATCGACATGTTCAATATATTTATAACAGATTTGCAGGTGGGCACCATTAGCAGTGTTGCCAAGTTTGTGGATGATACTAAGATAGATAAAGAAGTTGCAACACAGAAACAGACAAATGCGCTACAGAAAGATGACAGGCAAAGCCAGGACCCTGTAACAATTCGAGCGGACAAGACAGACCATGTGGTCTCCTTCTGCTGGCTACTTTCTTATGTTCTTATGACAAGTTGTGAAAGTGGGCAGAGAGATGGTCGATTAACTTCAGTGAAAAGCCATGGACTTTGGAAAACAAAGAATTTTATTTTTCAATACTATATTTTCCCTTTGGAAATTCAAACTAAGCCCCCCTTGGCTGCCTTCATTGCCATCTTCCCATCCACTGAAGCTTCTCTTTACCTGGGCTTCATGGGTCTCTCTAGCTATTCATGACACACTGCTGTGTTGTTCCCTCTATTTGAGCCTCGACATCAAAACGTGACCTGCCCTCTGTGCCACGGCAGCTCCATCCTTTAGATCCAGCCACCCATGGTGACCGTGAAGCCTCGGAGCTATCCTGGGAACCAGGAAGAGAGAGCGCCCGGCGATAGAAGTGGAGGCACATAGGGCATCATTGGGATGTTGCTGTGCTATGACACACATGGGTGTATAGCAACACGTACACAGTTGGCAGTGGCAGCATTTCATCCCCCCTTTTTTCCTGCGGTGCCCCAAGCCATGCTGCCACACGGCCTTCGATAGATGGCAGACAGGGGGCAAGACATACAACCCTTCTTACCTGATGAAGAGCATTCCTTGGAACAGTCAATCCTCCTTACCTTGGCCAACCCACTATGACTCAAAACTTGCTTCAGAACTTGGATCACCAGTGTAGCAAGCTGTAGTGTTACTGCTGCACTGATATAACTGAGGAGGAGGAGCAGTAGCAAGATGGCTGCACGGCTACTCTGCGCCCCAGCTCAGCTCTGTATTATCCACCTGTCTCTGAGATAAGCATGGGTATTTAGATTAAAATCAGTCCATTTTAGGCCTGATGTCAGCCGAAGGTGTTTACAAAATAATATTGAGATTCTCAGGTAAACCAGAGCATTTAGAAAAGCCTTCTGTAAAAAGTGGTCTACAGGAGTTCCTTGTGGGGCATGGCTGCCGCAATACACTTGGTAATGATGAGCTACTGTGTAGCACTCTAAGTGGTGCCCTAAGACTTTGTTTTAAAGTCTGCTCTAAGATTTTGTTTCCCTGCACTGACAGTATATTTGAGTTGGGATCAGGTTGGTAAAGATGGTGAAATTAATTTGAGAGTGGCTGTGTGACAGAGAAGATACGGCTGTGGTGATTCAACCAAATTCAGGAGATACAGTGAGCCAGCTCAGTGAAGTGAAGGCCTTGCAGTGAATTCTGATTTCACTGTAAGTGCTGAAAGGCGTACTTTCATTAAATAAAGGTACGCTAACACTGCCTGTGGACTGGGGGTTCCATCTTTTTTGTAATATGATGAAGGCAAATGTTTCACTCACAAGAGTACTTCTTCTCTTTTTCTCACAGGAGGAATAACAATATGGCCCAGGATTTAGAAAAGACTTTGTGGTACAAGAGCTGGATTTGGATTCTCAGTGAACGGGAGACAGAAAAAGCGACTTTCAGTAAAGAATTAAAAAGCCTAAAGATTTCTAATGATTTATTGACTCCCAGAAATGGAATGAGGCTAACAGAGGAGTTGATTCGAAGGTCTGGAACTGGTTTAGATTGCCAATATTAATTCTACAGGCAGTGGGAGAGGCAGTGATACTGCTCTAAGAGGTACTGAGTTCTTTTTGTTTTTTTTACTTCTAGCCTTTTTTCATCAAGAAACTAAGAACCCAGGTAATGCAGACCCTAAGGTACTGATTATCGTTTTCCTTATCCTCTGAAAAGACAGAAGACTCAGGCCCACGCAAGCCTCTGTTGGAAAAATTATGCACCCTAAACTGTATTTGAACTAGACAGCATTGCAGTCTTTCTTTTTAAATTCATGACCGAACTGTACTTGCACAATTAACTTATGTCTGAACTCACTAGAGATTTGCTAGACAATGTAGTAGTACTATTTTTTTTACTCATAATAAGAGACATCTATTAGGAAATAAGCAAAATAACGCATAATGTTGTTCAGCTTCAGCTATTATTAGTTCAATCCATCATTACACGGTTAACCATTTCTTGTGAACTGTATTGAAATTGTATTGGAATTCTTTGTTAGGGAACTTATTACTTTTTTCCTAAGCCTAGTCATAACATTTTTACCTTTTTTAAGACTTAGATATAGTTTTTTTTCTAAGTGTTTATCGAATACATTATTACTCTTAAGCAGCCATAATTAAAATATTAACTCTGACTAGTAGTGTTTACTGATCTTGCAATATTTTAATAAGTCCAACTGCACCCTAGAAGCTGGTTAGCAATTGCCATTCTATGACTAGGGGGAGGCATAACTCTATAGGATATGCCTTAACGATATTAGTGCCCTTTTGAAGATGAAACCCCTATCATGTGCAATAATTGGAAAGACTGAATGATCGACATCATATGTAGTTCAAGTATTTAACACTTTTCTCTGTATAGCATTAGTCTTGCTCGGTGGGGGGAATTGCAGCTAGGATACAGGAGAAATAAGTTACTGGATCGGTTTGTCCTGATAAATTATACTCTTGACCTTCAGGAATGCCCTAACTACGGTAAGGTCCGAGTGAACCATGTCTGGAAAACTGGGAAGGTTGTCATCTGTGCCTAAAATTCATTTAGTCACCTAGTATGCTGGCTTTCCAGAACAGAAACTGGGCTCAATATGTTCTAGTGTTTTTGGTACAAGTCCAGGAATACTCCTGTGCCATGTTGACAAAATGAGCCATGTGACGGACACCTTTCAATGGAATTTTCACTGGAAAAGAGGAGACTCTGGGGGCCGGCCCAGTGGTACAGAAGGCTGAGGCAATATGTGCCTTACCTCCTGCCACACCAGTGACCCAAGTTCAGGAATCAGCTCGGGTTGCCGGGGGTCCATCGGGGGTAGATGATCAAGCATCTGCTAGACAGCTCTCTTCTCCCAGAGTGTGGCAGCATGCTATCTTGGTCTTTGACTGCCACCTGGTGGAGGTTGAGTGGTACTGCCAGAATTATGAGCGATGTAGCAAGGGAGAGGCAGTGGTTCCATAGCATATGCACCTCCATGCAGACACGCTTACACGCCTCCGTGGCTAGGGATCTAGGGTAGAAAATGGACGGCGCAGGCTTAATGAAACCCTGCCCACCTATCTCCATCTCCGCATCATCACCTGGACCACCAACCCCAGTTCTGGATGAGAAACACCAGGTTGGGGGGGAGGACAAGGATAGCCCTCCCCTTCCTGGCCCCGCCATGGAGGGCAATCTGTAGGGGAGGCACGAGCAAAGTGAAGTCTGGGGGAGGAAGATGATAGACGGAGGAGGTGGGGACAGGGTTGAGTAGCTGGCCTGCATCAAACCAAGGAAGAAAATCCTTTATGGCAAAAAATAAAAAAGAGAGGTGATGCCGGGGAGACATTTTCACAGTAATCACGTACCTGAATAAAATAACCCAATGAGGTCAAACAGAGCTCTTCAAAATATCCAAGGACGAAAGAACAAGTGGGCACACAATGTCACTAAAAGGAGGAAACTGCAAGGGTAATGTAAGGAATAAATGTCTCGGAATGCATACAGAATGTGTGTAACAGACTCCAGAGCAGGTGTATCAGCTGATACTGTATCCACCATTAAACTCAGACTTGACAGGCACTTAACAAGTGGTGACACAGTATTCTCACTGAGCTGGTGGAGGAAAGAACTCAATGGCCCAATGGTCTTTCTTCCCTAAATCTGTATGTTTTTATGTGGTAATAAACACTTACAAAATAGACTGTTACAAAAGAAGTGGTGTGTGTATAAGGGGAGCTGCTTCGTTCATACTATGTCCTAATCAGAGGGCAAATTAAATTTCAAGGTATGTGGCTAGAGTCCTGCAAAGCAGGCAAGACATGACTGGAAAGCTGGAACCCTACAGAGAAAACAAAAATACTTGAATTTGGATTTTGACCAGACTCAAGAAAAAAAGCCTATACCCGCTTGAGTCCTAAGGGGAACAGTGCAAGTCCAGCATCACTACACTGATTTCACACCAGGGAAATGGACACGCTTCATCCAATTCTGGTGGCTAGATTTGCAAAAGCCAGAATGCAGATGCATCTACATCATGTGTCTGCACCTGGCAGCACCATCTAGATGCAACCAGTACTATTTTACACCAGAATTCAATTTGGACAATCAGATGTAATTTACAACACCGGGCTGTCAAATATCAGGATGTAAAAGCTAGATGATCAAAAAGATGGTCTAGCCGCACTTAGTCCCAGGCTCCCCAAACACCAGCTGAAGAATGGACCCGGCAGTACTGGGGGCAGAATGACACCACAGCATCCTCTTTGAAAATCTGTAGGCGCACAGCAGATGGAGAGGTTAGAAAATGCTGCCATGAGTTTCTTTCCCAGACATTTGCTCTGAATCTACCAATAAATATTTTGACACAATTTGACGGTCAGTTTGCTACTTATCTGAACTCCAGTGGCTGCAGGTTCTTTCCAGTTTCTGACTCATAAACTGTTCTTACTGAAGCCAGCATAACTTTGTGATACTCTCAACTACAGAATTCATGTCTAATGGCAAAGAAGTATTTACAGTACTACCCACTGCGTTCAGGTTGAATATGAACATAATCTGAGGCAACACAAAATGTTGCCAGGTCTGGATTTTAAATAAAGACTCCCAGATTTTCTATATGTCACCTATTTTCTACATACTAACTAAAAGACCGTTTAGTCTCATAAGCTCCAGGCCGCCACCTCCGCTCCCCTGAGCAGACAGTCTCTTAACTGTCTCAAGATCACGGCTGAGACAGAGGACAGGGCCCTTTCAGCAGCAGCACTGTTTATTTGGAATGCCCTTCCCCTGAATTTGTGATCTGTGTCCTAAGTAGAGCCATCTGAAATGAAGTTAAAAAACCATGATGCAGCAGACCTTCAGTTATTTTTGAGTAATTTTCAAAATGTGTTGCTAATGCTTCTGTTTTAATAATGTACCTCACTTTTTATACTTACCATAATTCATGTATTTCTGTGTTGTAAATCTGTAGAGTACAGTGCACCAAGGCCTATGGTGATAAAGTGCTACTTAAATAAAATTGTCTTGCCTTGCCATTTGTACATGTAATCTTCTTGCTCGAGAAATTTTAAAAAAAGGCCTGTCCAGGACTTCCAGGGACCTCAGCAGAGTTTGTTATAGGCATAAATTCAGGTGAAGCCACCAGACACTCTGCACATCTAGTTTTCTGCCACAGTAAGTATTTTAAAATTTGGTGGAACAACCTGACTACAGAAACACAAGTTTTGAAACTCTGGCCCCCTATTTATTATACTGACTCTCAAACATTACTGCAAAAGGATTTCTTGAAGATTAAGAACTTACTTAGGCAGTCTTACAGTGAGCGTGATAAGTCACCAGAAACAGTCTTTAAGCTTGACGAAATGGTAATACTAAATGCATGCTAAAAACAGAATCGACGTTTCAACAATAGCTCTTCTTCAGGAATTATCTAAGGAGAAAAGGGCAAAGTTAGTGGACCACTAACTTTTTGCCTTTTTCTCTTTTAGATAATTCCTGAAGAACAACTATGGTTGAAACATCAATTCTGTTTTCAGCATGCATCTAGTATTACCACTTTGTTTTCAGACCACACACTGACGCAGTACCTTGTTTTTTTGTCTTTAAGCTTGACTCCTCCTATCACCCTTGATTCCTCCTATCACCCTTGTGTCATCTGGCTCTGCACCACGGGTTCACAGATCCTCATGCTCGAAAGGTACCAAATGCAAGCCTTACCATGGGAGTTGGGTGGGTAACGTGGATGTGAACTGAACACTACCAGAAGGGAGTACAGTTATGTAAGAACTTACCGTAACAGTAGATCTTCCAGAGAGGCTCTTGCAGTAGGTAATAACCTTGAGGACTGAGCTATCAGGCGCTAGGACCACATAGAAAACTTTAGCTAGCAATGTCTGGTGGGGGACCGCCCCCGTCATGCGACTGACGTCAGCATGATGCTATATAAGAGGCAGTCCCCACGCCTGCCTTCCGGTTCTCCCGCTGGAGACCAAAGAAGGTGCAACAGGAGAAAAGGAGTGGGCTCCTGGAGCCAAAAATAGGTTAGAAAGAAGCAGCAGAAGCAGGGGGAAGGTGGGAGGGAAACAGGTTACCTACTGCAAGAGCGTCTCTCGAAGATCTACTGTTACGATAAGTTCTTACATAACTGTACCATCTTACTTCGAGAGGGCTCTTACAGTAGGTAATAACCTTGAGGACTGAATCCCAAGCAGTGAAAAGAAACAGACAAGATCTGAAACATGGGAAGTAAGAAAGGTCTGCAGTAGGCAGGGATTTAAGAAAGAAGGCCCTGAAAGACAGCTAGTCCAAAGACAGCTGTGTCTAGAGGCAATGTCCAGACTACAGTGTTTGGTCAAAGTGTGGACAGAGCTCCAGGTAGCCGCTGCACAAATGTCAGCAGCAGAAACATTTCTGAAACAAGCAGTAAATGCATCCCTGCCATTGGCTGAATGCCCTTTAACTTCCCCCAGAAGTGACTTGTTATGTTTCGAATAACAAGAACTGAATGCAGTGTGGTAACCCTTTGGACAGACACGGATTAGAAACTGCAGCGTCCTCTCTTTTGGGAACAAAGAAAACAAAGGGCTGATCCGTGTTATGAACTGATTTTGTCGGATTTGTGTAGCAACGCAAAATTCTGTGCACCTCCAGTATGTGCAGGATTGCTTCCCCCTGACTAGAATGCTCAGGGCAGTACACTGAAAGAGTGCAGTCCGATTCAGAGCAAATTCAGAGACTACCTTTGGGAGAAACTAGGATTTGTACGCAAGTAGGGCTCCTTACACGAGGACCTGAAGCTCGGAAATCCTAGGATAAGATGAAATAGCGACTAAAAACAGCACTGTCCAAGACAGATAGCGTGGGTCACAACTTGCGGCCGGTTCAAAGGGAGGCAAAGTGAGTTTCTCTGGAATGAAGTTCAGGTCCCATGACGGAATGGGGTTCCAGACTGGAGGTTCCAAGAGGAGGATCCCCTGCAGAAAGGTGTTGGAAACCTCCAACTGAGCCAAGGTTATGCCATCCTCTGGAGTGTGGTAGGTGGAAATGGCTGACAGGCGGACCGTCAGAGAAGGATAGCCAAGACCAAGGTCTGGGAGGTGCAACAGAGACGTCATGACCTGTGGAACCAGGCCAGAGAAATGGTCCCAACCCTTGGATACCATCCAAATGGAAAACCTCTGCCATTTACATCGCATAGGTCATTCTTATAGATGGCTCTCTGGTCTCCACAAGGACCTGGGTTACTCTGGCAGATACCCCGTAGAACGATGCAGCTATGATAGTAGGTGCCACTTGTGACTGTGAAGGGACTGTAGGTCCTGAGGGACCGATTTGCCCTGTTCCTAGCTCAGAAGGTCTTGACAGAGGGGCAGAGGGGTACATCATTAGCTCTTGAGGCAAAGGGAACCATACACGGCGAGTCCCATAAGGGACGATCAGGATCTATAGATACAATAGTGAAAGGAGAAAGTCCAGAGGGGGTATTGCTAAGATCAAAGAGGATCGGGGGCATGTGAGGAGGAGGAGGAGGACCATGTACAAGCATCTATCCTAAATAGATACTTCTGCTCAGTATTTACTGAAGAGAAGGTAGGGCAGGGCCCACAGCTCAACACCATGGACACAGAGGGGAGGGAGGTGTGCACTAGTCCCTTCACAAAAGAAAGGGTCCTACAAGAGCTCGATAGGCTCAGGGTGGACAAGGCAATGGGACCTGATGGCATACATCCCAGGGTACTAAAGGAGCCAAGGGTGGAACTAGCAGAGCCATTATCAGAACTGTTTAGTGAGTCTCTGAGCACAGGAGAGGTCCCAGAAGACTGGAGAAGGGCTCATGTGATCCCGCTCCACAAGAGTGGTAGCAGGGAGGAGGCAGGGAACTACAGACCAGTCAGTCTTACCTCAGTAGTGGGCAAAATTATGGAGGCATTCCTTAAAGAAAGGATAGTGCAACACCTGGAATCCATAAGAGCACAGGATCCAAGACAGCATGGGTTTACAAAAGGAATATCCTGTCAAACTAATCTCATGGATTTCTTTGACTGGGTAACTAGAGTGGTTACCAAAGAGTTGATGTCGCCTACCTTGACTTCAGCAAAGATTTCAATACTGTTCCACATAGAAGACTGATAAGCTGGGTAGGCTAGGGGTGGGTCAGACATTGGTCAACTGGGTGGCAAACTGATTGACGAGCAGAAAACAGAGAGTGGTGGTAAATGGTATACAGTCAGAAGAGATGCAAGTCACAAGTGGGGTACCTCAGGGATCATTCCCGGGGACAGTCCTTTTCAAATATCTTCATCAGTGACACTGCAGATGGACTGGAGGGTAAGGTTTGTCTGTTTGCAGATGACACCAAGATCTGCAACAGAGTAGATGATCCAGATTGGGGCGCAGAATGAGAAGAGATCTGGATACACTAGCAAAATGGTCGGAAGAGTGGCAACTGGGGTTTAACGCAAAGAAGTTCAACATCATACACATAGGGAAGAGAAACCCTTAAGCCATCTATAGGCTGGGAGGGGAGTTGCTGGCAGTCACAGACTTGGGCGTCATCATCACCGATTCCCTGAAATCATCCAAGCAGACCACTAAAGCAGTAGGTAAGGCTAGAGGGATGTTGGGGTGTATTAGTAGGGGTATCACAAGTCAGAAGAGGGAGGTAATAATCCCCCTTTACAAGACACTGGTTAGGCCCCTTCTGGAGTACTGCACACAGTACTGGAGGCCACACCTTCACAAGGACATTAACCAAAGTGAGGCAGTCCAGACAATGGCAACCAAAATGGTGCATGGACTGCATCAGAAAACATATGAGGACAGCTTAACGGAGCTCAATATGTATACCCTAGAGCAAAGGAGGGAGAAAGGTGATATGATTGAAACATTCAAACACCTTAAGGGCCTTAACAAGGTGAAAGAGTCTAACATGTTTCCATATAAGAAAAACAGCAGGACAAGAGGATACAGCATGAGATTAGAGGGAGTCCAATTAAGGGGTAATGTGAGGAAGTTCTTTTTCACAGAAAGGGTAGTGGATGCATGGAATGGCCTACCTCAGGAAGTGGTGGATATGACTACAGTGCAGGGCTTCAAACAGGCATGGGGTAGGCATAAGGGAGCAATACAGATGAGTATGAATAAATAGGGCACTGACAGAGCAAAGGCCGATGGCACATTCATAAGGTAGAAAAAGAAATGGGCAGACTGGATGGGCCTTGTGGTCCTTATCTGCTGTCAACTTCTATGTTTTTATGTGAGCCCCTCCCTCCTGCAGTTTCAGGAGTACCCTCTGTATTAGTGGAAAGGAAGGTAAGGCATACAAGAACCTCCCTGTCCCACAGAGAGACAGCGTGGCTTGTCAAAAAACATCACGCCCTGGAAAGAACGACCAGAAAACTGGGTAGTCTTGCATTGAATGGGAAAGTGGACAGATCTAGGTCTCAGTGACCCCAAAGCTCGAACTGTTATCAACTACTGACTGCCTCAGTTCCCACTCATGTGCCCTTGACTGAGAGTGTCTGAGCGTGTTCACCAGGATGTTTTGGACTCCTGGGACATGTACTGCTGTCAGCTGGAGATCATGCTGGACTGCCCAGTTCCATGCCCTCATCGCCTCCCTGCATAGGGGATACGATAGTGTTCCTCCCTGTTGGTTCAGGCACCATAATACACATATACTGCCCATTTGGACAAGAAGTGGGCTCCGGGAGGAGAAGGGGCTGGAAGATCAAAAGGGCATACAGCACTGCCCTCAGTTCCTGCAGGTTGATGTGCAAAGACAGTGCCCGCTGTGACCAGGATCCCTGGGTACTGCGGTCTCCTAGAAGAGCGCCCTAGCCTTGGCCAGAGACTTCTGTGGTCAACGTCTGGTCTGCAGCGGGAAACTGAAAGGGGACCCCTTGGCTAATAATGGTGAGATCCTTCCACTCGAGGAGATCCTGTTGTGTGGGCCTGGACACTTGGATTCTGTGACCGAAGCCATCTAATTTCTGATCCCACTGGACCCTGAGCACCCACTGCATGACACGCATGTGGATCCTGGCTAGAGGAACAGTAGGGATTGCCACAGCCATAAGCCCCAAAAGGCACAGGCCCACTCAGGCAGTGGTTCAACAGCTGAAGGCTACTGACCTGGCCTGTTGCTGTAGAGTGTCTGCCCTGCCCAATGGGAGGAATGCTTGACCCTGAAGCGTGTCCAGCAATGCACCAATGAAATGGAGGCACTGGGACGGGGTGAGGTGAGACTTGGGGTAATTCACCATAATGCCCACCTGATGAAGAAAGTCCAGGGTCTTGGACAGGGAGACCAGGAGGCTGTCCCTCGACATGACTGTTAAAAGCCAGGTCAGCCAGATAAGGGAACACAAACAGGCCCTGGTGGCTTAAAGACACAGCCACCACAGCAAGGCACTTGGTAAATGCCCTGGGTGCCACGGTGAGGCCAAAGGGGAGACGAGAAGGAAAGACTGGGATATGCAGGTAATCTTAGACCTCCCGTCTTTTGGGGACCCAAAAGAAAAGGGGGTAGTAGCCATTGCCCTGCTGATAAAAGGGGATGGGCCCTATTGATGACTCTTCCAGAAAAGCCCTGATCTCTGCCCCATGAGAAGAGAGTGATTACTTGGGGAGGGAGACTGACGTAGAGGGTATCTAGGTGGATCCTCCAGGAATTCTATAGTGTGGCCTTAAGTGACTAGCTAAAGGACCAAGGAGTCAGTCATGATCACCTGCCAGCCTGACCATGGTTGACTAATCTGTCCCCGACTAGTTCCCCCTGAGCTGGCAGCGAAGGCAGGGGCCACGGCTGCAAGACAGGGGGTTGTAGGAGGGTCTAGAGTGGCTCCCCTGGAGGAATGCTAATATTTGGCTGGGGGAGTGGCTGCCCCTGAGGTACGCAGACATGTGATCTGACATCTGTCGGGCCACTGCTTGGCCTGATGTTGCTGTTGACGATCGAAGGGCTGCTCCAGCCCATGTCTGGAGTGAAACATCATTCTCACTGGACGCAAGTCCTGGCCCACAGTCTGCAAGCCAGTGATGATGTCCTCCACATCACCTCCGAAAGGAACCAGGCCCCTAAAGTGATCGTCCTGTATGGCCAATTTGATGACCTGTACCAGATCTGAAATCCATAATCCTGACTGTCTGTGTAAGTAGACTGGCAGTCACCGTGCTCTTGATAGAAGCCTCAGCTGCAATGTATGTGGCCCAGAGGGCGTGATGGCAAGAGATCTCTGCCTGCATATGGTGTGTGCAATCCAGGATTATGTCTCCGAATCTGGAAGGAACCGAACTCGGTTCTGAGAAGGCCCATAATAAATGCTAGTAAACCACCGATTGGACCACCTGGTATGGAGCTCTGAGTCTGACACGGAATTCTGGATTGGAGACAGAGCCCAGAGAAGAATCAGAGGTCCTGTCTCCAGACCCAAGCAGAGGAGTTGCCCAAGGCCTGGCATGACTGGTGCAGACCTTCTGACCCGAGCTGGACACCCGAGGAGGGAGCCTGACCGACCAGCATAGAAATTAGAAAGGGCCAACTAGGAAGGCCCCGACCCAGGGATATTTTTTTTTTTTTTTGCGAGATGATGCCTGGAAACCATTAGACAGTGCTGTCTGTCGGACTAGTTCCACCAGAACTGGAACATGGATGGTATACCCACCTGCGGCTGGGAAGGTGGAGGTGCAGGATCTCGCATCAGGGAGACCGAGATCGGAAAACCTGCAGATAGGTGACCCGACATCCGAAACCCTGGTGGTTGGAAAACTGGGCCCGGGTAAACCAACAAAGGAGAGGGAAAACCCAGCATCAGGTGAGCCGACGTAAGTCACCCCGGCGTCGGGAACTCTCCCAATCAAGATCCGAAAAGGTGGGGGGTGGGAGCCAGACGTGGGAAAACCCTGCACAAGAAGACCTGATGAAGGCTCTGACAACAGGATCTGAAAGTCTGATGGGGGCCCCGGTGGATTCTGAAGGTCCGACGAAGTCAGATTTGATGTCAGACTTTCGGAGAAAAGGTCCTGTGTCTGCCCCGAAAAACCCACGGACGTCTGGGAAGAGCAAAAAAGCCCAGACAGGGGAGTCTGAGGCATAGGGACCTGGCGTCCTGAGAGAGAGCGCCGGGGAAAGGCAAACCTGAGCCAGGGTTTGTGAAAAAATGACGGGCGGTCTCTCCCTTTTCATCAGTGCCCACAGCACAGTGGAGTTTGGGGGCTCCGCCGAAAAGGCTGGAGGTGAGGATTCCCAGGAGGGGCAACCCCGACCGGGAGGCTGTGGCCTAAGCGGCAGCGGGGGTCGATCCAGAGGATCAACATCGGACCAAACATGGGGGTCCAACAGAACTCTCCGTGGCTGAGCGCACGCCAGCAGCGCCTGCGAGAGGCTGATCAGCCTGGTCTGAGCGGTCACTGTCTGAGCCAGCGACTGACATCAGCTGGTGCTGGGTGCTCACTGGGAAGCCTGGTGAGCAACTTACCAGCCGGAGCTAGGTGCTCACTGGGGGAGCCGACGAGTGACTTATCGGAAAGAGCTGGGCAGTTGCTGGTAGGGCCAGCAAGCGACTGAACAGCTAGGGCTGAACACTCGTCAGAGGGGCCGGCGAGCAACTTATCAGCAGGAGCAGGACGGTCACCGGAGGGGCCGGCGAGCGACTTACCTGCAAGGGCTGGGTGCTCACTGGAGGAACTTGAGAGTGACTTACCAGCTAGGGCCAGAGGGGCCGGTGAGCAACTTATCAGCCAAGGCTGAGTGCTCGCCGAAGGGATTGGCAAGTGACTTCTCAGCAAGAACTGGGCGGTCACCGGGAGGGCCGGCGAGTGACTTATCAGCAGGCACTGGGCAGTCACCGGAGGAGCCAGCAAGCGACTTACCAGCCTTGCCACAGAGACTGGGTCCAAGAGGGGGAAGGGCCCAAGAGTGGTGCGAGTCCCCAGAGAACCAGAGACATTCACCTGAACCAGGCTTTGTGCACGCGGAGGACCCGAGGGCCGCTCGCCCAAAATAGGAGCGGGCTGGGCATGAGGGGCGCTTTCCAAAAAGGAGGAAGGCCTCTCCTCGCCCATGGTCCCCGGGGGTACTCCGGGCACAAAGAAGACTGGTCCCAAAGCTTCTCCATGTCCCAATGGCCCTTTTGTTTGAGGATGCCTGAAGAACCACCCATCTGTGATGACAAGGTCCACCTCCCCTGCTGCTTCCTATCCATGGAGGCCATCTGGGAAGAGAGACAATGAGCCTGTGTGGCCTAGGAAAGACTGGTAGGCTGCAGAGTTCCCAGGAAAAGTGCTGGTCCAAGGCACAAAGAGAAAGGTCGCCTATGCGAGGGAGCCATGGCCAGTGAGAAAACTCTCTTGAAGGAGATGAGGACGAAGGAGAAGAGGTACAACAGAAACACTTACGAAAAGAAAATAATGAAATCTTTGGGGAATACTCATCCAAAAAAGGCAGTCGACTGAAGCAACGTTCTCCGCGGGGTCTAGTGTGCGCAGGTCAACGGCGGGAAAGAACTGGAAGGCGGGTGTGGGGACCACCCCTTTTATAGCGTCACGCTGACGTCAGTCATGTAACAACACGGGGTGGTCCCCACCAGACATTGCTAGTTAAAGTTTTCCATGTGGTCCTAGTGCCTCAGTCCTCAAGGTTATTACTACTGCAAGAGCCCTTTTGAAGTAAGATCTATAATTACAAGTAAGAAATTTATTTTTCTAACCACCTAGATTCAGTTCATTATTTGTACTTAGGCAGACTCCTACAGTCCTTGGGAGGAGGGGGCAAGGTGCACACCCCAAGTTTTATGTGAACAAAGGCTGGAGGACAGAGGACCCAAAGGCACCGTCCAGATGACTGTCACTGTCAGTGCTGTAATCAAAAGTGAACTTATGTGCATTTGGTCAGGTAGCAGCCTTGATTATCTCCAGAATAAGACTGTGGTGTACCAGACAGCAGCAAGAGAGGCAGTGGTATGTCTGGTGGTGTGACCCCCTAATCCCTCAGATGGCTTCTTCCTAGGCAACTAATAACAAGAGTGAAATGCATGATGTAATCTACCTGCCAATGGTCTCTTTGACTGCCCATTTGCCTTGGGCAGCTTCAGTGAATGAAACAAAGAGCTAGTGAGCCAGACCATGAAATTCCACTATGTGCTCCTTACAGAAAAACAGATCCTTGTGAGTGTCAAGCATGTGGAGTGTCTGCTTGGCATCTGAACACAGACCTTTTGAAAAACACAGGTCGCATCACAGCTTGCTTTAGACAGAATTCAGAAACTATCTTAAGCAAGAATTTCACATGGTGAGGTGTAGGACAACCTTGCTGTTGTGGAAAACCAGGTACGATGACTCCACAGAAAGCAGCATGGAGTTAATGGTTTGGTTGAGGTGATGGTGACCAAAAGGTGGCACAGAAGAGCATCAAAATATTCACCCCACTTCCCAGCAGACGTCGGTTCGGCTAATAAGGCTAGTGGGTACACAAAAGCAGCCATCCTGCTTGCATAGGGGTTCCAGCTAGCAAAAAAGGAGGGTGCAGACCCGGATGAGACCCCTTGCAAATAAGGTGGCACAAAGCGCCAGATCCAAGAGTGACACGGTATCCAGTGGAACTGTTGCATGCCTTATGCCACCAGACAAGTGAGACATTTTAATAACTAAAAAAAACAAAACAGTTAAGTAACCCTCTGAAGGGGGACAGGGAGGAGATAAGCTTAAGTGCTGAGCAATGTAGCACTGCAACGTACAGGCTACCAACCCTGTTACGGGTAATGGAGAATGTGTCACTCTCCCACCTACCTTTGAGCCTGAAAGGTGTGCTGGATCTGCAGCAAACTATCAGGATAGAACAACTGTCAGCTAAAGAAACCATATGAAAATATGTGCAAAAAAAAAAAACTACAGCAATAACTGGATGATCTTCCTGCTAAAGCACAGGGGTGTACCCTGTTGTTGGAGCTGGGCTTGAGATGAAGACAAGCCTATGCTTGTGCAGCGTAAGGTCACACATGAGGCTACTATCAAGTGGAGTTAAGATTAAGGAGAGGCACCTAAAGGGTGTTTAGTTGCATTTAACCACTAACAGGGATATACCTAAGGTAATAAGGATGTACCCCAGACAGGAAAAAAAATTTATTTTATACTGGGGTATCATTTTTATGTATTTTATATTTTTGCACAAACCCTGACCTAAACAGGAGAAGGCAACAGGTGAGAAAGAGCGACAGCAATATATATATATATATATATATGTACACACACACACACACACACACACACACACATATACATATATATAGTATATACAAAAATGCAGTCATGGCTTGAAACACAGGGTGAGATGCCCAAAGGCCCTGTCTCCACAAAGCGGGGGGGGAAAGATGGGCAGATGTGGTACTCAACGGAGAAGGTGTTCTGGAATATCACAAACTGGTTCAAAGTACCAAGCTACCTTAATGAGGGAGGAGGTGGCTCACCCTGAAGGTACAGAATACCCGTAGTCATTTGAGCGGGGGAGAACAACTGAAGGAGCACACTCTTTCTGGTCTAGCAAGACCTGCGACTGGTCTGGTCCAGGCAGCCGCTCCTACGCCACAGGAGTTGGAGGGCTCCACAGAAGTTATGCATGACCCAAGGGGAGAAAAAGTAATCCCCTAGAAAATGTAAGTTTAACGCATTTCGACAGGCCAACAATGCTAGCATGGAGAAGTCAAGCCATACCATCCCTCTGAGACAGACAGTTTCCTACCAATCTAGAAGCCACCTCCTTGGTGACATAAGATGTCCTTGAATGGTGCCATTCTACTTTTAGTTCCCTGGTAGAAAGGCCAATGGCCTGCCTGACCAACTCTGAGGCACTGCAGCTAGAAGATCATGCAGCTTCAGCCCAAAGCAGAAACTGTAGGCTGCCATACGGGCCTCGTGCATAGCAATGCACACAAGGGAGTGCACCACGGTGAAAATTTTCCTGCCCAAGGCATCTGACTGAGTAGAGTCTGTTCCAGAAGGTCGGCCATGCTGGAGACTCTGAAGCCCAGATGGGGCTTGCAATACCTGAAGCCCCTAAGTGGAATTAGTTACATCTCCTGTAGATCCAGTGCTTGTGTGATACCAGACATGGAGGTCCTTGGGGATGGCAGGTAAAGCAAGAGGATGGCTCCATAAGGCCCTCGCTGCCTCAGCCATGCCTCCTGCTCATTGAAGAATGGCATAAATTTTGGAATTGGGAATGCCTGGAAGTCCCAATAACAGGGCAATCGGATTGTGATGGGTATATGACAGAAGGGCTATCGACTGCAACATTTCCACCATGTATTGCTGGTACAAGATGCGCTCAATAGATGAAGCCAGGTAAAGGGAGGGTTCATTGTTCTCCGAGGAGGATGTCGACATGCCCCTGGTGGATTCAGTGCAGAGCTGGGGCCCTGTACTGGGCCCTGTCTGTCTCCCTGTAATACTAACATTTGACCTTGCAATGCCTTCTTAGATAACAGACTGTGTGCTTCCCATATTAGTTCTCAGTCGATCTTTGAATGGATTTTTGGCCAATAGAATTTTTACCTGTTGTTTATGTATGATATGGGCCGGCAGTATAGCTTAGAGGTTAGAGTAATGAGCTGTGAATGAGCTTGGTACATCCAGCAGACCAGACCTTGGTTTGATTCTCACAACCTCCACTTGCATACTGTGTGACTCTGAGCAAGTCACATAACCGACCAATGCTCCCAGGTCACCCCTGAAAATAGGCACTTGTGCCTAGTGGGCCTTACCCGGTTACCAAAGACTAAAAAAAAAAAGATGATATGGGTGTTAATAGAATGTATTCTTCCAAGACAACTAGCATTAGTTTCTGATGAAGGACGATGTAGTCCAAAAGATAAAGCACCTGTTTTCTTTTATAACATCTATGTTGGTCCAATAAAAGGTATCAAATCATCTCTCCTTTTTTCTGGATCTTTTGTCACAAGGACCAATATGGCAACAAAACTATTTCTCTGTGCAACACTGATCTATGGCACCAAGACTAGCCCGGTGTTGATCCCACGTTAATGGCTCAATAGGGGTATAGCATGAGGACAAACTTTCAAATATACACTGAGGCCCCTCTGGGGGTGACTGAGGTTCCTGGCATTGTGGGTCTCTCCCCAGGCTGTGAAACTCTGGCAGTGCCCTTGCCCTATTTCCAAGGAGAGGCCAGACTGGTGCTGGAGGGGGGAGTCCCCAAGACAAGGAGACTTAAGTCGAATGGGCCCCACAGGGAAACATTCTTCCTCACTAGGATCAACATCAGGAAGGAGCTCCAGGAAGAAATTAGGCCGACACACTTCAAGTCGGCATGCCTCCGTCACCAAACTGAGGGCTGGCAACATCCTCTGGGACTGGCCTCCTTCCATCACCATCTATCTCAATGTTACCCTCAACATCCAGCCCAGCACTACTGCTCTTCTCATCACAGCAGACAGTGCCAAAGTCAAGGACTGACATCGGGCCAACATCTCTACTGGTGCTATGCTCAGTGCTGGGCCTAGTCCAGGCACCTCGACCAACATCAGCATCAATGCAGGGCTCAGTACTGTCTCCGTCTCTGTCCTCTACATACTTAGCAACACCAAGGTCAAGAACAGGCCCCAGGCTAGTGTCAAATAGACAATGGTCTTGATTCTGGAACCTTTTCTGTTACTCTCAAAGGTGACAGAAGGAGGCTGGCACCATCCCCGGCACTGCCTACAGAGTCGCCACCATGAAAAGTGACAACAGTGGGGGCGAGGGCAGAGGACTGTGTTGAGGTGTCCACTGGTGCAGAATGAGTGTACAGCCATGTCTCCAACATCACAGACGTCTATTGCTCAGGATGAACACACTGTGTCAGGTTCTCAGTTGACCGCCTGAAGGAGCCAACTGTCCACACAATACTGCCACCAAGACCTCCAATGCCTTTGCACCATGAGATCAGCGACAGCCCAGTACATTAGAGGCCCAAGAAGGTCCTGGAAGTGATACGGAGTAGGAGTCCAGTTTCCTTACCTTGGAAGCCCTAGTTCAACGCCTGCCTACAAGCTAGGGTGCAAAAATCCACTGATAAGCAGGCACCGCCTGCAGAGTCACCACCACAAAGGGTGACAACAGTGCAGGCGATGGCAAAGGACAGCATCGAGGTGTCCACTGGTGCAGAACTGGCATATAGCCATGTCTCCAACATCCAGGACATCTGCCACTCAGGGCCAACAAACTGCTGTAGGTTCTCAGTTGACCGCGACCTCTGACACTTCAGCACAGTGAAGACCAGGGAAAGCCCTGCATTTCCAAGCATCAAGATGGTCCAGGAAGTGATCCAGGAGAAGGGTCCAGTTTCCTCACCTTGGATGCTCTGGTTTTTAACACCTGCCTCCAAGATAAGGAGGCCGAACCCACTTCAGTGTGGGGACTTCTAAGGTGCGAAAACACACTGAGAAGCAGGTGTCACAGAAATCCATTTCATGGGTAGGCCCAAGGTAGGAAAAACACTGGTCACACCAGTCATAGGACGAGATTTTCTTTCTGTAGAGGCACCAATGAAGATGGGGGTTTCTTGGTCCCCTTCTTCGATGAACCAGGCATGTCGGAAACAGGACAAACTTTGAAGACTACCGTGACACAGCTGAACTGAGGCAGCGACGTACTCCCACAGCGTACACTCAACAGAAGAACAGAACTGAGCTAGACAGGTAAGGGAGCCAGTAATGGTTATTAGTAGCTGCACTGCACCACACTGTTTCACGCAGGTGCCACTGTCTGTAGCTGTTGTAGGCCCCTTTCCAAAAAGATTTGCTCCTGCAGGGTCTTAGTGCCTTTAGCCCAGTCCCATTAATGAAACTCAATGGAGAAGACAGATTCTGAGAATATCCACAGTTATAGCTCACTCGGGCAGCCCTATTTTAGATTTCATCTAGACCATTTCAAGGACTGTTCTATGCTCAGCTAAGATGAGAGATGCCAGCTATCTCTTTAATGATCTTACCTCAAGGTCAATCATCAGTTCTATAAACCTTTCACAGTAGTGGACTGCGTCCATGGAAACTGGGCCTGTGAAAATAAAAATTATAAAAATAAACATGAAACAGCAGCAACAGAAGTGCATCATGATGTACAAGAATCCACATGGCGTTTGGTTAAAAACCTAGTGCCTTGCTTTGATTTTTAAAAACCAACCACTACATGGTTTAAAATGTTTTCTTGCAAAATTGTACCATTATACTTCAAGTTATCTTTTGGGGCTGCAATTCCATTTTTTGGCTTTTACACACCAGCTCCCTCTCCAAATGAACCAGGATTATGGCCAGCCTTGGGTGGCATTAGGGGGTCGACAATGATTTCATTTTTTAGAATTTTTAACTACTGTAGCATGACAGTGTGGATCACCCAGTGGTCGTCAAGCTGGTGAGGTCTAGCAGTCTAGGAAACATGCACTGAAGGTGGTGATTGTGGTGTGGGAGTAGGGAATTAAGTGAAACATTAGTAAGCACTATTTTCATGAAGCGGATTATGAATATATGGACCAGGCTGACTGAGAAAGTGAGGATTATAGACATAATGCAGTTGATAGGTTTATTGTAGAAGAAGGTACTGATGGCTATTCAGATTAATAACAGTGTAAATACCACAATCTACACTGTAGCATAGCTGGGAGGGACAGGTAGGTTTGTGATGTTCTACTCCCCTAGACTAAGCATAATCCCAAAAATCGTCTACTAACTTGGGTATAATCACTACCAGGAGTTGGGAGGCATAGACAAGAGGGACCTCAAGCTCCACCCACCTTTGTTATTTTAAGACACATAGTAACAGTCATGTAAGGCCAGAACAAACTCCAGGCCCAACAAGTTATAACCTTCACATCCCCCGGCCTGTGTAATAAAGTAAAGGGATTCCCCTACTACTCATGATACCCTATGGTTGCCTTGGTAGCAGAAATTTGTCCAGGCCTACCCTGAAGGCTTGTACTGTCTTCATGTCTACTGTCTCCACTAGTAGGCTGTTCCATAGGCTCACCACCTCCTGAGAAAAGTAGTGTCTCCAAATGTTGCCCCATAATGTACAACCTTTGAGTTCTGAGCTGGTACTCATATCCTACTGGGGCACACCAGACAAACATCTAGGTCTGTCAGACCTTACTGATACTCTTCAGTATGAGAAAAACTGAGACCATGTCCCCTCTCGGCCTCCTTTTCCTCCAGGGAGATTATTTTAAGGGCCTCTAGTCTTTGCTCGTAGAATTTGTTCTTCATTCTGGAGCACTGTGGTGGCCTGCACTGCACCCCCTCACTGTGCTTTTTGTACTGGGGAGCCCAGAAGTGCATGCATTTCTCCAACAGAGACCTCACCAGAAGCCAGTAAATGGCAGGATTACTTGGTCCCAGGGATACAGCAGCAAAAACAGGTTACTCACCTGCAACAGTAGTTCTAGGAGTGGTATATGTTATTCATCCACACTTCTTGGCATGTCCCTTTCCCCTTTAATTCTTGCCAGAAGGTCTTAAAGCTGGCTCCTCCCACCCACTCAGGTGGTATAATCCTCGGCTCTGCCCCATGACGCCAGATCTTAGTCCGCTGGAAGCCAGATTGTGCATTGCAGCCAGGGAGGTCAGGTGGGTCAGTGTGGATGAACAACATATACCACTCCTAGAAAGTACAGTTATGTAAGAACTTACCGTAACAGTAGATCTTCCGAGGACTCTCTACTGCAGTAAGTCATTACTTCTGGGAGTATCCACCAGGTGTCGCTGTCGCACAGCAGCTTCTTCTAGCAGTCTTCCATGGGGGCAGTCCACACGACATCACTTTCTGTGGATGTGCATACGAGTGGGCTGCCCCCAGTACCCTCTGTTCACCTCCGGCCTCAGCCAGCACGGCCTGGTCCGAGGAGAACAAGGGCCAGAAACAACAGAGAATAGCAATCCCACCCAACGTCCTGAGTTGCAGATTCGAGGCAAGAAGGCAGGGAAACAGGGGGCAGGGTATTTACTGCAACAGACAGTTCTTGGAAGAGCTAGTGTTATGGTTAGTTCTTCCGTAACTGTACTATCCTCTACGGACTGGTCTCTTGCAGTAAGTCATTACTTCTGGGAGAGTCCCAAGTAGTAAAATCCAAATGGGAGGAAAGGCAAAGCTACATAAGCAAAGGCACAAGAAAGGTCAACTTGAACCGCACCACCAGCGACAGATAGGCCGAGCTGGGTAAGGACCAAAGTAATCACGATGTCCTAATTCAAACCCATAGGCGAAGACATGTGAGCCACAGGAGTAAAGGCATATGAGAGGTCGACTTGAATCGCACCCCCAGAGGCAGGGTGGGGTAAGGACCAATGGAACCACCATGTCCTGACTCAAACCCATAGGCAAAGACAGGTGGCATGACAGAAACAGAACTGTAGATGGCCAGGCACAGTGATGCATCCTGATGAGACAGAGGTCGACAGGCTCTGGCATAAAGTCAAATCCAGAAACAGGCAAGTATAGCGGATCAGACAGCAGAAAACGAGCACTGGGGAAAAAACATCCGGATGGTCATAGGAAGGAACAACTGAAGGGCTACAGGAGTGAGGGAAGCAGGAGTTCCAACAGATCCACAAGGAGGAGGGAAGCGTCCAGTCCGGAAGCAAGCCTCCAAGAAAGATAAACAGATCTCCGGGCACCTCCAAGGCCTGCAAGAGGAGGCGGGGATACATGAAAAGCGGTTAGGGTGCAGAAGCAGGTCCCACCCTGCATGAGGGACAGGAATACCACGGAGGGGCAGACTAAGCCACTCCCCTGGAGGCCCTACCGTGGTCCCGAGGGACACCGGGGTAGGGGGACCGGAATTTAGATGGCCTGACCGCAGGGGCGTAGGGCTGGGGACCTGGGGCGCGCAGAGATTTTGGAAGAGACTGAAGAGTATGGCCCAGCTAAAGGGAATCAAGGATGGCCTGAGCACAGGGCCAAACAACAGGTTCTCAGAAAAGGGCGTTGGCAACCAATAGCTGGACGTCAAGGGCAAAACCCAAACCCGCAGCGCCAGGCAAAGTTACCGGGCGGGCTTACGCCGCTGTGGCCAAAAGGCAGACTGATGTGTCAGCATTGATGCATGCACGGAGCAGGTGACGGGCAAGGGAGGACAAGACAGAGAGTGGCTGAGCCAGCCTGATCGACTCAGGGGAGGGAGGCAAGGCAGATAAGAGGTCCAACGCTGAGGCACCAAGAGTGTGAAGGTACCAGACCATATGACCCAGGTAATTAAGAATACAAAGTATCAAAGTACTGGAGGAATAAACCCAAATGCCCTATGAATCCATGCCCCGAGAATCAGCATCCAGCGGCACAGAACTGGTACGGTGAGGTCGGGCGGTCCAGTCATGAGCCACCGCCCTGACAACCGAGTCTGCCACGGGGTGGTGGACAAGTAGGGATGGTCAGGAGGGGCACGGTAGAGCCGAACAGTGCTGCTAGAGGCAGGTCGGACAAAGGCAGGACGAGACCAAATACAAGAGAGTGCGTTAAAATATGCAGGAATTAAGGGCGGGGTCACCAGGGTAGGCTCCTCGGGAACGTCAAGGTAGGCAGCCAGGTCCCGCTGAAAGGTGACCTGATCTGCAGCAGGAAGGCAAAAGCGTGCTGGAACCGCAGCATGAGCTCCATGAAGAATGGATCCAGGGGGGTGGACTGCGGAGCGTCAAGCACGGCAACCTCCACATGGGAGGACGCAGACTGGGGGGATCCAAGTTCCCCAGGGTCCCCACCAGGAACATCCTCCAGGAAAGGATCCCCCCTCCTGGAATCACCATAAAGGGAGTCTGCAGAAATGGAAGGGAGGCGGACTAAAAGGTGGGCGCCCAGGTCAAGACACGAGCATGGCTCGAGTGATAGGGAGAGGGAACGGACGGCCGGACCCTGACCCAGGCTCCGCAGGACCTCCAGCACAACATGGGCGATGCCTGGAGCATGTGACAGGTCCAGGGACAGAGGACACCCAAGGGCGGTATCAGGAAAAGGGCAGGCAACCCAGAAATCGCTGACCCCGAGCAGCGGGGGAAGGCACCCCAACCCATGTGGACCGGGACCTGGAAAGGAGCAAGGGATGCAGGGCATCCCCATGCAGCGGGGCCGAAGGCCTGAAACAAGGCGCGCCAAAGGGCGTGAAAAGGCGAAGTGGGGACCCCAAGGATGCCACCAGGTGCATGGAACAAGCCGGGAGGGCATGGAAGGAGGGCCCCAAGCAGGGGGAGTCCCGGGGTGGAAAGCCCAATAGGCAACAAAGGAGGCAGCCCTGTTGATGAGGGAATGAGTAGAGGCCTCTCCGTCGACGGTGGAATCATCTCCGCCAATGAGGGAGCAAAAGGAAGCCTCTCCGTCAACGGGAGAAGCTGTCCCATCGACGAGGCATGCAAGGCATGCTGTCCCGTTGACGAGGAGTACTCCGTCGATGAAAGAACAGGAGAATTATGGCCCTTCAATGGGAGAGGCGCTCCCGTCGACGAGGGAGATGAAAGAACGTGTCGTCGATGGAGAAAGCATCCCCATCAACGAGGAACGTGCCGTCGATGGAAAACATTCAGAAACAAGCTCCGTCAATGGGGCAAGGCCCATCGATGATATAAAAAGCCCATCAGGCTCCATCGACGGGGGAGCAGCCCCATCGACGAGGAAGGTACCATCGACGATGGAGGAGCCATCGTTGATAGAGCAATAGGGAGGGAGTGTGAGGAGTGCGAATCCCACTCCCTCCTATGCCTGGAACGAGAGCCCTTGGTCAGGGAGCCTTGAAGGCAACCCCCTGAGGTCTGTTCTGGCCCGGCTGAGCGGTGTCGATCAGCCAGGAGGAAGACACAAGACCCAGCAAGATGTGCCAGGGCTGGGGGACAGCAGGTGTACCATGAGCACTAATGGAACACTGGGCCTGCTGTAGAAGAAATTTGCTTTGCCAAGAGAAGCTCCAGACCCAGCCAGAAGGCCTGAGATTGGGAGCAGCAGGGATACTGTGAGTGGGTCACAGGCCTGCTATGGGAGTCCAGGGGTTGCTGAGAGCAAGTCCCAGGTCCTGGATCCAAAGGAAGAAAATTGTTCAAGTTCAAGTCAAAGACTGCAACCTAGGAGGTTAGGTGAGCTGACTGAGTGAGCAGAAGCCAGCAGGAAAATGAACAGAGGGTACTGGGGGCCGCCCACTTGTATACACATCCACAGGAAGTGATATCGTGTGGACGGCCCCCATGGAAGACTGCTAGAAGAAGCTGTCGTGCGACAGCAACACCTGGTGGATACTCCCAGAAGTAATGACTTACTGCAAGAGACCAGTCCGTAGAAAACCTACTGTTACAGGAGGGTAACCTGTTTTTCTAGGGATGTGGATATGTTGTTCATCCACACTTCTTGACAGACACCTAGTAGTTCTCTGGGAGGAGGGGGGCAGGGCGCACTCCCCTACTTACGGAACAGAGACTGGAGAACTGAGGCCCCAAAACCAGCATCCCGGTGTAACTAAAGGCCAATGCGGTAGTGGGTGATGAAGGTGTTTGCTGTCTTCCAGTAGCAGCCCAACAGATTTCCTGGATAGGGATGTCCCTGGAAGCAGCCACCGATGCAGCGGTATGACGGGTGAAATGAGCCCTTAGCCCTATTGGAGGCTCCCGGCCCACCAACCTGTAGCAGAGTGTGACGGGGTGGAATGGGACCCTGTCCCATTTGTTTTGGAGAAGGTGTTTAAATGCAAGGCTCTATTCTTTCCTTTTCTCGCTCCTCTGTCTGGTTGCGCAGCCAGATTTTCTTGTGAGACCTCGGACTTGATCAACCCGACCAGTCTCGCAGTCCGTTGCCTCTCACTGTCTCAGTTTTCTCTTGCTATCTTTCTTCCTTGCATATCTATATCTGCTAAAATAAATTATATGACAATCAATGTCTGGAAATATAGCTGATATTGGGATCACTGTTTAGAAAATATGGTGTTGCTGTTAAAATGTATATATATTTATAATTTGAGATGACTGTAAAAAACGAGAGGTTACTTGGGTGCAAATGCCTGAGCCTTCTGCAGTTGCTGTGGGGACCTCAGAAGTTCTCAATGTTCTAGCAGCTCCTAAAATTTACAAAGGACAGGATGCTTGCTACAGGTGGGGGGTTGAAAAAGCCTTATAAAAAGGCTAAGCTGCCACTGCAAGAGATTTTTTTTACAATAAATGTTATTTTGCTTCTGTATATAGTTATTCTGAACAGGTTTATTTTATTTTATGTTACTGCAATTAAAAATAAACAGTTTTGGGGGAATTTTACAATTACTCCTGGGTTTTCTCTATGCTTCCTGACCTGTGCCTCGACGACACAGAGATCAGTGCACAATGTAATCCATCTGCCAATCATACGCTTTGCTGCAGGTCTGCCAGGTGCGGCTTCAGCATAGGAGAGAAACAGCTGACGAAACTCTCCCCGAATTTCCGCCATTCTCTACTTGTAATAGGAGAGAGCTCGTCTCAGGTCCAGAGCATTGAACCTGTACTCTGCATCCGAGGTGTAGTTCGGGTATAACATAGGCAGATTCATCACCTGGTTGAGATAGAACTCTGACACCACCTTCGGGAGGAATTTCGGGTGGGGGCACAGGACAACCTTGTCCCTGTGGAAGACGAGTTAAGAAGACTCCACTGAAAGTGCCTGGAGCTCCCCTGTCCTTCTGGCTGACGTGATAGCCACCAGGAAGGCGGTCTTCCACAACAAGTGTGACATCTCACACTTGTGCATCAGTTTGAATGGCTTGCCCATGAGTTTTGCCAAAACCAGCAGTAAATCCCACGGAGGTGGAGGTTCATGCACCGGAGAGAATATGTGATCTAGGCCCTTGAAAAAGCACCAGACCACCTTCTCCTGTGCTGTCTGCTGACCAGCCCGCGCCCGGTAAGCAGAGACGGCTGCCAGGTGCACCTTAAGGGTCATGTACCGAAGATCCCCTTTGGACAGAGACCAAAGGTAATCTAAGATGCTAGCTACTGGACAATAGAGAGGGTCCAAGCCCTTTCCCCGACACCAAATGGAAAACCGTTTCCATTCGAAGGCATAGCACCTTCTGGTCGACTCCTTCCTGGATGCTTCCACTACTGTGAGTACATCCTCAAAGAGACCCAAAGCCCGGAACTCTAGCCGCTCAGGTACCAGGCTGTCAGGTGCAGGGATTGAAGGTCTGGATGGAATACCTTCCCCTGACTGACAGATATCAGGTCCGGGCGTGCTGGAAGACACCTTGGGAGCCTGCTGCTGAGGCTGTGGAGATCTGGATACCGGAACTGGTGGTCCTGTCTGGGGTTACCAGGATCACCTGCACCTTGTCCTTCCTCACCTTGACAATAGAAACATAGAATTTGACTGCAGATAAGGATCGCTTGGCCCACCTAGTCTGCCCATTTTTCTACCTAACAGATAAACTGCAGATCCTAGTTAACCAACAGCTTACTTCTAAACTACTACTAAAGCACCCTGTGGATCAAGGGAAATGGAGGGAAGGCGTAGAAGAGGCCTGGGGTCCTCGTCCTCGAGAAGGCATCCCCCTGCAGCGAGCCCTGCTGAGGGGGCATGAAACAGCCTCAGCTTGGCATGTTCCCTGGAGGCAAACAGATCCACCATCGGTTTGCCCCAGTGGGAAAACAGGCTGTAAGCTACCTCTGGATGGAGAGTCCACTCGTGGGATGTCTCGCCTACGTGGCTGAGGGCATCCGCCAGCTGATTTGAGGCTCCTGCCACATGTATGGCTAGGAGATCTGCCTCCAGTCGGCTCACGAGTGTCCAGATGTACAGCGCTTCCCTGCACAGCAGCCAGAACTGCGTGCTGCCCTGTTTGTTGAGGTAGTACATAGTCGTGGTATTGTCCATCTGGACTTTAACCACTTGACCCCAAAGCTGCTGAGCGAATGCTGACAACGCCAGTCTGACCGCTCTGAGCTCCAGCAGGTTGATATGGTATCAAGATTCCTTGGGTGTCCAGAACCCATGGGCCCTGCTGTTCCCCATGTGGGCTCCCCAGTCCGTGAGAGAGGCATCAGTCATGAGTACAACCATCGGCTTGGGGTGGACAAACGGGATCCCTTCCTGCAGATGATCCAGGATGGACCACCGCTGGAGAGCATCCCAAATCTTCTGGGTCACAGTGATCAGCTGATCAAAATGACCTTGGCGCTGAGTCCACTGGGCAGCCAGCTCCCATTGAAGGGGGCGCATATACCACTGGGCCCATTGGACTACAGTGGAGCATGCTGCCATGTAGCCCAGAAGGCACAGAAAGTCCCAGGCAGGGCGCAAGTGCCCAACCAGAAATGATTGGGCAAAGGAAGAGAGAACCTCCACCCCGTCTGCCGGGAGCTGAGCTCTGGCTTGGCAGGAGTCGAGCTCTGCCCCGATGAAGCATATCACCTGCGAAGATATGAGCTCCGACTTGGCCTCCTTGATCAGGAGGCCAAGTTGAGTGCAGGTCTGGAGGGCCAAATCCCTGGACCTCTCCACCTCTTGCTGGGTGGAACCCACCAAGAGCCAATCGTTGAGGTAGGGTAGACTCTGACCCCTCAATATCTGAGGTGGGCTGCCACCACTGCAATGCATTTGGTGAAGACCCGTGGGGCAGGTGACAGGCTGAATGGCATGGCTCGGAACTCGTACAGGGTTTCTTCTGCTCTAAAGCGGAGGAACCGCTGGTGAGACGGACGGATTGGGACATGAAAAAACGCGTCCTGGAGATCCAATGAGCAGAACCACATGTTCTGCTCCAGGGATGGTATGATCTGAGACAGAGTTATCATCCCGAAGGTGCATGGCCTGAGAAACTGGTTCAGGTCGTGCAGATCTAGAATGGGGCGCCAGAACCCCATTCGCTTCGGGACCTGGAAATGAACCCTGGGTTGACTGGAGGATCTGTCACTTGGGCCACTACTTCCTTGAGGAGGAGTTGGGCTATGTCGTCTCTCAGAGCTGACCGAGTGAGGACTGATATCCCTTCTCCCGTGGGGCACAGGCTTGGCTGGGAAGGTACTGCTCAGACTCTAGAGGCAGACCCTGGCCGACGACTTCTAAGACCCACCTGTCCATGGTAACAGCAGAACAGGCAGAAAGAAAGTGGTGGAGCAGGCCCACCACAGGAGGACCCAGAGCTGGCGTGATGGGAATAGGGGTGGCAGCCCCTATCCCATCACTTAGCAGGCTTGGAGGAAGAGGGTCCAGACTGGAAGCCGCCTGAACCTCGACCTCCTTTGCGGGCTGCTGGAGGCCTGGACTTGGGCCGAGGGCGCCAAGCCTTTGCCTGCTGTTGCTGCCCAACCTGGAAGGAAGGCTGCTTGGCCGCAAGAGCAGGGTACCAAATGGCTTCTTCTTCTGCTGTTTCTTGGCACCAGGGGCATCTTTCTGAGCAGAAGTAGCTCAGTCCAAGGTGGCACTGGACTGCTCAATTCGCTGAAGGTGACCATCCACACCTGGGCTGAAGAGATCAGTGCCCAGGAAAGGAACATCAGTGAGTTTGTGCTGGGTATCTGCCATGAAGGTGGAAAGTCTCAGCCAAGCCCTGCAGCGCATGGCAACTGCAGCTGCCACCGAACGGGCACATGAGTCCCCGAGGTCCAGGGCCATCTGAAGCTGCTGCTTGGCAATGGCCCGGTCCTGAACCCAGACCTGCTTGACCGTAGTCTGAAGATCCACGAGGAGGTGCGGGAGAACCTCATCCAAGGAGGCCAACAGGGCATGAGAGAAGTGCTCCATGATGACAGCCAAACTTGCCTGATGGAGGCCTAGTGAGGAGGTGGCATAAACCTTCCTGGCAGAGTGGTCCAATTTTTTGGACTCCTTGTCTGGAGGTCTGTTGGCATCGGCAGAACTGCCTGTGCATCTGAACACAGAAGCAGTCACCAACCTCTCCACCAAGGGGTGTTCCGTGAACCCCGAGAGGGACCAAATGGGCACCGCGTACTTGTAGGCCATCCAGGCAGATGGCGCTGGGCAGGAGGCAGGGTGCTGCCAAAGCTGGACCAACAATGGCCTCAGCCACTGGGAAGACTTCTGTAGGGGTATCCCGCTGTCTAAAGAATGTCTGTGAAAGGGTACTCCGACCGTTTCTGGACAGGCTCCAGGGACATCCCCATGGATTCAGAGATGAGGCGGAGAATCCCAAAAAAGGATTTTATTTATTTATTTATTTAGCTTTTGTTGACCGGGTAAGTGCACTAGACAAATCCTGCCTATTTTCAGGCACGACCGAGGGGGATACAGATGAATGCCAACTGACCTTGAACTAGATTAAGCTGTTAGTGGTATTTTTAGTGAATGAGGGAAATTTGGCAGGACACGGGGAAATTCCCTACTCTTTCGATAAGTGCCATGGGATCTTTAACATCCACCTGAACTACCACCAATCCAGGCAGATGGGACCTCGATTTAACGTCTCATCCGAAAGGCGGCACCTCAGAAATGCAGCACCCCTCTCATGCTGCATTACAGTGTCAGTACTGGGATATTAACCCAAGTGCCAGATGTGGGAACTGAACCCACAGCCCTCTGATCTCCCGGCCTCAGAGGCGAGTGTGCTACCTACTGAGCCACTGACACTGTGACACTGTGATGAAGGACCTTCCTCCATCGACAGACTGCCCACCGATTCATTGTCAACTGGACGAGAGTGTAGGTCGGCGTGATCAGAATCTGAAGTCTCCGGATAAGTCAGCCGGCCACCAAGGTCCCCTCCACGTGCCTGGGGCAGACAGGCATAAGGGTGACCGAAATCCTACAGGGAAGACCCAGAACAGTCTGAGCTTTGAAGGAGCCCCGTGGGCTGTTTTAGGTGATGGCTCAACCACTATTGGTGGAGAGGTCAATTTTTGGCCGAACCGGGGCAGGATCTACCGGCTCCTCAGGCAGAGAAACCGAGTTGATCGGTTTCGATGGAGCCAGCTTCGGCCTAGAAGGCGAAAGCCAAGTAATGGCCAGTGTGGAAACAGAAGCCAGTTTCTGGCCGGACAAGATCAGCTGTTGCCACATGAAATTTTTGAAGCGTCGATGGAGTTTCTGTCAAAGCCTTTCCTCATCCGAGGAGGATGAAGATGAAGGGCCTGCCCAGCTTGAGTCGTGTGAGACGATCATCGAGAACGTTCGGGTGAAAAGCGAGACAACTCTCGCAGGCCTGATTGTCATGGCCGACACCCATACAGTAGACGAACATGGGTCTGGGCGCGACACTTTCTGGCTGCACGGGCACCGGCGGAAACTGGGGGAAGATTTATCTTCCATGATCGAGAAACAATGATCTCAATCGCTAGCTCAAACAAGCTTAATCTTCAGAGAATCCAAAGGAAGCAAAGCCAGGGTCTACAGAACGCGGGAGCGGTGAAGAGGCAACCTGAATCTTCCAGCGGAAAGGAAGATCTGGTGTCATGGGGCACAGCCGAGGGTTATACCACCCGGGAGGGTGGGAGGAGCCAGCTTTAAGACCTTCCGGCAACAATTAAAGGGGAAAGGGACATGCCAAGAAGTGTGGATGAACATATCCACATCCCTAGAACAAATGTTACAGCATTCCATTCCAGTATTTCAAAACTATCACAGAATCAGTTAATGACAGCAACTCTGATCCACAGATGTTGAGGAGGTATGGAGGGGGTGCCCAGTGTGACTGTAGAGGCAGTTCTCTGGGAAAGGCACAATATCTGGTGGACATACATTCATGATGCACGAACATGGCATGCATATGTGGCTCATGCATATGTCTGCAATCGACATAATGAGTGCCAGCTTTGGATGTGGTCAGATATGCCTAAAGTTCATGCATGTGAACACTAATGCACAGTCTGAGATGGATATCCACAAGTTCCAATCTTGGGCCCAGAAGAAAAAATTACTCACCATAGTAATCTTGTTTCTTCCAGGGGCTCACACAGCATGATTATACTAATGCAGTCAGCCTTCAGTGTTGAACTGCCATGGAGAGGTAGAATTTATGCAAATGATGGAACTCTCATTGGCTCATGGCAATTTCAAACTGCTGCTCTTAGTAACTGATGCACTTTGAGTGCTCAGAGATTCATTGCATAGTCTAACGGTAAAGACCCTCTAGCTAACTGACTAAGTATATTAAGCCCCCCTTAATCACATCCCCAAAAACCCAACAATTCCCAAGTAGGGTTCACAGTGTGAGCCAACTGGTTAAAGAACTTAAGAATTTAGTCATAAACCATATAACATTCAAAACAGAAATGCAGAACCAAAGTCTGTCCCTTTGTCTATAGGTTCAGGTAGTGGAGGCAGGGTGGGAGCTTTAATCACACTGTGATCCTCTAGAAGAAACAGGATTACTATGAGGAGTAATTTAAGGTTGGGCTGAGAACCTATTCTGAAAACAGGTTCTGCAGCACTGCTGTACTAAATCTACATAGATACATAGACAGTGTCAGCAGATAAGGGCCTACGGCACACCCAGTCTGCCCATTTGAGCTTGTAAGTTTACTTTATGTTTTCCTAGAAGTCTGTTGCCCCTTACCCCTGACCTCCAGAATTCCTTTATGTCTATCCCATGCATTCTTAAATCCCGTGATTGTTTCAGCCCCCACCACTTATTCTGGCATGGTGTTCCACTTGTCCACCACCCGTTCTGTGAAGAAATTCTTCCTCACGTTTCCTCTGAATTGTCCTCCCTCCAACTTTATTCCATGCCCTCTAGTCCTGGAACATCTTTTTTGCTTACAAATAGTGTATTCATGCACCCTATTCCTCCCTGTAAGATACTTGTATGTCTCTATCATATCCCCTCTCTCCCTCCTCTCCTCCAGGGAGTACGTATTCATGTCCTTCAACCTGTCCTCATAGGACTTAAGATGCAATCCATGTACCATCTTTATTGCCCTCCTCTGAACCTTCTCTACCCTGTTTATGTCCTTAAGGTCTCCAGAACTGTACACTGTACTCCAGGTGGAGCCTCACTAGTGTCTTGTAGAGTGGAATTATGACCTCCCTTTTCCTGCTGGTGATTCTCCTACCTATGCATCCCAGCATGCTATTTGCTTTACCTGCTGCCCTGTCGCACTGTTTCCCTGCCTTGAGGTCATCAGAGATGATAACCCCAAGATCCCTTTCCTGCTTGGTGCATGCTATATCCTCACCCCCCTAAATGATACAATGTGCCAGGGTTTTTGTGCCCCATATGCACTATCTTGCACTTCTTTGCATTGAATTTCAACTGCCAAACCCCTGACCATTCTTCAAGTCTCTGCAGGTCCCTTCTCATTCTGTCTACACCCTCTGGTGTGTCTACTCTGTTGCAGAGCTTTGTGTCATCAGCGAACAGGGAAATTCTGCCTTCTAGGTCCTGCGCAATATCACTGATGAAGATGTTGAATAAGACTGGTCCCAGCACTGATCCCTGTGGTACCCCACAGGTCACTCTTCCCTCTGTGGAGTGACAGCCATTTATCACCACCCTCTATGTCCTGCCGCCCAGCCAGTTACCTACCCACCACACTACTGTCCTGCCCACACCCATATTCCCTAGTTTGTGTAATAGCTTTCTATGTGGCACAGTGTCAAATGCCTTGCTGAAGTCCAGATAGGCCATGTCCATTGCCCTTCCCTGATCCATCTCCCTTGTCACCCAGTCGAAAAATTCAACGAGGCTGGTTGATATGACCTCCCCCTGGTGAAACCATGCTGCCTTGGGTCCTGTAGTCCATTGACAACCAGATGTTCCACCAATCTCTCCTTCAGTAGTGCTTCCATGATCTTCCCCACTACTGAGGTGAGACTGACTGGTCTGTAGTTCACCGCTTCCTCTTTGTTCCCACTTTTGTATAAGGGGACTACGTCTGCTGTCCTCCAGTCTTTGGGTACTTCCCCTGTTTCCAGTGATCGGCTAAACAGGATTGCCAGAGGTTCATCCACCACCTCTCTTAGTTCTTTAAGGAACCTGGGGTGCACCCCATCTGGCCCCATTGCTTTATCAACTCTTATTCCTTTCAGTTCCTTCAGGACCCTTACTCGTGTCCATTTCTGCACCATTCCCAACCCTTGTACTCCCTTCAGGCCCATTACCCTCCTCTTCCTCAGTAAAGACTGAGCAGAAATACCTGTTCAATATGTCAGCTTTACTGTTGTCATCTTCCACGTGGACCCCAACCTCCCCCTTCAGTCTCACTATCCCTCCCTTTGCCTTTCTTTTTTCACTTACGTACCTGTAAAAGGTTTTGTCCCCTCTACCCACTGATTTTGCAATGTGCTCTTCTATCTGAGCTTTGGCTTCCCTTACTGACCTCCCTGCCTCCCTTTGCTTCTCCTGGTACTTCTCTCTATCCCCTTCTGCCTGTGTCTTTTTGTATTGCCTGTATGCAGTCTTTTTGGCTTTCACTTTCTCCGCTATCTCCTTGGAAAACCATAATGGCCTCCTCTTCCTTTCCCCTTGCTAACCTGCTTAATGCATAATTCTGTTGCTCTTGTAATCCCCGTTTTAAATACTACCCATTGTTCCTCAACCTTTGATTCCTGTCCCATTCCCCTTAATGCCTCTTTCAAGCATCTCCCCATTTTCACAAAGTCTGCCCCCCTAAAATCCAGGATACATGTTTTTGTGTGCTCTGGTTCTGCTCCTTCTGTGATTTCAAAACCACAATGACTGGTGGTCAATGTTCCCCAGGTGCTCCCCCACTGTTACCCCCATCACACTGTCCCTATTTGTGAGCACAAGGTCCAGTATTGCCTTCTGCCAAGTTGGTTCCATGACCAGTTGCTTGAGGAAGGCACCCTGAAGGGAGTCCAGGATATATCTGCTCCTAGTTGATGCTGCTGCTGGGATGCTCCAGTCCACGTCTGGAATATTGAAGTCTCCAACCAGTACTACCTCACCCTTGTCTGCCATCCTTTGGATGGCTAGCATCAGCTCCCTATCTGTTTCTTCTTTCAGGGCTGGTGGTCTATAGACCACACCTGTGCGGATGGCTGGCCCCATTTTCCTTTACAGCTTAACCCACAGTAGCTCTCCCCCATTTTGTTCCTCCTGGATCTCTATGGCCTTTATGTCATTTTTCACAAAGTGTCACTCCTCCTCCTCCTCCCTTCCAACCTGCCCTTTCTCTTCTGAATATGTTATAGCCAGGTATGGCCATCTCCCAGTCATGGTTATCATTACACCAGGTTTCTGTGATTGCCACAATGTCCAGGTCAACTGCACCATGACAGCCTCCAGATCCTCCATCTTGTTGCTAAGGCTCCTGGCATTGGCACACATGGCTTTCCATGATTTGAACTCCCTAGACCGTTTAGCTGTTCTACTCCAGCCCCTTCCCTGGTTATCCTTTATCCCTGGTTTTCCCCGCTCTCTGCCCTTCTGTTGAATGTTGCCCCTTTTCTGCCTATCCACCTCTTGGGTGCTTATCTCCATATTTTGCACACTGCTTTGTAGAGATATCCACTCCTCCTGTTCACTGGTTCAACTGCTAGCTGTGGGGGGTGGGAAATTAGGTACCCTCCTTGCTGGCCTGCCACCCCCCTTGGCTAGTTTAAATGCTTGTCCAAGTAGCATTTAAACTTATCATTGAGTGCTTGGATTCCCCTCCAAGAAGGATGCAGGCCGTCAGGCTTGAACAAGTCTCCAACCCTCCAGGAGAGTCCCCAGTCACCAGTGAATCCAAACCCTTCCTCACAGCACCAGTTCTTCAACCATGAGTTAAAGTTCCTGATACATGCGCCCCTATGCTCTCCCATACCTCTTGCAGGTAGTACTTCCGAGAAGGTGACAGAAGTAGCTACTTGCTTGAGACCCCTCCCCAATTTCCTAAACTCTTCCTGAACTTCCTTTAGCTCCCCATTTGCCAGGTCATTAGTACCTAGGTGGATAATGACATTCAGTTCACCCTCCCATCTTGCCTTCCCAGCGATCCCCAGGATCTTCCTCCCATCCCTCCATGCCGTGGCACCTAGTAGGCACCTCATCTCCCGATCCTCTCCCTCCTGTGTTCCTAGCTGTCACCCTCTTATGATGGAGTCTCCCACCAGGATTCACTTCCTCCTCCTCTGGGGTCCACTGCTCTCCCCAATGAGGTCACCTCCTTGGCTAACCTCCACATCCTTCCCTTCCACTTCTCTGGGTACCTCTATTTGGTTGTCCCCGTTTGCCAGTGTGGCATATGAGTTCTGGAGTGGAATAGGATCTGGGATGTGCCTCTGCCTGACCACCCTAACCCTCCCTGAGCCCACTGTCATCCAAGTGCTCCTCGTTCTCGGCATCCTTTATGGCAGCGGCACTGGACTGGGTGGTCTCTGGATAGGGGTGATGGTACTCCTGACCCAGTTTGCTTCCACTCTGAGTCTGGCTACCTCATCCCGCAGTCCAGAGAGATGCATGCAGATAGGGTAGCACCTCAGTGTTCGGAAGGTCTGCCTGAATATGGGTGCCCTGCAGCCACTGCATTGGACCACTCCCCATGTTATACTGCACTTATACTGCTATTCCAGTACTTGTCTGTTACTGAAGCTCTCCTAGTTCCCTTTTTATTAAATTTATTGTCCTAAAAATTTTGCCAGTGATCCTCAGATACTTTTCTTTAAAAAAGGGAAAAATAAATAAAAAACGAGTCAAAACACTTGTCGTGCCAAGGGTGGGCTTCTTCCCCCTTATGCCCCTCCAACTCCGCAACCCCTACTATCCTCTGTGCTTAGCTCCCGTCAATCAGATTTAACAGGGCATATAATTAAGAGTGGGGGGCAGGGGAGGGAGTGGGGGGCGAATATTTGCAGCAATTAAAGACAGCAAAGGAATACACCACCACTATGAGCACACCAAACTAGGTTTTAAATTTTCAACAGCCCAAAAACAATTCTAAGTAAAGACAGCAAAGAAATTACAGTGTCACTAAAAGCCCACAATCTAAGTTTAAAACAAAAATAGCAATGAACAGTTACTGTAAAGCACTGAAATGAATCTGGATCCTTCCCCTTCTGACTTCTTCTGAGAAAACAAGAAATCACTTGGTACCTCAACTCTGACTAAGCCCCACCTCCAGCAGCACTTCTGGACTGTATGTCCAGGCTGTAATGCTTGGTAAATGTGTGTACTGTTTTCCATGTAGCTGCTCTGCAGATTTCCAAAAGTGGGATATTCCGTGTGGCTGCTACTGATGCAGTTGTACCCCTGGTACAATGTGCCCTGAGGCCCAGGGAGCTTGTTTGCCAACTTTACTGTAGCGGAACTGTATGCAGGTCTCTATTCAGTGTGCAATGGTTCGTTTTGATGCAGGTTTATTCAGTGTGCAATGGTTCGTTTTGATGCAGGTTTACCCTTACCCTCTTCCCCACAAGTGAGGAACAGCTGGGTATGCTCTGGCCTGTGGGCCTTGGTTCTGTCAAGGTAGTGGCTTAATGTCCTCTTGACATCCAAGCTATGTAGTTTCAGCTCAGGTGAGCTGGAGTTCTCAGTGAAGAAAACAGGCAAGTCTGATTCAAAATGGAAGTCCGAGACCATTTTAGGAAGAAATTTCCTATTGGTCCTAAGTACAACTTTGTCCCTGTGGAAGTAAATGTAGTCCAGATCTGCGCATAGGGCTTGCAATTCACTTATTTTCCTGGCTGAAGTAATGGCCACTAAGAAAACAGCGTTCCATGTGATATACTTCAGATTTGCAGTTGCCTTGGACTTGAAGACTGGCTCCATGAGCTTGGCAATACGAATGTTTAGATTCTTGGTTGAGACCGGCTCCCTAAGGGGAGGATAAAGGTGGTTGAGACCCTTAAAGAATTTGCGAAAGACAGGATGAGAGGCCATGGACCTGTCTTTACCAGCTGACACATATGCAGAGACTGACGCCAGGTGTACCCTCAGTGTTGAAATTTAAGTGTAGATGAGTCACATAGTCCAGCAGGACAGGAAGACTAGCACTACAGGGAACAATGTCCCTTCCTGAGCACCAAATAGAACACCTCTTCCACTCTGAGGAGTAGGTTTTCTTGGTGGATGGCTTCCTGGGCCCCCTGAGCACTGTCAAAACCTCCTCCGAGAGGTTTAGGCTACTGAATTCTAGGTCTTCAAGAGCCAAGCCTTCAGCCACAGGGATCTGAGCTTGGGGTACAGGATTCTGCCCTGGGAGGATGTCATTAGGTTGTGCCTCTGGGGCAGGTCAGTGTTGTGGGCTCGCGGTGGTGTCATCAAATGGTTTGAGTCCTATCTCTCAGACAGGGTGCAGCGGTTGGCGATGGGGAATTTCTCCTCCTCCCCAATGCCTCTGTCGTTTGGAGTGCCACAGGGCTTGATCTTGCTGCCAATGCTGCTCGTAGTATACATGTTGCCCCTGGGCGAGATCATTTGACAATACAGCCTGGAGTTTCACTGCTGTGCAGATGATACCAGGCTGTATTTGTCCTTTGCCCCCAGAACAACCGGAGCAATCAATGTGCTTAATAACTGTCTGGCTAAAATCAATGCTTGGATGGCTTCCAGCTGGCTGAGACTTAACTCAGCCAAGACAGAGGTGCTGGTGATCAAGCCTGGTTGCGTGCGTGATGGTTTGCCACCTGGGGCTGATACAGGTCTTGTACTGGGATCTGCCCCGTTGGTGGCCTCCCCAAGAGTGCGAAATCTGGGCATGATCCTTGAAAGCAGATTGACCTTTGAAGATCAGTTGTCATCTGTTGTCAGCAGTGGTTTTAACCATTTGCAGAACACTGCCCAGATTAAGCCCCTTGTTCCACACGAGGACCTACTGATGCTAGTAGTCCATCTTCTTCCAAGTTGTGTACAGGAGTGCTTGGAAACAACTGAGAAGCTGCGTGGGATATACTATTTTGGACGAATTATCTGTAACTAAACTCTCTCTCTCTTGCTTACATCTGAGAGAAGTTTTCCTCACTTTTAAAGTGGCATTGCTTGGTACTTGTTTTAGTTTTTAATTCAGAAAGAGGTTTTTTTAAAACTGCTAATCTTCTGCATATTTGATTTTCCTTTGTGGCTAACTGGACTGATTACTAGAATTCTGTGAGAAACTACATCAATATATTTTGCAACTCTTGGTGGGGTTGTGTGATTCAAAATAGCAAAAGCTGCAGGTTGTAACTGGATGCCAAACATAGCCTGAGGTGGGGGTAATTGTCTTCACAAGTCAGAGCTCAGCATCATAGCCATTTGTCTAGCTAGACCATTTCAGCATTGTTCAATTACTATAAACTAGTGGTGTTATCCTATGTGAGGCAGAAGTCCATCTTCTTCCAAGTTGTGTACAGGAGTGCTTGGAAACAACTGAGAAGCTGCGTTGGATATACTATTTTGGATGAATTATCTGTAACTAAACCTCTCTCTCTCTTGCTTACATCTGAGAGAAGTTTTCCTCACTTTTAAAGTGGCATTGCTTGGTATTTGTTTTAGTTTTTACTTCAGAAAGGTTTTTTTTTAAAACTGCTTATCTTCTGCATATTTGATTTTCCTTTGTGGCTAACTGGACTGATTACTAGAATTCTGTGAGAATCTGCATCAATATAATTTGCAACTTTTGGTGGGGTTGTGTGATTCAAAATAGCAAAAGCTGCAGGTTGTAACTGGATGCCAAACATAGCCTGAGGTGGGGGTAATTGTCTTCACAAGTCAGAGCTCAGCATCATAGCCATTTGTCTAGCTAGACCATTTCAGCATTATTCAATTACTATAAACTAGTGGTGTTATCCTGTGTGAGGCAGAAGTCCATCTTCTTCCAAGTTGTGTACAGGAGCGCTTGGAAACAACTGAGAAGCTGTGTGGGATATACTATTTTGGACGAATTATCTGTAACTAAACTCTCTCTCTCTCTTGCTTACATCTGAGAGAAGTTTTCCTCACTTTTAAAGTGGCATTGCTTGGTATTTGTTTTAGTTTTTAATTCAGAAAGGGTTTTTTTAAAACTGCTTATCTTGTCAGCATCCTCAGAAGGGCTGAAATAACTGCATATTTGATTTTCCTTTGTGGCTAACAAACCACCAGGCTGTTTTGGGGCTGGAGAGGTTTACCTGTGTCTGACTTGGATGTCTGGATTTTTCTCTGTTTGATTAGCAGGGTACTTTCTCTGTCAAATTGTTGTGTAGGGTATCTTGCTGACAGGAAGGCACTCATCGCAGCGGTGGGTGAGAGCTTTTAGTCGATTGTTTTGTGAGGACACAGTTTAGGCCCAACCCCTTCCCACCCCTCACCCCACCCACCCCTGGAAATAGTTCCTTTATACCTGAGGTTCTGACATCATTTCCTCGAGTGCAAGGTGCATTTCACTGTCATATCCTCTCTAGCACACTGCACTGATAATATAAGCATACACGTTGTATAATATATATATATATATATTTCTATATAACAAATCACACACGCACACACACACACACACACACACAAATACAATAAAAAAAAAAAAACTAGATAAACATGTGGGGAGTAGTGCAATGTAATGGCTGTGGGGCAGCAGTCTTCCGGGAGTCTTTCTGGAGGCGGAGATGCTGCCCTATTTGCAGACAACTATCTGCCCTGAGGGAGGAAGTTGCCTGTCTTCAGGCCGCACTGGACAATAGTAAGGAAACCTTCCCCCAGGCCACACTGGACAGTCGAAAGGGAACCTCCCCCATCCAGGGAGCACTAGCGCCACCACCACTACCTCAGAGGTTGCGAAGAAAGCACAGCAGTTGGACCACAGTGAGCTCAGGGAGGGTGAGAAGGGTGGAACAGAGGCACACCCAGTCAATTGTTCCACTCCACAATCCATACACCATTCTGGGGGAGCATAGCTCCCCTATGGATGCACCCACAGAGAAGATTGATGATAACTGTCACAAGGGAAGCCCACAGAAAGGAGGCAGAGGACACCAAAGGGAAAGGAAGCAGCTCCTGGTGGGGGGCTCAATTATTAGGGGTATAGAACTGGGGGGAGCTGGGAAAAATGAAGTAAGGTGCCTGCCTGGTGCCATGGCTTGGAGGGACAGGAAGCGCATCCTCAGGATCACGAGAACAGCTGCAAGGGATTCCGAGCTGGACGTAATTGTCCACCTAGGGACAAATGACTGGCTGATCATGAGATTAGAGCAGTGCAGGAGGACATTGCAGAGTTGGGGAGGGACCCTAGGACAGAGTAGCACACACAGTATCCTTCTCAGAGGTGCTGCCTGTCAAAAGCATGGGGGAGGCGAGGGTAATTGGCACCATGCAGTTTAATGAATGGTTGAAAAAATGGTGCAGAGCACAGGGGTTTGGCTTCATTGGGGACTGGGGTTCCACCTGGAGGGACACCAGCCTATATTGGCAGGATGGTCTGCATCTGTCTAGGAAGGGAACAAGTCTTTTGAGCAATCGGTTTAAATGCTTCATTGGCAAGCTTTTAAACTAGTCAAAGGGGGAGGCACTGACAAGCAGCAGGAAAATCCCAGCCTCTCCTACAAAACAGGGTACTAAATGAGAAAAAGACTGAGGTAGAACGGCAGTGGGGATGCTGCAACAGAAGGTAAAGCCATCAAAAATGGAGAGCAATGAGTACTAATGCCTGTAATCTGGGTAACAAGCTTCCTGAATTAGTGGCCTTGATGGAGGAGGAACATCTGGATATCGTGGCAGTCACAGAAACATGGTACACACAAAACCATGACTGGGACATAAACATACCAGGATACACTGTCTACAGGAGGGACAGGGAGGGTAAAGAGGAGGAGTAGTTCTTTACATAGGAAAGGAATAAAAGCAACAGAACAAAGGGTAAACAGGGAGGAGAAGCACTGTGGGTAAATTTGAGACAGGCAATGGCACCACAATACGCACAGGGGTTAGGATACAGACCCTTCTCAGGGGAGGAAATGGACAGGAAATGATAGAAAGTATACTTAGAATGGCAGAAAAGGGGAGATATTGCTGATGGGTGATCTGAATATGCCAGATGTTAACTGGAGTGCAGTTGCAGCTGCCACTCAAGAGTGCAGTTATTCTAGATGCCCTACAGGGGCATGCCTCACCGACAACTAGTACTGGAGCCCGCCGAGAGGGAGCAATATTAGACTTGATTCTCTCAAATGGAGATGAGAGAGGATTACAGATGTAGAAGTGGATAGCCATCTGGGAACTAGCGACACATCGAACAGTATGGTTCACAATAAACACAGCAATAGAGTCAAGCCATACAAAGACAAAAGTACAGGACTTTAGGAGGGCTGACTTTGCTAAAATGGGTGAGTGCCTAAGGAATGCACTAGCAAATGGGCAGAAAGGAGGGGTGGAAGAAAATGGGAATAATAAAACTGCCATCACAGAGGTAACCAGCCTTGTGTGAAGCAAATAAACAAAACAAGACGATGTAAGAAACCACTATGGTTCTCAAAGGAAGTGGCAGTGAAGGTTCAAGAGAAAAGAAAGCACTGGAAGTACAAGGAATCGAGAAGGAGCAGGACAGAGAACTATATCAGTTAAAGCAAAAGGAGGTGGGAAGGCAGTCAGAACAGCAAAGGCCCAAACCGAGGAAAAGATAGCCAACTCAGTTAAGAAGGGGGATAAAACCTTTATAGGTACATCAGGGAGCAAAGGAAGACCAAGGGAGGGATAGTGAGGCTTAATAAAGGGGAGGGAGGGTGGGCAGAGGAGACTGTGAAAAGGCAGAGATATTAAACAAATATTTTTGCTCAGTATTTACAAATGAAGAGGGGAGGTACATAAACAAACAGTAGTAACACTCTGGATACAAGTTGATACCAGCCCATTTACAGAAGAAAGGGTTCTGAAAGAACTCTTAAAACTGAAGGTGGACAAAGCAATGGGGCCTGATGGGATTCATCCCAGAATTCTACAAGAACTAAGGGTAGAACTAATGACACCACTGACTACCCTTTAACAAATCTTGGGAGGATGGGTGGTACCCGAGGACTGGAGAAGGGCAGATGTGATTCCTCTTCACAAAAGTGGGAGCAAGGCAGAAGCAGGAAACTACAGACCTGTTAGTTTAACCTCAGTGATAGGAAAATGATGGAATCACTTCTGAAGGAAAGAACTGTCGAGTATCTAGAGGCCAGAGGGCACAGGACCCTAGGCAGCATGGATTCACATCAGGAAGGTCATGCCAGACAAATCTGATAGATTTCTTTGACTGGGTGACCAAAGTAGTAGATCAGGAGGGGCTGTGGACATGGCCTATCTAGACTTTAGCAAGGCATTTGACACAGTCCCACACAAAGATTAATATACAAGTTAACCAGCCTGGGAGTGGGTCCCAAGATGACAGCCTGGGTAAAGAATTGGCTGGAGAATAGGACACAGAGAGTAATAGTAAATGGAGTCCACTCAGAAGAAAGGAGGGTTACTAGTGGGGTACCGCAGAGTTCAGTATTAGGACCGGTCCTCTTCAATGTCTTTATAAGCGACATTGTGGAAGGACTGGAAGGAAAAGTATGTCTCTTTGCAGATGACACTAAGATCTGCAACAGAGTTGATGCACAGGGTGGGGTGGAAAGGATGAGAAGGGACTTGGCAAGGTTAGAGGAATGGTCAAATGTATGGCAGCTTAGATTCAATGCTAAGAAGTGCAAGGTAATGCACCTGGGAAACAAAAACCCAGGGGAAGAGTACACAATGGGGGTGAGATACTAACACTAACAAAAATGGAAAGGGACCTGGGGGTAGTCATATCAGATGACCTAAAGGTGGGCAAGCAATGTGAGAGGGCAGCAAGGAGGGCTGGGGGGTTACTGGGATGCACAGGGAGAGGCATCACCAGTAGAAAACAGGAAGTTATTATCCCTCTGTACAGACAGCTGGTGAGACCCCATCTGAGTACTGTGTGCAGTTCTGGAGACCCAATCTCCATAAAGACATAGACAGGATGGAAGCTGTCCAGAGGAGGGCAACTAAAATGGTGCAGGTCTGCACCGGAAGACATATGTAGAGAGACTTAAGGAGCTTAATATGTATAGCCCCAAGGAAAGGAGGAGAGGGGGACATGTTAGAAACTTTCAAGTACCTCAAGGGAATCAACAAAGTCCAAGAGGGTAGCATCTTTCAAAAAAAAGAGTGTGCAAGAACAACAGGGCACAATTTGAAGATTGGGGGGGCTCAGAGGTAATTTAAGGAAGTATTTTTCACAGAGAGGGTTGTGGATGCATGGAGCGGCCTTCCGGAGGAGGTTGTGGAGTCAAAATCAGTGGTGGAATTCAAGCATTCATGGGACAGTCATAAGGCAATTCTAGGGTGTGGGGGTAAGAAGAAGTAGGCTGCTGGTTAACTAGGATCTGCAGCTTATCCAGTAGGTAGGGAAATGGGCAGACTGGGTGGGCCAAGCGGTCCTTATCTGCCGTCAAATTCTATGTTTCTGGTACATGCCTTTGTTACCTCTAGGCTTGACTACTGTAACTCTCTGGACTTTGGGGGTCACGGGTGGGACCCTTCACAGACTGCAGCTGATGCAGAACGCAGCAGCCTGGTTACTGACGAGCCTTTCGAGGTCCAGTCCTGCATGCCCTGCACTGGCTGCCGTCAGGTGGACGGTCCACCTCAAGGTTGGTTTACTCACCTTTATGGCCCTATACAGACTGGGTCCTGGTTACCTGTCAGAGCTCCTGACACTGGTGACCTCTGCATGCTCCCTCCACTCCTCTTCGAGGGGCCTCCTGCACATTCCCAGGGTTTGACTTAGGACCTCAGGAGATCGTGCGTTTAGTGCCTCTGGGCCGACCCTGTGAAACTTGCTTCCACCTGCAGATCGGGAGGCTCCCTCAATTGAGGTGTTTAAGTGGAGGCTGAAGGCCCACCTCTTTAGCCTGGCTTTCGCAGACTGCTGGTTCCATCATCCTTGTCAAGTCCCTTGATTATGGCAACCTTAAGCCTTTTTTTTTTAATGTTCTAAACTGTAATTTGTATTCTGTATTATTGTAATTTTATATACTCTCCTAGTGTTTTAAATCTTTGTTCATTTTATTAATGTTTCTTAGGCGCCCAGAGCCTCCAGGATTAGAAGCTCTATAAATAAAACTGCCTTGCCTTGCCAGGTGAATTGGGGGAGACAGACAGGGTTAACAGGAGTGAGTACCATGGCTGCCTCACCCAGTCTGGTACACCAGAATCACTGTTGCTGGCTGTGACCTGAGCTTCACCAAGGTGCTGAGCAACATGGGGAAAGGAGGAAAGGCGTACAGGAATCTTCCTGACCAGCCCAGTGCAAGTGCATCCTTCAGGACTGTGCCCCTGCTGGGAGGCCTGTAACAAAACTGTGGCAGCTGGTAATTATTTGTGGAAGCAAAGAGATCAATCTCTGGTGTGCCCCACCTTCTGAATATTGTCTGTAGCACTTGTGGATTCAGTGCCCTTTCATGATGATCCTGGCTGATTCTGGTGAGGGAGTCTGCCAGGATGTTGTCCTTTCCTAGAAGGTGGATAGCAGATAGGAACACCTGTAGGGAGTAGGCCAGACTCCACAGCTTCACTGCTTCTGTGCACAGAGGGGTGGATATGGTTCCCACTTGTCTGTTGATGTAGCACATTGTGGTAGTGATGTCTGTTCTGATCTGTACCACCTTGTTTTTCAAGTGAGGAGCAAATGCCTGAAGAGCCAGGTACACTGCCCTGAGCTGTAACAGGTTTATGTGCAGAAGTGATTCCTGAGGGGACCATGTTCCACTGACTGTTAGGTCCAGCATGTGTGCCCCCCACCCTAGCAGGGAGGCATCCATTGTGAGCACCACTGAGGGATACTCTTTTAGGAAGGGAATTCCTTCCCTGAGGTTTTCCCTGTCCAACCACCACTGCATGGCCTGCAGGAGGGTGTTTGTGACTGGCACCAATTTGGCTAGGGCATCCTTTTTCTGAGACCAGTGAGCTCATAGGTGGAACTGTATGTCTCTCATCTGAAACCCTGATCCTGGAACAACTCTCTGTGGCAGCTGCCATGTGGCCCACCAAGCACAAGAACTCTCTTTCTGGCCTGAGCCTGTTTAGCTGGAATGATCCTGGTATCTGCAGGAGGCTGTTCACCCTGTCCTGAAGGAGAAATGCCCTGCCTTGACTGGTGTCCAACTCTGTTCCAATGAAGTCCAGGCGCTGAACCGGTTCTTGCTGGGACTTCTGTATGTTTATCAGGAATCCCAGGGACAAAAATGTGCTCCTGGTTAGGGCCAGAGCATCTCTGGTCTGCTGCAGGAACTGATCCACAACTAGCCAGTCATCCAGGTATGGGAAGATGGTCACTCGCTGCCTTCTTAAGTGTGCCACCACCACCGCTGCCAGACACTTTGTGCATGCCCTGGGGGCGGAGGTTAAGCCAAAAGGCATTGCTGCAAACTGGTAGTGACCTAAGGGAAGTCCGAACCTCAGGTATTTTCTGTGGCTCGGTCTGACAAGAATGTGGAAGTATGCATCCTTTAGGTCTAAGGATGCCAGCCAGTCCTCTTTTGCAGAGTGGCGATGATCATGGACAGAGTCACCATCTTGAACTTTGTTTTTTTCAGGATATGCTTGTTTAGGAGTCGCAGATCCAGAATGGTTCGCCAGTCCCCATTTTTCTTCTGAGTGAGGAAATATCTTGAGTAGAATCCCTTTCCCCTCTGTAGCAAGGGTACGGGTTCCACTGCTTTGATGGACAACAGATTTGCCACCTCTGCCTCCAACAGGATCCTGTCTGCAGAAGTAGCTGGGGCAAAATTTCTGACTCTTAGCTTGGGTAATGACTTGAAGCTTAGAGACAGTCCTTGGCTCACTACCTCCGAGACCCACTTGTCTGTGGTGATGGTATACCAAGCTTGGAGGTAGTGAGCCAATCTGCTGCCTACTGGCAAGGGGGAGGCGACCTGTACCAGCCCCTCAGGGATTCTGCTTTGGCTGGGACTGTGCCTGAAGTACCTGTGCTGACCTCCTCATGGACGTTCTTGTCTCTACCTCTGAAGTAACCCCTGGACTGCTGGTAGTCAGGCATTGCTTGAGCCTGGAAAAAAGGCCTGGGGTATGAGCCCCTACCCCTGCGTCCCCTGTACTAGGACCTGTAAGAAGTAGAAGGCTTGTCCTTGGCAGAACTGCTTCTATAGTTGGGCCTTATACTCCTTCACCTTTTTACGGCTGTGGGCGGAGCCTACAGCTGTTTTGCCTTCAGTAGCTTAAAAACCGCCAACCATGGCACGCTTCTGTTGGACTTTTGGAAGTATCCTTCTGAAAGTCCAACAGAATTGGGAACACTCTACCACGGCCAACCGCTACAGAGTAACAGCCACACTATTTTGGCTGTTACTTCCGCATTCTAGTACAAGAACTGCAGTTTCCCTGGCAGCACCATCTTGGCAATGGCAGAATGCCATTCACCAGAACTATGCATGCATGAATGCTACGCACGTGCAGTTGTTTGCCGCCGCCATCTTGCAGATGGCACTCAGTGGCGCTGGTGGCACTAACTCTCCAGAGCTTTAGAAGCTCACCACAGTCGTATTGGCTCTGGCTGTTCATATAGGCTTCTGTTTTGTCTCCAAAAAGGGAATCACCCTCACAAGGGATATCCATTGCTTTGGTCTGTGTGTCTTGGGCAAGGTTTATGGCCCTAAGCCAAGCAAACCATCTCATAGAGATGGAGAGGGCCATGAGCCTGGCTGTGGTATCATTAGCATCTACAGTCAAGTGGAACTGATATTTAGTGGCATCCAGCGCAGACCTAGCAGTTTCTGCCAAGTCCACTGCCACATCCCCTGGGACTTTATCAGCCAGTGCCAGAACAGTATTCCATAAAGACTTTTGGTACTGGACTGCATAAGCCATGCAGTTGGCCTGTCTCACCAGAAGTGAAGCAGCCAGATACCCCTTCTTCCCCATCCCATCCCATCCGATATCCTGCAATGTTTACCAGGGGATGGGAAGACAAAGGTATCCTTGCTTTGTCACAAGCTGCTGCCTGAACCACTCCCTCATGAGCCGGGTGATGAAACAAAAATGCAGCAGTGGATCTGCTGAGTTGATATTTGTTATCAACCTTTTTGTCAACCCCTGGGATGGTAGTGGGGGTCAGACCCATTATTTCTAGAAAATCAGCTTCCTCTCAGTCTCCTGGATGGGGAGACTCAAGGTCTCTACCATTTGCTTGCCAAATGAATAGTGGGAGGTATAATCATCAGGACCCCTAGGTGGTGAGCCGAAGTCCTGTTCAGGGGAGACCTCAGGTTCAATGGGGTCCCCTTCATCCTCCTCCTCTTCCTCTGTATTATCATACACATACATCAGTTACTGACCCTCTGGAACCGGGGAAAACCGGTGTGGGAACCAGGATCACAGCTTGGAGGGCCTGCAGAATCTGCAGTGCTTTTGCAATTTCCTCAGCAGAGGGCATAGGCGTTTTGTCTGCTGAGAACTCCTTAGCCTTTTCGACCAGAGATGCAGCGACATGCTTTTCTTTGTTGGAACCGGTTTACTAGCCGGTTCCACAGGCCTTTTAGCCTTACAAAAGTCAGTCATTTCTGTGGATATTGGGTCCACTGCCTCTTTGGGCTTGTCCTTATCTTTTTTAGAGGAGGAGGTAGACGGGACATCTTCAGAAGAAGCTGCAGAAGTTGCCATTCCTTCTAATTTCTTAGCCCTTTTCTTAAGAGTTTTTGGGCAAAATGTTTTACAGATAGCACAATTCGCAAAAATATGGCTAGTTCCCAGACAAAAAACACACAAGTCGTTCTTGTCTGCTTCGGTTACTATCTGGCCACAACTAATGCAGTTCTTAAAACCAGTAGGTCCCATCTTTCTCTTAGGTTTAGGAACCTCTTGAAATAGATTTAATATTTAAACCACAAAACCATTATACAAAGTGATGGGTCCCCGGAACCGATAAAATTAACCCAAATTTAAAATGGAACCAAGCACTAATCAGTTCCCTGACAGAAAAAGGAACAATAAACACAGTAAATTTGTTATAAAACTATACAGATCCTGAAAGGACCCATAACTAAACAGAAAATAACACCAATACTGAGGTAAAAACACCTCTGAAACAGCAGTTCCGAGGAACCAACAAGGAACTAAAAAACAAATAAAAAGAACCCAAATAACTAACTAAAACTATACTATAAGGGCAGCAATTAATATAAATGAAGTAAAAAGCATTACTTATCGACAAATAAAAGTAATTGAAGAAAGTTGAGGAGAGCTCTCCGAGGCATCTTAACTGGCAGGCGGAGTAAAGAATCTTAGCGCTCAGAATGCAGCAGTTACTAAGGGCAGCAGTTTGAAACTGGCACGAGCCAATGAGAGTTCCATCATTTGCATAAATTCTATCTCTCCGTGGCAGTTCAACACTGAAGGCTGACTGCATTAGTTTAATCATACTGTGTGATTCCTGGGGTTAGAAAATACTCCACCCAACGAGCTGCAGTTGTGATGGTGCATCCCCAGAACAGTGAAATAACCTTTACAAGTCTCACAATACAGTCACTAACAAATACCTTACTTCCACCTGCCACAGCAATATCTAAAAAAAGAATAGTTACGCAAGAACTTACCATAACAGTAGATCTTTGAGGGGATCTCAGTCATCAGGTCACAACACAGGAACTTAACCGTCGGTGAAGCAGAATCCACATGGAAAATTTTCAGCAGTACAACTGGGGCCATCCACACCCACATCATCTGCCAACATCACCAACCCTATAAAGGCATAAGCAGCCCTGCTCCCTCCTTATTTCTTTTCCCCGGAGACTAAGAGAGCAAAGCTCGTGCCATGGAGGACTGAGATGGTAGAAAGAGGCGCTCAAGCCTAAATAAAAGGCTGGATACACAGGATAGCCAGTTTTGAGAAAGAACCCCATAAAGGGGGATAGTGGGAGAAAAGTCAGACCTGATGACTGAATTCCCCTCAAAGATTTAGTGTTATAGTAAGTTCTTACATAGCTGTTCTGTCTTCATTAGAGATATTTCAGTCATCAGGTCACACATATGGAATGAGTCCCAAGCAGTTACAGATGCATATAAACAGTCTGGGAGGAAGGCTGTTCCTAAACTTAAGACAGGAGGCCTTGCAGCACAGCCCTGCCAAAACCTGCATGGGCTCTAGAGGCAATGTCCAAACTGTAGTGTTTGGTGAAAGTATGGACGGTACTCCAGGTGGCAGCAGTGCAAATATCAGTGACTGAGATCCCTTTGAAACAGGCCACAGACATAGCCATGCCCCTTGTGGAATGAGCTTTCACCACCCCTGGCAACTCTTTCCCATGCTTGTTGTAACAGAACACAATACAATGCACCAACCATTTAGACAAACATTGTTTAGAAACCTGAACGCCCCCTCTGAGGCGAATGAAATGAAACACTGCTGCGAATTTCTGCACTCCTTAGTTCAGAGAGGATAATACTTTAAAATTTTGTGCATGTCTGGAGCAGCGCTTCCACTGGATTGGCACCCTCAGGAAAATAAACAGGTAGGTGGATAGATTGGTTCAGGGTAAACTCAGACACCACCAGGATTCATGCGCAAAGACACCATGTCTTTGTGAAAAATCAAATAAGGCTCCTCACTCCAGAGGGCCTAAAGCTTGGAAATCCTTCGAACAGAAGTAATAGCAACCAAAAATAATGTTTTCCAGGAAAGAAAGCATAGTTTGCAATCCGCAGCTAGCTCAAAAGGAGACAGGGTCAACTCCTCCAATGCAAAATTCAAATCCTTAGCCGGGACAGGGGAACGGACTGGAGATTTCAGATACAGCATGCCTCTATGAAAAGTACGAGAAACATCCAATTGAGCCATGATGTGGCCGCCCACAGGCTCATGAAAGGCCAAGGCAGCCAAAAGGTGCACTTTGAGGGAGGAGTACTGGAGGCCTGAGACTCACAGGGATATCAGGTGATCCAGGACCTGGCTCACCGGACAAGTGAAAGGGTCCAGGATTAAGCTTGGCAGGCCATATGGCAAACCTCTTCCACTTCATGGCATACGTGGCTCGACTGGAGGGCTTCCTAGCAGCTACGAGGACACCCACCACCCTCTGGGATACTCCAAACCAGGTGATGGCTATGTCCTCAGGAGACAGACATGGAGACGAAGGGACTTGAGGTTGGGACGGACCAGGGTCCCCTGAGCCTGCATCAACAGTTCCCTGCAAAGACGCAGAGGGACCGGAGACTCCTCTGCTAACTGTTGTGGTAATGGAAACCGTATCTGCCGTGACCAGAATGGAGCTTACAGAATCATGCTGCCCCTTCCATCTGTAGCTTGATTAGCACCCTCAAAATCAGAGGAAATGGAGAGAAGGCATGAAGGAACCTCCCGCTCCAGGAGAGGGACAACGCGGCTCACCAGAAAACTTCAGGCTCTGGATCTAGCAAGCAGCAACTGGGCAGTTTTGCACTGCATGGGAACGCAAAAAGGTCCAACTCTGGATGACCCCATCTGGCGAACAGATCTTTTGCAATGGATGAGAGGCTTTCCCATTCGTACATGCTGGACTGAGTCTGACTGAGGCTGTCCACCAGGGTGTTTAGCACACCTGGAACATGGATGGCCGACATGAGCAGACTCTGGTCTAGCGCCCAGTACCAGACTCTCATGGCCTCCCTGCACAGGGGATATGAATGTATACCCCCTTGTCAGTTGATATAGTAGACAACACTGAGGTTGTCGGACTGGATCAACAGCTGACCCAGGAGGAGATGGTTCTGAAAAGCCAGCATGGCATACAGGACTGCCCCTATCTCCAGGACACTGATATGCAGGGAGGTTTCGATCTGGGACCAAGAGCTCTGAGTCTGAAAGGGACCCAGATGCTCCCCCCCCCCACCACCACCATCATCAAGCCCGAACTGGAGGCATCCATAGTGAGGATATGCTGGGGGGAGGAGATCTGGAATGGAACCCCTTGCAACAGGTTCAGAGGATCCATCCACCATTGGAGCACCTTGTGGACTGTGGAGGAGACCAGCACCAACTGATCTAACTCGTCTCTGCGCTGGTTCCATTGCACCCTGGGTATCCAATGGAAGATTGGCATGTACAGCCCAGCCAATGGAACCATGGGAATGGCCGCAGTCATCAACCCCACCAGCCTCAGGTATACCCTGGCTGAAACATAACAGCTCTGGTCAACCTCCTGAGCCTGGGCAATAAGGCACTCTGCTCTATTCTGAGGCATGAAGGCATTTCCCTGTGCAGAGTCCAGAACCACCCCTATATATTGCAGCCTTTAGGATGGGATTAGGACAGACTTGGGCAAGTTGACTGTGATGCCCAGGGAAAGGAACAGCTGAAGGGTTCTCCCCAGAGTCTGAAGAAGCTGTTCTTTGGACAGGGCCTTTAGAAGCCAATCATCTAGATAGGGGAAACCATACAGTTCCTCCCTTCGGCGAGCTGCAGCTACTGCTGTTAAGCATTTGGTAAAGACCTGCAGCACAGAAGAGAAGCCAAAGGGCAATACTCTGAACTGGTAGTGTTAGCCTTGAAAGAGAAACCGAAGAAATCTCCTGTGTGGAGGAAAGACCAAGATATGCAGGTAAGCATTCCATGTCCAGAGAGCACAGCCAATCACCCTGCTTGAAAAGGGGCATCAGGCCTGGCAGGGTTACCATGCACAATTTTTTGTACTGGACATACAGACTGAGGTCCTTGAGCTCTAATATCTCTGTTTTTCTTGGGGACCAGGAAGAACCTGAAATAAAATCCCTATTTTTTTTTTTTTTGGTGCCTTGGCACTGACTCGATGGCCTTTTTGCACAGAAGGGATTGGACCTCTTCCCAGAGAACAAACAGATGGGCCAGGGGTGTAGGTGGAAGATACTGGAGAAGTCTCTAGGGGCATTTTGATGATTTCCAGAGTCTGACCCCTTCCTATGACCTGGAGAATCCAGGTATCTGAAGTTCTGGTTCTCCACTGGTTGAAATGGAGGGAGAACTGACCTCCAACCATCACCACTTGGTCAGGGACTGGAAGAGGGGGGTCTGGCAAGGAGTCAAGTGGAGGCGGATCTAGCCACTGAGGCAGATTCATCACCCCAGGGCGCTTTGATGCGGCACCGGTGGAGGAAGGGGATGCTCTTCTCTTGCCCTGGGGCCAGGGGGCAGCTCCGGATTTGTGGAACACCTTGAGAAAAGGAGGGTGCCATCTGCTCTTAGGCTGGGTATGATAGAGCGAGTGGACAGACTTAATAGCCTACCGGATGCCTGTAGCTCATTTACGATGTCCTTCACATCCTGGACCAAACAGCTTGGAGCTATTAAAAGGGATATTAGGCACCTTTTGCTGGACATCAGCTGGGAAACCCAAGAACCTCAGCCAGGAGTGCCTACGAAGGCAAATGCCTGTGGCAGCAGCAGCCCTGGCACTTGTATCCGAAATGTCATAGAGGGCCCCTCAGGAGGTGCTTGCTAATATTGTCAGCACTCTGCAAGCATCTGAGAATCTCCCATTTCTGGGAACAGTCAGGAAAGACCTGGGCTTCGGCCTTGCCCTTCTTTCAGATAGCATTCTGGTACTTGACCATACTGGAGAGAGAACTGGCAATCCTCAGCCCTAGGGTGGAGAAGGCATAGACCCTTTTACCCCAGAGATCAATCCTACGGGATTCTCTGTCGGGGGGAGGGAACTGAGGTGCTTGGGCACCTTCGACCTATCATGAGCTGCCTTAATGACCACAGAATCGGTTTCAGGCTGGGCAGCACAATGTAGCATGCCCAGGGGAGGCATGATACAACTTATCAGCCCTGCTGACCATGGCTGGCACCATGTCAGGCTTGTGCCATGCCACAGTAGTGGCATTCTTCAGAGCAGGAAGGACAGGAGGAATGACCTTTAGGGAGACACTCTGTGATCTCCAATAAGTCCACCAGATCTTTTCTGGTAGCATCCTCATCCTCAGTATGGAATCCCATGGCTCAGGACAGCTGCTTTATGACTCTGAAGAAAGTAGGGTCCTCTGAAGGAGACCTAGGAGTATGTTTGACAGAGTCCTCACTCACTGAGGAGGCAGTGGACCTGTCAGAGGAAGGAGACTCTTCCTCTTCCTCCTCAGGTAAGACGAGGTCAGGATGGTGCTCCTCCTCGATGTTGGCCTCTATAGCTCAAGGTCTGACGAATGAGGGACCATCGATGGCCTGTGGGGAGCAGCCTGCAGGGGGGACAAAGTGGTGTCGACGACAGAAAGTACAGTTACGTAAGAACTTACCGAAACAGTAGATCTTCAAGAGAGGCTCTTGCAGTAGGTAATTACATAAAGGACGGACGCCAGCAGGCGGCAGGACCCCACGGAAAAATTTTCTAGCTAGCAGTCCCTGGCGTGGGACCGCCCCCTCGTCAAGTGACCGGCGTTATACGACGTCGGTATAAAGGGGCAGTCCCAGGCGTCCGCCTTCAGTTCTTTCCTGCCACAGGCCGGAAGGCCGGACAGAGAGAAGCAGATATTTCCCTCAATGGAAAAGGAGCTGAAAAGCCTAGGGGATGGCGGGCGGGAAGAGTATTTATGCAAGAGCTCTCTCAAGATCTACTGTTACGGTAAGTTCTTACGTAACTGTACTATCTTACTTTGAGAGGGCTCTGCAGTAGGTAATTACATATAGACAGAATCCCAAGCAGTCTGGAACCAATAAGAAAGGCACCGGGAGGAGGAACTACTCAGGTAAGTAGTAGGAAAGCTTGCAACCCTCAAGAAAGGTGGCCTTGCAAGACCGCTAACCCGAAGCCTGCTCTACAACGAGAGGCAATGTCCAAACTGTAATGTTTAGTGAAGGTATGGACGGAAGTCCAAGTAGCGGCAGCACAAATGTCTGCCGCAGACACATTCTTGAAACAAGCCGCAGAGGCAGCAACTCCACGAGTGGAGTGACCTCTGACTTGACCCGGTAGGGTCTTACATAGATACATAGACAGTGTCGGCAGATAAGGGCCTATGGCCCACTCAGTCTGCCCATTTGAGCTTGTAAGTTCAGCTTGTTTTCCTAGAAGTCTGTTGCCCTTACCCTGACCTCCAGAATTCCTTTATGTCTATCCATGCATTCTTAAATCCCGTGATTGTTTCAGCCCCCACCACTTCCTCTGGCAGGGTGTTCCACTTGTCCACCACCGTCTGTGAAGAAATTCTTTCTTATGTTTCCTCTGAATCGTCCTCCCTCCAACTTCATTCCATGCCCTCTAGTCCTGGAACATCTTTTTCGCTTAAAAATAGTGTTTTCCTGCACCCTGTTCCTCCCTGTAAGATACTTGTATGTCTCTATCATATCCCCTCTCCTCCTCTCCTCCAGGGAGTACATGTTCAGTTCCTTCAACCTGTCTCCATAGGACTTGTGATGTAATCCATGCACCATCTTTGTTGCCCTCCTCTGAACCTTCTCTACCCTGTCTATGTCCTTACGTAGGTATGGTCTCCAGAACCGTACACTGTACTCTAGGTGGGGCCTCACTAGTGTCTTGTATAGCGGAATTATGACCTCCCTTTTCCTGCTGGTGATGCCCCTGCCTATACATCCCAGCATCCTATTTGCTTTACCTGCTGCCTTGTCACACTGTTTCCCTACCTTGAGGTCATCAGAGATGATAACCCCAAGATCTCTTTCCTGCTTGGTGCATGCTACAGTGACTTGCAAAAGTATTCAACCCCCCCTTGAAAGTTATCAGATTTGTCTGGATTACAAATGAGACTTACATATATTATTCCAGTCAATATTTGAACTGCAAACTCATATGCTCTAACAGTATATTGTCAAAGCCAAAATTAATTATCCGTCAGCAGATCTTTTAAAGAAAATTAAAAAGTGGAAAATGCTGCTTGCAAAAGTATTCAACCCCTACACATTAGTATTTGGCAGAGCCACCTTTTGCTGCAATAACAGCTTTAAGTCTTTTGGGGTAAGTATCTACCAGCCTTGCACACTGTTCGGAGTGATTCTTGCCCATTCTTCTTGGCAGATCTGTTTCAGGTTGTTCAGGTTGGTTGGGTGACGCTTGTGCACTGCAAGTTTCAAACAGTGCCACAGATTATCGATGGGATTGAGATCTGGACTTTGACTTGGCCACTGTAGGACATTCACCTTTTTGTTGTTTAACCACTCAGGTGTTACTTTGGCCTTGTACTTGGGATCACTGTCCTGCTGAAAGGTGAAGTTTCTCCCAAGCTTTAGTTTTTTAGCAGACTGAAGCAGGTTCTCTTGCAATATCTCCCTGTATTTTGCTCCATCCATTCTTCCTTCAATTTTAACAAGATGCCCAGTCCCTGCTGATGAAAAGCATCCCCACAGCATGATGCTGCCACCACCATACTTCACTGTAGGGATGGTGTTTCCTGAGGCATGGGCAGTGTTAGGTTTGAGCCACACATAGCGCTTTGAAGCGCTATACAAGACACTAGTGAGGCCCCACCTGGAGTACAGTGTACGGTTCTGGAGACCATACCTACGTAAGGACATAGACAGGGTAGAGAAGGTTCAGAGGAGGGCAACAAAGATGGTGCATGGATTGCATCACAAGTCCTATGAAGACAGGTTGAAGGAACTGAACATGTACTCCCTGGAGGAGAGAAGGAGAGAGGGATATGATAGAGACATACAAGTATCTTACAGGGAGGAACAGGGTGCAGGAAAACACTATTTTTAAGCGAAAAAGATGTTCCAGGACTAGAGGGCATGGGATGAAGTTGAAGGGAGGACGATTCAGAGGAAACATAAGAAAGAATTTCTTCACAGAACGGGTGGTGGACAAGTGGAACACCCTGCCAGAGGAAGTGGTGGGGGCTGAAACAATCACGGGATTTAAGAATGCATGGGATAGACATAAAGGAATTCTGGAGGTCAGGGGTAAGGGGCAACAGACTTCTAGGAAAACAAACTGAACTTACAAGCTCAAATGGGCAGACTGGGTGGGCCATAGGCCCTTATCTGCCGACACTGTCTATGTATCTATGTAATTGTGGACACAAATCTCTATCTTGGTCTCATCAGACCACAAAACCTTGTGCCACATCTTAACTGGGTCACTCTCATGCTTTCTGGCAAACTCCAGATGTGCTTTGATATGGTTCTTTTTGAGTAATGGCTTCTTTCTAGCCACCCTCCCATACAGGCCAGTATTATGCAGAGCTCTTGATATGGTTGACTGGTGCACCTTCACTCCACTCAGCCACTGAACTCTGTAGCTCCTTCAAAGTGATTGTTGGCCTCTGTGGCTTCCTTACTAGTCTCCTTCTTGTTCGGATGCTGAGTTTTGAGGGATGGCCTTGTCTACGTAGTGCCTGGGTGGTGTGATGCAGCTTCCACTTCCTCACTATTGATCCAACAGTGCACACTGGGATATCCAAACACTTGGATATTATTCCGTACCTTTCCTAATTTATGCATGTCTATTACTTTATCTCTAACTTCCTTAGCATGCTCTTTAGTCTTCATTTCACCTTCCTTCAGATTCACAGTCTGACCACTGGTCATTAAACTGAGGGGGTTTTATCCAGAAAATGTGAGCTACTTTAATGTTTCAGAGGAGGTGAGGCCAATTGTGTCTGTCGTTAGGGCAATATTTTTCATCTGTGTAAACTTGGAGCTTCCAGAGCACAGGGGTTGAATACTTATGCAAACAGCATATTTCAGTTATTTCGTTTTCTTAAAAAATATATTCTAACATGAAACCAATGTCACTTTACAATAATTATTTTGAGGGTCAGTCTTTTTAAATTAAATATTACACAGAACAAAATCTCAATGTATCATTTGTCATTCAGACAAATCTGACAACTTTCAAGGGAGGGTTGAATACTTTTGCAAACCATTGTATATCCTCACCCCCCAACTGATATATTGTGCCAGGGTTTTTGTGCCCCATATGCATTATCTTGCACTTCTTTGCATTGAATTTCAACTGCCAAACCCCTGACCATTCTTCAAGTTTCTGCAGGTCGCTTCTCATTCTGTCTACACCCTCTGGTGTGTCTACTCTGTTACAGAGCTTTAGGTCATCAGCGAACAGTGAAATTCTGCCTTCTAGGTCCTGCGCCATGTCACTGATGAAGATGTTGACTAGGACCGGTCCCAGCACTGTTCCCTGTGGTACCCCACTGGTCACTCTTCCCTCTGTGGAGTGACAGCCATTTACCACCACCCTCTGTGTCCTGCCACCCAGCCAGTTACCTGTCCACCACACTACTGTCCTGCCCACACCCATATTCCCCAGTTTGTGTAATAGTCTTCTATGTGGCACAGTGTCAAAGGCCTTGCTGAAGTCCAGATAAGCCATGTCCACTGCTCTCCCCTGATCCACCTCCCTAGTCACCCAGTCAAAAAATTCAATGAGGTTGGTCTGACATGACCTCCCCCTGGTGAAACCATGCTGCCTTGGATCCTGTAGTCAATTGACAACCAGATGTTCCAACAATCTCTCCTTCAGTAGTGCTTCCATGATCTTCCCACTACCGAGGTGAGGCTGACTGGTCTGTAGTTCCTGCTTCCTCTTTGTTCCCACTTTTGTATAAGGGACTACATCTGCTGTCCTCCAGTCTTTGGGTACCTCCCTGTTTCCAGTGATCGGCTAAACAGGATAGCCAGAGGTTCAGCCACCACCTCTCTTAGTTCTTTAAGGACCCTGGGGTGCACCCATCTGGCCCCATTGCTTTTATCAACTCTTATTGCTTCCAGTTCCTTCAGGACCCTTTCGTGTAAAGGGACTTGTGTCCATTTCTGCACCATTCTCACCCCTTGTACTCCTCTTCAGACCCATTACCTTCCTCTTCCTCAGTAAAGACTGAGCAGAAATACCTGTTCAGTATGTCAGCTTTACTGTTGTCATCCTCCACACGACCCCATCCTCCCCTTCAGTCTCACTATCCCTCCTTTGTCTTTCTTTTTCACTTATGTACCTGTAAAAGGTTTTGTCCTCTACTCACTGATTTTGCAATGTGTTCTGTCTGAGCTTTGGCTTCCTTACTGACCTCCCTGCCTCCCTTTGCTTCTCCTCGTATTTCTCCCTATCCCCTTCTGCCTGAGTCTTTTTGTATTACCTGAATGCAGTCTTTTTGGCTTTCACTTTCTCTGCTACCTCTTTGGAAAACCATAATGGTCTCCTCTTCCTTTTCCTCTTGCTAACCTGCTTAATACATAATTCTGTTGTTCTTGTAATCCCCATTTTAAATACTGCCCACTGTTCCTGAACCCGATTCCTGTCCCATTCCCCTTAATGCCTCTTTCAAGTATCTTCCCATTTTCCCAAAGTCTGCCCCCCTTAAATCCAGGATACGTGTTTTTGTGTAGTTTGGTTCTGCTCTTTCTGTGATTTCAAACCACAATGACTGGTGGTCACTGTTTCCCAGGTGCTCCCCCACTGTTACCCCCATCACACTGTCCCTGTTTGTGAGCACAAGGTCCAGTATTGCCTTCTGCCGAGTTGTTTCCATGACCAGTTGCTTGAGGAAGGCACCTGAAGGAGTCCAGGATAAATCTGCTCCTAGTTGATGCTGCTGCTGGGATGCTCCAGTCCACGCCTGGAATATTGAAGTCTCCAACCAGTACTACCTCTCCTTGTCTGCCATCCTTGGATGGCTAGCATCAGCTCCTATCTGTTTCTTCCTCCTGGGCTGGTGGTCTATAGACCACACCTGTGCGGATGGCTGCCCCCATTTTCCTTTCCAGCTTAACCCACAGTATCTCTCCCCCATTTTGTTCCTCCTCGATCTCTGTGGCCCTTATGTCATTTTTCACATAGAGTGCCACTCCTCCTCCCTTCCTGCCTGCTCTGTCTCTTCTGAATATGTTGTAGCCAGGTATGGCCATCTCCCAGTCGTGGTCATCATTACAACAGGTTTCAGTGATAGCACAATGTCCAGGTCTGACTGCACCATGACACTCCAGATCTTCCATCTTGTTGCCAAGGCTCCTGGCATTTGCACACATGGCTTTCCATGATTTGACCTCCTAGACTGTCTCACTGTTCTACTCCAGCCCTTCCTTGGTTGTCATTTATCCCTGGTTCTCCTTGCTGTCTGCCCGTCTGCTGAATTTTGCCCCTTTTCTGCTTATCCAACTCTTGGGCACTAATCTCCATCTTTTGCACACTGCTTTGCAGAGATAGCCACTCCTCTGGTTCACTGGTTCCACTGCTAGCTGTGGGGTGAGCAGTGGTACCCTCCTTGCTGGCCTGCCACCCCTTTGCTAGTTTAAATGCTTGTCAATGTAGCATTTAAATTTATCATTGAGTGCTTGGATTCCCCTCCAGGATGGATGCAGGCCGTCAGGCTTGAACAAACCTCCATCTCTCCAGGTGGGTCCCCAGTCACCAATGAATCCAAACCCTTCCTCACAGCACCAGTTCTTCAACCATGAGTTAAAGTTCCTGGTGCATGCACTCCTATGCTCTCCCTTGCCTCTCACAGGTAGTACTTCTGAGAAAGTGACAGAAGTAGCTACTTGCTTGAGACCCCTCCCCAGTTTCCTAAACTCTTCCTGAACTTCCTTTGGCTCCCCATTTGCCAGGTCATTAGTACCTAGGTGGATAATGACATCCAGCTCACCCTCCCGTCTTGCCTTCCCAGTGATCCACAGGATCTTCCTTCCATCCCTCCATGCCGTGGCACCTGGTAGGCACCTCACCTCCCTGTCCTCCCCCTCCTGTGTTCCTAGCTGGATCCCTCTTATGATGGAGTCCCCCACCAGGATTCGCTTCCTCCTCCTCTGGGGTCTTGTTATACTTGTCATAACAGAAAGTGATACAATGAGCCAACCACTTTGACAGGCATTGCTTGGAAACAGCATTGCCTTCTCTTTTGTGAGCGAAAGAGACAAACAACTGATCAGTCTTTCTCAGATCTTTCGTCCTATTGGTATAATATCTCAGAATCCTGTGAACATCCATGGTATGAATTGGAGTATTGCGTGAAAAAGGCAGGTAATTCGATAGACTGATTCAAAAAGATGCAGCTACCACCTTCGGGAGAAACTTAGGGTTTGTGCGGAGAGCTACTCGTTCTTTGTAGAAGATCAAGTAAGGGATTTTGCACATAAGGGCCTGAAGCTCGGAAATTCTGCGAGCTGAGGTAATGGCCACTAAGAAGAGCATCTTCCACGATAAAAACGTCAAGTCTGCAGAAGCCGCAGGCTCGAAAGGGGGAAGAGTAAGTTTCTCAAGGACAAAATTTAAGTCCCAAGGTGGAGCTGGGGTCCGGATCGGGGTCTGAGATGAAGGACCCCTCTAAGGAAGGTTTTGGATACCTCTAGCTGGGCAAAGGCCTTATCAGCGAAAGGTACATGGTAGGCAGAGATAGCTGCCATGTGGACCTTCAGAGAGGAGTGACTGAGACCCAGGTCGAAGAGATGACGCATGTAATCCAGCAAAGTGGTTAAGGGCAGGAAAAGGGTTCTCGCTCCTGGACGCCCAGATGGAAAATCTCTTCCATTTCATGGCATAAGTGGACCTAGTGGAGGGCTTTCTGGCCTCTACCAAAATCTCGGCTACCTTAGGGGATACTCCAAAGTGAGATTGAACTAGGTCTGAAGGAGCCATGCATGAAGTTGAAGGGACTTGAGTCCCGGATGGACCAGGGTCCCCTGATCCTGAGTCAGCAATCCCGGAGATAAGGGAAGAGGAGGAACCTCTAAGTATTGCTGTAGAACAGAGAACCAAATTTGCCTGGGCCAGAAAGGAGCAATTAGAATAATTTTTGCTCCTTCTAGAGCCAGTTTCTGTAACACACGTGGGACCAGTGGAATTGGGGGAAAAGCATAGACGAATCTGTCCTTCCAGCTTAGAGACAGAGCGTCTCTCCAGAAAGCTCCTTGCTCTGGAGCGAGCGAGCAAAAGATTGGAAGTTTTGTGTTTCGGGAGGAGGCAAACAGGTCTATTTGAGGAGTCCCCCAAGCCTGAAAAATGCTGTTTAGGACAAATCCGTCTAATTCCCATTCGTGTGGAAGAGCAGACGAGCGACTTAGCCTGTCTGCTAGGACATTGTCTACTCCCGGAACGTGGATCGCCGTGAGGTGAAGGTTGTGGAGGGTGGCCCACTCCCAGACCCTCATCGCTTCCCTGCACAGCGGGTAGGATCGAGTTCCTCCCTGCTTGTTGATGTACCACACCACACACATGTTGTCCGTTTGGACGGCTAGGTGACCGGGAAGGATGTATTGATGAAGGGCTTGAGTGCATAAAGCACCGCTCGGAGCTCGAGAACACTGATGTGGAGAGCTACCTCCAATTTCGACCAAAGTCCTTGAGTTCGATGAGGATCAAGATGGGCCCCCCAACCTTCACCGGAAGCATCCGTGGTTAAGGTCTGATCGGGGGGAGGATGAAAGAAAGGGACACCCCGGAAGAGGTTCTCTTGTACCATCCACCACTTTAAGTCTCTGACCATCGGCGAGGAGATCAGGATCGGAAGATCTAGGTCATCTACTCGTTGGTCCCACTGAGATCGAAGAGTCCATTGAGATATTCTCATGGGGAGGCGTGCTCGTGGGATCGTCAGGATGGCAGCCGCCATGAGCCCCAGTAGACGGAGCACCGACCTCGCCGGGACCCTCCTGAAGTTCAGTAGGAGGGAAATCTGTGACTGGAGGGAAACCCCCCGGTCCGGAGGCAGAAAAGCTTTGCACAAAGTTGTGTCAAGAATTGCCCCAATAAACTTGAGCCTCTGAGAAGGCTCCAGAAGAGACTTGGAGAGGTTGATGGTAATACCCAGGTTGGTAAAAACCTGCCGGGTGAGGGAGAGGAAATGCAGGAGTTCCTCCCTGGATGGAGCCGCCAGGAGCCAATCGTCCAGGTAGGGAAAAACCTGAACTCCCAAAGAACGCAGGTGGGTCGCTACCACCGCCAGGAATTTGGTAAAGACTCGAGGAGCCGAGGAAAGGCCAAATGGAAGCGCACGGAATTGGTAATGGACCCCCTTGAACGCAAATCTGAGGTACTTTCGGTGTGAAAGGCGAATAGGGATGTGCAGGTATGCATCCTGCATATCCAGTGCGCAAAGCCATTGGCCCGGCCGAAGTAGGGGCAGAAGGGATTGAAGGGAGAGCATCCTGAACCTTTGTATTCCGCAAACAGGTTCAAGGAGCTGAGATCGAGAATCGGTTTGAGATCTCCGCCTTCTTGGTACAAGGAAGAAGTGGGAATAGTACCCCGTTCCGTAGAGGTGAGGAGGAACGGGTTCTATAGCCCATTTTGTAAGAAGAGCTGAGATTTCTTCCCTGACCAGAGAAAGATGGTCCCTTGAATAAGCGGAATTCAGAGGGGGGTGATGTAGAGGTTTCTGCAGAAACTCTATGGAGTGTCCCTCTGTGATGATTTGAAGCACCCATGAATCCGAAGTTATCCTCTCCCACGCCGGGAGGTGGAGGGAGAACCTCCCTCCTACCGGTTCCTCCGTAGTGTCCGGAGGCGGTGGGAGAGGGGAGGAGTCAGGTGGTGTGAGGCAGCGCCGCAGCTGGAGTGCCCGTCATTTTTTTGGGCGGAGGGGCCCTGGCAGCTGCGGGGGCCCGGCGTTTAGTGGCCCGCCTTCCCTGGGGTTTCACTTGAGGCCGGCTGCATCTGCGAAAGGGACGGCGCTGCGGAGGATGGGGACGGTACAGTGAATCCACGGATTTAAGAGCTGTTCCCTTCTCCTGCAAGTCAGTGATGATGTCCTTGACATCACCACCGAAAAGCATGGAACCCCTGAAAGGTGCCTCTTGAATGGCGGATTGCACCTCCGGGACCAAACCTGACACACGAAGCCATGCGTGGCGCCGAAGGCTAATGACAAACACAGAGCTCGGTCCAGCGTGTCCACTGAATCGTATGTCGCCCTAGCATGTGACGGCTGGTCAACAAGCAGAGTGGATTAGATCGCCAACCCTGCTTGAGTTGGGAGTCCGTAAGGAGTCGATCTTGGATTCCGCCTGGTAAGGACGGCCTTCTGGTAATCCCCATGTGAGCTACATAGTTCAGGGCCCTTATACCCAGTGTGGAGGAAGCGTAAATCTTCTTTCCAAACTGATCCAGAAGGCGAGATTCCTTATCCGGGGGAGACGAGCTCAAGTGTTTAGGATGTGCGGACCGGCCGTGAGCGGCACTGATCACGACCGAGTCGGCACGGGGTGAGAATCTAAAAGTCTACACCTCCGGAGCCTGGTATAGCCTGTTTGACTTCCTAGGAAGTGGGGCTAAAGCCGACGGTTGTTTCCAAATGGTGGAAACAAGGTGGGCGTGAGGCTCGATCCAGGGTGGCACTAAAGTAGGGGCCATAAGGGGCAAATCCAGATGTTCGGCGAGTTTCACCCGCTAAGGATCTGGATCTATGGACTGCCACTGATGGACCTCCTGGATTTTCTTGAGTAACTCCGTGAAAGAAGGATCCTCCGGAGGGGACCTCGGAGGAGTCCTCGGCCGGGGTTTGGACGGAGAACATAGCTCGTCGTCTTTATCAGAAACTCCCGCTGAGGCTTCCGAGGAGTCCAAGAGGACCACAGAGGAAGAATCTGAGGCAGAAAATGACTCCCTCACCCGTCTAGGGGGAGGAACGTGTTCCATGGGAAGAGTCCCAGAACGCGTGTCCTGCCCCTCTCTGGAACCCAAGGGGAGGCCTCGGGGAACTGGAAGAGGGGAGGGAGAGCGCCGTCTAGGGCGTACGGGAACCAGTGGAGGCACCGACATCGTAAGACGGCTCTCGACTTCTCTGGTAAGCTGAGCCTTGGCCTCAGCCCACCAGGAGGCAAGAGTCTCCTGCAAATCCACCGGCGGCCTGGGGGGCGGTGGTGGAGGAGGAGGAGGGGGATAGTGAAACGGAGGATATCTGTATGGAAAGTACCCAAGACCCGGCCCATGGATAAGTCGGAGACGGGCAGTGAGGCGCCGGGTACTGGCGGAGCGGGAGGATCTGGGCGCCGGCACGGTGGCGCGGGGTACTGCAGGCCTGGGAAGAGCGCGCCGGGTATGACGGCGGACCAAGCGCGCTGGAGGAGCTGCCGGAGCAGACGGCCCAGCCGGGCACTCCAGGGGCGGATCAGCCGGAAAAGGCCCCTGGGGTGGAGGGCCCAGAGGAGGGAGAAAATCTCCTGCTGGCGTCGGAGAGGCCGGTGTCGGGTCCGGCGACAGCGGGGCCGGTGTTGGCTCGGCCGGTGTCGGAGGAGCCGGCGTCGGGGGACCCGGCATCAGATCCGGTTCTCAATGGGGATCTGACGGCAGCCCAGGATCCCTAGTCTCATCTGGGGAAGGTGGTAGAAACCTTGAGTCAGGCAGGGGGACTGGGGCTCCCTAGACGGCAGCGAAGGCTGCGGAGAGCCTGGCACGACGGAAGAGGGTGGTTCCGACGTAGGCTCTAGGACCCGGCGCACGTCGGAGGAGCCGATGTGTGACTTATGCGTCGAAACCCGGCGGACGTCGGAGGAGCCGACGTCCAACTTCGGTGCTCTCATGTCCGAGACGAGCTGAGGAAGAAGAGAGGCCCGGTCAGAGGGAGAGACAGCCTGGCGCCGCCCCGAAGGGTCGGGCGATTTAGGGGCCTTCTCCCGGCGGACGTCGGAGGAGCTGACGCCCAGCTTATGGGAGGCGCCCGCACCAGTAGGCCAAGGATGCGACCAGATTGGAAGCTAGAGTCTCCTTTGGCCCGAGACACCCGACAGGCCCGGGCTCGAGCCTGAAGGGCGGGCCGACGCCCTCCAAACCCTTGAGGCTGCCGCCGGAGGATCCCCAGAGGGAAGTTACTTAACCGCGACTCCCGGCCGGAGTCGCGAAGAGGAGGCCTTCTCCGGTGCTTCATCTCTGTCCTTCTTTTATGCCCTTCCGGAGAAGTCGACCGCCATAACTTTCTCAGCTCTTTCTCCATCACAGACATCTTTTCTTCAGGAGATGGGCTTGAGGACTGCTGGCCGGCCAGCAGGTTGCCGCGTTGAACCGGAGGCAGAGGGACAGTGATCCACCGCGTGGTCGGGCCTAGGCAGAGGAGGCAGAGGGAGTGACCGCTCTTGTGTGGCAGAGTTGGGCACCGCACTAATCGCACTTGTTTTTAGAGGGGACGACATAAACGATCGCTCACCTGACGATCGAACAGAAAAACTGTAGCTTTTGGAAAAAATGACGAAGAGACAGAACTGCAATGAACTAATCACGAGGTGCTACTCGTAGCTAACGGTGGGAACTAACTGGAAGGCGGGCGTCTGGGACCGCCCCTTTATACCGACGTTCACCTGACGAGGGGGCCGTCCCATGCCAGGGACTGCTAGCTAGAAAATATTTCCGTGGGGTCCTGCTGCTGCTGGCCTGCGTCAGTCCTATATGTAATTATCTACTGCAAGAGCCCTCTCGAAGTAAGATCTATCGATAGCACAGGTGATGTAGGCTTATATGCACCCAACTAACGGACCAAGACTGTAGCTAACTTGGTCAAAATGTCATTAAGGTCGATGACAACGGAATGCTGCGTCGACGGCGGCGGGGGGGGTTCAACGGCACATGGTGCGATGACCCATCCAGCAGGCCCTGAGAGCTCGAGAAGACCGAAGTCAGAGGTCCTGGAGAAACATCAGGCCTCGACGGGACGGCCGTCAAGGATGAGCCCATCATCAATAGAGTGGGTGCTGATGACCCAGAGGTCGACGACCAGCCGCCCTGTGCAGCAGGCAGCAGCACTGCTGGTAGGGGTCTGGTAAGAACAGAGACATGGACAGCAGCAGGCGTCGGCACAGACAACAGAGTGCCCCCGGACAAATAGGAGGAGGCTGTCAGGGAGCGGGAATGCTACCCGGGGGGGCCGGGCGATCCCTATTATGGTCCTTTTTATGACCCCCATCCCCCAAGGACTTGTCTCAGGCCTTGGTGGCCTGGGAGCTTGATGAACCTGCTGGCGACCAGGAAGGAGGGACCCCAGAAGACCCCTGCCCAGAACTGGCTTTCTGTTGCTCCATTAGGAAATTTTTGAGAGCCTTTTTGCATCGCCTGAGGGTGGTTTGATTAAACTTCTGGCATAGCTCACAGTACGCGACGCCATGGTCATGTCCAAGATAGCAGACCCGGAGTGACTGTTTGTCTGTAGAGGCAATCTTCCTTCTGCAGCAGTGGCGGAAGAGAGAAGTTGAAGGATTAACTCTAGACATAAACAAAATAAAGGAATCTCTTTAGAAAAAGAGATTCTAAACGGCTAAGTATGAAAAAAGCCGTAGGAAAAATGGCACAAAACTGCATTGGAGCTTCTGTGGAGACCCGTGACAACAGAGTTGACGGCGGGAAAGAACTGAGAAGGGAATGGAGTCACTCACGCCTTTATATGGTTAGTGACATCTGCGTGAGCAGCTCCAGTTGTTCTGCTGAAGATCTTGAGGATCCTGCTTCACCAACGGTGAAGTTCCATATATGTGACCTAATTACTGAGATACCACCGATGAAGATCACTGATCAGCTGACAACAGACCCAGAAATACAGACAGCATACTCAAAATATCACACGCTAGTGCACCAATGATCTTCCTCCTCATCCCCAATCATCCTCAGCCATCCTTTTGTCATCATCTGCCTCCTCGTAGTATGTAGTTCTCTTAACTCCTTTCAATTACTCTGACCCAAACATTCCAATCTACTGTAACCTAAAGAACGAATATATCACTACCTGATGGAGGAATAGACTTCAGTACTGTATGAAACTTCTGGATTAACCGTGAAAGAAATCTTCTCTCCTGATCCGCCCTATGGGAAAGGGAAGGAAAAGAGGACAGTGTGTCATTAATTAATTATTATGGTGGCTGATAGTATGCTGCAGTGTCATGTGTAGAGACCCAAGACTGAATCTTGATTATAATTTCCAGGCTGCTGGGGCTCTGGATATGCTGCAAAAGCAATCTGCGCAAGCCAGAGGGAGGAAGGGCTACAGCCACTCACTCAGCAGCACTTCCAATGATCTGTGAAGAGACTTGATGTTGTGGATGAACACACATCAACTCCTTCCCCACAGGTCAGGGCAAGTCAGGCAACTGATGCCTGACATTATGGGAGGTGGGAGCAACTCCCTAAAATTGGGATAAACCCCCTACCCAGGCCACCAATGACAACTGCCCCCCACCCCACCCAACATCCATGGTTCTGACCCCATCTGCACCTTCTGCTCAGTGCAGGCTCTCAAATGTACACACATTTTCCCGGGTCATGACCTCTTCAACAAAGGTCCTACAAGAGGTGGTAAGCTCTGGGGTTTTGGCCAGTTGTGAGGGGTCAGGTTTGGTAGGTCTCAGATGGACAATAAGAAAAAAATTACTCGTCGTATAGTAATATTGTTTCTTCTAAAGGGATTCCTCACTGTGCTTAACAACTGCAATCATTCCCCTTGAATAAGCCACATTGCAGTTTTTTTTTTGTTTTTTTTACTTTCTGTTTGTACTCCTCCCATCCCGCGGCACTCCAGTCCCTTTGAGAGACGCCTATGACCGTTCTAGTCCCCACTTCCTACCTGTATCCCATGGCAGTCCATCCTCCACGTAGCTCTGGCTTACCCCCCGGCCAGGGACGAGGTGGGGGGGCAAGCACTTTGAATTCCTGAGTCTCGTTAGGACGCCGGTCACCGGGGCAGGTAGGGGTATTGAGATCGGGGTCAGCGCCAGTCTATCTGGGAGTGCGCGGTGTTCTTCCGATGTTCTGGGGAGTGGCCATGCCCAGACATCAAGGCGTCTCCGTCGACGTCCGCCACTTCCCAACCCTCTGTACGCTCATGTGCCTGCTATGCCTCCAGCTTCTGCCACAGACCAGTCAGGCAACGAGCATGTATACCCCTCCCTCTCTGGACAGGAGAGCTCTCCTCCGACACTCAATCCTCTCCCTTCCCTGCCGACCCCCCCCCTCCCCGCCGACAGCCCAGGCTCGTTCCCAAACCTGGGTCGCCGGTATGGCGTGAGTTGTGGCGTCCAGTTGGAGTTTTAATAATTTTATGCTAAGTATGGAGTTTAGAATGAAATTCAAACTCTGCTGTGTGGCTATGATCACCCCTGCACTCCAACATCAGATTTATTTCTAAAGCTAGGGTGAGCAGTGACCACTAAAACTAGCTGAATGACTACCAAAAAATACTAAAAAGTGTTTCATAAATTTAGTAGTAAAGTCTGGTATTTTGGTGTTCTTCCTCAGCCACAAGAAGCTTTGCGGGTACGGACTACAAGGACTGAGAACTCGCAAGGCACAGTGCCGTCTGCAGTCAGCAAAGCTTCTTCCACCCGGTCTTTCCTTACAGTACTGCCCCCTGCATCCAGGCGGCAGTGTGGCAACAGAACATGCTGCTCTCCTTCTGCAGAGGAGGAAGGCATCCTCTAGGATACTCAGTCCTTCTCACTCCAGCTGGCCCCCCGCAACGACTCGGGCTTGTCCTTGAACCCGAGTCACTGGCGTCATGAGCAGCAGCAGTACCACTACGCCAACAAGCTGGCCCACTTGAACAGTTCTGGCTGGAACCTTTTTTTTATACATTTGTAAATAAAAACTTTGAATCAGGTCAATATAGTTACACCATGGCAATACACTTTCAATGTTTTAACACATGTACACATTGATACAGTAAAACTCATTTGTACTAGATAAATAATCATGTATGGGTGGCTGTACACAACAAGCATGTATTTCCTTTAAGGGTTTGAGATAAAAGAAATAATACAGACCTCGAGAGCGAAACCAAATCTATCTGTGTTGGAACCACACTATATAATATATATATACACACACACACACACACACACACACACACACAGTATATACTCTATATATATATATACACATACACACACACACACACACCACTGCATTTGTAGAGACCACTTCTTCCGGCAGCCTATTCCACACTTTCACCCCCTTTTACATGAAAAAATACTTTCTGCTATCCCTCTTATATTTGCAACCATGCCAGCTTGATGGAGTTGGCCCCAAGATATTAACTTTTTCCAATATTCTTCTGTACACGCAAGAGACAATGCATCTGTTGAAAAGAGTCACCGCAAAGTGCAACCACAACATTCTATCTTCATATTTTGTAACACAGTACTTTAAAGGGGAACATTTATGAGCCGTACCCACCACAGCTTGAAAGGCCATGAAAACCTGTTTTAGATGAGGTATTGGGCTCCTCTGGTGTTGGCAAGAGTTCAGAGATATCAGTGACTATGTCTACCCCATAGTGATACTACACTGCCAACATTCTTAGAACCTTGTGATGCCACTGACAATTAAAAGCTGTGGCTAACCATACTGTAGTCAAACACAGATTGATTGTCAGTGACATCACAAGGTTCTACAGATGGGGGAAATATATCATCAATTCGAGCAGACTTGATCATTGATATCTCGGGACTGGTGCCAACTGCACAGAAGCCCCGTACCTCACTTAAAACAGCTTTTTGCGTGCTTTCAAACTGTGATGGGCACTGTTCATAAATATTCCCCTTTAAGGGTCAGAAGGGATTCTAGGTCCATCATGCCCCCCTCCACTCTTCCTAAACAGGAATGAAATAAATATGGTGTGTAAATGGGGATCAGTCAATGATCTGAAAAGTAATGCTTTGGAAACAAATGCACCGATACAAACGTATTCGTCCACCCTCTTCTTAAGGTGATCATCACAGATAACCGCACACTATAATTTACAAGAAGTAATTCAAGTGCATACTGTTCTCTAGCATTTTCATTCAGTTTTTCATCACTCTTCTTGATCAAATTCCAAAACTTCCTCAACTTTGGAGTCTTCTTCAGTTCAAGCTCAAGACGTGCCTGGAAAAAAAAAATCAGATCTTGAAATGCTACTCTCTGCGACTTGCACTCTAATTTGGGATGCCTATCCAGAACAATATTTATCTGCCAACAGAGATGATTTGGTGACCTTATCCTGCAAGAAACTGAGAGACCTATTTTCCAAAAGACTGTTACCCCAGACACAAAATGGGAGCAAGTCTTCTGAAAACTGAGCTCCAAGAGTGTAACTCCGGTTACTCTGGTCAGGCAAGGCAGACTTAAAGAACACCTAAAACATTATTTTGGCTAGTCTGCTTTTAAAAGTGCAATATCAGGGCACCTAAACAGTAAAGCGAGACCTATTACTTTATACAGACAGACACCTTAAGTCTGTATTTAATCCAGTTTTGTCACATTTCCAGTCTGTAGATTAATGTGGCCTCCACTCAGACCGTATGCCGCTATCAGAGCCCAAAATGGTGCCAGACATCATATGCAATGACATCAATGGAGAGTGATCCAGGGCAATCTTTATATGGCTATGAAACCATTTCTACTGCATGAAATGGGTCTCATTTGTACACTTCTTGATATCTATCAATACTTGACTTTTGTGTTAAGTCTAATTAGTCTAACATACTGTAGACTGGGGGTACTTAAAGCAGGACCTCACTGAAAACTATGTTTGCAACTCGCCTGGGCTACCCTGGATAAACAGAATACAAAAAAAAAATATTGTAAAATCATTATTGCGTTTGGTTAATTTCGAGCTGAGATGCCCCCTGTCAAATAGCAGGAATTTAAATCCGTGTTTGCCTTCTCCGGTCAGATTTTTTACACTCACCCGGACACACAATTCTAAATTTTGCTGGACAGTGCACCTCGAATCAATCCTCCCCTTTCTACCTGTCCACTAAGTACTAATCCCCAACAATGCACAAAGATAACAACCTGAAACATAAGAATGTTTAAATGCCATGTTTTTCTCTCATTAAAAAAACTAAATAATTTCATGTATTTCTGACTGCCTGTACTGACTCAATCACAATCTAGAACTCACAAAGAACAGGGCAGCATAAAAACAACCAGTCATACACTTTTGTTCAAAGTTTTTGCACTTGTCAGTCTTGTATGCAGCCATCTTCACCGCTCTTTCAGTTTTGTTGCACATTACACTTTTGCCAAATTCCAAGTGCTGCTTACTCACAGATGTGTCTCTTGTCATAATCTCTCTCTTTTTCTCTCTGTATGGGGCTGAGGTATTGTGACTTTCTTCTCTATTAAGTGAGAGCTCATATCTGAAAAGTAATTGGAAGCAACTTCCGAAATGTCATGTCACTGCCATGACAAATGAGCAAATAGAAACTCTCCTGTCTCTGAACAGTTAAAGATGTGACTGAAAATGAAGTTTCACTGTATATTATTGTTCACACTCTGCTGCGAGATTGCGAATATAGCAAATGTTTATTGGCAGCGAAATTCAGTAATTCTAAAGTACATTAAAGAGCACCTTTCTCTAGTATTTGCAGCCCTGGATTTAAACAAATAGGAGAATCCCTCACCTGCAGAAGAGTTCCTTCTTAGCACTTTTAAAAGGATCAGCTTTGCCCCCATGGAAGGGAAGGGATCATATTTTGCCCCTGAAGGGGCTAGCCGCTCAATCCTTTCCACTTTCTGTTCGCCTACACCGTCCCCAAGCTTCCTCGTTTTGTGATGTCACTATAGGACCAGCACGTGGATGGTGTCAATACAAGTCTATTGAGCCTAATTTTAAAAGTTATTTTCAGTATTTAAATCGGACTTTTGGTACACATGGAAGACTGTATTAAAGTAACAAGAGCCTTGTTACTTTAATACAGTCTTCCATTTGTACCAAAGGACCGATTTAAATACTGAAAATAACTTTTAAAATTAGGCTCAATAGACTTGCATTGACACCGTCCCCATGCAGGTCCTATAGTGACATCACAAAACGAGGATGCACAGGGACGGCGTAGGCGATCAGTAAGTGGAAGGGATCGAGTGGTTAGCCCCTTCGGGGGCAAAATACAATCCCTTCCCTTCCGTGGAGGACAAAGCTGATCATTTTAAAAGTGCTACAGAGGAACTCCTCTGCAGGTAAGGGAGCCTCATATTTGTTTTCTGATGCACCAAGAAAGGTGCTCTTTAAGAGGTCACTTCCAATTTTTCTTTCCTTTCCAGAATTTCATTAATATATTTTCATATACTAGGCAATCTGACATTCTCAATGTGGTGCTCACTAGCTCAGAAGTGGTAGGAGAAGTGAGGGTAGAGGAGCCACTAATGTGCAGTGACCATAATTTTATTTAATTTGACCTGGGACTTGGGACAAGTTAGCCCTCATCAAAAGCTGAAGTCCTAGATTTCAGAAGAGCAGACTTCAACTGGATGAGTAAGTTGGTCCAGGAAAAGTTGGTCAGAGTGGACCGCATCAGGGATGTGGAGGAAATACAGACTGGCAATCAAGAGGGCAATTCTCGAGGCAACCAAGTCATGTGTGAGAAAGGTAATCAAAGGAACCAGGTACAGTAGAAGCCACTTACAGCAGACTCGGCCATTACGGACCAGATTGTCTATAATAACCGACGTCCACATTACACAGCCACTATCAGTCGGGAGATTTTCTTTTTTTTTTTTTTTTTTTTAATTACGGTACTGCCAAAACAGCACTGTTAATGTAGGTGACGCAATTCACCACAGTACAGGGGTGAGGTTGGTGGCTGGTGCACTGTACAAAATATGTAATACTGTACCGTAATGAATAACTGAGCAGAAACTGGGCTAAATGTGGCAAAATGTTTAGAAATACAGTATACAGTACTGGGCACAATGGTAGCATATGTTGCTGTACTGTATGTAGTAGAAACACGTGAACATAACTCACAACAGTGCTGGATGTTGGTGGGGCAAAAGTTCATAGGGGAGGAGTGAGGGCTTCCGTGTTTCCGTGGCTCTGTGCTTGACAACTTCAGTTAAAACATAATTTTTATTCATCTTTATGTCAGCTAAAAACAGTGAAACAGAGATGGGCTTGGTGGTTGTGTGGGGAAAAGACTGCTGGGGGACGGTCCTGTTAGGCTGTCAGGACAGAGAATGTGGTGTTTTACTGCTCGTAGGCAGGCAATCAATCTGCCATAGGAGCGTCACCTTCTGTGACAAAGACCGTGCCTTTCTTTTCGATGCCATCATTGTGTTTTGGAAGCCAAGTGCACTAAGTGAACTGAGCCTTCAGTCAGCAGGATCCAGGAGCTCAAGTGCAAGGGCAATGAGCAGGTGTTAACAGCGCTAACTGTATGCACTTAAAAGTCAGAAGCCCTCTAAATCTGTCCACCAAAATCGCACCACAACGTCTGTGTAACCCAGTAAAAAATTAAAGGGCAACATACTGTTTGGTTTGGGGCAATGCGATTCATCTGTAAAAACAGACTGTCCACATTAAAAGGGTACGAAATAAGTAGAGTGCACTGTACAAGACACAAATATGGTTCTCTGGAAAGGTCAGGAAAGCAGTGAGAGCCGAAAAGAAGGCCTTCACCACATACACGGAAAAACAAGGGGAGGAAGACTGGGGAGAGCACCAAATGAGAACAGCGGAAACCAAGAGGGCAGAGAAGCAAAGGCAGACATAGAGCTGTATACTGCAACGGGGGACAAGGGAGGGGAAAAATGGCTCTTTAGATATATTAGATTTATTTTATTTTTATTTTATTGAAATGTTTCACCAAGAAGGCACACTGAGCAACAACTTGCTCATCTCCTGGTGCGACCTGGGGGGGAAGGGGGTGCAGAGTGGATGAGCAGTAATACATTCAAGGTGCATGAGACAACAGTTACATACAGTGAATTAAACAGAAGGCAATTAACAATTGGCAATTACTGTAAGTAGGAGGGCAACAAGAGCACAATGCTTGTAACAATACAGATGGTAAATAACTAGTAGTTTAGGTACAATTAGATTTAGAGACAAAAGCTAAGGCGGGCCAGCCCATCTGCGCAGCGGTTGGATTTCCACTTGTGACGCCGGCAACCCGGATTCGGAAACTGATCCAGGTCATCGGAGGGCCGCCAGGGGAAAGGACTGAGCGTGTTTAGACTGCTCTTCCAGGGGAGGTGGTGTGTTCAGTGCAGGGAGTGACACCTGGCGGAGGCCGGGTCGTCGCCATGCACCGATGCAGAAAGTAACCCTGGGGCGGGACAGATGCAGGACGTCACTGCACATCCCAGCCCCAGCCTACAGGGAAAAACGCTGCCCCGGCCATCTCCATGAAGCCCTGCTCCCAGGCTTCAATTAGACACCCAGCCAGCCCTCCCAACCAGTTACCAGTTTCACGGCACTGGTGGCCCGTACGGTGCCGTGACCCTGCCCTGTGCAGGGTAAGCCAGGAGTAACCGGGAGAGCACGGGCAGATAAGGGTGGTGGAAGTCCGAGGGGTGCCATGACCAGGGCAGAGAACTGATGACCGGAGGCAGGAAAAAAGTAAAGCAAATTAAAAAAAAAAAAAAAAAAGAGAGAGAGAGAGATGTTAAGGCAACAGGTAATAGTAAGTGCATTCGCTTTAGGCAATCTATAAAGTGCCTAGGGGAAAGGGGGGACTGGAACAGGTGGGTAATAAGTGCCATAGATGGAGGGGAGGGTGGGGGGAGCAGGGGGAGTGTAAGCCGAACCCACGGGCCCCTTCCAAGATGTTGAGAAGCCATACAAGGGGACAGGGACTGCTAGAGGAGGAGAGGATTTCCAAGAGGAACTGGAGGTTTGGGAGGGTAGGTAGACAAGTGCAATGTGGGATGGAGATGAGAAGGGAGAGCCAGGTCCAAGGGCCCCAAATGATATGCTGGGAGGATGGGCCCTTTTATAGGATGCTGGGAGGAGGGGAGGCAGAGTCAAGTCCTGGGAGCCCCTTCAGGATGCTGAGAACCCTCTGAGGGGGCAGGAAAGGCTGGGAAAGAATGGGGGGGGGTTAACAGAGAGCCAAGGTGAGGGAGGAATTTGGCAGATTGGTAACTAGCACTACGGGGAGAGTGGAGAAGAAACAGGAGAAGAAAGAGGAGGCAGGGAAGGAGAGCCAAGCCCAAGAGGACCCCTTCGGGATGCGGAGAACCCTGCAGGGGGGGCATGGGAGACTATAAAACATACAGGGAAGGAAGGGTAAGCTAGGAGTGAATATGGTTAAGGGGTGAGACTAGACCTATACGAGAGGACATGATTTAGGGAGGGTCATGGCAAGAGCAGCTAGGTGAAAGGTAATTTTGAAGGGCTAAGCTGATGGAGTAGGTGGAGGAGGAGTGACGGATTTGAGGAGGGAGTGAGTTTCAAATTTTGGGGAAGTGGTATGAGAAGCCCGATTGACCAGTAAGGGTCAGCAAAGTGCATGAGCTGTGAATGAGAGGGAGGGGAGGTGTGATAAATGAGGAGGAGAGGTAAGTAGGGAGTGCTCCCAACCAGTGTTTGGAAGTGAACTTTGAGCAGTGGAATAGACGTCTGTTTGAGAGAGAGGGGAAGGACAATGCATAGCAGAGACTGCAATAATAAGTGCGAGCAGGGGCATCAGAGCAAAATGGCAGAAAGAGTGGAATAGGGTGTCCAATCTGGTCAGGGAGGATTTGGGAGCAGCACCATAGACTACATCGCAGTAGTCGAAAATGGGGAGGATCATCTTCTGGACAAGCTCACACCTAGCCGCAGGAGGGATGCTACTGAGGTTCCTGAACATGGCACCAAGCTTAGGGTGCAGTTTTTTCAGGATGGCATCAATATGACCAGAGAAGTTGAAGTGTTAGTCAAGCAAACCCCAAGATATCTGAAGGAGGAAGTGTCCTCTAGAATAGTCCCATCCAGGGTGTGGAAGGAGGAGAGATTGGTGAGCCTAGAGAGTCTCTGCCTAGTGCCAAAGGCCATTGAGACAGTCTTCTTGGCATTAAGGAAGAGGTGAAGATTAGCAAACCAGAGCCGAATTTTGTTGAAATCCAGCTGCAAGCTGGCTGTAACATCAGCAGGACTTGAGCCAGAAGCATTCAAGACAGTATCATCAGCATACATATGGATGGAGGAGGAAGGGGAGCAGACAGATGGCAGGTCATTTAGGAAGATTGAGAATAACAAGGGACCAAATACCGAGCCCTATGGGACTCCTGTGGTGATCGGGGGTGACACCAGAGATCCTTACTGATTGAGTTCTACCAGTGAGGTAGGCCTGAACCAGTCAGTGGCAGAAGATAGGCCTGCTGATGAGAGAGAGTCGAGGAGGAGGGTATAGGAGACAGTGTCGACGCTTTGGCAAGACCAACAAAAATGGCTGAGGTGATAAGGCCACTGTTCATCACAGTTAGGACGGAGTCAGTGAGCCTGAGCAGGGAAGTGGTGGTGGAGTGTTTTTTTCTGCAACCAGATTGGAACGGGGTGAAAAAGGAGGAGTCAGACAGATAAGAGGTAAGTTGGGCAAGAACCAGGTGTTCTTGAAGTTCAGCGAGGGTAGAGAGAAGGGAGATGGGGTGATAGTTGCTGGGGGAAGAGGGGTCCTCACCTTTGGGTAAGAGGAGGACCACAGGATGCTTCCAAGAGGAGGGAACTGAGCCAGTAGAGAAGGAGAGGTTTAGAATGAGAGAGAGGGGATAGGCAATGACATGAGCTGAGAGGGAGAGAAGCTTGGGGTCTAGATCATCTGGGGAGGAACCTGCTGAAGGGTTAATAGTAAGCAGGGCATTTAGAGCATCGTCAGTGGTGATGGTAGAGAAGGGGGGAGGATCAGGGAGGGGTAATAGAGTTGGAGGAGGAGGTAGGCAGGGGAGATCTGGAAGGGAGGGACTTTAGTAACTCGGTGGCGCATGTGGTGTAATAGGAGTTGAATTTCACTGCCACCGTGTTTGGGTCTGCCACAAGAGAGTTGTTTATCTTAAGTACCAGGGGAGGAAGGTGGGATAATGGGAGTGAAGAGAACATGGACTACCTTCGAGAATTTTGATGGAGTGTTTATGTTTGTGAGGAAGGCCGATTTAAAGTATACTGACTTAGCTAATCTCGTAGTCTTAGTGCAGGCATTTCGGAGCATAAGGTATGTTGCGAAGTCACTAGGGGTCTGGGTTGATTTGTGAAGTTTCCATGCACGATCTCTAGCTCTGTAGCAGGCCAGAAGTTCTGGAGTGATCCAGGGAAGGCGACTGCCCCTTACTCTGGATGATTTAAGTGGGGTATAAGTATCCCAAGTACCTAGGAATATACCTTTGAAGTAAGTAAGGGCCTGTTCCACTGAGGAAGCAGAGGCGAGGGGTGACCAGTCAGAGAAGGTAAGGTTGCGTAGTAGGGTTCAAGGTTCAGAGAGCTGAAAGAGCGTAGTTGCAGGGTTTTGTGCGGGGATTTAGGCCTGTGGACTTTTCTGACTATAAAGATTGGGTTATGGTCACTGAGAGCGTCAGGAGGATACCAGATTTGATTACTCTATGGGGGTGATTGCCCAGTCAAGCAGGGAGTGGTTTAGAGTCTTGTGGTTTGGCCGCGTGGGTTCTGAGATCAGCTGGGTGAGGTTAAGGGCACCCATTTAATTGCATGTTTTGGCAGACTTAGGTGAGAGCCAGTTTAAATTCAAATCACCAAGGATGTATAGTTCTCCTGAGTAAGAGAGGGCAGAGATGGAGGTGACCAACTCCAATGCAATACTAAGCTGGATGTTTGGGCGGCAGTAGACACCGGATATGAAGATTGGGATAGTGAAGGGGAGGGTCACTTTTATGGCTAGAGCATCATGGGTCGCTGGATTGGAGGCAGCATATATAGCAGAATATTGCAGTGTGGTGAGAATGTACATGGGCACGCCACCACTCCTATATTAGATATATATTACATGGCAGCTGAAGTTCAATACAAAGAAGTGTGCGGTGACGCATATAGGACGTAAAAATCGACTGGCCAAGTACTCACTGGGGGGAAGAGTAGATTAAGCAAACAGAACAGGAAAGGGATCTGGGGATTATAATATGAAACAACAGTAGCAGCCAGGAAGAGCGCTAAAACAACAGCGCGGTTGGGGTGAGCGTTACCGAAAAGACAGCTACCTAAACGGTGAACACCCAATGTAGCAGAACAGCAGTACAATAGTGACAGTGACTGCAGCTCCATAAGTACAAAACCCGGAGTGGCGACAGTCCTTCCCATGAGCGCACAAAGCCCCTGCAGCATGGAAGCGAGACCTGAGTGCGGGCAGCAGGAAAGGTGAAACCCTGCTGGATGGGGCTTGGGAAGGCTCATGCAGCTGGCAGCAAGGGGCATGGCAGACAGGACCCAAAATAGGGCCACACACAACACAACAGCAATGACCACTGCCCCCCTAGCCAAGCATATCACCACAGCAGAGCCCCCCCCCATCAGCAGGCCCATGGCAGCCCCCACCTTGACCGGGCAGCATTCCACACCCATGCTGCACTGCTGCAGAGACCCTTCACATGAGCCGCATGCCCCTCCTGTCCAACAGTCACACACCTGTGGTGGCACCAGTGCCTGAGAGCAGCCCTTGAGGGTGTGTTGTTGGCAAGACCACCGGGATGGGGGGCGATTCAGACATTGATACCAATAGGGGCTGGGTGGGAAGGCATGTTACACACTGCCCGTGCTCACACGCCATCCACTGTGTGCCAGTCTCTCCTCCCTCCCTCCCTGTGTGCTGCGGGACACAGCCCTGACATGGCATGCCTGCTCCATGCATGGGCAGTTCTGCACCGTTGGCATCCGCCCCTGGTGTCCCGTACCTCCACCCGTGCTGTCCATGTCAGCACCCCCCCACAGAGACACAGAGGTGACCTGTATGTGCAGCATATCACACCCCTCACCATCCGCCAGTTACCCACTGCATGGTGCCATGTGCTGCTCGCCCCGTCCCTTCGCCCACCACAGGGCGCTCTTATCTCGGTGCATAGGCTCTGTTTCCGTTGCCACAGTGGGTTTGCCCGTTGCATGTCATCCCATAGCATAGGTGTACAGTGCAATGCATCCTTGCAGCCTCTGCCTTCTGTCTGCGCTCTCTCCGCTGCTTGCCATAGTTCTTCCATCACCATTTCTGTATTCTGCTTCCTGCGTTCACCCACTGGGAACTTGCTTAAACAGCGGCGCCCTTATCACATAAAACCCAAACAACCTTATGGTAAGTGACCAATGCAGTCAGGCGGTTAGCAAAGCTACTAGAATGATGGCGTGCATAGGAAGGAGCATAACTAGTAGGAAGAGGGAGGTGCTGATGCCATGATATAAGACACATGTCTTTGTGTGGGGACTCCGGGGGAATAAGGGGGGAAAATGGATAATCGAGGGCCGCAGCTGGATGAAGCTCCTCACATCACACCTGGAATACAGGGTACAGTTCTGGAGGCCTCATTTAAGAAAGGACATAGATGTAATAGAAAAGGTTCCGAGAAGGGCAACAAAGGTGGTGCAGGGTATGCAAGGGAAACCATATGAGACAAGATTGAGAGAATTAAATCTGTATCTGCTGGAGTTTAGAAGACAGAGAGGAGATATGATAGAGATATTCAAGTATATGAAGGGGATAAAGAAAGTGAGGGAAGGAAGTCTATTTAAAAGGAAAGTCAGATTTAAAACAAGAGGTCATACTTTCAGATTGGAAATAGGAAGATTTAAAGGTAATGTAAGCGGGTATTATTTCACTGACAGGGTGGTTGAACCCTGGAACAGATTACCTGAGGAAGTGGTAGGTGTCGAACTGGTGGAGGGATTCAAGAGAGCATGGGAAAGACATATGGGGTTGGTTATAGGACAGAGGATAGGCTCCTTGAGCACTGGTGACAAGTACGGGAGGGGTAAGATGGGCAGACTGAATGGGCCAGGATGGTCCTTTTATGCTGACACAGTACTATGATACTATGAGGTTCTAAAAGGAAGAATGCCCCCTGGGTTACCCCAGCTTTGATCCACCAGCTCAAACATAGGGACAACCTATGGCACCGTGACATTGAGACTGGCCGGCCCAATGACAGGCGGTTATATGCTGCTGCCGCCCAAAACAAGTGCACTCGGGCCATCAGAAAGGCCAAGTCTGAGCACTATCGGTCCTCACTCACTGCCTCATGGGGGAATCCCAGAACCTTCTGAGATAACATTAAACAGTTAAATGGGAGTGTACACTCCCACCCACCCAGATCAACATTAATGGTGTGATCTCCTCAGACCCAGCCCTCATAGCCAACCACCTCAACACCTCACTCACTGACCTTAGCCCTATCCTCCCTACAAATTTTTCTGACCCTCCTCCCCCAGCACCTGCCGTAAATCTTTCTTGCCCTTATTTTCTCCTCCACTGTGTTTCTGCCCAAGAACTTAGGCCACACCTTGTCACTGCCCTCAAGAGTAATAGTACAGGCAGTGACACCCTGGATCCGTGTATCCTACGGCTGGTCTTAGACACAGTCCTACCCCGATCACATGCCTCATCAACCACTCTCTTTGCCTGGGAAGGTTCCAACGGCCTGGAAAGTTGCCACTGTCACCCCTATCTTTAAAGGTGGTGATAGGACTGTGGCTGGAAACTATCGACCGATCTCCATTCTCTCTCCTCTCTCCAAGGCCTTGGAAAAAGTGGTAGCCTCTCAAATCTCTGACTACCTCTCCACCTACAATGTCCTTTGTCCTGAGCAGCATGGCTTCCGAGCGGCCACAGTACCAACACAGCCCTCCTAGAGTTCTCCAACTTTCTCCACTCCTACTTAGACACTGGTTCTCTGGCTGGTGCTGTCTTCATTGACCTCTCGAAAGCTTTCGACACTGTCTCCCACCCCTCCTTCTTGATGCCCTTAGTCTCTCTGGTTTTGCTGTTGGCCTATCTCCTGGTGCACCAGTTATCTGTCTGACTCAGCCACAGCTGTAAAAATTAATGGGACCTACTCAGACATCTGTCCCATCTTTTCTGGTTCCCAGGGCTCCATTCTGGGCCCTTTACTATTCTCCCTTTACCTTAACACCCTTCCACGCTCTTGCTCGGGGAACACTCTATTGTACGCTGATGATGCAGTCATCTTTGCCTCAAATCGTAACCCTATTGCCCTCCAGGACTCGCTGCAGAAGTCCTTCACTGAAGCCATGGGCTGGTTCAAGGAACATAGATTGGTGATAAATCTTAAAAAAACCAAAACCATGTTCTTCACTCATCCCCAAAACAAGTCCTGCAACTTCAAACTCCTCATTCACTCTGGGTCCTCATTCCCACTCGAACAAGTTTGCTCCTATAAATACCTAGGGATCCATTTTGACCCCTCCCTCTCCTTCCATGGACACATCGCTGCCCTAGCCACTGCCACTAATATCCGATTGGGCATCTTACATCGGTATAAACACTGCCTCCCCCCGGAGGCTCTTCGACTCGCAGTCACCTCCTCTATCCTGTCCCTAGTGGACTATGGACTGCCGGTGTATGGTGCTGCTGATCAGACCGCACTCCATAAAATTCGCACTACTCTGAATAAGGCCTGCAGGTTAATTACTGGAGCACCTAGGATGACACACACCTGTCTACTGTATGCTAAAGCACTGGTACTTGATCTCGACGAGCGCCTCAAATATCTTACCTGTACCCTTACAAAAAAGACCCTCCTTGGGCTTTCCCCACCAGGATTGACCACCACCATACGCCGCTCTGTCCCACTAGTTCATACTCGGACCTCTGGGAAAACCTCTCTTGTTATCCCTAGAGCTAGGACCTCTCACGGCCAAAGAGCCTTCAGCTTTAGGGCCCCCTCCTGGTTCAACACACTGCCCCTCCATCTCCAGCTCCAACTATATCGTGCTTCAAAACTTCCTTACATAACCACCTTATTAACACCCGATGCTGTAACTGCCGCTAGTCAAAGCCATACTCAATACTTATGACAAAGCTTATTACTAAGCTGCTAAGGATGACATAACTCTGGTATTGCTTGCATCCATCCTACCTGTACCAGCTTGTTTGTATCTATGTCTTAATTTACTGTTATACTTATGTGTTGTACTGCTATACTGTGTATTTTGGTTTGTCTTACTGTGACAAGGTACCTTTGTAAATGAGCCTATGGCTCAAAGGTTTTCCAAACTGCTGTTTAAATAAAATAAAATAAAAATGATTAGGGAAAAAAAGAAAGGAGGAGGAACTGTTAGGTTAAAAGAAAGAGGAAGGGTAACCGAGGAGGACAGGTAGAAAGCTGCCGTTCTTAATGACTACTTTTGTTCTGTATTCACAAGGGAAAACAGAGGGCCTCTGCCAGAAAGTGGCTGTAAGGGGGATCCCAGAGGTGAAACAGCAAGTATTTACCAGTGAAATGGCTCGGAAAGGGCAAGCAGCCCTAAAGACAGATAAGGCCCCAGGGCCAGATGGGATGCATCCAAGGGTGCTCAAGGAGCTGGCAATGGAACTAACTGTTCCTCCGGTAGGGCTATTAAATAGCTCAATTCAAACAGCGGTAGTTTCAAACAACTGGAGGGTGGGCCGGCCCAGTGGAACTGAGGGTTGAGGCGCTGGACGCCACACCTCGCGTCACGCTGGCAACCCGTGTTCAGGAGCGAGCTTGGGCCGCCAGGGTTTGGCAGGGGAGGAAAAGGTTGGAGTGTGTAAACAGCTCACCTTCTCCTGGTGAGGGGGGGACACACGGGTCGGCAATAGGGTGCCTCCCAGCAGTGGCTGGGCAGCACTGAGTCGGCTTCGGCCAGTCACTGGGAGGCATAGCACAGCAGATGTCAGCAGAGCATGCACCGGAGAGTGCTCGTCCCTGCCCGGACATCACTGCACGTTCATCGTGGTAGGGATAAGGTGGACCTCACGAACAAGGAAAAACCCCAAGCCTTGGGAGGGAAACGACGCCCTAGGCCCCATGCCCATTGTCGGACTCCCTCCACCACGGTTGCAATCCTCCAAGCCCCAGCCTGACTCCTGCAGCAATTGGATTTCAAAGATTGCCAAAGTAGTGGAGGCTGTCCTGCCTTGGGGGGTACAAGCAAGGGGGTTGCTGTCAGGTAAGGGCTGTGAATGCGGAGCTCTAGGAGGGGACACTGGGTGGGAGAGTCTCAGGCAGGGCAGGAACAGCCAGGGACATCTGAGAGAGAGAGAGATCCCCAGGCTCCGTGACCAGAGGGAAAAAGAGTTGGGGGGTACTGGAGGGTAGCAGAGCTAGCCCTGCGTCATTGGGGGGGGGGGGAGACAAATAGCACAGAAAACTACAGACTTGTCAGTCGTACCTCTATTGTGGGTAAACTGGCAAGAGACTCTAGTAAAAGAGGACCTTGCGGACTACCTTGATAGCAATGGACGCCAGGACAGTAAACAGCATGGGTTTCTAGCAGGGAGGTCTTGACAGACCAACTTGCCAGTATTCTTTGATTAGGTAACAAGGGTAGTGGATAAGGGAGATGTTGTGGATTTACTCTGCTTCAATTTCAGCAAAGTTCAACTCCGTGCCATCCAGCAGGTTGCTGAAGAAGCAAGAGGATCTGAGTGTAATGATGAACACAAGTAGATGACTGAGAAACTGGTTGGAAGGGGGACAGCAAAGGGCTGTATTTAATTAAGTTAAATCTGAAGAAGGGGAGGTCATGAGTGGGGTGTCACAAGGATCAGTCCTGTGTCCAGTCTTTTTTTTTTTTTTTTTAAACCTCATCTTTATTAAAACAGTACTTTATTACACGGAGTTAGTACGTTATTTTTTCCATGTAAACCGCTTTGTATATCAATTATGAAGCATAATACATTGCATATAGAGTATACCACAGTTGGAAAAGCTGCACTTTCTTGGTAGGTGATTTGTTTCCTGCGTTCTTTAAGTTAATGAAATCTTTGCAACCAGTCCTTTTCAATATGTTCTTCAGTGACACCGGAAAATGAATCCAGGGCAAGAAGTGTCTCTTCACAAATTACCCTAAACTCTGTGGCAGGATAGACAGTGAGGAGGGGGTTAGGGAGTTGCAGAGAGACTTGCAAAGGTTAGAGAGGTGGTCAGAGGTTTGGGAGTTGAAATTCAACGCCAAAAAGTGCAAGGTGATGCACATAAGGAACAAGACCCCAGGACAGAGTACTGGGCGGGGGGGTGTCGTCAAGCTGGGCATGACCTCTGAGGAAAGAGACCTAGAGGCCATCAGTGACTTCCTAAAAAAATCAAGTCAGTGTAACAAGGCCTACAGTAAGACAGACAGGATGCTGGAGTGAATTGGAAGGAGCACACTGACAGCAGAAGAAACAAATTACCCAAGTAATGTGGTTTCTTCTCAGGATCACTCTCTGTGATTCTAACAAATCTCCAGGTACAGAATGATGCCCCAGAGACAGAAACATTAGCTAATTATGGAACTCAGAATCAAGGTTCAAACTCTGCACTGTGTGGGTACACTCCCACTCTATCCCTAATGTCAGATTTATTTCTATAGCTAGGAGACTGTGACTATTAAACTAGATAACTACCTACTAAGAAAACATTTTTTTCCTGTTATCCATTGTTTATCCTCCCGGCGGGTGGTGGCTCGTGTCGGCCATCCGACACTGGACTTCTGCGGTCATTTGAGTACTGCCTCCTCACCCGGCGGAACCACCAGAACCGATGCGGGGGGCTTCATCCAGCCGTGGCCCCTGATTATCCGTTTTCTCCCCTTATTCCCCAGAGTCCCAACACAAAGACAGCGTGTGCATGTGGACGCTCGCATGCCAGCCTTAACTCCGCTTCGCCCCTGGTCTAGCACCCGTCTCCGAGCCCCTGCCTGTGGCACCACCATCATGCCTTCATGTGGCGGCAGTCACAGGCCAGGAGAGACGACCTCCCCTATCCAGGAGAAGAGAGCTGCCAGCTGCTGTACAATCCACATCCGCCCCCGGCTGACCCTAGGAGTCCCATGCTGAGAGGGAGGCATCCAGCTCCTCAGCTCTCTACACTATTGGGCCAGCCCATAAAAACATTTTTAATACATTTCTTAGAAATTTTGAAAAACACCAATCAAATTTCAAACTGATAACATGTAGGAAAAGATAAAGATAACTGACCACATTTTACAACTACCTAGGACCAATCAACAAGCTATTCAACCTGTCACTCTGACTGGCTACCTTCCCCTCCATATGGAAAACCTCCCTGGTCACACCTGTGCACAAAGGGGGTGACCAGTCACTAGTCTCGAATTATAGGCCCATCTCAATTCTCTCGCCACTCCCAAAAGCTCTGGAGAGAATCACAGCTGACCAACTCATGGACCATCTGCCCAAATATGACCTCTCCCACCAGACTGCACAGCACTAATACCGCCCTTATTAATTTCACCAGATATGTACATGAGGCACTCGACCAAGGTCGGCTGGTTGGGGCAATCTTTATAGACCTAACCAAAGCCTTTGACCTCGTGGACCACCAGCTGCTGCTTCACAGGTCAAGAGGCCTAGGGCTGTCCCCTAGCTCAGTTCAGTGGTTCTCCAGCTATTTATCTGGGCCATCTCAAAATGTCTGAATTAACAGTGCTACATCCAACACCTGTGAGGTGTCAGTAGGTGTACCCCAGGGGTCTATACTGGGCCCTCTCCTCTTCAGCATCTTTGTGAACCACCTCCCTGATGCCTGCCCCACGTCTGAGATCCTGCTATATGCAGACGACACAGTGCTGTTCTCACGAAACTCCTACCAGGAAGCACTGTCTAAGGAGTTGCAGAACAACTTTAACCTACTACAGGAAGGTTCATGGACAGCATGCTGGTGCTCAATAGTAAAAAAACTAAGGCAATGCTCTTTGCCGGACAACAAAAGAAGAGGTCCACCGCACCTCTCTCAATTACCTGCAGCCCTCACACCATCCTGGAGCAGGTAACTTCCTTCTGGTATCTTGGTCTCACCATAGATAAGTCCCTATCGTTCGACGAACATATATGCAATATTACCATGGCGGTCAATAGGAAACAAGGGGCTCTGTACAGGCACAGGTTCTGTCTTATTCCTGAGGCCAGGGCACAGGCAGTCAGAGGTACAATCCTTCCAATCCTGGACTATGAGAATGTACTCTATGGGGCCGCCACTTAAACTAGCCTGCTGAAAGTGCACGCCTCCTTAAATAAAGCCTGTAGGTTTGCGTTACGGCAGATCGCCTATTGCATACATGTGAACTGTACATACGGACTGAATGGCTCCCACTTATGGACCGCATTAAGATCCATGCCTGCATCTTGGGACAGAAGGCCCTACTTGGACTTGCACCTCCCTCTATACAAGCCTTATTCCATCATACTCCAGCTGAACATGCCACAAGAAGTGTTACCAAACATGCATTAGCTGTTCCATTCAGAAGGACTGCCTCGGGGAAGATGAACCGTTGCCATCAGGGCCTCTGCTTGGATAAATGAGCTACCAACCGCCACCACAAGCCTTACCCAACTTGGGCCTTTCAAGTCCGAGCCAATGAAGTCTATCCACCCTCCTGTACATTGCTATTGCTACTCTTAATCCATGAGCCAGCATGCCTCTGTTCCCCAAAGCCATGCTCCTAAAGACCATCTCCCCTCCTGTATGCTGCCACAGCCACTCTTAGCCTAGCAGGTACCAGAACCCTAGACTTGCCATGGTTCTTCTTTCACTCTACAATCTGATGCAAAACTCCCTGCTCACCACCTGCCCATGTCAGCCCACCTGCCTGCTCACCTTTCTCCTCTCACACTCTCCCTGACAAACCTTCACCCACTGACCTCCTTACACCACCCACCTTTGAACCTACCGTCATCCTCCTCCTCCGATTCCTCTTCTCCTACCTAATCCTGATTGGTTCCCTCTACTCTTTCTGACTACTATGCCTAGGCTGACTCCTGTGGCTATAGCCCAGTAACCTTTAGGTACCAGTTTTGATTAACAGCTCCATCTCCTGTTTCCTCCCAATACAAGATCCTGCCTAGCTTCCACCTCTGATTTTTTCTCAAACTAGCACCTAACTCAGACTTAAGCACTTAATTGTATGGCATGACGTGTGAACCCAACCCCACTGACTATGTACCCTGTTTTGGTTATGTGTTATTTGCCTATGTTATCCTACATTGTTATGCTATTGCCAATGTTTACTGATTTCTCCTGTTCACATTTTTCTTACTATTAGATGTTCTTGGCAATGCCTATTAAGCTGCTACTGACTCCAAACTTATGTACCCTCTCCTACCCTTGTGACGATGATCCTTTGTAAATGAGCTTTTAGCTCATAGGTTGTAATCCTGATTACCAAATAAATAATAAAATAATGCTTAAGCAACCTTAACGAAAAGAACTGATTCTTGTGTGAACCTATTTTCAGGCTCTGGAAAGGAAGGCTGGGTCAGAGATCACAAATCTCAGTGAGGGATCCCTGATAAAAAAAAAACAACAACATTACTACCGTAATTTTCTTTTCTAACACCAAGAATCTGTCACTGATGCTTTACAATGAGCAGACTTTTTAATAGTACCATTCGGAAGTTGCGTCTAGAACCTACTTAGGAAAAAGGTTCTGCAAGACAGCAGTTCCAAAGTTGACATTCGTTCTGGACTGTATGTCCAGAAATATTGCTTTGTGAAGATGTGTACTGTTTTCCAGGTAGCGCTTTGCAAATGTCCAGTACTGAAATGCCCCTTCTGAATGCCACAGAGGCATAGGTATCCCTTGTGGAATGTACCATGGAGTGCATTTTTCCAGCTTTTTCTTAGCAGAACTGTATGCAAAAGACTATTTAAGAGATGGTCTTCTTGACTGCCGGTTTACCTTTGCCTGCCTCACCACAGGTATCTAAATGCTGTGTGCCATGGGACATGACATCCTTTGTCTGGTCCAGGTAGTGGCCAAATGCTCATTTTACATCCAAGCAGTGCAGTTTCTGCTCACCTGGAGTGGAATGCTCAGGGTAGAGAACAGGAAGGACAAAGTACAGTTACATAAGAACTTACTGTAACAGTAGATCTTCGAGAGAAGCTCTTGCAGCAGGTAACACATGTAGGACTGTCGCCGAACAGCAGCAGGACCCCACAGCAAACTTCTTTCCAGCAGTACCCAGCGGGGACCGTCCCTCCCCAACGTTGGCCCCACCCTGATGTCCCATGTGGTATATAAAAGGCAGAGGTCCCCAGCATGCTCCAGTTCTTGTACCGCTAGAAGCAACGGCAGTCGAAACACCCAAGATCCAAACGGATAAACAGCGAAAGGCAATTTCTCATCTAGTAGCTAGACCGAAAGTGCTAGGCACATGCAGAACGAGACCTCCAGGAGGAAGGTGGGAGAGAAGTATACCTGCTGCAAGAGCTTCTCTCGAAGATCTACTGTTATGGTAAGTTCTTATGTAACTGTACTACCTTACTTCGAGAGGAAGTTCACACAGCAGGTAACACATACAGGACTGAGTCCCAAGCAGTATAAACTGAAGACAACTGCCTGGGGAGGTAGGAAAGGAACAGAGGAAGGAAAAGAGGTAAATCCTCAGGAGATCAGACCCTGCAGAACTGCTAGGCTGAAGCCAGTTCTGCATCTAGAGGCGATCTCTATACTGCAGTGTTCGATGAAAGTGCGAACCGTGTGCCATGTGGCTGCTGCACAGATGTCCGAGGCTGATACCTCTTAAGAGCTGCAAAGGAGGCCGCAACCACTCTGGTAGACCCTGACCGGCCTGATAGGGGTCTGTTATGCTTCTGGTAGCAGAATGTGATGCAGTGCACCAGCCACTTAGAGAGAGAGTCTGCTTGGAAACCGAGCTGCCAAAGGAATGTGGGGCAAAGGAAACAAACAACTGATCAGATGTTCTGGTCCCCTTGGTCCTAGACAAATTCTCAATGTGTGATGAACATCCAACGTATGGAGAAGCACCTCACCTCGATTGGAGTGGTCAGGGTAGTAGACAGAGTTGAACATCCTGGTTCAACATCATTTCAGAAACTACTTTAGGAAGAAACTTAGGATTGGCACACAAAGCTACCCTGTCTTTATGAAAAATCAAATAAAGCTCCTTACACATCAGGGCCTGTAGCTCAGAAATCCTTCGAGCAGAAGTAACAGCAACTAAAAGTAAAGTTTTCCAGGAAAGGAAATGTAGCTTGCAATCCGTGGTGGGTTCAAATGGCGGAGGGTAAGCTTCTCCAGGATGAACGAAAGGTCCCAAGGGGAAATAGGATCCCAAATAGGGGGCTTTATGTGAAGAATGCCTCTAGAAAAGGCCCGGGTCACCTACAATTGAGCCACCATTCTGCCCTGGCTGGGGTACGATAGGCAGAAAGAGCGGCCAGGTGTACTTTTATAGAGAAGTAACTCAACCCTGACTCCAACAGGGATAGCAAGTTTTCCAGCAAGGTGTTAACCAGACAGGCCAAAGGATCTAATGTGCTGTGGCCCAGAGGCAGAACAGTTTCCACTTCACGGCATAAGTGGCTCTCATGGAGGGCTTCCTCACCTCCACCAGGACTTCGGCTATCTTGTCAGACACTCCAAATTGAAGTTTGGCTAAGTCTTGAGCAGCCAAGCATGAAGGTGAAGGGACTGTAAATTCGGATGAATGAGAGGACCATTGTCCTGAGAGAGCAAATGAGTCATAAGCGGAAGTGAAACTGGTAGGGCCACTGCCAGCTGCTGCAGCAAAGGGAACCAAATCTGGCGAGGCCACAGTGGTGCTATGAGGATCATGGCGGTCCCCTTCGATTGTACCTTGAGAAGGACTCTCTGAATGAGCGGAAAAGGAGGAAAAGCATATAGGAATCTCCCCTTCCAGGAGAGGGACAATGCGACTTGCCAGAAAGCACCAGGCAGGGATCTAGCGAGCAAAAACTGGGCAGTTTTGCATTGGTGGAAGACATGAAGACATCCAGCTCAGGTGTCCCCCATCTGGCAAAAAGGTTGTTGACCACCAACTGCAGAAGCAAACATTCGTGTACTCGAGACCTTGTCCTGCTGAGGGCATCTGTGAGTGTGTTTTGAACCCCTGGAACATGGACCACTGCGATGGTCAGTTGGTGGGCTACGGCCCAATCCCACACTCTCATAGCCTCCCTGCACAGAGGGTAAGAGTGTGTGCCTCCCTGTTTATTGAGGTAGAACACTACCAACATGTTGTCCGTCTGGACGAGAAGGTGATTGGGCATGATCACAGTGTCCAGGGCTTGGAGAGCATAGAGAACAGCTCTAACCTCCAGGACGTTTATGTGGAGAGATTCTTCAGTTGGAGACCAAGATCCCAGAGTCTTGTGTACTCCTAAGTGTGCCTCCCCCATTCCAAATTTGAAGCGTCCATGGTCAGGACCTGTCTGGGAGCTTCCTTTTGAAATGGAATCCGCTCCCATAAGGCGGGAGATGTCATCCACCGATGGAGTTCCTTGTGAACTGGTCCCATTATGGAGACAGGCATGTTCAGGTCATCCCACCTCTGGTCCCACTGGACCCGAAGAGTCCACTGGATGGTCCTCATCTGGAGTCTTGCAAAGGGGACGGTAACGGTGGCCGACGCCAAGTGACCCAACAGTCGGAGTAGAAACCTGACTGGCACGGAGGACACTGAACAAATCTGTCTGGCTAAAGCCCAAATGCGCTCTGCCCTGTCTTGAGACAAGAAGGCCCATCCCTGGACAGTGTCTAGAAGCACCCTGATAGACGGCAGAAGTTATGCGGGGCTCAGGGACGACTTTGCTGGGTTGATGGTAATCCCGGATAATCACCTGAAGGTGTGCACTGGAGTGGGCTAGAAGTAGCCACTCATCCAGGTATGGAAATACATAATGTCCCATCCAGCAAAGCGCTGCTGCCACCACCTCCAGACACTTCGTAAACACCCTTGGAGCCGAAGAGAGGCCAAAGGGCAGAGCCCTAAACTGAAAATGCTCTCCCTGGAATGCGAACCGGAAATATTTCCGGTGGCCTTCGGCAATCAAGATGTGGAGGTCTGCATCCTGCATATCCAGGGATGCTAGCAAGTCTCCCTGACGCACCATAGGAATCAGACTGTGGAGGGTGACCATCCCAAAACGCCTGTATGTGACTGACAGGTTCAGGTCACTGAGGTCGAGGATCGGCTTCAAGTCTCCAGACTTCTTCGGGACCAGAAAGAAGCAAGAATAGAACCCGGTGCCCCTCTCATGTGGAGGAACCAGCTCTATGGCATTTTTGGACAGCTGTGCCTTGATCTCCTGATGGATGTGGCCTGCGTGTCCCACGTGGTGATGGAATGGAGTGGAGCCTGTCCCAGGGAATGCATACAGACTCTATAGAGTGCCCGTGTTCTATGAGCTCGTGAACCCACTAGTCAGAAATCACTTGTCTCCAGGCCTCTGGATAAAGAGAGAAGCGACCTCCCACCTCCTCTCCCAATGAGGTGTCGCAGAGAGGTGGGTTGCTCTGAAAGTCATACTGTTGGGAGGGAATGCGGCATGGGCGGGTTTAACCTGGCAAGAGGTGGAGGCTGAGGATCCCCGGGAGCCACCACGTCAACCGAAGCCACCCCGTTGAGCGTGGGTTTGCTGAAAACAGGGTTGATGAGGCTGTTGTCCCCCTCTGCCATGAAAGCGAGACCTTCGAAACTGTATCTGCTTCGGGTGGTACATAAACTGCACAGTACGGATGGCCTTACCGGAGTCCTGTAGTCTATTGATGATCCACTCCATCTCTTCCCCGAAGAAGACAGAGCCCTTGAAGGGTGCATCTAGGATGTTGGATTGAACATCTTGCGTTAACTCCGAAACCCAGAGCCAGGAATGGCACCTTAAACAGATGCCCGTAGCCGCCGCCCTTACTGAGGTGTCCACAGAGTCGTAGGTAGACCGTAGCACATGCGTGCCCACGTCTGACTCGGTTTGGAGAAGTTTTGCAAGTTCTGCCTTTTGGGGGCAGTTGGGCACACCCTGCAAGATGTCCAGTCCTTGTTCCCAAAGGGCGTTCTGGAACTGGACCATGTGTGTGAGGAAATTCAAACTCATGATGCTGCAGGTGGCAGATGAGTATACCTTTCCACCATTGGAATCCAGCTGTTTGGACTCCCTGTCCGGAGGCTGGGGGTGCTCAGATGTTTGAGCCTCTGCAAACGGTCATGAGTTGCTGAGATAACCACTGAATCAGCGGGGAGTCAATCAGCCAAAAGAAAAAATTACTCACCTTAGTAATTGCTTTTCTTCTCATGGAGTCTTGCTATATTAGGACCTATGCAGTTAGCCTCTGGCTCTGAACTGCCCCAGAGAGGAAACAGTTAACTCCAGAGTAATCTGGAGTTCCACAGCGCGAGGGCGCTGTTCAAAGCTCTATCTGGCCAGTTTCAAATGAAACTGCCAGGTTCTTTACGAAGCTAAACTAACATAGCAAGTCTGTGTGGAAAAAAGTCTACACTAGCCATTGGCTACCTACCAGTAGTAGAACAACAAAAACACAACAACAATCATAGAATAATAACAATATTACCTATTATTGTTAGAATCACTGCTGACAAGCACTAATAGGCCCCCTCTCCCCAAAAACTCAAGTCCAGGAGGGCCATCTACATAACAAAAACAGAATTACCTAGTTCCTGACCCAAATGAAACGGGGCGGAGACTAGGAGAACTAAAATGGCATGCACAGTGCTTGCACTAATTTGCCAACCCCCACTAAGTAGGAGTTCTGAGAGGGGTAGGAGGGAGGTTGTCCTTATATAGCAAGACTCCATGAGAAGAAAAGCAATTACTAAGGTGAGTAATTTTTCTTCAAACACCATGAAGTCTTGCTATTATTAGGACCTATGCAGATTATACAGCAGTACCTCCATGGAGGAGGGCCAGAACCTACTTAGGAATAGGCTCTGAAGCCACAGCTGTGCCAAAACAAGCATCTCTCCTGGACTGGACATCCAGGAATAATGCTTAGTAAAGGTGTGGACTGTTTTCAGGTAGCAGCTTGGCAATTTTCCAAAATAGAATATCTCTAGCAGCCGCTAGAGATGCAGCTACACCCCTGGTAGAATGAGCCCTCAGTCCTGAGGAGGTTCTCTACCTAGTTTTGGTAACAGAACTGGATACAAGAGACAATCCACCTTGCAATTGTCCTCTTAGTGGCAGGTCTCCCTTTGCCAACTTCTCCATAGGTAAGGAAGAGTTGGAGGGATTCGAACCTGTGACCCTTGGTGCATTCCAAATAGTAGCTTAGGGCTCTTTTGACGTCCAGGCTGTGCAATCTCCTCTCCCCTGAGGAGGAATGCTCAGTGAAAAATACTGGAAGAGAGATGGATTGGTTGAGATGAAAATCTGAAACCACTTTAGGTAAAAACTTTCTGTTAGTCCTGAGGACTACCTTATCTCTGTGAAAAGAAATAAAATCCTTTTCCACTGACAGGGCTTGTAATTCACTTATCGTCTAGCAGAAGTGATAGCCACTAGAAAAACAGTCTTCCAAGTTAAAACTTGGATCTGCGAACAGAGGCTCAAGGGGATTGCATTAGCTGAGCAATGCAAACATTCAGGTCCCAGGCAGGAGCTGGTTCCCGAAAGGGAGGGTTAGTGTGAAGTAACCCTTAAAAACTTGGACAACACAGGGTGAGAGGAGGGAAACAGGTTTCCTGCAGATACAAAACAGAAACAGCTGCCAGATGAACCTTCAAGGTAGCTGGTTTGAGGCCTAGGAATTTAGATGGACCAAATAGTCCAATAAAATGGCCAAGTCAGCAGATTCTGGTACAATTTGTTTCTCAGAACACCAGAAGGAAAACCTCTTCCACTTAGACTTGTAAGTGGCCCTAGTGGAAGGCTTCCTAGAAGCCTTTAAAATATCCAGGACACCTTGAGAAAGGTGTAAATCAGCAAATTCTAGCTCCTCAAGAACCAGGCCTTGAGGTGGAGGGAATTGAGGTCCGGATACCACACTCTCCCCTGTGCACAGGTCAGCAGGTTGTGGGTCCTGGGCAGGCTCTGGGGAGGGTGGAATGTCAGGGACAGGAGAAGAGGGTACCAGGGCTGTCTGGCCCAGTCTGGAGCAATCAGAATCACTTTGCAGGGCTGAGTTCTGATTTTTACTAGTACCCTGAATAGGAGAGGAAAGGGGGGGAAAGGCATACAGGAACTTCCCTTTCCAATCCAACTGAAAGGCGTCCAGAGGGACTGATCCCAGCACTGGAGGCCTGCAACAAAACAGAGGAAGTTGGTGGTTGTCTGGGGCTGCGAAAGATCTATCTGAGGGTGCCCCATCTGGCAAAGACTGACCCCAGCACCAGAGGATTCAGGGCCCATCGTGATGGCCCTGAGAAATCCTGCTGAGGGCATCCGCTCAGGACATTGTCCTTCCCTGGAAGGTGAACAGCTATCAGGGAGGTGTTCAGGGAGTAAGCCAGAGACCACAACTTCATTGCTTCGGTGCACAAGGCTGAAGACAGTGCCCCCTTGCTTGTTGATGTACCACATTGTTGTGGTGTTGTCTGTCCTGACTTGAACTACCTTGTTCTGGACAGTAGCTGAAAAAGCCTGGAGAGCTAAGAGAACAGCTCTGAGTTCCAAGAGATTGATGTGGAGCAGAGATTCCTGAGGGGACCACACTCCCTGAGTGGAAAGGTCGCCCAAGTGAGCCCCCCACCCTAACAGGGAGGCATCCGTGGTGAGGGTGAGGGAATGAAGAACGGGTAAGAGGGGAACCCCCTGAGTTAAATTGCTTTGATCCTGCCATCACTGAAGGGCCAGGATCAGGGTTTTGGTCACTGGGACTAATTTGGCAAGGGGGTCCTTCCTTTGAGACCAGTAGGACCTCAAGTGGAACTGGATGTCCCTCATCTGAAATCTTGCTCCCTGCACGACAGCTGTGGAAGCAGCCATATGCCCTAGGAGCAGCAGAAAATGCCTTGCTGGTCGAGAGACCCGCAGGGTTAAGGAGGATGCCAGGGCAATGAGTTTGTCCACTCTTTCCGAGGGAAGAAATGCCCTGGCTGACTTTGTGTTCAATTCTGCACCTATGAAAGTTAGTACCTGAACTGGTTCCAGAACTGACTTTGGAAAATTCAACAGGAATCCCAGGAAGTGAGCTGCTGGGTGACTTGCAAGTGGGATTTTACCTGATCTGGAGACTGACCTACTATGAGCCAGTCGTCCAGGTAAGGAAACACAGCAACCCCTTGCCTTCTTAAATGAGCCACTACTGCAGCTAGACATTTTGTGAAAACCCTTGGAGCAGAGGTAAGGCCGAAGGGCATTGCTCTGAACTGGTAGTGGCCAGAAGGTAGTTCGAACCTGAGGTGCTTTCGGTGAGAAGGCCTGATCAAGATATGAAAATAGGCATCCTTGAGGTCCAGGGAAGCTAGCCAGTCCCCTGGCCTTAGGGAAGGCAAAATCATTGCCAGAGTTAACATTTTGAACTTTGGTTTCAAAAGATAGAAACCTAGAAACATAGAAACATAGAAGTTGACGGCAGATAAGGACCGCAAGGCCCATCCAGTCTGCCCATTTCTTTTTCTACCTTATAAATGTGCCATCGGCCTTTGCTCTGTCAGTGACCTATCTATTCATAGTCATTTGTATTGCTCCCTTATGCCTATCCCATGCCTGTTTGAAGCCCTGTACTGTATTCATAGCCACCACTTCTTGTGGTAAGCTATTCCATGCATCTACCACCCTTTCTGTGAAAAAGAATTTCCTCACATTCCCCTTAATCGGCCTCCCTCAATCTCATGCTGTGTCCTCTTGTCCTGCTATTTTCTTATATTTAAACATGTTAGACTCTTTCACCTTGTTTATGCCCTTAAGGTGTTTGAATGCCTCGATCATATCACCTCTCTCCTCCTTTGCTCAAGGGTATACATATTGAGCTCCGTTAATCTGTCCTCATATGTCTTCTGATGCAGTCCCTGCACCATTTTGGTTGCCCTTCTCTGGACTGCCTCAATTTGGATTAATGTCCTTGTGAAGGTGTGGCCTCCAATACTGCACGCGTTACTCCAGATGGGGCCTAACCAATGTGTCTTGTACAGAGGATTATTACCTCCCTCTTACAACTTGTGATACCTCGACTAATACACACCTACACCTAGCCTTACCTACTGCTTTGGGGTCTGCTTGGATGATTTTAGGTCATCAGTGATGATGATGCCCAAGTCTCTTTCTTCCTTTGTGACTGCTAGCAACTCCCTCCCAGCCTATAAGTGGCTCGGGTTTCTCTTCCCTATGTGCATGATTTTGCACTTCTTTGCATTAAATCCCAGTTGCCACTCTTCTGACCATTTTGCTAGTTTATCCAGATCTCTTCTCATTCTGCCCACCCCATCTGGATCATCTACTCTGTTGCAGATCTTGGTGTCATCTGCAAACAGACAAGCCTTACCTCTAGTCCACCTGCGAGGTCACTAATGAAGATGTTGAATAGGACTGGCCCCAGGACTGATCCTAAGTACCCACTTGTGACTTGCATCTCTTCTGACTGTATACCATTTACCACCACTCTCTGTTTTCTGCCAGTCAACCAGTTTGCCACCCAGTTGACCAACTTCTGACCCACCCCGAGCCTACCTAGCTTATTTATCAATCTTCTATGTGGAACAGTGTCAAAAGCTTTGCTGAAGTCAAGGTAGGCGACATCAACTGCTCCCCTTGGTCCACCACTCTGGTTACCCAGTCAAAGAAATCTATGAGATTAGTTTGACAGGACCTTCCTTTGTAAACCCATGCTGTCTTGGATCCTGTGCCCTATGGATTCCAGGTGTTGCACTATCCTTTCCTTAAGGAGTGCCTCCATAATCTTGCCCACTACTGAGGTAAGACTGACTGGTCTGTAGTTCTCGCCTCCTCCCTGCTACCACTCTTGTGGAGCGGGATCACATGAGCCCTTCTCCAGTCTTCTGGGACCTCTCCTGTAGAGAGACTCACTAAACAATTCTGCTAATGGCTCTACTAGTTCCTCCTTTAGCTCCTTAAGTACCCTGGGATGTATGCCATCAGGTCCCATTGCCTTATCCACCCTGAGCTTAGCAAGCTCTTGTAGGACCCTTCTTTTGTGAAGGGAGTAGTGCTCACCTCCCTCCCCTGTGTCCATGATGCTGAGCTGTGGGCCCTGCCCTACCTTCTCTTCAGTAAATACTGAGCAAAAGTATCTATTTAGGATAGATGCCTTTACAGGGTCCTCCTCCTCACATGCTCCTTTTCTCCATTAAGCTTAGCAATACCCCTCTGGACTTCCTCCTTTCACTAATGTATCTACAGAAAGTCTTGTCACCTTCTTTTTACTGTTCGTGCTAGTGTTTCCTCAGTTTGGGACTTTGCCTGCCTTACTGCCTTACCTGCTTCCCTTAGGGCAGTTTGGTATGCCTCCCTATCTTCATCCCGCTGTGTTCCCTTATATTTCCTGAAGGCCAGCCTTTTGGCTCTGACCTTTTCTGCTACTGTATTTGAGAACCAAAGTGGTTTCCTTCTTCTTTTGCACTTCCTTTTCTGTCTAACACAATGGGATGTTGCTTCAAGTATTGTATCCTTAATGATTGCCCACTTTGCCTGTACCTCCTCACCTGTGTTTCATTGTGCCAGGGCTAGCTTAACTCTGTTGGCCATCTTATCAAAGTCAGCTCCTCTGAAGTCCCACATTTTTGCCTTGGAATGGGATGATTTAGATGTAGTAGCCAAATTGAACCATACCATGTGATGGTCACTGGCCCCAGGTGACCTTCTACCTGGAGATCTGTGATCCTTCTTTGTTAGTCAGTACTAGATCTAGGATAGCCCTGTCTCTTGTGGGTTGCTGTACCAGTTGTTTGAGGCCCCCCTGCAGGGAATCCACTATGAGTCTAGTTCTGGCAGATGTTCCTGCTGGTATTGACCAATCTGTATCTGGCATGTTGAAGTCTCCCATTATCAGAACCTCCCTTTAGCTGTCATGTTTGTATATCTTCTAACAGTAATGTGTCATGTCCTCCCTCTGGTCTGGGGCCTGTAGACAACCCCAGTTCTTATGGCTGTCCCATTTCCTGTTTCAGGGTGACCCACAGTTCTTCTGGCTCCTTATGTGTATTCTGAATTTCTGTAGCTTTGATATTTTCATTAACATACAGGACCCTCCTCCCCCCTTTTGCACCTTGGTCTCTTCTAGAACAATACATAGCCAGGTACTGAAGTCTCCCAAGTGTGGTTACTGATAAACCACGTCTCACTAATTGCTACTATGTCCAGTTTAGCCTCTGACATTGTCTGCAGGTCTGGGATCTTATTTCCCAGGCTGTGAGCATTTGTGTACATGATTTTCCATTGGCCAGATTTTGGTGTGTTAGTTGTTGGGTGAAGTTTGGCATTACCCTGTGCATCGTATGGGAGACAAACCTTTTTCTTACCTGGTGATGCAAATGAACGCAAACACGCTGAATTCCTGTTTGACCACTAGCTGAGGGGAGGGGTGTTCTTCCCATTCGACGTATGGGGTGCTGCACCTCTCCCATTTGCTAGTTTAAATATTCTGCAAGACGTCAAACTTCTGCCCCAATGCACTGACTCCCTCTTTAGTCAGATGCAGTCCATCAAATTTAAAGAACTTTCGCTCCCAGAACTGTTGCCAGTTCCCTACAAATCTGTGTCCTTTTTCCTGGCACCAGTCCTTGAGCCACGTGTTTAGCTCCCCTATCTCCCCTTCTGTTTGCTTGTTCAGGAACCTTAAATCTAAGATGGGCCGCCATTCTCCTGACTTTTTTGGGGTAAGGAAATATCTCGAGTACAGACCCTTGCCCTGATGGCAAGGAGGAACCCTTTCCACTGCTTTGCAGCCTAGGAGAGAAGAAACCTCTGCTTCCAAAGCAAGGGCTTCTGAAGGATTTGCAGGTGGAAAATGTCTGGCTCTCATCTTTGGAAACTGTTTGAAACTGAGAACCAGACCTGGCAGCACCACCTCCAGAACCCATTTGTCCGAAGTTAGGGACAACCAGTTCTGGCTGAAATAAACAACCTGCCCCCACGGTACAGGAGATCGGCCTGGGCACCCCATCAGGGTGCCTGCTTGGCAACAGCTTTTAGGCTGAGGAGAGGGAGGCAGTCTGCCTGTGCCCGTCTCTCTGCCTCTGAAAAAACCCCTCTGTGCAAAGGCTGAAGAGGCTTGAACTTGATAAAAAGGCCTGTGGTAAGGCCTGCCCCTTCCCCTGGGGGCATGCCTTTGTAGAGTGGCATGCCTCTCCTTAGCTTGGGCACTTTTGTAGGTAGTTCTGTATTCATCCATCTTTTTCATGTAATTTTCTGTTTGATCCCCAAACAGAGAATTTCCTACTACAGGAAAATCTATAGCCTTTGACTGAGTATCTTGGGACAGATTAGTGCATCTGAGCCATGTCAACCTATGGAGAGCTACAGAAGTGGCCATGACCCTAGAGGAAACATCATTAACATCAACAGCAGTATGAAGTTGAACTTTAGAGGCTTCAATGCCATCAGCAGCCACTTGTTCCAACTCACTAGCCAGCTGGCACTGGGCCTGCTTGGCTAACTGCAATATCGTGTCCCATCTAGATTTCTGATATTTAGCCACATAAGCCATATAATTAGCCTGCCTGAGTCCCAACGAAGCTGCCATATATTGTTTTTTCGCCATGGCATCAATCTTCCTGGAATCCTTATCAGGAGGATGTGAGGCCAGGGGAATATTAGCCTTGTCACAGGCTACAGCTTGAACAACACCTACATGACTACACTGCTCAGTGAGGAAATCTGTATCAGGGCCTGATAAAGTATACCTTCTGTCTATTTTTTTTATCTACAGGAGGAACAGAATGAGGATTTTTTAAAATCTTTGTTGTTTGCTTCCTAAATGACTTATGCAAAGGAATAGACAACCTTCTAGACTCTGGAATATCCATCATTTCTACATAATCAGGCTCCTCTTGCTCATCCACAGCCTCCTCTAAAGGGAGCTGGAGGGTTCCTGCCACCTTTTCATAAAACCTAAAATGAGAAGGGGACTCAGACAGCAAAGGGGGAGATTCTAAGGGTCTGTCTGGAGAAATGTCCGGCTCAATGGGCACGTCCAGACCTTCTCAGTCACAAATACACTGATCAAATTCCTCCTCCCCCTCCTGTGGTTCATAAAAATCCTCAACATCATAATCTTGAACCACTGGACCTGAACGAGCCACCCTTTTACCAACTGTAGGGGGTTCAACAAGTCCCTGAGACAAAGACTGAACAATCTGTATGGCTTTTGCTATCTCTGCAGCAGTTGGAGAGACAATTTTGAACTCCAGACCAGCTGATTTCTTTGTCTTTTTCACTGGGACTGGTTCCTCTGAACCAGCCTTTCTTTTGCCCGAGGAAGTCTCACCCTAGTCAGAGGGCACTCCCTCTGGTCCAGTGGGTGCTGGACCGGGCTGGCCATCCAGGTCAGCGGACTTTTTGGCCTCTCGTTCCCTGAGCCGGCCCAATCTCTTTCCAGGGTGGCTGCAGGAAATTTTTACACACCTGGCAGTCTGACAGGAGGTGGTCAGCCCCCAGACAATAGACACAGTGGTGTGTGGGTCAGCCTTGGCAAAGGCTTCCCACAGACATCACAGTGTTGAAACCCAGTGGGCCTGGTTTTTCTTTTGGGTTTCTCAGACATAATGCCAGCCTAACCAAAAAACTTGCCCTTTAAACGGCCATGCCAGGCAAGAAACCCCTATCGGTTCCTAACCATGTCACGGGTATTTGAAAAAAACCAAGATTAATCCAAGGTTTTTTTAGAACTGATAAGAACCGGGAAACGCACTTCTAAAAGCCCATTCAATGAATAAATCGTTATTTAAAGCAAACCGATCGGTTCAGACTGAACCGATAATGAATTTCCACACAACTTAAAAACTTGTACTTACGGTTTACCAGATAGAGCTTTTGACGCGAAAACTTTTGCCGGTTCAAATGAACCGAATAAACTCGCTTGAACCGCGCAATGAACCGAGCTGAAGGAGCTGATGTCCGGAGCAACTGTTCAGTGAAAGCGGAGTAAAGAATCTGGCAGTTTCATTTGAAACTGGCCAGATAGAGCTTTGAACAGCGCCCTCGCGCTGTGGAACTCCAGATTACTCTGGAGTTAACTGTTTCCTCTCCGGGGCAGTTCAGAGCCAGAGGCTAACTGCATAGGTCCTAATAATAGCAATACTTCATGGTGTTTGAAAGGGATGTTCATTGGGAGGCCAGCATAAGCAGTCCGCCTTTTTGGGGACGGCTGTGGAGGAGTGAGGATGCCGCCAAGTGGCCTGTGCGACATCCTCAAACGTGTCCACCGGGGGGGGGGGACTCATGACAGGCTTAGGGTCCTTTTGCCTGAGGCACTTGGTGAGCCTCATACGCTCAGGGTCCAGGTCCTCTGTGTCCCATCCCATGTTAGCCTGTATACGCCACATTATCTCGATGAATGACGGGTCATCCAGAGGCGACTTAGTCAGATCCTCGGGCTCTCCCAAAGGAGGATCCTCAAAAGAAGTGGAAGAGGAGTTCGACGGGTGATACGAGTCTGTGGAGGACAGCAAAGGTGATCTGTGTCTCCTATGCTTATGGAGTCACCTGCCCAAGGAGCTGGAAGGACTGGAGTGGGATCTGCGACCCATTCTTTTTCCCACCCTTCTGCATGGTCTTTCAGGAGATGGATGCCTGTCCCTGTCCGCGTCCAAGTGGGGTTGCAAAGGCATGTCTTCTCAGGGCTGGAGAGAGACTCCCTCTCCAGGGATCGGGGCCAGCTCAGGTTCTGCCGGTGTGGCCAGCATGGAGTTCGCAGAAAGGACAGCCAGCTTGATTGTTTCCCACCAGTGTGAGAACAGATCCTTGACCTGGCTCAGGTTAAGCTTAGACGAACCGGGAGCCGGATCCAGCGCCAGTTCGGGAGCTCTGGTGCCAGTACCAACGTCGGTCCAATATGGCAGCCAGAATAGAGGTGATAGTGGAGCATCATGGGTGTCAGGACCATCGTCGGGTCTGGAAAGGACCCCATGGGCTGGCGTCTGCTCTACTGGTGTTGGTACAGCGTTCACCCTGGCGTCAGATCAGGGGCAGGAAGCCAGGGGCGATGGAGACTTAGCCGGCGGAGGCGGCAAGGCAAACTTGGGGGCACCATCAGCAGACTTGCGTTGGTTGGAGTCCAACGTGAGTTTAGAGTGCTTCTTGGAAGTGTCGCTTGCCCGACGACGGAGTCTGGCACTTGTCAGATGACTGAGTCTGGCGCTTCTCCGGTGATTTTGAGGTGTGTTTTGGTGAGAGGACCTCCCCACCAACAGGACAGAAGATTTTCCCTTCTCCCGTGAGTCAACGCTGCATACAGAGGCCGACTGGGGGGGAGGGGCAAGAATCAGTCTTACCTGGGTCTGATGAACGGCTAGACGGCGCAGAAGGAGGCCTGATCTTCAAGGGCTGTAGCGTGGCCGACAGCCCAGGAGCCTTCTCTTTGGTGTCAGAACCTCCCGAGGTGACCAGGGGCTTCATGAGAGTCAGTCGGAGTCGTGACCAGATGACTTGGACCTGGAGGCCATGTGGGACCCAGAGGATCGTGATCTGGACTGGAACCTCTCCCTCTCTCTGTCCCACTCTCTACGCTTCTCTTTAGGCTTAGAAGAGTGTTTTTTTCCAGAGGATCTGTGAGAGCGACGGGGCGAGTCCGCTTTATCGGAAGACTCCCTCTGCATTGCTGCCAACTGCTGCTGAGCAAGAAAGGCCTGGAGAGACTTCTGTCGACGGATGCGGGTCCGACTGTTGAAGGCCTGGCAGTGGAGGCAGGACACAGTGTCGTGGTCCGGGCCCAAACAAAACAAGCAGGCCACGTGGCCGTCCTTGGAAAGAATTTGTTTACCGCAGGCACACTTGTTTGTGTGCCTGGACAGAGGAGTAGACATGTAGGAAAGCTGAAGAAAGGAAGAACTGTCGAAAGGTAATCTGGAGCCGAAAACACAGGACCAGCAGTCGAACTGGCGAGAGTTGAGCTATGGAGCCTACATTCGCACGTCGACGGCGGGAAAAGAACTGGAGCACACTGGGGACCGCCGCCTCTTATATACCATGTGGGACATCGGGGGCGAGGCAGACGCTGGGGAGGGGCAATCCCTGCTGGGTACTGCTGGAAAGAAGTTTGCCATGGGGTCCTGCTGCCGACCGACGACAGTTCTATATGTGTTACCTGCTGCAGGAGCTTCCTCTCAAAGTAAGATCTGACTGGTTCAGGTGAAATTCCAATACCGCCTTAGGTAGGAACTTCTTATTGGTCCCAAGGACTACCATGTCTATGGAGAAGATTATATACTTTGGCTCCATGCAGATGGCTTGTAGCACACTTACCTTCCTAGCAGACGACATGGCAAATCAGGAGAATGGCTTTCCATGTGACATATTTTAAGTCAGCAGTAGCCATAGGCTCAAAGGAAGTCTCCATAAGTTGAGCAAGGCAGATGTTCAGGACCCATGGAGGGAGTGGGTCCCTCAGAGGGTGGTACAGGTAGTTGAAGCCTTTAAAGAACCTTTTAAAAACAAGTTTTGAGGCTGATGACTTGCCCTTGCCTGCTGATCTGTAGGCTAACACTGCTACCAGATGTACCTTTAGGGTTAATGGTCTCAGGCCTAAGGACTGAAGTTTACTTGTTAGTCCAGGACTGTAGGCAACCCTGCCTGCACTGGGATTATCTTCATGGGAGCACACCAGTATGAGAATCTATTCCACTTAGATGAGTATGCTTTCCTGGTTGCTAGTTTCCTGGAAACCTTAAGCACTCTCAGGACCTTCTCTGAGAGATTCATAACAGGAAACTCTAGTTCTTCAAGAACCATGCCCTCAGACGTAATGTCAAAGGTCTGGGAATGTTATCCTGCACTGAGATAGAGTAAGTAGGTTGTATCTCAGTGGCAGGCTGATTGGATTCTTGCTGGATAGTGCCAGGAGCACTGAATACCAGGCCTGCCCAGCTCAGTCTGGAACTATTATGATCATAGTTGATGGCTCCTTCCAGAGCTTAAAGAGCACTCTCTGTATGAGTGGGAATGGTGGGAAGAATTAACTAAAGACTTTAAAATCAGATAACGAATGAGAGAACCCATCTGGAGACAAGAGCTGACTTCAGGACAACTACTCTCTTCTGCAGAGAAACAAATCTGATGTTAGGGCTAGAGTCAGTGTAGCGCAGCACTGCCTGCACGGAATGCTGGGGTGGGGTGAAGAGAGAAGTTGCAAATCCATGATCACTGAACAGTCAAGAAGACCCCTAGTATCCCACCCAGAAGGCCTGCCCACAACTTGCACTGCGAGTAGTCCATGAAACACATGGTGTGTTTTTCTGTAACACGTGGTTCACTGATCTGGCAAAATGCATGTGCAAGTATAGATAGAACATGCAGTTGGCAGCGGACTTTGGAGGAGCTAGACAGATATCTAAGCAAAGAGAGTAGTAACTAATCAGATTTCTAATCTGGAGGGGAAAAAAAATGAAAATAAGCATCAATTAATACCGTTTTTTGCTTAGCCAAAATGTTGGCGCAGCAGTACCAGTACTGTTCACAACACTGGTGAGAGGGGTTTGGGAAGGAGCCTTAGCTGTCGAGGAACAGCCGGGGGGTGGGGGTTGGGAGACTAAGCAAACCAGAGGACACGCTCTTCCTCCTCCAGGAAGGGAGGGTTCTGTCCTCCACCACATTACTGCCATAAAAATGACCACAGGTGGTAGTGTGGCTGAAGAGAGAGGGGAGAGAGGGGATGTCACTTAGATCGGCATGCAGACACACACAACGGATGCGGGCACACCTTAAAGTCAGCACATCAATGTCCCCAGAGGCTCAGATAAAAAAGGAAAATGACCCCAGCACCCAAGTGATGACGGATCATTCTCCATCAGGTCTCCAACCTCCCCAGCACAGCATTGCTAGATGCAACAAGGTGTTCGGGGGTACATTACTCCCCTCAACCCCATCTGGGAGGGTACAACAATGACTCCACAGAGTAGGAGGTTGTGGCTGTGTGAGGCATGGGGATATTAGGGGTGCCTGGAGGTCCTAAAGGGGAAGGTGGCTGCTGGAGAGGCAGGTGCATAAACAGAAAGTTTAAAAAAATTCAATTTTTCGATTTTTATTTTATCATTTTTACAGCTGCACAGGGAGAACTATGCTTAAGTCTTGCTGACATATGCAGAAAAGGGGGTTCTGGGGTGTAACCATGGCCAGATACTGAACGCACCACAGCTGACTCCTTATACTGAGTGGGGCTGAAGCACATCATTCTTTAAATCTCTCCACGTCCTCGCCATTCATTACAGTACGCTTCCTCTCTCCCCCCTCGCACTATTTTCTTGCTCCCCATAAAAGTGTTAAATAACTCCAAACAAGTAGATGAAATCTCCCATTCTATGTCTTTTAAGTCTCTGCTATCTTGTTTATAGTGGACGTATCTCATGTGTTGAGTGCTTTCTCTTACTAGCACAGCAACAACCTGCAGTCTTTACACTAATAAACCCAGACTGCAAGCCTGCAGTGGGGAGTGAGGGAGCGGCACATGCAGCAGCAGCAGCAGCCCCTGCCTTGGCAGAGCTGATTTCACTGCAGACCTCCTGACTGAACTTGTAGGCTTGGGAGCAGCCAAGAGGAAAAGACAACCAGACTCAAGCAAAAGGAGTTGCAAAAATGTTCAGTGGGAGGCAGTGGAAGTTTGCATCTTAGGAGTGGCTATTGCGAGTTGGGTTTGCAAACAGTTGGCACTGTCAGGCTGTAGGCTGCAGCAGCTGAGCACGGAGCTGTAGCCCTGGAAAGAAGGAGAGTTGAGCAGGAGCTGCAACCCTGCAAGTAAAGCAAGCTGAGCTGGTGAGCAAGCAGGTGGGTCTATGCACCGTGGGTTAGGAATGGCAAAACCCAGCCATGTGTACACATCAACCAGGATACCAGCACACAGCTTGGTAACAAGTAGCAGTGGGGGTGGGGCTGTGATAAGCTGCTGATACATAAAAAACAACTGCACCCTCCACTACATCTTAATGTTCAGGAGAATGTTACAGTATTTTTTTGAATCATAGATGCTATACATTAGCATGTCCTTTTTCACACTCATATCATGGAATGCACAGGCAGAATGGCCATATATAATAAGCTCAAAAGACAACTTACTGAACTGTACAATTAAAAATGGGTGTTAGGTCATGCAAAAGTATTGATGGATTCAATTTATTTTTCCACTGTATTCTTGTTTGCAAGGAGATCTGTTTGGTATAATAATTTACCATGATTCGTGCCTTTCCTTTTCATAGGGCACATTAAAAAAATCAGGCTCGACTGATACAATGCAGGTGAAAAGTTTATCGGGGGAATTTTAATATTTCAAAATGTTTGCTCTTTTTGAATGCCCCTTCAGAAAGTCCAGTTTAATAAACCATTGTCACCCTGCAATGTACCATTATACTTTGCACCCTGTGCATATTGAGAACAGCAGACTAAAAAGTGCTGGAAATGGAGCACTGTACCAGCTGAAAGCTGCTCCACTGCCCGCAAGTCACTGTCTTTCCACTGATGTTCAGGTACAGGTAAATACCACAATTCCTGGCCTTCACCCAGCAGTTTACTTGAATAAACTTTTGTTTCGTACGGTTTCCCACGATCGAGGTAAATCTAGAACCACTTTGTGTAACTGTTCTCTCCCACTTTATTTCCTCAACCCTGAGCATTCTTGCACTCAATTTGTCAAGTATGTAGACTACGAAGTAACAGCCCAATAAAAAACTTACACAGCAGACCTTCACTGCACATATCCTCCTCTCCTGTCATTTATCTCCTGTTACGGAACTTTAGTTTAAGTGAAACCGATCCCCGAACCCTTCATAGATCTTATGTTCATTTATCCTCCTCTTTTATATCCCAGTTTACTAAAAAAATTATGTTTGCAGAAAGTAACAAAAGCTCGAGATGCTAGGACTAACATTATTGCTAAATCTCCAAAAAGTTGTCAATAGTACACCATAGCACTATGTAAAGGCAGTTGTTCACTCCTAGAGTATTTTTCATTTCATAGGCATGCAGAATAAATAACATTTTTATTGTTGCTGTTGGTGGTGTGTTTTTTTTTTTTGTAAAAGTTTATTTCTTATAAGTTCAAGGAAAAGGATAATCCTTTGAGAGCTTAGACTCATTTTCAATGGGGTCCATTACGTATAATACAGTGTCTCGGTACCATAATTTTCTAAATTAATCAGCAACAGTGACATTTCTTTACCCTCTGCTGCCTACATATAAACAGTTTTGCAATTATTATATTGAACAATTTGTTGATCAAGTTCATATTCTATTAAAGTGTGCTATCTTTGAGAATACATGACATTTGTGTGACACATGCATATATACTCTTCAGAGCAATAATGGAAATGAGAAGTGTGTGTGTGTGTGTGTGTGTGTGTGTGCGCCGCATGCGGATGCATGACTAGTCACTACAATCCAATCCACACAATAATTCTATATCCCGTGACAGATTAATGCATTAGGAGCCGTTTTGGCCATGAATAGAGTTTGTCTGACAAGTGTCAGCATCCTGACTCTGGTACATGTAACATTTTTTGTCACATGCACCACGGTGCAAGTACTAGAAAAAGTTGGTTTCTACCTCTAGATACAGGTATCTAAAAACTAGTTCTTGCATTAAAAAAAAAAAAAAACACATACAAACCTTACAGTGCAGGCTACACATTTTCCACGAAAACAGATTTTCTTTAAGATTGAGATCCAAGACTATTCTTCCATCTAGCCAGTAACACAGAACCATTCAGCAGATAAGGATCTCTTGGCCTATCTAGTCTGCCCAGTTTCCCTGCCTACTGTACCACCGCAGACCCTACTCGACCTCCAGTCGTCTCCTCCCCTTGCCTTACTATCAAAGTCCCTCCTATATGTGCTCCATGCATGTTTGAATCCCGTCACCGTTTTGGCACCCATCACCTTCGCTAGAAGACTGTTCTAGGTGTCCACCACCTTCTCTGTGAAGAAATATTTCCTCTGTGCCCCCGCCCCCAACTTCATAGTGTGATTCCTTGTCCTTGAACTTCCTTTTCTATGGAAAATGCTACCTTCCTGTACCTTATTAATATCTGTTAGGTATTTGAATGCTCCTATCATAGCCTTCCTTTCCCTCCTTTCCTTCAGAGAGTACGTATTCAGTTCACTGAGTCTCTCCTCCTACGGCTTCTGATGCAGGTCCTGCACCATTTTGGTAGCCCTCTTTTGTACCGCCTCCAGCTTATCAATGTCCTTCCAGAAGTGGGGCCTCCAGAACTGGACACAGTACTCCAGGAGGGGTATTAACAGTGATCTGTACAGAGGTAATATCACCGTCTTCTTCCTACTGGTGATAACCTTCCCTATGCACTCGAGCATCCTGCTTGCACTCCCCACTGCCTTATCACACTGCTTGGCTATTGATTATCCCCAGGTCCCTTTCCTGTTTGGTGGCTGCCAGTACCTTCCCTCCCACCTGGTACACAGCCCCAGGGTTTCTGTGCCCCCAGTGCATGATTTTGCACTTTTTTGCACTAAAACTCAGCTGCCAAACCCTAGACCATTCTTCCAACTTTTTCAAATCATCCCTCATCCTCACCCCATCCCCCAACCCCCGGTGTGTGTACCCTGTTGTAGATTTTTGTGTCATCCGCAAACAGGCATACTTTCCCTTCTAGTCCTTCCACCTGTCGCTAATAAAGACATTGAAGAGAACCAGGCCTAGTACTTAGCCCTGAGGCACCCCACTGGTCACCTTGCCTTCCCCAGAGTAGACACCATTTACTACCACCCTCTGACTCCTGTGGCTTAGCCAATATTTTACCCAATTTACAACTTTCTGACCCACTCCCAGACAGGCCAGTTTGTTCACCAGTCTTCTATGTGTTACTGTGCTGAAGACCTTACTGAAATCCAGGTAGGCCACATCTACCACTCCTCCTTGAACCACTACCCTGGTCATCCAGTCGACAAACTCGATCAGGTTGGTCTGGCAAGACATCCCCCCGTGAAGTCATGTTGCCTTGGATCCTGTAATCCATTGGTTATAAGGTACTCCACCATATTTTCCTTCAATTGTGTTTCCATTACTTTGCCCACTACCGAAGTCAGGCTGACAGGTCTGTAATTTCCTGCCTCTTTCCTGTTTCCACTTTTGTGAAGTGGGCCACATCTGCTATACTACTACTATAAAGGAGGTGGAAAAACTACTGCAGAATCTTAAATCTTATTCTTCCCCAGGCCCTTATAATATACACCCCAGATTCCTCAAAGAAACTTCCAATACTGTTAGTGGTCCTCTAACTGTCTTGTTCATCGCTTCATTAAATCAAGGTGAAACTATAAAAACTTGGAATAAAGCACACGTTATCCCAATATACAAAAGTGGCAATAGAAAAAGTGTATCGAATTATAGACCCATCAGCCTTACGCCAGTTATAGGTAAACTTTTAGAAAGATTATCACTGACTCGCATTGAAGTACATATCTCACGCAACAATTTGCAAGACCTTACTCAATATGGTTTTTTACATGGTAGATCCTGTTTAACTAATTTAATAAACTTTTTTGAGAATGTTAGTGCAACTCTGGACTCAGGGCTCCCAGTGGATATCATCTTTCTTGATTTTTCTAAAGCTTTTGACAAGGTTTCCCATCACGTTCTGATAAGTCTTATGTATAAACTGAAATTTCATTCCAATATAGTTAACTGGGTTATATTTTGGCTGCAACATAGACGCCAACGAGTCATCATCAGAGGCCACTGCTCTAGCTGGGCGAGAGTTAACAGTGGGGTCCCACAGGGATCTGTACTGGGCCCAGTTCTTTTCAATATATCGATTTCAACAACGCAGATGGACAGTAACATCTGGATGTCCAAATACGCAGATGACTGCAAACTAGGAAGTATTATCAATAGTGAGCAGGATGCAAACAACTTTCAGAATGAACTGAACAATATAGGCTCTTGGGCCACCAATAATAAAATGTACTTTAACAAACAGAAGTGCAAGGTCATGCACCTAGGATACAACTATCTGAAATGTCACTATAATATAAATAACGTGCAACTGACAGAAACAACTCATGAAAAAGATTTAGGCGTTATAATAAATAATAAATTAACCTTTGACACCCACACCCTAGATAAGGTTAAAAAGTGTCAAAGAATAGTTGGCTGTATTTTTAAACATATAAGAAGCAAGGACTCCAGGATAATTCTCCCACTCTATACAAGCCTAGTCAGACCACACTTAGATTATTGCTCCCCTTTTTGTGCACCGGCAACAATTAAAGGAAAAAAACTAACAGAGGGAGTACAAAGGACAGTAACAAAACTTATCCGCTGTGTGAATAACTTAGAATACGAGGACAGGCTAAAAGAATTGGATTTCTACTCTATGGAGTATAGACAATTACGTGGAGATCGCTGCTTAGTATACAAAGCAATCAACGATCCACTGCTGTTGGAAACACTGGGCCTAATGAGGAACACTTCTAAAGTTAATACCAGAACACATAATCTTAAACTAAGAGGCAGTAACTGTTAAACCCGCAAAAGATGCCACTGGTTTACTCAACGAGTGGTGTCTCAGTGGAATGTTCCACCAAGTGAAATAGTCAAGAGTAACACTATGGATCTATTCAAAAGACAATTAGACACCTACATGGGTAGTAAGAAAACATCCTACCACTAATATAACTCAAACTCACCACATTAGTGGCTAGCACTATAAGCGCATTTGCTTCCTGAGCTCGTTTCATCCTATGATCCTATGATCTGCCTTTGTCCAGGTCCTCGGAACCTCCCATGTTTTTTTTTTTTTTGTAACCAGGTAAGGCCCACTACGCACAACTGCCTGTTTTCAGGGGCGACCCGGGAGCACTTTGGAGTTTAAATGACTTGCCCAGAGCCAAACAGTATGCAAGTGAAGGTTGTGGAAATCAAACCCAGGTCTGCTGGATGTACCAAGCTCACTAATCTAACCTCTAGGCAATACTGCCAGTTTCTAATGATAAGATGAACAAAGTTGTCTAATGATAAGTTGAACAGAGTTGTCAAAGGTGCAGCCAGAACCTCTTTGAGCTCCCTCAGTATCCTGGGGGGCACCCCATCAGGTCCCACTGCCTTGTCTACTTTTAATTGTGCTACTACCTTGAGGACTTTCTCCTGTGTAAAAAGTACTTTCAATAGGAGTCGATATTCTCCAGATGCCTGTCTTGGATCATTTATTAAATAATAAACAGCTGGGCTGATAAATACAGTGAAGAAATGCATGCAATAGGTTACTGCTGTACTTACCGGTAACAGACAGACCCACATGGGTAGGGAAATGAGCTTCTGAACTTGCTCCCTGATCAAGTCCACTTCCTGTTATGGAACAAAAATGACTTGGTTAGAGACATTTTCACTTAGAACGTATTTACTCAGAATAACCCAGTTGAGCAGCAACAACTCACTTTTAGTGGGGTCCTGCATCTAAACCTTTTACAACTGAGAGGGTCCAAAGCACTGCAAGGTCATGTGACATTCATAAAACCTTAACAGGATCATAACAAAACAGAACAATTGTTCTGAGATAGTACTTAAACTGAAGAGCATGTCATGAGAAACGCAAGGAAAAGAAAAAGTACAGCACATAAGAAATAATGTACGGGTGACCATACACAACAAGCTTGTGTTTCCATCAAGGGGCTGAGATAACAACATATGGACCTCCGGAGCAAAGCTCGAGAGGTCCATGTTGTTATCTCGACCCTGAGGTGGAAACACAAGACGAGTTGTTTACAGTCACCCACATTTTATTTTTTATAGTACAGTGATCTTTAATCCAGAAATGGTGATCAGCCTTTCTGTTACAGATAAATAAACAACGGATTAATGAGGCGCACTGATGTTCGAGAAGACATGGAGCACCAGTCTAGTTACAAAAAGCCTCCTTTATTAAACTACTGCTAAACAATTTAAATCACTGAAAATTACTTGAAATCAGTGTATTAAAATCCCTGTCTTTGTGTTATAAAGTGCAAGGAGACTTTAATTTTTTTGGAGTATTGCATGATATCCGTTTGCCTTCTTGTGCCCGATCCTTGAGCAAGTATGAACTTTTTAATGTCCAGAATTCTGTCGATGTACTTTCCCATCTCTGCTGTACTGTGCTGTTCCAGGTACAGCAGGACATTGTTCAGGCTCACACAGGCTTCTGAAGCAGACACCGCGTGCGGCGGGGGTCATACTGAGAGTCCTTGTAGCCTCATCCACTTCTGTGGGGGTGTCTTTCTGGTGTACAATGTCCAACATGTCTTCCTCAGTTAGAGGTAGACAAGTTTCTAGTGTGTCCTCCAGAGCAATGAACTGCCATGCTGTCAGTTTCTCAAACATAGAGTCGGGCAGAAGCTCCATGAGGTCAGCAGTGGGTTCCATGGGGTCAGCATACCTCTCAACCTTTTGTCCCCCAAATGTGGAATATTGTCTCTCAAAATGTGGAACAAATGAGCAAAATGTGGAACACTTAACTAAATCTTTACTCCAGAAGCTCAGAACACTGTTAAAATGTTTGCATTTATGTTTAGAAAGTCTGCTATTAATTGAATAATATATATTTTTGCATCACTAAAGATTTCTGCTTTAAAATGTTGACACTGAATGTAGGACAAGCCCTCATAATGTGGAACAGGGAGCGTTTGTGAAGTAAAATGAGGAACGTTCCTCATAATGTGGTATAGTTGAGAGGTATGGGGGTCAGTGTTTTCATGGTTACCAGCTGCACAGTCAGGTATTTCATATTCAGGATGTAACAGAATCTGCACATGCTGCCAGAAGTTCTCAACAGTGATCTCAGTCACTGCCCTCCACAAGATGTGTATGAAGAGCAAAGCCTGATGCACAGAGACTTTCAATTCTTGACCGGACTCAACATATAACATCAAATGCCTACACAGCTCTTTCTTGTAGAAGAATTTAACATTTTTTATAATGCCAGCATCCATTAGTTGGATGTGGTGCTTGGAAGGAGAAAATGTAGTTTGATATGGGAAAGGTTTTTTTTTTTGGGGGGGGGGTGGCACTGTATGGCTGGTTGCATTATCCACCAACACTATAATGTGCCTCTGTTGCAGTCTCATGCTTCAGCTGAAGCCAGTTATCCACTCCTTAAATTCGTCCTCAGTCATCCATGCCTTGCTGTGCACTCAGCATCTGGCATAAAGCTCAGGGTCAAAACCACTGCCGAAAAACCTCGGCTTCTTTGCTTTCCCAATTACAAAAGGCTTCACTTTATGTGGCCCATCAGCATTTGAACATAGTGTAACAGTGAGTCTGTCTTTCGATTTTTTTGTGCCACACACAGGGGCTGATGATAATGTGGCTGTTGGATCTAGCCTGTAAAACAGGCCAGTCTCGTTAAGATTATAAATGTCTCTGGGGCTATAACCACTCAGAAGCTCCTTCTGCCGTCGCCTTTCGCACCTGTGGCGCGGTATGGCGTTTCAGCACAGATTTGAAAATTTTCACCTAAGGGGTTTATGAGGTGGGGTCATAAGAAGATTATGTTGAAAGTTTGGGGTCAAAATATTAAATAAACAAAGAATTTATTAAATAACGTTGCTTGCAGGGATGTCTGTTACACCACTGGGGGAACACGTTACCTTACCGTTATAGTGAGCCCAGTTCAGGTGTGAACTCAGTAAGCCAGTTTACATGGACAAGGCTGATGGGGAAAGTGTTGCAATGGACAGAGCAGTGTTTTATCACAGACGCCACACTCTGTGGTGGGTCAGGGAACCTCACCCACAAGATACTGACATTTCTGCTGGGGTCTTCCGGGCCCATGCACTGGGCCTGAACTATCTCCAATATTGCAATTATCTCCTTTTGTGCAGGTCCAAATGAGGATACAATTCCACTATTACAAAAAGAAGTGGAATTCTCTGCAAAAAAACTATATTAATGCAGACATTAGGGTTGTAGAACGCAAAGCACAAAAAGAAGGGAAATGAAAAACATTAGGGATCTGGGGCTCCGGAATATTGGCGAATCAGTGGTGGGGTCTTACTTGGGGTTGTCAGCACTAATGCCCACCCTCTCCCCCCAGCTCGTAGCCTGCTATCCGAAGCACAAGATACAGCTCCAACCTAGTGCCTCATAGTGATACAGTATGGCCAACATAATCTGTCGGAGCTTTCTTCACGCAGGGCCCTATGGCCCTGCATGAAGACATCACATTTGACCTCGTCTGATCAGGGGAAGGGGTGGGCATTATAGTTGACAACCCCAAGTAAGACCCCATCACTGATTCACCAATACTCTGGAGCCCCAAATCCCTAATGTTTTTCACTTCCCTTCTTTTTGTGCTTTGTGTTCTACAACCCTAATGTCTGCAGTAATGTAGTTTTTTGCAAAAAATTATGTATTATATATACACGTGTGTGTGTGTGTGTGTGTGTGTGTGTGTGTGTGTGTGTATATATATATATATATATATATATATATAATAGAGACAAAAAACTCTGTTTAATGCATCAGTTAGGGTTGTTCCTCAGCGACAAAAGCGAGGAAATTCGGTGTTAGGTTGAAACTCCCTTGGACCCCTCAGCCACCCCCCAACCAGCATCAGGGTGCGGTTGGGGTCGTTAGCTAACTCTCACCCATCACATGTGTAAAGAAGCTGAGGAATAGGAGAATGGGGTGAGAGTTAGGACCGGCCAGACAGCGTTGCACCCAATGCTGGTTGGGGGTAGGCTGGAAGGGTCAAGGATTTCACCCTAACACCGATTCCTCGCTTCGCTGGAACAACCCTAACTGATGCATTAAATGGAGTTTTTGCCTCTAATTCTCTTTTTTTTGAGAATGATTACGAGAAATAGTGAATGTAATATAGCGGGGGGAGCGCGGGGCCCGATGTCGTGTGACACAGTAACAGGAACAGCAACGCAAACAGAAGCATGAACAGTGGTGCACATGGTAACGTAAATGTAAATGGTAAAGGAAATGGTAATAGAAACGCAGACGCAAAGTGTCGAGCGAACAATGATGCAAACAGATATTGAAGCACATACGAAAACGCAACTGGTAATGCAAACAGTGATGGCAGCGATGTTTTAAATGTAAATGTTAAGTGTCACAGCAAAAAGAACGTGAAAGGGAACAGAAACGGAAACGCGAATGCAAGCACACACATAAATGCAAACCGTAATGCGCAGAGGCACAGTACCGCAATTGTAAATGCAAATGGTAAAGTTAACATGAAGAATAACACCAAAGGAAAGAGAAACGGAAACAGAAGCGCGTGCAGAAACGCAAACCAAAATGCGCACGGGCACAGTACCACAATAGTAAACACAACTGAGAACGGTAACAGCAACAATAACAGCAAAGGAAACAGAAGCGTAAAAGGAAATGCAAGTGCATATGGAAACGCAAACTGTAATGCGCACGGGCACAGTAACGCAACTGCAAATGCAAATGGTAACAGTAACAGCAAGGAAGACACAAAACGAAAGAGAAACGGAAACACAAACAAAAGGGCTGCCGGAAACGCAAATGGCAATGCGCATGGTGACACAAACAGAAACATTAGTGGAAACGTAAATGGTAACAGTAACGAAAACACAAGCGCGAATGACAACGCAAAGGGTAACGCACACGGTGGCGTACATGGGAACGGTAACGCAAATGGGGACATAAACGCAAGTGGAAACAGTAACTGTAACAGTAATGGAAGTGCATACCCTGTTTTTGCCAAACAGGTGCATACAGAAAACAGTGTACAAAGAATGTATGCATTATAATGGGATTGAAGCTTAAGACGAGCATTGAAGTACTTAATTGCTAATATCTCAGCAACCGCAAGACGAGAAAAAATTTAAATTTCACAAAAATCTTGATTTTCCTGGCTAGATTTTTGCTATTACCGAATTGCAACAAAAAATCTGTATCTCGTATCATTTTCGAGATACGAACCCCAAAAGCGCGGCGTACACCACCATGTTAGTCTAGGGGGAAAAAAAGTCAACTTCCGAGTACCGTAACTTGCCATCAGTGCAATATTTTTTCACCAAACCACCAAAATGCACATCTGTGAGACGTTGGCTGCCTTCCCTCCAAATTTGAGCCTAAAAGACTAAACCGTTCTTTTGCACCAGGGTGGCAAAGAACTCCTGTCATTTTGGCCATAGTCTGGAAAAGCAGTGTCGCAATTTGCTAAAGGTTTCGCAAAATTTTGCGAAACTGTCGCAAGTGCGACACTACTTTGCGACACTACTTTTTCCAGAAACTTGACAAACATACTTCTAGGGTGTTTAACCCCAAAATAAAGACATGTCTAGCAACCTCAGGGTCCGACTAGGTGAACACAAAAAGCATTGTGCCCCTAGAGGTTACCAAATTTAAATACCAAGCATTTTTCTGATCACCAACTGAAAACAAAATGGTAGATTTGCGAAAGGAAAAGGGCCATTTGCAAAAGTAAAAACTGCATTTGCGACACTTTCGAACTTTTTGTTAACTTTTCCCATTGACTTATAATGGGAACTTGTTTTTTGAATCGTTCAATATTTTTTCACGAAATCTTCAGAAGGCACATCGGGAACCCCGGCCGCATGTTCCCTGAAGTTTGTGGACTGGTCTTGAAAACTGCACGACCTGTAGGTGTGAGCAAAGAATTCAAAAAAACATAATTATGCGATTCGGATGTTGCTTTAACTCCACAACCATACATCTGACTAGTACAAGAAAGTTGGCAGATCCCAAGATCTACCATGCCCAATTGTGCATACCAAATTTCAGGCAAATCTGTTGAATGGTAACAAAGTTATTAAGGTGCAAAGTTTGACCCTTTAACCTTAAAAGTGCTACTCAACCCTAACTATGGTAGCACTACTGTGCTACCATAATATATATATTTATGTAATAGGGGTGGCTGATAAACACTGCAGATAAAAACATGTATTCTCACAGGAGTGAGATAAATGTTGCTGAAGTAGGAACTGTGGTAGATATTTACATTTACACACACAGTTCCTACATCAGCAAGTGATATTCTCACTGTAGCTACGCCAGTACAACACTGCCCTTACTAGACTACCTTTCTATTTCAAAACATAGCACTTACAAAACATACCCCACAAAACGTTCACACCACAACTGTAATCAACAGAAACACAAACCACAGAATCTCTACAAAAAAAAAATGCACATTCCACTCAACAAAACGTCAGCTCTCAATAAATAATAGCTGAGCTGAACCCAGCATTAAACCTCTGCCACAAACTAAACACTAAAACTATATGCCACATTCCCACACTATGCATATCTCTTGCAGGACTTCCCACAATGTGCAAACTCTATTTCTTAGTACTACCTCATTCCTTATTGTAGATCCATTTAGAAAATGCCGTCCATGAAAGCGAAACTGAACCAGCCGCACCGTCGATAACACGCGCAATGCACTCCGAAATAAAACTGGGACCCAGGACAGTACAGAGCATACACGATCCCAAATGAACATCACAGAAGGCACAAATGAATGGTAAACCAGTAAAATAAAAAGAAATTTAAACCACACCGTACAGAAAAACGCCAAACAAACTCCCGCCCACTCAGCGCATCCAACCAATCATACCACACACAGAAACAAAACTCAACCAATCAGCAACTACAACCCAAAATACCACCCAATGACAAAACAGAACTACTTCTCATTCATACTGCCAACCAATCACATACCAACAGTCACTCCCATTCACAAAACAAAGCACACTCCCACAGAACAAACCATACTAAACTGACTACAAAGACAAATAAAACTAGCATATATGTGTGTGCCCTATTACATAAATCGAACGCATGATGTGCAGATTGTAGGATATGGAAAATATTCCCACTCCTGCATCATGAGGCACTTCGGCACTCGTGAGATATCTATGCTTCACTCTGCAGGAGTGGAAATATTTTCCATATCCACTCCTGCCCATCATATATCCCCTATTTTTATATATATATATATATATATATATACATACACACACACACACACACACACACACACACACACACATACACATACACATACACACACACACGCGCATGTGTGGGGAATGTGCTGATTTAATATAAGATATCAGGAATATCTTCATGAGTTTTATTTGACCGCTGACCTTACGAATGGTGAAGCTATGGGTGAGGTCAACAGAGTCAAGTATAACAGCTGAAGACAGTTCTCATAATCTCTATTAAGGCAGCATGCTGTATACAACACTGTGTTGTATTTCATCCACATCAAAGCCCAAGCAGCATTTCACAATTTTTGGCAAGAGGCAATGCCATTTATAATGGTCAGTACAATTGGTTAATGTGAGTATGATGTCTTTAACTGGTGAAATAATGATACAGTCTCAGTGTGACAGCAACTAATGGCATCTCCTGAATGTGACATGATTAACTAGCGATATCGTAGAAAAACAGAATTTGTCAGCAGAGAAGGATTGCTTGGTCCACCCAATCTTCCCAGATGTTCCATGCCTAATCTGTCTCCAAAGACTTTAACTGGTCTCCTCTCTGCCTCTTTTCTAATATACCCCTATGTTTATCCCAAGCATGCTTGAAGCCCCCATTGTTTTTGTCTCCACTACTTCCACTGGCAGTCTGTTCTAGGTGTCCACCACTCTTTCAGTGAAAAAGCATTTCCTCACATCTCTCTTAACCCCCCCCCCAGCTTCATTGCATGCCCCCGGTCCTGGTGCATTTACTCATTTGAAAAAAACTCTGCTCCTGCATCCTGTTCACCCCCGTGAGGTACTTGTGGTCTTTATCATGTCCCCTTTTGCTCTGCTCTCTTCTAGGGTGTACATGTTGAGATCCCTCAGCTTCTCATGCAACCCCTGCACCATTTCTTTTGCCCTGCTCTGAACTGCCTCCAACCTGTCCATGTCCTTCCTGGGATGCAGCCTTCATAACTGTACACAGTACTCCAGGTGTGGCCTCACAAGCGAGTGATACAGTGGCAACACCACCTCCCTGGAAATACCCCTCCCTATGCACCCCAGCATCCCACTAGTCCTACCCACTGCTTTGTCACATTGCCCTGCCACTTTCAGGTCATCAGATATGACAACCACCAAAGTCCCTTTCCTGTTTAGTGACTGTTAGTACCTCTCCCCCTATCCTATATATATAACTCTTTGGTTCATATGCCCTAGCTGCATGATTTTGCACTTTTTTTTGCATTGAACCCTAACTGCCATGCTCCTGATCATTCCTTGAGTTTCCCAAGAGCCTTGCACATTCTTTCTTTACCTTCTTCTGGATGTCCACCCTATTGCTGACTTTGGTATCATCTGCAAAAACACAGAAACACAGACAATGACAGCAAGAAAAGACCGCCAGCCCATCTAGTCCGTCTATATTACCTTATCATACCCCAGGACCTATTATCTCTGTGGGGTCTACTCTTACTCTATTACCCCTTTTGTTGTCTGTTTCCACCTTCCTCATTCTGCTGAGTAATTACTATACCCTTAGTAGAGTTCTACTCCAGATGTGTTTGAAGCGGTCAATGGTGCAGGCACCCGCCACCTCTGCCTGCAGACCATTCCATGGCTCAACCACTTTTTCTGTAAAGTATTTCCTCAAATCCTTCTTAAATCTTCCCCCATTAACTTCCACTCATGGCCCCATGTCCTAGCTTCTCTGTTCCTGGTAAATATCTCTTCACAGTTCACCTTGTTTATTCTTTTCAAGAACTTGAAGGTCTCAGTCACATCTCCCCCAATCTGGTTTTGAGTGAAGACATGTTCGGCGCCTTTAGCTGATTCTCGCAGGATCTGAATCATCATGGCCATCCTGAGCTGTACTGTCTCCAGCCTGTCCTTGTCCTTTGTTTAGGTGGGAACTCCAGAACTGGGCACAGTACTCCAGGTGTGGTCTTATCAGTGACCTATACAGAAGTAACAGTAACTCTTGCTTCCTCTTGTCGAACCCTCTCCCAATGTACCCCAGCATCCTGTTAGCCTTCATGAAAGCCTTGTTACTGGCTGTTTTTTTGTTTTAATCTTGGTCTTTCTCACCCTCCCGACTGGCCCCCTTCTAGGACCCTTTCCTTTGATGTTGTGTTCAGCAGAACCCCTCCCAACCAATACTCTGTTCTGGGGGTTTTGTTCCCTAAGTGCATCTCACTGCATTTCTTGGCAATGAACTGCAGTTGCCAGACTTTGAACCAATTTTCTAGTCTTATTCCCTAATCCCCTCCATGTTGTCAACTCTAATACAGTAGGGCGAATGATTTTCCATTTTTAATGGAAAACACCAGTAAAAAAACAAAATGTGTCATTTTTAAACCAGTACTTGGGAGTCAATTTTTCAGGAAAACGCCCACTTTGCAGCAGCTTTTTGGACAAACTCCTCCATTTTAAGCCAAATTTTCATAGAAAACATGCTGATTTGCTCTTAGTTTGGGGGAAGGGGAACAGCTTTTAAAATCTTGCCAAACTGAACTGGCCATTTTTGAAAATGGAAAATCACTAGCTCTACCAGAGTTCAGTGACATCTGCGACACAACCTGCCCTGGATTCCCTCTCCTATGTCGCTGATGAACTTACTGAAGAGGACTGGGCCCAGGACAGATCCTTGTGGTATTCCGCTGGTGACCTCCCTTTTCACTGATCGGGCCCATTCACCACAACTCTCTGCCGCCTCCACTCCAACCAACTCCCTGCCAACTTTACTATTTCCCTAGCTGTACCCAGATCCCCCATCTTCTTCAGCAACATTTGGTGTGGCACCAAGTCGAATGCCTTGCTGAAGTCAAAGTACAGCAAGTCTACTGTATGCCCCTTGTCAACTACCCTGGTTACCCAGTCAAGGAATACAACAAGGTTGGTCTGACGAGACCTCCTTGCCACAGACTAGTGCTGCTTACTATCTTGAAGCCCACTGTTCTCCAGGTATTCCGCTGGGTCCTCTCTGACCAGTGTCTCCACCAGTTTCCCTGTCACAGAAGTAAGGCTGAAGGGTCTATAGTTTCTCAACTGCTCCTTGTCCCCTCCCTTGTGTAGCAGAACTACGTCCGCTATCCTCCAGTCTTCAGAACCACCCCTTGCTGTTATGAGTTACTGAACTGCCCTGCCAAGTCTTCGGCTAACACCAATGCAGTTCTCTAGCACACCTGGATGCATACCATCCAGCCCCAGGGTCTTGTTTACCTTCAAGGCTGCTAACCCTTTTCTGACTCTTCCGCTAACATACTTCTGCAGTCTCATTTCTGGGAACCATCTATTAGCTGCCCTTATGCTGCTCTCTGTAGTTAATACTAAGCTCAACTAGTCATTCAGCACAGCTGCTATCTGCCAGTGTTCCTCTATTTCCCTGCCCTCCCTCCTTTAGCCCAACAATCACCCCATCTTCCTTTTTTCCCTTATATATCTAAAAACTGTTTTTCCCCTCCCTTGACCTCCTCCACAATATGCAGTTCTGTATCTTCCTTTGTGATCCTGACTGCCCTCTTGGCATCTCTAGGCTTTCTTGATACTTGTCCCATTCCTTATCCCCCTGCTTTATTTGTACCTTATAAGGGCCTTCTTTTTGGCCCTCACTGTCTCCCTGAACTTTTCAGAGAACTAAACGGGTTTCCTATACTTGTTTCTCTTGATAACTGTTCTTGTGCATGTTTTAACTGCCACGAGGATGATGTTTTTTATGACCCCCCCATCTTTCTTCTACTCTTCCAATGTTGTCTACCCCAGCTAACCTGCCCATGACAGGTTTTCCTATTTGGTTGAAACCCACCCTTCTGAATTCTAGCACCTCAGCTTTAGATAAGGGTCTACTGGTGCACAGGGCCAACTCAACCATATAGTATTACGGTCGCTGGTCTACACTTTCTGAGTTGTTGAATACCACATCGAGAATGGTTAATTGACTAGTGGGTTCCCAGACCTGCAGCACAAGCATGCAGTCCTGCAAAGTATCAAGCAGGGCCCTGCTTCTGGCATTCCTGGCTGTTGGCATGGCCAGTTTATGTCTGGCAGGTTGAGATTTCCTACTATTATAACATCCCTTTTTGCTAACCCATTTTACTTCTGCTCCTAGTTCCTTATCTCTTTCCTCTCCTCACTGTAGTGGCCTGTAAACCACCCCCAAGTGAAGTTTTCTACCTGATGACTCTGTGAGCTGTACCCACAATGATTCTTCCTCCCCTTTCCCTCCAATGGATCCAACTTCTACTGCTTCTATTCCCGCCTTGACGTAAATGGCAACCCCTCCACCTCTAACCATCCCTCTGTTATGCTTATGTAAGATATATCCAGGGATCGCCAAGTCCAAGTCATTGTTCTCTTTGACCCAAGTTTCTATAATAGTCACTAGATTCAGCCCAAAGTCTGCCATCAGTACCTAGAGGTTGCTAATTTTATTACTCAGACTCCTGGCATTAAGGCACACCAACCTCCATCTTAAGCTCTCCCCCTCTTGGTTCTTGAATTAACTTCCCCCATCACAATTCTTTGATACCCTAGGTGTCGTGTTTTCCTTTTCTGATGGTCTATTTGGTCTACACTCCCCAGTCCCCTGAACTTGTTCCACTCTGCTACTACTTCTTGTATACCTTGCCCCATCCCTGGGGAAGTCCTGTCTAGGTTCCCCACTTCACCTACCTCAACTGTGAAATCCCTAGCTCAAGCCTCCCCACAGTCAGTTTAACTGTCTGCCAATGTACACGTAGATGTCAAAAATGTAGACATCAAAACAAGTCATACCTTCCCTTCCAGCTCTTCTGTAATGTCACTTAAGAAGACATTGACGAGGACCAGTTTCAGTACTGAGCCACATGGCAAACCACTGGTCAGTCTACCATCATCTGAGTGAGTAACATTAACCATCACTCTTTATCTCCCAGCTGTTAACCAACTATAAGCCAATTCACCACTCTGATCCTACCCCTAGGCTGCTCAGTTTCTTTATGAGCCTCCTGTTAGGCAAAGTGTTGAAGGCCTTCCTAAAGTCCAGATGGGCCACATCCACTGCCCTCCACGATGTATTCCCCCAGTCACCCATTCAAAGAATTCTATCAGATTTGTTTGGTTTGGCATGCCCCCCCCCATGTGAATCCTTGCTTCCTGTGGTCTTGCAGCCCACTAGATTAAAGATACTCTACCAATTTTTCTTTCAGCAGAGTTTCTATTGATTTCCCCACCAATAAAGTGAGACTGGCTAGTCTATAGTGGCTAGCCTCTTCTATGCTGCCACTCTTAAGTAAAGGGACCACATCAGCTCTTCTACCATCCTCCGGAACCATGTCTGTTACCAGTGAACTGTTGAGCAAGGCTGTCAGCGGGGCAGCTAGCAACTCCCCGAGTTCTTTCAATACACCTGGGTGTAGCCCGTCCAGTCCCTTAGCCTAGTCCAATCTTCAAAGCTGCAAGTCTCTTCAAGACTCTTTACTCTGAAAATGGACTTGCGGCCTCCCCCTTCCCCATTCCTGCTACTCCTTGGTGGTCCAATCCGCCCCATCCCCACTATGAAGACTGAGCAGAAGTACCTGTTCAGGATGGCAGCTGTTTATTGGTCCTCCTTTGAGTAGTCTCCCCATCCTGCCCTTCTAATCCTCACACTCCCTTCCCTTTCTTTCCTCTTCTCACTTATGTATCTGAAGACAGTGTTATCTCCTTTAGTGACCCCGTTGGCTGTCCTTTTCTCTGTCTGAGCCTTTGCTACCCTCACTGCCATTACTGCATCCCTCTGTCTTGCTTGGTATTTCTCCCTGTCCTCCTTCCTCTGTATTTCCTTATATCTTCTGAATGCCACCCTTTTTTCCTTCACCACCTTTGCCACTTCCATACAGAACCATAACAGTCTCATTTTGCTTCTGCTTTTATTCACTTCCTACATGCAGAGGTTGGTTGCTTTAACTATGCCCTCCCTTATTTTTCCCCACTGTGGCTCTATCCCGTCCTGGCAATCCCCCCCATGAGGCAGTCTCCCATTTCTTTAAAATTTGCCCTCCTAAAGTTCAGGACCCTCATCCTCATGTGGTCTGCATCGGTTTCTGTCTTTATGTTAAACCACACTGTACGGCGATCACTGGAAACCAGGGGACTGCCCACTGAGAATTCTGCAATGCTGTCCCTCTTTGTAAGCACCAGGTCCAGCACTAACCCACCCAAGTGGGTTCTTTGACTAGCTGCCTTAGAAATATTTTGACTGTGACATCATTAAGTGATATTTTTGGATTGTGACATCATTAACAAGTGATATATAAGGGATATGCGATGGGGACCTTGTTGTGTAAATGGTTTATCTTCACACGAGCAGTTTGAGCTCGGGTAACCTCACGAGTGGCATAAGCCACGAGTGATGTGCCTGAGGTCACACTGCTCGAGTGAAATAAACCGACCTGGCAAACCCATCATCTTCCATTTATGCAACCTGCTGGGACCTTGTGTGAAAACACTTCCTGACTCAGGGCGAGCTACCTGTGTCGTGGAAAACTGCCCACATCCTACCCTTATTCAAGTCTGGGGATCCAAGTGATCTTAACAATTACCTGCCTATTTCTACACTATTCGTCCTCTCTAAATTACTTGAAAAAAAATGTCAACATCCAACTTAGAGAACATCTGGATTCACAAAAGTTGCTAAACCCGGCTCAGTCCGGCTTCAGAGCCAAACACAGCACATTATTGGCTCTTGCAAAAGTAACTACAGATTGGCAAATGGCCTTGGATTCCAAGAAGCATGTATTTGTGCTCTTCCTTGATCTAAGTAAGGCTTTCGACACTGTGGATCATACCATCATGCTTTCTGCACTGAATAATACTGGACTTGATAGTTCTGCCATCAAATGGTTTACCAGCTACCTAACCAATAGGCTACAACAAGTCAAAGTTATAGGTGATTTGTCCCCACAAAAATCCCTCTTACAAGGAGTCCCCCAAGGCTTCATCCTGGGCCCTATCCTTTTTGCAATATACATCAATAATCGGGACTCACAGCTGGGCACAGCCAATGTGCACTTATTTGCAGATGATACTGTACTATACACCACAAATTCATCTTTGGAATTGGCCCATGAGTATTTACAGCAAGACTTCACCACCCTCCAATACAACGTCATCACTCATAAACTCCTCCTCAATGCTAAAAAGACTAAAGCAATGATTCTCTCCCCAAAGTCCACTTCCGGAGTTACATATATCCCACAGATCCGAACACTTTTAGACGAAACCCTTGAAGTAGTAGATATCTTTAAATACTTAGGGTTCTGGCTGGACAATAAACTTAACTTTCAGTGCCACTTAAATGAAATTTCAAAGAAACTAAGACTGCGATTAGGTTTATTCTGTCGCATTAAACATCTACTTACGTAAGAAGCTAGACGGCGACTAGTACAATCCACATTCCTCCCTGTATTGAACTACGCTGACTTTCTCTACAGTCACTGCCCCTCAACGACGCTTAACAAACTTGACACTTTGCCACCAGGCCTTAAGATTTATCCATAATCTACCCCGTGGTGCACATCACTGTCTTCTATACCAGGTGTCGGGATAGACCTCGCTCTCAACTAGGAGAAAAAGGAATGCTCGCCTCTGGTTCCATAGAGCATTATCTGATAACTTCCCTGCTTACATCTCGCACCTCTTCAAACGGGCCAAGGGTTCCTATGGCCTGAGATGCTTCTCCATAATTTGTTTTCAGATTTCTAGAGTGAAAACAAACTACGGCTCTGCAGCAATCAACTCCTCACTTCCTTTACTCTGGAACACTATGCAAAGCTCATTAAAACTATCCTCACTACCAAGCATGTTCACATTCAAAGCTCTAATAACGGATTATCTGAAGGAATCATATAGTTGTTTTAGACATCTATGATTCCTAAGCCACTGGTGCCGCTCCCTAATCCCACGCCTAAGTATCTCATCCACCACATGTTCCAAGCAGCGGAAACCATGCACCCACTTGACTAGCTCCCTTAATCCTGATTATCCCGGTCTATTCCCTACCACTAGCTCTTTCTGGCCTCCCTTTTGGCTGCCTACTCTTTCACCCCCATTACTACCTTACTCCATTAATACCGCCTTATTTATTATCATTCAGGTGTGAGCTCTTACCTAGCTGAGACTATCTGGGATTGTCATCTATCCTCACTTCTATAAGTTTACTATGACGTACCATTGCATGTTAATTATGCTGACCGGCATATATAATGCTATACTGATTGTCACTTACACCAGATTTTTTTTTTTTTTTTTTTTTTACATCGCTGTCCATCGTAACTTTAATTTATGAATTGTACTGTATTGTATTAACTGTACTGTATTGTATTAATGTCCAGGACCACTTTGAAAATGAGTTTTGCTCAATGGTGTTAATGCCTGGTTAAATAAAGTTGATTGAAGATGTTTTCTGATTTTTTATTTAGAAGACTTTAAGGGTTTCTTTGGTGAAAACACAGTATTGAGCCTTATGCGAGGATAGTAATCAAGGGCGTTGCTAAGGACATGGCGTGATGATGCCACGTCAACATGCCAGTGTGGCTGCTGATTGGTGCAGCAGGTGGCCTTTCAACATAAAAAAAAAAAAATGGTGATGGTAGTTAGCGAGAGCATAGCATGTCCTGTACGGGGGTTATGCTTGCCCGTGAAGTGGTGGACAAAACTTCTGCCAAAAGTCCAACACTGACGTGCAGTTCAGAATCCAAGAAACACAGACATTCACTGGCCACACAGTCAAAAAACTCTTCAATGTAACGTTCTTTTATTAATTTCTTGCACAGGCCCTTTAACCGATGTTTCACCTACAAGGCTTCCTCAGGGAGTCTGGGCCTGTTACCAACTCAGACAGCAGAATGGTATAATTCTATAGAGTATTCCATGTGTAGATACTGCTGTAATTACTACTGGTCATTTCAACCTGTATAACCGTCTTTTCTAAGGCTTCTGCTACTCTTGTAATTCAGCTAACCATCAACTTCTATACTTACTTTCTTAATCATTCACAAGCTTACATAGATTTAATGTTTTTAGTTATATTCACTGCTGCTCATTTCAGCCCGATTAACCTTATTTTCTAAAGCTTCAGCTACTCTGTGCAGAGTGGCATATTCTACCTGGCAGCAGTCGCCCCATACTGTTTACTTTTTCAGTTTATTACTGCACTTGGGGGTTCTGTTAGTGAGGAGGCAGGAGTGACTGTTGGTCTGCGAGCGGTTGGGCTGCTGCGCAGATGGAGTTGACCAGGGTAGGAAACGGAGAGCCACTACAAGTGCAGTTTCAGTTTTCGGGAGTTATTTTACTGTACCGAGAGAGGCAGAGCATGTGGAGAGAATTTGGGCCTGCTGGAAACAGAACAACAATGGGGGCAGCTCTTGGGAGGAAGTGGATGTCCTCAGTGTACTGCAGAGGTTAGTGCAGGTATGAATGTGGAGAAAATGTTTCTCGTCGAACAGCCTGTGTGTTTAAAAAACAAAAAATAAATGCTTATCGGAGAACAGTCTGTGAATTTTTTTTTTTTATGTGAACTTTAAGTATTATAAAAAGGAATACCATTCTGTGTTGTGAATCCTGGTGGTCAGAAGTAAGGAGGGAAGCAGTGCCAGTGGGTAGGCTACAGGGGGGTAGGGGACCCGGCGACGATGTGGCCTGTACCTCTGCAGACAGAAGTACTCATGCACGCTGTATGAGGTACCTCACTAGATAACATGATCCACTACTGCAGGGTTTTTCAACCAGGGTCCATGGCCCCCAAGGGGCCCTGAGCAATGCATACGGGGTCCATGGAGAAAGCAGGAAAAATTTTGGTGAAGCAGAATACTACAAAACGCATCCTTCTTTCCGGTGAAGTGCAAAGCGAGGTGAAGCATCATTATGCACTTGACTACGCTGCCTCCAGACTTAGAGCACCAGCTCAGAGTAGCAAGTATCCCCAAGATGGCTTCAGGATGTTCACCCACGGCTTAATCAAACTGATCTTCCTGTCTACCAAGACAAGGTGAGTGCACAGGGGATGTGGATGGGGGCTCCAAGTCTGCACTCAGTTCCCTCTGTTTCTGTTTTAATAACCAGGTTGCTCATTCCATGAAGTTCTGGCTCCATCTTGTGGTCAAAAGCGGCTCTGCAGGTGTGGCAAGAATTTGTTTTGTAGGCTTTCAGGAGACTAATTCGCTAGGAAGTAATCAGACTTTTCAAAGTAGCCCGGGGACTTCAGTGGATATATGTAACATTACCGGGGGGGGGGGGGTGGATGCCAGTGACTGCTATGATTGCCCCAAAGTGAGGAAGAGTCCTGGCTGAGCCCACCCCAAGCACTGTGTGTATCCCTCATTATTTTGGTGTCAGCAAGATGAGGGACATCCAGCAGAGCTGCTGTTTGTTTGGGTTCTAATTTCACACAAGGCATGTCTCTATTGGCATTCATTCAGTTTTTTCATTTTGCTTTAAAATAAGTTGTATGATAGCATTAAAATTAAAAACAAGTATAAAGCATTTATTATATAGGACAGAAACTTAGCCTCCCCCTTCCCCTGCACCCTCTGTCCGCCGTTGCAAGTCAGGGGTCCCTGGTTCTAGTGGCTTTTGCTCTACGGAGGGGTCCGCGCACATAAAAAGGTTGAAAACCCTAGTGCTACTGTATGATTTTTCTTTATGCAGCTGCATAACTGCCACCTCCTTGAACAATTTCTACATCCGCTGCTGAAATCATGATGCCCACACTGCAACAGTATTTCTGTTTGCATGTGGGGCCTGCCCTTCTGGAACCAGAAGTCGATGTGTATGTCATACACCTGTGGCTGAAGAGGCAAAGACACCTCAGGGGCCTATGCTTCTGCAGACAGAAGTAGTGTTGACATTTTGGTATCATGGATTTTGTGGCTCCCACGCTTATGCAGCCAGAGGTCGGTGCGTGTGTCTCACACCTTCGGTTGAATTAGTGCAAGCCCATCAAGTGTATGTATGTATGTCTTACAACATGCATGAGTACCTTTGGCTACAGAAGTGATGGCCTCTTACTGACCTGCATTTCTGCAGTCAAAAGAAGTCTTGTAATTTGGGTATCGTGGATTTGTATCTGTGACTGCATGGGCCTACGCTTCCGCACACAGAAGCAGTGTTGTGATTTGAGTATTGTGGATTTCTATCTGCAGTGACAGTCAGTGCGTACGTCCTCCAGTGTGCATGCCACAGATACAAATCCATGAAGGTACAGCATATCAGTGCAAATACATTTGTTTTATCTGGAAGCAGTTGTATGTGGTTTGTCTTGCCTGATGATGGCTGACTGTGGTTGCTTGTGTGGTCTTGTCCTTTTGCTGCTTGAGCTGGTGGGGAGTTAGGGTTGGAAACCCTAATACCACATTTCCCTACGTTTGTGGCATTAAGCTGACTCCTAACTGCACATTAACACAGTTTTTTGCAAAGAATACATATGAATTAAATTTATAACACAGTAGTGTACATAAATGTCCTGCACAGAAAATTAATCCCCCCACCCTTGATTTGAATTAACAACAAAGCCTCCTCTTGGCTGCATTAACATACAGGGTGTGAAAGCCTATTTTGAGTTTCTCCCCTCCTGACTTTATATGAAATAATGACACTGCCTCCCCTGGCTGCTTTACCTCCTGCTAAATTAGTTCCTTAACCCCACAGCACTCACCATGTACCTTGGGCTGTACTAACTGCAATATGTACCTCTATATGAGAAAGCTTACAATTGTAAATAGTCAGACCAATTGCTGTTATTTCTTGTATTTTTTGTCTCTGTACTTGTGCACCAATACCCTGTAACTACCTTTCTGTGTTGTCCTCCTGTCAATACATGGAACCTTTGAAAAATAGCATTTTGCTCAAAGGTTATGTCCGAATGAAGAAATAAATAAAATAAAATGTATTTATACAACAGCTTTTGAGTCCATGCATGTTGCATAAATTGATATACTCTATGCTAAGTAAAATATATTACTTGTTATATGTGTTTTTCACATCTGTTGGTGTTGTTTACATCAATGCATCAACATAGCGAACCCAAGCTTTCTTTCCAAAGTTAGCATATTTTTAATCAACTATCTTTTGAAAGCTCTACACTTAGAACTTTGCTGAGACACCATTAGGGCTACCAGCTGAGTAAATACGATATGGCATTATATCGGATACAGAGCCAGGCAGCTATAAGGGTAGGCTAGCAAGACTGCTGGGTCTATCTGCTGGCAAGTTCTGTGTTTCTGTGTATGTAATTTTCCTGATGTATGGAGTAAAACGGTAGACATAAAGTTGGGTGAAAGTACTGCTCTGGCAGCTACCAAAAAGTCTAAAATGTAAAAACAACAACACTATAGTTACAATACAGAGACATCTGCACTGTAATTATAGCAAAGAGACAACAGCACTGTGGTTAGAATGTAGAGTTCACAGTACTGCAGTTATAGAGAAAACAGTACGGTGGGTGTAATTAAGCAATAAGGCATGACAGGGTGTGTGTTATTGTGTAATAACGTCACTTCTGGGGTGGGTTGAAACACGAGGCAAAGCCGATTGCTTCCACCACCCCAGGAGTGACGTTATTACACAATAACACACATCCCTGGAGCACCTTATTGCTATTATACAATGGCCCATTTGTTAATTTAAAAAGTACAACAAAAAAATACATTTAAACATATATTTTCTTTCATTTCTGTGGGTGTAGGTGTATCTTTAAAAAAAAAAAAGTTCTGAATATTTCTTCCACCACAAGGTGCAGCTCCTGCCAGAATCATCTTGCTCACTGAGTCCCCCAAGATTTCTCTTGTTTCTGCTGTATGGCACTATCAGCACTCTCTCTCTCTCTCTGCCCTGACAAGTACCTGTCAAGCATAATTTTTATTCCTACCTCGTGCATGCAAAATAAATCTAGTTGCCTCTAGACTGTTAACCTGCATGGTATCCTCTAGTCTCGTGGTGGGGAAACCTGTAAGGCAATTCTCTGGTCTCTTGGTGGCAAACTAGACACGTGCCAGAAAGGTGGCACTGTACCTATTGTTCTGTTTACTTGCCTGCCCAAACCTATGTCTGACGTCTCCCATATGATTAATACTAGCGCTATGGCTCTACTAGTTAGCTGTCTTCATCACATAATAATACACTAGTTGTTCTTGAGATAAGTGCCAGTAAGTTACAAATAATCTATTTCCCGCCATTTGCCAGGCTACTAAATACCCGTTTGGCACTGTCCTGTGTCCATTGGTGACCTATGGCGGAAATCCCCTTCCTGTCTCAGCCGGACAACCGTACTGAAGCAATCATGGGACTTCCTGAGCTCCCATCAAAGCTAGTCCTGTGCCAGTTACTCCTGGGAACTATCGCCACTGTGATCCTTACTGCGTCATGGATCCCCTTGATCACAAGGGCGGGTGACCCCTTGAAAAGAGACCCCTGGTGTACGCGTGTCCAGCTGGCAGAGTCTGACTTCACCTTCTCAAACATTCTAGCAGATGGCTCACCCCTGACCGGGGTCCTCGGTGGTCTTAACCTGAGGAGCCTTCTGAGACCTGCCCGAAAGGTCAGGCGTTATGACCGGAAGTCACAGAACAAGGATAGATCTCCCCCATTAAGACATCTATTCTGCCTCCTGCTGGTGACCCTTGTGCTAGCAGAGGACATAGAACTAAACCCAGGACCATCACTCCAGTCCACACCTACACTAGTGGGCTGGTCGGCGGTAAAAGGGCTGAAGGTAGCCCATCTTAATATCAGAAGTCTGCTGCCAAACCTTATGGAACTTCGTGTCTGGGTAACCTGTCATAGTCCAGACATTCTTGGCATTAAAGAAACCTGGCTGAAACCTTCCACCCCAAACTCTGTATGTGCCTTCCCTGGTTATGACCTCATCCATCGTGATCGTCTGGGAAGAAAGAGAGGTGGTGGTATCCTGGTCTACTACAGGAGTCATCTTAACCTATCTGCCCTACCTCACCAACAGACAGTGCAGTCCCCCTGTGAGACACTGCACACGGTGCTGTTACTAGGGATGACAAAAAAGATACACACTGTATACACCTACAATCCTCCAAAGGGAGGCATAGAGGGACTGACTGGCTTCCTTGGCACAGTTGGTGCAGTAACACGGCAGAATGAGCTAATCATTCTGGGTGACCTCAACCTCAATTGGCTGGGTGGCAACACCAAAGCCTTTGAACCGTCACTTGCCAGTCTCTCACTGACACAGCCTGTCAAGGATCCTACCAGATGCTCTACAAATGGTGGTAAGAGCTCCCTCCTGGACTGATCTTGACAAATAGACCTGATAGGATCAGCTCATCTGGTATCCTACCTGACTCTATCTCTGATCACTCCCCAGTGTACTGTGTCTGGCGGATCCCATTTCTGAAAATACCCCATAAAATTATCCAGATCAGAGACTACTCTAGGTTTGATCTGTCCTCCTTTCAAAATGATATCAAGTACACTGACTGGTCGGCAGTATGGAATGCTTATGAGTCCACATCTGCTGTCAGTCACTTCCTCATCTCGTTAAGGGCCCTGTAGGAGAAACATGCCCCCCTCATCAGATGGAAGGTGAGGGGAATGGCTACTAAATGGCTTCATGGTAGTCTCCTGGCCCTCCTCAACACCAGAGATAAGTGCTGGGCCAAGTTTAAGGCCACGGCTGACCAGGCTATCTTTCAGAGATACAAGAAACTCAGAAATGAGTGCAAAAAGAACATAAGGATAGCCAAGGTGAGTTCTGCAAATCTCATGCATTGAACTCGGCTAGGGATCCAAAGAGGTTCTGGAAGAATATTAAACACGCTGTGAGTGGTACAGAGCTGAGTCCACTGATATGATAATTGAAGGTTCCAGCTGCAACAACTCGGAAACCATTGCCAACTCCTTCAATCATTATTTTTCTGATCTGTCCGAGTATACCTCGACATTCCCCAATGGTGGTGGTCTCAGCGGCAACCAGCCCATAGCACCATCATCACCCTGCCCGCCCTTTCTGTTCAGAGCAGTGGTGGCTCAAGAGGTGCAGGAACTGCAAGCTGGACTCTCACCCTTCTCAAGTGCTGGCCAAGATGGCTTGGAACCAAAGCTCCTCAGTCTCGGTGCCCCCTGGCTTGCCCCTCTGGTGGCACACATCTTCAATCTGTCCCTGTCAACTGGAGTTATCCCAGACACATGGAAGGTTGCCAGGGTAGTCCCAATCCTTAAACAGGGGAACCCTAAACTGTTAGAGAACTATCGCTCCATATCCATCCTATCCACGGTAAGCAAACTTCTGGAGAAAGTTGTGGCAGAGCAACTCTCAGAGTACTTACAGGCATATGACATAATGTCTCCTGTACGGCATGGATTCAGGAAGGGGCATGGTACCTCCTCAGCCCTAGTTACTGTTTCATCGTTGATTAGGGAGGCCATGGACCAAGGCAAACTCTCGGGGGCTATCTTTATAGACCTCTCGAAGGCGTTTGACCTGGTCAACCATGCCATGCTACCAACACAGCTTAGATCAACTGGACCATCCACTGCCGTTCTCAGTTGGTTCTCCAACTACCTACATGGTAGAACGCAGTGGGTTAAATATGGCAAAGAGCTCTTGGGTCTCATCCCAGTAACAATGGGGATCCCCCAAGGCTCCGTCCTTGGACCAATGCTCTTCTCCATTTTCATTAATAATCTACCCACAACTGCTGCTCACTGTAAACCAGTCCTCTATGCAGATGATCTGGTCATCTTGTCTCACTCCTCAGAGGTGGGGGTCATTAACAACCACCTGAGTGAAGACCTAAGAAACATTCAGACACGGATCCTGAACCATAAGCTAGTCCTTAATCTAAAAAAAACCCAGGCCATGCTCTTTGGGTCCCGGGCTAAGATTAAGGCCTCTCCTGTGCCGTTCTGTGTTTCCGGTAAGGGAGACTTCCCGATCCCAATCACGGACAATTTCAATACCTTGGTGTAACATTGGACCCACAGCTTGACTTTGGCCACCATATCCAGAAGACATGCAAAACTGTCAACTGCAAACTGGGTCTGGCTTACAGAGCAAAAAATAACCTCACGCCGGCTGCACGTATTGCTCTTGCTAGAGGTATGCTTTTCCCCTCACTATGTTATGGGCTCCTGTTGTTTGCCAGCACCACTAAGGCCCATCTCTAGGTGGTCGACAGCCTACAACAATGTTCGCCGCGTCAGTCTAGCGGACCCCTGCCACTCACCACTGTGATCTCTACAATAAGTTAAACTGGCTCTCACCCTCAAAGCACATTGACTTTGTCCTTGGTTGCTTCACAGAAAAGGTCTCAACACAGGCACTCTCCAGGGTGGCAAGTTTACTGGCCCAAACTGTTCCCTAGTCCTATCACCTTAGGTCTCAGAGATCTGCCACACTCAAGGTACCTGTGACTCGGACTCAAATGGGTGAAAGGGATTTTGCAGCATGTGCCCCCAAACTTTGGAACACCTTCCCAGCCCAGGTCCGTGTTGCCCCCTCTCAGGGCAGCCTGTGTTCCTCTCTATGGAACCATCTCAAACTCGGATCGGCCTGCGGGTGCCAAAACCCCCCGTGACATATGTTAGCACTTAGCACTCATGCATAACAGCTGGCCCTTAAGATGACAGTTTTGTACTTGCTGCTACCAATCCTTACCTTGTACTGCTCCAAAACTGGCACATACCGCTTACTCTGCTGTACCTATTCTAGCTAAATGTGCCTCATATGCCTTGTACTTTGTGCATTCTACATTATGGTGTTCACACGTGACATGCGAGTTTGTTTTTTTCTAACTTGTAACTTGTTGTCTCATGATGTGTAATCTTTTCCTAATTATGTACCATGTTGTCCCAAGTGTGTAAGTATGTAATTTCCTGTACTCTCCCGGGTCGTACCTGAAAATAGGCAAATTGTCTTGTCTAGTGTACTTACCTGGTTAACAAAAGCTAAATAAATAAATAGTGGACAGTGATCTGAAGTGTACTGTATTTGAGAGTTTATTTTATTTTAAATTCAGGTCTGAAGCCATTGAGCAACTGTGCAGGGCGACTTGCATAGCACAACTCTACAGTACATGCACTTGACAGGATGTCGGAGCCAAGCGGGAAAAGCAGCTTTTTTCTCTCTCTGCCTTTTTTTCACTTTATTTTTAGTTATTTTTTGTTGTTGTTGTTATTCAAACTGTGTTTCGGCGAACAAGCAGCTGAGCAGGAGCATCCCTGAAGTCCATTATGAGAAGGACCACGCCACGCGGAGTGGCAGTTTCAGGTACAAACTTAGATTTTACAAAGTTGCAGGCAATACTGTTCTAGGCAGAAGATTTAAAAAAAAAAAATCAGTTGCGCAAGCGTACCTTTGGGTTTTCCTGACCATCGGACTTTAGGATTGAATTGGTGTTTTTATTTTTTTTTTGGGGAGTGTTACGCCATAAAGGGTAATATTTGCTTGTGTGGGCATGAAGCGGGCAGTAATTCCGGTTTGGTTGTGTGGTTGATTCACAGCTTGCTCTTGAGACAGTGATGTTATCGAGTAACAACATCACTGTGTCTAGGGGTCTAAGGCTTAACAGCCAATCAGCATCCTTGATTTTTTCTTGCCATTGTATAATACGGAGACAACAGCATGGTGGGTATAATAACGGCGCTGTAGTTATAATAAGGAGACAACAGCACTGTGGTTATAATGCTGAGACAACAGCACTGTTGTTGAGGGAGCATGGCCAAGCTACAGAGCAGAATGGAGGCTTAATCTTGAGCTCTGCTTCAATCCATCGAATATCTCTTCCATCCTGCAGTAATTACTGGTTCTTTGACTAAATAATAGTAGCTAAAGGAAAGACAAATACCTAATAATGTTAAAACTTCCGAAAAAACAAACAAGGATTTCATTTAACAGATCTACATCTCAGCTAACCAACAAGGGCCTATCTTGTTCTACAGGACTAACTGATCCACAGGACTCGCCTGGGACCTCTGCTGGAAACACGCTAAATCAGCAGGAACTGCACTCAGAACAAATGATGGCAGAGCACTACAGATCAATCGAGAGACTGATACAAGACTTAAAACATGATTTAGGGACTCGTATGGAAACAGGATTTGAGAATGTAACATTCCAATTATAGCATCTTCAACAAAACGGCAATGTTTTACCTGAGACTGTAGATGCTCACAAGCTGCAGATTGAGGAAATGGAGGCCCAAGTGAGTTCTCAGCAAGACGCTAGTAATGTAATGCATATTGATTTACAAAAAGCACTGAAAGATACTGAAAGGCTGAAACAAAACATCGACGATCATGAAAACAACTGAGGACAACTGTCTCAAGGGAGGCCCACAGGAAGGAGGCAGAGGACACCACAAGGAAAGGAAGCAGCTCCTGGCGGGGGACTCAATTATTAGGGGGACAGAACTGGGGGGGAGCAGGGAAAACTGAAGTAAGGTGCCTGCCTGGTGCCATGGCTTGAAGGGACAGGAAGCGCATCCTCAGGATCACGAGAACAGCTGCACGGGAGTCTGAGCTGGACGTCATTGTCCACCTAGGGACAAATGACTTAGCTCATCATGAGATTAGAGCAGTGCAGGAGGACTTTGTAGAGTTGGGGAGGGGCCTAAGACAAGTAGCACACACAGTATCCTTCTCAGAGGTGCTGCCTGTCAATAGCATGGGTGAGGCGAGGGTACTTTGCACCATGCAGTTTAATGAATGGTTGAAAAAAATGGTGTGGAGCATAGGGGTTTGGCATCATTGGGGACTGGGGTTCCACCTAGAGGGACACCAGCCTATACTGGCAGGATGGTTTGCATCAGTCCAGGAAGAGAACAAGTCTTTTGAGCAATCGGTTTAAATGCTTCATTGGCAAGCTTTTAAACTAGTCAAGGGGTGAGGCACTGGTAAGCAGCAGGAAAATCCCAGCCTCTCCCTACAAAACAGGGTACTAAATGAGAAAAAGACCGAGGTAGAAAGGTCAGTGGGGGATACTGCAATAGAAGGTAAAGCCATCAAAAAATGGAGAGCAATGAGTACCAATGCCCGTAGTCTGGGTAACAAGCTTCCTGAATTAGTGGCCTTGATGGAGGAGGAACATCTGGATATCGTGGCAGTCACAGAAACATGGTACACACAAAACCATGACTGGGACGTAAACATACCAGGATACACTATCTACAGGAGGGACAGAGAGGGTAAAAGAGGAGGAGGAGTAGCTCTTTACATAAGGGAAGGAGTCAAAGCAACAGAACAAAAGAGTAAACAGGGAGGAGAAGCACTGTGGGTCAATTTGGAGACAGGCAATGGCACCACAATCCACACAGGGGTTGTATACAGACCCCCTTCTCAGGGGGAGGAAATGGACAAGAAAATGATTGAAAGTATACTTAGAATGGCAAAAAAAGGGGAGATATTGCTGATGGGTGATCTGAATATGCCAGATGTTAACTGGAGTGCAGTTGCAGCAGCCACTTTGAAGAGTGGGGTTATTCTAGATGCCCTACAGGGGGCATGCCTTAGACAACTAGTATTGGAACCCACTCGAAAGGGAGCAATCTTAGACCTGGTTCTCTCAAATGGAGATGGAGAGAGGATCACAGATGTAGAAGTGGGTAGCCATCTGGGAACTAGAAACCATCGAACAGTATGGTTCACAATAAACACAGCAACAGAGTCAAGTCATACAAAGGCAAAAGTACTGGACTTTAGGAGGGCTGACTTTGCTAAAATGGGTGAGTGCCTAAGGAATGCACTAGCAAATGGGCAGGAAGGAGGTGGAAGAACAATGGGGAATAATAAAACTGCCATCACAGAGGTAACAAGCATTTGTGTGAAGCAAATAAACAAAACAAAACGATGTAAGAAACCATTATGGTTCTCAAAGGAAGTGGCAGTGAAGGTTCAAGAGAAAAAGAAAGCATTCAGGAAGTACAAGGAATCCCAGAAGGAGCAGGACAGAGAACTGTATCAGTTAAAGCAAAAGGAAGCTGGGAAGGCAGTCAGAACAGTAAAGGCCCAAACCAAGGAAAAGACCGCCAACTCAGTCAAGAAGGGGGATAAAACCTTTTATAGGTACCTCAGGGAGTGAAGGAAGACCGAGGGAGGGATAGTGAGGCTTAATAAAGGGGAGGGGGGTGGGCAGAGGGTGACTGTAAAAAGGCAGAAATACTAAACAAATAATGTTGTACAGTATTTACAAATGAAGAGGGGGAGGTACCTAAAACAAACACCAGAAACACTCTGGATACAGAAGTTGATACCAGCCCATTTACAGAAGAAAGGGTTCTGAAAGAATTCTTAAAACTGAAGGTGGACAAAGCAATGGGGCCTGATGGGATTGATCCCAGAATTCTAAAAGAACTAAGGGAAGAACTAGTGACACCACTGACTACCCTCTTTAACAAATCATGGGAGGATGGGGTGGTACCCGAGGACTGGAGGAGGGCAGATGTGATTCCCCTTCACAAAAGTGGGAACAAGGCAGAAGCAGGAAACTACAGACCTGTTAGTTTAACCTCAGTGATAGGGAAAATGATGGAATCACTTCTGAAGGAAAGAACTGCTGAGTATCTAGAGGCCACAGGGCACAGGACCCAAGGCAGCATGGATTCACAGCAGGAAGGTAATGCCAGACTAATCTGATAGATTTCTTTGACTGGGTGACCAAATAGTAGATCAGGAGGGCTGTGACATGGCCTACCTAGACTTTAGCAAGGCATTTGACACAGTCCCACACAAAAGATTAATATACAAGTTAGCCAGCCTGGGAATGGGTCCCAAGATGACAGTGGGTAAAAAATTAGCTGGAGAAAAGGACACAGAGAGTAATAGTAAATGGAGTCCACTCTGAAGAAAGGGGGGTTACTAGTTGGGTACCTCAGAGTTCAGTATTTGAACCGGTCCTCTACAATGTCTTTATAAGCGACACTGCAGAGGGACTGGAAGGAAAAGTATGTCTCTTTGCAGATGACACAAAGATCTGCAACAGAGTCGATGCACAAGGTGGGGTGGAAAGGATGAGAAGGGACTTGGCAAGGTTAGAGGGATGGTCAAATGTATGGCAGCTTAGATTCAATGCTAAGATGTGCAAGGTAATGCACCTGGGAAACAAAACCCAGGGAAGAGTATCATAGAAACATAGAAGTTGACAGCAGATAAGGACCAAAGGCCCATCCAGTCTGCCCATTTCTTTTCTACCTTATAAATGTGCCATCGGCTTTGTTCTGTCAGTGGCCTATCTATTCATAGTCATTTGTATTGCTCCCTTATGCCTATCCCATGCCTGTTTGAAGCCCTGCACTGTATTCATAGCCACCACTTCTTTGGTAAGCCATTCCATGCATCCACCACCTTTCTGTGAAAAGAATTTCCTCACATTCCCCTTAATCGGCCTCCTCTAATCTCATGCTGTGTCCTCTTGTCCTGCTATTTTTCTTATATTTAAACATGTTAGACTCTCTTTCACCTTGTTTATGCCCTTAAGGTGTTTGAATGCCTCGATCACATCACCTCTCCCTCCTTTGCTCAAGGGTATACATATTGAGCTCCGCTAATCTGTCCTCATATGTCTTCTGATGCAGTCCCTGCACCATTTTGGTTGCCCTTCTCTGGACTGCCTCAATTTGGTTAATGTCCTTGTGAAGGTGTGGCCTCCAATACTGAACGAGTACTCAGATGGAGCCTAACCAGTGTCTTGTACAGAGGGATTATTACCTCTCTTCGACTTGTGATACCCTACTAATACACCCTAACACCCCCTAGCCTTACCTACTGCTTTAGAGGTCTGCTTGATGATTTTAGGTCATCAGTGATGATGATGCCCAAGTCTCTTTCTTCCTTTGTGACTGCTAGCAACTCCTCCCAGCCTATAGGTGGCTTCAGGGTTTCTTCCCTATGTGTATGATTTTGCACTTCTTGCATTAAATCCCAGTTGCCACTCTTCTGACCATTCTGCTAGTTTATCCAGATCTCTTCTCATTCTGCCCACCCCATCTGGATCATCTACTCTGTTGCAGATCTTGGTGTCATCTGCAAACAGACAAGCCTTACCCTCTAGTCCATCTGCAAGGTCACTAATGAAGATGTTGAAGAGGACTGGCCCCAGGACTGATCCCTGAGGTACCCCACTTGTGACTTGCATCTCTTCTGACTGTATACCATTTACCACCACTCTCTGTTTTCTGCCCGCCAACCAGTTTGCCACCCAGTTGACCAACTTCTGACCCACCCGAGCCTACCCAGCTTATTTATCAATCTTCTATGTGGAACAGTGTCAAAAGCTTTGCTGAAGTCAAGGTAGGCGACATCAACTGCTCCCCTTGGTCCACCACTCTGGTTACCCAGTCAAAGAAATCTATGAGATTAGTTTGACAGGACCTTCCTTTGTAAACCCATGCTGTCTTGGATCCTGTGCCCCTATGGATTCCAGGTGTTGCACTATCCTTTCCTTAAGGAGTGCCTCCATAATCTTGCCCACTACTGAGGTAAGACTGACCGGTCTGTAGTTCCCCGCCTCCTCCCTGCTACCACTCTTGTGGAGCGGGATCACATGAGCCCTTCTCCAGTCTTCTGGGACCTCTCCTGTGCTCAGAGACTCACTAAACAATTCTGCTAATGGCTCTGCTAGTTCCTCCTTTAGCTCCTTAAGGACCCTGGGATGTATGCCATCAGGTCCCATTGCCTTATCCACCCTGAGCTTAGCAAGCTCTTGTAGGACCCTTTCTTTTGTGAAGGGAGTAGTGCTCACCTCCCTCCCCCCTGTGTCCATGATGCTGAGCTGTGGGCCCTGCCCTACCTTCTCTTCAGTAAATACTGAGCAAAAGTATCTATTTAGGATAGATGCCTTACAGGTCCTCCTCCTCACATGCTCCCTTTTCTCCATTGCTTAGCAATACCCTCTGGACTTTCTCCTTTCACTAATGTATCTATAGAAAGTCTTGTCACCTTCTTTACTGTTCGTGCTAGTGTTTCCTCAGTTTGGGACTTTGCCTGCCTTACTGCCTTACCTGCTTCCCTTAGGGCAGTTTGGTATGCCTCCCTATCTTCATCCCGCTGTGTTCCCTTATATTTCCTGAAGGCCAGCCTTTTGGCTCTGACCTTTCTGCTACTGTATTTGAGAACCAAAGTGGTTTCCTTCTTCTTGCACTTCCTTTTCTGTCTAACACAATGGGATGTGGCTTCAAGTATTGCATCCTTAATGCTTGACCACTTTGCCTGTACCCCTCACCTGTGTTTCTTTGCCAGGGCTAGCTTAACTCTGTTGGCTACATCTTATCAAAGTCAGCTCCTCTGAAGTCCCATATTTTGCCTTGGAATGGGATGATTTAGATGTAGTAGCCAAATTGAACCATACCATGTGATGGTCACTGGCCCCAGGTGACCTTCTACCTGGTGATCTGTGATCCTTCTTTGTTAGTCAGTACTAGATCTAGGATAGCCCTGTCTCTTGTGGGTTGCTGTACCAGTTGTTTGAGGCCCTCCCTGCAGGGAATCCACTATGAGTCTAGTTCTGGCAGATGTTCCTGCTGGTATTGACCAATCTATATCCGGCATGTTGAAGTCTCCCATTATCAGAACCTCCCCTTTAGCTGTCATGTTTTATATATCTTCCAACAGTAATGTGTCTATGTCCTCCCTCTGGTCTGGGGGCCTGTAGACAACCCCAGTTCTTATGGCTGTCCCATTTCCTGTTTCCAGGGTGACCCACAGTTCTTCTGGCTCCTTATGTGTATTCTGAATTTCTGTAGCTTTGATATTTTCATTAACATACAGGGCCACTCCTCCCCCACTTATTGCACCTCGGTCTCTTCTGAACAATACATAGCCAGGTACTGAAGTCTCCATGTGGTTACTGTAAACCACGCCTCACTAATTGCTACTATGTCCAGTTTAGCCTCTGACATTATTGCCTGCAGGTCTGGGATCTTATTTCCCAGGCTGTGAGCATTTGTGTACATGATTTTCCATTGGTCGATTTTGGTGTTAGTTGTTGGGTGAAGTTTGGCATTACCCCTGTGCATCGTATGGGGAGACAAACCTTTTTCTTACCTGGTGATGCAAATGAACGGCAAACATGCTGAATTCCTGTTTGACCACTAGCTGAGGGGGAGCGTGTTCTTCCCATTCGACGATGGGGTGCTGCAACCCTCTCCCATTTGCTAGTTTAAATATTCTGCAAAGACGCCAAACTTCTGCCCCAATGCACGGACTCTTTAGTCAGATGCAGTCCATCAAATTTAAAGAACTTCGCTCCCAGAACTGTTGCCAGTTCCTACAAATCTGTGTCCTTTTCGTGGCACCAGCCCTTGAGCCACGTGTTTAGCTCCCTATCTCCCTTCTCTGACCTTCCGTCCATCTGCTCCCTCTCCCAGACTGGCAGGATCTCAGAGAAGGAGATGCCGGACAAAATAGATGATAGTTTGTCACCCAGCCTAGTCAGGTGTTCCTTGGTCTCACAACTGACCGGTTGGCAAGATCATTAGTCCCTATGTGTACTAGGACGCCAATGTTTTCTCCTGCTTTGTGAACAATTTTAGCAATGCGGCCAGTGTCTCTCCATGCTGATGTACCTGGGAGACATCTGACCATCACCCCTGGCTGGAGATGGGTATCAACTCCCCGAATCATGGAGTCTCCTATGATCAGAAGTTTTTTGGATTTCCTTTGTGCTTGTTTTGTTTTGGTTCCTGATTTGGGTGAGTTTTGTTGTGCTAGCTCCTGTGCCGCAGTGTCCTGCTCTGCAGTGTCTTCTGCCTCTACAATGGGGGTGAGATACTAACAACAACAAAAATGGAAAGGGACGGGGGTAGTCATATCAAATGACCTAAAGGTGGGCAAGCAATGTGAGAGGGCAGCAAGGAGGGTTGGGGGATACTGGGATGCACAGGGAGAGGCATCACCAGTAGAAAATGGGAAGTTATTATCCTCTGTACAGACAGCTGGTGAGACCCCATCTGGAGTACTGTGTGTAGTTCTGGAGACCCAATTCAGAAAGACATAGACAGGATGGAAGCTGTCCAGAGGAGGGCAATAAAATGGTGCAGGGTCTGCACCGGAAGACATATGAAGAGAGACTAAAGGAGCTTAATATGTATAGCCCTCGAGGAAAGGAGGTAGAGAGGGGGACATGATAGAAACTTTCAAGGCACCTAAGGAATCAACAAAGCCCAAGAGGGTGGCATCTTTCAAAAAGTGGTGTGCAAGAACAAGGGGGCACAATTTGAAGATGGGGGGGCAGCTCAGAGGTAATTTAAGGAAGTATTTTTTCACAGAGAGGGTTGTGGATACATGGAACAGCCTTCGGGAGGAGGTTGTGGAGTCAAAACAGTGGTGGAATTCAAGCATGTATGGGACAGTCATAAGGCCATTCTAGCGGGTGGGGATAGGAAGAAGTAGGCTGCTGGTTAACTAGGATCTGCAGTTTATCCATTAGGTAGGGAAATGGGCAGACTGGGTGGGCCAAGTGGTCCTTATCTGCAGTCAAATTCTATGTTTCTATGTAACAGGGAAAGGCGCTGTAATATAAGAATAGTGAGCCTGCCTGAATCTGTGAAAGGTCGAGATTGTGCAAGTTATATCCAAAAGAGGTTGAAACAAGAACTGAATCTCCCATCTGAGCTAAAACTGGAGAGCCAATGACCTCGTCGATTGCCTAGGGCCAAACCCGCTCCGGATCAGAGACCACGCCACATGATGGTAAAATTTCTCAGGTACTTGGACCAACGGAGAGTGCTAGAAAAAGTCAGAGCCCACGGTTCCTTAATGGTGCAGCAGAGCCGAATGAGAATTTTCCCTGATTACTCTCTTCAATTGCAGCAACAGAGACAGGCGTTTGCGGAGGCGAAGAGAAGATTGCACGCCATAAATTGTCAGTTTTCCCTGATTTACCTTGCCTGCCTTGTCGTAAGGCTTCAAGGAAAACCACCACGTTCGTTCACCTCGATGGAGGCGGCCCTGCAGTTCGTAGGGGATTTGGAGGAAGAGAGAAGGTGCAGAGAGCCCTAATGAAATTTACTGCCGATACAAGGACAAGAAAGTGAGTAAAATAGTACCTACAGCTGGGATAAATGCAGAGCTGGTGGATTCCTAGCGACTGACTGTTCAAGGCTTTGTTTTCTCCCTTTGTTCCATAACTCCGAGAAGGGGCCTATAAAAGCAGAGATGCAGAGCTAAACTGTACTGCACTGCAGAGCCTATTTTGATCAGCGTAATGCTGGGGAGATCCAGCGGCAAATCAGACATTTTGTGTGGCCTTTTGGACACAGGGAAGTTTGTTTATGTTATATTTTATTAGGCCCAATTGAGAAGGGGTGAAAGTCTTGTGGAATATACATGGACCATGACTCCTACTGGACCTAAGTTACTGTGTGACCTTTGGGAAACACTGGTAAATTGCTTAATATGGAGTTATTTTCTGGGGATTAGCCCCTAGTATGTATGTGAATGAAGGAATGAAAGATAAATACAGTACTACTGGTCTAGATGTGTGGAATATTGTGGACCCCTTAACCAGATCGGGTACAGGAGGTAGTAGGAGCAATCTTTGCTCTGCTTATGTAAATTAAACTGAGGGGGCTTTAAAATAAAAAGAAATGGTCAGAGAACCAACAAATTTATTTTTTCTTTCTCTAAATAACCCCCCAGCTGGTGGGAAGAGAGAGAGTTGGTGTTTAAATATCTAATACACTGGGGGACGGGGGAAGGGGTATGAGTGGACAAAAAAATGTTACAGTTGATGGGAACCATCTCCAGAGGGCAGGCGAAGGAGGCTGTATGAGGGTTTGGGGGGAGGGTAATGTTGGACAATACTGACTTACCTCTCTTTAAAATATAAATGTGGTCATTGGAGCAATGTTGGTTTTAAACTGTGTGAAGCACTGTAATGGTCGTTTCACCCCCCTGGGAAACTCAGATGGGGGGGGTAATGGCTCGGAGAGGGACTAGAAGGGTGGTAGTGGATACGGGGGGCAAGAGCCCTGACCACAGGGTGTCCTTTCAGCTTTGGGAGGTTGAGGGTCATCTCCAAACGCCCCCTCCGCTTTTTGCTTCCTCTCGTCTCCAAGGACGGGGACATTTTCTCCCACCATTCGGGGGGAGGGTTTATGGGACAGAAGGGAAAGAGGTATAGAGGACTCCAAATTAGTGAGCCCTGGAAATACCAAATACCAGGTAAATAATGGTTTTGATGGATTGAAAGCTCTATCTACGAAAGTTAGAGGTTGTACAGTAATGGAATGTGGGGGGGGTACGGTTAACAGTGTAAGGTTGGCAACTGCTCTAAAGTTATGTCTTCTCCCATTGAAGAGACTTCTGTATGGTTATAACGTTACAGTTGAGAGGTTAAGGGGTTATATCTTGGGGACTGTTCAGTTTTTCTGTTGTTTTTCATTCAGAGTCACATATACCATTATGCCTGTTACACAGAAGGATACGTATAAGAACATCAAGGATACTTTATGGATCACTTAAATTTTTTAATATGGAATGTTAATGGCCTTAAAACTGTGGTTAAGCGGAAAAAAATATGGACAACTATTAAAAACATGAAGGGGAATATTATTTTTTTGCAGGACATTCATATGGATAAAGTGGAGGCTTCAAAACTGGCAGCCTCTTTTGGGGGCCGGGGGTTCTCTGCTGGTGTCCCCTTTTACGTCCAAAGATCGGGGGGTGGCCATATGGATCCGGCCTGGGATTCCCCATAAAGTGCTCTCTACTCTCTCTGATACCCAGGGCAGATATGTGTTGGCTGAGGTGGAACTGGGGTCTATGAGGCTTACTTTGGGTTCCATTTATGGGCCAAATTTTGACTCCTCAGATTTTTTTTTATTTTTTTTTTTACAAAATTAGGGGTTACCCTAGGAACTTTCCCTGATAAGATAATTTTAGCCAGGGACTTTAATACTTACTTGGACAAGGAATGGGACCATTCTAGGGGAAGGATGGGACCCCCTCCTAAGAGCTCAGCAGCCCTTAGAGCCCTAACAGAGGGTAGAGCACTACAGGAGGCTTGGAGATATATGCATCCAGGGGAGCGGGAATATTCCTTCTACTCCCATGCCCATGGTCTATACACCAGATTGGACTATATGTTCCCTCTTCCAGACCTATTGGGAGGTATTAGTGAGGCATCATATGGCCCCCCTGGTGGTCTCGGATCATGTCCCATTTCAAATAACTATTTTAATACCAAAAGGCCAAAAAGCAGAAACTCAGTGGCGCATGGACCTGACAGCGCTGAAGGATCCCTCATATATTAAACAGTTTAGGAGTAAAATAGAGGAATCTTTGGAGTTTAACCTCCCAGAAAACACAGGTATTAATAATGTATGGGACTGTTTTAAGGCCTTTATAAGAGGGGAGACTATTTCGTATGCAACATTAAGGAGGAGAGGGAACTGGTGAGTGAGATAGGGAGGTTGGAGAGGGCAAATATGAAAAATCATTCATTAGGCACCTCAAGAGAGTTGAGACACCTGAAGGGGCAGCTATCGCAACGGACCTCTTTAAAAACAGAATGGAATTTAATAATAACAAAATTCACAGAACTACTTTGAAGGTGATAAAGAAGGAAAGTGGCTTGCCAGTCTAATTAAGGGGAAAAGAGCAGATAGAACAATTATCTCTATTGAAAATATGGCAGGGAATATTACTTATGACCAACAAGAAATTAATACTACCTTAAAATCATTTTATTCCTCCCTTTACACCTCGGAATTTCCAGTAGGGGTGATATTTCCTCTTTTCTAAATGGTATTCAGATGCCATCTCTGGGGTCTCAGGAATCGGCAACCATAGACTCTCCAATTTCTTTGAAGGAGGTAAAACGGACAGTTTGGAAGACAAATGGAGGTAGGGCACCTGGGCCTGATGGAATTCCAATAGAATTCTATAAAGTGATGTGGGACCTCATTGGCCCTCTAATATTTCAGATGATAGAGAATGCTTTGGAAACCGGGGAGCCCCCAGCTACAATCACGGTGCTGCCTAAACTAGGGAAAGATCCCAATAAATGTGGCTCTTACCAGCCAATATCTTTACTTAATTTGGATTATAAGGTGATAGCAAAGCTTATTGCTTCCACATTGGAAAACTATCTACCTAAATTGATTCATATGGACCAGGGGGATTTGTAAAGGGTAGGCATGCCAGACATAACTTAAGAAGAACCCTAAACATAATGCATACATGGAGGGGAAGGAAAGGAGAAGGCCTTTTGGCACTTGATGGAGAAAAGGCCTTTGATCGTGTAGAATGGCCTTTTATGATGGCAGTTCCGTGCAAGTTCGGGTTTGGGGAAAGGATTATGGGATGGATCCAGGCATTATATAGGAGCCCTAAAGCTCAAATCTTAACAAATAACATAACATCGACTCCATTTGCCTGTCCTGAGGAACTAGACAAGGGTGCCCTCTTTCTCCCCGATCTATGTTCTTACAACTGAAGCTCTGGCTGAGACAATTAGAAGTGAAGAACAAATCAAGGGTCTTATTTGGAAAGGAAACAAAATTGTGATTTTGTTATTTTCGGATGATATTCTGCTTTTTCTTAAAAATCCAGACAAGGCAATGCCCATTCTGTGTAAAATTTTTCTAACCTATGGTCCATTATCAGGACATAAGATAAACTGGTCCAAATGTGAGTGGATGCCCATGGGGAAATCTGGAACCACCCTCTCCCTGGGAGATGCGAGGATCCCTCCTTCTACCTCACTTAAGTACCTGGGTATAAAACTGACGACAAAAATGTCCCATATGGCCAAAGCTAATCTCCTTGTGGTGATTCAAAAAATAAAAGAACAATGCATTGTCTGGAGGGCTCTACCTCTTAACCTACTGGGGAGGGTGAATCTTGTTAAAATGAGTGTTCTGCCACAATTCCTACATATTTTTCACACACTTCCATTGTGTATACCTAAGAAACACATTAAATCAATAGAGAGCACCATCACACAACTTCTTTGGCAAGGGAAAGTAGCTAGAATTAAAAAAGAACTATTATGGCTTCCAATTGATAAAGGGGGGTTAGGCCTCCCGAGTGTCAAGCACTATTATGTCGCTACGTAACTGGCCCATACTCTAGACCTGATAAGGGAGAAACCAGCATGCCCGGGTTGGGTGGAGTTTGAAGACGGAGGGAGAGGCTCTCTCTATTATTGTAATATGATTACATTTCTGTACACTGGTGAACATGTCAAATTACCAAACCTCTGTTCAAACTCAACTCCTACGGCCTGGAAAGAAGCCCATACTATGCTCCAACATCCTAGATCTCTTTCGACAGACCTAGAACTCTCTGCCTTACTGCCAGATGACCCTGTTAAGAATAGACGGGATCTCAACACTCTTAAAATATGGAAAACAAAGTGTTTATATAAAGCGGTTCAGTTGTGGCAAGATGAGCAAGCAGTCCATTTTAACTTTCTGGTTAGAAACTTTAACCTGAATGCTTCCCACTACTTCTTGTGGGTCAGGCTTCTGGGGCGGGGGGGGGAGATGTGCTCTAGCGGGCTAGGGGGTCAGAAGCTGGTGCGGTCTCCTTTAGAGGAATTATTTGTAGGGCGGAAAGAGGATGAGAATTTTAAACCCATACAAAGCTGTTACAGAATACTTATGGGGACCAGTCAGGATCCCATGGGACCAAAAAAGGCAAAATGGGAGCAAGATTTTTTTACCAGATGGACTGACCGGGGGGCGGGGGGGGACTGGTTGCAGATTATAAAAAAATTATTAAAGTGTTCAGTCAATAATAAACTCCGGACGATCCAGTATAATATTTTTGCTAGCGCATATTTTACCCTGGAACTGGCAAATAAAATAGATCCCCAGAAAACGGACCTTTGTCCCAGATGTGTCCACTCAGGATCTTTTTTTCATATGATATGGAGCTGTCCGAAGATTCAGACTTTGGAAATTTTAGCAAATGTGCTGAGGTACCCAGTGGGATTGGATCCAGTGGAGAGTCTCCTGAGACTTTATGTGGGCCCTGGAGGTCGGACTAGGCCATATGAGGATCTCCGCAGACTAGGAGTGGTAGTAGCAATTAAATGTATTTTACTGTACTGGATGTCTAATGAGGTCCTCACGTTAGCTTTTTGGTTGAATTCCCTCTTAGAATATATGAAAATGGAAAGAATCCAATATAATGTAAGAAATCAGATGGATAAGTACCAAAAAATGTGGGGTCAGTTAGAACAAGCCATGACCCAGAACTGGTTCCCTATGTTCTAAGTACCTGGGAGGGAAGAGACATGTCTAGGACAAAAGCTGTGAAATGGATTTCGGTTACTTGGGTAGATAGGACCACATGGGGGCCTTAAATACATTCCTAACTACATGCACATCCTAGTCTCTGGAAATATGTACAGTGTATGGAGTTATGTATATGATATCATATAAGTTACACAAACCTGTTACTTCTTATTCTTAGAAGGCTGGGAACTTCTGAATGTACAAGAATGATAATCTAACTTCTGTAAGGTTAGATTGATGTGATTAATTTGATAAATGGAACTAGAGTATTAAACTTCTGTTGATCAATGGATATGTACTCTGCAAAATGGTAAATAAAGTTTCACCAAAAAAAACAAAAAAACAGCACTGTTGTTATAACAGCAGCTCTGTGGTTATAACAAAGAGACAACAGCACCGGGGTTATAAATAATAACAGCACGGTGGTTAGAATGTAGAGATCACAGCACTGCAGTTATAGTAGAGAGACAACATCACAGTGGGAATAACAGAGAGACAACAGCACAGTGGCTGTAATAACTGCACTGTGGTTATAATACAGAGACAACAGCACTGTAGTTAGAATAACAGCATGGTGGTTATAAAAGAGATAACAGCATTGCAGTTACAGAGACAACGGCACTGAGGTTATAATACAGACAACAACACTGTGGTTATTATAAAAGCACTGTGGTTGTAAAATTGAGACAACAGCACTGTGGCTGTAATGCAGAGACAACAGTACTGTGGTTAATAAATATATAGACAAAAACACTGCAGTTATAATATACAAAGACACTGTATTTATAATATAAAGACAACAGCAATGTGGATAAATTAGAGAGAGCACTGAGATTATAATAGAGACAGCAGCACTTTGGTTACAACAGACAACACTGTGGTTACTATAACAGCACAATGGTTATGATATTAAGGTAACAGCACCGTGGTTATAGTAACATCACTGTGCATGTAATGTACAGACAATAGCACTGTGGTTATAAAAACACCACTGTGGTTATACTATTGAGACAACAGCAGTGTGGATATTAGACTAATGCATGTGGAGGAGTGCATAACAAGAATTTCATACATATCCGGGGTGTGGGGTGCTAAATCAACCCTGCCCCGTGATCAAAATGTGAATCATAGGTATCATAGGTAGTTACTGAGCACAGAAGACTTTCATCCATTGCACTCGCTTAGGTCTTAGTTATGGTAAATCCCGATTTTGTTTGCTACACAGTATTTATCCAGTTCCCTCTTGAACTCAAGCATATTCTTACTTGCAACCACCTCGTCAGGCAAGTTGTTCCAGACTGCAATTACCCCAACACTAAATCAATGTCTTCTTTTTATTGTCTTAAAATGTAGCCCCTTCAACTGCAATGTGTGCGTCCTAGTGTTATCATACTGATCCCTAAGTGTAAGTCCCAGTTTCTCTCTTAAGTTGGTGTCTTTAAGCAATCTATACACCATACACAGATCTCCTCTCAGTCGCCTATACTCCAGTGTACATCCCCAGCTCCCCAAGTCTGTCTTCGTAATCTTGGTCCCCGACATCTGCCACCAACCTTGTTGCCCTTCTCTGAACCTTCTCCAATCTCTTGACATCTGTCCTAAACCCTGGTGACCAGAACTGGGCATAATACACCAAATGCGGTCTCACCAGTGAACCGTAAAGAGGCACAATCACCTCCCTCTTCCTACTCTTAATATGTTTCTTGATATTATTAAGTATACCACTAGCAGTCCTTATCATCTGGCTACAGTGCTGATGGAACATGAGATCATTAGACACTTTAATGCCCAGATCTCTTTCTTCGGTGACCTTCCCCAACGTATCTCCATTTAGAACATAATCTGTTTTATTGTTATTTTTCCCAAAGTGCATAACCGCACATTTATTAGTGTTAAAGGATAATTTATAATCCCTCACCCAGCTTTCCATCTTAGATAAAGCATCCTGCAGCTTCAGTGCATCCACACAATTTTTGATGCTAGTACCAAGCCTGGTATCATCTGCAAATTTGGTCTCCCAAACGCCCCTCTCCACCAGTCAGTGAGTAGGTGTGTGGTGTATACATATACATATGTATATATATATATATATATATGTATATGTATACACACACACACACATTAAAGAAACAAAGCCCCAGTACTGATCCCTGGGGAACTCCACTTTCCACATTTAACCAATCTGAATATGCACCCTTCAAACAAACCCTCTGCTTTCTTTCACTCAACCATGCTTTTACCCAACATGTAATATACCCAGGTATATTATGTTCTATTAAGGCGTTCACTAATTACCTATGGGGGACCTTATCGAATGCCTTTGAAAAATCCAAAAACACTACATCCACAGAGGTGCCCTTGTCCAATGCCCTAATCACATGCTCATAGAATGCCAGGAGATTTGTTTGGCATGATAAACCTTTCCGAAAACCATGCTGTGCATTATCACAGTCCCCTGGCAAGTTCATGAACTCCACTATTTGGTCCTTAATAATGGTTTCCAACATCTTCCCCAAGACAGTGGTCAAGCTTACGGGCCTGTAGTTGCTCAGTTCTTGTTCTGACCCCTTTTTATGGATTGGGATAATGTCTGCTTTTTCGCCAAACCTCGACCACCTCCCCTCTATCCAGTGATGTTTGGAATAGTGCTGTTATGGGTTCTGCATTACTGCTGCCAGCTCCTTAAGGACTCTAGGATGGATCCCATCTGGTCCCTGAGATTTATTGGGGTACAGATGCATCAACCTGTCCTTAATATCCCCTCTATTGAAAGTAATTCTATAGCCTGCATTATACCAAGGGTCCCTAGTACCTTTAGATTTATCATTAAAGACCGATGAAAAATAAGTATTGAAATGCCCTGCCATAGTCTGGTTGTCATCAACTAATTCCCCAGCCTGATCCTTAATAGGCCCCACAGTATTTTTACACCCCTTTTTGTTATGAATGTAAGTAAAAAAAAGATTTATGATTATATATTTATATTATGGTTATATAGTGAAGTGTCTATAAAAGCATCCCATACTAACGGCAGGCATAAAATCACTCCTCTCCATGCATAGTTTTATGTAACTACTGGTCTCTGTTTCCTCGTCCTGTCAGTTGGAAAAAGTGGCCGCAGCAGTGAGAATGTGAGCCAGCAACATCATTGGGAGGTGTGGCCAGCAGCAGCGTGACTCCCATCAGTGACCACCCACAAAATGCCTTTCTCTTCAGCAGCAGGAGAACAACCTGGTTGGGTGATGAGCTGGCACTCAGTAGCGGTCGGATTCGCTCTCAGTGTTCTTATCTGGATATTTTTACAGGCTGTGACTAATGCAGTTGGGGGAGGGCAAGCCATACAGAAATTAAGTCAGTGAATGTTTTTGTGGGGGCATGTACAAATGAAGTCAGTGTTTTTCTTTTTTTCTGTGAGGAATTTTTATTTTGATTAGTAAGTAAAAATAGTAATGTGCAGACCTATGCGCTGAACATTCAGCACACCCCTTCCATGTGAAAAGTTGGCACATGTCTGCCATTAGAGGTTCTAATGGTGAATTATAACCAGCTCTTCCTAGGGAACAAAAAAAAAAAAGTGACCAGTTATCACATAGAGATAATGGCACTAGGGTTATAATAATAGCACTGTGGCTTTAATAAACAAGCAACAGTAATATTTATAATAGTGAAACAACAGCACTGCGGTAATAATGTAAAAAAACAAACAGCGCTGCAGTTATAATATAGAAACAAGAGCAATGTGGTTATAATAAAAAAAAAAACAACAGCACTGTGGTTCCAAAAGACACCACCATATTTATAATAAAAAGACAGCAGCACTGTGGTTATAATATTGAAAGAAAACAGAACAGTGATTATAATAAAAAGCCAACAGCACCGTGTTTCTAATAAAAACACAACAGCACCGTGGTTATAATAAAAGGACAACAGCACTGTGGTTATAATATTGAGAGACAACAGCACCATGATTATAATAAAAAGATAACAGCACTGTGGTTTTAATAAAAAGATAACAGCACTGTGGCTATAATATTGAAAGACAATAGCACCATGGTTACAATAAAAAGACAACAGCACTGTGGTTATAATAAAAGGACAACAGCACTGTGGTTATAATAAAAAGAAAACAGCACTGTGGTTATAATAAAAAGACAACAGCACTGTGGTTATAATATTGAGAGACAACAGCACCGTGTTTATAATAAAAAGACAACAGCACCATGGTTACAATAAAAAGACAACAGCACCGTGGTTATAATATACAACAGCACCATAGTTCTATTGAGAGACAACAGCACCATGGTTATAATAAAAAGAAAACAGCACTGTGGATATAATAAAAAGACAACAGCACTGTGGTTATAATAAAAAGACAACAGCACTGTGGTTATAATATTGAGAGACAACAGCACCGTGTTTATAATAAAAAGGACAACAGCACTGTGGTTATAATAAAAAGATAACAGCACTGTGGCTATAATACTGAAAGACAACAGCACCATGGTTACAATAAAAAGACAACAGCACTGTGGTTATAATATACAACAGCACCATAGTTATATTGAGAGACAACAGCACCGTGGTTATAATAAAAAGAAAACAGCACTGTGGTTATAATAAAAAGACAACAGCACCGTGGTTATAATAAAAAGACAACAGTACTGTGGTTATAATATTGAGAGACAACAGCACCGTGTTTATAATAAAAAGACAACAGCACTGTGGTTATAATATTGAAAGACAACAGCACTGTGGTTATAACAAAAGGACAACAGCACCGTGGTGATAATATTGAGAGACAACAGCACCGTGGTGATAATATTGAGAGACAACAGCACCGTGGTTATATTGAGAGACAACAGCACAGTGGTTATCATAAAAAGACAACAGCACCGTGGTTATAATATTGAAAGACAACAGCACTGTGGTTATAATATTGAGACACAACAGGCCTGTGGTTATAATAAAAAGACAACAGCACTGTGGTTATAATAAAAAGACAACAGCACCGTGGTTATAATATTGAGAGACAACAGCACCGTGTTTATAATAAAAAGACAACAACACTGTGGTTATAATATTAAAAGACAACAGCACCGTGTTTATAATAAAAAGACAACAGCACTGTGTTTATAATAAAAAGATAGCAGTACTGTGTTTATAATAAAAAGACAACAGCACTGTGGTTATAATACTGAGACACAACAGCACTGTGGTTTTAATAAAAAGATAACAGCACCATGTTTATAATAAAAAGACAACAGCACTGTGGTTATAATAAAAGAACAACAGCACTGTGGATGTAATAAAAAGACAACAGCACCGTGGTTATAATATTGAGAGACAACAGCACCGTGTTTATAATAAAAGGACAACAGCACTGTGTTTATAATAAAAGGAAAACAGCAACATGGTTATAATAAAAGGACAACAGCACCGTGGTTATAATACTGAAAGACAACAGCACCGTGGTTATAATACTGAAAGACAACAGCACCGTGTTTATAATAAAAAGACAACAGCACTGTGTTTATAATAAAAAGACATCAGCACCGTTGTTATAACAAAAGAACAGCAGCACTGTGTTTATAATAAAAAGACAACAGTACTGTGGTTATAATATTGAGAGACAACAGCACCGTGGTTATAATATAGAGAATAATGGATGAGCAAGTCGTGTTATGGATTTTTTTTTTTTTTAACACACCCGAGGGTATGTGATGACCCATAAACCCCGAGAGCGAAGCTCAAGAGGTTATACAGTCATCACACACAGAGGGTTTGTAAAGAAATCCATAAACACACACTTGCCTATCCTTTATTTTTATAAATGCTGTTTTTTCAGCGGTGGTTTTGTGGCTTAGGGCGGCAGTAAAAGAGGCTTTATGCTGGTGTATTAAACGATGAGAATGGCGTAATAACCCAATTTCAGGTTATTATGGCATTTGACAGTACTCATAATCCGGTTGTTAAATAGGGTCAGCAGTCACTATAAAAAGATAACAGCACCGTGTTTATAATAAAAAGACAACAGCACTGTGGTTATAATACTGAGACACAACAGCGCCGTGTTTATAATAAAAAGAGAACAGCACTGTGGGTATAATATTGAGAGACAACAGCACTGTGGTTTTAATAAAAAGATAAAAGCACCATGTTTATAATAAAAAGACAACAGCACTGCGGTTAAAGTAAAAGAACAACAGCACTGTGGTTGTAATAAAAAGACAACAGCACCGTGGTTATAATATTGAGAGACAACAGCACCGTGTTTATATTAAAAGGACAACAGCACTGTGGTTATAATAAAAAGACAACAGCACTGTGTTTATAATAAAAGGACAACAGCAACATGGTTATAATAAAAGGACAACAGCAACATGGTTATAATAAAAGGACAACAGCACCGTGGTTATAATACTGAAAGACAACAGCATCGTGTTTATAATAAAAAGACAACAGCACTGTGGTTATAATAAAAAGACAACAGCACCGTGGTTATAATAAAAAGACAACAGCACTGTGTTTATAATAAAAAGACATCAGCACCGTTGTTATAATAAAAGAACAGCAACACTGTGTTTATAATAAAAAGAAAACAGTACTGTGGTTATAATATTGAGGGACAACAGCAATGTGGTTATAATATAGAGAATAATGGATAGGCAACTGCGTGTTATGGATTTTTTTTTTTTTTTTTTTTTAAACACACCCGAGGTGTGTGATGACCCATAAACCTCGAGAGCGAAGCTCAAGAGGTTTATACAGTCATCACACACAGAGGGTTTGTAAAGAAATCCATAAAACACACTTGCCTATCTTTTATTTTTTATAATTGCTGTTTTTTTGCGCGGGTTTGTGTGGCTTAGGCGGCAGTGCAGGCTTTTATGGCGAATTAACGATGAGAATGTCAGAATAACCCGATTTCAGGTTATTATGGCATTTGACAGTACTCATAATCCGGCTGTTAAATAGGGTCAGCAGTCACTATAAAAAGACAACAGCACCGTGGTTATAATAAAAAGACAACAGCACTGTGGTTATAATAAAAAGACAACAGCGCTGTGGTTATAATACTGAGAGACAACTGCACCGTGTTTATAATAAAAGGACAACAGCACCGTGGTTATAATAAAAAGACAACAGCACAGTGGTTATAGTATTGAGAGACAACAGCACCATGTTTATAATAAAAAGGACAACAGCACTGTGGTTACAATAAAAAGACAACAGCGCTGTGGTTATAATACTGAGAGACAACTGCACCGTGGTGATAATAAAAAGACAACAGCACTGTGGTTATAATAAAAGGACAACCACACCGTGGTTATAGTATTGAGAGACAACAGCACCATGTTTATAATAAAAAGGACAACAGCACTGTGGTTATAATAAAAAGGACAACAGCACTGTGGTTATAATAAAAGGACAACAGCACTGTGGTTATAATATTGAGACACAATAGCAGCGTGTTTATAATAAAAGGACAACAGCACCGTGGTTATAATAAAAAGACAACAGCGCAGTGGTTATAATACTGAGAGGCAACTGCACCGTATTTATAATAAAAGGACAACAGCACCGGTTTTATAATATTGAGAGACAACAGCACCGTGTTTATACTAAAAAGACAACAGCACTGTGGTTTTAATAAAAAGATAACAGCACTGTGGCTATAATATTGAAAGACGACAGCACTGTAGTTATAATACTGAGACACAACAGCACCGTGTTTATAAAAAAGGACAACAGCATTGTGGTTATAATAAAAGGACAACCGCACCTTGGTTACAGTATTGAGAGACAACAGCACCGTGTTTATAATAAAAAGGACAACAGCACTGTGGTTATAATAAAAGGACAACAGCACCGTGGTTATAATAAAAAGGACAACAGCACTGTGGTTATAATAAAAGGACAACAGCACCATAGTTATAATAAAAAGACAACAGCACCGTGATTATAATATTGAGAGACAACAGCACCGTGTTTATAATAAAAAGGACAACAGCACTGTGGTTATAATAAAATTACAACAGCACCGTGGTTATAATACTGATAGACAACAGCACTGTGTTTTTAATAAAAGGACAACAGCACTGTCGTTATAATACTGAGAGACAACAGCACCACGGTTATAATAAAAGGACAACAGCACCGTGGTTATAGTATTGAGAGACAACAGCACCGTGGTTATAATAAAAGGACAACAGCACCGTGGTTATAATAAAAAGACAACAGCACAGTGGTTATAGTATTGAGAGACAACAGCACCATGTTTATAATAAAACGACAACAGCACCGTGGTCATAATAAAAAGACAACAGCACTGTGGTTATAATATTGAGAGAAAACAGCACCATGTTTATAATAAAAAGGACAACAGCACTGTGGTTATAATAAAAAAACAGCAGCACCGAGGTTATAATAAAAAGACAACAGCACCGTGGTTATAATATTAAGAGACAACAGCACCGTGTTTATAATAAAAAGGACAACAGCACCGTCTTTATAATAAAACGGACAACAGCACTGTGGTTATAATAAAAAGGACAACAGCACAATGGTTATAAAAAAAGGACAACAGCACCGTGGTTATAATATTGAGAGACAACAGCACCATGGTTATAATAAAAAGACAACAGCAGTGAGGTTATAATAAAAAGACAACAGCACTGTGGTTATAATAAAAGGACAACAGCACCGTGGTTATAATAAAAAGACAACAGCACCGTGGTTATAATATTGAGAGACAACAGCACCATGGTTATAATAAAAAGACAACAGCATTGTGGTTATAATAAAAGGACAACCGCACCGTGGTTATAACCCTGAGAGACAACAGCACCGTGTTTATAATAAAAAGGACAACAGCACTGTGGTTATAATAAAAGGACAACAGCACCGTAGTTATAATAAAAAGACAACAGCACCATGGTTATAATAAAAAGAATACAGCACCATGATTATAATATTGAGAGACAACAGCACCGTGTTTATAATAAAAGGACAACAGCACTCTGGTTATAATAAAAAGACAACAGCACTGTGGTTATAATAAAAGGACAACCGCACCGTGGTTATAATCCTGAGAGACAACAGCACCGTGTTTATAATAAAAGGACAACAACACCGTGGTTATAATCAAAAGACAACAGCACTGTGGTTATAATAAAAGGACAACAGCACTGTGGTTATAATATTGACAGACAACAGCACCGTGTTTATAATAAAAAGGACAACAGCACTGTGGTTATAATAAAAGGACAACCGCACCGTGGTTATAATATTGAGAGACAACAGCACCATGGTTATAATAAAAGGACAACAGCACTGTGCTTATAATAAAAAGACAACAGCACTGTGTTTATAATAAAAGGACAACAGCAACATGGTTATAATAAAAGGACAACAGCACCGTGGTTATAATACTGAAAGACAACAGCACCGTGTTTATAATAAAAAGACAACAGCACTGTGGTTATAATAAAAAGACAACAGCACCGTGGTTATAATAAAAAGACAACAGCACTGTGTTTACAATAAAAAGACATCAGCACCGTTGTTATAATAAAAGAACAGCAACACTGTGTTTATAATAAAAAGAAAACAGTACTGTGGTTATAATATTGAGAGACAACAGCACCGTGGTTATAATATAGAGAATAATGTATAGGCAAGTGCGTGTTATGGATTTTTTTTTTTTTAAACACACCCGAGGTGTGTGATGACCCATAAACCTCGAGAGCGAAGCTCAAGAGGTTTATACAGTCATCACACACAGAGGGTTTGTAAAGAAATCCATAACACACACTTGCCTATCTTTTATTTTTTATAATTGCTTTTTTTTGCGCGGGTTTGTGTGGCTTAGGGCGGCAGTGCGAGGCTTTGCGCGGGTGAATTAAACGATGAGAATGCCGTAATAACCCGATTTCAGGTTATTATGGCATTTGACAGTACTCATAATCCGGCTGTTAAATACGGTCAGCAGTCACTATAAAAATACAACAGCACCGTGGTTATAATAAAAAGACAACAGTACTGTGGTTATAATAAAAAGACAACAGCACTGTGGTTATAATACTGAGAGACAACTGCACCATGTTTATAATAAAAGGACAACAGCACCGTGGTTATAATAAAAAGACAACAGCACAGTGGTTATAGTATTGAGAGACAACAGCACCGTGTTTATAATAAAAAGGACAATAGCACTGTGGTTACAATAAAAAGACAACAGCGCTGTGGTTATAATACTGAGAGACAACTGCACCGTGTTTATAATAAAAGGACAACAGCACTGTGGTTATAATAAAAGGACAACCGCACCGTGGTTATAGTATTGAGAGACAACAGCACCATGTTTATAATAAAAAGGACAACAGCACTGTGGTTATAATAAAAGGACAACAGCACTGTGGTTATAATATTGAGACACAATAGCAGCGTGTTTATAATAAAAGAACAACAGCACCGCGGTTATAATAAAAAGACAACAGCGCAGTGGTTATAATACTGAGAGGCAACTGCACCGTATTTATAATAAAAGGACAACAGCACCGGTTTTATAATATTGAGAGACAACAGCACCGTGTTTATACTAAAAAGACAACAGCACTGTGGTTTTAATAAAAAGATAACATAACTGTGGCTATAATATTGAAAGACGACAGCACTGTAGTTATAATACTGAGACACAACAGCACCGTGTTTATAACAAAAGGACAACAGCACCGTGGTTATAATAAAAAGACAACAGCGCTCAGGTTATAATACGGAGAGACAACTGCACAGTGTTTATAATAAAAGGACAACAGCATTGTGGTTATAATAAAAGGACAACCGCACCTTGGTTACAGTATTGAGAGACAACAGCACCGTGTTTATAATAAAAAGGACAACAGCACTGTGGTTATAATAAAAGGACAACAGCACCGTGGTTATAATAAAAAGGACAACAGCACTGTGGTTATAATAAAAGGACAACAGCACCATAGTTATAATAAAAAGACAACAGCACCTTGATTATAATATTGAGAGACAACAGCACCGTGTTTATAATAAAAGGGACAACAGCACTGTGGTTATAATAAAATTACAACAGCACCGTGGTTATAATACTGATAGACAACAGCACTGTGTTTTTAATAAAAGGACAACAGCACTGTCGTTATAATACTGAGAGACAACAGCACCATGGTTATAATAAAAAGACAACAGCACCGTGGTTATAGTATTGAGAGACAACAGCACCATAGTTATAATAAAAGGACAACAGCACCGTGGTTATAATAAAAAGACAACAGCACAGTGGTTATAGTATTGAGAGACAACAGCACCATGTTTATAATAAAACGACAACAGCACCGTGGTTATAATAAAAAGACAACAGCACTGTGGTTATAATATTGAAAGAAAACAGCACTGTGGTTATAATAAAAGGACAACAGCACCGTGGTTATAGTATTGAGAGACAACAGCACCATGGTTATAATAAAAAGACAACAGCACCGTGGTTATAATATTGAGAGACAACAGCACTGTGTTTATAATAAAAGGACAACAGCACCGTGGCTATAATATTGAGAGACAACAGCACCATGGTTATAATAAAAAGACAACAGCACTGTGGTTATAATAAAAGAACAACCGCACCGTGGTTATAATCCTGAGAGACAACAGCACTGTGTTTATAATAAAAAGGACAACAGCACTGTGGTTATAGTATTGAGAGACAACAGCACCGTGGTTATAATAAAAGGACAAAGCACCGTGGTTATAATACTGAGAGACAACAGCACTGTGGTTATAATACTGAGAGACAACAGCACCTTGTTTATAATAAAAGGACAACAGCCCCGTGGTTATAGTATTGAGAGACAACAGCACCGTGGTTATAATAAAAGGACAACAGCACCGTGGTTATAATAAAAAGACAACAGCACAGTGGTTATAGTATTGAGAGACAACAGCACCATGTTTATAATAAAAAGACAACAGCACCGTGGTTATAATAAAAAGACAATAGCACCGTGGTTATAGTATTGAGAGACAACAGCACCGTGGTTATAATAAAAGTACAACAGCACTGTGGTTATAATATTGAGAGACAACAGCACCGTGGCTATAATAAAAGTACAACAGCACCGTGGTTATAATATTGAGAGACAACAGCACCATGGTTATAATAAAAGGACAACAGCACCGTGGTTATAATACTGAGAGATAACTGCACCGTGTTTATAATAAAAGGACAACAGCACCGTGGTTATAATAAAAAGACAACAGCGCTGTGGTTATAATACTGAGAGACAACCGCACCGTTTATAATAAAAGGACAACAGCACTGTGGTTATAATATTGAGAGACAACAGCACCATGTTTATGATAAAAAGACAACAGCACCATGGTTATAATAAAAAGACAACAGCACCATGGTTATAGTATTGAGACAACAGCACCATGTTTATAATAAAAGGACAACAGCACCGTGGTTATAATAAAAAGACAACCGCACCGTGGTTATTATATTGAGAGACAACAGCACCGTGTTTATAATAAAAAGGACAACAGCACTGTGGTTATAATAAAAAAACAGCAGCACCGTGGTTATAATAAAAAGACAACTGCACTGTGGTTATAATATTAAGAGACAACAGCACCGTGTTTATAATAAAAAGGACAACAGCACCGTGTTTATAATAAAACGGACAACAGCACTGTGGTTATAATAAAAAGACAACAGCACTGTGGTTATAATAAAAGGACAACAGCACCGTGGTTATAGTATTGAGAGACAACAGCACCATGGTTATAATAAAAAGACAACAGCACCGTGGTTATAATATTGAGAGACAACAGCACTGTGTTTATAATAAAAGGACAACAGCACCGTGGCTATAATATTGAGAGACAACAGCACCATGGTTATAATAAAAAGACAACAGCACTGTGGTTATAATAAAAGAACAACCGCACCGTGGTTATAATCCTGAGAGACAACAGCACTGTGTTTATAATAAAAAGGACAACAGCACTGTGGTTATAATAAAAGGACAACAGCACCGTAGTTATAATAAAAAGACAACAGCACCGTGATTACAATATTGAGAGGGAACAGCACCGTGTTTATAATAAAAGGACAACAGCACTCTGGTTATAATAAAAAGACAACAGCGCTGTGGTTATAATACTGAGAGACAACTGCACCGTGTTTATAATAAAAGGACAACAGCACCGTGGTTATAATATTGAGAGACAACAGCACCATGGTTATAATAAAAAGACAACAGCACTGTGGTTATAATAAAAGGACAACCGCACCGTGGTTATAATATTGAGAGACAACAGCACCATGGTTATAATAAAAGGACAACAGCACCGTGGTTATAATACTGAGAGACAACTGCACCGTGTTTATAATAAAAGGACAACAGCACTGTGGTTATAATAAAAAGACAACAGAGCTGTGGTTATAATACTGAGAGACAACTGCACCGTGTTTATAATAAAAGGACAACAGCACCGTGGTTATAATATTGAGAGACAACAGCACCATGGTTATAATAAAAGGACAACAGCACCATGGTTATAATACTGAGAGACAACTGCACCGTGTTTATAATAAAAGGACAACAGCACCGTGGTTACAATACTGAGAGACAACAGCACTGTGTTTATAATAAAATGACAACAGCACTGTGGTTATAATACTGAGAGACAACAGCACCTTGTTTATAATAAAAGGACAACAGCACCGTGGTTATAATAAAAAGACAACAGCACCGTGGTTATAATAAAAGGACAACAGCACCATGGTTATAATAAAAAGACAACAGCACCGTGGTTATAGTATTGAGAGACAACAGCACCGTGGTTATAATAAAAGGACAAAGCACCGTGGTTATAATACTGATAGACAACAGCACTGTGTTTTTAATAAAAGGACAACAGCACTGTCGTTATAATACTGAGAGACAACAGCACCATGGTTATAATAAAAGGACAACAGCACCGTGGTTATAATAAAAGGACAACAGCACCGTGGTTATAATAAAAAGACAACAGCACAGTGGTTATAGTATTGAGAGACAACAGCACCATGTTTATAATAAAACGACAACAGCACCGTGGTTATAATAAAAAGACAACAGCACCGTGGTTATAGTATTGAGAGAGAACAGCACCATGTTTATAATAAAAGGAAAACAGCACCGTGGTTATAATAAAAGGACAACCGCACCGTGGTTATAATATTGAGAAACAATAGCACCGTGTTTATAATAAAAGGACAACAGCACCGTGGTTATAATAAAAAGACAACAGCACTGTGGTTATAATAAAAGGACAACAGCACCGTGGTTATAATATTGAGAGACAACAGCACCGTGTTTATAATAAAAAGGACAACAGCACTATTATAATAAAAGGACAACAGCACTGAGGTTGTAATAAAAGGACAACAGCACTGTGGTTATAATATTGAGAAACAACAGCACCATGGTTATAATAAAAGGACAACAGCGCCATGGTTATAATACTGAGAGACAACTGCACCGTGTTTATAATAAAAGGACAACAGCACCATGGTTATAATACTGAGAGACAACAGCTCTGTGTTTATAATAAAAGGACAACAGCACTGTGGTTATAATACTGAGAGACAACAGCACCTTGTTTATAATAAAAGGACAACAGCACCGTGGTTATAATAAAAAGACAACAGCACCGTGGTTATAGTATTGAGAGACAACAGCACCATGGTTATAATAAAAGGACAACAGCACCGTGGTTATAATAAAAGGACAACAGCACCGTGGTTATAATAAAAAGACAACAGCACCGTGGTTATAGTATTGAGAGACAACAGCATCGTGGTTATAATAAAAGGACAAAGCACCGTGGTTATAATACTGATAGACAACAGCACTGTGTTTTTAATAAAAGGACAACAGCACTGTCGTTATAATACTGAGAGACAACAGCACCGTGGTTATAATAAAAAGACAACAGCACCGTGGTTATAGTATTGGGAGACAACAGCACCGTGGTCATAGTATTGAGAGACAACAGCACCGTGGTAATAATAAAAAGACAACAGCACAGTGGTTATAGTATTGAGAGACAACAGCACCATGTTTATAATAAAAAGACAACAGCACCGTGGTTATAATAAAAAGACAACAGCACCGTGGTTATAGTATTGAGAGACAACAGCACCGTGTTTATAATAAAAGGACAACAGCACCGTGGTTATAAAAAAAAGACAACAGCACCGTGCTTATAATAAAAGGACAACAGCACCGTGGTTATAATAAAAAGACAACAGCACTGTGGTTATAATATTGAGAGACAACAGCACTGTGCTTATAATAAAAAGGACAACAGCACTGTGGTTATAATAAAAGGACAACAGCACCATGGTTGTAATAAAAGGACAACAGCACTGTGGTTATAATAAAAAGACAACAGCAATGTGGTTATAATAAAAGGACAACCGCACCGTGGTTATAATATTGAGAGACAACAGCACCATGGTTATAATACTGAGAGACAACTGCACCGTATTTATAATAAAAGGACAACAGCACCGTGGTTATAATAAAAAGACAACAGCGCTGTGGTTATAATACTGAGAGACAACTGCACCGTGTTTATAATAAAAGGACAACAGCACCGTGGTTATAATACTGAGAGACAACAGCACTGTGTTTATAATAAAAGGACAACAGCACCGTGGTTATAATACTGAGAGACAACAGCACCGTGGTTATAATAAAAGGACAACAGCACCGTGGTTATAATAAAAAGACAACAGCACCATGGTTATAGTATTGAGAGACAACAGCACCATATTTATAATAAAAGGACAACAGCACCGTGGATATAACAAAAGGACAACCGCACCGTGACTATAATATTGACAGACAACAGCACCGTGTTTATAATAAAAGGACAACAGCACCGTGGTTATAATAAAAAGACAACAGCACCGTGGTTATAATAAAAGGACAACACCACTGTGGTTATAATAAAAGGACAATAGTACTCTGGTTATAATAAAAGGACAACAGCACCATAGTCATAATAAAAAGACAACAGCACCGTGATTATAATATTGAGAGACAACAGCACCGTGTTTATAATAAAAAGGACAACAGCACTGTGGTTATAATAAAAGGACAACAGCACCGTGGTTATAATAAAAAGGACAACAGCACCGTGGTTATAATACTGATAGACAACAGCACTGTGTTTTTAATAAAAGGACAACAGCACTGTCGTTATAATACTGAGAGACAACAGCACCATGGTTATAATAAAAAGACAACAGCACCGTGGTTATAGTATTGAGAGACAACAGCACCGTAGTTATAATAAAAGGACAACAGCACCGTGGTTATAGTATTGAGATACAACAGCACCGTGGTTATAATAAAAGGACAACAGCACCGTGGTTATAATAAAAAGACAACAGCACAGTGGTTATAGTATTGAGAGACAACAGCACCATATTTATAATAAAATGACAACAGCACAGTGGTTATAAGAAAAAGACAACAGCACTGTGGTTATAATATTGAGAGAAAACAGCACCATGTTTATAATAAAAAGGACAACAGCACTGTGGTTATAATAAAAAAACAGCAGCACCGTGGTTATAATAAAAGACAACAGCACCGTGGTTATAATATTAAGAGACAACAGCACCGTGTTTATAATAAAAAGGACAACAGCACCGTGTTTCTAATAAAACGGACAACAGCACTGTGGTTATAATAAAAAGGACAACAGCACAATGGTTATAAAAAAAGGACAACAGCACCGTGGTTATAATATTGAGAGACAACAGCACCATGGTTATAATAAAAAGACAACAGCACTGTGGTTATAATAAAAAGACAACAGCACTGTGGTTATAATAAAAGGACAACAGCACCGTGGTTATAGTATTGAGAGACAACAGCACCATGGTTATAATAAAAAGACAACAGCACCGTGGTTATAATATTGAGAGACAACAGCACTGTGTTTATAATAAAAGGACAACAACACCGTGGCTATAATATTGGAGACAACAGCACCATGGTTATAATAAAAGACAACAGCACTGTGGTTATAATAAAAGGACAACCGCACCATGGTTATAATCCTGAGAGACAACAGCACCGTGTTTATAATAAAAAGGACAACAGCACTGTGGTTATAATAAAAGGACAACAGCACCGTAGTTATAATAAAAAGACAACACCACCGTGATTATAATATTGAGAGACAACGGTACCCTGTTTATAATAAAAGGACAACAGCACTCTGGTTATAATAAAAAGACAACAGCACTGTGGTTATAATAAAAGGACAACCGCACCGTGGTTATAATCCTGAGAGACAACAGCACCGTGTTTATAATAAAAGGACAACAACACCGTGGTTATAATCAAAAGACAACAGCACTGTGGTTATAATAAAAGGACAACAGCACTGTGGTTATAATATTGACAGACAACAGCACCGTGTTTATAATAAAAAGGACAACAGCACTGTGGTTATAATAAAAGGACAACCGCACCATGGTTATAATATTGAGAGACAACAGCACCATGGTTATAATAAAAGGACAACAGCACCGTGGTTATAATATTGAGAGACAACAGCACCATGGTTATAATAAAAGGACAACAGCACCATGGTTATAATACTGAGAGACAACTGCACCGTGTTTATAATAAAAGGACAACAGCACCGTGGTTATAATACTGAGAGACAACAGCACTGTGTTTATAAAAAAATGACAACAGCACTATGGTTATAATACTGAGAGACAACAGCACCTTGTTTATAATAAAAGGACAACAGCACCGTGGTTATAATAAAAAGACAACAGCACCGTGGTTATAATAAAAGGACAACAGCACCGTGGTTATAATAAAAAGACAACAGCACCGTGGTTATAGTATTGAGAGACAACAGCTCCGTGGTTATAATAAAAGGACAAAGCACCGTGGTTATAATACTGATAGACAACAGCACTGTGTTTTTAATAAAAGGACAACAGCACTGTCGTTATAATACTGAGACTAACAGCACCATGGTTAATAATAAAAGGACAACAGCACCGTGGTTATAATAAAAGGACAACAGCACCGTGGTTATAATAAAAAGACAACAGCACAGTGGTTATAGTATTGAGAGACAACAGCACCATGTTTATAATAAAACGACAACAGCACCGTGGTTACAATAAAAAGACAACAGCACCGTGGTTATAGTATTGAGAGACAACAGCACCATGTTTATAATAAAAGGACAACAGCACCGTGGTTATAATAAAAGGACAATCGCACCGTGGTTATAATATTGAGAAACAACAGCACCGTGGTTATAATAAAAAGACAACAGCACTGTGGTTATAATAAAAGGACAACAGCACCGTGGTTATAATAAAAAGACAACAGCACTGTGGTTATAATATTGAGAGACAACAGCACCGTGTTTATAATAAAAAGGACAACAGCACTGTTATAATAAAAGGACAACAGCACCGAGGTTGTAATAAAAGGACAACAGCACTGTGGTTATAATATTGAGAAACAACAGCACCATGGTTATAATAAAAGGACAACAGCGCCATGGTTATAATACTGAGAGACAACTGCACCGTGTTTATAATAAAAGGACAACAGCACCGTGGTTATAATACTGAGAGACAACAGCTCTGTGTTTATAATAAAAGGACAACAGCACTGTGGTTATAATACAGAGAGACAACAGCACCTTGTTTATAATAAAAGGACAACAGCACCGTGGTTATAATAAAAAGACAACAGCACCGTTGTTATAGTATTGAGAGACAACAGCACCGTGGTTATAATAAAAGGACAACAGCACCGTGGTTATAATAAAAAGACAACAGCACCGTGGTTATAGTATTGAGAGACAACAGCATCGTGGTTATAATAAAAGGACAAAGCACCGTGGTTATAATACTGATAGACAACAGCACTGTGTTTTTAATAAAAGGACAACAGCACTGTCGTTATAATACTGAGAGACAACAGCACCGTGGTTATAATAAAAGGACAACAGCACCGTGGTTATAATAAAAAGACAACAGCACCGTGGTTATAATAAAAAGACAACAGCACTGTGGTTATAATATTGAGAGACAACAGCACTGTGATTATAATAAAAAGGACAACAGCACTGTGGTTATAATAAAAGGACAACAGCACCATGGTTGTAATAAAAGGACAACAGCACCGTGGTTATAATACTGAGAGACAACTGCACCGTATTTATAATAAAAGGACAACAGCACCGTGGTTATAATAAGAAGACAACAGCGCTGTGGTTATAATACTGAGAGACAACTGCACCGTGTTTATAATAAAGGACAACACCGTGGTTATAATGCTGAGACTACAGCACTGTGTTTATAATAAAGGACAACAGCACGTGGTTATAATACTGAGGCAACAGCACCAGTGGTTATAATAAAAGGACAACAGCACCGTGGTTATAATAAAAAGACAACAGCCGTGGTTATAGTATGATGAGAGACAACAGCACCATATTTATAATAAAGAACAACAGCACCTGTGGTTTATAATAAAAGGACAACAACCGTGGCTCATAATGTTAGGAGACAACAGCACCGTGTTTATAATAAAAGGACAACAGCACCGTGGTTATAATAAAAAGACAACGGCACCGTGGTTATAGTATTGAGAGACAACAGCACCATATTTATAATAAAAGGACAACAGCACCGTGGTTATAACAAAAGGACAACCGCACCGTGGCTATAATATTGAGAGACAACAGCACCGTGTTTATAATAAAAGGACAACAGCACCGTGGTTATAATAAAAAGACAACGGCACCGTGGTTATAGTATTGAGAGACAACAGCACCATATTTATAATAAAAGGACAACAGCACGTGGTTATAACAAAGGACAACCGCAGTCTAGTCTATATTATTGAGAGACAACATCACCGTGTTTATAATATAAGGACAACAGCACCGTGGTTATAATAAAAAGACAACAGCACTGTGGTTATAATAAAAGGACAACAGCACCGTGGTTATAATAAAAAGACAACAGCACTGTGGTTATAATATTGAGAGACAGCAGCACCGTGTTTATAATAAAAAGGACAAGAGCACTGTGGTTATAATAAAAGGACAACAGCACCGTGGTTATACTAAAAAGACAACAGCACCGTGGTTATAATAAAAAGGACAACAGCAGTGTGGTTATAATAAAAGGACAACAGCACCGTGGTTATAATAAAAGGACAACAACACTGTGGTTATAATAAAAACACAACAACACTGTGGTTATAATAAAAGGACAACCGCACCGTGGTTATAATATTGAGAGATAACAGCAATATGGATTATAATAAAAGGACAACAGAACTGCGTGGTTATAATAAAGGACAACACCGTGGTTATAGTATTGAGAGACAACAGTACCGTGGTTATAATAAAAGGACCAAAGCACCGTGGTTATAATACTGAGAGACAACAGCACTGTGTTTATAATACTGAGAGACAACAGCACCTTGTTTAATAGAAGGACAACAGCCCCATGTGGTTATAGTATTGAGGACAACAGCACCGTGGTTATAATAAAAGGACAACAGCACCGTGGTTATAATAAAAAGACAACAGCACAGTGGTTATAGTATTGAGAGACAACAGCACCATGTTTATAATAAAAAGACAACAGCACCGTGGTTATAATAAAAAGACAATAGCACCGTGGTTATAGTATTGAGAGACAACAGCACCATGTTTATAATAAAATGACAACCGCACCGTGGTTATAATATTGAGAGACAACAGCACCGTGTTTATAATAAAAGGACAACAGCACTGTGGTTATAATAAAGGACAACAGCACTGTAGTTTATAATATTGAGAGACAACAGCACCGTGGCTATAATAAAGGACAACAAAGCACCGTGGTTATAATATTGAGGCAACAGCACCATGGTTATAATAAAAGGACAACAGCACGTGGTTATAATACTGAGAGATAACTGCACCGTGTTTATAATAAAGGACAACAGCACCGTGGTTATAATAAAAGACAACAGCGCTGTGGTTATAATACTGAGAGACAACACGCATCGTTTATAATAAAAGGACAACAGCACTAGTGGTTATAATATTGAGGACAACAGCACCATGTTTATGATAAAAGACAACAGCACCATGGTTATAATAAAAGACAACTTTACACCATGGTTATAGTATTGAGACAACAGCACCATGTTTATAATAAAGGACAACAGCACCGTGTTATAATAAAAAGACAACCGCACTGTGGTTATTATATTGAGAGACAACAGCACCGTGTTTATAATAAAAAGGACAACAGCACTGTGGTTATAATAAAAGACAACAGCACCATGGTTATAATAAAAGGACAACAGCACCGTGGTTATAATAAAAAGACAACAGCACTGTGGTTATAATAAAAGGACAACCGCACCGTGGTTATCATATTGAGAGACAACAGCACCGTGGTTATAATAAAGACAACAGCACTGTGGTTATAATAAAAAGACAACAGCACCGTGGTTATAGTATTGAGACAACAGCACCATATTTATAATGAAAGGACTTAACAGCACCGTGGTTATAACAAAGGACAACAGCACCGTGGCTATAATAGAGACAACATCACTCGTGTTTATAATAAAAAGGACAACAGCACTGTGGTTATAATAAAAGACAACAGCACCATGGTTATAATAAAAGGACAACAGCACTCGTGGTTATAATAAAAGGACAACAACACTGTGGTTATATATTGAGAGACAACACCATTCGCGTGGTTATCATATAAGAGACAACAGCACTGGTTATAATAAAAGGACAACAAGCACTGTGGTTATAATATTGAGAAGACAACAGCACCGTGGTTATAGTATTGAGAGACAACAGCACCATGGTTATAATATAAAGGACAACAGCACCGTGGTTATAATATTGAGGGACAACTGCACCGTGTTGTATAATATTAGAGACAACATCCGTGGTTTATAATAAAGGACAACAGCACTGTGGTTATAATAAAAGACAACAGCACCGTGGTTATAATAAAAAGACAACAGCACTGTGGTTATAATATTGAGAGACAGCAGCACCGTGTTTATAATAAAAAGGACAACAGCACTGTGGTTATAATAAAAGGACAACAGCACCGTGGTTATACTAAAAAGACAACAGCACCGTGGTTATAATAAAAAGGACAACAGCAGTGTGGTTATAATAAAAGGACAACAGCACCGTGGTTATAATAAAAGGACAACAACACTGTGGTTATAATAAAAACACAACAGCAATGTGGTTATAATAAAAGGACAACCGCACCGTGGTTATAATATTGAGAGATAACAGCAATATGGTTATAATAAAAGGACAACAGCACCGTGGTTATAATAAAAGGACAACAGCACCGTGGTTATAGTATTGAGAAACAACAGCACCGTGGTTATAATAAAAGGACAAAGCACCGTGGTTATAATACTGAGAGACAACAGCACTGTGGTTATAATACTGAGAGACAACAGCACCTTGTTTATAATAAAAGGACAACAGCCCCGTGGTTATAGTATTGAGAGACAACAGCACCGTGGTTATAATAAAAGGACAACAGCACCGTGGTTATAAAAAAAAGACAACAGCACAGTGGTTATAGTATTGAGAGACAACAGCACCGTGTTTATAATAAAAGGACAACCGCACCGTGGTTATAGTATTGAGAGACAACAGCACCATGGTTATAATAAAAGGACAACAGCACCGTGGTTATAATACTGAGAGACAACTGCACCGTGTTTATAATAAAAGGACAACAGCACCATGGTTATAATAAAAAGACAACAGCGCTGTGGTTATAATACTAAGAGACAACTGCACCGTGTTTATAATAAAAGGACAAGAGCACCGTGGTTATAATATTGAGAGACAACAGCACCGTAGTTATAATAAAAGGACAACAGCCCCGTGGTTATAGTATTGAGAGACAACAGCACCGTGGTTACAATAAAAGGACAACAGCACCGTGATTATAATAAAAAGACAACAGCACAGTGGTTATAGTATTGAGAGACAACAGCACCGTGGTTATAATAAAAAGACAACAGCACCGTGGTTATAATAAAAAGACAACAGCACCGTGGTTATAGCATTGAGAGACAACAGCACCATGTTTATAAAAAAGGACAACAGCACCATGGTTATAATAAAAGGACAACCGCACCGTGGTTATAATATTGAGAGACAACAGCACCGTGTTTATAATAAAAGGACAACAGCACTGTGGTTATAATATTGAGAGACAACAGCACCGTGTTTATAATAAAAAGGACAACAGCACTGTGGTTATAATAAAAGGACAACAGCACCGTGGTCATAATACTGAGAGATAACTGCACCGTGTTTATAATAAAAGGACAACAGCACCGTGGCTATAATAAAAAGACAACAGCGCTGTGGTTATAATACTGAGAGACAACCGCACCGTGGTTTATAATAAAAGGACAACAGCACCGTGGTTATAATATTGAGAGACAACAGCACCATGGTTATAATAAAAGGACAACAGCACCGTGGTTATAATACTGAGAGATAACTGCACCGTGTTTATAATAAAAGGACAACAGCACCGTGGCTATAATAAAAAGACAACAGCGCTGTGGTTATAATACTGAGAGACAACCGCACCGTGTTTATAATAAAAGGACAACAGCACTGTGGTCATAATATTGAGAGACAACAGCACCATGTTTATAATAAAAAGACAACAGCACCATGGTTATAATAAAAAGACAACAGCACCATGGTTATAGTATTGAGAGACAACAGCACCATGTTTATAAAAAAATGACAACAGCACCGTGGTTATAATAAAAAGACAACAGCACTGTGGTTAGAATATTGAGAGACAGCAGCACCGTGTTTATAATAAAAAGGACAACAGCACTGTGGTTATAATAAAAGGACAACAGCACCGTGGTTATAATAAAAGGACAACAGCACCGTGGTTATAATATTGAGAGACAACTGCACCGTGTTTATAATAAAAAGGACAACAGCACTGTGGTTATAATAAAAGGACAACAGCACTGTGGTTATAATATTGAGAGACAACAGCACCGTGTTTATAATAAAAAGGACAACAGCACTGTGGTTATAATAAATGACAACAGCACCGTGGTTATAATATTGAGAGACAACAGCACCATGGTTATAATAAAAAGACAACAGCACCGTGGTTATAGTATTGAGAGACAACAGCACCATGTTTATAATAAAAGGACAACAGGACCGTGGTTATAATATTGAGAGACAACAGCACCGTGTTTAGAAGAAAAGGACAACAGCACTGTGGTTATAATAAAAAGACAACAGCACTGTGGTTATAATAAAAGGACAACAGCACTGTGGTTATAATATTGAGAGACAACAGCACAGTGTTTATAATAAAAAGGACAACAGCACCGTGGTTATAATAAAAAGACAACAGCACTGTGGTTATAATATTGGGAGACAACAGCACCGTGTTTATAATAAAAAGGACAACAGCACCGTGGTTATAATATTGAGAGACAACAGCACCATGGTTATAATAAAAGGACAACAGCACCGTGGTTATAATACTGAGAGACAACTGCACCGTGTTTATAATAAAAGGACAACAGCACCGTGGTTATAATAAAAAGACAACAGCGCTGTGGTTATAATACTAAGAGACAACTGCACTGTGTTTATAATAAAAGGACAACAGCACCGTGGTCATAGTATTGAGAGACAACAGCACCGTAGTTATAATAAAAAGACAACAGCACAGTGGTTATAGTATTGAGAGACAACAGCACCGTGGTTATAATAAAAAGACAACAGCACCGTGGTTATAATAAAAAGACAACAACACCGTGGTTATAGTATTGAGAGACAACAGCACCATGTTTATAATAAAAGGATAACCGCACCGTGGTTATAATATTGAGAGACAACAGCACCGTGTTTATAATAAAAGGACAACAGCACTGTGGTTATAATATTGAGAGACAACAGCACCGTGTTTATAATAAAAGGACAACAGCACTGTGGTTATAATAAAAGGACAACAGCACTGTGGTTATAATATTGAGAGACAACAGCACCGTGGCTATAATAAAAGGACAACAGCACCGTGGTTATAATATTGAGAGACAACAGCACCATGGTTATAATAAAAGGACAACAGCACCGTGGTTATAATACTGAGAGAAAACTGCACCGTGTTTATAATAAAAGGACAACAGCACTGTGGTTATAATATTGAGAGACAACAGCACCATGTTTATAATAAAAAGACAACAGCACCATGTTTATAATAAAAAGACAACAGCACCATGGTTATAATAAAAAGACAACAGCACCATGGTTATAGTATTGAGAGACAACAGCACCATGTTTATAATAAAAGGACAACAGCACCGTGGTTATAATAAAAAGTCAACTGCACCGTGGTTATTATATTGAGAGACAACAGCACCATGTTTATAATAAAAAGGACAACAGCACTGTGGTTATAATAAAAAGACAACAGCACCATGGTTATAATAAAAGGACAACAGCACCGTGGTTATAATAAAAAGACAACAGCACTGTGGTTATAATAAAAGGACAACCGCACCGTGGTTATAATATTGAGAGACAACAGCACCGTGGTTATAATAAAAGGACAACAGCACTGTGGTTATAATAAAAGGACAACAGCACTGTGGTTATAATATTGAGAGACAACAGCACCGTGTTTATAATAAAAAGGACAACAGCACTGTGGTTATAATAAAAGGACAACAGCACTGTGGTTATAATATTGGAGACAACAGCACCGTGTTTATAATAAAAAGGACAACAGCACTGTGGTTATAATAAAAGGACAACAGCACTGTGGTTATAATATTGAGAGACAACAGCACCGTGTTTATAATAAAAAGGACAACAGCACTGTGGTTATAATAAAAGGACAACAGCACAGTGGTTATAATATTGAGAGACAACAGCACCATGGTTATAATAAAAGGACAACAGCACCGTGGTTATAATACTGAGAGACAACTGCACCGTGTTTATAATAAAAGGACAACAGCACCGTGGTTATACTATTGAGAGACAACAGCACCATGTTTATAATAAAAAGACAACAGCACCGTGGTTATAATAAAAAGACAACAGCACCGTGGTTATAGTATTGAGAGACAACAGCACCATGTTTATAATAAAAGGACAACAGGACCGTGGTTATAATATTGAGAGACAACAGCACCGTGTTTATAAGAAAAGGACAACAGCACTGTGGTTATAATAAAAAGACAACAGCACTGTGGTTATAATATTGAGAGACAACAGCACAGTGTTTATAATAAAAGGACAACAGCACTGTGGTTATAATAAAAGGACAACAGCACCGTGGTTATAATAAAAAGACAACAGCACCGTGGTTATAATATTGAGAGACAACAGCACCGTGTTTATAATAAAAAGGACAACAGCACCGTGGTTATAATATTGAGAGACAACAGCACCATGGTTATAATAAAAGGACAACAGCACCGTGGTTATAATATTGAGAGACAACAGCACCATGGTTATAATAAAAGGACAACAGCACCATGGTTATAATACTGAGAGACAACTGCACTGTGTTTATAATAAAAGGACAACAGCACCGTGGTTATAATGAAAGGACAACAGCACCGTGGTTACAGTATTGAGAGACAACAGCACCATGTTTATAATAAAAAGACAACAGCACCGTGGTTATAATAAAAAGACAACAGCACCGTAGTTATAGTATTGAGAGACAACAGCACCGTGGTTATAATATTGAGAGACAACAGCACTGTGGTTATAATAAAAAGACAACAGCACCCTGGTTATAATACTGAGAGACAACTGCACCGTGTTTATAATATATAGAATAAAGTATGGGGAGGTGTGTTTAACGACAGTTTACATACACCCGAGGGGTTAGATGCTACATAAACCCCGAGAGCGAAGCTCGAGTGGTTTGTGCAAGGCATCTAACCCCGAGGGTGTGTGTAAACTTCGAGTTTAAAACACTACCCCGTATTTTATTTTATATAATTGCTGGGTCTCCCCTTTTTGGCCACAGCAATTATATAAAATATCAGCAGTTTTGGTGTGGCTACGAGTACGCTTCACTTTATTTTACCTCCCGTCGGATTTTCATTTTTGGCGGCTTCTCATATTTAAAAAAAAAAATGTTCATAGTCCCCCATCTGTAACACTAGTTCTGATTTTGATCTTTTTAATAAATTTACTCACTGCCGTGTTTCTTTGGCGGCTCCGTTGTGAGTTAGAAGGCAGCGCGAGCCAGGAAGGGAGACACTGCTGTAGGCGCATGCGCAGAGGGAGGAGAACCGAGCGCGTGTTTGCCGTTACAAACGCTCCTTTGTAACGGTAAATTATACCACAGACTCGCAATGGCAAAAAAGGAGACCCATTAATTATAAAAAGACAACAGCACTGTGGTTGTAATACTGAGAAACAACAGCATTGTGTTTATAATACTAAGACAGCAGCACTGTGGGTATAATGTAGAGACAACAGCACCATGTTTATAATAAAAAGACAACAGCACCATGGGTATAATATTGACAGAACAACACTGTGGTTATACAGAGACAACAGCACTGTGGTTCTACTACAGAGACAACAGCAGCACATTGGGTATAATATAGACTCCCAATACTAAGGTTATTATATAGAGATAACTGCTTTGCAGGTATAACAGAGACAACAGCACTGTGGTTTTAATACTGAGACAACATCACTGTGGTTATAATCGACAACAGCACTGTGGTTATAATATTGAGAGAACATCACTGTGGTTATAATAGACAAGAGCACAGTGGTTATAATATTGAGAGAACATCACTGTGGTTATAACAGATAGCAGCACTGTGGTTATAATAGTGAGAGAACATCACTGTGGTTATAATAGACAAGAGCACGGTGGTTATATTGAGAGAACATCACTGCGGTTATAATAGACAACATCACTGTGGTTATAATATTGAGAGAACATCACTGTGGTTATAATATTGAGAGAACATCACTGTGGTTATAATAGATAACAGCACTGTGGTTAAAATATTGAGAGAACATCACTGTGGTTATAACAGACGAGCACTGTGGTTATAATATTGAGAGAACATCACTGTGGTTATAATAGACAAGAGCACTGTGGTTATATTGAGAGAACATCACTGCGGTTATAATAGACAACATCACTGTGGTTATAATATTGAGAGAACATCACTGTGGTTATAACAGACAAGAGCACTGTGGTTATAATATTGAGAGAACATCACTGTGGTTATAATAGACAAGAGCACTGTGGTTATATTGAGAGAACATCACTGCGGTTATAATAGCCAACAGCAATGTGGTTATAATATTGAGAGAACATCACTGTGGTTACAATAGATAACATCACTGTGGTTATCATATTGAGACAACAGTACTGTGGTTATTATAGAGACAACAGCACTGTAGGTATAAAATGGAGACAACAACACTAAAGTTATAATGTAGAAACAACAGCACCGTGGATGTAATACAGAGACAACAGCAATGTTGATGTAATACAGAGATATCAGCACTGTGATTATAATACAGACCACAAAAGCACTCTGCTTATAAGAACAGCACTGTGGTTATAATGTAAAGATGAAAGCACTGTGGTTATAATTACCAAGCTGTTAAAGCAGTGATCCAGGAACAGTAGCAGGACGGTCTCGTCACGTAAGGTGTAACCTTCATCTTCTTCAGGTAGCACTGCTGACAGTATGCATTTGAAAAAGTGTGGAAAATGTTCGGGATTCTTTTTGAATGTCTATGTCAAAGTAGGAAAGAAAACCAGTACGTCAATGAAAGTAGGCAATGCAGCTTTCAAGCATAGTGAGACCACAATCATACAAGCAAATAAGAACTGCCACAACATTAGCAGCATGTTTCCTCTGTACACAGAGAATCACGCATGGGGTGGTGAGCATTTCATGAATTTAATACATACCTGAGGTGTCTGATGCTATATAAAACCCGAGAGCACAATTTTGAGGGGTGTATTCAAGCACCATACACTGAAAGTGTGTATTAAATTAGATTACACTGGAAAAAAAAAATCGATCTTCACCTATCACAATGCAAAGTCACTATTCAGTTATTCTGCCACAAGAGACTGAAGAATGGGACAATGACTCTGAATTCTGATTGGCTAAGAATAATAATGGATAGTCAGTGGCTTTGCATTCTGACTGACTGCTGCATGTGTACTTAGCCAATCAGAGAGCAAGTCCAGTCTGCCCTCCCATCTCAACATGCCCCAGTCAATCAGAGACATACAGCAATGCCACAGCATGTCTGTGATTAACAGCTCCTGGCAGAGAGTTTTTAATTTTTTTAGCATAAAAGCAATAGCACAAGTAATGGTCTAGGTTTCCTTGGTAATAACCAAATCACTGGGGTTAATAAACTCTTTGGCTTTATTACCCCCTGGTCCGGTTATTACCCTGTAAACTCAGACCACTATGGTGTTATTGCTATAGTAACTACACCACCCCATGTTTTATTTCACATAATTTCTGGCCATTAACATCAATCAACCCCCCCATAGTGGCCAAGCAGCACTAACGACAGGAAGAGGGGGAAACTTTTTTTTAACAAATAAGTAAGAAAATGTGATAAACTGTAGCAAATTTCATTTAATTAAGGAAATTGGCAAGAGTACATTTTAAAATCTGCACATTTGCTGCTGATCCGGTGGTGCCGAGGGTTGAGGTGCTGGACGCCACACCTCGCACCACACTGGCAACCTGGGTTCGGTAACAAACTTGGGTCATCGGGGGTCGGCCAGGTGGAAGGTGGATTGAGCGTCCCAGGGACTGCTCTCCTCTGCAGGGGAGGGACACCCAACATGCGCTGGCTCCCAGCAGTGGCTGGGGGCTAGGGCGAGTCATGGAGCAAGAAAGGGTCGGCACAGCAGACGTCCAACGCGTGGGAGCACGTACTGCAGCATTATTGGCATCACTGCATACCCATGCTGTGAGTGGAATAAGGAGGAAAATGTAGCCCCAATCCTCCAGCATGTGATGGGCTACCCCCGCGGCGTTACACCGATCGCTCCTACGCAGTTTCCCTCCTGTCCTGACTCCCAGAATGGTCTTCCGCACTACGGGGCAAGATGCAGCCAACAAGAGGGTGAGAGGGCCAAGGGGTTGTAGCTCCGGTACAGTGGTTTGTGTAGGGGCCACCAGGGTCGGACAGGATGCAGTGGGGGGGGGGGCATAGGACCACCCCCAGCTGAAGAGGTAAGGCACAAAAGATGATTAACAAAAAAAAAATTGCACATTAGTTAAGTCCATTTTTAACTCTGTTAACAGGTTGCCATGAGTATCTTGAGAGAGTAATGAGGTCTGCAAGACAGTAAAGTGCTCTTTGTGAACACACTGCCTTTTTTCTCTGAACAGCTGATTGCTGCCACTGGAGGCAGCCCAGATTCTGAAAGTCTGAAGAATTAATTTGCTTTGCCATTTACTGTCTTTAGTGATGAACATGCTGCATAAATCCAAACATTAACATATTGTGCTCGATTATCAAAAGATGGGGAATGACGCATAGTGCTTGTATCAAAATGAAATGACACAAGGGGTACCTTGTGCCACACTGTGCATCATTTCCAATTTTTCTACGCAGCCTGCGCCAGAAGGGGGTCAGACTGCGCCAGTCGGGATTGTGCAGTGCTTGCAGCAGACACACGGCTACAAAAAGGTGGACAGAGGCTTGTGCCACACCAGTGCTGCAACATCCCCTACAGTCAGATTTTCAAAAACCCCATCAAGGCAACAGGGTTTGCAAGGTCTAATGGCCCCATGTGCCACCACAGTTGGTACAGGTGGGACAGCCAGAGGGATTCTGCAGCACTGGTATGCCACCTGCTGCAGCCTGGAGCAACCACAGGACTGCTTGGATAACCCTGGACCGGTACTATACCCCAGGGGGCATCTCCTCCATTGGGAATGGCCACGGCCTGACAACTGGAGCAACAGACACATCACGTCACTGATCCAGATAGGTGTGGCATGCACCACTGCGGATGTCACATACTGCAGTGTCCATTCCCCAGTGGATACAATCAAATGACCAGCTGCAGCACAGAACCACCTTGGCAGTGTGATGGTCCATCGTGCACCGCCCGGTGTACAAGCCAACAAGATGGGTGTTGCTGTGGGGCATACTAGACTGCACTAGCGTCTACCGCATACCTTATCTGTATTCCACCAACTGATTCCGCAGCAGTGGGCAGCAGCTCGGTGACACATGCATCTTTGAACCATTGTAATGTCCTGTTTTGAAACTTCAATACAACCGGTTTCCCTGTGTACTCCCTAGTACAACTGACGTGTAGCCTTACTTATGCTCTGATATTAAATTTTATGTCGTAATGTAATATCTCTGTTTTGCTCTATGTAATGTTGTATTGAAACTGACATGTAGCTTTGCTTATGCTATGATCTTGAACATTTGTGTCAAAATGTAATGTCTCTGTCTTGAAAACTTTTGTACAAACAGTCTTGTCCTAATATTCTGGCGTGATTGACGTGGAGCCTTTGCAAAGGAGTCCTTGACTCAAAGGTTGTAATTCCGAAATTTTCAATAAACAAATAAATAAAATAAACATGACAAGCAACTCCTGTCCAACAAGAAGTTCTGCCTGCCTACCAGTACAGCCACAATAGCACACAACAGCCGTATATGCTGGCAGGTACGTCCAGATCACTATGGCACAACCCGCAGCATGCCATTACATGTCAGCTGCATGGTGCAGTTTCTGTAGTGGTGTTTCCCATGCACTGGGGCAGAAGGGTACCTGGCACATGGCAGGGTGGCTGTCAGTAAACAGGTACAGTCTGCTGACAGTGCCAGGCTGCATAACTAGTATAGTGTGAGCAACGTGGCAGAGACACATAGGGGTTCCATAAAGTACAGCCTTGAGAGCTCTGCAGCCACAGGTATATGACAATGACAGTCTGCTACCATCTGCTATCTGTCTGACAGTTGTGGGCCTCCAATCCTACCAATGTGTACTGTACAGTACTACCAGCCCTTACCACCGTGGTCTGCTATGTACCCCAGCGTACACTATCTAGGGACTCACAGTTGTTTGTCTATTAACTGTTTTTGCTGTAGTAACGCTATCATGATTTGTATAGACCGTTCCCAATTACACTCACTCCCACAGACAACCTTTTGCTCTTGCTCACCGTAGTGCAATGGAGGGCTACCAACCCTCTGCAATTCTCACCTACATGTCCCGTTGTGCATGCACCCCTTGTGCACAGATACTGTGCTGATGTCTGGCTGCATCCGCTGCCACCTGTGGCCTCTCTGACCATGTTTCCTGTGTACTGACAACACGCAGTGCTCCACTGCCAGCTTCCACAACTTGGGCATCCGTGTATGTGCAGGCAGTTGTATCCTTGTACACGATTGGCAGTGTTTTACATCTGACTCTTGGGACTGCCTTTCACAGATCAGGGGCTGATGGCTGCCTCCATCAATCCCTGCCCTTGCGCCATTTCTTTGATGCATGGGCGTGGTTGTGGCAACCTCAGGGAGTTTGGGGCCAGGACCCCTCCTGTACCAAAATTTGGTGCACAGTCCATGGCCCACTGTGCTTCGATGCAAGCTGCCATTTGTCGCAGCTTGCATTGATCTGAGGGTCCTTGGTAAACATAGGTCAGGGACCCATGGTAGTTTGCTTGTACATTACCCGTTTCCACTGTAATCACACTGTCATGATTCGTATACGTCATTCCCAATTACATTCAGTCCCACAGACAACCTTTCACTGCTGCTCGCTGTGGTGCAACTGACAGCTACCAACCCTGCCTGCATGTCCTGTTGTGCCGATGCCTGGCTGCGTCTGCTATCACATGTGGTCCCTCTGGCCACGTTTCCTATACAATGACAAAATAGTCACTGCTCCATTTCCAGCTTCCAAAACCTGGGTATCCGTGTATGTGCAAGCAAATATGTCCCTGTGCACCACTGGCAGCGCTACACGTTTGACTCTTGGGGCTACTGTTCACATGCCAGGGGATGATGGCCACCTCTGTCAATCCCCACCTGTGCACCATTCCTTTGACACAGGAGTGTGGTTGCAGCAACCTTGGGAAATTTGGTGCTGGGACCCCTCCTGTATGAAAATCTGGTGTAGGATCCCTCCTTCGATGCAAGCGGCCATTTGTTGCAGCTTGCGTCGATCTAAGGGCCCTTTGAAAATCAAGCCAATTGTGTCAAAAGTCTCTCTGACAAAAAAAAAAATATATATATATTTGCAATTTTTTTGGGGGTGGGGGGTGGGAGCGGTGGACTAATTCTGAAAATGTGACTGAAAATGTGGTGAGTATCTTGAAACACACACACACACACACCGAAAAGGAAAGTATGTCCACTAAAATACTTTTTTTTCTAGTATGATACTTTACAAACTTTAAGACAATTGTTTAAATGTTTTTGTACTGAAAACAGAAGCTATGTAAGGTGTAATTATTAGACATGGCAGTTTGTTTACATGGCTTAAAGGGGAACTCCAATTTAGCCAAACTTCCCTACCCCCAAAGCCCCACCACCCGTTAAACTTTTCACAAATTAAAAAAATTGCAAGTACTTGTACTTACTTTGCATTATTTTCGTAAACTCCACCATGAGGTAACACGGCGAGTGTAGCACAGTGCCATCCCGTATAAGAGTGCAGCACCACACTGCTCACTTGTATTAAGAAGCACACAAGTGAGCAGCGTGGCACCGCACTCTAACACGAGATGGCACTGCACCCGCCATGTTACCTGACATCAGAGTTTATGAAAATAATATAAAGTAAATGCAAGCACTTACAATTTTTATTTGGGAAAAGCCTAACCAGGGGAGTGAGGCTTCAATGGGTGGGGAGTTTGGTTAAATTGAAGTCCCACTTTAAATGCAATTTTCTTTACCAGTTGGTTATTATGACATTTGAAAGTGCTACCAACCCAGTTATTAGATTACTTAACAGTAATTATATATAGAATAATATATGGAGGGAATGGGGAATATATAACGAGAATTTAATGCACACCCGAGGTGTAGGGTGCTACATAAACCCCCGAGGGTGAAGCCAGAGGGGGTTTATCGAAACATCCCACACCAAGGGTGTGTATTAAATTCGAGTTTTCCACTGCCCCCATGTGATATTTTATGTAATTGCTGGCATTATTTATTTATTTATTTATTGCCCACATCATTTCATTGCGTGTGATTTCGAGTAGTGCTCTCTGGCCACTAGATGGTGCTGCTGTAGATACTGCCCTTAGTTGTGGGTATCCTCTGTCTTCATTTTAATTTGTTAGTGTTCCTCATGTCCTCATAAAAAATTAAGTTATTTTATTTCATTTGGTCCCAGCAGTTGGGAGTGGTTGGGGCGGCGAACAAAATAGCAGCGCGGCAACGGCAGTTGCAGTCAGGCTGACAGCGAAGTCCCAGTTTACAGACTGAATGGAAAGGTTTGTTTATTTTGTTAAAAAGAAGGGGGCAGTGTCCTTTTGAGAGTGTGGCTGTGCTAAGGGAATTTGTGCTGTGTAGCGTTTCATCCATGCTGCCGACCACTGTAGTGAGGCAATAGGTGACTGTTTGCTGACTGTGGAGTGTCTGCTGGGGATTGTTATATGCATGCCGAGAGACAGGGAAATGCAGTGCATGTTCACCATTATAACTTCCTTTCCCTATGGGAAAAAAACTAATGCTAGTTATTAAATACCTATTATGCTCAATTACATCTAGTAAGTGGTGCCCCCTTTTTGGAATTCTATATACAAAAAATGTAGTGAGGGCAGGGGGGGATTGCCTTGTAGTCTACATCTGCTCTGTGCCTCCAACTCTGTTACATAAGCAAGTTTATCATACTACAACATAATTCAATTTTCAGCATCTCTTGCTTTTTTGTCACTTAACTCAGAATGTGGGGCTTACATTACTTTGTTCTGCAAAAAGCTGTGCAGCATTTTGCATTTCCCAGGTTAAGTTTGCACCTTACTGAATGTTTAAACCTCTTTCTGTGTTTGTTTGTAAACTGCAAAGCCAACATATTGGGATACTGTTTAGGGTCAGTATGGAAAAAGCAGCCTCTCTCTCTCCCTAGCCAGTGGTGCTGAGGGACTCCGGGTTGATCTGAAAACTTAACTGACCAGTTCTGCAAGGTGTTGTAGCCCACTGCAGGGCATTATCATTCCTGCTGCCCACGATCTCCTGTTGAAAATCATGTTAGTTGGATGTGATCTGTCAGTTAAGGTGTATATCTGTTTGTGAGGCTGTGATTTGTTGGATCAGCTGCTATTCTGCCTGTGAGCAGATATGTGACTGATGTATCTTGTGTCACTCTGCAGGCTCCACATGCCAGCCTGTTTGTGTGGCTCTGTGGGGAGTCCAAGGCCTACTGTCAGGTAAATATAGGTTACTCACCTGTAACAGGAGTTCTAGGAATGGTATATGTTGTTCATCCACACTGTCTGGCAGGTTCCTTGCCGCTTTAAATCTTGCCGGAAGGTCTTCAAGATGGCTCCTCCCACCCACCCAGGTGGTAAAACTCTCGGCTCCACCTCATGACGCCAGATCTAGCCCACTGGAAGTCAGGTTGTGCGTCGTAGCCGGGGAGGTCGGGTGGGTCGTGTGGATGAACAACATATACCATTCCTAGAACTCCTGTTACAGGTGAGTAACCTGTATTTCTAGGGACATGGATATGTTGTTCATCCACACTGTCTGGCAGACTCTAGCAGTTCTCTGGGAGGAAGGAGACAAGGCTACACCCCTACTTAGGGAATAAAGACTGGAGAACCGAGGTCCCAAAACCAGCATCCCGGCGTGACTCAAGGTCTATGTGGTAGTGGGTAATGAAGGTGTGTGCTGACTTCCAGGTAGCAGCCCTGCAGATTTCCTGGATAGGGACGCCCTGAAGCAGCCACCGATGCAGCGGTATGGCGGGTAGAATGAGCTCTTATCCTCTGGGAGGCTCCATGCCTCCAACTTATAGCAGCGATCTATGCAGGAGGTGACCCACCTGCCTATCGTCCGCTGGCTGCAGGTCTGCCAGGTGCGGCTTCAGCATAGGTGACAACAGCTGGCTAACCTATCCCCACTTCAGCCGTCCGCTTCCCTGTAATAAGCTTAGCCTTCTAGGGTCCAAAAGTATGGAGCCTATATTCCGCCTCCAAGGTGTGATTGGGGTAGAACACCGGCAGAGTCAACACCTGGTTAAGATGAAACTCCGACACCACCTTCGGAAGGAATTAGCCACCAAGAAGCGCTCTTTCACGACAGGTGAGAGATGTCACACCTGTGCATCGGTTCGAATGGCTTGCCCATGAGCTTAGCCAATACCAGCAGTAGATCCCACAGAGGTGTAGGTTCTCGCAGCGGAGGGGGTATGTGATCAAGGCTTTTGAAAAAGCACCCGAGATACTTCTCCTGTGCCACCGACTGCTTCCCGGCCCGTGCCCGGTAAGCGAGATGGCTACCAGGTGCACCTTAAAGAGTCGTTGACCAAAGCCCTTGCTGCGAAAGGGACCACAGGTAGTCCAGAATGCTTGCCAAGGAACAGGAGGAAGGGTCCAAGCCCTTGCCCTGACACCAAATGGAGAATCTCTTCCATTTAAAGGCGTAGCATTTTCTGCTCGACTCCTTACGGGACGCCTCAATAACGTTGAGGACCTCGTCGGAAAGACCCAAGGCCTGGAACTCTAGCCGCTCAGGAAACAGTCCATGAGGTGCACGGATTGAAGGTCCGGATGGAATATCTTCCTCTGATCGACTGAGATCAGGTCCGGGCAGGCTGGAAGCCGCCTCGAGAGCCTGGAGCTGAGACTGAGGAGATCTGGATACCAGAACTGGTGGGGCCAGTCTGGGGCTACCAGAATCACCTGCACCTTGTCCCTCCTCACCTTGAGAAGCACCTTGTGGATCAAGGGAAATGGGGGAAAGGCGTAGAAGAGGCCTGGGGTCCACGGCCTCGAGAAGGCATCCCCTGCAGCGAGCCCTGCTGAGGGGGGCGGGCATGAAACAGCCTCAGCTTCGCATTCTCCCTTAAGGCAAACAGGTCCACCTGAGGCATGCCCCAGTGGGAGAACAGATCTTGTACTACCTCCGGCAGGAGAGACCATTCATGGGACGCAGCCCCTATCCGGCTTAGGGCATCGGCCAGAATGTTGGAGGCTCCTGCCACATGGATGCAAGGAGATCCGCCTCCAGGCTGCGCACGAGTGACCAAATGCGGAGAGCTTCCCTGCACAGCAGAGGCATGGAGCACGTCCCGCCCTGGCGGTTTAGGTAGTACATGGTTGTGGTATTGTCCGTTTGGACCTGAACCACTTGACCCTGCAGAAACGGAGCGAAGGCGGTGAGGGCTACATGAACCGCTCGAAGCTCCAGCAGGTTGATGTGGCATCGGGACTCCCAAGGGGACCAGAGGCCATACGCTCTGTGCTCCCCCAGTTGGGCACCCCAACCCATCAGAGAGGCATCGGTCGATAGAGAGACCGTCGGCTCGGGGCAGACAAATGGGATGCCCTCCTGCAGATGTGCTGGAACGGACCACCACTGGAGTGAGTTCCACATTCCCTGGGTCACTGTCACTAGCTGATCCGAGGGATTGAAGTGCTGTGACCATTGGCTGGCCAGCCCCCATTGAAAGGGACGCATGTACCAATGGGCCCAACGGACCACGCTGGTGCAGGCCGCCATGAGACCCAGGAGGCACAGGAAGTCACGGGCAGGGCACGATTGCCCAACCTGAAATGATTGGGCAAAGGAGGAAAGAACCTCGGCCCTGTCCACCGGGAGCCGTGCTCTGGCTCGTAAAGAGTCGAGCTCTGCCCCGATGAATTGTATCACCTGCTTTGGCATGAGTTCTGACTTGGCCTCGTTGATGAGAAGGCCAACCAGAGAGCAAACCTGGAGGGCCAGATCTCTGGACCGCTCCACCTCCATTCTGGAGGAGGCTGCAATCAGCCAGTCGTCCAGGTAGGGGTACACCCGGACCCTCCGGCGCTGCAGGAATGCTGTCACCACTGCCATGCATTTGGTGAAGACCCTGGGAGCTAGGGAAAGGCCGAAGGGCATGGCCCGGAACTCGTAGAGGGATTCCTCTGCCCTGAGGTGGCGGAATCTCTGGTGGGACGGACGGATTGGGATGCGAAAGAACGCGTCCTGGAGGTCCAGAGAACAGAATCACATGCCTCGTTCCAAGGATGGAATGACCTGAGCCAGAGTGACCAGACCTTAAGAACCTGTTCAGGTCATGCAGGTCTAGAATGGGGCGCCAGCCCCCCCGCCCGTTTCGGGACCAGGAAGTACCTGGACATAAACCCCGGGTCCGGTGGAGGATCTGCCACCTTCCTGATCACCTCTTTTTCGAGGAGCAAGGCAATGTCGGCTCAGCGAGCCGACAGAGAGGCTGTGGACCCCGTAGCCCCCCCAAGCGGTGACGGCTCAGAAGGGCGGGGCTTGCTTGAATTCCAGAGGCAGGCCCTTTCCTACCACCTCAAACACCCAGCGGTCCGGGGTGATAGCAGACCAGGTGGAAAGGAAGTGGTGGAGCCGTCCCCCCACGGGGGGAACGAGGCTGGGGGCAACACCCCTCAACCCATCACTGTGCAGGCTTGGAGGAGGGACAGGCCGAGGGACCTCCCGGGCCTTTTCCTCCCTGCTTCCTGTTAGAGGAAGCCACAGGCTTGGCTTTGGGATGCCAAGTGCGAGCCTGCTGGCCCTGATGCTGGTGTTGTCGGGCCGGACGTGCCGCAGGCGCAGAAGGGCGAAAGGACTTATGTTGTTGACAACGGCCCTTGTCCTTCTGGGCAGAGGTGACCGAGTCCAGGGTAGCATTGGACTTTTCAATCTGCTGGAGGTGGCCTTCCACTCCAGGGCTGAACAGGTCAGTCCCCAAGAAGGGGGCGTCCGCCAATTTATGCTGGGTATCCGCCGTGAAGGTGGATATCCTCAGCCATGCTCAGCAGCGCATGGCCACTGTGGCCGCTACTGATCTGGCACAGGAGTCTCCAATGTCCAGAGCCATTTGGAGCTGCTATTTTGCCACCGCCCTTCCCTGATCCTGCACCTGCTTGACCATGGTCTGTAGGTCGGCCGGGAGGTGAGGGATCACCTCATCCAGGGAGCCCATGACGGCGTGGGAGAAGTGTGCCATCAGCACGGCTGAGTTGGCCTGGCAAAGGCCTAGGGAGAACGCAGCATACACCTTGTGCCTGGCATTGTCCAGCTTTTTGGACTCCTTGTCGGGGGGCTTATCCACATCCCTAGCGTCCCCGGAACGCCAGAAAACGCTATCGGTGACTAACCCCTCCGCAGAGGGGTGCTCTGAAAAACCGATTAAAGAGCCGGTAGGGACCGCATACTTCCTGGCCATCCTGGCCGAAGGCGCAGGGCAGGAAGCCAGCCGCTGCCAGAGCTCCAAGGCTGGGCCAACAATGGCTTCAGCCACCGGAATGGCCTCTGTGGGTGAATCCCCTCGGTCCAGTATCTCTGTAAGGGGATACTTGGCCCACTTGGATATGGGCTCGAGCTGCATCCCGATGGACTCCGAGATGAGCTGAAGCAGACCCATAAACGACGATGGGCTCTCGTCCATCGACTGCCCCCCCGGAGGACTCCGGGTCAAGGGGCTTGGAAAACAGGGAGGAGTCGTCGTCAGACTCCGAGGAGTCCGCGAAGAGCTGCCTGGGGCCTAAGCCACCCTCCACCTGCCGAGGACGGTCGAGAGTGAGGGTGACCGACAACCTGTGGGGCAGACCCTGACCCAACCAAGAGTCCTTGGTCGGCGCCCCCAATTTTGGTTGTGGAGGCGGAGGTTCCACCACAATCGGTGGGGCAGCTGGTTTCGGCCGAACAACCGGCCCAGGCTTGGGCACCTCAACTACAGCAAGGGGTTGTTTCGACCTTTCCGGTGACAGTCACTTGATGGCCGGGGAAGACGACGGCGTCGGCTTGTTCCCGGACAAAAGTAACTGCTGCCACATTAAGTCCTCATAGCGTCGCCGCAATTTGCGCCGAAGCTTCTCCTCTTCCGAGAAGGAAGATGAGGACAAGCGCCGACGCCGCCTACCTTGGTGCCGAGACTGACACCGCCGATGTCGGCGGGATCGGCTGGACCGAGACAAGGTCCGAGACTAATACCCTCGGTGTTTCCAAGGGCGGGTTTGGGAAGGGGCAGGGGACACCTGCTCTTCCCTTGGCTCGGGAGCCTTGACCGGGGACTCCTGCACGGGAGGTGCAGGCAAGTCCTCGGTCTCCACCGGGGGAACCAGTGAAGAAGGGTTGTCGGCTTCACCAGTCAACTACCCATCCAATCTCTACCGCGTCGACGGGTCTCTCGGCCGGCTGACCTGATGGGGACACCGTGAAGCCAGCAGCCTTAACCGCAACCTCGACCAAAGTTGAGTGTCGACTGTCCGGGGAAGGGGACCTCTCCCACTCCAACGAACGCCGACTGTGGGACTTACCTTTCGAGTCCTTCTTTTTTGGACCGAGTGTCCAGATGGCCCCTCTCCCTTCGTGGAAAGGGATTGGCAAAGCTCCTTAAAAGAAGCTGTGTAGGAGGATCCCAGAGAGAGCGGGATAAATGACACAACCGAGGAAGATGAGGATGCGGCCTGGGCCACCTCCTCCTCGAGGGCGATCATCTGCTAGAGTTGCTCAGCCGAGCCAGCCGCCATGGACACCGCCCAACGGGCCTCAGACTTCACCCGGCGGGTAGCTTCGGGCAAGCTGTAACGGTGGCCTTGGTCTTCAAGAGACATTGGCCGAAAACTATCGACATAACTCGCAGGCCTGTGGGTCGTGATCTAGGCCGAGGCAGTAGACGCATGTGGAGTGCAGGTCCGTCCTGGACATTTTCTGTCCGCATGGGCACTGCCGAAATCCGGGAGTCGATTTGTCCATCACAGCCGCGAGGGAGTAATTAGAACGAAGTCTTGAAAACTTTAGAATTATTTTCAGGCAAACCGAAGAATTAGGATCCAGTCTATACGCAGAGCGTTAAGGAGGGAACCTGAGCTTCCAGCGGTAAGGAAGATCTGGCGTCATGGGGCGCAGCCGAGAGTTTTACCACCCGGGTTGGTGGGAGGAGCCAGCTTGAAGACCTTCCAGCAAGATTTAAAGCGGCAAGGAACCTGCCAGACAGTGTGGATGCACAACATATCCATGTCCCTAGAAATAAATGATTCTGCCCTCAGGGCTCTAGATTTCTTCTCTGTGGCCATTCTGCTGCTCTCTGCCTCTCCATTCACATGAATCACAAGAAAACTGTCTCCACCTATATTGCCACTCCAGCAGCTCTCTCTCTCTCTCTCCCTTCCATCCCAATGACAGGAAAACGGGCATTGCCACTACTGTCGCTCCCACGACTCTCTTTAGCCTGCTTGTCCAAATCTCAAGAAAACTGCCTCTGCCAGTACAACTGCAAACAGCTCTTGCTCACCTGCCAAATGGACATGCTCCAGCCCAGGACTCTGAGTCAAAACCAGATCCTGGCTGGCCCGCCGGTGCAACAGTAGAGCTACACTTGTGATGCCAGTAATCAGGGTTCGGGAACAGGCCTGGATCACCGAAGGGATGAGGAGGATCGAGTGTCCTAAGGGCCACTCTCCTCCTCTGGGGAGGGAGGGCTGCCGCACCCATTGTACCACTGCCACCCAGTGACCATGGATGGCAATGCAGTTAGGGGCACCACGACTAGGAAGGGAAGAACACTGGCTGGAATCCAGGGCAGCAGCACATCTCTGCGTGCCCTGCCTCCTTGGACTCCCATGCCTGCTGTCATCCTCAGGGAGTGGGAAATACTGGGGAAGCTGAACCCCCAACCCCAAGCATTAAGATCTCTTGGACCGGTGGTACCCCCACCCCTGGCATGGCTGCCGTGGGAACGTCATGGCACGGAACCATCCCTCGGGACGGCCCCACCCGAGGGGGTGAACTCGTGCGGTTGATATCCTGCAGTTGGAGCATGCCTAGGTGTCAGGGGCAGTCCGAGGGGCGAAGCCGTGGCGGGGGCGAAAAACAATAAAGGTCCTCTCATCTCTGCTCCACATACCAGCAAACACCAGCACAGGAATGGGAGTCAAACCTATGTCCAAGCTGTCGACTCTGCACCATGTCCCAGCCCAGGACCAGGAGTCTGACATGATCCTCCAAATCAGGTTTTGGTATTCCTACCTGGGAAGCTTTCAGATTTCAGCTTATAACAAAAACGCAGTTTGGTTTACTGTTTAGTGCACACTACTGTGAGCTTGGAGACCTAGGTATGAATCCCACAATCACCACTTACTTTGCTACCCTGAGCAAGTCCTTTAGTCCCCCCACCCATTTTTTTTTTCCCCATAATTTCTTTTACCCTCCCAGGCATGAGCAGGTGGCTATCAGCCATGTTCTGCATCCCTCAAGTGGCGCCCCCAACCCCAGCTAATCCCCATGGACTGAAGGGTCAGGAAGAGGAAGGCCACCCTCCTTCCTCCCTCCAGACACATACGTCCAGGCAACGAGGCCTGCATCCTTGGGTGGCAGCGTGGGTCAGGGGCTAGCAGGCAGGGCTGCATTAGGCCTGATCAGCCTATTTTTCCACTTTGACCCTGCCCAATGTAGTGCCACAGATGTTAGCGCAAGTCATGTGAAGGCACACATGCACTAGGTCACACCAGCAGCTCCTCCCTTATTCTCGTCCTTCAGCTTGCACTACCACAAGGCCACCACCTGGTGGCAGACGACAGCGGAGTTGCAACCCCAACTGACTCTGGAGAGGAGAGCAGTCCAGTGGATGCTCAATCCTTCCCCCAGCTGACCCCCAGAAACCCGATTCCTCTCCCAAACTTGGGCCACTGGCTTGGCAGGCGGTAGCACTACCGTGGCACCACAGGGTCATCCCCTACTGTGTTTAACTGTAATTTATCTCTGTGCTGACTGAATCTTACGGTTTGCCTGAAATGGCAGAACCATTCTTCATCCTTCATTTCCTGGATCGTACACCTGGCTCTGCTCCCACCAGGACCACCTACAGACAGTACACACAGCAGTAGGAGCAGCCTCCACCAGCAATGTCTGCCACCTCAGCTTGAAGGAACTGACCATCGCTCTGCTACTTCACCCAGCTCCCCTCAACATTTGCCTTCTCACCAGCCCGCCGGCACAGTACAAAGATTTATCGTTGCGATGCAGGCATCCCAGGTTCGGGATCAGACTCCGGATGCTCGAGGACCAACCGGGGCAGGAGTGGACTGAATGGCCACAGCTTGCTTTCCACTCCCAAGGGGGGGTGAGGGGATACAGTGCCTCTGGTTCGGTGCTCCTGGGAGACCACAGTATGCACCATTATTGCAGCACCTGTTAGTGCTGTCTCCTGGAGGGTGAGTCAGACGTGTGGCATGGCAATGCCAACAGCGGTCAGTCAACATGCCCCCTGACAACACCAGAAAAACCTGTGCCCCAGCATGCCCAATGATGCTCCCACCCCCATGGCGGATCTGGGCCCCGCTGCAACCGTACTTTGAGATCCTCCAGGGTTAAAGTTGGGGAGCTCCAGGGGCTCCACCCAGGGGGGGTAATCCAGGGGAAATGCGAGCGGGTGCTTCCGGGGTCTGCCTGTGGGTGGAGAAGCAGATGGAGTAGACACTGGAGAACTACATAAAAGCATAGTAAGTAAATCAATAAAAACAATGTGCCCTCTCCAGGGCACTGGGGTTAGGCATGAGAGCAGCTCTCTGACCAGTGACTCCTACCACATTACTTCAGCTTCTCCCAGCCACACCTCCTCCCTCTCCCCACTCAAGCCTCTGATAGACAAACTCCAGTTCACAATGCAGACGCACTTAGCATCTTTCAATCAAGCATGGTTGCACTTCTCTGATCAGCCTGCACCTCCTTCGGTCAAAGAGACACCATGTAGGAGACAACACAGAAGAGGCCAGCAGTCCAAAGGAATAAGCCCTTCAGGGACCCACTTGACACCACAGATAACTATTTTAAAGAAACAGGCCCATAGCCCAAAGCAGCCCAACACTAATCCAATGGACAATTAAGGCAAAACTAAATGAAAATACAGGCCACAAAAGGCACTGAGGGTAAACTTATACCCCATCGCTGGCTGCACAACCTTCTTTATTTCTTTGTCTTGTTATCTCAGTATGTGTTTTTTCTGTTTATATTTCTCTATTTTACTCTCTCTCACATTTAACGTCAACAAAATCTTTCCCTAAAATACCTTTTAATTAATTTCTATACTTGCCCTGTGCCTCTTGTAGCGCTCAGCTGCTCCGTCTCTACTCTCACTACTATTTTTCCCCATACTAGCCCATTTCCCCCTTATTTCTACAGCTCTAACTGGATGCCAACCACAAGCCTATCAGAAAAGCATTACTCTGCATTTAACCTTCCCTATCTTTCCTATTTTCTCCCTAAGGAAAGATTAGTTACTTACCAGTGACAGTAGATCTTTGAAAGCAACTCCTTCATGGAGCAGCACCTTTGGAACAGTAAGCCACTGGCATCGGAACCACTTGGAAACTGTTGCTGAACTGGGTCACCCATGCTGACATAAATCAGCACCACCTAAATAAAGTGGATGGCCAAATACCTCCCCAGTTTCGCACTGGGGACAAGCTCGGAGTTGTACTGTACCAGCAGAAGTAGGAGACCAAGCACTGACCAGGCTGACTTCAGAGGTGATAATTCCAGAAAGAAGAACGGTGCAGAAAAGGAGAAAACCAAGCATGCAGTAACAGGACTGTCTTCCAGAGCATGCCACCTGAAATACAGAAGGGTGTAGGTGGGAGGATGAGCTGTGGCTCTGTGGAGGAGACTGCCTCGAAGAGGTACTGTGACTGGTAACTAATCTCTTTGGGGACCTCATAATCCATAAAACCACATCTTTGGAACAACTACCATGTAGGACAGAAGGAAGGATGACAGCCGGAACATTTAAATCCTTAAGGGAGGAGCCCTTGGAGCATGGCAAGGCCAAAGTCAAAGCGTCTATGGGACACCAGATGAAGACTGTCATGTTTAGTGTAAGTATGAACACAACTCCATGTAGAGACAGAGCATGTCAGCTGCTGAAACTAATGAAAACAAGCCATGGGTGGCATGCCCACAGACAGGTCCGGGAAGCTTTTTACTATGCATCTGGTAACAAAAGAAATGCAAGATGATAACAATTTGGAAAAGCACTGCTTAGAGACAGGGTGCCCACCATCTTAGGGCAAACCAAAAGTTGCAAGTACCATCTGAAGTTCTTTGTGCGATCCATCTGGAAGCATAAAGCCCTATGGACATCAAGAGAATGCAAGATAACTTCTCCCATATTCTGGGGGGAAAGGAAACAATACTGGAAAGTGGCTAGCCAGATATAATGTGAACACAGAAAACATCTAAACCTAGGATGGGTATGTAATGAAAACTGATCCTGGTGAAAAACACGGTAAAAGGAACCGCAACTAAGGCCTGCTGCTTGGAAACTCTCCGAGTAGACCAGAAAAAGGAAACTCATATCACAAGCCACAGCAGATTCGAAAGGAGCCTGTGTAAGAGACTGCAAAAAATTAAAAAGTTAAGGTTCCCCACCGGTAGCCGGCCTGGTGTCGCAGAGGGTTGAGGTGCTGGACGCCTCACCTCGCACCACACTGGCAACCTGGGTTCATGAACTACCTCGGGTCATTGGAGAGCCAGCACGGGGGTTGGGGGCCAGGATGAAATAGCCAAAAGACAGCTCTCCCCTCCCGGGGTTGTCGTCACCACCCCCAACCCCAGTAGTTCCATTCTCACCAGGTAGAGGTCTGGTGGGAAGCGTAGGCAGGAGGGAGCGGCGGTGTGGCGTGCGTGTGCCTCCACATGCACATGGACGCCCAGGGTCGGGGACAGGAGAAAATGGGGAGAAAAAGTCTACAAAAATCTATATATCCAAAAAAACAAAAGCTTCTACACCGGAACTATACTACAGACTGGGGATGCAGATACAAGAGCCCTTTAAAGAACCAGCGAGACACCTCCAACAGGGCCACAGTCTTACCCCCTAAGCAGAAAGGCAGAAATGGCTGAAAGGTGCACCTTCACAGATGAGTAATGAAGGCCTGAGTCCAAAAGGGATATGAAGTATTCCAAGACATACTGCACTGGACAAGAAAAAAGGTCCAGGGAGAGAGAGAGGCACACCAAATACTGAAATGTGTCCATTTCACTGAGTAAGTGTGCTGCATAGAAAGCCTACGGGCCTCCAGCAGAACATCCACAGCTGCCTGGGAGACCCCAAATCAGGACAGTTCTACATACTCAGGAGCCAGACATGAAGTTGCAGGGATTGGTGGTCCAGGTGCAACACGCTGTAGTTGTCCAGTGACAGCAGTCCCACTTGTAGAGGGAGCGGTACAGGAGGTTTCACTGCAATCTGGCAGAGACAGGGAAACCAGATTTATTTGGGCCAAAAAAAGCTGCCAGTATTATCATGACCCCATCTGCCCGAAGCTTGACCAATATCCATGAATCAGAGGAACTGGAAGAAAGGCATATAGAAACCTTCCTTTTCCGGACAGAGAAAATGCATCTCACCCAAAAAATTCCAGGACCTACAACAAGCAAACAGAAACACAGCAGTTATGTGTTGTGTCAGGCCACAAAAAAGTCCAACTCTGGATGATCCAATGGGAAAAGAGGCCTACTATGTCTTCCAGGAGTTTTCACTCATCAGACTGAGGAACCAACCTGCTAAGATTCTGCCAGGATGTTCAGCATGCTAGACAGATAAGTGGCAATGATGTATACATTGTGTGCCACGGCTTATTCCCACACCCATATGGCTTCTCTGCAGAGGAGGTAGGAGGTGTTACCTCCATCTTTGATGAGGTAGTGACTGACACAAAGGCAGTCTGTCCTTACCATCAGAGGCCAGTCCTGAACGCGATGGGAGAAAGCCTGCAGGTCAAGAACAGACAATCTCCAGAATGTTGATATGGAGTAAGCCATCTAAGGGTGACTATACCTTCGGGTCTTGAGTGCACCCAAATGGGCCCAACAAGCCATCCTGGAAGTATCAGTGGTAAGCACCTCCTGCAGGGTTGGGTGGAGAAATGGTGATCCCTAAAGCAAATGGGAGCAGTCTTGTTACTAGCAAAAAGTCCAGCATAAGGGATCCATGGCCAGAACAGGGGGATCCAGAGATTGGGACACCTCAGCTCCTGAGGAATGGGCATGAAGAAGACAGTCACGGGACCCTTCTCAATGGCAGCTGTCATGAGACCTAGGAGCCAAAGTACTGATCTGCAAAGGATCCAGGCACAGGAGGCAATCAGTGTCACCTTGGCTAAAGTGTCACCAAGGGAGTAGGGAAAGAACGCTGTGCCTGAGTTGTGTTTAAGACAGCATCAATAAACTAAAGGTACCGGTAAGGGGTCAGAACTGGTTTAGGTTTGCTGACCAGGCTACCTAGTAGGTCAAACAACTAAGCGAGTCCAGTACAATGCTTGTACAGCCACTTCCCTGAAAGGCGCCTTAAGGATCCAGTTGTCCAGGTAAGATGATCCATACAGGATTCTGGGGAACAAACAGGGAGATCCTGCCCCCTACCTGAACCCCCAGCAGAGGTTCAAAAGGGAGTCAGGTGGTGGCAAGACCGCATGGACTGCTGGATCTACAGGCCTCTTAATATGGGCAGCTGAGGACTGTGGCTTAGGGGTGGTGGCCCTAGCCACAGGCAGAACAGGACCCCATGCACGGAAGAATGTCAGCCTCTGTGAAAACTATAACCACTATGCCCACATGTGGGCTGAGGAGTAATGGACTTCAAAAAGAGAAGAGTAATTTTTACTATAAAAAGGTTCTCAGAAATGCTGCAATCTGATTGACTGTTAGGATTCCAACAGCCTTACATTAATACATGTTGTAACACAGCACTGCCGAGACCAGTGAAATTGAGGAATGGCATTGGCTGAAAGGGGCCAGGTGACACCAACCGAGCAGTGATTAACCCACAGATAATGCCCGCTCAGTTAGTACCACCTGTGGCCACCGCAGCAGCAGAGGGGACCTGCCCGCTCCATCACCACCTCCGCACGCCACCCGCGGCGCTCGCTAGCTGGAGGTGTTCATTGTGTAAAGCACTTAAGGAGCTGCCTAAGAATCGCGTGAGCAATCCGCTGTTGAGCATAGACTCGGCGTCTTTCCCCAACTTACCATACCCTTAGTTGTACCTGCTGTACCTACAGAGAATTCTAGCTGTTTGCTAGATCCCTGGGCTCTTGGGCCTTTGAGCTCTGAGCCTTGTAGAGTGCTACTCGAGTGCAAGAGTGCTCCAATGCCACATCAGAAGTATGTACAGCTCTTTCTAGCTGTTTGAAGAAGATAAAAACATAAAAAAATTAATAAGGTCAACCGTTGTGGTTGGGGGCCCGAGGGTTTGCTGGTGCCTAAAACTGGCTATGATAGCATTACAGCTTTAACAAGCGGTACAGAGAAAGTCTAAAGGGCAGAAATCATGTTTTCTGAAAATCAGACTGGCCTGTGAAGAAACGTATGCAATGCATGCCACTCTAAAGTTGTAATGCCTAACTAGCTAGTGCCTTTCTCATTGTCATAGAACCATCCATCCTCCTTTGCTGTTCTGACACACACACAAAAAGTAAAAATTCTGCAATTACAATAGAATTCCAATGTGGTTGTAACACCGCTTTCTGACAGGGTAATGATGAATACAAACACTAATGCACGCTCTCGTTTTCAGCAAAGATTCCAGATACAATACTTCATATAGTGACATAAAAAAAAAAAATTGTGCTGGACTAGAAAATATGTTTCTGCAATCAGAATGTAACCACCGCCCCTTTAATGAATGAGAATCATATGATGGTAATCTCTAGTAGTATTAACATCCCACTGGTATCCATTATATGACCTCCATACATGCAACATTTGAATCAAATAAAATACTTCTAGCACAATCAGACGGAAACATTTCACTTTGTAACACGGCACTGCAAAACCCTTGCCGCTCTGCAAACTGTCTCTGTCGCCATCTCTCCGCAGGGTCTCCAGCACCGAGGGACACACACCGATAACATAGGCTCGTCGCCACCGAATGAGCCTATAGCTAGCATGAATAACTAGTGTCGGGCTCTGCCGGTGATTAATGCCAGCTGGTACACCACCTCAGGCTTTCGCCTCGGGCACCAACCCCTCAGCGGCATTAATCCATCGGCAGAGCCCTCCTCTGTCGGTGATTAATGCTTACTTTTACTGTCATGTACAGACTGATCACCAAGGCACATGGATTCTTCCTGTCAGCATTCCATCCTCTAGCACTGCTGAATGTGTGGAATGATGCATTCTGATTTTGAACCAGCATTCTTAAACTGTTGGTGGAATAACTATTTTATTAAAAATCTCTCTAAATGAGGATAACATTGAAAAAGTATATGCTTAACACTTTTTTTTTGGAATCATTTTTTATAATAGCAATAAGGCACTACCAGGAGTTAGATTAACAGTTAGTTTATCACCTCTAGGGGCAATATGGCACTCGGCTGCACCTCATGCCACATTACACCTCTGGGGGTGATTAACAGACTGTTAATCAAACCCCTAATCATGCCTTATTGCTTAAAAGACTATCAATCCTTCAAAGTGACTGCCACATCATAGTCAATTTTTGGCCATAGAAAGGTGAGTTACTGACCGACTGCTGACAACTGCTAGCAAAACCAGCAACACACACAGCCATAAATATCTGCTAAGGCACATGTCGGGTGCAGCTGCACGAGCAGAAGCAGAAGCGGCAAGGAGGTCTGTATTATATTCGTCCGCATCTTTCTCAGGCTGTGGAGGAGGCTAAGGGACAGTTGGAGGGGCCACAGGCTGCTGAGGTAGTAGTAGGGGTGGCATAGTGGCAAGAACAGCAGTCCCAGAGGCGCCAAAGCTAATATCATTGGGGGCAATGGGAATGGCTGAGCCGTCAGAGTAATCCTCAATGACAGGAATGGCAAACGTTGCTGAACTAACTCTGAGTCAGTAGTCAAAACACCAGTGTCAACCAGGAACATGACAACATGACTGTGTCCATTGATGACGAGCTGGGACTGGACTGCATACAGCTCATAGCAAGTGAGCCAGAGCCTGCGCCTGACCAAGGTGTCTGAAATGAAGAAACATAAAAACAGACTGTCAGCAGATAAGGACCGCTTGGCCCACCCAGTCTACCTACTTTGTTCCTGCATATGCTGTCACCGCAGACCCTGCCTGACCTCCGGCTACTTCACACACCACACACACACACACACACACACACACACTTTCCTACCAGGATTCCTTTGGGCCTATCCACTGAATGCTTACAGACCACCACTGTTTTTGCCCCCACCACCTCCACTGGAAGACTGTTTGAGGCATCCACCATTCTTTCAGTGAAGTACTTCCTCACATCCCTTCTAAATTCCCCCCCTTCAATTTCACTGTATGTCCCCCGTGTTCTTCTGCACCTTCTCTTCTGAAAAATACTCCCTTCTTGTACCTTATTTACCACGATGAGGTACTTATACTGTAGGTCTCCATCAGGTCCACCCTCTCCCTCCTCTCTCCAAAGTGTACATATTGAGATCCTTCAGTCTCTCCTCATAGGGCTTATGATGAAGTAGGCTGCTGGTTAACTAGGATCTGCAGCTTATCCATTAGGTAGGGAAATGGGCAGACTAGGGGAGCCAAGCGGTCCTTACATGCCATCAGATTCTATGTTTCTCTGTTTCTATGATGCAGCCCCTGCACCATTTTAGTTTCTCTCCTTTGGACAGCCTTCATTCTGTCTATGTCCTTCCTGAGATGATATATCCAGATCTGGACAAAGAACTCCAGGTGGGGTCTCACCAATGATTGATACAGTGGTAACATCACCTCTCTCCTTCAACTGTTGAATCTCCTCCCTATACACCCCAGCATTCCACTGGGCCATCCTACTACACTGCCCCACCACCTTGAGGGCATCAGCTATGACAACCATAGGGTCCCTTTCCTTATTTAGTGACCATTAACACCCCTTTCAATATTTTATACACCATTCCACTGTTTCTGTGCCCTTGGTGCATGAATTTGCACTTTATTGCATTGAAACCCAACTGCCATACCTTTAACCACTCCAAGTTTTCTAAGGTCTCTTGTCACATATCTACCCAATGGCAGATTTTGGTATCATCTTCAAAGAGGCATACCTTTCCTCCCACCTCTTCTGCTATGTTAATTATGAAGACACTGGTCAGGACTGGTCCCAGTACTGAGCCCTGAGGCACCCCGCTGGTCACTCTCCCCCCATTATAGTGAGCATTGTTTAACACTACCCTCTGCCGCCTATCCATCAACCATTTCCACACCCTGTTTACCACACTGTGTTCCACCCCCACACTGCCCAGTTTCCTTGTGAGCCTCCTATGTGATATGGTGTTAAAGACTGTTAACGACCTTGCTGAAGTCTAAGTAGGCCACATCCACAGACCCACCCATATCTATTTCCCTGGTCACAGTCGAAGAAATGTAACAGGTTTGTTTGACATGAACCCCCCCCAATGAATCCATGCTGCTTCAGGTCTCTTAGCCACTGGATTCAAGATACTTCACTAGCCTTTCTTTTAATAGTGTCTTCGTTAATTTCCACATCACTGATGATAGACTGACTGGCCTGTAGTTGCCAGCCTACTCCCTGCTGAAATATTTATGAAGCAGAACTACATGTGCCCTACCCCAGTCCTCTGAAACCACTCCTGTTTCCAGTGAGTTGTTGAATAGGGCTGTAAGAGATACAGCCTGTACCTCCCTGAGCACCCCCAGCACCCTAGGGTGTATCCCTTCTGGCCCCACTGCCTTATCCACATTCAGATTCGCAAGTCCCCTCAAGTCTCTTTCCTCTGTGAATGGATTTGTGTCCACTTCCTTCTCCCCACTGTTCCTGCTGCTTCTATGTGGTCCATCTCCCTCTCCCTCCACTGTGAAGACTGAGCACAAGTATCTGTTCATGGATATCTGCTTTTTCCTTCCTGATCCAGGATATCTGCTTTTTCCTTTCTGATCCACCTCAGGACAGTCTCTCCATGCCCTTGTTAACCTCACAATTCCTTCCCTTGTCTTTCTCTTTTCACCAATGTATCTGAAGAAGGTACTGTCCCCTTTAGCTACCGCTATGGCTCACCACATTTCCTGCTTCCCTCCGATTTTCCTGGTATACCACCCTATCCTCCTCTCTCTAAGTCTCTTTGTACCTCATGAATGCTACCACTTTAGCCTTTACCTTTGCAGCCACTTTCCTCGAGAACCATAGTGTTCTCTTTTTCCTCCCATTTTTGCTCACTTTTTTCCCCACACAGAGGTTTGCTGCCTTCACCATGCCATCCCTTAATGTAGCCCACTGTTCCTTCACCCTCCACTGTGAAGCGGACAACGGAGACTCAGGAAGCAGCCTGAGACCTTCACGGGGATTCAGCAGCGACCTGCACAGGAGGAAGACTTTGAATGTTTGTGGTGACACTCTGTTGAAGAGGCCTTTTTTGACTTCTCTTCTGATGACTGGCATTCTTCCCCAAAAAGGTGACAGTGTGGCCGTACAACGAAGAAACCTGTAGGGTTTCCCAAAAGCAGATATGGTAGCGCAAGCTGGAAACCCCGGTGAAGACACAGATACCGTCTCCCTGGTGTTCTCTGTAGGAAATTTTCTAAAGCCTTCCAGTGGTGGCTCCTCATTGCCCAACTGAAGCCTTGACAAATGATACAGCTCTTGATGTCACGAAAAAGGCCCAAATAGTGCATATTAAAGACTTATCTCATCCCAAAAATACAAGAAATTTCAAAATGTTTATTATTATTTCCTTTACAAAATATCACGAAAAACTCTCATGTGCGCCATCAAAATATCATTTCAGTAATGTTTCGGAATACAAATTCCTTCATCAGACTGTGGAGCTTATTCTGAAAATAAAGAATATATAAATACACAATTCTCTCATTTAAAATTCAAAAAATATATAAAGCATTAGATTACAAAATGCAGGTGGAACTAACCTGCTTCTTGCAAGGTGGCCAGTGTGGGGCGGGGGGCGGCTGTAAAAGCAATTCCTCAAATCTGAGGTTACAAATTTTAATATCTAAACCAGGGAGAGAAACAAAATTTCTATTAGCCCAATTTATAAATAATCTAATGATATGCTCAATCTTAAAAGATAATTTAATGGTATACCTTTCTTTATAATTTTAATTCTTCTATTATGGATAGATTCAATTAAGTTGTTGCCAAATATAACTTTGTCCTGAAAGGAAACATATTTTTTAAAAAGAAGGAAAGGGAACAACTTAATACTTTAGTTTAAATCTTGTCCTTATAGAAAAAAAAAAGAGGTTTATCTCATAATATAATATCAATATCCACGAACAAAAGTTACTGCTAGTCTCTCCCCTGAAACACAGTGATAAATAATTTAGCTCCAAATAAAGCCTTTTACCTTGTTTTGTCTTTATTTGAGTTTCTTTAAATCCATACAGCTTTTACAGACGCCACGCCGCCATTAGCACACCACGCCAGTTTGCTACTGCTTGCACCTATCTTCCTGGTGCAATATACATAAAGAAAAAGGGGCCGAGCCGCTCAGGTGTGCACGTAAGTCGTGCCACGCCATAAATGACGTCACCCTGGGCGGCTCGGTCAAAGGAATGAAACTCGCCCGTAGTAACATTAAAGGAGAGTCCCCTTGAATATCACAAATTTTAAAGCACTGCTCATAATTAGGAACAAATACTTATAATGTTATATTTCAACAAAATGTCTCACAGGTTACCAATTGCTTTTGTATTCATATCAACCACAGAGCAACACTTAATACAAGCCCATATGTTTCGAAAAAGAATTCTTTTTAAAATTAGAACAACAGACTATGGGAAAAAGACCCAATAATGAAAAAACACACATATATGTGTGGGAAAAAAAGCACTTCCAGACCCATAATTTTTATCAATTTCTTCACAAAAAATAAAAGATAAGGGAGCGCAGGTATGCACGTATCCTGTGCCACGTCATGAATGACATAACCTTAAACATCCCAAAGAAAAAGCTCTCCCATAATAATGATTGGGAGAGTACTCCATATTCATCAAACTTTTTCAATAAATACATAAATTTTCAGAATGAACATTAGAATAACATTAGTGAAACTAAGACATCATAACAATTCACACTAGCATCAAGGGAACATCAGTGAAACTACCCAGCAGATCAGAGCGTATATATTTCTAAGTGCTTGGTGGATATTCACTTTAAAAACTCATTTACCTAAATATGGACTGAATGAAACCCTGAATTGGTCAGTTTATGACTAAAAAGGTTTTATTCAAATAACATTTTTTGGTATGTTAAGTTTTCTTTTGTACATATAGAAGTCTTTTTACATTAGTGAGTTTATTCCTCCCAGTTTGATGTACCCTCATATTTGGAAACATTCTAAATCATATGGTATTACTAGGAATACACTTAGAAATATATACGCTCTGATCTGCTGGGTAGTTTCACTGATGTTGCCTTGATGCTAGTGTGAATTGTTATGATGCCTTAGTTTCACTAATGTTATTCTAATGTTCATTATGAAAATTTATGTATTTATTGAAAAAGTTTGATGAATATGGAGTACTCTCCCAATCATTATTATGGGAGAGCTTTTTCTTTGGGATGTTTAAGGTTATGTCATTCATGACGTGGCACAGGATACGTGCATACCTGAGCTCCCTTATCTTTATTTTTTGTGAAGAAATTGATAAAAATTCTGGATCTGGAAGTGCTTTTTTTCCCCACACATGTGTGTTTTTTCATTATTGGGTCTTTTTCCCATAGCCTGTTTTAATTTTAAAAAATAATTATTTTCGAAACATATGGGCTTGTATTAAGTGTTGCTCTGTGGTTGATAAGAACACAAAAGCAATTGGTAACTTGTGAGACATTTTGTTGAAATATAACATTATAAGTATTTGTTCCTAATTATGAGCACTGCTTTAAAATTTGTGATATTCAGGGGGACTCTCCTTTAATGTTACTACGGGATAGTTTCATTCCTTTGACCGAGCCGCCCAGGATGACGTCATTTATGGTGTGGCACGACTTACGTGCACACCTTAGCGGCTCAGCCCCTTCTTCTTTAAGAATACTGCACCAGGAAGATAGGTGCAAGCAGTAGCAAGCTGGCGTGGTGTGCTAATGGCCGCGTGACGTCTGTAACTTTTGAAATTCGGTTTTGTTTTAAAAGCCAAATGGACTGAAAAGCTATACGGATTTAAAGAAACTCAAATAAAGAAAAAACAAGGTAAAAGGCTTTATTTGGAGCTAAATTATTTATCATGGTGTTTCAGGGGAGAGACTAGCATTAACTTTTGTTCGTGGATATCAATATTATATTATGAGATAAACCTCTTTTTTACTATAAGGGCAAGATTTAAACTAAAGTATTAAGTTGTTCCCTTTCCTCCTTTAAAAATATGTTTCCTTTCAGGACAAAGTTATATTTGGGAACAACATAATTGAATCTATCCTTAATAGAAGAATTAAAATGATAAAGAAAGGTATACCATTAAATTATCTTTTAAGATTGAGCATATCATTAGATTATTTATAAATTGGGCTAATACAAACTTTGTTTCTCTCCCTGGTTTAGATATTAAAATTTGTAACCTCAGATTTGAGGAATTGCTTTTACAGCCGCCCCCCCCACCACCCACGCCACCTTGCAAGAAGCAGGTTAGTACCACCTGCATTTTGTAATCTAATGCTTTATATATATTTTGAATTTAAATGAGAGAATTGTGTATTTATCTTTATATATTCTTTATTTTCAGAATAAGCTCCACAGTCTGATGAAGGAATTTGTATTCCGAAACGTTACTGAAATGATATTTTGATGGAGCACGATATTTTATAAAGGAAATAATAAAACATTTTGAAATTTCTTGTACTTTTGGGTTGAGATAAGTCGTTCATATGCACTATTTAGATGTTATTCCACATTTCTTGTCTCCATAACCAGTAATTGTCTAAAATTTAAAAGGAAACCTGGGGAACTTGCATTCTTATTTGTATGAAAAAGGCTCAGCCAGCGAACACAAAGTCTGTGAATATCATCTCTAGAGAGCTTTGCAATGCACTACCAGAAGCAGAAAAGTGAAGGCTTCTTCTGTACAGCCAATGATGGCATACAAAAGTGATAAAAGTAAAGAAAATGTAACTTCAATCAACCAAAATCGACAGAGACATTTTCCATGATCTGATAAGCGGTTGATGGCAGGAGAAAAACTGAGAAGGCATTATAATAATAAAGTTTATTTATAAAGCGCCTTTCCGTTATCAAGGCGCTGTACAAAATAGGACAATACAAATCAGGCATAAAATTCAATATAAAACACAGATAAAACTACATTATAATCCACAATTTCAGTGCAATTAATGCTCCAAGAAAGCCATTTGAAAAAAAATGGGTTTTTAAACCCGTTATATTCCTCCACGGAGGTGCACTCCCGTAACCGGCGCAGTAGAGAATTCCAAAGAGTGGGTGCAGCATAGGAAAATGCTCTACAACCAGATGATTTCAAACTCACTCTTGGAATCTCTAGCAACCCTCGTCGGCCGAAGAAGCGTCGTCAGGTAATAGAAATACAGGTTACTCACCTGTAACAGGAGTTCTAGGAATGGTATATGTTGTTCATCCACACTTATTGGCAGGTTCCTTGCGCTTTAAATCTTGCCGGGCGTCTTCAAGCTGGCTCCTCCCACCACCCGGGTGGTAAAATCTCGGCTCCGCCCAGCAGCGCCAGATCTAGCCCGCTGGAAGCTCAGGTTGTCTTGTCCCGAGCCGAGGCCGGGTGGGTCGTGGATGAACAACATATACCATTCCTAGAACTCTGTTACAGGTGAGTAACCTATTTCTAAGTGACATGGATATGTTGTTCATCCACACTTATTGGCAGACTCCTAGCAGTTCTCCGGGAGGAGGGAGGCAAGGCGCACACCCCCTACTTAGGGAATAAAGACTGGAGAACCGAGGCCCCAAAACCAGCATCCCGGCATGACTCAAGGTCGATGTGGTAATGGGTAATAAAGGTGTGTGCTGACTTCCAGGTAGCAGCCCTGCAGATTTCCTGGATAGGGACGTCCCTGGAAGCAGCCACCGATGCAGCAGTATGGCAGGTAGAATGAGCTCTTATCCCTCTGGGAGGCTCCATGCCCGCCAACTTGTATGAGATCTATGCAGGAGGTGACCCACCTGCTTATCGTCCACTTGGCTGCAGGATTGCCAGGTGCGGCTTCAGCGTAGGTGACAAACAGCTGGCGAACCTCTCCCCGAATTTCAGCCATGCGCTCCTTATAATAAGCGAGCGCCCTTCTAGGGTCCAAAGTATGGAGCCTGTATTCGGCCTCCGAGGTGTGATTGGGATAGAACACCGGCAGAGTCAACACCTGGTTTAGGTGAAACTCCGACACCACCTTCGGAAGGAATTTCGGGTTGGGGCACAGGACAACCTTGTCCCTGTGGAAGACCAGGTAAGGAGACTCGATGCAGAGCGCCTGGAGTTCTCCCATCCTTCTGGCTGACGTGATAGCCACCAAGAAGGTGGTCTTCCACGACAAGTGAGAGAGTTCACACCTGTGCATTGGTTCAAATGGCTTGCCCATGAGCTTTGCCAGTACCAGCAGTAAATCCCATGGAGGTGGAGGTTCTCGCACCGAGGGAAATGTGATCAAGGCCTTGAAAAAGCCGGGCCAGACTACCTCTCCCACGCCACCACTGCTCCCCACTCCACGCCCGGTAAGCAGAGATGGCTGCCAGGTGCACCTTAGGGTCGCCGACCTAAGCCCTTGACTAGAAAGGGACCACAAATAGTCCAAGATGCTTGCCAAAGGACAGGAGGAAGGGTCCAAGCCCTTGCCCTGACACCAAATGGAAAATCTCTTCTATTTGAAGGCATAGCATTTCCTGGTCGACTCCTTACGGGACGCCTCAACAACATTGAGGACCTCGTCGGAAAGACCCAAGGCCTGGAACTCTAGTCGCTCAGGAACCAGGCCGTCAGGTGCAGGGATTGAAGGTCCAGATGGAACACCTTCCCCTGATTGACTGAGAGCAGGTCCGGGCGAGCTGGAAGCTGCCACAGGAGCCTGGAGCTGAGGCTGAGGAGATCTGGGTACCAGAACTGGCGGGGCCAGTCTGGGGCTATCAGAATCACCTGCGCCTTGTCCCTCCTTGCTTTGAGAAGCACCTTGTGAATCAAGGGAAATGGGGGAAAGGTGTAGAAGAGGCCAGGGGTCCACAGCCTCGAGAAGGCATCCCCCTGCAGCGAGCCCTGCTGAGGCGGGCATGAAACAGCCTCAGCTTCGCGTTCTCCCTGGAGGCAAACAGGTCCACCTGAGGTGTGCCCCAGTGGGAGAACAGATCTTGTACTACCTCCGGCAGGAGAGACCACTGTGAGATGCAGCCCTATCCGGCTCAGGGCATCGGCCAGGGTGTTGGAGGCTCCTGCCACATGAATGGCTAGGAGATCCGCCTCCAGGCTGCGCACGAGTGACCAAATGCGGAGAGCTTCCTTGCACAGAAGCATGGAGCACGTCCCGCCCTGGCGGTTTAGGTAGTACACGGTCGTGGTATTGTCCGTCTGAACTCGGACCACTTGACCCCGGAGAAACGGAGCAAAGGCGGTGAGAGCTAGGTGGACCGCTCGGAGCTCCAGCAGGTTGATGTGGCATCAGGACTCCTGCGGGGACCAGAGGCTGTGCGCTCGGTGTTCCCCCAGATGGGCACCCCAACCCATCAGAGAGGCATCGGTCGATAGAGAGACCGTCAGCTCGAGGCGGACAAACGGGATGCCCTCCTGCAGATGAGATGGAACGGTCCACCACCAGAGCGTTCCACATCTCCTGGGTCACCATCACTAGCTGGTCCAATGGATCGCAGCGTTGTGACCACTGGCTGGCCAGTCCCCACTGAAGGGGGCGCATGTGCCAGCATGCCCAATGGACCACGCTGGCACAGGCCGCCATGAGACCCAGGAGGCGCAGGAAGTCCCAGGCAGGGCTCGATTGCCCAACCAGAAATGACCGGGCAAAGGAGGCAAGAACCTCGGCCCTGTCCGCCGGGAGCCGTGCTCTGGCTCGAAAAGAGTCGAGCTCTGCCCTGATAAACAGAATCACCTGCTCGGCTCGAGTTCGACTTGGCCTCGTTGATGAGAAGGCGACTTGAGAGCAAACCTGGAGGCCAGATCTCTGGACCGCTCCACCTCCTGTCTGGAGGGGCTGCTATCAATGCTCGTCCAGGTAAGGGTACATCCGGACCCCTCGGCGCATGAAAGCTGTCACCACTGCAATGCATTTGGTGAAGACCCTGGGAGCTGGAGACAGGCCGAAGGGCATGGCTCAGAACTCGAAGAGGGATCCCTCCGCTCTAAAGCGAAGGAATCTCCGATGTGACGGACGGATAGGGACGTGAAAGAACGCGTCCTGCAGGTCCAGAGAGCAGAACCACACGCCGTGTTCCAGGGATGGTATTATCTGAGCCAGAGTGACCATCCTGAAGGTTCGAGACCTTAGGAACTTGTTCAGGTCGTGTAGGTCAAGAATGGGGCGCCAGCCCCCCGTCCGTTGGAACCAGGAAGTACCTGGACACAAACCCGGGTCTGAGGGAGGTCCGCTACCTCCTGATCACCTCCTTTGGAGAGAGAGCAATGTCGGCCCGCGAGGCCGACGGTGAGACTCTGCGGACCCTGAGGCCCCGAGTGCAGCGGCTCTGAAGGAGGAGCCTGCTCGAATTCTAGAGGCAGGCCTTTCCCACCACCTCCAGTACCCACCTGTCCGTGGTAATAATGGACCAGGCAGAAAGGAAGTGCGGAGCCGTCCCCCACGGGGAACCTGGGAGTGGTGACGGGTTAGGCGACACCCCTCAGCCCGTCACTGGGCAGGCTTGAGGAGGGACCGCCGAGAGGCCTCCTGGGCCTTTACTTCCCTGCTTCCTGTTGAGGAAGCTCCGGCTTCTGGGTTTGGGATGCCAAGCCCGAGCCTGCTGGCCCTGACGCTGCTGGGCCGGACGCGCCGGGGGCGCAGAAGGACGAAAGGGCTTAGGCTGTGGTTTGCGGCCTTTGTCCTTCTGAGCGGAAGAGACCGAGTCCAAGGTAGCATTGGACTTCTCAATTCTCTGTAGGTGACCTTCCACCCCAGGGCCAAAGAGGTCAGTTCCCAAAAAGGGAACATCCGCCAACTTGTGCTGGGTATCCGAAGTAAAGGTAGATATCCTCAGCCAAGCCTGACGACGCATAGGCACTGCGGCCGCCACAGACCTGGCACATGAGTCCCCAATGTCTAAAGCAGTCTGGAGCTGCTGTTTGGCCACTGCCCTGCCCTGGTCCCGCACCTGCCTGACTGTAGTCTGTAGATCCGCGGGAAGATGAGGCTGACCTCATCCAGGGAGCCCAACAGGGCATGAGAAAAATGTGCCATGAGGGCCGAACTGGCCTGACGAAGACCGAGAGGGCGAGCATAGACTTTCGCCGGCATAGTCCAATTTCTTGACCCTGTCGGAGGGTTGTCCACATCCCTAGCTCGGCCGCGGAAAATGCTGTCGGTAACCAACCCTCAGCCGAGGGGTGTTCAAAACGGACAGGAACCCGGTAGACGCATACTTCCTGGCCGAAGGCGCAGGACAGGATGCAGGGCCGCCAGAGCTCCAAGGCCGATCCACTATGGCCTCGGCCACCGGAAAGGCCTCTCGGGGATCCCTCAGTCCAGAATCTCCGTGAGGATACCTGGCCTGTTTAGAAGCAGGTTGAGATTCATCCTGGTGGACTCGAGATGAGCCCAAAGCAATCCTAGGAAGGCGAAGGGCTATCGTCCACCGACTGTCCTCCTGAGGACTCCAAGTCCATTCGCTTGGAGAAAGGAAGGAATCATCCTCGGACTCGGAAGAGTCCTCAAAAACTGCCTCGGGCCTGAGCCACCTCCACCTGCCGAGGTCTATCGGGAGTGGGGTGACAGACAGCCTATGGGGCAGTCCTGAGCCGACCGAGAATTTTTGGCCGGAGCCCCAACTAACGGCTGTGGAGTCAGAGTTTCCACTGGAATCGGTGGGGCAGCTGGAATTGGCCGAACCGGCCTGGGAACAGGCTCCTCGGCTAAAACGAGGGGCTGTTTCGGCCGCTCCAGTGACAGCCACTTAATGGCCGGGGAAGACAATGGTGTCGGCTTATTCCCGGACAGAAAGAGTTGTTGCCACATGAGTTCCTCATATCTCCGAAGCAACTTGCGCCGAAGCCTCCCCTCGTCCGAGGAAGAGGAAGAGGATGAGCGGCGGTGCCGCTTGCCGCGGTGCCGAGACCGAGACCGCCTACGATGGCGGGATCGGCTGGACCGCGAAGGCGTCCGAGACAGAGACCGAGAACCTCGGCTAGGCCGAGGACGGTGCAGGGAGGTGTCACAGGGAATTGGCACTCCCCTCGGTTCGGATGATGCCACTGAAGGCTCCGGAACCGAGGCACAGACGAGCCGCTGGGATCCTTAACTCCCACCGGGGGAACCGGGGAGAGGGGATTCTCAGCTTCTCCAGCCGACAACCTGTCCAACGGGTCGAGAAAAATCTTGACCGCGTCGACAGGAGTCTCGGTCAACTGGCCTGACGGGGACACCGTGAAACCAGTGGCCGAAGCCGAGGGGTCGACTGAAGTAGACTGCCGACAACTAGGGGAGAGGGATCTTTCCCGCTCCCAAGAGGGTCGACGGTGAGACTTACTCTTGTCTCTCTTTTTGGACCGAGAAAATGGCCCAGAAGAAGTTGGACCCTCACCTTTCATCGAGAGGGTCAGACAAAGCTCCTTAAAAGAAGCCGAATAGAGGCACAGAGAAAGCGGGACAAATGCCTCAGCGAGGTAGAAGCGGCCAGCATACCTCCTCTTAGGGCTATCATCTGCTCGAGCTGATCCGCTGAGCCCGCCCCGATGACATCGCCCGACCGGGCCTCTTTCGACTTAACGGAGGAAATCTTTTCTCGGGCGCCCCAGTATGTAAGCAGGCATACGGTCTTCGAGGCGTAGGCGAAAGGAAGAGCACAGGTCGCGAGGCCTGCGGGTGTGCTCAAGGCCCAAGCAATAACGCATGCGTGGAGTGCGGATCCATCCGAGACATCTTCTGCCGCAAGGGCATCTCTGGAAAGCAGGGTCGATTTGTCCATCGCAGCCCGAGGAAGAAGACCGAAGTCTTTTAGCAGAAACTTTTCAATTTGAAAAATTAGAAGAACCAGGAACCAGTCTTACGCAGAGCGTTAAGGAGGGAACCTGAGCTTCCAAGCGGTAAGGAAGCTCTGGCGTCATGGGGTGGAGCCGAGAGTTTTACCACCCAGGTGGGTGGGAGGAGCCAGCTTGAAGACCTTCCGGCAAGATTTAAAGCGGCAAGGAACCTGCCAATAAGTGTGGATGAACAACATATCCATGTCCCTAGAACCAGGAGTTCTTTCAGATGGGCCGGCCCCAGATTGTGTAGGGCTTTAAAAGTCAGTAAACTGACTTTAAAGGTGATCCGCCACCGTATAGGTAGCCAGTGCAGTTCGTGCAGCACCGGGGTAATATGACAGGACCTACTTATCCCAGTCAAAACCTGGGCCACACAAATTATACAGGCAAACCAAACAATGGTCTGTGCAAAAAAATCAGAGCTGTGCCTACTAAGTACTGGGCAGGTACCATATGCAGCAACAAAAAATTGGGTGGCACAAAAGAGGTGCAGGACAACGTTCACATTCCTAAATGCATATTTACTGTACCGCAAATTCACAAACCGTGGTGATCAAAGAGCAAGCAGACTGTTTCACCAGTGCTTTTGCCACACACATGACCTTCAACATGGGGTCTGAGCATCTAATTTTTCATTGTTGTCACGTTATATAGGTGGCCCCATCATACGGAGCCAGCTAGGCAAAAGTTTCCAAGTGGTCCTGACACAAACAGCTTACAGTTCCAAAAGTGTGGCTCTACGGAGGGAGAGGTCCTTGAAGATCTACAGATTCATTTTGACTCCATCTCCATTCTTGTTTGACAGGTATGACCAGATGCCAAGACCCAATCCCAGGCTCTGCAGGACCCAGATAAGAAAGCTCCTTTTTTTTTTAATTAAGTATGTAAAGTGGGTGAGCTTTAACAATGTGGCCGTGCCCATCACTGGTTTCTGCTTTCACCTTTTTTTTTTTTTTTTTATGCCAACCAGAAACCAGTCTCTGGCATTTAGTACAGCCATTACTTGAAAGATTTCTTACCACCCAAGCTGGGACGTTTTCTCGAAACTTCTCATTCACCATACAGCAGATTGACATCAAGTAGGCCTTACTGGACACCTCTGGCGAATAATTCACCCACAGGTAATTTTCCAGGTACTGGCTGATACAAAACAAATTAGGTGACAATAAACAGCAAAATAAAATACACTGGCAACTCTGCTTACACGTAGGCAACAGCAAACTTTTAAGACATCTCCAGAATGTTCAGAATTGTGTTAACAGATATGTTCAGCATGTTACAGCAAATGTGCACCTTGGGACTAGACTGCTGGTGCCCATATAAAGCACTACTTATATAGCTGAAGCAAACAGAATGCTTAAACAACAATTTGCAACAACTGACACACTCATGTAAAGGAGGAATCTGGCTGCTGCTGCTCTGAATCACTGTCACTGTATACTTGCTCCATCTGTTGTCAAACGTCTCTGTATGGTACTTAGAAACAAGTTTGCTTCCCTTGGAGAAGAAGGCAACAGTCCATATGTATTCATTTTTATATGTGTTGTGTTTCAAACAATGAAATTACTAGGATCTTCATGGCCCATTTTATAATCTACCGTAATGGTAGGTTCCAGTAGCATTACTATATGCAGCTTACAATAATTTATATTTTTGGATGGCCAAGGTACACTAAGGCGTGGGACCCACCACCCAACAGACTATGCTCTATGATCAGATTTGGCTCTTCGAAGGGCCCTGCCAAAACGGAAATGCTCTGGAGGTTAAGTTGGTGGTAGGATACTGAAGGATATGGATGGGTAGTTGCTCCAGTCAGAGGAGAGAAATGTTCTTTGGGACGGATAAAATGCATAAGGAAAACCAATGGTACAGATCATCATGAAAAAGACAGAAGCAGAATCTTATTCAGAAAAAAATTACAAAATTAATTCCTACATTTTTCTTTCTTGAAAACCAATGCATCATAATTTTACAATATATCAATAGCAAAGATGTATAATGATATACAGATGTACAGTACTTTGGTATATATTAAAAATATTTGTAGTTATTTGTTTTACCAGGATAAAACTCCAGTGAACAGTGTTCATGTTTAAGGAGGTCCTAGAGAGGACAGACACAGTTACAGCAGGAGTTACATTACAAACACACTGCATACAGGATTTTCAATACAAGCAAATTACGTGCTGTAACTATATGAACAAGGCAACATGAAAGGCAGCAGGATATCTGTAAAGTGCAAGAACATACGACAATGTAAGTAAAAACAGAATATATCAATAGCTGAGAAAATTTAAAAATAATATACTGCTATTATGTAAGATTATCCACATCTATGTTATATATATATCTAATACAGTGTTTGGAATATACTGGTGGTCATTCAGTCTCTGGGGCAACCACTCTGCATGAGATGCTGAAATATGTACAGAGAAGCAAGTTCCATTCCTAGTTTTACAAGTACGTAATCGACTGGAGAAAGATGTAATCCATGTAGAAAAAGAAGACTTTTACATCTGAATAGCACCTTTCATACATGTTGTATCTCAAAGCCCTTTACAAGCAATGAGAATGACTGGTAGTGACGTGACTGCAAATGTGTAGTGGCAGCCATTCCACTCATTAACATCCACACATAGCCAATGATTACTGCCTGAACTGGTTGTATAGGTAGGGGAATGTTGGCCAGGACACTAAGAAAAATCCTCTAGTCTTACAAAACATGCCATGGGTTCTTCCACTTTACAGCTGGACACCCACAAGGACAGCACTAGAGGTGGGCAGAAAAGACCCTTCTCATCTGAAGGACAGTACAGCACCCTCGGTATTAAATTGGAGTGTCATCCTTTATTATTATTAAAAAGACTATGTATAGTATATGTTTCTACTGTACTTACACAAGGTAATCAACCTACCTAAATTCAAGCAGCATTATCTTTCTAATGGAATACCTACAAATGAAAAAAAAATCTATTAGGTATGTGCAAAGACATGCACCAGAGCAGGCGTTAATTTCTGCAGTGAACAATAACCCCAAACAGCCAGAAAGATTTCAGCATTCTGTTAGTAAAATACAGTAGTATCCTATGAGCAGAGACTGAGGAACTCAAAATGTACACTGGTGAGAGATATATGATAAAGACCTCTAAATATCCAAATAAGGTAAATAAAGTACAGGAGGCGTATTTTCAGAATAAAAATGCACTCAAGAGCAAAGGGACATGATATGAAGCTGGAGTAGGGTAAATTTATTTATTGAATTGTGTTGACCTGGTAAACCCACTGGGCCTAGAAGTCCCTTTTTCAGGGGCAACCAGGGAAGGGGATACAGATTGTAAGCAACTGAAATTGAACCAGATTAAGCTGTTGGCGGTATTTTTAATGAATGGGAGAAATTTGGCCAGGACACCGGGGAAATTCCCTACTCTTTTTCGATAAGTGCCATGGGATCTTTAGCATCCACCTGAACTACCACCAATCCAGGGAGATGGGACCTCTGTTTAAACGTCTCACCCGAAAGATGGCACCTCAGAAGTGCAGCACCCCCCTCATGCTGCACTACAGTGTCAGTATTGGGATAGTAACCCAAGTGTCAGATGTGGGAACTGTACCCATAGCCCTCTGATCTCCCGGCCTCCGAGGCGAGGAATTCAGGAGGGATGTTAGAAAGTACTTCTTCACTGAAAGGGTGGAGGATTCCTGGAATAGCTTACCAGCCGAGGAAGTTGGACGAAAACAGTGGCAGGGTTCAAAACAGCTTGGGATAGGCATATGGGTATATTGGTGGGAAGGATGAGGGTGGGAAAAAGGAGCATCAAGCAAAGCCTACAGTGATACTCTAGATAGGGAAAATGGGCAGACCAGGTGGGCCAATTGGTCCTTATCTCGGACAAATTCTGTTTTTATGTAGTCAGAAAACAAGTTTAAGGTTCCTGCTTGCATGTGGCCTTCTATGTACTGGATGGAACATTGTGGACTGGATGGGCAGACCAGCTCATCTCGACAGGAACATAGGTGGCCGTGGCTACTTCAGCACAACTGTCATTAAAAACTGGCATTTAAAGATAGCTGGCCCAGCCACCTGTGGGGCTCAGTGTTTAGGACCCTGTCAATATCTTTAAACACAGCCTAATCCTACTTAAAGTAAGTTGACACTTCAGATCTGTACCTTTGTAATGATAACTTAAATGATAGGATCGTAATAAAGGATCAATACAGGAAAAGTCTATCAATTCCTTTTCAGCAAGCAAGTACATCCAACACTCAATTGTCAATCTAAGGTTTCACTGCCCACTCACAGTATGAAGGCAGAAGAGAAAGACATGACAGGACCCATTAAATATAGTATACTTCCTGTTTACATGTAAAGGAAGAATTCCAAAGTCTAAGAACAGTAAGAATCGGTAAAGAGAGGCTGGGAACAAGAAACTTGTGCTCATTTGGAAAAATCAATCCAATGGTGAGTCTAAACATTTCTATTCTGCCGCACATTTATATCATCAACCACTCAATCCTAACTGAACTGATGGAGCAAGTCAAAACTCAGAAACTAGAACAAGTAAAAGGAATAGACTACAGTACAAACCACAGCCTGCAGCACCTTTAATCCAATGGCTGCCCAGGCTCATGCAGCCATGTCCTATTTATAATGATTTGCAAAGGTTAGTACAAATCTCCAAGTTGTAGCTCTACACACCTAATGAGGAGTCATTGTATTCTGCTCATGATGCTGCCACAGCTCCAGCAGAGTGAGCCTCGTTTTTCATGTGGCCTTGTGAGCTCTGAGGACACATTTTTCCAATCCAATGTGAAACTGAGGAATAAGATGCCCTTTCAAATTTTTTAACTCTGTATAGAATGCTTGGCTGAGCCAGTGACGAGGTAGCAGTATGTCAATTCCCAGGGTTCCCATGAATCCCACATGGAGGTGGGATGGGGCAGAGCGTGTTTCGAAGGTAAAGGAGATAACCTCTCAGGGAGGGAGTGCACAGGCCATCCGACAATAATGCATCTCTCTGCCAGTCAACTAAGGAGTGGAACATGCACTGTCTTTGAAGGCATCCACTTGCGTCACCTGCCGTGCTGGAGGAAGGGTGCAGTGGTAGCAATTCCAATCGTTAGGGTAAAGGACTGGGGAATCAATTGGGGAAAATGAATTGTAAACCAAGAGCAGAATGTCACAAACTGCTATTTACAAAAAAGTATCATGCCTGATGGTAGGACAACGACCTGATTAAGAACAGTCAAATTCACTTTTGGGTCTAATTTATCACCTATCCATATTCCTGCTGAATCAGCACCATCTGCTGGATTACCCTCAAGGATTCCTGGTAGGAAGATCCCTGAATAAAGAGACTGTCCAGATGTGAGACTATAAAAGCTTCCTTTCTGTAGTTTTAACTACCAATGCTATGAACCTTCATGAATGCAGTCAGTGAAGATGCAAATTCAAATGACTGTAACCGGAGTTGGAAATGTTGATTCTGTATTATATACCACAGAAATATACTGCAAGATTCCATCATAATAATATGCAGGTTGGCATTCTGTAGGTTTACTGATGTTACAAAACACCCAGGTCTTACCTTCTTGAAAAAAGGTGACAGGGATTCCAAGCTGAACTTCTTTTGCTGAACACATATCCAGGGACTTCAGCTCAAGAACAGTATGGCACCAAAATTTGGAAACCAAAAAGTAAACAGAGAACAGAGCTTTGCTTTTTTTCATTCATAGGAAGAGTTTCTACTGCTATAACATAAGGTATTTCAAGGTCAGGAAGACCACCTTTCTCTTGATCATGTTGCTTTTTGAGCACAGCACTACTGTCCAATTAATGTGGTTAGAGTCTACTTTTCCAAATGCTCATTTGATACAGTCTCTTACACATACCTGCCACTGCTAGAGGAAACTAGGATCTCTGCAAATGACTTTAGTCTTTCACCTGTCTCTTGCAAGGGTGTGGTCCTTGCAGCTTAAAGGGGTAGCCGAGAATCAGGGTGGGGATAAGATGAGAATGCCCCATTTACTCGCCTTATCTGAAGTTTCTACAACAGAAGTATGGTGCTGCCCTTGTTGTCCTGGGATCTTCCTTCAAAGGAGTACCACTTAGTGTTGACACTGTTTCTTGGTTGTCAGAGTTAGTTAAAACAGGGTCTATCCATCGTGAGCAAGAGATATCGACCAGGCTTTTCACCACCTATTCCAGTGTCTCTCTGAAGAGCCGACAGCCACCAAAGGGCAATCTGATAAGCTAGGCCTTTGACTGTTAGCCTACTGACCAAGGATGGAGCCACAGAGCAATTCTGGCTTGCAAAGTTAAAGGCCATAACCCTCACAATCATCTTAATAGTGTCTATGGGCAAGCTAAAACATCAAAAGCAGCAGACATCCTCCTCTCTGATTATTTAGTTTCTTGGTGATTTTTTCCTATGGATTCTACATCCATAGCCACTTCTCCCATTCAAGTGAATGTGTACTACCTCTGAGAGACCTTCATAGCTGTGCATCAGTGTCAACACAATCTTGTACTTCTCTGGGTGTCTGCAGGTAGATAGTCCCACAGTAGGAATTGTGGTTCTCTTGGAAGTTGAAGCTACTACTACATCCACCGTAAACACTGATGCAAATTCAGTGTTGGGGGGGAGGAAGACACACCATATACAATTTTGTGAAGACTCACCCCAGTGGAATCCAAAGGCTGACCAAGAAATGGCAGTTATGTTCTATAGCCTGGAGTGGTACAGAAGGAATGGGCCCGATTTACCTGTGTGTCCAAAATGAGGTTGCTGCACTTTGGACTAATTACTGGACAGATTCAAACGAGAGGACAGACTCTTAATTAATTTAAAAGTCTGTCTGGTTGGCCCAGTGGCATGGTGGCAATGCAGCAGACAAGGGTTTCATGTATGAGCCCCAAAATCCCACACATGGGCTGAGGGACACCTGTATCACGTAGGCTGCATTTTCAGCTCTCAGCAAGAGCATGGGCCATCCAGTATTATCCTAACTGGACAGCTACATGTGGCAAGGTCATCAGCTGTGAAGGCAACCCTTTGACCATCAAGAAGACAGCAACAAGTGTGACCCAAACAGTTAGGGTGGGCACTGTTGTAAAGGGGTGGGAGGAGTCTAACTGGCTGAAGAAACAGTCTCCTACTCTGCTTCAGACTCCTCACAACTTTATGATGCAAAGAAATGTGATAAGAAAGCTAGGGACAGACCCATGGGATGAAGGGGGATACTTATTCCACCGCGCTTCTTTTTTCTTTGAACCTACTTGGTGTTTGGTTCTGTTGGTGAAGAGAAGCACAATCAGCACTCGTCTGTTGTGGCGGGGGAGGGGGAGAGATGTCTCACTCTGTTCATCAAAAACACATTTGCAAGTTCGCCTGAAAATTGGAGTAAAAGAGTCCAGCCAATCTGGGTTTCAGGAAGTGAGTTACTGTAGTACCAGAATTAGCTACCTTATACTGTCAATTGTAGGGAGTTTCCTCAGGTTCTTGAACATTCTCCAGCTCTACTCTGTTTTCCACAATGACAAATCTTTCAGGTCCAGCCATGTTGCCTTCATGGCCATTACAAGTTTTGCACTCTTTTCTCACTACTTGCAAGTGTGGCAAAAAAAGCTCTATAATAGATAGGGCCAGAGGGATGTCACTGTTCACATGCTTTCCTCACCCTCTTGCCCTTACTGGTATCTGAGTTTGTGCTCATAATGGGCTTACAGAAGAGTGTGCACATCCCAGCCAGGCCTCATGATCACAGCTCCTCTCATCAAACAAACTGCTGTCTTGATTGTCCAAAAGTGACTGTTGGCTTGATTTCACATTTATGTGTCTTTCACTGGTGACTTGACACATCTTAGAGTTGGTTTTAAGGTAAAGTGAGGAGGCCTGGAAAAACTAAGCAGGAAGAAATGTAAAAAGCAGGAGAGGCTGTTCGTCAAGCTGCATTCGTAGATGAGCCGTCATGAACAGGATGTATACAGTACAGTTACATAAGAACTTACCATAGCAGAAGATCTTCCAGAAAAGCTCTTGCAGCAGGTAATAACCATAAAGACTAAGCCGCCAGACGCCAGGACCCCATGGAAACCTTCTAGCTAGCAGTCTTCAGCGGGGGTCCGCCCCCAACATTGGCCCTCCCCGACATCAGTCAATGGTATAAAGGGGGAGGTCCCCAGCCCCACCTCAGTTCTCCCACCAGAGACCTGGAGTCTGGAACGGAAGGAGAACCGGGCAGGTTCTTGCCTAGAAAAAGAATAACAGAGAGAAAGCCAGGGGGAAGGAGGGAGGGAAAGTAGCATTTGCAGCAAGAGCGCTTCTCGAAGATCTACTGTTACAGTAAGTTCTTACGTAAATGTACTATCTTACTTCAAGTTAGAGCTCTTGCAGCAGGCAAAAACCATAAGGACTGAGTTCCAAGCAATCAAGGGAGAAGGAGCAGGCAAGTCCAGGAGGAGGCTGACAATGCCCAACCAGAGGCTTAAGAGAGGAGACCCTGGAGAACTGCCAGGCCAAACTCAGTCCTACTTCTGGAAGCCACGTCCAAGCTGTAATGCTTGACGAAGGTGTGAAGAGAGCTCCAGGTCGCCGCTGCAGAAATGTCTGCTGTGGAAACGTTCCTTATCAAGGCAAAGGAAGTGGCTGCTGCCCCCCCCGGTAGAATGGCCTCTTACCGGTCCCAGTAAGGGCTTATTGTACTTGTCATAACAGAAAACTATGCAGTTGACCAACCATTTAGACAGTCTGTTTGGTAACTGGAGCACCCCGAGTTTTGAATGCAAACGAAACAAACAATTGATCCATTTTCTGCACGGAAGTGGTACAGTTCAAGTAATAACGAAGCGTCCTGTGAATGTTGAGAGTATGTAACAATGCTTGCCACCGATTACGGTACTTTGGATAGTATACAGACAGGTGGATGTCTTGATTTAGGGTGATCTCTGACACCACCTTAGGCAAAAACATAGGATTTATATGCAAGGACACCCTGTCCTTATTTTATTTTATTTATTTATTTATTGAAATGTTTCACCAGGAAAAGACACACTGAGAAACAAGTTGATAGTCTCCCGGTGGGGGGGGGGGTGGGAGAAGCAATACAAATTACATTTAGAATTTAACATCAGTAGGAACAGAAAATAACATATTATGGTAACAATGGATAAGTTCACAGCAGTACACAAATTAAATTTATGAATTAAAGTCGGAAGATGCAGGACAATGCATTATGGTAAAAAATGTTGAATACTTAACAGTCGGTACAGGATGCAATGCATTGTGGCAAAACAATTGTACTTGCAGAGAGTACAGTGAAACATGGAAATACAAATGAGAACCAGTAATGGGTTAAAAACCTAGACAGTGCCAACCAGATAATCAGTCATACAGCTGAACAGGCGAAGTGCTAGTTGTATAGGGTACCCTGGTAGGAGAGTGCAAGGCTAATTGCTATGGAGGAAGAGACAGATAGTAAGGACAATTGTAGGAACCATGGAAGGTAGGAGGGATGGGGTCAGGGGATTAGCAGGCTAGGGTGGTGGGCAGGAGATTAGGAGCAGATGCAGTTAGTCATTAAGAAGTTGTTTAGGGCTGCTGATAGGGAGGCAGGGGAGGAGGAGTGGCGAATTTGTTATGGGAGAGGGTTCCAGAGCTTAGGGAATCGATGCGAGAATGCATTTTGTCCCGCATTTGTGGGACAGCGAGGGACCGCTAGTGTGCGGGCATCAGTGGATCTAAGGGAGTGAGAGGGGGTAGGAGGGACAGATAGAGAGGAGGAAAGATAGGGTGGAAGAGTGTCAAACCAGTATTTGAAGATAAATTTGGCATCAAATAAGTAAATAAATAATATTAACATTATTATTACCAATAACATTATTATTAATAATATTAATAGTCATAGTAAATAATAAATGAAAAACCAAATAAGGCTCTTTACACATCAGAGCCTGAAGCTCCAAAATTCTTTGAGCGGAAGTAACTGCAACTAAAAATAACGTTTCCACAACAGGAAGCATAGCTTGCAATCTGCGGCTGGTTCGAATGGGGGGAGCATGAGCTTCTCCAACATAAAAAGGAGATCCCATGGAGGAATGGGATCTCAGGTGGGAGGCTTTAGGTGCAAAATGTCCCACAAAAATATACAGGACACATCCAATTGAATTAGAGTTTTACCCTCCACCGGTGCATAATACACCGAGATGGTGGAAAGGTGCACCTTGCTGGAGAAGTAGCTCACGCCCTGTTCAAACAAAGAGGGAAGATACTCAAGCACAGAGTGCAGGGAGCAGGAAAAGGGATTAATCTGCGTGCGGTAGCCCACAGGCTAAACCTTTTCCATTTCATGGCATAAGTAGATCTGGTAGAAAGTTTCCTGGCTGCCACCAAGACATCCGATACCTTGTGGGAAACCCCATATCTAGCCATCGCTAGGTCTGCAGGAGCCATACATGAAGATGCAGGGATTTGAGATCTGGATGGACTAGAGTACACTGGTCCTGGGAGAGCAAGTGTGAGTTCAACGGCAGATGGAATTGGAGGTTCCACTGCCAGCTGCTTAAGCAGTGGGAACCAAATCTGCCGAGGCCAAAAGCATGTGATGAGAATTATCTCTGCTGCCTCCACCTGTAACTTCAGGAGTACCCTCTGTAGAATGGGAAAGGGAGGGAAGACGTAGAGAAACCTCCTTGTCCAACAGAGGAACAATGCGTCTTGCCAGAAAACTCCAGGCCTCGGATCTAGCAAGCAAAAACTGGGCAGTTTGGCGTTAAGTGGGGACACAAAGAGGTCTAACTCTGGACAGCCCCATCTGTCAAACAGCTGGTCTGCCACCGACTGAAGGAGCTCCCACTCATAAGCCCAGACAGATTCCTGCTTAGGCTGTCAGCCAAGACATTTTGGACGCCTGGAACACGAACAGCGGTGAGTTCAAGATGATGTTCCAGTGCCCAATACCAGACCCTCATTGCCTCCCTGCAGAGGGGTTAAGAGTGAGTCCCCCCCTTGCCTGTTGATGTAAAAGACTACAGACATGTTGTCCGTCTGAATGAGTAGAGGGCCCGGGATTAAGTCCGCTTGAAAGGCCTGTAAGGCATTCAGGACTGCTTGCATCTCTAGAATGTTGATGTGGAGTGATTGCTCGTCTGGTGACCAGGTCCTCTGGGTCTGCCTGTTCCCCAGATGAGCACCCTAGCTGACAGCAGAGGCGTCTGCGGTCAGAACTCTTCTTGGGGGCTCCTGCAGGAAGAGGACCCCTGTCGAAAGATTGACAGGATACAGCCAATAGGTTGGTATCTTGCGAACTGGGTCAGAGACCAAGACCCTCTGATCTAGGTCATCAGACCTCTGGTCCCATTGCACTCTGAGCGTCCACTTAGAGACCCTCATATGGAGGCACGCCATGGGAACTATAGGGACAGCTGCCACCATGTGGCCAAGGAGCCTCAAGTAGACAGGACGTGAGGAGCTGAGGATACCAATCGAGCCCGATCTCGATGGCGATCTGACCTGTCTGATGGGAGGAAGACCTTGCCCTGAACTGTGTCTAGGACCGCCCTGATTAACTGGAGTCTCTGGCTGAGCCACGGGGATGACTTTGAGATATTCAGGGTGATCCCCAGCTCTTGGAAGAGTGTAAAGGTGGCTCCAAGAGTGCGAACCAGCTGTTCGCTTGTGGGGGCTGCTAGGAACCAGCCGCCTAGGCAGGGAAAGACGTAATGGCCCAGTCGATGTAAAGCCACAGTAACCACCAGTAGGCACTTGGTGAAGACTCTGGTGGCAGGACAGGCCAAATGGCAAGGCTCAGAACTGATAATGGCCCTGGAAGAGAAAACACAGGAACCTCCTGTGGGGTGGGAACACTAGAATGTGCAGGTCTGAGTCCTGCATATCTAGAGAACAGAGCCAGTCCCCTCAGTGCAGGAGGGGAATCAGACCTGGCAGTGTGACCATCCTGAACCTCTTGTACTCGACAAATGTGTTCAGGGAGTTGAGATCCAGGATGGGCCAAAGATCCCTGGTTTTTTTGATAACCAGGAAAAAGTGAGAGTAAAACCCCTTTCCCCTTTGTGCTGGGGGGACCGGCTATATAGCCCGTTTTTGCAGAAGGGCCTGAATTTCTCCTTCAATCAGAGGGACATGAGAAGGATAGTGGGAGGACACTGGTGGAGTTTCCGGAGGCATTTGTTCGAACTCCAGAGTATGACCCTTCTCTAAGAATTGTAAAACTTAGGGGTCTGTCGTTATTTCACTCCAACCCTCGAGATGGAAGGAGAAGTGACCCCTGACTTCCCCCACTGACTCCACTGGAGGAAGAGAAATCTGGCAAGGAGTCACTGCGTTGCTCCGGGAGTAGGCAGAGGGGCCTGGGAGGACTCTGGGGCTCGAGAGGCAGAGCTTCCAGGAGTCTGGGAGGTGGGCTTTCTTTTGTGGCTTTCCCTCTGCTGAGGCTGGTTACAGGGTTGTTGACCTCAGGGCTTCCCAACTGGCCGCTTTTTAAAGGGTCCTTGGTCCCCTTTATACATTTTTTGGACAGACCAAATGGACTTCCCGGAGTCTTGGAGACGGGTGATCAGTTTTTCTGTCTCGTCTCCAAAGAGGACCAAGCCCTTAAAGGGGAGGTCCAAAGTGCCTGACTGCAGATCCTGGGAAAATCTGGAAACTCTAAGCCAGGCATGGCGCCTGAGGCAGACACCCAAAGCTGCCGCCAGGGCCACCATATCTGCAGTATCGTATGAGGCATGCAGAACGTGGGTGCCTACATCCGACCCCAATTTAAGGAGATCCAGGAGCTCAGATTTTTGTGCCGAGTCTAGAAGGGCCTGAGCTATCTCCATACCTTTCTCCCACACAGCATTTTGGTATTGCATCATATGTGTGAGAAAGTTAAGGGACCTGATGGAGCAAGTGAAGGATGAACAGACCTTTTTGCCAGTCTGGTCAATGAATGTGGACTTGTGGTTGGGAGGTTGAGTGCTCAGGTGCATAGGCTTCTTCGATCTATCATGAGCAGCCGTAATCACTGTAGAGCCCACCACAGGGTGTTCCGCCAGGAAAGGCTTCTCTCTAGGGGCTCCATACAGCCTGTCCAACTTCTTGGAGATGGCAGAGGTAGTGGATTGGTGCTTCCAGGTTAACCTTGTCAGGTCCTGGAAGGTGTCTATCCAAGGAGGCACCACTAGAGGCTTGGGCTCCTTCTGCTTAAGGTACTTTGCCAACCTCCACCTCTCCGGATCCAGGCCCCTCCCCCCCCATCTCCCACCCGTTGGAGGCCTGGATGTGCCTCATGATGTCCATGAACGCTGGGTCACCAGGAGGTGACCTCGGGGTTTCCTTAGTGTCCGGGGAGGAAGGGTGACCCCTAGGTTCCGAATGGTGCGAGTCTGAAGGTGAGGAACTTCTGCTAGAGTCCACCGAAGAGGGGTACAGAGAGCTAAAGTGATGTCTGTCATGGGACCGACGTCGGCGATGGGACTGGCGTCCGCTGGAAGACTGGCAATGGTGACGACTGGAAGGGGCAAGAATCCTTGCAGTGGCTCCGCCCTCTGTGTGGGAGTCTACTGCGGGGGTCCTTTGGGCTCGCAATACAGCTCTTGGGAGCAGGAGCCGGTTGTTTTGGCTCCTGGTCCTTGTCTTGATCCAGCTCCGGTTCGACAGTTACGGGCTCCTTAGGTGAGAGCAAGTCCCCTTTAACTTGGTTCCACCAAAAGGAGAAGAGCTCCTGGATCTGGTCCTTAGAGAGCTGTGGACCTGACGGGCTGTCTGGTGACTGTGGAGCTGGCGTCAATTTGCCCGACATCGGAGTACCTGGTGTCAGGGTATCTGGCGTCCGAGGCACTCGTCTGACCTAGGTTCGACTGGGGAGTCTATGTCAATCGGTGACAGAGAACAGGCTGGCGAAGAGGCAAGTGAAGCCCAATATGATGCTCGAGAAGACATCCCCTTAGTGGGCGGCTGCCTGACAGAGTCCAGGGTGAACACAGTCAACAGCCTGGCCGGGGTCTTAGGAGAAGGCACCAAGGTGTGGGGCAGAGGCGTCTGGTGTTTGTGCGACCCTGACACCTGCCCCTGACGATGGGGTGTCTTGTCCAAAGCCTTGGACAAGACCATCGTTGGGACCTGGCATGCAGGAGCCAAAGCACCACTGTCCTGCTTCTGACTGGTCCCAGTCCCTAAGGTGGAGGATGATGCTACTGGTGTGGCCTTTACCTTAAGGGGCGTCAGAGTAGAGACCAAAGTCCCTGACCCAATTTGCCTCTGCCTGATGCCAGGATGACGGTGCGGGGCTTGGCTGCCAGCTGCCTAGAAGAGTTATGGGAAGGCTGGAAGGAATGGTCTGATCCCCCATGGGATGAAACTGGCAAACTTATTGTGGTGCAGGGACCTGAAGCGAGAGCATCCCCGAGGCTTTTCCCGGTCCCTGTCCCAGGACTTATGCTTCTCTGAGACCTTCTTTTTCTCTTTGTGCAGCTTTGAGGTGGAGGAGGAAACTGATGAAGAGGAAGAAGGACTCTTCCCCACTGGCTGACTCTGCACAGTGGCAAGCTTCTTCTTGAGGAGGTGTGCCTTAAGAGCCTGCTGGCGGCGGATCCAAGTCCACTGATTAAACTGCTTGTAGTGCTCACAGACCACGGTGTCATGGTTTGGGGTTAGGCAAAAAAAGGCAAGCCTCGTGGCCGTCCTTTGACGGCAGCTGCTTGCTGCAGGCGCATTTTGATTTTCTTCATTCCGTGGATGAAATGGATCATGTCAGAGATGAAGACATGCAGAAAGGGAATAAATTTGAAGACTATTGGTCAGAAATTAGAAATTATAAAATGCTGAAGGCGTGAAAGCGGTCAAATTGTTGAAAAAAGGCATCCGAGGAGCCGATGCAAACGGTTCTATGTGATAATAGCGAGCGCTGAACGGTGACTCGCATTATCGAGACGCCAGGGAGGTGGAAAACAATTTCGCCAACCTGACATCCTCGGCACATGGAAGAACAGCTCTGGGGACTGGTACATTGCTTTCCCCACAGCTCCCGCTTAAGGATTCTCAACTCCAGGAGGGTATGTTGGGGTGAAAGCAAAGAAATTAAAGTTTTGGGTTGGGCGCAACAAAAGCACACAGTAGCGCCGGACCCAGACCGAACCCGGAAACATAGCACACGTAAGCGGAGGCCAACCCCGATGCCAGCGCAGCTCGGCAGCTACCTGCAGCACCCCTACATTCCCTCCACCCCTCCCAGGCCGTGCTCACCCCCGATGCGTGTACATATAAGCGACATCATATGTCCCTCAGGGTCACCACCCACCACATCCGGTTGCCCCTCCCTGCCCCTTCGCCTTCAGGCTTTCGCCCATATCACGTCGTTGTTTCGGACGGCACCGTGATTCAGACACCCACCTCATGTGCTACTGTGCAGACGGGTCAATGGCAGGAAAAGAACTGAGGTGGGGCTGAGGACCTCCCCCTTTATACCACTGGCTGACATCGGGGGAGGTCCCCCGGTGAAGACTGCTAGCTAGAAGGTTTCCGTGGGGTCCTGACACCTGGTGGCTTAGTCCTTATTGTTACTGCCTGCTGCAAGAGCTCTAACTCGAAGTAAGATAAGTTGTTCCAATCTTTTTTCTGCTCCGTGCTGTGAGTGGGCAAGTAAAATCCAAGAGTGAGAAATGAATGGTGGATGTATGAAATGTGAGCAAAACAGACACTACCACAATGCCTGATATTTACTATCAGGCTTACAATCATTTATCACTTACTGATCAAGTGCAAAAAAAGGAAGCAGTCTCATTAAAAGACTTTAATATCCCAGACAATAACTGGAACACCCCTATGGCACGAAGCATCAAAAATCAGGCACTGGTAGACAGCTTCCAAGACTGCTTCCTGACTCAGCTAATGGAGGAACAGACTGAGGACAGGACCATTCTCAACCTAGTTCTAACCAACCGTGACAGCATCAAGGGGGTTAACAGCGGACGCATCTCTGGGATCTAGCAAACACAACACAGTAAGGTTTGACATAGCCCTGAAATCACACGAGCAGTTCACTGGGACAATGGTCCTGGACTTTTGGAAGCCTAACTTCAGCAGGATCAAGTTGGAGCTAAGGTAGAGGTTTGTGGTATACAAACAGCTAGAGTAAACCTCACTCTTGTCTAAGGAAGATTTAAACATTTTATTTTATTTTTATTTATTTAGCTTTTGTTGACCGGGTAAGTGCACTAGACAAATCCTGCCTATTTTCAGGCACGACCCGGGGGAAGGGGATACAGATGAATGCCAACTGACCTTGAACCAGATTAAGCTGTTAGTGGTATTTTTAGTGAATTTTTAGTGAACATAGCAGATGCCTCCAAGGTGTTAGGACTAGGAAGGAAGTTAGCAGGAACTGAACACAGGCGTGAACAATAAGTAAGAAAATGGAATATAGCAACAAATATAGGGCCTAAAGGGTAAGTGGGATAAGCAAACCAGACCCTCCTACAATTATGGAGCAATATTAAAGAGCTGTATCCTGCCCTGAGGTTGGATACTGGGTGAAAACGGTCTTGACTTAAGGTCTGGGGCTAGGTGAAAATTGGAAGGAGGTGCTGTGAGGGCAGGAGTTGTTTGGATTCTGCATGTAAACATCACTCTTGTTTGGAAAAACTCAGATCCTCACCCAGCACATTCCATTGCATGACTGGAACACAGCAGGAGAGAGGCATCTGACTTCGGAGCATCTCTAGGACTTCTACAGAATGACCACAGGTCCATAGGGCACTCTGGAGGTGAGATGCCAGACAAGATAGGAGGTGACACCTTAAGCTATCTTCTGTTACACTAAGACATGAAGCAAACAGGCAGTTAACTAATCTATGTAGCAGCAGTAAAACAGTGAAATAGGTGGTAAACTCCAAGGGTGAAGTAAGAACGGGAAAGAGGGTTGGACAGGGAAAGCAGAGTAACCATATCTAGGGTAGGTCTATAAGTAAAGTCAGAAAAAAACAGAAAAGAGGTTATAAATTCTGAAGGGGAAGTAACAGCAGGAAAGGGAAAGCAGTGAAAATCCTATCTGGGGTAGGGTAATAAGCAAGTTCAGGGGAAAGTAAAACAGTGGGATAGGGGTACCATGGTAGGAAGTGGGCAGAAGTGGAGTCCAAACTAGTAACTAAGTGAGGACAGAGCAAGGAGTAGCAATCAAGGCAGTGGTGCAGTGTAATGGATGTGGTACTGCAGTCTTTCAGGAGACCTTCTGGATACAGAGGTGCTGCCCCATCTGCACTCTCCTCTCTGGGTTGTGGACGCAGGTTGCTGGATTCCAGGATGAACTGGAAAGGGTACAGAAGACCTTCTGTTCCACCCAAGAGACACCAAGTCTGATGCCACTCTGCCAGATGATGCCAAGACAGAGATAGAGCAGACAGATCCTTACAAACTTAATGGGCTTTGGGGTGGGGGGAGGGGGACGTGCATGCTCCTCCACCAATACCAGTGCAGAACGCTTTTGCCACACTGGCAGAACAGGGCAACATGAGGAGGTTCCTGTTGCAGTGGGAGGGGAGGATCTCAGAAATGTAGGCCTCAAGGAGAGAGGGACAGCCCCCAGCCCAACAGGAAGCAGCTGTTTCGGGGCACTATAGTAAGGGGCACAGACTCAGGAGCTGGGGAAGGGAAGGATAGGGAGGTGAGGTGCCTGGGCTTTGAGGGACAGAGATCAGATTCCGCAGATTGCTAGGGCAGCAGGACTTCAGAGGGAGCTGGATATAATTGTCCATCTTGAAACAAATGACCTAGCAAGGCAGAGGGCAGTGGTAGTACAGGGAAAGTTGGAGCTGCAGAGGGGCCTTAAGCAAGCAGCACACATGGTGGCTTTTTCTGAGGTGCTACCCATAAAGGGTAGGGGACAGGAAGGGTACTCCACATCAGGACCTTTAACAGCTGCTGAAGGCTTAGTGCATGGAGGAGGCCTTTTGGCTGCATCAGGGACTCGGGACCAACCTGTGACGATATGGCCCTCAATAAGGGAGATGGCCTGCATCCTTCTAAGAAAGGGAGTACAATCCTCGGAGAGAGGTTTAGATGCTACTCGACTGAGCTTTTAAACTAGCTGAGGAGGGGAGGCAGAAATACTCAGGAAGGCAACTGCCCCCTCAAATGGTAAAATAACAGGAAGGGAGGGCCCCGGGGGGGGGAGAATACCCCAAGGACAGAGGCACAGGAAAACAGGGACTAGGACAAGATGAAAAGAAAAGGAAGACACAACACAGATAGGACAGAAAAATAGATCAAAAGGGACCAGGAACTGAGAAAGCAAAGAGGTGAGTCAGAGTGTGTTTCGGGTAACAACATAGGCAGAAAAGGAAAGATGATGATGCCAAAGACAGGCCTTTGACTCTGTACCCCCACAAGAGTCTGCTAAAGAACCTGGGGGATTCAGGTTTTGGGTAGAAAGTCCTAGATTAGTGGGGAACTGGCAGGGGTGGAATCCAAAGAGTGGTATAAAATGGAACACACTCCAAAGTCATGGTCAGGGTTGTTAGAAGCAGGGTTCCACAAGGGTCAGTCCTGGGCCTGGTGTGCTTCAGTTTATTCATCTGAGAGACTGGAAAAGGGATTCAGAGCAAGATGCGACTATTTGCCAATGACAAAGACAAATGACAGGGTGGACAGTGAGGAGGGTAGCAGGGAACTGAATTGCAACATTAGCAAACTGGAAAGGTGGTTTAAGGTCTGGCAAACGAAATTCAATTTGAAAACATTCAAGGTTATGCACTTTGGCAGGGGGAATCAGAGGACCATATACTGGATGGAGGGGGTTACAAAGAGAACACCTCATAAGAGAAGGATCTGGGAATTATAATTAGCAACAGCTTCAAGACCTCAGTCAAGTCTAACAAGGCATATGGGAAAGCTAGCAGTATGCTGGGGTGCACAGACAGGACCTTTTCAAGCAGACAGAAGAAGGTGATCAACCCCTAGGTCCCATGTAAGCCCACACTGAGCAGTGTTCATAGTACAGCTCTGGAACCCTCACATAAAAAAGGACCAGGACCACCTGGAGACGATCCAGAGGGGGCAACCTAAATTATTCGCAGCCAGCAAGGGTAGACTTACAAAGAAAAACTGGCTGATCTCAATACATATTTAATGGAGGCCAGAAGAAAGAGGAATCCATGACTTAAACCTTCTAGTACCTTAAGGGTATAAACAAGGTGGACAGCCAGCAACTGTTTAAGCTTATTGAGGGGTCCATCACAAAAGACAACAACTACAAGAAGGTGGGGGGGGGGTGGATTTAGAAAGAACATGAGGAAATACTTCTTCACACAGAGGGTGGTGGTCAGTGTTAACATAGTGGCAAGCTTCATGACGTGTGGTAGGACAAACACATGTGACTGGCGAGGTTAAGGGAGGGAGGAGCTAAATCAAGTGAGCGAGGGCAGCAATTCAGGGGGACTTTGGGACGACTGATCCACTAGAGGCCTCGTCAGTGCTAGACTGGTGAGGGCTAAGGTGAGAACTAGGCACACCGGATGAATCCTTAGTCTTTTTTGTAAACATCTATGTATTTAAAAAAGTTGGCTCGCACAACTGGACATATACAGTATAAGCCACATTTACTTGAAAAGCTAAAGAATGGTTCTGAAAATGATCCTCCAGTTTACTTAGTTTCAGACTGCCATCTGGACTCATTGAAGCCTTGTGAAAATCAGCTGTTGTCCATAAACATTTACAGAGGAAACACTTTGACTTATTACTGACGTACTGCGGTGGGAAAAGGGGCCTTTGTCAACATTAGCAGGAATAGTTGAGAGAGCTCCCAACAGCACAATAGCCCCGTAGCTACTTAATGAATGAATGGTTTCCAGGATTTATGTTTATTTATTTTATTTATTTAGTTTTTGTTTACCAGGTAGGTACACTAGACAAGTTTTATGCCTATTTTCAGGAACAACCCGGGAGAGTACAATAGGGTATAACAGGTGCAACAATACAGCAATAGGGTATAACAAGTACATCAATACAACAAGCAGGAGAGAAAGACAGTTTTACAGTTTTACATTTGATTGGAAAGTACACCCAGTATTAGTAACTGGGTGTAAGATACAATTGAGAAATAAATTACAATGACCAGCAGGGCAGGCAAAGAATACTGAGCCGAGGAACACCATGGCATCAGTCAGTGAGGTAGAGTGAGATAAGGTAGCAGCACGGGAGAGGTGAAGCCAGCTTTCCAGTGGGCACCGGAAACTATGTGCTAGGAGGCATTAGGCATTCTGCAGCCAGAGGCCAGCTTAAGATGTTCCCACAGGAGGTCCGAAAACTTGGAGAAGGGGCAGTAGGACACTATCAGGAAGGAGTTCCAAAGCCTGGGAGCATGAACAGCAAAGTTCCGTCCCCACGATGGTGCAGGTGGTAGGTACATTTAATAGGCCAGGGCCCTGGGATCTCAGAGGGTAGGGGAGAGGTCAGCTGGGGGCGAAAGCAGGGCCAGATCCGGAGGGTGCGGAGCTGATTACTTTGCTCATGAGGCACCCAGTGCTAAAGTTAAGGTGATTGGACCGATAGCCAACCAAGCTTATCATAGAGTTTACAGTGATGGGTGAGGCGGGTGCGCCAGGGCAAACCGACAGATGTTGTTGCTACGTCGGCTCCACTTGTTTAGGAGGGCCTTGGAAGTATGAGCAAATACGAGGGAACCATAACTGAGGGAAGGGTAATACTCCTGGCAAGAGCTGACGAGCATGCGGGTGAGGTTGTACCGAGCTCTGTAGGCCAGCCCCAGCACGATGCCTACTCCCACTGGTATTATGGATGTGACTTCCTGGTCCAGTTGGGGATCAAGCGCCACACCAAGATATTTAAGGAGGTCACAGTAGGAAGAGGGGTACCATCATCATGGTTGATTTGCAGGGAGTTGAAGAGGTCTCAATTTTGGCTGAGGAGCCGAATAGCATGGCCTGGGTTTTTTCTGGTTTAGAACCAGTTTATGGTTGGAGAGCCATGCCTGGATGTTCCGGAGGTCCTCTGATAAGTGACGGTTAAGAATGGCTGGATCACAGGAGTGGGCCAGGAGGACCAGGTCATCCGCATACATGGTAACTCGGCAACTGGTGACCACAGCGGGGAGATTGTTAATAAACAAGGAAAAGAGTAGGGGACCCAGCACTGAGTCCTGTGGGACACCAGAGGTTACAGGCAGGGAGGCAGAGAGGACTTTGTTGAATTTAGTTAGTTGTTTTCTGCCATGCAGATAGTCAGAGACCCAATTTAGAGCAGAGGGGGACAAACCAAGGGACCTCATCTGCGAGGCAAGCAGGTCGTGGTCAACGAGGTCGAAGGCCTTGGATAAGTCAATTGACACAGCACCTGAGAGTTGTCCCAGATCCATTGCTGCTCTGATGCTGGAAGAGACAGAGATGAGTGCCATGGTAGTGCTGTGCCCTTTACGAAAGCCGTGTTGGGCAGGGGACAGCAGTCCATGGGTGTGGATATACTCAGAGAGTTGTTTGGCTACCACCTTTTCCAGGAGCTTACTGACAGCCGAGAGGATGGCTATAGGACGGTAGTTATCCAGGATTTTGGGGTCGCCCTGCTTAGGACAGGGATCGACCTTGGCAACCTTCCAGATATCAGGATCAGACCCTGTAAGGGATAGGTTGAAGATGTGGGCCACCCGGGAGGCTGGAGGAGGGGGCGCCAAGTTTGAGTAGCTTGGGCTCCAGGTTATCTAGGCCAGGGCTTGCATTCTGGGAGAGGCCTTGAAGAAGAGACCACACCTCGTTTACCGATACCACCCTTAGGTGGAATGGAGGGCAGGGTAGACCAGACTCCCGCTGGGTCGTGGAAGAACAGCAGTTTGAGTTCCAGGCCGTAGACCCGAGTGGGAGGACGGTAGGGAGGTCAGTGAAATGGGAATTAAGAGCATTGGCAATCACGTGGGGATTGTTGCAGGAGACACCTCCAATGAGCATGTCAGTGACCCCGGAGTTGGAGCGACCACTGACCAGTGTTTGGATGGTTCTCCAGAACCGTCTGGAGTCTTTTGCAGAGCTGAGAAGGGCTGCCTTATAGAAGCTATTTTTTGCCCCTGATAGTTTTTTTTTGCACTCATTTCTGAGTTTCGTATTGCTGAAACAGGCAGTATCATGTGAGCCGCTTGAACCGAGCCCAGCACTTGTCTCTCTCGCTCAGATAAGGGAGAGGAGACCCCATGCAGCCACTGGGTGGCTGTCCCACGGACCCCACGCCAGTGATAGGGGCATGCCTATCTTGTAGATCCACAAAGACGTTGAGGAACGCGGCGACAGCGGAGGAGGGGTCCTGGGCTCTGTGGACTTCTGTCCAGTCCATGAGCCTTAGTTCCTCCATGAACAGGTCCAGGTTAAATTTGGCAAAGTTTCGGACCTGGATGATTTTGTGGGGGACCTTAGGGGAGGGGATATTCCATATACAGAGAACAGGAGAGTGGTCAGAGATGGCGTCGGGTAGGGTCCCTACAGAGGAGATCCTCTCGGACGATTTGACATGATCCAGTCCAGAAGGGAGCAGGAAGTGCCGTTAGCCTTTCATCGGGTGGGCTCTTTACAAGTTGTGTCCAGGGTTTGGGTGGCAGCAAGGCCTCGAACTTTGCTTGGACATTATCCCCTGCCAGTTTAGGTTCACATCCCCAGGATTAGGAGTTCGTTGTCCCCGGTGACGGGCAGTATCAGGAGATGGTGAGGCCCCTGGTGCCTCCCCCTTGGGTGGGTTATGGTACACACCACGGCAGCTCTTGCACAAGGCAGCAGCACGGAGTGGAGGAGCTCACAGGATGACGGCAGCAAGGAGGTGTGATTTATAAGGGATACGTTGAGGTGGGTCCTATAGTAATCAGGATGTCGCCACCCTTTTGCTCCCGGTTCTGTCCAACCGCTTGAACTCATAACCAGGAGACCACAGGCAGAGTCGGAATCTGGGGTTTGAGCCAGGTCTCAGTTATCCCCAAGATGTCGGGCTTATAGAGAGTGACCCATGCGGCGAGCTCATCGAGGTTGGGAAGTAGACTCCGAATGTTGAGGTGAGCTACTTTCAAACCCTTGCCCATCCACCATTTCTGGGGAAAGTCGGAGGTGGAGGGGCCAGGATTTAATTCGATGTCTCCAGATAAGGCAAGGATCAGTATGGATAGCCACAGGAGGAGTCCTCTGGCGGGGGCTTTTTGATTACTAGCCTCCGGACCCGGTGACGCACTGTCCTGATTTGGACAGGATGAGTCTTAGCAACAGTTCGCTGGAGGGATGGCGGGCCCCTCACTGGCCATAAGGTTTGAGAACATAAAATCGGTCGCTGAGCAGTGGAGGGAGGACCTGTCACTGCCACTACCCAGGCCAGGGGCAGTGTCAGAGTGGAGGGACATAAGTCCCAGGATGAGGATAGCCAAGAGAACATTGTGGGGAGGGGGGGGAAACAGATTCCCTTGAGAGAAGTCATTCGAGAGACCGGACTCAGTTGTAGCAGGATTCTAGCACCATTCATGCATACTGTATCTCAAAGCTTTTTGCAAAGCAGCAAGTTAGATGCTGATAGTGCAAAGCCTGTATATAGTCACAGAAACACAGACAATGATGACCGATACAGACCAAAGTTCCATCCAGTCTGCCCGTGGTTCACTATCCTACCCAGAAACCTAGTGTCTATCCAGGGACTTCTCTCTCTCCTTCGGCTCCATCATTTGTAGTGATGAAGTGCTTGACAGTGACAAACAGATACAGACAACTGCAATACAACCTAGTCTGAAGATAGAAGTAGGCAGGATGCGGGGATAATCCTATACTCTTATGTAAAGTGCCATGAAATGATTTTTTTACTTCCATATGGACAACCATCAGAAATGAGTAGTGGCAGAAAGGACCTCTTCTTAGCATCTTATCCAAAGGATGGTACTTCGGTGGGACAGCACACCCTCTCCTAGCACTAGACTACAGTATCAGCATGGGATATGAGCCCAAGTTCAGAGTCTGTGACTTAAACCCATAACATTCTGGCCATGCGGCAAGAGTACTGGCAAATAAACCACAATGGCACTGGCCAATCAAACTCAATGGTACAGTACATGCTGCTTATTATGTGGGTGGAAGCAAGACCCCGCTCCAGCTCATTGTAAGAAATATGCACTGTACATGTAAATTCCAAACATAACAGACCAAAAATTAAAAGATTTTACCCCAAGTGTTTATTTTCTTATGGGCAGTCAGTGTCACTGCAGTGACTGGAGGTCCGTGGGGACCAGAAATGTCATCCTCGGCTGTATTACATTAAATGGAACATTATGCAACAGCATCTGCTCAGTGTCAACCCAGGACAGGTCCCACCATACTGATTCAGGATTAAGCTGCACTTACTTTGACTTGACTACTTCTTTTTGATACACCTCTTCAATAACCTGTTGCAATGTGGGAAAGAGAGAGAATTACTGTACCTAAACAAATAAAAGAGGCAATTATGGACACGACTTGAGAAACAGAAATCAGACCTCACAAAACAATGAAGTTGTTTAAAGGTTTCTTATAATGTTACACATAAAGTATACATATTGGTGCTTCAGAATTTGTTTTAATCTCAACACCTCTGCAAAAATACCTGTTTCTTACTCAAAGCAGAGACGTGGTCCCCAAATGCTGTAGAGCTGCAGTACCAGGGCATGACAGAGAAACATGGGGGGGGGGGGGAGAAGGAAAAAAAAAACTACTAGGAGAAAGAAAGTGACAGAAGAATTACAGAACAGACAAGAGAAAGTCTCTTGTGCCTTCAACGCTCACCATATATCCCAGCCCTTTACATTATTTAGAGGACACACTTGTATACTGCATCAAGCGTTAGAAAATAAACCTGTATCCATTTTATTATTACAGCAGGCAGCATGTGGACCGATATCTTGGTTTGAAACATTTCTTGGTAAACTTATAAGGTAAGAAAGAATGTCTGCAGCTCTAAGAAGTCTAGGAAAGCTACACTCAGTGAATGATACCTTTTAATTTGACACAGATACTGTACATAGATATCATGATACACAATATGTTGAGCCGACACAGGTACCTGATGAGTAAAAATATACAGTATCTATGTTGGTTCAAATAAAGTTAATACACAATCCAAGAACTGTAGTTATATTGGAAATTATGAAATTCTATGAATCCCCAGTATAAATGTGGTCAGCAAATGTATTCACATTTATCTGACAATCAAGAACACCACTGAGTTACAGATTTAGGGACCTCCGTGCCTCTATCTAGAGCTGCCTCAAAAAAATAAAAATAAAAAGGAGGGATCTGGAAAAAGAAGCATTCCCCATCTCAAGTCAAAACCACAGTATATGGCAGGCAGTATAGCGCAGCAAGTTAAGGCTCTGAGCTGCAGATCTGGAGACCTGGGTTTGAATCCCACAGCCGCCAAGGTGCATACTGTGTGATCCTGAGCAAGTCACTTAACTTCCTTGTGCTTCCAGGTCGCACCTGTAAACAAGCTTTGGCTTAGTGTGCTACTCCTGGTTAAACAATGTTCCCTTTATATGGCAAATCAGAAATTGCTGTGTGTGGAAATCCTTTATTTGAGCCCCACAAATGTGTTTCAACCTGCACACACTCTCAGAAAGAATATAATATCTGCTCAAAACCCCAAGACGTCAGGAGTGGGCCAAACAAGAAATGATGAATGTTTGCCTCAACTCTCACCTCCTTCAGAGAGGAGGGGGTGCAGATCCCACTGCCCAACTGCGCCCTAGTGGCCCAGTGAGCTGAGGTCGTCATGTGCAATATAAGTGTAACTGGACAGGGGTGCCACTGGGGAGCCAGCATACCAGCAGCATCATGCAAATGCCACCACTTGGTGGTGCTGTGGAAGGAGAGAAAACCAAGAAAAACAGGCGTGCCTCAGATAGAAGATGGCATCCACCCCACTCCACGTTCCACTGGGCTACTTCTTTGCTTCTGCCTTTCCCCAGCTAGCCCCATACTGCTTATGATGGTTTTGACTCCGTGCTGGTGCAATGTGTACACTGGTTAGGCCATGCTGCAGGGGTTAGCTGCAAGGTCTCTGCAGGCCATCAATCATGCTGAGGGAAGAAGGACCAGTTGCAGTTACCGGGGCAGGAAACATGCTGTGTGTGGACGAAGGAGGCTCTGCCAGCCATGCCACAAGGTAGGTGGTAAAAAGTATAACTAAAACAAAAAAAAAACCTCAGGCTACACACGTCATTATTCAGCAATATAAATAAAATCCAAATAAACACTAGTTTTCAAAATGAAATTTGTTTCACATTAAAGAGCAACTCTGCACTTCAGCGTGTGCTTTAATGCATAAGATGTTTCAGTTGTTACAATTTACTAGAGAATACATTTTTTTTTTCATTTTCAATGTTCTTTTCCACAATTTACAGCACGTCTTGGTAGTCCATCTAAAAAGTCTGTATAGAAAACATTGGCCTCTTCCATGTTAACCTCACAGTGCCTTTGTTTATGACATCATGGTGCTCGCCAAGACAACAGGCTGTGATGTCACAAACAGCAATTTTGTGGTTAGTAGGGGAGAGTCAGTAAATTAAAATGCTGCATTATCTACAATAATTAGTGGACCAACAGAAGGGGAAAGTAAAAAAAAAAAAAAAAACTAGAAAACGATAAAGTTAAAACATAACTGATATAAGTCTAGTGTTTTTGAGTTTTTTAATTAAAATAGAGAGTTGCTCTTCAAAGAACTGTCAGTTTTCATGGACTTTTGACAGAAATATTTCCACTGCTTCTATCATTTAGAGTTTTCTGCAAGGGTGTCCTGGTAATTGCCCCAGGTTCATAAGAAACATAATAATTGGTGACGCCTGTCCTTAGGCCTCCCATATTTTTAGAGATCTAACAGTTCTGAGGGGGACCATGACCTGAGCACCTACCAGTAATGGCGGCTTCACTAAGTATTACTAGGGCTGTACCTTTGTCATGGAAGTCATGTATACCATGATTTGTCCTATTTCTATAGAAACAGCATGAATTTTTGCATTTTCCACAACAAAATCTTGACTGTTGGCATTTTCCATGAAAACACCATGACTTGTAGCATTTTCCATAACGGCAAAACAGTGGCTGGCATTTGCCACGATAAGCCTAAAATTTGGTTCCTCCCCACAACACCTGGCCTCCTGCCTCTCCCAGGTAGCAGTGCATATTTCTGCCAGACACTAAGCCACTCAAACTGCAATTTTCAAAACTTTAAAATCTGTGCTGATGTGCTTGTATAAAAAATGCTAAAACAGAGGTTGTTTGGTTAACACATTATGAGTCCATGATTTGTTAATAAAGGTTACAAGGATTTCCATAATTTCTGTCATTTTGACCATGATAATATTGCTACCTCTGTCTCTATACAAGGGTACTGCTGGGAGTCAAACCTGGGACCTCAAGTCCCAAAGGCAGCAACTCTAACCATCTGACTAAAGGGAAGTTCCCATTAATTGGGATGCAACAGTGCTCAATGCCTGCTATTCTGTTATCACCACTAGACGGCTGTATTGCTTTTCACTGTTATTCATAGCTTTCACTGAGAATTACACCATCACACTCGCGTTAAGGAGAAACACAAAAGTTAATACAAATAGAATAATGCATAAGTCATTGGGCATTACCAGCGAGTAATACCATCGAGAGGTTCTGGACATGTAGGAACCTCGAGAGCGAAGCTCAAGACGTTCCTGTGTCCAGAACCTCGAGACGGTATCTCACAGGTAATGCCCAGTGACCTATCCGTTAGTTTTTTTAATATATGGATGAGATTTTTTTTGTATTTTGTTACAGGCGGTCAGCCACTTAAGGACTGTCTTGGTCCTGACCGACCACCGCACTGTGTCGCATTGTCTCATTCAGATCCCCTCCCTCCGTACATCCTGCTTGCAGCACAGCATAGTAAAAATGGTAGGCAGTACTACCTTTTCTTGTTTTGGGGAGCGGAATGCAGGATCTGCCAGATAATTCCATTTTTGGGCAGAGTTTTTTTTTTTTAAAGCAGGGAAATACTGAGCACCCGATTCACTCTCGCTAAGTGAGAGACGGCCACCATGTTTTAATTGTTGATCTGCCCACTCAGTAAGGAAAAAGCAGCCAATCAGGAGGCACGCTTTGAAAGGTGCTGAGTGGCAGACTTGTGGTTGCGCTGTACTAGTTTAGCGATAATACTATCGTTCAGGTGCCATAATACTATCAGTCATGAACAGTGGTATTATCAGTGTTGAAGAGATGCTATTACTTTTTAGACACTTTACAGTGGTATTTTCGGAATCCATATATTAAAGCACAGTTAGTTAATTTTTGTTCAACTAAACAAGAGAGTTACAGACCTAACACCTGTGCCTCTCATCCTAAAGATGAAGCTTCTTACAGGAGATAGAAAATTATTTTGACACAGTTAACTGCCATTCCTTCTTCCTATCCATGCCAGTTATATATTCTGATATGCTCTGACCAATTTTTGATAAATAAATAATACAGCTTTGGGATGCCTCAGATCTAGATAGAGTTCCACTCTTCTCATCAGCTACTGCCCTTTCTTTTAATGTTTCTAAGACATTCTTTCACATCCATAATACCATTCCATGCTATTCCTTTGAATGGCCTAGAATGGCATTCTTGATGTCACAGAATGTTCAGGCAGTATGAAAACAGAAAGCAGCAATTGCTGAGAGGAGAGTGATTCAGTTGCCTTTAACAAAAAAGACCACAAACATATCACAATTTATGTAATGCCAGGGTGGATAAATTCCGGCAAATATCTTTGGTATCTGCAAGGTCCTCAGACCTACAGTGAGGATATTGCATTTATCCTCACTGTAGGTCATTTATCCACACACTAGGTCACCAAGAGGCACAATCTGCAGTTAACCAGAAAATGCCCATAAACTGCAGACAACCAGAGCTCACCCTTTGTATAGAGCCACAAATTCACTCACTCACAGGCCAGCTCTAACTTGAAACCTCCTCAGTGTGAAACTGGCATTCACAGTGAGAGATTCATTTCCTTCTTTTTTTTTTTCCACTGTTTCATTTATAAAAACAGAAAATTCCACCACATAAAAACCCAGCCTTCCCGAACCTGAGAAAACAACAAATACCTCACTCCCATTCCAGCGCCAACTGTATACCTCCGAATGGCTAACAATGTCTCTGGTAGCTGGCAGCAAACTCCTCTTCTACAATACCTAAACGAGCTGCCAATAACCAAAAGCAGGATCAACCAGATAGACATTAAAAATAAAAAACTGCAACCGCATCACAATCTGGCTCCTTCGCTAAGCGGGAGCTACCGCCGCCATTTAAAAAAAACCTACTCAGCCTGCCCACAAAAAACCTCAGCCAATGAAAAAGCCACACATGGCAAGCAATGCACGTAGAGATCCTAGCTACCACAGTAATGCCCCTACCAACAACTATCAGCACCACGGAAACCACGGGGCACTCAAAGAACGGGTAAAAATAAATCTACACAAATAAAGAAAAACAAAAGAACTAAAAAGCAAAAAAACAGGCATTGCATACATTAAATATGATTGATATTTTCCTCATGCATTTTAACCTTATGAGGTCAAAGGGCACTCGGAGAAATATCAATCATATTTTCACTGGGGCCATGGCATATCCCTTATATATGGGCAGACACTAAAAGGACAACTGGAGGGTACCTAGAGGTGTAAAAACTGTTTCTTATCATCTTTAAGGGGCCCTGATGAAGCATCTCTAGGACGAATGGCACTGGGGTTAGTGCTTGAACTTGTTGTTCACCTGAGCAAAAATAAACTAACTATCGTGCATTAACAGCTTTTTGTTTGCATGTTTCATTCCCCAAATGCACCGGTACAGTGCTCTGCAACCTAGCATTGAGGTATATCCACAACAGGCTGCACGTTTTGTTCTTGTAGGTGCACAGTCGTTGCTATTTGTATCCACAGCTTTCACTACTAGACTGATCTGCTTTGCACAGACTGCCTTTTCTCAAATACAAAAAAAAAAAAAATACCAGGATTTTCTCCAACATAACCATGACCTTTCGACATGACTTCACTGCATTAACACTGGTTCTCAGTTAACAATCTAAAAATGAATGCCAAAAAAAAGTAGCCGTGACCTTTGGCTCCAAGCAGAAACTTGTCAGGCTCCCCTCCCTTCCTGCCTTCTCTAATCTTGTTTGCACTCCTCTCGTTGAGGTCCCTTCCTACAAATACCTTGGAATGTGGCTTGATCATTCACTGGACTTCTCTTCCCACTTTAATACCCTTCACTATAAGCTCCGCCCCAAACTGGGGCTTCTTTACCGTCATAAAGGTAGTCTTTCACTCCCAGTCAGACATGATCTTCTTGTCAAATGGATTCTCCCAGTCTTCAACTACACCAAGGTCATATACAGCTCGGCCCCGGCCACCTCACTTGCTAAACTCGATGTCCTCTTTAACACTTTCTGTTATTTCACCTCTTAATTCCCCCACCGACTCACCACTGCGACATCTACTCCTCCCTTTCTCTCCAAGCCGTCTCACAGAGATGATTGTCCCACACTTCGATTTTCATCTCTAAATACTGGTTTGGTACTCTCCCATCCTACCTCCCCTCCCTCCTAGCTCCAGCAACCCCCTCCCCTTCAGGCACAAGAGACACAGAAGAAGCAGGACGGAGAACTGTACCAGTTAAAGCAGAAGGAAGCAGGGAAGGCAGTCAGAATAGCAAAGGCCCAAACTGAGGAAAAGATTGCCAACTCGGTTAAGAAGGGGGATAAAACCTTTTATAGGTACATTAGGGAGCGTAGAAAGACAAAGGGAGGGATAGTGAGGGTGAATAGAATGAACGGTGGGCGGGCAGAGAGGGACAGTGAAAAAGCAGGGATTCTGAACAAATACTTCTGCTCAGTATACACAAAAGAGGAGGAGGGGACGGTACCTAATCTAATTAGCAGAAGCACTCTAGATGGGGGGGGGGTCAATCCCAGTCCTTTCACAGAAGAAAGTGTTCTGAAAGAGCTCCTAAAACTGAAGGTGGACAAAGCAATGGGACCTGATGGGATTCACCCCAGAATTCTAAAATATTTAAGGGGAGAACTAGTGACACCGCTGACTACGCTTTTTAGCAAATCATGGGAGGATGGTGTGGTACCTGAGGACTGGAGGAGGGTCGATGTGATTCCCCTTCACAAAAGTGAGAGCAAGACAGAGGCAGGAAACTACAGACCTGTCAGTTTGACCTCTGTGGTAGGAAAAATGATGGAATCACTTCTGAAGGAAAGACTTGTTGAGTACCTAGAGGCCAGTGGGGCACAGGACCCAAGGCAGCATGGATTCACAGCGGGAAGGTCATGTCAGACAAATCTAATTGATTTCTTTGACTGGGTGACCAAAGTAGTAGACCAGGGAGGGCTGTGGACATGGCCTACCTAGACTTTGTAGCAGGCATTTGACACAGTCCCACACAAAAGATTAATAGTTAAATTAACCAGCCTGGGAGTGGGTCCCAGGGTGGTAGCCTGGGTAAAACACTGGCTGTTCAACGGGACACAGAAGGTAATAGTAAACGGAGTTCACGCTGAAGAAAGGGGGGTTACTAGTGGGGAATCGCAGGGTCCGGTACTGGGTCCAGTCCTTTTTAATGTCTTTATAAGTGACATTGCAGAGGGACTGGAAGGAAAAGTATGCCTCTTTGCAGATGACACAAAGATCTGCAACAGGGTTGATTCACAAGGAGTCGTGGAAAGGATGAGAAGGGAATTGGCAAGGTTGGAGGAATTGTCAGAAGTATGGCAGCTTCGATTCAAAGCAAAGAAGTGCAAAATAAGGCACCTGGGAAACAAACCCCAGGGGAAGAGTACACAATGGGGGGTGGGGAGGTAGTAACAACAACAAAAATGGAAAGGGACCCGAGGCTAATACCAGATGACCTAAAGCCTGGCAAGCAATGTGAGAAGGCAGTAGGGAGGGCTGGGGAGACACTGGGATGTACAGGGAGAGGTATCACCAGCAGAAAACAGGAAGTTGTTATCCCTCTGTACAGACAGCTGGTGAGACCCCATCTGGAGTACTGCGTCCAGTTCTGGAGACCCCTTCTCCACAAGGACACAGACAGGATGGAGGCAGTCCAGATGAGGGCAACTAAAATGGTGCAGGGTCTGCAAGAGAAGCCATATGAGGAGAGACTAAAGGAGCTTAATATGTATACCTTTGAGGAAAGGAGGGGAGAAGGGGGACATGATAGAAACTTTTAAGTACCTCAGTGGAATCAACAAAGTCCAAGAGGGTAGCATCTTTCAGAAAATGAGATGTGCAAGAACAACGGGACACAATCTGAAGATGGGGGGGGACAGCTCAGAAGCAATGTAAGGAAGTATTTTTTTCACAGAAAGGGTGATGGACGCATGGAACCGCCTTCCTGAGGAGGTTGTGGGGTCTAAAACTGGGAGAATTCAAGAATGCATGGGACAGATATAAGGCACTTCTTGTGGGGGGTGTAGGAAGAAATAGGCTGTTGGTTTACTAAGATCTATAGCTTATCAAGTAGGTAGGGGAAATGGGAAGACTAGGTGGGCCAAGTGGTCCTTATCTGCAGTCAAAGTCTATGTTTCTACAATTTGATTATCAGTTGATACTGCAAGCTGCACAATACATTAAGTAGCAAGTATATACAGTATATACTTTACTAATAAATATGCATATAGTACCCATAAATATTTTTTTATTATATATAAAGAGTTAGTATACTGCCTGGAAGTAATAGTAACTTTCATAAGTGGTCAGCTAGCATTTCTTATATACCGGTAGTATGTCTTCTTTTCTCTTTTGCTAATTAGAAGATTTTCTACATGACACTACTAGGTGTGATGTGCAGAACAGCACTCTACCTGGAGTCTGACATAGTCGGTTCGATTCCTCCTTATATAACATCACTGGTAACCAAAAAGAGCCAATCTCCTGCTGCTCAATTGGTAACCTGTTCCACAGGTTACCAATCAGACAACAGGGCTTGTGAAATAACACGGAATGAGGTCACATGCTGATGCTATAGTGGAAGGTTAGAAACCCCAGTTTTTTTCCAGCAAGACTAATCCATGGATTTCATAGTGTGTACAATTAGGCCTTAAACAGCAACTAGTAAAGTAGTAGTAAAAACATCATTTTTACACAGGAAAACATGTCACTTAGGTCATATAACCCAGTTTACAAGACAGTTCTGTTGGTCTCTAAATTACCTATATATATATCCACATTAACTAACTAGTAGGACATACAATAACAGACAGATCCTTAAGACAAAAATATATTTTTAACAATTTATAAAATACCAAATACAGCAATAACGTTTATGTAAGTCAATCAATACAAAAGTTAAAGTGCAAAGAGCTAATTGCATTGGCAATTAAATTGATTTATGCCCTTTATCTCTTGGATGAACAAATCATATGAAGATGAAGTACGAACTGAATAGGGTACAGTATTCCAATGTCTGGCTGCCTAGAAACATAATGTTCTTTCCCCAGGTTTATTCTGGATAATTGGAAAATGAATTTTTTTCACATGGACTGTTCTTTTGGAACCTTCAGAGATCGTTTGTTCCTTATTGAACAGCGTATTATTATTATTATTATAATGATTTGGATGAAAAACATGGTATCTGTATATTTTTTGCCATGATCTAACATAGCTGATGTCTAAGGACTGCCACTGCAGTGAGGATAATAAGGTACAATGATGAGTTTTTATGTTACATTGAAATAAGTACGTTGCTATTTTATAATGCACAGTATCTTATCTAATCTATTCAATAATTGCCTACTTGCAGTCCGGTATACTGGGGGTAAACCTGTTTGCACTGGGCTACAAGTGTGCTTAAAACAAATCTGGGCGCTGTAGTCAGCCCTTGTATTATTTTAAATAAATCCTTGTTTTATTGGGACTCTAAGTCCGCGATCGGGATCACGTGACCAGAGTGGTCTTCTGGGTGCAGAGCTTAAACAAGCACTCCATGAGGGGTTGTGCTTATTCTCTGTCCATACGCTGTGCAACACCATTCTTGATGTGAGACAGTTCTGGCGGAGTGCGGACTCCTCACTGTGTTTGTGAAGCTTTCTTGCTTATTTTTTTATTAAATACTGGCCTAATACTTGACGGGCAGTCTTTATGGGATTTGTAGTTCCATGTGCAGTAGGAACTACAGAACGTCCAGTCGAGAATGTCCTGGTTGTGCCACTTTATTGGGGGTAAACTTGTTTGTATTGGGCTACAGGTGTGCTTACAACAAATCTGGCTGCAGTAGTCAGCCCTTGTGTTATTTTAAATAAATCCTTGTTTTATTGGGACTTTGATTCCGCGATCGGGATCATGTGACCCAAGTGGTCTTCCGGGTGCAGAGCTTAAACAAACATTCTAGGCGAGCGGAGCGAGCAAGAGCGGGTGACGCGTGCTAAGATGCGCACAAAGACACGCGCGTCTAGTGGGTGTTTTGCAGAGTAGCAGACTTAAAACCCAGACATAAAACTCACTGGGCAGCAGAGTCACAGATATAGAGGTAAAATGTGTGACATTATATGAATCCTAGATGGGGACTGTGCTATTAAATATAGGATAAAGTATGGGGTGCAGTGTGTTACGAGAATTTAACACACCTGAGTTGCTGGATGGCACTTTGTGGCAGCCATCCAACAATGAGGGTGTGTGTTAAATTTGAGTTAAAATACACTGCACACCATATTTTGTTTTATATAATTACTGCGTTGTGTTTTTTTTCCACAGAGGAAGTGCAATCGCTTATGTATGGAGCCTAGAGTGGTCTGGATTGCCGGATGTAACATTTCAGAGGACTTATTATATCCACTCAATGCCGTAATACCTACTCGGGTATTATGGTATTTAATACACGGCTCTTTCAATGGAAAAAAAAAACACAACCCAGTAATTATATGTAATTCTTGCTGCATGTATATAGTAAGGTAGTCAAATGATGGAAATAAGGGATTCTGGTGCAACAAATGTAACAAAATCTTAAACCAGGAAAAGGAGTTGAACACCCTCAAATTAAAACTAAACAAAATACGAAAGGGGAGCAATGTAACTAAGAAGAACACAGTACACGCAACTGCAAAGGAGTCTGGCATACAAACTGACAGTATGTTTAGTAGTACAGATGCATCTACATCCACTCTGTTAGTTCATAAGGATACAGGTATACAGACAGACCCCTATATGTTAGAACAACCAATTAAACCTGCTATAGTAGATAGAGACATATATAAAAAAGATTGAGAGATGATGAGAATGAACAGGATGAATGGATATAGGTAGAAAGTAACAGGAAATCTAAAAGGGGACGTAGGGTTATGGAATTTAAAATCCCACTAGAAAACCAATTGTCTTGTCTAGGTGATAATGAACTAGAGACAGAGAATACTTTGGGATATTTCCTCATGCTCGGAACAAACTAGCACCAGTCAACACATTACTGCATCTTTAAATTTACATACAACGTCTATCAGCTCTATTGTGGAAGAGAAGGATGCAGAAAAATCTAATGGAACAAAAAGTCCCGGCAAAACAGGGGACGATGACGGCAATGAGGTTAGCCAGATATGTGGTTCAGGAAACAAGGACCAATATGTTGAACCATCCATTAGTAGACAAAAAGCGAAACTAGGCCAGAGTAGTAAGTCAGATACAGCCTTACTTAATGAAAGCCTAAACGAGGAAACTACTACTACTACTACTGGCTTAGGCTCAATCACAAATGATGATACTAAAAGACAAGAAAAGAATACCCAAAATCTCAGAAATGAAATAACACAACTAGAAACAAAACGACAGGTCTATGTGTTAGGAGATTCAGTGATAAAATACATAGATAGTCTTGTATGTAACCCTAACAAAAGCAATCAAACGTGCGGCAGTTACGGGGGGGCAAAACTTTCGGACCTAACACAAATGGTAAACACAATCTTGAAAAATGCTGGTCACAGGCCCTTAGTGATAATACATATAGGGACAAATGACATCAATAGAAATAGTCTTGAAGGAATAAGAAAGGATTACATCATCTTAAGTGAACTCTTGGTAGTAAAAGGTTGTGAGGTAGCATTCTCCAAAATCCTGCCTGTACCCCGGGGCCACATTACAAATGACAATGAAAATCAAGAAAATAAACAACTGGCTTAGATAATGGAGTGTTAAACAAGGGTTTACATGTCTTATGCATTGGGAAAACTTTGAAAACCACCCATACTTGTACTGCTGGGACGGACTACATTTAAGTGCCAGAGGAAGCAAAACTCTAGGGAAAAAAAAAAAAGGAAGAAAAATCGAAGCATACATACAAAACTGTTTAAACTAGAAAAACAGAGGGAAGGGTGCTTACCAGGAAATAAAACCAACTGTATAAACCCCGCACACGTTGGTATAAAACAACATAATGAAGGATATAACCTATTGCTAACCAATGCCAGAAGCCTTAATATTATCAAGAAAAGCGAATTAGAAACACTGATACATCATTATGATCTCCATGTTGTGGCGATCACGGAGACCTGGTGGGATGATTCATCGAGTGGAATGAGGGAAATTACCGGATTCAAACTGTACAACAAAGACAGAGACCACAGAATGGGGGTCTGTATATATGTGTCCAGCTTAATTCCCTCATATTCAGTTGAACATTTTAAAGCATCAATGAACAACGTGGACACTTTCTGGGTACAACTGAAATTTCCTGAACACCAACCTGTACATTTTGGAAACTGTTACAGACCTCCATCAAACCATGAAAACACAGTAGCCCTCTGCCATGAAACTGTACAGGCATCAGAACAAGGCAATATTACAGTAACAGGAGACTACAATTTTCCTGGTATTGATTGAGATAATTTAAAAGCAAAAACTGAGCTTGAATCCCTCTTCTTAGACACAGTAATAAATAGTGATCTTGAGCAGATGGTACTCGAACCAACAAGAGGTATAAATACTCTGGACTTAATTTAAACTAATGCTAGTCATCTTTTAAGTAATATCACTACATTACCGCCATTAGGAAACAGCGATCATGATATGATTATATGTACACTGAAATATCATAAACCCCAAACTGTACCCTTAAAAACTAAAATAACGAGCTAGAACAAAACAAATCTAACCCAAGCAGTAAATCACCTAAGCACAATAGATTGGCACGGATCACTACTTGACTTAGGGACGGAAGAAGCATGGATATGCTTAAAGTATACTATAACCTCCGAGGTTGACATATATGTACCTCTAAAGGATAACTATAATAAGGATGGTAAAATGCCTAGTTGGATGACTCCAGGTATAAGTAAATTGCTAAAAAAAAAAAAGGCTAAAAACTTATAGGAAATATAAAAAGTGTCCATCAACACTTAAACAACATTATCTTAAAATACAAAGAGAGTTAAAAAGTAAGATAAGGAATGAAAGATACAAATTAGAATTTAAAATAGCTCATAGCAAGGACACTAAATTACTTTATTCCTATATTAATACAAATAGAATTCCATCAAACACTATCAAATTTATAAATGAAAGGGGAATAAAGTTAATTGATCCCATCAAAATAGCAAATAGCTTTAACAATTACTTCACATCAGTATTTAGCCCCATAGTTCCAGGTTCAAACATAGCCACTGATGTAACCAAACAGTAGTATACATTTAGTGTGGCTGAGGTACAGCACGAATTGCAGAATGTCAAAATATCTACTGGATCAGATAATATAAATCTTAAGCTACTAAAACATGGAGCTCACATACTAGCACCTCCCTTATGTATTATTTTCAATAAATCCCTGGAAAGTAGGACTATACCATCGGACTGGAGATCAGCAAACACAACCCTAATATTGAAGAAAGGAGACAAGACAAAACTTGAGAATTACAGGCCAATCAGTACAACATCCATCCCATGAAAATTAATGGAAAGGCTCATTAAAGCCAGATTAGAGCAGGAAATAAATAATATGGGCATTACTGATAATACTCCACACAGTTTCTGACAGGGAAGGTATTGCATGACAAATTTGACAGTTTTTTTATGAAAGGATCAGTGGGAACCTTGATAGAAGGTGCCCTTCAGATGTGATCCTATTGGATTTTTCAAAGGCGTTTGATAAAGTACCACGCAACACCCGGGTGAGTAAGCTAATAAAACTCGGTCTCAGCCATCTATTGGTAAGATGGATAAAAAAACTGGCTCACAGACCAAATACAAACAGTCAAAATAAATGGGTTTACATCTCAAGAGAAAAATGTTACTAGTGGGGCTCCACAGGGCTCGGTTTTGGGCCCGGTGTTGTTTGGACTTTTCATTAGTGATATCCAATATGACATTAAGAACAACCTGGTACAATTTGCTGATGATTTAAAATTAGGGGGTGAAGTTGATACATTCAACAAGTATCTGACTATGGTAAATGATTCAAATCAAATAACGAAATGGGCTGAGATGAACGGGATGTATTTCAATCCCAACAAATGTATTGTACTCCATTATAGAATGAAAAACCTTAACTACAGTTACATCATTAGTCAGCATATACTTCGCACAGTTACCTCTAAGAGAGAGACCTCAGGGTCATAATGAACAACTCTCTTACATCCACAGATTATTGTGGACAGGTAACTTTTAAAGCTAGAGGTATTATTAAAAGAATCAAACGATCATTTTTATGCAGATCGAAACAGTGTATTATTCCACTGTATAGGAGTTACATCAGGCCATTATTGGACTACTGGTCACCAGTGTGGTCTTCATACCATGTAAAGGATATTAAGATGACAGAGGGAGTACAGCGTTCATCAACAAAACTAATACCAAATCTAAAGGGGCGCCCATATGAATACAGACTAAAAAGCACAGGTCTGTTCCCACTCCAATTAAGGAGACAGAGAGGTGACATTTTGTTGTTATATGAAATATTAGGTTCGCCAGATCTTATGGAGTAATATGGTATTGCATATAGTAATACCAGAGTAAATCTCCGTTCTCATGAAAGGAAGTTAGACGTACCCAAGGCACAGACCACAAAAAGAGACCATTTCTTCACAGTTAGAAGCACAAAGGCCTGGAATAGGGTACCAAGAGGAAATATGGATTTAAGCAGCTTTCAGGAATTTAAGAGAGTGCTGGACAGATTGATTTATGAAGACAGTAAAATACATTGATTACCCACAGGTGTGGTGGACAATCTAGATGAGTTTTTAGCCTCATTTAGTCCTCCTTTCCTAGTATTACTAGTATACAAGTTCACCATATGTTAATACTGGTAGGATTAATTGTTCTGCCACTTTTTTACGATCATTCTTACTTAAGCATTTTGTTGTTCGACGTAAAGCGCCTATTCTTTTGCTAACCCTTTCTGTCAATATAGTTATATGTTCTTTAAAGGACATATGGTCGTCTAAAATAACTCCTAAGTAACAATGCTGATTTACCTGTTCTAAGCATTCATTGTTATATATTTTTATTTTCATTTGGGCAATGTCCTTTTGTTTAGGTACAAAATGTAACAACTTAGTCTTCTTTGTATTCATAAAGAGTTCTGACCTGGTGAACCACTCCCTCAACTATCGTGCTCTTTATCAAACTCCCCACCCCAACCCCCAAGAAGCACAATGATCCCTTACCTGCCTCTAAATCAAATTCCTTTAATGGTTTCTTTACTGAGTGCCCCAATTTAGGAAAGGAAGGGATCATATTTTTGATGCATGGAGCCCCTCTGCACCAACACCTTCCACCTTGTTGTACCTCTGCCGACTGTGATTGGCCCCCAGCACTACCATGTTTTGTGACATCACTATGTGAAGACTGTGGGGGCAAGCGTCCATTGACATGAATGGGCTGTTTTAAAAAGTTACATTTTAGTAGTTTAGATGCCAGTCAGAATAAATCATGGCCACCACTTAACTAACAAGGACCTGTCACAAAACATGGTAGCGCTGGGGCAGACTGCAAAAGAAAAATATCTGGACATTACAACAGTATCAAAAGAAGAAAGCAAACAATATACACACATACAGTTAAAAACACATAGCGCAATTGTCTAATTTTACTTGCATAAAATACAATAATACTTTTCTACAATGTCATGTCAAGCACTGAAAAGAAAAATTTATCTGCTAGAAATTACATATGCGAAACAGTAGGAGAATGCTTCTTTTTGGATTTTATCACTAGGGCCAAACATTTAAAAAATAAAACAATAGGGAGTCATATCATTACTAAAGAAGCCATATTAAGTTAAATACATACATTAAAACATAATAGTGCCCCTGCTATTGACAATATTACACCATCAATGTTAAAGCTTATGGCAGATGAAATCTGGTTACCCTTGAAAATATTATATGAAAGATCACTGAACTATAATGAAATTCCAATAAACTGGAAGAAATCAAGTGTCAAACCAATTTTTAAAAAAGTAATAAAGCCATGGTATCAAATTATAGGCTGATAAGCCTCACCTCTATCCCGTGTAAAATTGTTGTGTCTCTAATTCAAAATAAAATAAACAATCATCTAAAAACCATTCCATTGTTTGATATTAACGAGCATGGCTTTAGAAAGGGGCGGTCCTGTATGACTAATTTGATATGTTTTTATGATACAGTCAATTAGATGTTGGATAGAGGTATACTGGTGGATATGGTATTATTCAATTTCAGTAAGGACATCGACCTGCTACTGCATGGAGCAGTCATTAAAAAACTCTCCAGCTATGGAATCAACCAACATACTGTTGAATGGATTGGTAACTGGTTGCAGGACAGAACCCAAGTAGTTTCCATCAGAGGTCATTGCTCTTCCGAGAGAATAGTCACAAGTGGCATTCCCCAGGGTCTGTGACTGGACCACTGGTATTTTAAATCTTCATAGCAGATTTGGATAAGTACATCAATAATGCAGTTGTCAGATTCGCAGACGTCACGAAACTATGTGGGTCATGAGACACAACCGATCATATTAATGGTATACAAAATGATACTGACAAAATAGTCCAATGGTCAGAAACTTGGGGGATGAAATTAAATACAGAAAAGAGCTGTGTAATACATCTGGGAAATCATAACACAATGCATACTTATACTTTAAAAAATGAGACCCTCCCCGATAGACAATCAGAGACAGACCTGGGTATATTAATTGACCATAATTTTGGTTTCAAGGAACAATATGGTTCTGTTATTACCAAAGCTAACAGAACAATAGTGGGAATAAAAATAAATATAAAGAGTAGAAAGATAGAGGTTGTCTTGCCATTATATCAGTCTTATGTCAGGCCGATATTGGATTACGGTAGTCAGATTTGGTGTCCATACACAAAAACAGAAATTGATCAAATTGAAAGAATACAAAGATGTTACACCAAATCATTTGCAACTCTTAAGGATCTTACATATAAAGATAGACTAACCCAGCTGGGATTGTGTGGTCTAGAACTGAGAAGACAAAGAGGTGACTTATTATTGTACTGTGACATTTTAAATGACCCAACACTTATGACTGAAATAAACATCGAATACAAAAATGATAGCTATAATACCCAAGGCCATCTGCTTCAAATTAAGCTAGGAAAATTTTATACTAAAAAGAGGAAATATTTCTATACACAAAAAGTAGCTAACTTATGAAATGACTACCACTGCATGTAATATCAAGCCCATGTAAAGAGCAATTTAAAACAAACCTGGACAAATACATTAATGGTGGTGGAAATCTTGATTATTACATCATGTCTTAATAGGAACAGCATCATGGGCCACTGCCTCTTTTCCTCCTTCACAACACAATAAACATAGTGTACATTTAGAGATTAGTATAGCAGCTGCTTTCGTCAAAGGATGAAGTAGGATAAATAAGGGATCATAATCCAGATTTGCATACCTTGTTAGGAATGTTTTGATTGTTTGATCATGAGCAAGACTGTATAAAGGACACTGAATTATATGGTACAGGGTTTCCTGGAAGCCAATATGGCATCTGCATAAACTATGTGTTGATCCATCAGCGAACTGCCTATTAAAGTATGCATATTTAGAGGTACGGATACCTACTCTGGCCCATGTGATTAACTTCCTAGTGCTGGGGGCCAGTGGTAAGGACAAGCAGTCTTCCAGAAGAGAGTACATGTTATTCAGACGGTACCATGGCGCTTGTTTCTGGACTCTTACTTGCTCCATCTGTTTAATCTGGGCCTTTGCGAAGAGTTTTCCTTTAAGTACATTTTTGAAAAGATGTGAAACAGAAATCCCCCTTGAAGCATCTTCTCAAAGATGAGTTAAAGAAACTCCTAGAAATATATTCTTTAGACATTTTAACCAAGGGAAGGGCAACCTTGATTAGCAGAGGTTGCTACTCAACTGATTTGTAGCACTGCAGTAAACATTTTCAAACTGCAGTAATTTTTCCCTGCACCTGTGGTAAAAAAGTACAGGACTGCAGTAATTTATCTCACAATTTGACAATATTTCCCCACAATTCAATTACACTATTCTTGACTGTAAATTACAGATAACAGTAACCATTTAGTAAAACTGCTCCTCGGACCTGGCTGGATACTAATAAAATTAGTGTTGATTAGCAAAGACTGCTAACCAAGCTTCCAAAACTAATATACTGTATGCTTCAAAGTTCAATACACTTCTACTGTTAAAAACATTTCATAGTCCGCTTAAGACGCCAGCAGCCCAACATGCTCAGGTCGGAGGGCCAGCTGGGTGGAGGGACTAAGCGTCCTAGAGGGTGTCTGGAGTGACTCTCCTTTGGGGAGGGATGGCTAATGCCTTCACTGCAATGTGGCCAACTGGGCAACCACAAGTGGCAGCGCAGCAGAAGGTAGAGTGGGAGGGAGGACACTGGGAGGTGCACTGCTGGCATACAAGCATGCGTGCTGTCACACACACACACACACACACACACACACACACACACACAGCCCCTAGCATGATGATGTCCTAGTGAGGTGGAAAGAAAACAGGGACATGGCCCCAGCACCTGCAACAATGGCCCACTGTATACCTGGGCCCCGCACCACCACCTCAGTGCCTCCTGACAAGATATAAGAGTCTCACAGATAAATCCAGGAGGAGACCAAGGCTTCATGGTGGACAACGACTGTAGGTAAGGGATGCAGGGATTGGGTGTGCCACGGGAGCTCCTAAGGGAGAGGAGTGCTACAGACAGGAAGGGGGCATTAACAGAAAAAAAAAAAAACAAACAACTTTTATGTAAAAAAAAAAAAAATGCACCATAACAAAAGTACAGCCCTAGGTATTACCACTTAAATACATGACTACACAAGCTTTATTACTTACCTTTGAATCAAAGGCTAGTTTTTTCTTCACATGAGGAGCCCAGTATTTGTTAGCAAGCTGAAAATGAAAAAAACAGAATGGTTATATCTTGACTGCAAAAATTCTTTCCTCACTGAAAAGCAAATTTCATTTTTCCTGGTCATGCTGTGGTAGTTTCTGTACATTACAAATGTAGACAAAACCACTTCAAGGGAGACTTGAATATACTATTAATATGCAGCATTTTTTTAATTTATTTTTTTAATCAGGGTACAATTGCCCAGAAACCAGGCACATTAACCTTCGCATCCTGAAACATCCGCAGCCTGGCAGCAAAGTTTGACAATCTACAAGCCTGGGTAGTCCTGCATAATCCTGATGTGCTGTCAGTTGTCGAGACATGGCTCTCTCCCAGGATCCCCAATGGTGCCATCAGTCTACCAGGTTACACACTTTTTAGGCAAGATCGAGTATCTAAAAGAGGTGGTGGCTGTGCACTCTACCTTAAGGATAGCTTACAGGGCATAGTCCTAAATTTACCCAGCCTAGGGCCATTCTCCCAAGCCCTTGCAATTAAGGTCCTTCTTGGGGGCCCATAACAAAACAATTACATTGTCATCAGTCTACATCCCACCAAAGAACTTGGCCCAAGGTCTCCAAGCCATCATAGACTGCCTTGGGAGCCTGACCCTAAACTCCGGGGTTATACTTCTTGGTGATTTCAATATTAACTGGTTTGCCCCTGAAGCTAACCACTTCAAAGATGCAATTCAGGCTGTCCACTTTACACAGCTCACTGAAGACCCCACTAGGACCAATTACAGAACGGGCACTAGTACTCTTCTTGACTGGGTACTCACGAACCAACCCGAGCATATTTCCAGTGCCTCTGTCCTCCCGAAACATCATCAGTGACCACTCCCCTCTCATGTTCAGTTGGGCTAATAATTTCACCAAACCCCCTCCAAGAACAGTCACCAAAAGGGTCCTCAAGCCTGGTCACATGGGCCGCTTTAAAGCCAATCTCCTCAACGCTGACTGGTCAGCAATGTTTGGTGCTTCCAACACTGATAGCATGCTTGACCATTTCATCCTCTTATTCAATACAATCTCCGACACTCACGCACCCTTCAAAACGTGGCAAATCAAAGGCAATTTCAACCCCTGGATGAGCCCAGACACCCTTGAACGTATGAAAAATAGAGGCCATCTCTGACATGTTGCCAGGGCCACAGGGAAGCAGTCAAACATCCTGAATTACAAATGGGCTAGGAATAACTGTACCAGGACCATCTGAATAGCCAAAAACTTATACTACATGGAGGCCCTAGCCAAGAACTGGAATTATGGTCGTAAATTCTAGGCAAACCTAAAAGAGGTCACCGGATGTGAGACCAAAACGGCCCTCACCATGCTCAGCATTGATGGATCCCCCATCCTTGATCCTAAATCTATAGCCAACACCTTCAACCTTGCCTTCACCAACCTCCATAATGTCCTCCCTACCGACTTCTTCTCCCTCACCAACCCTGCTGCTCCTTCACAGACCCCAGTGCATCCCCCTTTTCGCTTCAAGACTATTACTATCAGGGAAGTCAGGAAATACCTGCGTAAGGTGCTCAGTAAGGGGAGATACAGTGGAGATAACCTCGATCTGAAACTAATCTCGCTCTCTCTGGAAGAAATCCTGTCTCCCCTTACCCATATCCTCAACCTATCACTCCAGTTCGCAGTATTCCCTCAAAAATGGAAAGCCATAATAGTTACCCCTGTGTATAAGAGCAGGGATCAGGCCATGCCCGAGAACTATAGACCCATCTCGATACTTCCACCACTCTCGAAGGCCCTGGAACAAATCGTCATGGACCAACTTGTCGAATACCTGGACAAACATAAGCTCCTATGCCCTGAGCAGCATGGCTTTAGGGCAGGGCATAGCACCACTACAGCACTCCTGGAATTCACAGGCTTCATAGAAACATAGAATTTGACGGCAGATAAGGACCGCTTGGCCCACCCAGTCTGCCCATTTCCCTACCTACTGGATAAGCTGCAGATCCTAGTTAACCAGCAGCCTACTTCTTCCTACCCCCCCCCCCAGAATTGCCTTATGACTATCCCATGCATGCTTGAATTCCCCCACTGATTTTGACTCCACAACCTCCTCCGAAGGCCATTCCATGCATCCACCCTCTCTGTGAAGAAATACTTCCTTAAATTACCTCTGAGCCGCCCCTCTATCTTCAAATTGTGCCCTCTTGTTCTTGCACACCTCTTTTGAAAGATGCTACCCTCTTGGACTTTGTTGATTCCCTGAGATACTTGAAAGTTTCTATCATGTCCCCTCTCCTTTCCTCGAGGCTATACATATTAAGCTCCTTAAGTCTCTCTTCATATGACTTCGTTGCAGACCCTGCACCATTTAGCTTCCCTCCTCTGGACAGCTTCCATCCTGTCTATGTCTTTGCGGAGATTGGGTCTCAGAACTGCACACAGTACTCCAGATGGGGTCTCACCAGCTGTCTATACAGAGGGATAATAACTTCTTGTTTTCTACTGGTGATGCCTCTCCATGCATCCCAGTATTCTCCCAGCCTCCTTGCTGCCCTCTCACATTGCTTGCCCACCTTTAGGTCATCTGATATGACTACCCCAGGTCCCTTTCCATTCTTGTTGTTGTTAGTATCTCACCCCCATTGTGTGCGCTTCCCCTGGGTTTTGTTTCCAGGTGCATTACCTGCACTTCTTAGCATTGAATCTAAGCTGCCATACATTTGACCATTCCTCTAACCTTGCCAAGTCCCTTCTCATCCTTTCCACCCCACCCTGTGCATCAACTCTGTTGCAGATCTTAGTGTCATCTGCAAAGAGACATACTTTTCCTTCCAGTCCTTCTGCAATGTCGCTTATAAAGACATTGAAGAGGACCGGTCCTAATACTGAACCCTGCGGTACCCCACTAGTAACCCTCCTTTCTTCTGAGTGGACTCCATTTACTATAACTCTCTGTGTCCTATTCTCCAGCCAATTCTTTACCCAGGCTGTCATCTTGGGACCCACTCCCAGACTGGCTAACTTGTATATTAATCTTTTGTGTGGGACTGTGTCAAATGCCTTGCTAAAGTCTAGGTAGGCCATGTCCACAGCCCCTCCCTGATCTACTACTTTGGTCACCCAGTCAAAGAAATCTATCAGATCTGGCCTGGCATGACCTTCCGCTGTGAATCCATGCTGCCTAGGTCCTGTGCCCTCTGGCCTCTAGATACTGACAATTCTTTCCTTTAGAAGTGATTCCATCATTTTCCTATCACTGAGGTTAAACTAACAGGTCTATAGTTTCCTGCTTCTGTCTTGCTCCCACTTTTGTGAAGGGAATCACATCTGCCCTCCTCCAGTCCTCGGGTACCGCCCATCCTCCATGATTTGTTAAAAGGGTAGTCAGTGGTGTCACTAGTTCTACCCTAGTTCTTTTAGAATTCTGGGATGAATCCCATCAGGCCCCTTGCTTTGTCCACCTTCAGTTTTAGAGTTCTTTCAGAACCCTTTCTTCTGTAAATGGGCGGTATCAACTTCTGTATCCAGAGTGTTACTACTGTTTGTTCTATGTATCTCCCCTCTTCCTTACGTAAATACTGAGCAAAATATTTGTTTAGTATCTCTGCCTTTTCACAGTCTCCCTCTGCCCACCCTCCCTCCCCTTATTAAGCCTCACTATCCCTCCCTTGGTCTTCCTTCGTCCCTGATGTACCTATAAAAGGTTTTATCACCCTCTTAACTGAGTTGGCTATCTTTCCTCGGTTTGGGCCTTTGCTGTTCTGACTGCCTTCCCAGCCTCCTTTTGCTTTAACTGATACAGTTCTCTGTCCTGCTCCTTCTGCGATTCCTTGTACTTCCTGAATGCTTTCTTTTTCTCTTGAACCTTCACTGCCACTTCCTTTGAGAACCATAGTGGTTTCTTATATCGTCTTGTTTTGTTTATTTGCTTCACACAAAGGCTTGTTACCTCTGTGATGGCAGTTTTTATTATTCCCCATTGTTCTTCCACCCCTCCTTCCTGCCCATTTGCTAGTGCATTCCTTAGGCACTCACCCATTATGGCAAAGTCAGCCCTCCTAAAGTCCAGTATTTTTGTCTTTGTATGGCTTGACTCTATTACTGTGTTTATTGTGAACCATACTGTTCGATGGTCGCCAGTTCCCAGATGGCTACCCACTTCTACATCTGTGATCCCTCTCCATCTCCATTTGAGAGTATCAAGTCTAATATTGCTCACTCGAGTGGGCTCCAGTACTAGTTGTCTAGGCATGCCCCTGTGGGCATCTAGAATAACTGCACTCTTCTAAGTGGCAGCTGCAACTGCACTCCAGTTAACATCTGGCATATTCAGATCACCCATCAGCAGTATCTCCCCTTTTTCTGCCATTCTAAGTATACTTTCCATCATTTCCTTGTCCATTTCCTCCCCCTGAGAAGGGGGTCTGTATACAACCCCTGTGCGGATTGTGGTGCCATTGCCTGTCTCCAAATTTACCCACAGTGCTTCTTCTCCTCCCTGTTTACCCTTTTGTTCTGTTGCTTTTATTCCTTCCTTTATGTAAAGAACTACTCCTCCTCCTCTTTTACCCTCCCTGTCCCTCCTGTAGATAGATTTATGCATAAAGGAGGATGCAGCCTTGACTAGCTTGGGGGAGGCAATTAAAGAATAAGTTGAATAGGAGGGGACCCAGTATTGACCCCTTCGGAACACCTGAGCAGACAGGTTTGCTGTCTGAGAGGACAGTACCTATCCAAGATAAATCATCCATAAATCTCTCTATCTTGGACAGCTTGCTGGGGCAATCTACTGTATATTGATCTAACAAAGGCCTTTGATATGGTCAATCATGCCCTCCTAGTTGACCAACTCATTGCTACAGACCTTGCCCCTGAGGCGGTTGCATGGTTCCACATTTACCTGCACTGCCACTCCCAGCAAGTCAGGATAGGTACTGTCCTCTCAGACAGCAAACCTGTCTGCTCAGGTGTTCCGCAGGGGTCAATACTGGGTCACCTCCTATTCAACTTATTCTTTAATTGCCTCCCCCAAGCTAGTCAAGGCTGCATCCTCCTTTATGCAGATGATGCGGCTGTCTTCTCAAATGGCTCAGACCCCAGTGCCCTTGAGCAGCAACTACAGAGTGACTTCATCAGTTTAGAGACGTGGTTTAAAGATCATAAATTGATAATGAACTACAAGAAAACAAAAACTATGCCGTTTTCCAGCTTTCTAAACAAAACACAAAAACTACCCACTATCAATATGCAACAGTGGCGGGGTTTCCCTTGAACTTGTTCAACACTAAGTACCTCGGTATCACTATTGACAACTCGCTCTCCTATACTCTCCCATTGACAACACGGCCAAAACTATCAGCAAGCGCATAGGGCTACTTTATCGTCACAAGCATAGCCTCTCCCCTGAAGCCCTCAGCATAGCTGTTCACAGTTCTGTGGGTTCCCTGGCGGACTATGGGCTGCCTATATATGATTCTGCCAGATACTGCTCTCCGGCTCATAAAACCTGTGCTCAACAATGCCTGCCGGCTCACCTTAGGTGCGCACCGACTGACTTACATCTGTGATCTCTAGGCCAGGGCACACTGGCTCACGCTCAATGGCCGACTTAAACATCAATCCTGCCTTCCGGCCAAAAAGATCTGCCTTAGTCATCTACCGCCAGGGGTCCAACAACTTCTGGTTCCCAGCAATAATCCACAGCATACCCATAACTCCGAACACCAGTCCTTCCTAACTCCGAAATGTTGAACATCTCAAGGACAAAGGTCCTTTGCTTACCATGCACCACTGTGGTTCAACTCCCTTCAGGAGAACATTGTGCACCTGCCCACAATGGGTACGTTCAAAATGAACTTGAAGCTCCTTGTGATACACGAATCTCGATGCGCCTGCCATCGCTAGCACCACCTTCCACCCCCTGCCCCCTCAACCCTTCCCTCTCTTCCCTGAGAAGGCCCTCCTGCTCCCTCCACACACCTAGCACCCTCTCCCTCTACCTCCAGTCTAGTCACCTCCATCCAATCCCTACTGCTATACTGATATTACACTCTCCTGTTGCACATTGAGCTTGAGCTCCTCCCCTTCACTGCCTTTTTTGTTTTTTTCTTTAGCACTTAGCAACACTCCAAACAACCTCTTATTTGCTGACAACTGACTGGTTTCACCATTGGGCACTGTAAATTGTCAGATTTCCTGTGACCTGTAATGAGTGTGATATATAATCCTGTTTGTTTACCTTTGTATTTCTGCAATCCTTTGTATAATTTCACCTATCTGTTGCACTGAAATGTCCTGATGTGGAACCTATGTAAAGAGCTCTGAGCTCAGATGGTTTTCAGAGAACTGAAATAAATAAATATCCGACGATCAGATGAAGTTACTCAGCATAGCCTCTATACTGTTTAGTCTCCGTTACGGTCAAGGTGCCCTAAGTACCACAACTCCAAAATCGGACATTCTGTGATTCCAGTAAAGAAAAGCTATAAAAGCCAGCTGTTTGATCATTTTCTTTTACAAAAGCTCCTGCCTGAAAACCATCTCCTCATGTAGAAACTCACGTGCAGCCTATAATGCATTCACTTATTGTCTTTTGACACTTTTGCAGGCAAAGCCTGAGACAGCAAGGAAGATAAAGGACAGTATTAGTGTGTGATACTATTAGAAGCAATTAGACGTGGTTAAAATTTTTCAGAAACATTGTGAAGTATCATTAAAATAGGTACTAGCAGAACCAAAAATCAGAAAATGGGAAAAAAATATATAAAGTCAGTTTTAAAAATATCATATGAAAATGTGTATTAGTACAATTTCAGATTCTGTCAAAAGAATATCAATTTATATTCATGCAGTACGTGTTTGTAATCAATATAACATTAGGTTATGATGGCTCGTGAGTGCTGTGCTTTTTTCTATTTTTCTATCTGCATAAATCTTATTTCTAACCTAGATGCTTTAAATGAAGGAAGTCTTCCATCAGTAGGCCCAATAACCTAACAATTGGTGCTTGTCCTTACCCCACAGGGGGACTTGGGTTCAATTCCTAGCCCAGGTACCTATTCACGAAGGAGACCATAGTCCCCATAACATTTTTGATACCTCCAGGAAGGATGTGTGGTATCACCTGTGTGTGTCTCTGCCCCCTGGAATCGCAGTGGGGAGGGTGGACACACAGGCAGTTCCATATCACCACCACCAGCCCAAATGCAGAGCAGGTTCCCCCTTTACCACAACCTGCAGCAGCATTTCTTTTCTGTCCCACCCGGGGAGGGGGGCTCCACTACTGGAAGCAATGTCTGGTGTTCACATCAGTGGTGAGCAAGGGCAGGCTGGACTGTAGGAAGAGAACCATGTAAGGAGAAACCACAAGATGAAGGTGGGGAACTAAAGGGAGAAATTAGGAAAAACATTAATATTCGTTTAGATATGCATGGTAGTTCAATGTGTAACAAAAGAACCTTCCAGTGAATCTCAAGTCCTTAATGCTGGATGTGAAAAATATGCTGACCATCGGTTTGAAGCTATTTCAAAGTATACAAAGGAAATCACCAAAAATGCTAAACAGTGGGTGAAGAACCACCAAGTTATTTTATTTATATCACTGGGCCTTCATGGCATAATAACAATTTCAACTTGCCTCTCTTTCTTGTAACTGGCACACAGAACTATTAGGGGTAGCAAACTAGAAAGCACATCTGACACACCTACATACAGTAAGGTTTCAAAACCTCTTACCTGTGTTACGAATTCTGCATTAATCTGGGAGACAGTGGGTGCAACTGTTTTCTTTGGTTGGAGTGCCTTTTCCATTTTCCCTTTAGCTGTAAATCTGAAGTTAACAACAGGTAGTTAAAAAACTAAAAAGTAATACACAAGCACTGGTCAACTTTAACAACACAAACAATTGTTATAAGATGCTGTGATACCACATAATCATAGGACAGCAATACATTCATTGTGCACTTGAATAATAATACGGAGTGTAAACATTTTAATTATCTGAATGATTCTTGCAAATGCTTTTTGATTATTTTAGTATCTGAAATTTTGATAACCAAGAAACTCATGGAACGATATCAAGTTTTCAAGTCATCTGGAGCCAAGAGGCCCCCCCCTTTTGTTTTTTGGGTTGTTTACAAATACGACATAAGCAAAGTACAGATAGTTTTAGAGCTTGAAATGCCACCGGTCCTGGAACCGTCACTATGATCCACACAGAATGAACACTTACTGATCCAGTGGACCAGTCAAGGTTAGGGAAACATCAGAACTGGCATCTAACACTGAGCAAGAAGAATTGCTTTATATTTATATCAAGGCCAAGAGATTGATATTTGTACACAATAAATAATGTTTGGAGCAACACCTATAATGTCATGAATCTTGGTTTTAATTATCAAGACAGACCATTAAATATGACTCTAGGACTAGTAAGTTTTGCTAGATTTTGGTCCTGGACTAGTTGGGCACACTGGGCCTATTCTGCTGGCTTTTAGTATGTTAGTTACCAATGAAAACAAATGTCAACCTCTGAATTTATAGATGCTACAATCACTGTAATGGCTGATCCTCTGCAGACTGGAATGCACTCCCCAGAAGTAAGAGGCTCACCACAAGGCCTGGGTACTCTCAGATATAACCATTAAATGATGTTAAGACCATGCCATAATGCTAAACTAATTCTACTTACAAATCAACTACAAAAGTTGTATTCTAATGTATTATACACAGTCAGTGTATGGTTAGAGTCTACTGTGTATGGAAACTGATGGTCTCAAAAACCCTGTTGTACCATAGCAGTGATGTCAGAACTACAGTACAGCTTTTGAAAGTTGCTGCACCATAGTTCAGATGTTACTACTGTGGTACAATGATATTCCTACCTCAAAAATCTTAGTGCAAGCTATACTTGGGCAGTGAGGATCAGGCGCTCTCACTACAGAAAAAAACTTGTGCTAGACTGTTTGGCTCCCCACCCCAGTCCCATCAATGAGGGCACGACAGCCTGTAGGTCTGTGTCATTTTCCAGCCGCTGAGATGTGGGTGCAACTGGTGCCAGGATAACCATAAACTATTTAAAAAAAAGGAAAAAAAAAACCTTTATGGGCAGCCATCACAACTCGATTGCATTCCCATCTCAGGGCTGTTATGACATCATAGGACATCTCAGGTTTTGCTCTCTGCATCATTATGACATCAATACAGTCCCATGTTGCCAGCTTATGCACCTATTACTTAAATCACATTAAATGCTTTTAATCTTATTCTGTTTGCCTGTGGGAGAATTGCAACAAGGGTAAAAGGGGGAAATAATGTGCAGGAGGAAGAAGAGGAGCTGGAAATGAGAGAGGGAGATGAATGGAAGCAAGCAGGGAGTAAGAGGGGTGGAATCTTAGTGCTGGGGGACTCAATACTAAGAGAAGTCAGGTGGGGTAGCAAGGGGGAGAGGCATAGTCGCATTTTGAAATATGCCAGAAGGGGTAGGGACAAGCCTCATTTAATTATACATCTTGGGACAAACGACCTGGCTGACAAGACAGTAGATATAGTCCAGAGGAGGTTTGAGGAACCAGCACAATTATGTGAGGGGGCAGGAAGATCAGTAACTTTTTCAGAGATACTTCCGGTGCCAAAGGCAAGCACAACAAGAAAGCTGAGAATAGAGGAATTTAACGGATTGCTAAGAACCTGGTGTTGTGCTAAAGGGTATGGGCTGTTGGGGGTTGGGAGGGACCTAGGAGAACAGTAGTCTCTATGCCAAGGACAGACTACACTTGAGTGAGGAGGGAAAGAAAGTGTTGAAACAGAGGATGGAGGAGTACATAGAGGAAGTTGGGAATTTAAACTAGGAGTGAGGGGTGGCAATTGAGGAAGAGATATGCAGAGACCACAGGCTGGGAAACCATATGAGCTTACCCCAATAACAGTGACAAAGGACAAATGGCAAGTACTATTGGTGATGCTAGGAAAGGGGAGCAGGATGGGGGGGGGGGAAGGTGGAAGGTGGTTACCCTTAATGCTAGGAACCTTGGGAGGAAAACTGCAGAGTTACAGATTCTCATGGCAGATGTAGAGGTGGATATTGCAGCCGTCACAGAAACATGGGCCACACAATACAATGACTGGGACCTGTCTGTACCAGGGTACAGGTTATTTCGTAGGGACAGGGTGACTGGGAAAGGGGGAGGGGTGGCACTATATGTGAAGGAAGGACTGAAGTGTGTAAGGGAGGAAGGGGAGGAGGGTAGTGCGGAGTCACTTTGGATGCAAATCCAGGATTCCAAGAATAGGATTCTTAGAATGGGAGTGGTGTACAGGCCACCATCTCAGACGGAGGAGTCAGACAGGAAACTAGCGGGACAGAACAGGAGGACCTGCGAGAAGGGTAGTGTGGTGATTGTGGAGGACTTCAACATGCCAAGAGTGGACTGGAGTACCCCAACAACCAGGAACAGAAGGGAGCAGGTACTGCTGGATGCCTTCCAGGACAGCTTCCTGCTGCAAATGGTCAGTGAACCAACCAGGTTAGGGAATACCCTTGACCTTGTGCTGGCAAATGGGGACTTTGTGAGAGAACTTACAGTGGAGGAACCGCTGTCAGGGAGTGACCACTACTCAGTATGGCTCACACTGGATACGGACAAGGAAGGAGTGGAATCTGGCACAAGAGTGCTGGACTTCAGAAGGGCCAACTTTGGGAGGATGGGGAAGTGGTAAAAGGGTACCTGGCCAGAATTCAATCTAGTATGGACTCTAACCAGAGGTGGGAGCTCATAAAGCTGGAGATAGTGGAGGCAACCAAATCCTGCTGCAAAGCCCGGAGCAAGAAGGCTAGGGCTAAGAAACCGAGCTGGTTGAGCAAGGAGCTCATGGAAAAGGTAAGGAGGAAAAGAGCTGCCTTTAGGAAGTACAAGAAAACAGGGAGGGGGGAGGAGTACTTGACAGAATTGAAGGAGGTGACAAGGGCAGTAAGGGGAGCCAAAGCATCTATGGAACTCAGGCTGGCACAAGGCATTAAGAAGGGGGAGAAGGACTTCTTTAAGTACATCAGGGAGACCAGGAGCTGTAAGGACCACATAGTAAGGATTAGGAAGGAGGGGGGTTGGGTGGAAGCAGGGCGATGGGCAGAAACACTAAATGAGTACTTCTGCTCAGTATTTACTAAAGAGAAGGGGGGTGACACCCAAGGTGGGAGAAATGGCAGAAACGGGGGGTGACAGATAGGGAAATCATGGAGGGCAGAGTTCGAGAGGGTTTGAAGGCACTGAGGGTGGACAAGGCGCCAGGCCCAGATGGCATCCACCCCAAGGTACTGAAGGAGCTGGCAGAGGCCCTTGCAGGACCTTTGGCAGACCTATTTAATGCCTCACTACATTCGGGATGTGTACCTCAGGACTGGAGGATGGCTCACGTGGTGCCCCTCCACAAGAGTGGCCCCAAGGATGAACTGGGAAACTACAGACCAGTGAGCCTCACATCCATCGTGGGTAAGCTAATGGAGACTATCCTGAAGGAGAGGCTGGTGGCCCTCCTAGAGGCCAAAGGACTACAGGACAGCAGACAGCATGGCTTCATACGTGGCAGATCCTGCCCAACCAACCTGGTGCAGTTCTATGACTGGGTAACTAGCAACTGGACAGGGGCCATGCAGTGGATGTCCTGTATCTGGACTTCAGTAAGGCATTCGACTTGGTGCCACATGGAAGGCTGGGAAGGAAGTTGGTAGGCACAGGGATGGGTACAAAGCTGGTGAGATGGGTAGGAAACTGGCTTCAGGGAAGGCAACAGAGGGTGGTGGTGGGTTGGGAGCTCTCACACCCAAGGGCAGTGACGAGCGGTGTTCCACAGGGCTCGGTGTTGGGGCCAGTGTTTGGGATATTCACTGCAGACATATCATGGGACATCAAGAGCAAGATCAGTCTGTTTGCTGATGATACCAAGGCAGGTGCGGTGGTGGATGAACTAGGGGGATGGCAGGGGTTGCAGGATGATCTGGCAAAGCTTGAAACCTGGTCAGACACCTGACAACTGGGCTTTAATGCCAAAAAGTGCAAGGTGCTGCATTTTGGGATGAAAAACCCAAGGAGGAGTTACCAGCTGGGGGGAGTGCAGCTAGCCCAGACAGAGGAGGAGAAGGATCTGGGTGTCCATTACGGGTCAATGAACAACTCGGCACAATGTAGATGCAGCTGCAAAGGCCAACAAAATGCTGGGTTGTATTGCAGGGGGTATATCCTCGAGGAGGGAGGAAGTGATTCTGCCACTGTATAGGTCGTGGTTGAGCCACACCTGGGTACTGCGTGCAGTACTGGCACCCGGCTCTGAGGGACATTAGAGTTACTGGAGGGTGCAGCGCAGGCGACAAAGATGATCAAGGGGCTCTGGGACTTATCATACGAGAGGAGGTTGAAGGAGTTGAACATGTACTCACTGGAGGAGAGGAGGGACAGGGGTGACATGATTGAAACCTTTAAATACATGAAAGGAATAAACCAGACGGGTACAGAGGGGCTGTTCAAAATAAGGGAGGGGAGGGCCACCAGGGGCCATGATATGAGACTGGAAGGAGGAAGGTTCAGGAGGGAGATGAGGAGACACTTTTTTTTTTTTTTTTACAGAGAGGACGGTGGCTGGGTGGAATGCGTTACCTGCAGAAGTGGTATCCAGTAGAACAGTGGACTGCTTCAAAAGGGGGATGGGACAGCACAAGGGGGAGGGTTAATGAAGAGGAAGGGTGGAAGGGAGGGGCAGCTGCAGAATAAGGGGTGCTAGCTGCACATTCGAGCAGACTTGATAGACCTCTAGGCCTTTATCTGCTGGCAAATTTCTTATGTTTGTATGTTCGTATGTTTTTTCTCAGGAAGGACCTTCTGTTTCAAGGGCCCACACATTATCCCAATCACTGGCACCTCAATCGTGTGGTCTGAATATTCAGAGTGGCACTTTGGTTCAATGCCAATACTCCATGGAATCAACACACTACAGTCTGGAAAGCAGTGTACAAATGAGCATACCATCAAATATGGAAATGTTATCTGAGGTAGGCCAGTAATCCTCTCAAATCTGCCCCACATTAGTAGCCTCTGTCCTAGCCATCCCTCAAAGGGGATTTGATATTGGCTTGCCCCCACCACTCTTCAAGTTCATGCAGCAACTATTGGTGCCCATCTCTTCTATGGCGATGCATCCTTTAGGGAGTACATTCTCATGTGGCTTGGTTTTACAAGCTCTTTTTACGGCAACATCCTCAGGTCAAGAACAGGATACCATCCTGGCACCTTAGCCTGGTTCTTAATACCCTAACCCATGTACCATTTGAACCTCTGCAATCTGTCTAAGATATTTAATCTTGAAGACTGTCTTCATCGTGGCTATCACCTTGACAAGAAGTGAGCTCAGCACCTTGGTCACTCTGGAGCCCTCACTAAAGTTTCATCAGGATAAGGTCGTTCTGTGTACTTCTCCTCAATTTGTATCAAAGGTCAACTCACAGTTACAGTTCAACTGGTAATTGGTACTGCTTTTTTTCTGCCTCAGTCTGCAGTCGGATTCAGAGAAACACCACCACTCTCTGGATATCTGCAGGGCTGTCAAGTGCCATTTGTGGAGAACTAAGTAGCACAATAAATCCTCAAGCATTTTCCTGCTCTAACATTACTGCAAGAAGAGTCAGAAGACTTCCAAGTCATCCACTTCCAGGCAGATTGCAGACTGTATCCTGGAAGCTTACAGACTGGCCAGCAAATCTGCTCCGTTGGGTATGAAGGCCCACTCTAACAGAGTGAAGGTGGCTTCTTGGGTAGAATGGAAGAGCACTTCCTACATGGACATTTGCAGAGCTGCCTCCTGATCTTCACTGCACACTTTCCCAGATGCTATAAACTGGACATAACTTCTTCCACCGAGGTATCCTTCAGTTACAAGATGCCTCAAGTTGTCGTGGTGTGATCAACCTGGGGACTGAGTTACTTTACAGCTTCTCCTCTTCTTTTCTGATCTGCTTTCTACTTTTCCTTCCCTACTGGGACTACCGCTGCATACCTCCTCACTCAAAGTGACAGCTTCGCCCTTTGCTCTAACAAAAAACAATTCTTACCTTCCTGTAATTTCTTTTCTCCCAGCTGTGCAGCTGTTACTCCATTCCTTCCCTTCTCCTTTCTCTCACCTGACTCCCTTTAGGGTGCATGTTGTTTTCTGTTGTTCTGGGAAGGTTGAGGTTCACTGTGTTTAGCTGAACTTTAGACTGAGTCAAGGATGTGTGAAAGTACACAACCTGGAGCACTACTGAGGCAAAGGACAACACATAGGATGCCGTGTTTTAGTCTACCGCTTGACAGCAGCAGAAGGTGAAACTACCAACTCGTTGGATTGACAACTGCAAAGCTGGGAGAAAAGAAATTACCAGAAGGTAAGAAACTTTCATTTTCTACATTAAACTCACCACCTACAAAAATCCCAAAGTACGATGTAGGAGTACTTTAAATGGCAGAGTCTACATCATGCACTTGTATTTTATGGAAGCTCAGAGTGGTAGCAATAATCCATAAGCTAAAAACTGGAAATACAGCTTTCAAACCTTGGTTACTTTTGAACCAATGTACAAAGCAACACAGACTGTCCTGTGAAGCGCACTTTTATCTGTAAAAGTATGTGCTTGAAGAAACAGAACTGTGTTCTACATAAAATAAACCTTTTTAAAATTAACAGAATACATTTAAAAAACTGTCCCTAAGTTGTGCTCCTCTTTAAACAACAAAATATTTAAAATAAAAGTCATCTTGAACCAGAAAACGAAAGGTCCTACTAAACGCCATCCTAAACAGAAATCATGCTGCTGAAGTAACTTTAAAATGACCATAAACCCTAGTTAGGCCCTGACTGAAGTTAATCCTTTTACTGCTGAAACAGTTGAAAAATCCCTTATAAAACTGAAAATGAACATATTTATTTTAGCACACTGAAGGCCCACTTAAGCAAAGTTTGTTTCCAAGAGTGACCCAGGACCACAGGGACATCTTTTTTTTTTTTTTATACACACAAAGGATGGCACTGTAAATGAGCTGATGTTCAATGGTTTGCTAAATGCCTTTATCTTGAAATAAAATTAAATTAAGAGATTTGCTTAAAGTCACACAATATACAAGTGGTAGCTTTGGGACCCAATCAGAGATCCGCTTCATTTTTAGGTGTACAGTTCCGTAGCAGTACTACCTCCTCAGAAGAAAAAATGTCCAAAGGCATCAGTGATGTTCTAATTATTCCCCTTCCCAAACTACCCACACCTATCTCCCATTTAGGTGGGAGCTTCAAAAATTGAAGTACCTAGGGATCCATGTTGTGTTGCCTGTAATATCTTCACAGTGTACCAGGGTATCTAACAGCCTTTTACGCAACAAGTGACCCAGGACTTTACACGCTGGGGTACTTTACCTTTAAATTTCTCCCGCTGGGTGGGGGTGGTCCAAAATGGTGACCTTAACCAGAGCATTCTATGTATTCCAAACTATTCGCCTACACCTCCCATTACAGGCCTGTCGTCTCTGGGACAGAGAGGTCTCCAGATCTGTCTGGGCCACGGAGAAACCTAGAAATAAAACTAAAGATACAACTGTTTTAAGGCAGCAGGAGGCCTGGCACTCCCTAATCTCCGCCTTCATTATTCAACAGCACAACTTGATTTATTTTTTTTTATTTTTTTAATTTTTTTAAATCAGGTGAGACGCACTATGCTGAAGCTTGTTTACAGGTACAACCTGGGAGCACAAGGTATGCAAGTGTGGGCTGTGGGATTCAAACCCAGGTCTCCAAGTTTGCAGCTCAGAGCCTTAAACCACTGCGCTATACTGCCTTCTTGATTTTCTGCTGTACAGACAACTGGGCAACTCCCCCTCTGCCTAGCTCGAGCTAGAGCGGGAAATCCTCCTAAATACGGAGCACATCAAGAACATGTACCATAATAACCCAGTTCCGGTCCCGTGATGAGAGGATAATCCCCGATTACGACATCAAAGATTGATCTGACAGACCCTCATAAAAGATCTGCCATTTACCCCTTTTCTTGCTATGATCCCCCCTTCCCCCCCAGGTGGGGGAGTTGGTCCTCTGAACTCAAGACAACTCAGTCCTGAGTCTGGCAACCTCCCCCCTTAGCCCAGAGAGGTGCATGCAGATGGGGCAGTAACGCAGTATCCAGAAAGTCTCCCTGAAGACTGCCACCCCACAGCCACTGCACTACTTCCTGCATAACTATGTCCTCCCTTGCCTGTTTTACTGTTTTGCCTCCTTTAGCTCTTCACCCCTTGCCCAGCTATTGCCTGACCCTAATTCACCTCTACCCTGCTAGTCTTTGTTTTGTTCACTTTAAACCCTTAATTACTCCTACCTTAGATACAGTGTTCTACCTGTACCCACACTGCTTCTAGAGCCTAACACGCCACTACCCCTTTTTCTTTCTTCTTTTCTTACACCTATTTGCAGTCTTCCTACTGTACGTCCCTACCCTCATCATTCCTTTGCAATGGGTGTGTAGTTACAGGAGTTCAAGCAGGAATCTTACTTCTGGTGTAGGGTACACTGTCCTGATGTCCTGCTTCCTCCTGTCTTACTTCTTTATTGCTGCCTCCTCCATGCAAGCTTGTTGTGGTGCAGAGTGTCTGGCCGCCCTTGTTGGACTAACTCCAGTGGGCAGACTCTGATGTCCTGAGCACACTGGTCCTTCTCATGGGGACCCACTTGGTGGATGTGGACTTATATAAACATGAAAAGCACTTCCCGATTCCCGCTCGATTGTCCAGTCTGTAAGGGCTGGGGGCACGACCTCGCTCTTGATTACTGGAGGAGCAATCCTCTTGACACAGCTCTCAAGTTTTGCTTGTCCAGGTTCACCAGAGCTGTTTTGTCCAAGAAAGTTGTTTCAGCTGCATTGGGGGGGGGGGTTCCTGCTTCCTGGCTGCTGCACTGAACCCTCGATTCCCCCGCTTAAGTCCATTGTCCGCCCGTTTAGCACTAGTGTTTTAACGCCCTCAGAACAAAAGGGCTTGCCAGCCTGCTGGTGCAGTGGTAAGGCGTCTGCCTGCGGCGCCGACAACCAGGGTTCAGGATCGAGCCCAGGAGACGGAGGGCCAACCAGAGGGAGGAAGACTGAGCATCCCAGGCACTGCTCTCCTGGCGGGGGGGTCTGCCACCGGCACTTGCATGACCCCTAGTGGAAGCTAGGAGGGCTGGAACACATGCAGGAGGAGGGGCGGACAGACATTGACATGTTTGCACATCATGACGTCATTGCACACTTGCCACTCGGGGATGACAGGAACAAAGGAAAAAACCATGCCGGTGGCAGGATGCTGCCCAGCTCCAGACCCGTTGCAGCAGGTCCAAATACTGGATCCATTGTATGGCAGGAAAAGGGATGGTCCTGCCAACCCTGCCGAGGGGGTGGAGGGGGGCCCTGGTAGTATGGGCCAGTATGACCTGGACAATGTCAAGGTGACAGGGGGTTGGGTGTCAGGGCTGAAGGTGGTCACGACTTGGAGCCCAGAAAAAAATTAACTTTAAAAAAAAAAAAGGCTTCCTTGTTCCCACTCGACTGGCCCATCTGTAAGGGTTGGGGGCACGGCCTTACTCCTGATTGGTGGAGGAGCCATCTTCTTCATAGAGCTCTGCTTGTCCAGGTCCACTGGAACGGTTTTGTCCAAGAAAGCAGTTTCAGCTGCACTGGGGAAGGGGGTCCTTATTGCTGCACTGTACCCTCGCTTCCCCCGCTTAAGTCCTTCTTCACATTTGGCAAAGACGTTTTGGTGCTGATCCCATAAGCCTGTAACTATGGTTACTGTCTCTCTACATTAGGTTGAGCAACCCTCAACCTTAGGTGCAGACATGAGATGTCTGAGGGGTGCATAAAGGGGCACCTATGCTGCAGGGTACCTAATGTAGCAAAATCTGTGAACAGTACCATTCCGTGGGAGAAATCAGGGGTGCAATCCATCTATAGATTTGTTACCAACAGAAGCCCCTTGTCTGAGAAGGTGCAGAGGGGTAATTACTTACTGAATGACACAATAATAATAATAATGTAACCTGTTGATCAATGAAATATCAGCTAGAATGGCTACACTGCTGTGGCAGTTGTGTGCATCTATGTACACAAAAGTATGCTTATGAAGTGGGAAGGGGGAAGAGAGACAACAGGGAGATAAAGAGCCAATCTGTCATAGGTTGGGATGTCATGGGGATTCTGATATCACAGCTGGGAGTGAGCACCACGTCTACTCACAGAACAAACTCTGAATTTCTTTCCAATTCATAGAGGGTCCAGCTTATCCAGATGTCAAGAAAACACTTTATGTTATGTGATATATATGTTATACCCCATTTGTTCTGTAACCGGTAATCCTATCTCTGTTTCACATTTAAGATGAAGGTATTCAGTACCGTTTCTTGATCACCCAGGTATCTGTAAATCTGGGAGATGATCTGGGTTCCTAGAGCTCCCATAGTGGAGGCAGAAAAGTAGTTAACCAGTAGGGATGGTTGGGAGGACTATAAGAAACATAGAAATTATCGGCAGATAAGGACCGCTAGGCTCATCCAGTCTGCCCACAGGCCCTATACATTGTCTGTGGCCACTGACCCTATGTGATTAATGGCTTTTCATCACTCCCTTCCCTCTCAAGCTTCCCTTGTGCCTGTCACAGGCATGATTATACCCCTCCACTGTGCTTGCCCCCACTACCTCCTGTGGCAGACTATTCTAGGTGTCAACTACCCTTTCTGTGTAGAAAAGCTTCTTCACATTACCTCTTAATCTACCCCCTTCCAATTTAATATTGTGCCCCCTTGTTCTAGTACTTTTTCTACATTGGAAAAGGTCCCCCACCTGCACCTTGTTTATGCCCTTGAGGTACTTGAAAGTTTCAATCATGTCCCCCCACTGTCTCCTCTCCTCCAGTGAGTACATATTGAGGTCCTTAGTCTCTCCTCATATGTTTTGTGGTGCAAGCCCTGCACCATTTTGTTGCCCTTCTCTGGATAGTCTCCACCTTATCTATGTCCTTGCAGAGTGTGGCCTCCAGAACTGCACTCAGTACTCTAGGTGAGGCCTTACCAATGTTTGTATACAATGGCATGTACCCGCCTCCTGCTAGGTGATACCCTGCCTATGCATCCCAGCATGCTACTGGCCCTCCCTGCCGCCTTTATGCACTGCTTTGATACCTTAAGGTCATCAGAGATGATAACCCTAGGTCCCTTTCCTCTTTGGTGACAGTCAGTCCCCAACCTGTAGCTCTCCCCAGGGTTCCCTCTACCCAGGTGCATTATTTTGCACTTCTTTGCACTGAACCTGTTGTCAGTTTTCTAAGTGTTGTATATGACCCCCTATCTAGGGTCAGCTTACAAGGAATTAGAGGGGGTGAATCTACACCCTTCTATACGAGGTAGGCCTTATAGGTATGGCAGGTAGGGAGTGTTAGGGCCTGGGGTTAGGACAGAGTTACCAAACATGTACAGGAAGTTAACACATCTGAAAACAGACAGCATGTGGGGGGAGTGGGAGTATGTACAGGCAGCAGGCAACCAGAAGTAGAGTGGTATGTTGTAGAGGATGCAGGGCAGCCATATTCCTGGAGACCTTATGGGAAGCAGGTGGTTGTCCAGTGTGTAGAAACTTGAATAACCTAATAGCAGGGGTGAGGCAGCTGAAATGTGACTTAGGAAGTCGTGTGAGGAATGGGGCTTGGGGGAGAATTGCGAGTGGAGGCAGCCTAGGTGAGAGAGACATGCAGGCAAGAGAGGGTTGAGGAGGGGAGGACCCAGATGCATGGAGTGGGTAGAGGTGGGGTCACGAAGGGTGGGAATGGAGTGGGAGCACCTAGCAAGGTGCCAGTGTGGAAAAGATTCCTCCCACTGACTCGGGTTAAGGAGAAGGGTGAAGAAGGGGAGAAGGGTCAGGTACAAGTCAAAGAGACCAGAGGGGGACAGAAGGAGAGGAGGAAGGATACACCACAGCAGTGGGGTAAGGGGACGACTGTCCAGGGAGAGTGGAACAGGTTAGGGAAGGGGGGGGCAGAAGGGAAGATAGGGAGAGGAAGTATCAAGGCAGGAGTGTCCATGGTGTAAGAGGGCAGGCCAGAGCAGAGGGAGGCCAGAGCAGAGGGAGGGCAGGCCACAGCACAGGAAGAGAAGTCGTGAAGGGTGACTGAGGGGGACTTACTAACAAGGAGCGAGGAGCAGGGGGAAGGAGTGGAGTACAAGTTCTGGGGCATCAGACAAGCATGGGAGGAGCCTGAGGGACCGCTAAGAGAGAGACTGCGAGAGGGTCATAATACTGGGGGACTCAACAGTTAAGGGAATTCACTGGAGGGAGAAGGAGGATCCACACGTGGGTAGCAAGGTGATATGCATGACGGGGATGACGGCAGAAACAGTGGGCCCAAGGATTACTCAGGTAGTGCAGGGGGTTGGGAGGAGCCCCATGTGATTATCCATCTAGGAACAAACAAGCTAGCTGGAGAGGAGATGGGGGTGATGCAGGAGAGGTTCAGGGAAGTGGGGAAGATCTGCAAGGGGTCAGCCAGATCAGTAGCATCCTCTGAGGTGTTGCCAGTGCAGCCAGAAAGATAAGGATGCGGGAATGATGCAAGAAGGAAGATTACGATTGTGTTGGTAACTGGTGGGGGCCGGGGGGAGACCTTGACAAAAAAGTCCCTCTATGCACCGGACAGGCTGCACCTCAGTAGAGGGGGTTCAAGGGTCCTCAGGGATAAACTGAGGTGTGTATATACAAGAACCTGAACGTAAACTGATGGGAGGCAGAATGGGTCCTCGGGCCCCAAGTCTCTGGGAGGAGGAAGCCTGCAGGCATCCCCCACCAATCCAGGTAGGAAGAACTGGAAGTAGGATCTGGAAGGAAAGTAATAGGAGGGTACACAGTAGAGGGTGGGGGGAGGAAGCAGACAAGGGGGAGTATGAAGGAAGACAGACAGGTGGATGGGGAAAGACAGGCTCTGATTCAAGGTGAGAGTGGTGCCCCTGAATGCAGGAAGTAACGGAATCAAGACAGATGACCTGTAGGCATTGTTGGCAGACAGTAGTGTGGACACTGCAGCGGTCACTGAGACAATGGGTACCACTAACCATGACTTGTATCTCTCGATCCTTGGGTACAAACTGTACAGGAGGGACACGGGGTAGGAAAGGGTGGGGGGTAGCAGTTTACATAAGGAAGATATAACACGCACAAAGGAAGAATCAGATGAAGGGAAGGCAGAAACATGGAAACATAGAATTTGACGGCAGATAAGGACCGCTTGGCCCACCTAGTCTGCCCATTTTCCTACTTAACAGATAAGCTGCAAATCCTAGTTAACCAACAGCTTACTTCCTCCTACCCCCCCCACTAGGACTGCCTTGTGCCTGTCCCATGCATTCTTGAAGTCCCCCACTGTTCTTGACTCCAAGACCTCCTCACGGAGGCTGTTCCATGCATCCACAACCCTCTCAGTGAAAAAATACTTTCTCACATTACCTCTGAGCCGTTCCCCCCTCTATCTTCAAATTGTGCCCCCTTGTTCTTGCACATCTCTTTTTCTGGAAGATGCTACCCTCTTGGACTTTGTTAATTCCCTTGAGGTACTTGAAAGTTTCTATCATGTCCCCCTCTCTCCATCCTTTCCTCTAGGGTATACATATTAAGCTCCTTTAGTCTTTCTTCGTATGTCTTCTGGTGCAGACCCTGCACCATTTTGGTTGCCCTCCTCTGGACAGCCTCCACTCTATGTCTTTGCGGAGATGGGGTCTCCAGAACTGCACACAGTACTCCAGAATAGATGGGGTCTCACCAACTGTCTGTACAAAGGGATAACAATTTCCTGTTTTCTACTATTGATGCCTCTTCCTATGCATCCCAGTATCCCCCCAGCCTTCCTTACTGCCTTCTCACATTGCTTGCCCACCTTTAGGTCATCTGATATAATTACCCCCAGGTCCCTTTCTATTTTTACTGTTGTCAGTATCTCACCCCGCTGTGTACACTTCCCCTGGGTTTTTGTTTCCTATGTGCATTACCTTGCACTCTTTGCATTGAATCTGAGCTGCCATACATTTGACCATTCCTCCAACCTTGCCAAGTCCCTTCTCATCCTTTCCACTCCATCTTGTGTATCAACCCTGTTGCAGATCTTTGTGTCATCTGCAAAGAGACATACTTTTCCTTCCAGTTCCTCTGCAATGTCACTTATAAAGACATTAAAAAGGACCGGTCCCAGTACTGAACCCTGCGGTACCCCACTAGTAACCCTCCTTTCTTCACCGTGTATTCCATTTACTACTACCCTTTGCATCCTGTTGTCTAGCCAATTTTTTAACCAGGCTACCACCTTGGGACCCACTCCAAGGCTGGCTATCTTGTGAATTAATCTTTTGTGTGGGACTGTATCAAATGCCTTGCTAAAATCTAGGTAGGCCATGTCCACAGCCCTCCCTGGTCTACTACTTTGGTCACCCAGTCAAAGAAATCTATTAGATTTGTCTGACACGACCTTCCCATCATGAATCCATGCTGCCTTGGGTCCCTGTGCCCCACTGGCCTCTAGGTACTCAACAATTCTTTCCTTCAAGTGATTCCATCATTTTCCCTACCACTGAGGTCAAACTAACTGGTCTGTAGTTTCCTGCATCTGTCCTGCTCCCACTTTTGTGAAGAGGAATCACATCTGCCCCCCTCCAGTCCTCGGGTACCACCCCATCCTCCCATGATTTGTTAAAGAGAGTAGTCAGCAGTGTCACTAGTTCTACCCTTAGTTCTCCTAGAATTCTTGGGTGAATCCCATCAGGCCCCATTGCCTTGTCCACCTTCAATTTTATTAGTTCTTTCAGAACCCTTTCTTCTGTAAATGGACTGGTATCGACCCCCATCTTCAGAGTGTTTCTCTTGTTTGGTTTAGGTAACTCCCCCTCCTCTTCCTTTGTGAATACTGAGCAGAAATATTCGTTCAGTATCCCTGCTTTTTCACTGTCACCCTCTACCCACATTCCCTTCCCTTTATTAAGCTTCAGTATCCTCCTTTGGTCTTTCTTCGCTCCCTAATGTACCTATAAAAGGTCTTATCCCCCTTCTTAACAGAATTGGCTATCCTTTCCTCGGTTTGGGCCTTAGCTATTCTGACTGCCTTCCCAACCTCTTTCTGCTTTAACTGATAAAGTTCTCTGTCCTGCTCCTTCTGTGTCTCCTTATATTTCCTGAATGCTGTCCTTTTCTCCTTAACCTTCCCTGCCACCTCTTTTGAGAACCATAGCGTTTTTTTCCTTTGTCGTGTTTTATTGATTTGCTTTACACAAAGGCTTGTTGCCTCTGTGATGGCTGTTTTGATCACTCCCCATTGTTCCTCCACCCCTCCTTCTTGCCTGTTTGCTAGTGCTTTTCTGAGGCACTCTCTCATTTTCCCAAAGTCGGCCCTCCTAAAGTCCAGTACTCTTGCTTTTGTATGGCTGTGTTTATTATGAACCACACTGTTTGGTGGTCGCTTGTTCCCAGATGGCTACCACTTCTAATCTGAGATTCTTTCTCCATCCCATTTGAGAGTACCAAGTCTAAGATTGCTCCTCCCAGTGGGTTCCAATACTAGCTGTCTGAGGCATGCCCTGTAGGGGCATCAAGAATGACCCTGCTCTTGGATGTGCCTGCAGCAAAGGTGCTCCAGTTAACATCTGGCATATTCAGGTCCCCATCAACAAAATCCCCTTTTCTGCCATTCTAAGAAAGCCTTCTATCATTTCCTTGTCCATTCCCTCCCCCTGAGATGGGCGTCTGTATACAACCCCCATGCGGATTGTAGTGCCATTTCCTGTCTCCAGGGTGACCCAAAGTGCCTCATCTGCTCCCTGTTTACTCTTTAGTTCTGTTGCTTTGATTCCTTCCTGTACATACAGAGCTACTCCTCCTCCTCTTTTACCCTCCCTGTCCCTCCTGTAGATTGTGTATCCTGGTATGTTGACATCCCAGTCATGGTTCTCTGTGTACCATGTTTCTGTGACTGCCACAATATCCAGGCAACCCTCTTCCATCAAGGCCACTAGTTCAGGGAGCTTGTTACACAGACTACGGGCATTGGTACTCATCACCCTCCACTTTTTGATAGCCTTACCCCTTTTAGTCCCATTTCTGTCCTTACTGCCTTTGCCTTTTTTTACATTTAAATCTGTTCTGCTCCCTAATAACTTCTGTACCTTGGTGTCTACCTCACTAATCACCATGTTTTGTGGGGGGAGGCTCGGATTTCCCTGCTCCTTTTCAGTGCCTCCCCCCTTGGCTAGTTTAAATGCTTGCCAATGAAGCATTTAAACCTCTCACCTAGGATCCTGGTCCCCCCCCCCCCCGACAGATGCAGACCATCGCACCAGTATAGGACTGCATCCCTCCAGGTGGCTCCCCAGTCCCCAATGAAGCCAAAACCCTGAGCTCCATACCAGTTTTTCAACCACTCATTGAATTCCCTGGTGAGAAGTGCCCTAGCATCACCCTTGCCATAGACAGGCAGCACCTCCGAGAAGGTTACCGTATGCGCTATTTGTCTAAGGCCCCTTCCCAACTCTATAAACTCCTCTTGCACTGCTCTGATTTCATTCCTAGCCAGGTCATTTGTCCCTAGGTGGACAATGACATCCAGCTCCCTCCCTCGTGCAGCTCCTCCCACGATCCTGAGGATTCACTTCCTGTCCCTTCAAGCGTGGCGCCAGGAAGGCACCTTACCTCCCTCTCCCCTTCCTCCCCCATTTCACCCCCTAATGATTGGAGTCCCCACCAGGAGCTGTTTCCTTCTCCTTTGGGGTCCCATGCCACCATCCTGTGGGTCTCCTTTGTGAAGGTTCCCAGCATCCTCCTTGGTCTCCACTGCAGGTGCCTCCAGAGAGGAACCACTATCCACCAGAAGAGCGAATGAATTGTGGAGAGGTACAGCTGGAGGGATGCAACTCTGTTCCACCACCCTCTCCCTCCTTGAGCCCACCCTGGTCCAGCCTCTCCTCTTTCTTGGCAACCTCTGAGGTAGTGGCATTGGCCCTGGTGGTCCCTGGGTGGGGAGGAGGTTTCACAAATCCTAGCCAGGTCAGCCTGGAGGCAGAGCAACCTCCTCTCAGACCAGAGAGTGCCTGCAAATAAGGCAGCATCACAGCCTCCAGAATGTCTCCCGGAACACTGCCGCCCCACAGCCATTGCACTGCACCACTCCTATCATGTCTTATTTAGTGTCCTCTCTATTGTTTCACTGGATGCTTATTCTCTCCATTTCTTACAACTCTCGCCCTTCCTGTTCTGGGACAGCAACTTCCTATCTTCTTCAGTAGCATCCTCCTTCCTTGCTCAATATCAGACCACCAGCAGCTAGGGATGGAGTGTGAGCTACTTTTTTTACTTTAGGGTTGACAAAACCAATGTTTCTCTATGATCCTTTCCTTCCTAATGCCAAACAGGAAGTTCTTGTTGACAGTCAAATCCAGTGGCTATAAAAGTAGCACTGGCTTTGGGTGGGTGGGATGGAGGGCAAGTAGTAAGAAAAAAGGCTAGCAACCAGAAGTTGTAATTCGACTCACCTGCTTTTCTAGTGTCTAAACCACACTCCCAGGTAAGCTCTCTTTCCTCCTACTGGTTTAGCAAAGTCAGCTGATACAGTACCCTTCCCTGCACAGAACACACACTGACTTTCTTTTCCTTCTTTTTTTTAACCCTAAATAAGACCCCTTCTACTTCTAATAAAGTTATATGTCTACTTAATCTTAACTGACACGGACTCCTGCCGAGATATGTTTTAAATTAATAAGAAAATGTAGCTTCTTTTAGCTAGCTGCTTTCTGCTCTACAAGCAAGGCTAGCAACAGGAAGTTGTAATTTGACTCACCTGCTTTTCTAGTGTCTAAACCACACCCCCAGGTAAGCTCTCTTCCTCCTACTGGTTTAGCAAAGTCAGCTGATACAGTACCCTTCCCTGCACAGAACACACACTCCGACTTTCTTTCTTTTTTTTAACCCTAAATAAGACCCCTTCTACTTCTAATAAAGTTATATGTCTACTTAATCTTAACTGACACTGACTCCTGCCGAGATATGTTTTAAATTAATAAGAAAATGTAGCTTCTTTTAGTTAGCTGCTTTCTGCTCTACAAGCAAGGCTAGTGACAGGCAGAGGTGATGTAGGTGCAGTTAATATCTAATAAAGGGAGGAAGGTGAGATTGGGGGTGGTTTACAGACAAACCAAACCAGGACGAGGAAAGGGACAAGGAACTGGGTTTGGTGATAACGGCAGCTGCAGGGAAGGGGGAGGTAGTAATTGTGGGGGACTTTAACCTGCCTAAGGTAGACTGGAAGACCTTGCCACGACCTGTGCCAGGAGTCAGGCAATCCAGAATGCAGTGCTGAGTGGATTCCTGACCCAAGGTTGCACGGTACCCACCAGGGAAGGGGCAATCCTCAATGTGGTATTGACAAATGGGAACAGGGGTCAATTTTAACATTGTTTTACTAGCCCAGGGCCTAGTGCAAACTGGCCGGCACTAATGCACCTAACCCTCTCCTTGCCAGTCTTGACTAGTGCAGGTTTTCCATGGCTAACAATGAAGTTAAAAACAGTCCTTACTTCAGGAGGCTCTAGTCCTTATACAGGCAGTCAGAACAACAAAGGTCCAAACCGAGGAAAAGATAGCCAACTCAGGTAAGAAGGGGAATAAAACCTTTTACAGGTACATTAAGGAGCGAAGAAAGACCAAGGGAGGGATAGTGAGGCTTAATAAAGGGGATGGGGGTGGGCAGAGGGTGACAGCGAAAAGGGAGGGATACTGAACGAATACTTCTGTTCAGTATTCAAAAAAGAAGAGGAGGGGAAGGTACCTCAACCAAACAACAAAAGCACTCTGGATAGGGGGGTCGATACTAGTCCATTCACAGAACAAAGGGTCCTGAAAGAACTCCTAAAACTGAAGGTGGACAAAGCAACAGGCCTGATGGGATTCACCCCAGAATTCTAAAACAACTAAGGGGAGAACTAGTGACACCACTGACTACCCTTTTTAACAAATCATGGGAGGATGGTGCGATACCCGAGGACCGGTGGAGGGCAGATGTGATTCCCCTTCACAAAACTGGGAGCAAGGCAGAGGCAGGAAACTGCAGACCTGTTAGTATGACCTCAGTGGTAGGGAAAATGATGGAATCACTTCTGAAAGAAAGAATTGTTTAGTACCTAGAGGCCAGCAGGGCACAGGACCCAAGGCAGCATAGATTCACAGCAGGAAGGTCATGTCAGATGAATTTAATAGATTGCTTTGACTGGGTGACCAAAGTAGTAAACCACGGAGGGGCTGTGCACATGGCCTACTTAGACTTTAGCAAGGCATTTGACACAGTCCCAAACAAAAGATTAATAGACAAATTAGCCAACCTGGGAGTGGGTCCCAGGGTGGTAGCCTGGGTAAAAAACTGGCCGGACAACAGGACACAGAGGGTAATAGTAAACAGAGTTCACTCTGAAGAAAGGGGGGTTACTAGCAGGGTACCGCAGGGTTCAGTACTGGGACCAGTCCTCTTTAATGTCTTTATAGGCAACATTGCTAGAGGGACTCAGAAGGAAAGTATACCTCTTTGCAGATGACACAAAGATCTGCAACAGGGTTGATACAGAAAGGTGGGAAGGATGAGAAGGGACTTGGCGAGGTTGGAGGAATGGTCAAAAGTAAGGCAGCTTAAGATTCAGGTGCAAGAAGTAAAGCACCCGAGAAACAAAACCCAGTGGAAGAGTACACAATGGGGGGGCACTAACAACAACAAAAATGGAAAGGGACCTGGGAGTAGTCATATCAGATGACCTAAAGGTAGACAAGCAATGTGAGCAGGCAGTAAGGAGGGCTGGAGGGATACTGGGATGCATAGGTAGAGGCATCACCAGTAGAAAACAGGACGTTGTTATCCCTCTGTACAGACAGTTGGTGAAACCCCATCTGGAGTACTGTGTGCAGTTCTGGAGACCCCATCTCTGCAAGGACATGGACAGGATGGCGGCAGTCCAGAGGAAGGCAACTAAAATGGTGCACGGTCTGCAGCAGAAGCCATACAAAGGGAGACTAAAGGAGCTTAATATGTATACCTTCGTGAAAAGGAGGAAGAGGGGGGACATTATAGAAATGTTCAAGTACCTTAAGGGAATCAACAAAGTCCAAGAGGGTAGCATCTTTCAGAAAAAGAGATGTGCAAGAACAAGCGGGCACAGTTTGAAGGTAGAGGAGGGGACGGCTCAGGGGCAATGTGAGGAAGTATTTTTTCATGGAGAAGGCGGTGGATGCATGGAACAGTCTTCCTGAAGAGGTCATGGGGTCAAAAACAGTGGGGGAATTCAAGAATGCATGGAACAGACATGAGGCAATTCTAGTAGGGGGTAGGAGGAGGTAGGCTGTTGGTTAACTAGAATCTGCAGCTTATCCAATGGGTAGGGAAATAGGCAGACTGGATGGGCCAAGCAGTCCTTATCTGCCATCAAAGTCACTATTTCTATGTTACTAGTCTTCCCCAGTATTCCAGATGTCGAGGTGAGATTAACAGGCTCTTTAAGAGCAGTAATTATCTGGCAGTGCAAGAGGAGAATACTAAAAAAACTGAATGCAAGTCATTCTCACTCCATTGTTAGGGCTTTTAGTTAGTGTTCAGGCTGTGATCAAGTGCAGAGTGCTGTTAAACCACCAGCTTCCAGCATTCTGAACTTGTCTTTATGCCCTTTTACATAATCTGATCTCTGCTGTTGCGAGCAGTGCAGATGAGTTGCACTGGTGCAGATCAGGTCGTGTAAACGACCTGCGGAGCATTGTAGGTCACTCCTTTGTGGAAAACTGTGATCCCTGGTTTGGTGGGATCATGTACCAGTGCAGCCATTTTTTGCAAGTGTGTTAACATGCTGCTCCTCCGCCTGCACCGGTGCAGCCCCACAGCACCCCACGACAAATTGTGAAGCCACTGGACAGATGAAGGAATTCTCCCTCTCCTCGACGCAACTCAACCAGGCCTGAAAATGTCACTTACAACACCGGAAGACACCCTGCACATGAGTGCTGTCTGAATGTGAATCGGAAGTGGTGAAGTGGAGCGGCAGCTGACTGGAGGAGACCGCAATGCAGCATGCATAGTAGTGTAAACAAACACAGCTTTGTGTGCCTGATGATAAGACCAGTGCTACTCATTTCCCTACATTCTGAGTGTCTTTATCCTACACTTCTATCACAAAATGCTAAGAGGTATACAGTTTCTGTCCTGCCTGTGGTGGGTTTTATCCCAACCTCCTCATACCTGCTCCCTCTCCCCTCCCAGTCTCCCAATTATGTACCTTCCCTAGACACCACTGCACAGCAGATTCTGGAATGACCATCTATAGACCAATAGCTGCCGAATTACTGACAGGTGTAGGGGTTCTCAGCTCTTCCAACAGACCAGACCAGACCAGCCAATGTCATCCATGCAGCCCCACCCTTATCCCAGCCAACATGTCCTTCCATCCTAAAAACAAACCTTTGGAGCATGTATAGTACAAAAATAAACCTTAACAAAATACATAATTTAAAAAGGTTAAAATAGGCATTCCTAGGGTGCATATATCCTCCTTAATAGAAACAGAGATGGTAGAGCTTCATGCCTGGCTGCTGTTTCCTCTGGGCTGATGACAGGACAGTGTTTGAAAAATGCTGTTATTGTTGGGGCAGAGCATGTTAAAATCAATACTTTTGTATGTGTGTGTGTGTGTGTGTGTGTGTGTGTGTGTATATATATATATATATATATATATATATATACACATATATACATATATATATATATATATATATATATATATATATATATATACATATATATATATATATATATATATATATATATATATATACATATATACACACACACACACACACACGTCGCAGAGTTTTCTACTTCCCAAGCCCCCTCGGTCCCTAGTTCACTTGATGGTGTACAAAAACTTCCAGACATGCAGATCTCCGGTTGATTACAGTGTGGGGGCTGAGAGTCTCCTTCTCTGTCTTCCTCTGCCTGACTCTGTTCATTGCCATGTAGATGGGGCTGAGAGTGTGGTGAGGTGCATGATGATGTCAGCTATTGTGCACGTAGAGATAGGACTGCTTGGCTGAAAATCTGGTGTTGTGGGATCCTCTGTTTCAGTGTGTGTGTGTGGGGGGGGGGGTGCATGGAAAGAGGAAGAAAGGGGGCCATGGCACAAAACAATGGAGGATGCACTGTATGTGACTGTACAGCACAGTTTTATTTTATTTGTTTTCTGGGGCAGAAAGCAGCGTGACAGCACGATACATGAGCAGTAGTCGCAGCATTTCCTGGCTTGCATTTTTTTCCCTGAGTAAGTGACCAAAATTCCCCATTATAATCGTGGACTAGTGCAACCATCTGCAGGCTAGTGCAATTTTAAATCAACCTGTCCTGCTGGTTAGTGCAAACAAAAAAAAAAAAAGGTTAAGACTAACCCACTAAATTGGGGACACGTCCAAGACATCCAGGCTTAGGAGCCCTTGGGAAGGAGTGACCACCATACAGTGTGGTTCAGGTTGGACACGGGCAGGGACACTGTACCCACAAAGATCAAGGTACTGGACTTCAGAAGGATGGGGGAGCTGCTATGGGGGCACCTGGTGGGCAACAGCACTGAGATGGGAATGTTTATATATTTATTTAGTTATTTAAAAGTTTCACCAGGAAAGTCACACTGAGCCGGCAGCTCATTTCCTGATGCGTCCTGGGAGAGTGGAAATTGCACAGAAGAAGACATAAACAGCTCCAGACATAAGTACAGTTATGAGATTGCACTCCATTTACAGGTCAGAAATAGCACGCAAGTGCAATATACTTTTAGCATGGGTACAATACAATCCCCGAGTAATATGGTACAAGCAGTTACAGTTAGCTGTTAATAAAGTAGAGCCATTGGAACATTAGCACACCTAGAAATGGTGATAAACTACTTTGAAACAGAAGTCAGGAGAGGAACAGGAGGGGGGCGGGGGCAGGAGTAAGGAAAATTAGGAGCAGTTTCAAGAGGGAACAATGAGGCCTCTGAAGCGGTTTCAGAGGGGCCAAGAGGAGGGTCAAGTTGGATGTCAAGAGGAAGGGAGTTCCAGATTTTAGGGAGATGGTGTCTGAAAACAGCTTGGCTGCTGGTCATGGAGACTGGGGGGACTTCTACGGTATGATCACTGGAGTTTCTGAGGGTATTGGGGGGCGGGACAAAGAGGCAGAGAGGTAGGAAGGGAGACAGCTGAACTAGAATTTGCTCACAAAGTTGGCAAAGTGGGCACTGAGCTCGTCTACCAGCGAGGGAAAGGAGAGACAGACTGATACATTGAGAAAATGGCACCAGTCGACAAACTCCAAGGCTAAAATGAACACTGGTTTGAGCCCAGAATCACAGGAAAAACCGTCACGGTAAAGTGGGGCCAGTCTGTGCAGCTTGCAAGGCTGAGACTGGGACCCACAGAGGAGTGCTCTAAAGTGCTGCATTTCTTCAGCAATCCCAATAAGAAATTTAATGTTGTGACTTACAGTCTGATGTCTTCAGCTCTGCCACATGGTGACAGAGCTCTGCTGCAGAGTGCCTGCTAGTTGGAAGGCATGAAGTAAACTGACAGAAACAGGAAGTAGAGGGCTGGATATCCCCGGCTGCAGAGCTTAGTTCCTGCCTGCATATCTCAAGGGGAGGAAATGGACAAGAAAATGATAGAGGGCATTCTCAAAATGGCTGAAAAAGGGGAGATACTGTTGATGGGGGACCTGAATATGCCAGATGTTAACTGGGCGACATGGACTGCAGCCACATCCAAGAGCAGGGTCATTCTCGATTCCCTACAGGGGGCATGCCTTAGACAGCTAGTGGTGGAACCCACTCGGGAGGGAGCAATATTAGACCTGATACTCTCAAATGGAGCGAGGATCACAAATTTAGAAGTCAGTAGACATCTGGTAACAAGCGACCACTGCACAGTGTACTTCACAATAAAACACAACCATGGAGACAAGCCATACAAAGACAAGGATACTGGACTTTAGAAGGGCTGACTTTGGCATAATGGGTGAATACCTAAGGAATGCATTAGCAAATGGCCAGAAAGGAGGGGTGGAAGAACAATGGAGAAAAATCAAAACTGCCATCATGGAGACAACAAGCCTTTGTGTGAAACAAATAAAGAAAACAAAGTGGAATAAAAAACCACTATGGTTCTCAAAAGAGGTGTCAGGGAAGGTTAAGGAGAAAAAGGCTGCATTCAAAAAGTATAAGAAATCACAGACGGAGCACAACAGGGAACTGTATCAATTAAAGCAGAAAGAAGTGGGGAAGGCAGTCAGAAAAGCAAAGGCTCAAACCAAAGAAAAGACAGCCAACTCAGTTAAGAAGGGGGATAAAACCTTTTATAGGTACATTAGGGAGCATAGAAAGGTTAAGGGAGGGATAGTGAAGATTAATAAAGGAGAGGGGCCGGCCCGGTGGCGCTGGGGGTTGAGGTGCTGGGCCACCTCGCGCCGCGCCAGCCACGTGTTCGAGGAACGGGCACAGGCTGGCTGGTTAGCAGGGCGGAGATGATCAAGCGGCCCGAGGACTGCTCCACCCGGGTGGGGATTTGGTCGGTCAGTCTTGTCTGACTTAGCGGAGGCTGGGACCAACAGCACGAGCCGTAAGACAAGGGGAGGGCGGACATGGCAGATGCTTGACTAGTGCGCACACTCAGTCGCTGGGCGCCATTGCATCGCATGGCCTGCCGGAGAAAAACAAGGAAAATGGGTGTCCAGCTGCACTGCGTCGTTCCTGGTGCCATTCCTGGAGGACAACTCCCTGGCATGGCTCCGTTGTAGATGGGTCAGTCATCCTCACCACCCCTGCCGTGAAGGGTAAGTCGCGGGTCTGCGGAGAGGGAGGTCCTCATGTCCGGGATGGCGCCGGGGAAACGACGAAAGCGCGGGGGGTTAATGGAGCTCCCGAGAGTAGTGTTAAACACCCCCAAAAAAATAAAAAAATAAAGGAGAGGGGAGGTGGGTGACGGAGACAGTGAAAGGCAGAGATACTGAATGAATACTTTTGCTCAGTATTCACAAAAGAAGAAAAGGAGGAGTTACCTAAACCAAACAGTAGAAGCACTCTGGATAGTGGGGTTGACACCAGTCCATTTACAGAAGAAAGAGTACGAAAGAACTCCTAAAACTCAAGGTGGACAAAGCAATGGGACGTGACGGGATTCATCCTAGAATCCTAAAAGAGCTAAGGGAGGACCCAGTGACACCACTAACCACACTTTTTAACAAATCATGGAAAGATGGGGTGGTACCTGAGGACTGGAGGAGGGCAGATGTGATTCCCCTTCACAAAAGTGGGAGCAAGGCAGAAGCAGGAAACTACAGACCTGTTAGTTTGACCTCAGCGGTGAGGAAAATGACGGAATCACTTCTGAAAGAAAGAACTGTTGAGTACCTAGAGGCCAGCGGGGCACAGGACGGCATGGATTCACATCAGGAAGGTCATGTCAGACAAATCTAATCGATTTCTTTGACTGGGTGACCACAATAATAGACCAGGGAGGGGCTGTGGATATGGCCTACTTAGACTTTAGCAAGGCATTTGACACAGTTCCCCCACAAAAGATTAATAATCAAGTTAGCCAGCCTGGGAGTGGGTCCCAGGGTGGTAGCCTGGGTAGCAAACTGGCTGCACAACAGGACACAGAAGGTAATAGTGAATGGAACACATTCTGAAGAAAGGGGGGTTACTAGTGGAGTACCTCAGGGCTCAGTACTGGGTCCAGTCCTCTTTAACGTCTTTATAGGTGACATTGCAGAGGATCTGGAAAGAAAGGTATGTCTCTTTGCAGATGACACAAAGATCTGTAACAGAGTTGATACACGGGGGGGGGGTAGAAAGGATGAGAAGGGACTTGGCAAGGTTGGAGGAATGGTCAGACATATGGCAACTTAGATTCAATGCAAAGAAGTGCAAAGTAATGCAGCTGGGAAATAAAAATCCAGGAGAAGAGTACACAATAGCAGGGGAGGTACTGACGACAACAATAATGGAAAGGGATCTGGGTGTAGTCATATCAGATGACATAAAGGTGGGTAAGCAATGTGAGAAGCCAGTAAGGAGAGCCAGGGGGATACTGGGATGCATAGGGAGGGGCATCACAAGCAGAAAAAGGGAAGTGGTTATCCCTCTATACAGACAGTTGGTGAGACCCCCATCTGGAGTACTGTGTGCTGTTTTGGAGACCTAATCTATGCAAGGACATAGACAGGATGGAAGCAGTCCAGAAGAGGGCAACTAAAATGGTGCAGGGTCTGCATCAGAAACCATATAGAGAGAGAGACTGAGAGAGCTTAATATGTATACCCTTGATGAAAGGAGGGTCAGGGGGGACATGATAGAAACTTTTAAGTACCCCAAGGGAATCAACAAAGTCCAGGAGGGTAGCATCTTTCAGAAAAAGAGCTGTGTAAAAACAAGGGGGCACGGCTCAGGGGTAATGTGAGGAAATTCTTTTTCACGGAGAGAGTGGTGGACGCATGAAACCGCCTTCCTGGAGAGATTGTGGGGTCTAAAACAGTGGGGGAATTCAAACATGCATGGGATAGACATAAGGCAATTATAGTGGGGGGGGTTGCAGGAAGTAGGCTGTTGGTTAACTAGAATCTGCAGCTTATCCAATAGGTAGGGAAATGGGCAGACTGGGTGGGCCAAGTGGTCCTTATCTGCCGTCAAAGTCTATGTTTCTGTGTTTCTATATTTGCATCAGGAGGTACAGCCCATTTGTATGGAAGCCCGGAGACCAGCTTAGGAGAGAGAATTAGAATTTGCTCACAAAGCTGGCACAGTGGGCACTGTGCTTGTCTGCTAGCGAGGGAAAGGAAAGAGACCAATACACTGAGCAGTGATGAGTGTGAGAAGGACAGTCGAGGGTGTAGTGGCAAAAAGAATGAAAGAGGGTGTCCAGTCTGACAAGAATAGTACCTGGGGCAGCACTGTAGACTATGTCGCCATAGTCAACAAGATTGGGAGGATCATTCTCTGAATGATAACTCAGCAGGCCGGCAGTGGGATGCAGTCATGGTTTCTGTGCAGAGCACTAAGTTTGGGGTGCAGTTTTTTGACAATAGCATCCACATGGCCAGAGAAGTTTAGGTGTTGGTCAAGCCAGATACCTAAAGGGAGTGACAAAGGGGAGCCATCCAGGGTGTGGAAGGTGGGAAGGGAGGGAAGCCTAGAGAGTCTCTGCCTTGTTCAATCAATCAATCAAAATTTATTTGTAGAGCGCTTTTCAATATATCAAAACACTAATACATATCAAGAATAAAACATCAACTACGATAAATAATGACATAAAACAGTAAAACGACCATAAGCTTATCCAAATGCTAGTGCAAATAAGTGGCTTTTCAGAGACCTCTTAAATGATTCCACGGACAGGCACTCTCTAATCTGACGAGGTAGAGAGTTCCACAGGGTTGGGGCCATGAAAGAAAAAGCCCTAGCCCCAGATGATTGAAGACGAACCCTGGGAATCTCTAGCAATCCCTCGCCAGTGGAGCAGAGAGGGCAATAAGGACAAAGGAGATCTTGCAGGTGGCCCGGTCCCTGACCGTGTAGGGTCTTATAGGTCAGCAACGTGACCTTGAAGGTGATTATCCACCGCACTGGCAGCCAGTGCAGTTCACGCAGCACAGGTGTGATATGGCAAGTTCTTGGTAACCCAGTCAACAACCTGGCTGCAGCGTTCTGCACCAGCTGCAGGTGACGGAGATCCACCCCCTGCAACCCTAGATATAGAGCATTACAGTAATCAAGACAAGAGGAAACAAAAGCGTGGACCAACATAGGAAGGTCATCATGCAGAACAAGGTGTTTTATCCAGGCGATATTCCTCAGATGGCAAAAGGAAGACTTGACAGTGGCCGATACCAGTGTCTTCAGCGTCAGCTCACTGTCAAATATTACGCCCAGATTTCGCACCTGTTCAGAAGGTCTCAACTGGTTACCCCCTAATAAAAGACCTGAGGGGAACCCAGGAGTCAACTTCTCTACATGGTGACCCGGGTCCACAACCAAAGGACATGGAGAGAGTATTCCTGTCAATGAGGAAAAGCTGGTTAGAGCGTAGCCAGAGCAGAACATGATCAAAGTCAACCCTGAGTCTGTGTGCCACATCACCAGCGGAGGGGCCTGAGGTGAAAAGAAAGAAAAAATTACTCACCTTAGTAATTGCTTTTCTTCTCATGGAGTCTTGCTATATTATAACATTAGCAGTCAGCCACTGCAGCTGAACTGCCCCGGAGAGGAAGGAGTTAACTCCAGAGGATCTGGAGTTCTACAGCGCGAGGGCGCTGTGCCCAAAGCTCTATCTGGCAGTTTCAAATGAAACTGTCAGATCTTTACAAGCTAACATCAAAGAACAGAAAGTCTGTGTGGAAAAACTACACTAGCCCATGGCTATCTATTAGTAGTAGTAACAACAATATAAACAACAAAGAAACACCCAGAACCATAATAACAAAATTGATGGTATTATGGTTCGCTTTACCACCCTTGACAAGCACATTATGAACCCCACTTCCCCAAGACTCAAGTCCAGGAAGGGGCAATATAAATAACCTAAATGAAAGCAACCAGATCCTAACCCAAAGGAAAGAGGGTAAAGGGATAACTACAATGGCATGACACAGTGCTTGCACCAATTCGCCACCCCTACCCAAGTAGAGGTTCTGAGAGGGGCAGGAGGAGGGTGGTTATAGAATAGCAAGACTCCATGAGAAGAAAAGCAATTACTAAGGTGAGTAATTTTTTCTTCAAACACCATGAAGTCTTGCTATATTATAACATTAGCAGATTACACAGCAGTACCTCCATGGAGGAGGGTCAGAACCTACTTAGAAATAGGCTCTGAAGCACAGCTGTGCCAAACTGAGCATCTCTCTGGACTGGACATCCAGGAATAATGCTTGGTAAAGTGTGAACTGTCTTCCAGGTAGCAGCTTGACAAATCTCCAGAATGGGAATGTCCCAGCAGCCGCTAGAGACGCAGCTGTACCCCTGGTGGAGGCCTCAATCCTGAGGGGGTACTCACCTAGTTTCTGATAACAGAATTGGATACAAGAAACAATCCACCTTGCAATTGTTCTCTTAGTGGCAGGTTTTCCTTTGCCAACCTCGCCATAGGTAAGAAACAGTTGGAGGATTCAACCTATGACCTCGGTGCGCTCTAAATAGTAGCTTAAGGCTCTTTTGACATCCAAGCTGTGCAGTCTCCTCTCACCTGAGGAAGAATGCTCAGTGAAAAATACTGGGAGAGAGATAGATTGATTCAGGTGGAAATCAGAAACCACCTTAGGCAAAAACTTCTATTAGTCCTAAGGACTACCTTCATCTCTGTGGAAAGAGATAAAATCTTCTTCCACTGACAGGGCCTGTAACTCACTTATGCGTCTGGCAGAGGTGATAGCTACTAGGAAAACGGTTTTCCAGTTAATACTTGAGCTCTGCTGAAGACAGAGGCTCAAAGGGGGTTGCATTAACTGAGCAATGCAAATATTCAGGTCCCAGGCGGAGCTGGTTCTCAAAAGGAGGGTTAGTATGAAGTAACCCTTAAAAAACTTGGAGAACACAGGGTGAGAAGAAAGGGAGGCAGGCTTCCTGCTGACACAAAAGCAGAGACAGCTGCCAGATGAACCTTCAGGGTAGCTGGTCTAAGGCCTAGGGAATTCAGATGGACCAAATATTCCAGAAGAATGGAAAGATCAGCAGATTCTGGGATAATCTGCCTCTGAGAGCACCAGATGGAAAACCTCTTCCACTTAGAATTATAAGTGGTCTTTGAGTGGAAGGCTTCCTAGAAGCCTTTAAATATCCATGACACCTTGAGAAAGGTGTAAGTCAGCACTCTAGCTCCTCAAGAGCCAAGCCTTGAGGTGGAGGGATTTGAGGTCCGGATACCACACTCTCCCTGTGCACAGGCCAGTAAGTCGTGGACTCTGGTAGGCTCAGGGCAGGGTGGACTGCCAGGACAGAAGCAGAGGGTACCAGGGCTGTCTGGCCCAATCTGGGGCAATCAGAATCACTCTGCAAGGTTGAGATCTGATTTTACTAGTACCCTGAAAAGAAGAGGAAAGGGAGGAAAGCATACAGGAACTTCCCTTTCCAGTCCAACAGAAAGGCGTCCAGAGGGACTGAGCCCAGTACTGGAGGCCTGCAACAGAAAAGAGGAAGTTGATGGTTGTCTGGGGCTGCGAAAAGATCTATCTGAGGAGTGCCCCATCTGGCAAAAGACGGACCCCAGCACTTGTGGATTCAGAGCCCATTCGTGATGGCCCTGAGAAATTCTGCTGAGGGCGTCCGCTAGGACATTGTCCTTCCTGGAGGTGAACCGCTATCAGGGAGGTGTTCAGGAGCAGGCCAGAGACCACAACTTCATTGCTCGTGCACAAGGCTGAAGACCGAGTGCCCCTTGCTTGTTGATGTACCACATTGTGGTGGTATTGTCTGTCCTGACTTGAACCACTTTGTTCTGGACAGAATCTGAAAACACCCGAAGAGCTAAAAAGACAGCTCTGAGTTCCAACAGATTGATGTGGAGCAGAGATTCCTGAGGAGACCACACCCCCTGGGTGGCAAGATCGCCCAGGTGAGCCCCCCACCCTAACAGGGAGGCATCCGTGGTGAGGGAGTGAGAAATGGGAATGAAGGAACCCCTGTCTTAAATTGCTCTTGGACCTGCCACCAGTGGAGGGCTAGGATCAGAGTTTGAGTAACTGGAACCAACTGGTAAGGGGTCCTTCCTTTGAGACCAATAGGCCCTCAAATGGAACTGAATGTCCCTCATCTGGAATCTTGCTCCCTGCACGACAGCTGTGGAAGCAGCCATGTGCCCAAGGAGCTGCAGAAAATGCCTTGTTGGTCGAGAGACCCAGGGGTAAAGGAGGATGCCAGGCGATGAGTCTGTCCACACTTTCCGAGGGAAGAAAAGCCCTGGCTAACCTTGTGTTCAATTCTGCGCCTATGAAAGTTAGGACCTGAACCGTTCCAGAACTGACTTTGGTAAGTTTAGCAGGAATCCCAGGAAGTGAGAAGCTGCTGGGTGACTTGCAATGGGTTTACCTGACCTGGAGACTGACCCGCAATGAGCCAGTCGTCCAGGTGAGGAAACACAGCAACCCTTGCCTTCTTAAGTGAGCCACTACTACAGCGAGACATTTGTGAATACCTTGATGCAGAGGTCAGGCCAAGGGCATTGCCTGAACTGGTAGTGGCCTGAGGGCAGTTCAACCTGAGGTACTTTCGTGAGAAGGCCTGATCAGAACATAAAATAGGCATCCTTGAGGTCCAGGGAAGCTAGCCAGTCCCCTGGCCTTAGGGAAGGCAATATCATTGCCAGAGTCAACATTTTGAACTTTGGTTTCAAAAGATGCTTGTTCAGGTACCTTAAATCTAGAATGGGCCTCCATTATCCTGTCTTTTTTGGGGTAAGAAAGTATCTTGAATAAAGCCCCTTGCCCTGATGGCAAGGAGGAACCCTTTCCACTGCTTTGCAGTCCAGAAGAGAAGAAACCTCTGCTTCCAAAGCAAGGGCTTCTGAAGGATTTGCAGGTGGAAAATGTCTGACTCTCATCTTTGGAAAGTGTTTGAAGCAGAGAATAGACCCTGGCCTATTACCTCCAGAACCCATCTGTCCGTAGTTAGGGACAGCCAGTTCGCTGAAATAGGCCAACCTGCCCCACTGGTACAGGAGAATCGGCCCTGGGCACCCCATCAGGGTGCTGCTTAGCAGCAGCCTTAGGCTGAGGGGAGGGGACGGTCTGCTTGTGCCTCGCTACCCCTGCCTCTGAAGAAACCCCTCTAAGTAGACAGCAGAGGAGGCTTGAAATTGGTAAAAGGCCTGAAAAAGGCCTGCCCCTACCTTCTGGGAGCATGCCTTGTGGCATGGCATGCTTCTCCTTAGCCTGGGCACTTTTGTAGGTAGTTCTGTATTCATCCATCTTTTTCATATAGTTTTCTGTTTGCTCCCCAAACAGAGAATTTCCCACTACAGGAAAATCCATAGCCTTTGACTGGGTATCTTGGGACAGATTAGTGCATCTGAGCCATGCCAACCTACGAAAGCTACAGAAGTGGCCATGACCCTAGAGGAAACATCATTAACATCAACAGCAGTATGAAATTGAACTTTAGAGGCTTCAATGCCATCAGCAGCCACCTGTTCCAACTCACTAGCCAGCTGGCCATGGGCCTGCTTGGCTAACTGCAATACTGTGTCTCACCTACATTTCTGATATCTAGCCACATAAGCCATATAATTTGCCTGCCTGAGTCCCAAAGAAGCTGCCATATACTGTTTCTTCGCCATGGCATCAATCTTCCTGGAATCCTTATCAGGAGGATGTGAGGCCAGAGGAATATTAGCCTTGTCACAGGCTGCAGCTTGTACCACACCTACATGACTACACTGTTCAGTAAGGAAGTCTGTATCCGAGCCTGACAAAGTATACCTTCTGTCCATTTTTTTATCTACAGGAGGGACAGAATGAGGATTTTTTAAAATCTTTGTTGTTTGCTTCCTAAATGACTTATGCAAAGGAATAGACAACCTCCTAGACTCTGGAATATCCATCATTTCCACATAATCAGGCTCTCTTGCTCATCCACAGCCTCCTCTAAAGGAAGCTGGAGGGTTTCTGCAACCTTTGTAAAAAATAAAGAAAGAAGGGACTCAGACAGAATAGGAGGAGATTCTAAAGGTCTGTCTGGAGAAATGTCCGTTCAATGGGCACGTCCAGACCCCCCAGCCACATATATTGATCAAATTCTCCTCCCTCCTGTGGTTCATAAAATCCTCAACTTCAAAATCCTGAACCACTGGGACTGAAAGAACCAACCTTTACCAACTGTTGGTGGTTCTACAGATCCCTGAGACAGTGACTGGACAATCTGAATGGCTTTAGCTATCTCTGCAGCAGTTGGAGACACAATTTTGGACCCCAAACCTACTGATTTCCTTGTCTTTTACTGGACTGGTTCCTCTGAACCAGCCTTCCTTTGCCCAAGGAAGTCTCGCCCTGGTCAGAGGGCACCCTCTGGTCCAGTGGGTACTGGACCGGGCTGGCCATCCGGGTCAGCGGACTTTTGGCCTCTCGCTCCTAAGCCGCCCAATCTCTTTTCCAGGGTGGCTGCAGGAAATTTTACACACCTGGCAGTCTGACAGGAGGTGGTCAGCCCCCAGACAAACACAAGTGGTGTGTGGGTCAGCCTTGGCAAAGGCTTCCCCACAGACATCACAGTGTTGAAACCCAGTGGGCCCGGTTTTTCTTTTGGGTTTCTCAGACATAATGCCAGCCTAACCAAAACTTGCCTTTTGATGGCAGTGCCAGGCAAGACACCCTTATCGGTTCCTAACCGTGTCACGGGTATTGAAAAAACGTTATAATTCTGTTTTTTAGAACCGATAAGAACGGGAACCGACTCTAAAACCCACTGTACACTTTTAAAATGTAGAAATAATAAGCGATCGTGTTCAAAACCGAACCGATAATTAATTTTCCACACAGACTTAAAATTTAGTACTTACGGTTACCAGATAGAGCTTTAAAACCGAAATGCGGTAAAATAATGACTTTTGCGGTTCAAATGAACCGAAAACTACTCTCTTGAACCGAGAATGAACCGAGCTGAAGGAGCTGATCTCCGGAGCGACTGTTCAGTGAAGCGGAGAAGAATCTGACAGTTCATTTGAAACTGCCAGATAGAGCTTTGGGCACAGCGCCCTCGCGCTGTAGAACTCCAGATCCTCTGGAGTTAACTCCTTCCTCTCCGGGGCAGTTCAGCTGCAGTGGCTGACTGCTAATGTTATAATATAGCAAGACTTCATGGTGTTTGAACATGTCATCTTCATATATGTGGATAGATGCAGATGAGTAGATGGAGGGGAGCTCATTGAGGAAAATAGAAAATAATAGAGAGCCTAGCACAGAACCTTGCAGAACCACAATGATTACAGGCATTTGGGGGGGGGGCGCATCACCAATTTTGACAGATTGGGACCTGCCCATGAGGCAGGAGTGGAACCAGCTGATGGCCATGTTAGAGAGGCCATCAGCCTGGAGTTTGGATACCAGTAGGGAGTGAAAGACAGTGTTGAACGCCTTGGCTAGAGTGATGAAGATGGCGGAGGTGAAGAAGCCGTGGTCCATGCCAATGTAAATGGAGTCAGTGAGCCTGAGAAGGGAAGTAGTTGTGAAGTGGTCCTTCCGGAAGCCAGACTGGAAAAGGGTGAAAAAGGAAGAGGAGTCAAAGCAGGGTGAGAGCTGGGATAAGACAATACGTTCCCGTATTTTGCATGGGATAGGATAGGGAGGAGGGAGACTGGGCGGTATTTGCTAGTAGCAGATGGATCTCCTCCTTTTGGAAGGGGAATAACAGTGGCTGTCTTGCAGTCAGAAGGGACGGAGGAGCAGGAGACGGAAAGGTTAAGGAGGTCAGCCAGTGGGGAGGAGATACCAGGGGCAGAATGATAGAGGAGCTTGCTATCCAGAACATCTGGACGCTTGGATGGGTTGAGGGCAAGTAAGGAGCTGAGTGTGGAGGGGGAGACACAGGAGAGAAGGAGAAAGGGGGGGGTAGAAGCAGGTGGCTAATGTGAAGATGGGCAAGGAGATGAGGCAGGGAGGGAGGAGAGAAGAGAGGAGGCACATGTGAAAGAAGGAGTTAAAACTTAGAAGCACCAGACAGGGGGTCAGAGACCGAGGTGACTTGCACTTTGAGGACTGGTAATGGGGGTTGAGCAGGAGGGGAGAAGAGACTGTGGACTACCTTCCTGTATTCTGACAAGTGATCAATGTTGGCTTCGAAATAGTCGGGTCATTGCAAGCCTTACTGCCCTAGTACAGGAGTTTCGGAGGTAGTGGTACTTCTGGAAGGCAGTAGGGGATGGGTTGCATTTATTTTCAAACCGGGCCATATCGCACGAACGTAAGCAAGCTATGAGTTTTTACGTGATCCAGGGAGGTGGTTTCCCCTTATTCTTGTCCGACATCTGGGAGGGAGGGGGGCCAAATTTGTTCCATATCTCAATGAATTTAGATCTGAGGTAGTTCAGAGTGGAGTCGATGGAGAAGGCTTAGGAGATAGGAGACAGTGCGGTTTAGCTCGCTGTCTAGGGGAGTGAGGTCCAGAGATTTGAACGAGCGTATAAACAGACTTTTGGGGAAGGGCTTTAGGACAGTGAATCTTGCATATGCAGAAGGGGAGATGATGGTTGCTCAAGGCATCTGGTAGGATGCCGGCCTTGATGATTGGGTGAGGGTCCAATCAATGAGGGAGTGATTAACAATTTTTGGGTTTAGGTGAGTCGGTTCATTTATTAATTAGGTCAGGTTCATGGAGCAGATATCACAGTGGCTTTTGCAGTGGGAGGTAGAGAGCCAGTTTAGGTTGAAATCACCCAATATAAGGGTTTCACCCATGGAGGTTCGAGACAAAATGGAGAAAAGGATTTTGGTTATACTTGAGGTGGATGAACGAGGGTAGCAGTAGATGTCTGCGATATAATAGGGAGAGAATGAGGCAGAGTGAGCTGTAAAAGTAACACCTTGTATGCGGAAGGGGAGGAAGATGACATGATAGGGGTGAGTAGGAGTGCAGAGGCGAGGTACGTGGCCACTCCACCGCCACTGCTGGGGCGGTCTTGGCAGATTAGGGAGTAGCCAAGGAGAGATATGTTTTTGTCAGGCATTTTAGAGGAGAGTCAAGTTTTGGCCAGAATTAGAATATCTAGTTTGAAGGTTGCCATGAGAACCTGCACTTGAGTAAATTTGGGGAGAAGACCGCAAATGTTTAGGTGGGTGAGCTTTAGTCCATTAGGGTGGGAGGGGGTCTGGGTTGGATTCTATATCCCCTGCTAGCAACAGCAGCAGAGCAAACAAACAAAAGGTGTATGAGGATTGTTTCTTCTTTATCAGAGCATGTCCTCAGGCAGGGCAGCAGTGCCCAATAGTAGGGGTGGAGGGGAAGGCAGAATAGAGTGGCGTGGAGGCAGGGGGGTAATATTTATTTCGTCTTTTGTTGACCGGGTAAGTGCACTAGACAAATCCTGCCTATTTTCAGGCACGACCCGGGGGAGGGGGATACAGATGAATGTCAACTGACCTTGAACCAGATTATGCTGTTGGTGGTATTTTTAGTGAATGAGGGAAATCTGGCCAGGACACCGGGGAAATTCCCCTACTCTTTTTTCGATAAGTGCCATGGGATCTTTAACATCCACCTGAACTACCACCAATCCAGGTAGATGGGACCTCGGTTTAACGTCTCATCTGAAAGACGGCACCTCAGAAGTGCAGCACCCCTCTCATGCTGCACTACAGCTTCAGTACTGGGATATTAACCCAAGTGCCAGATGTGGGAACTGAACCCACAGCCATCTGATCTCCCGGCCTCAGAGGCGAGTATGCGACCTACTGAGCCACTGGCACTGCCAGATTGAGGGACTAGGGTTCCAAGGGCAGTAGGAGATGCATTTGGGAGGATGGGGGGGGGGGCAGACGAATTTAAGAGGTTGCAAGGGGGAGAATGGGAAAGGTGGGGGAGAGGGAGGAGTAGGGAAAGAGAAGGAGGAGTAGACCAAGGGTAAGTATAAGCATGATAGTTGTGTGGAGGGAGTTATAAGTTGGCAGGCGAGGGTGGAAGACAGGACAGTGAGGGAAAGTTAATGACAGAGCAGACAGAAGGAGGCCGCTTAAGGGAAATCGATATTGGAGAAGGGGGGTGAGTGAGAAATTCTAGGTAATACTAAGGAGGGGATGGAGCCCTAGGATTGAACTTAAAAGTGGGGAAAGGGGTTGAGACTTTCTGGGAGGGTACCACAGAACACGGATGAGAGAGTTCTGAGCGCAGAAGTGGTGAATGGGCAGGGCCACTGAAGAGACTCGGAAGGGGTGTGTGGCAGAGTCAGGCTACACCCTCGGCTGTGACTGATGGACCACTTTTCTATCTCATTTCCTAGCAACAGCTACCACTTTTCTTTTTGCTTTTCTTCTTTTTCCCGCCTACCCCAGGTTGGCCATCTAGCGTAGCTCTTTACTTTCCCTACTAAACTTCCTACTAGTTCTCTTTTTTCATTCTTTTTCCATTTCTAGCCATCCCATCCCTGGAACGATGCCAAACACCTGGAGAGGTGTTGTGTAAAGCGCATAAGTGCATTTTGTGTACAAAAAACATGAAGGCTATTTTAAATAGGAATGAATAGTTAGTAAAACCTTTTTTTAAAGAAAAAGCGATCAGAAGTCATATAAAACAATAATAATATCATGATTAGTGCAGTTATAAGAAGTCATTTTCATAAATTTACAATATAAACTTGTTACTGTATAAGGTTCTATGTATAAAATAGCTTAGTCACTGTGGATCAGAGATATAGAAAGTCAATATCTGTGGATGTACAGTATACACTGTACCTTTAACTGAACCAGGAAGTCCCCTGAAATAACCCCTCCACTTGGTTTTGAAATAACACGTTCAGACATGAAACAACATGTCCAGACTTGTGAGGGACAGAAAAGGGAAACAGATTGAGGGGTCTGGAGACCAAACAAAGGGACAGCAGGGGTCAAGGTAGGAAATGGTCAAGGCAGATTAGCTAGCGCAGAGGAGGGGGCAGGAGAGAGAAAACTGCTGCAAGGCACAGCGAGACACAGATTCAGTGTATAAGGTTCCACAACACTTTACAGGCAAGAGAATACAGTTTCCTACACTTTACAGACACAGAGAATACAGTTTTCTTCACTTTACAAGCAGGAGAATATAGGTTCTTAAGGTTTCAGAGCAATTACACTTCTGCTGCTGTGGTAACCAGCTTACAGCATGACTTCAACCAAGTTCAGCTCTGGTTTGCTTCTCACCAGCATTTTCTAAACGCCACAAAAACAGTCTCAATGAACTTCGGCTTCAGGCAGAGACTCTCTAGGCTCCCAGCCCTACACACCTTCCACACCCTTGATGGGACCATCCTGGAGGACACCTCCTCATTAAGATATCTGGGGGTCTGGCTGGACCAGCACCTCAACTTCTTTGTGCATATCGATGTTATCCTGAAGAAACTGCACCCCAAGCTTAGTGCTCTGTACAGGAATCGTAGTTGCATCCCACTGAGTGAGAGGCATGAAATTGTCCAGAAGATGATACTCCCCATCTCTGACTACTGTGACGTAGTCTATGGTGCTGCTCCCAAATCTTCCCTGACCAAGCTGGACACTATCTCCTTCTGCCGCTCTGTTCTCAACTCCCCTTCCCGCTCCCACCACTGTGAACTCTATCGCTCTCTAACCTTCCTTCCACTGTCTCACAGACACATCTCACACTGTGCCAAACTAACCTCCAAATTCTGGTTCAGAGTGCTCCCCGCCTATCCCTCATCCTCTCTCTCCACTCCATCTCTCCCCACCCACTCTCTCAGATCTAATGACGGCTACACCTTGACGGTTCCTCGCCGCTCCACCCATCGCTTCCCTAAAATCTTGAATTCCCTCCCCCCTGAAATACGACACTCCTCCTCTTCCTCCAACCACTCCCTTACCTCTCCCTCAGCTATTCCTGCTTTAACCTTCCTTAAAGGGGCACTGCTTATGTAGGAGCATTTTACTTTAATATTGGTACAGGTATGTGCTTGTGGAATCATTATTTCAAATTGAGGCAAAACCGAGGGGCAAAGCTGACAGTGCCCCTTTAATACCTATCCCCAGTTTCTGCCTTCCTACTCTGACCCCCCCCCCAAACTGTCAGGGTTCTCAACATCCTGAAGGGGAAATCAGGAAATGGCTACCCTTACTCTTCATATTCAGTTCTTGCCTCTCCCCCGCTCTTCTCCACCTGCCCTTCTGGGTCACCCGTCTGCACAACCTACTCCATCCTTTTTACTCCAACAGCACTTGCATACTACTTCGAGCCTGTTCCTGGTACACTCATGCACTATAATGGTTCTGTTCCATTATTACTGTTTTGTACATTTATAGGTTCTTTTGCATGATTTTGGACATGTATTGTAATTTACCCAACGTTCCACAACTGTTTATTATACAAAACCTTGTGTTCCAACTGTTGCATAATCTTACAATGTTGTATGGTTTGTACTACCCACATACTATTGTAACTGATCATCCTTCATAACCCTATGTACCCCCAAGTCACACTGTGAGACAAGCAACATGTTGTTCAGTGTGCCCTCCTGGTGAAACATTTCAATAAATAAAATAAATAAAAAACACCGTTACAGGCTGGAGCAAGAGGGGTGCACAACTAGTACAGCTCTGCCAATTAACAGCAAGCCAAAATGCTGAAAGATGGAATACCTGCCGCAGGAGTGCTAAGCAGGCTCCGGTGGAGCAGTAAGCTGCTCCCGTAGTTGCTGCTGCGGCAGGGAAGGCCACAACCTTACACACTCGACCCAGGAACTGAGGTACTGTTTGCCTGTGAGGGACAGAAAAGGGACATTAATTAAGGGGTCAGGATACTAAAAGGGATGGCAGGGGTCAAGGCAGGAAACGGGAAAGGTAGACAAGTTAGCACAGGAGAGTGGAGAGAGAAGCAGGAGAGAGTGTGAACAGAGATAAAACTGCTGCAAGGCACAGCAAGATACATATTTATTGATCCAGTTAAGGAGCATATCGGCATATTTTATGCCCGTTTTTGCTCTTTATATGCCCTGTTCAAAGTTATGGGTTATTTCATGATGACCGGGGGTTTCTTGGAGTTAGCGCAGGTGCAGTTTCACATGCTACGTTAAAGAACCCGCAACCACCCCATTTATGCAAAAAAAAAAAAAAAAAAAATCGGAGACAAAACCCAGAAGTAACACACTGTATGCAAACACATCATTCACACAGCAGCACAGCATTACATCCGATTCTGATGGTCCTGATCACTGCTTCTGGCAAGAAGGGGATTTTTCCCTGGTGTTACCATTTGTTTGTTGCCAATAGGAAGGTTCGGGGCAAGAACACAGGGCAGCTCGGTCTGTTGTGTGTAGCCGGATACTACAACTACAGTGCCACTGGTATGAACGGGCTGTCAGAATGCCTTGTGATTGGAGGCTCAGGAGTGCATGTCACTTCCGGTCCAGCGACCAGCACAGAACGGCGGTAAACAGTGTACCTGGGTGAAGAAAATGGATTATTTGCCTACAAAACGGTGCTCTCCCATCCCGGAGCATAGACATTTTCAAGGTAGGATTTAAATTGTGATGCATCATTACCCTCAGAACCGACAGCACAAGGTGATTTAGGAAAGGAAATTCAGTTGACTGGCACAGTTTCTGAGCTTATTTCAAACTGCACCAAGCACGACGGGGAGCATGAATGGTGCAGGATGCAGCACAAGAACGTGACTGATAAGTGTTGTTGGTCAGGGTCTGAAGAAAGTGCTGCAAGTCGGAGCAGGTGTTCAGTGGTCAGCAACAGTGTCGGAGGGTCTGAGGGAAAGTGCTGAGGGCTCAAGGAAAAGTGTGAGTAGTCACTGGAAAGTGTTAGAGCCAGGAGGAATAAGGAAAGTGTCTGAGGTCAGACGTAAATGTTGTGGGTCAGGTGTCTGAGGAAGGTGTTGTGGGTCAGAGGTAGATGTGGTGAGTGGTCAGCAGACAGTGTCGGAGGGTCTGAACTTAGGAAGGTGTTGAGGGATCAAGGAAAAGTGTGGGTCACTGGAAAGTGTAGAAGCCAGGAGGATCAGAGGAAACAAAGTGTCTGAAGATAGGGATAAGTCAAGTGTTGTTGGTCGCAGGGGAAAGTATGAAGGTCATACTGGCAATTGATGAGGGTCTGAGGCCAGGGGATTGTGAGGAGACAGTGGAAAATATAAAGCTCAAAGGAAAGTGTTGAGGCTCAGAGATAGGAGGTTAAGAGAGGAAGTGGGTGGTCAGTGAAAGTGTATTCAGCTCACAGAAAAAATGTTGAGGGGCAGAAGGAAAAGTATCCAATGGAAGTATGAGGGTTTGTGAAACTGGAAAATCTGAAGATGGTCAATGGAAAGACCTGAAGCTAGGTCAAGAACAGTGTCGAAGGCAGCAGTTCAGAGAACACTACTGAGGCAGCAGCAGCAGCATCAAGTAGTTAGGGCTGTTGTGTGGCATCTCTGTTAGATCATAAAACTGTTAGAGGAGTGTCTCGTCTGTGGGGCTATACACTCCGGTAGAGGTCTGTGGTCACCTGTAGAGGAAAGTGTTGAGAGCCAACAGCAGTGTCGGGTGAGAGAGGAAAGTGCAGCTTTTGCTAGTAGTGATGGCCAAATAGGAAACTCAAACATCCACCAGAACAGTGACCGCACTGCAAAATACTACCTGGCATACCAAAATACTACCACCTTGGAAAACTACGACGTTTTTACTTCTTGGCCTAAAATTTTATCTGGAGCCCTGCACAGATTCAGTGCACAAGGCTCCACAGCACTTAACAGGCAAGAGAATACAGTTTCCTACACTTTACAGGCATGAGAATATGGTTTCTTAAGGTGCCAGAGCAATTATACTTCCAGGCTGGAGCAAAAGGGGTGCACAGTTAATCAGTACAGCTCTGCCAATTAAAAGCAAGCAGAAATGCTAAAGATGTAATACTTGCTGCAGGAGTGCTAAGTGGGCTCCGGTGGAGCGGTAAGCTGTTCCCGTAGTTACTGCTGCAGCAGGGAGGGCCACGACCTTACCCTCTCGACCCAGGAACTGAGGTACTGTCTGCCTGCTGCAAGAGGATGTGGTCCATCATTAAAGAAGGACTAGCGACAGCCACAGAGGAGTGTCTTAAAAACTCAAAGGCCAAATTAGCCACCTGGTTTGTCACAAGGTTGCCAAAGCACTCACAGATAACAGGACTGCCTCAAGGGTGTAGGCAGGCATACTCACTGTACATATCTGTGTACAGTTTTGTTGAGTGCCTGTCACAAACCATATGCCTTTCTGTTAACATTTTCATTCTAATCTGTAGTATTTGGGTTAGTGTAGGCCACTGAGGCGTGCCTCTGTTTAAACTTCTGTTGTTTAGGAAACAGATACATGTATAACCTCTTTAGAGATTAGAGGAATCATCTGACAACAATCTGACTTGTTTGGAAGGGGGTACCATTTGGAGAGGATGTGTACATTTTTTAATGGGGAGGAGTGTAACTGTTGGAGATTGTGTGTACAAAACAGAAATTTCTGGCTACACCCCTGGACTGCCTATAGGAAGTTCAGAAGGACCCAGAGGAAGGAAGATAGGGAAGACTATCAGAGGAAGGCTACTGTGGAAGAAAAGGTAGTCCAGCAGGCTAAACCCAGAAAGAACTGCAGCTAGCTGAAGGGATAGAAGAAGAAGATAAAGCCTTTCTTTGGTACATTAGTGAGAAAAGGAATGAAAAGGATGGAATAGTATGGCTCAGCAAGAGGGAGGGTTGGGTGGAAGAGAATGAGAACAAGGCAGAAGTATTAAATGAGTAGTTATTTTCAATCTTCACTATGGAGAGGGGTGGCCCAATGCTGCGATGGGGAGGAGGGAAGGGGCAAGAATGGAATAGAGGTGGACAGAGTGGGGAAAGGTTCACTAGCCCTGAGAATGGACAAATCTCAGGGCCCTGATGGCATTCATCCAAGAGTGCTGAGGAAGCTGAGAGAGGAACCAGCATGCCCCCTTGCTGACCTGTTCAGTAGCTTGCTTGAATCTGGGGCAGTAACTTGGGACTGGAGAATGGCACATGTAGTGCCACTCTGTAAGAGCAGACTCAAAGCTGACCTGGTCAACCACAGACCAGTCAGAATGACCATGATCATGTGCAAGCTCATGGAGGCCATTCTTAAGGAGAGGCTGGTAGGATACCTGGGAGACAATGGCCTTCAGGGTAAGTGGCAACACGGAGTTGTGGCCGACAGGACCCAGGGGTTGGTGGAGCGGGGAGTTCTCCGGTACTAGGGAAGTCACCAACGGGGTCCATCAGGGCTCAGTGCATGTTCTGGTGCTCTTTAATGTCTTCATCAGTAACACTGGAGAGGACATAAAGGGCAAGACCTGCTTATTCAAAGATGACCTGAAGCTCTCGGGGAGGGTGGATACAGCGGAGGAAATACTGGACCTTAAGGAAGAGATGGCAAAGCTCGAGAGGTGATCTGGAATTTGGTGACTAGGCTTTAATGCAAAAAAAAAAAGTTATACATATCGAAGCCAAGAACCCGGAGATGGAATACAGCCTGGGAGAGATTCTGGTAACTAAATCCGAAGAGAAAAAGTAGCTGAGGGTGTTGATAACTAGTGACCTGAAGCACTCCACACAATACAGGAAGGCAGCGGCAAAGGCCAACAGAATGTTGGGCTGAATTGCTAGAGGATCACCCGCAGGTGAGAGGAGGTAATACTGTCACTGTACAGGTCACTAGTGCAACCACACTTGGAACACACTGTGCAATACAGGCGTTCAGGGTATGAAATTCGTGAAAAAAAGTACCTGCCCACTTGGTCATGTAAGTAGTAAAAATATATTCCCAACAACTTATTTAAATGCCGTCCCATGTCTAGGTATGGGTTACTAAATTACAGAAACTGTTCCATTGCTGTGTCACTGACCTGGCACAAGCCCCATCCTTAGGCCTAAACTGTGGTAAATACCTCATGCCTGCTTGCTGAGGGAGATGTTGCCTCATCCAAAAGGACTTGTTCAACTCAGCACTCTTCCTTCTCCCTACTCACACAATAATTTCTGACTGCTGCCCCTACCCATTTCACCCTGCTTACCACCCCGAGTGACCAGCCCTAGAAAGGGCTTCACAAAATATTGTTTTCTGTGTTCTACACTAAATCCTTCAAAAAGGACTTTATTGCTGGCCCCCTAAGCCCTGAAAAACATTGATGATTTATTTTTGCCTGCCTGCCCTGGGGAGTAGGATGTACCTGTGTCTGTAGCCCAATCATCCCTGTAAAGCAGCCTTTTTAAAATTATATTCGCAATCACCGAATGGCACAAACTCTCTGCTCACCTCCTCAGCCAACCACTATCTAACGCATGCAACTCCAGTACTATAAAGACAAAAAAAAAAAAAATACTACAGTAATTAATACCCTTCCCCCACCAATCTCAGCCCCACCACCCTCCCCACCCATGTCCCCTTAGTCATAAACACACCCACAAGGTGACAAGTATCAGCATAAAAAAAAAAAAAAAAAAAAATGGCCAGTAAATTAATGTTAAAAATCAGCCCCTGGAGTGGGCAAAGGGGGAGACCACAGCCTTTCTGCAAATAAATGATATAGAAGTGGAAAAGAGCTACTATGGGATGCATATAAAGCCACAGTGAGGAATAAGATCATCTGCTATGCTGTGCAGAGGAGGAAGGAGAGGGAAGCACAGCTATATACCCTGGAAACTGAACTTAGGAGACTGGAGAGGGAATGAAAAGAAAGCACCACCCCCCCAAAAAACTGGAGTTCCTAGCCCAGCATTCCAGCACCAGAATCCAGGTGAATGAGCACCTGATACGAAAAGGCAGAACTTGCACTTTTCTGGTTGAAGCATGCCTAATGGATGGGGGTGCAAAGCCAGCAATCTGCTGGCCTACTGCATAAGGAAATGGCAAACAGAGAAACACACCCCTAGTCTGAGGGATAACGGGACTGTATATAAGGACCTGAAGAAGTTCAACAACATAAAGCAAGCCTTGTACCAGTCCTTATAAGCGTCTGCCTCTCCACCAGAATACCCCATCATCTCTATATTCTTGGGCAAACTGCCCATTCCCAGGACTGTCCCCTCCAGGGCCAATCAACTGGATGCCCCAACTGGGCTACATGAGGTCAGCCAGGCCATTAACACACTTTGAACAGAGGGAAGGCTCCCCAGTCAATAATTACCAGCTTGTACATCAAGAGATCAGTCTCACCCTATGGGAGGTGTATCAGACCTCTTTGCCATCAGTATCCATGGCCCCATCAAGGAGAGAGGCAGTCATCACAGCGATCCTGAAAAAGAGAAGGATGTAAAGGAAATAATTATGAGTGGAGCCGGGGAGTTGTTTAGGCTAAAGAAGGGGGGAGTGACCAGGGGCCATGAGTGGAAGTTGGAGGGGGGAAATGTGGGAAGAATTTTTTCATTGAGAGGGTGGTGGAACCGTGGAATGCGCTTCCCGGGAGGCTGGTGAAGGAGGGCACAGTGGAGAGCTTCAAGAAGGGGTGGGACAGGTACAAGGGGAAACTGAATCTAGAGAAGACACTCTTGGGGGCTGGGGGGGGGTGGTGAGGCGGGCAGCCATTAGGTTCCTGGCTTTCAAGCAGACAAGACAGACCATTTGGCCTATTCTGCTGGCTTTTTAGTATGTTACTATACCAGTAATCCTGGGAAAATTCAGACCCATTTTCCTTATCAATGCAGATCCTAAGATTCTAGAGAAGATTTTAGCCAGGCATCTGGAGTCACTCTATCAGGGCCTTATTCATCCAGCTCAGGCAGGATCTGTGCAAGGGTGCCAAAGCACAGATCACTTGAGGACATTGTTTAACCTTATCCATGCATAAAGGCAGAACCCCACCCAGGCAGTAGCATTAAGGGAAAAGGGGAAATTGTTTAACCAGGAAAGGCACACTAAGCTGAAGCTTGTTTCTAGGTGCAACCTGGGAGCACAAGGAAGTTTAAGTGACTTGCTCAGGGTCACAGAGTATGCAAGTGGAGGCTGTGGGATTCAAACCCAGGTCTCCAGGTTTGCAGCTCAGAGCCCTAAACCACTGCGCTATACTGCCTCCAGCATTAGCCACTGACTTTGAAAAAGCTTTTGATTCCATCGAGTGGGGTAATCTGTGCTGCACTATGGAAAAGATAGAGGTTGGCCCCATGTTCCTACTGTGGATCAAAATCATATATGATTAAAGAGGAACTGACACCTTTGGGAATACTTTGGAAAAATAATAATATTTAGACATAATTCAGCTTATATTTCATATAACTTTTACAGATTCCTAATCTACATTGTTTATTACTATAGAAATTCCCACAAAACAAGAACGTTATCCCTTAGAGTTTGTCTCTATAGCTTATTCCCTACTTGAAATTATAATGCTCTGCTGTGACATCACAGTCTGTTGTCATAGGAATAACTGTGGTGTCACAAGCGGAGTATTATGACATCAGGTTAGGAAGAAGCAATAGGAGCTGATCAATCCTCAAAGAACAACTGTCCTGTTTTTAGGCATATGACCTCAGTAATAGATAATGTGGATGTGAAATACAGTGCTTATGAGAAATAAGCAGCATTGTGACAAAATATCATGTTTCTCAAAGTTCTTCTCGAGGAGTCGGTGGCTCTTTAAGGCTAGTGTCCTTGCCAGTGGCCTCCACTGACCCTCCTTCCCGCTGCAAAAAGGTCCAAGACAAGGGTGTCCGCTATCCTTGCTTCTCTTTGTCATGGCTATAGAGTCTCTGGCCACAGTCATTCATAACCCCCCAGCCTGAGAGGAATAAGGGTTGGAGGCTCAGAATACAGAACACTTAAATTAGATGATGACCTGTTGGTCACACAAGAAATGGGGCTATCCTCTCTAGAGCATCTCTTAGGCCTTCTCTGCCAGTTCTCTGCCATCTCAGGATTAAAGAATAATCAATCCAAAATGAAGGTTCTTCCACCGAATGACACTGGAACTCCGGCCTCCATATGGAGTTAAAGGATCCTGCCTTATATACACTTCATGGGTTCAACTTGATATCTCCCAGGTCAAAGATTTGACTACTCCGGTATGTAAACTTATCTATTCAAAATAAATATAACCTACCAGAGCAAGACTTCTGGAAGTAGTTACTGACTTGCAGTATTCTGGAGCAGAAATCTTAGCTTGGGATCCACCTCCTTAATAACAACTTGGAACAAACTTAGATTGGGAAGGGCCAGTTTCATATATGAAAGCCTCACAGATGCACACTCAAATAAAAACTGCACTGGCATAGGGGGAGTAGATGAGGTGGAGGGAACCATGGAAGCGATTTGGGTCACCTTGATAATAAGGGGGGGCAAGAGAGTCAAAATAGGAGTTTTGTATAGACCCCTTGCGCTGGTGGAGGAGCTGGAGTCTGGTGGCAGATGTTGGGAGACACTGCAGATTGGGCAGGGGAAGGGTGGTGGTGTTGGCGGACTTAAACATGCCAGGAACAGACTGGGAGACTATGACATCCTCGGTGGCCAGGGAACAGAGGTTGTTGGATGTCTTTCAAGACGCAATCCTAACTCAGCAGATGAGGGAACCGACCAGGGAGGCGCGGGTACTGGATGTGGTCCTGGCAGACGGTGACCAGATTGGGGGCCTGGAGGTAAGGGACCCGTTGGCGGGGAGTGACCATGCCACGGTCTGGTTCTGCCTGGACCTAGGAGGGATAGAAAGCTACACAAAGACGGAGGTAACTGACTTCAAGGGGGTGGATTTTAAGGAAATGGGAAGGATCCTTAAGGAGCATTGGGATGTGATTGGGTCAGCCATGGACACTGACAGTAGGTGGGAAATCATCAGGAGAGGGGTGCAGGATGCTACCAGAACCTGTGCAAGAGTAAGACGAAAATGCGGTAGGGCCTGAAAACCCTGCTGGTGGACTAGGGAAGTCCAGGAGGTGGTGCGGGGAAAGAAGACACCCTATAGGCAATTCAAGTGCTCAAGGAGTGAAAGGGACAGAGGGAAGTATGAGCGGATGGCTAGAAGGGCCACTAGGGTGGTGAGGGCGGCTAAGGCAAGGAAGAAGCAGAACCTGGCCAGGGAAATTAGGAGAGGGAACAAGGGGTTCTTTAGATACATTGGGGAAAAACAAAGGGTGAAGGGGCAGATTAGCAGGATTAAAACAGGGGAGAGATGGGCAAAAGACCCGGGGGAGCAGGCTGAGGTACTAAATGAGTACTTCACCTCAGTTTTCACCAAGGAAAATGGGGGTGCTGCATCATACATGGGAGGAGACAGTGATACTGAGGAGGGGGATCCTTACCGATCGGCAGGTCTGGGGAGAGGAGGAGGAATCACTGGCAGGAGGTGGGAAGGCTAAGCAGGGAGAAGAGGTAGTGGAAGTGGAAATCACAGCAGAGAGAGTGAAGGAAGCCCTCAGGTCCCTTAAGATGGAGAAAGCACTGGGGCCGGATAAATTACATCCCAGAGTGCTGAAGGAACTTGCGGATATCCTGGCGAAACCCTGGTGGAGCTTTTCACCATCTCTCTGAGGACAGGGTGGGTGCCCCAGGACTGGAAGGTGGAACATATAGTGCCCATCCTCAAGGGGGGATCAAGGGAGGTGGCAGGGAACTACAGGCCAGTCAGCCTGACATCAGTGGTGGGCAAGGTGATGGAGGGCATTGTCAAGGAGAGGCTGAGGGGGGGGACCTGGAAAAGTCAGGGTGCCTGGACGATAGACAGCATGGATTCGTTCCTGGGAAATTGTGTCAGACAAACCTTGTGGAGTTCTATGACTGGGTGACGAGTGCCTTGGACCTGGGTAGACCAGTGGACATTGTCTTTCTAGACTTCAGCAAGGCATTTGACTCTGTTCCTCATGAGGGCTTGTTGGATAAACTGGGAGAAATGGGGGTGGGGAACCAGATGATCAGATGGATAGGCAGTTGGCTCCAGGACTGGACCCAGAGGGTCATAGCTGGCGGGATAGTCTCATCCCCAAGGAGGGTCATTAGTGAGGTCCCACAGGGATCAGTCCTTGGGCCCCTCCTGTTCAACACCTATGTCTCTGACATAAGGACAGGTATCAGGAGTGAGACGAGTCTCTTTGCGGATGACTCAAAACTGGGGGTGGTGGTGAATGGGGGGGGTGGCCCTACAGGGGGACCTGGATGCTCTGGAAAGATGGTCTAGAAAGTGGAAGCTGAGGTTCAATGCAGGGAAATGCAAGGTACTGCACCTAGCCAGAAACCCAGGACAAGTGTACACCCTGGGTGGGGAATGCTACAAGTCTCGATGGTTGAGAGGGACCTGGGGTGGTGGTGGATGTCAAGATGAACAACTCAGAGACTTGTAGGAGGGCAGCAGCCAAGGCCAACAGGATGCTGGGATGCATCACTAGGGGGATCACATCCAGAAGGAGGGAAGTGATACTCCCTCTGTATAACTGCTTGGTGAGGCCGCACCTTGAGTACTGCGTGCAGTTTTGGAGGCCACACTTGAAGAGGGACATTAAACTCCTGGAGAGGGTCCAGAGGAGGGCAACCAAAATGATTTGGGGCTTGGGGCACAGGACCTATGGGGAGAGGTTTGAAGAGCTAAATATGTACACATTGGAAGAGAGAAGGGACCGGAGGAACATGATAGAGGTCTTCAGGTACATGAAGAGGGTAAATAGGGGAGGAGCAGTCAGGGTGCTTCGAAGGAAGGAGGAGGGGGCAACTAGAGGGCATGGGTGGAAGCTGGGGGGGAAGATTCAGGGGAAAAAGGAGGTGGTGCTACTTCACTGAGAGGGTGGTGGAGCCATGGAATGCACTGCCCAGGGGGCTGGCGGAGGCAGAGACGGTGGAGGGGTTCAAGAGGGGGTGGGACAGATACAGGGGAAGGGTCCTGGAAGCAAAATCCAATGCAGCGAAACTATCCAGAACTGGGAACGGAGAAGCCAGAGAAAGCGAGGGGGGCAGCAAGGTCAGCTCCCAGGGTGGGGGCTGACCAAACGAGCAGATGCGAAAGACCGTTAGGCCTATTCGGCTGGCATTTTAGTATATTAGTAAACAAATAACTACCAGCTAGGTTGGCCTAGGAAGCTGAATTGACTATTCCCATATCAGAGAAAGCATGGTTGGTTTCTCTCTTCCGGGCTCATACAGCCTGTATAAATAACAGAAGTCAGCTAATACAAAACAAGTTATGTATAAATAACAGAGCAGGAGAGGGATCTGGGGATCATAGTTTCCTCAAACCTTAAGATAGGAATCCAGTGAAGCAGGGCGGCAAGAAAGGCCAATGGAATGTTGGCATGCATAGGCAGGGGCATTACTAGCAGAAAGAGGGAGGTAATAATGCCCCTTTACAAAGCCATGGTGAGGCCGCACTTGAAGTATGGGGTTCAGTTCTGGAGGCCACATCTCTGCAAAGATATAGATGCATTGGTAGGGGTTCAGAGAAGGGCAACCAAGATGGTGCAGGGAAAGTTATATGAGCAGAAGTGTAAGGAGTTGAATCTGTACACGCTGGAGACAAGGAGGGAAAGGGGAGACACGATTGAAACTTTTAAATATGTAAAGGGGCTCAATAAAGTGGGGAAGAGGGTTTACTTAAGAGGAAGGAAGGAGGGGGTCAAAACTAGAGGGCACAGCCTCAGACTGCAAGAAAAAAGATATAGGGGCAATGTGAGAGGGCATTTCTTCATGGAGAGGGTGGTGAAGCCCTGGAACAGACTACCAGATGGAGTGGTGGGGGCTAAATCGGTGGAAGAATTCAAGAGAGTATGGGACAAGCATATGGGGCTGAGTATCCGGGGGAGGGTGGGGGATTGCAGGGAGGGGGATGTGTGGGGGGGGGGCAGACTAGATGGGCCGGTATGGTCCTTTTCTGCCATCAAACTTCTATGATTCTATGAAGGTACAACTCAGGTGGTATAAAAGTAATTTTCGCTCCTTCCTCTTTAGCCAGGTCTCCTGTACCTGCTTCAAACCCCCTTGAACCTTTCATCTGTCTCCCTCATATCCCCAACAGCTACATACTATTCTCTGTCTAGATCTTCTAGCTCAGACTATAAGCACTTATGCTGTATGCCCTGCTGTTGTGTCTAACTGCTCTCAACCCAGTGTTTTGATAAAAGGAATGAGATATTGTCACTAAAGGTATGCTACTATTATGCCTTTTTGGCCATGCATTGCCAGCAACTTGTGAAATCTTTGTGTCTTTGATGAACTCACTAAAGTCAAAATGTATGTATTCTTCCCTGTTTACCCCTACCTAGTATCAATCTATGTCTGCAAATTATGTAATCTGATCTTGTGCTGTATATATGCAGTTATCCCTGATTTGGCAAAATGTATGCATTGCAAAATGTATTGTTTTCTCTAAGTTTTCCTACCCATTGTAATCTCCCGGGTCGTGCCTGAAAATAGTCTTATCTTGGCTATGGTGCTTACCCGGTAAACAAAAACTAAATAAATAAATAAATTATGAAGATGGGCTTAATGCCCATGGACAACTGCTGCAGATGTCACTAACTCCGGCCCATCTCACATGTATTCTTTGGGAATGCCCTCATGTACAGGATTACTAGGCAGGCATCAGGAGGATATGTGAGGACATTGTTGGACCTATGGTCCCACTAGATGCCCCTCTGTCTCTAACTGCCCAAATATTACATACTAAAAGCCAGCAGAATAGGTCGACGGTATTTTGTGTCTGCTCAGTAGCCAGACCTTATTGGACGCCAACCCCCGAAGAGGGTCAACCTTGGTTTCACCACCCATGCATTTATCCCACACCCTCTTGAAGCCCTCCACAGTGCCTTGCTCGACAAGACTCCCGGGCGATGCATTCCATGGCTCCACGACCCTCACTGTGAAGTTATGCCTTCTACATTCTACCCGATAGGTTCCTCCCATCAGCTTCTATTCGTGCCCTCTGGTTGTGCCCCTTAGTTTTAGCCTGAACATTTCTTTGGCTCTACACCTGTTAATCCCCTTCACATATTTGAAAACCTCAATCATGTCCCCCCTATCTCTCCTCTCCTTCAGTGAATACAGCCCAAGGGCTTCCAGCCTATCCTCACAGGTCCTATCACCCATGCCCCGGATCATCCTGGTTGCCCTCCTCTGGACCCTCTCCAACAGTACTATGTCTTTCTTAAGGTGCGGCCTCCAGAACTGCATGCAATGCTCAAGACACAGCCTAATCAAGGCATTGTACAGAGGTAGGATCACCTCACTCCTCCTGGACGTTATTCCCCGGACTATGCAGCCCAGTATCTTGTTTTCCTTTGCCGCCATTCTTCTGCTGTTCTCACTGTTGTTCATTTTGGTGTCAACCACCACCCCGAGGTCCCTTTCACTCGAAGTGGTTTGCAGTATGACCCTCCCAAGGTGTAAACATGCCCTGGGTTTCTGACCCCAGGTGCAACACCCTACTTCTCAGATTAACCCTCAGCCCCCACCTCCTTGACCAACCCTCCAGGGTATCCAGATCCCTCTGGACTGCCACCCTTGCTTCCTCCCCGTTGGCCAATGCTCCCAGTTTGGAGTCATCCACGAAGAGGCTCATCCTACTCATAACTCCTGTCCCTATATCGGAGACATAGGCGTTAAACAGGAGTGGCCCCAGTACCAAACCCTGGGGCACCCCACGAAGATCTTCCTAGGGGAGGAGACAATTCCTCTAACCACCACCCTCTGTGTTCTATCTGTAAGCCAGTTTTCCACCCATCTAAGCAACTGTCTTCCCACCCCCAACCCCAACCAACTTTGTTAATAACCCGAAGTGGGGTACAGAGTTGAATGCCTTATTACAATCCAGATATAAGACGTCCACTGGTCTCTGTCTGTCCAGAGTCCGTGTCACCCAGTCGTAAAAATCTATGAGGTTGGTCTCGCACGATCTCCCCAGGATGAAACCATACTGTTTGTCATCCATGTGCCCCAGCCTCTCCAGTTGCCTCCCGGGCATCCCTTTGATGATGCCCTCCATCAGTCTGCACACCACTGACATTAAGTTGACAGGCCTGTAATTTCCCATCTCCTCCCTAGACCCTTCCTTGTGGATAGGCACCACGTGAGCCACCCTCCAATCCTGGGGCACCCTTCCTGTCTGGAGAGAGGCGTTGAACATCACAGCTAGTGGAGCCGCTAGTTCATCCGCCAGTTCCTTCAGTACCCTTGGATGCAGCCCATCCGGTCCAGGTGCCGTGTCAGTTTTCTGCGCCCGTAGGGCCTCTCCCTTTCGCTGCTCTCTGTGATTTCACCCTCCCTAGCCTTCCCCTCAATAAGGTCCCCATCCTCTTCTAGGCCTGGCCCATCTGGTACCCCAGCCTCTTTTGGTCCCTCCTGCCTCCTCTCTCTGCTGCGCCCCCCGCTTTCTGGCTGAGTGAAGTCCATGTCCCCCACCCCGATAGCGCAGTGGTTGGTTGCTGTAAGTGAATCTACCAAGAGACTTTTGCTGTGCAAATGGAGAACCCTGGATGTCCAACTGTTACACAGTGGCCGAATGCAGTGGGGCAACTAGCTGACCTGGAAAGACTATCCAACAAAAATACAGGAACACTGCAAGCCTATCAGAACAGATGGGGCCCTTTTCTCAGGTCATCCTACTGCCACAATAATGTTCCCCCTAAGCCAACTAAAATAGGAATATACTAACATACTAATATGCCAGCAGAATAGGCCTCATGGTCTCTCGTGTCTGCTCGATAGCCAACACCCTTACTGGGTGACCGTTTTGTAGTCCCCCCAACCCGCAGGGCCCCCGTATTTCCTTCCAGGGCACTTCCTCGGAATGGGGATGTCCACGGCTTCTACCTCCTCCTGTACTTATCCCAGCCTCTCTTGAACCCCCCATCCCCCCATGGTATGCTCCTCCACTAGGCCCCTGGGCAGCGCATTCCATGGTTCCACCACCCTTTCAGTGAAGTAGCACCTCCTCCTCTCACCCGAGTCTCCCCTCCATCTTCCACATGCCCCCTGGTTGTCCCCCTTTAACCTAAACAACTCCCCAACGCCCCCCACAGATCCCCTTAACATACTTAAAGACCTCTTCATGTTTCCTGGCCCTCCTGTCTTAGAGGTGTACAAATTGAGCTCTTCCAACCTCTCCTAAAAGGTCCTTTCCCCCATACCCCAGATCATTTTGGTTGCCCTCCTCTGGACCCTCTCCAGGAGTGCAGTGTCCCTTTTTAGGTGTGGCCTCCAGAACTGCACACAATACTCAAGGTGAGGCTTGACCATGCAGTTACACGTAGGGAGGATCACTTCCCTCTTCTGGAGGTCATCCCCCGAGCGATGCAGCCCAGCATCCTATTTGCCTTTGCTGACGCTCTTCTACAAGTCTTGGTGTTGTTCATCTTAGCATCCAGCATCACTCTCAGATCCCTCTCACCCATCCAGACTTTCAGCGTGTCACTCCCCCAGGGTATACACCTGCCCCGGGTTACTGACCCCAGGTATAGAACCCTGCATTTCCCCATATTAAACTCCAGTCCCCATATCCTCAACCACCTGTCCAGAGCCTCCAAGTCCCCCTGCAGTGCACTCTCCCATCTTCCTCGCCCACCAATGCTCCCAGCTTCGAGTCATCTGCAAAGAGATTCAGCTTGCTCCCTATGTCAGAGAGATATATAGCCTTCAGCACTTCTGTAGCAACTAGAGGAGTAGAACTTTCTGCTGGCCTGCTTATTTCTGGTAATCTATATTCCCTCAGGAACAACTTAATGTAAAGATCATCTGCAATAGCTATATATATCTCTACTCAAGTATAGTTCTGTGTGGTTGCTGTAACTGTTAGTTATACTTAAGATGAATGTGTATGACAAGGTAATCTTTCAGATTCTACTGTAAGTTTTCCAACATGTATCAGTATGTATTTCATGTTAAATGGGGCTTTTAATTTTAATGAAAAGATTAACTGAGAAGGAAAACAATAAAGAATTGCACAAAAGGGAAACACTAAAATGACAAATCTTTGGGAATATGGTTATCACATGGTTATGGTTGACAGTGTGCAGGGACTTTTAAATTGCTTGGACAGCCTCATCCCACGTATAGCGAGCGAGTATGAAGTCAGACAATTCTCAAAAGGTCACTGCGGAGAGTCTCTGCAAAAATGTTGCAGCATGCAAATTCACTGCAACTACTTACGTTCTGGTAGTTGCAATTCTTGGCAGTCTTGCGCAAGAATGCCAAGTCAAAAGTCTAGAATTCTCCAAAATCAGGCCTATAACTGACAGCTTATACACTGCACTGACTTGTTCGCTTCACCACAGTGGCCCTCATATCCAGCTGTTGCTCCACTCTCAGACATGAAGGATACGGAAACAGCCTATTTATGTAGACTCACTAAATCAGTGATACACACCAGCAAAGATACAAATCACGGTTTATAGAACATTTAGTTGCAGGGTAGGTAGTTCCTAGATACTGGCATCGTGGACAGACATACTTGATCCCAGAAATTTGTCTGAGACTGAAGATCATCTGGACTATGGTGAACAAAAGCTTGAAGTTCTCATTAAAAGTGATTTTCCAACTTTCTGCAGATCAGCCACTACTCACACATTTAGTTAGTTTTTATTTACCAGGTAAGTGCACTAGACATTAACAGTAGCCTACCTTCAGGCATGACCTGGGAGAGTACAGTACAGGGATATTACAACAGGGGAAGGTCAATTGGTTTGATACAAATACAGCATACAGTGCACCGTCAACAAATTAGTAAAGGAAAAACAATTAAACATACCAAGGAGGAAGGGCCCGGTGGCGTAGAGGGCTGAGGTGCTGGTGCCTTACCTCGACCCACGCCGGCAACCTGAGTTCAGGAACAGACTCAGGAAGCCCGGGGCTAGCAGGGGAAGGAGAGGATCGAGCATCCGTAGGACTGCTCTCCTCTCCTCTCCTGGGGTGGGTAGTGGGGTTGACATCGCACTGTGGCAGCCCCTAGTGGAGACCGGGAGCACAACAGTCGCAAGTCGGGGACGTACCAGAAAAGTGGAAATACCACCCACACTCTGAGCCGGATGACGGCTGCCTAGCTCTCTTCATGTCCCTACCAAGTCCTCAGTCCCAGCAGCACCCCAGGGCCAAGTGTAGCGCTGGCTAGCCCTGGCTGGCGCATTCCCCCTCGGAGGAGAGGGACCCATCCGGAGGAGGGTTACTGCGGGTTACCCTAGGGGCTAGCTGCTATATGGGACTGGAGGATCGTAGGGCAGTTGGACCGGAGCCAGCACTGATAAGCCCAAAGGAGAGGCTGAAAGTGGTGCACATAGGAGAAAGGTAAAAAGATAACACAAAAAAAGAAAGAAAAAAATACCATGTGTACGGCATAAACCATACATTACAAGTCATAGTCATATAGCAGAATACATAGTCACTAAGCACAGAGCAGGTAGGGGCAACCCCCTTCTGTAAGGGCCTACCGGCAGGAGCATATTACAGTCTGGGATAGGAATGAGCAACATGCTTTTTCTTTTTTTTAATCTTTCTTTCTCACTCTACTCACCCGAACTCTTTCAGGAGTGGTCCTCATCCTGCCCATCTGAAGCCCCTCTCACCCCTTCCATCCGCCCCTGCTGCCACCTGGCCCCCCGGCTCCGAGTCCCCCAAGGCAGGACTGCCAGATATACTCCGCCTGGCACTCTATCTAATAAGCCAGTATGCCGGAGCACGGCGGACGACAGCACACAGGGGCCTGAGGAAGGCCTAACTCTGGGCGTGATGGACTGACCCCGGACCTTCCATCACCTATCAGGAGGTGGAGGGTTTTTCCATTTTTTTCATTTGTTCTGCCCTCACCCCTACCCCACAGGCGGAGCCGCGACGTGCAGTGATGCAAGGGAACGTCTTGCCATGGCTCCACAGCCCTCTAGGCAAGCCCTGTAGCACTGCAGTACCTCTGGTTTCCCACTGGAGGCCACTGCGATGCCAGGCATAGTCCCTGTATCCCCCCACCCCCCGAGGAAGGAGAGCTGTCCTCCAGATGCTCGATCCTTCCTCTCCCTTGCCGACCCCCGGCGGCCCAGGCTCGTTCCCAAACCTGGGTCGCCGGCGTGGTGTAAGGTGTAGCAACCAGCGCCTCAACCCTCAGCGCCACCGGGCCAGGCGTGATACACTTTTTTTAAATGCATTTGAGGATTCACATGGTCGTATTGTGGCAGGGATAGAGTTCCAGATAGAGGGGGCAGTAAAGGCAAAGGACAGTTTACCAAGGTTGGCTTTGATTTTAGGTACATGTAGGGAGCCAGGGACATTGGATCAAAGGGGGGGGGGGAGTGCAAATATCAAACTGGAGTAGCTGATGAAGGCTCATAGGGGACTGCCTATTGACAACCGAGTGCGTTTCACATTCTAGTGCAAATTTACGCAGTTCAGAGGGAGGAAGTCATCCCAACCTGGACTATAGGTCACAGTGATGGGTGTACGTGCTTGTGGATAGGGCAAATCTACAGATATCACTGTAGGCCACGTCCCATCTATGGAGGGTAGTTTTGGTGGCAGAGTAGTAAACCACCATCCCGTTCGTCAGTACAGGTAGTAGGATGCCTCGGGTGATAGTAAAGTGGGCAGTCATTGACTTTATACGACAGTCCCAGACTAGTGTTGACAGCTTTACACATTAGTATTGATGTGCTCAGAGACATCTAGAGAGGCGTCTTGTGTCACCCCAAAATATTTAAATGAAGGGACTACCGTGAGGCAAGTTCCATCCATGCCTTGAATGGAGAGGGGAATGTAGTTTGTTCTTAATCTTGAGGTGGAGCCAAACAATATAGATTGGGTCTTAGCAGTATTCATGAGTAGCTTGTTCACGTAGAGCTGGGATTATACAGATTTAAGGTCTGAAGAGAGGAGATGATTTTATGGAAGCTGTTACCAGCTTTAGTCATTCCATATACTTTTTATAATTTTATTATCAGTCAGTATTTCCATGGAAGGGATTGAAGTTTGGCCCTGACAAGGTGGCCAGCCGATCCCTTCCACTTCCCAACTGCTCTGTCACCCCCAGGCACAACACCCCACTGAGATCAACAGGGGTCAATTTCAATGGCATTTTTATACATCATAATGGCTAGTTAGAGATGAATATAGGCTACTGTTCGACTAACAAAAGCCCTGCCTTCTGCTCATTCTCCTCTATTACCCTGCCCCCTTCTGTCAGCCTTACAATCCCATCCCCTCCCAATCTTCCTTTTTTCCACACGGATCTAAAACATTGTTTTCCCCTTCCTTGACCCCCCTCTGCAACTTGCAGTTCTGTGTCTGCTTTTGCATCCCTCACTGTCTTCTTGGCTTCCCTAATCTTTGCTTGGTATTCATTCCATTCTTCATCCCCTTGATTCCCTTTGTATCTGACAAAGTATTTGGCCCTCACTGCCTACCTGACTTTATTTAGAGAACGAGATTAGTCATGTGTGCTTGTTACACTCGGTAGCCATTCTCAAGCATGACTTAGTTGCCTATAAAATGGCCCCTTTAATTACTTCCCACCTCGACCCCATCCCACCTGATCTGATCCACTCCAGACCAACTTATGCTGGACTAATTCCCTCATCTGGTCAAAATCTGCTTGCCTGAAATCCAGAAACTCAGCCTTTGATAAGGGAATACTGGTACCCAGGCACGGCCAGTTCCCTGTATTAAACTCCAGTTCAAATCATATGGCCAGTTCAAACCATATGGTGTCATGGTCACTTGACCCCGGAGGCTCCACAACATGCTCTCCATTTACCATTTTTGAGTTGTTGAGCACCACTTCTGAGACTGGCAGCATAACCTGTGGGTTCCCAAACCAGCTGCACAAGTAGACAGTCCTGCATCTCATCTAGCCTGACGTCTGGCACTATTAGCTGCTGGAATGCTGCAGTCTATGCCTGGTAAATTGAGATCCCCACCACCACCATCTCCCTGGTAACTCTACCGCTGCACCAGTGTGCTGGACCAATATACATTCTTTACCATTTTAGAATGCCATTTGTTTAAAATCAAAGTAACCCCTGAAATAACAGCATTCTCCAAACATTTATGTCAAAATACACCAAAGCACATCAAGGCTGGGCTCTGTATAGGAACATGGAAGGGCGTTTATGATTATTAGAAATTGCAGACGGCTCCATGGCGGCAAGCGAAAGGGTTCACTAGACACGATGGCAACCCGGTTTCACGCCCCGAGCCCGGGTGTCAGGAGCGGAAACCGGCAGTGAGGGAATCTAGAACATCCATTGCACGCTTCTCTCCCGGGGGAAGGTGGGCAGGGCCTCAGCACCTGGCGGTGGATTGGGCAACCATGCATGTAGCGTGCAGCCTCAACACCCCCCCGGCATGTCCTCTCCTCAAGTCGCTGTCCCACATAGACCCAATCAGGGTTGAGTGTGGGTGGGCCAGAAAGCGCAAAAATCATCCCCTGATCAACCAGATGATGGTCGCCGGTCTCATGTCGCCACAAAGCCCCGGACTGCCCAGACCAACCCCAGTAGCACCCGGGTCAATGCGCCTTCTCCCTTGGAAGGGGAGGACCCGTCCAACAAAGGGATATGTCGGGTTTCTGGAGGGGAGTGGTGTCAGGGTGCATCTAGGTGGCCTGAAGGAGAGGCCAGTCAGGGGGTAAACAGGAGGTGCCCAAAAAGAAAAAAAAAAAAAAAACAGCCATACCTCCTGCAAAATGGGCCCATTATGTTACTTTCAGAGGAACCATCACTGTGAAGGCCTTAATACTAGGCCAATGCCCAACACTCCCAGTTGAGAAGACCTCACGAAGGAAATATCCACGTCCACTTAGACCCCCGCAATCCTGGGCCATTAATGTTTGCTGGTGACATGACAGAGACCTACAAGTACCTCACAGAGGTGAGCAGGATGCAGGAGGGGAGTCTCTTTTAAATAAGAAAGAGCACCAGGACCAGGGGGCATGCAATTAAGTAGGGGTAAGAAAGATATGAGGAATGTTTCACTGAAAGGGTGGCAGATGCCTGAAACAGACTGCCAGCAGAAGTGGTGGAGGCCAAAATAGTGGGGGGCTTCAAGCATGTGTGGGATAGACATGGGGTGTATAAATAAGAAAAAAGGGAGAGAGGAGGGAGAGTCGCCCTGACACCAGTTAGGGGCTGTGGAGACAGATTAGGCAGGGAACATCTAGGCAGACTGGGTGGGCCAAGTGGTCTTTTTCTGCAACAAATTCTAAGTTTCTATGTACATATCACTTATACTACAGTATACAGTATAGACTAACAAGTGAACAGGTAAACTTCATAGCAGCAAAGTCAATGCATGGGGGAGCCTCTTAGTTCTCACAGAACATACAAAGAAGAGTTTAGGACATCACAGTACACATAGTTCTTAAAAGGTCCAGACCACTTCAGTACTCACAGATTTCAAAGGTCGATGTGAATAAAAATTTCTGATCCCATCTCTCCCTATCTCAGATTCTGTCCTGTCACAACATAAGACAGATTCTGTTTCCAGCACAGTCACACAAACTAAAAGGTTGCCAAGAGGAACTGCACCAGCCAGATTGTCACCACCTCTGCTGGACAGCCAAGCACTTACTGCAAAACTAAGCCATTACGTTACTTTCAAAGGAACCACTATTGAGAAGGCCTTGGTCCTGGGCCAATGCCTAACATTATGAGTCCAGAACACACACAGAAGAACCACCACTCCTGGTTCACTTGGGCCCCACAATCCTGGACCACTAATATGTGCTGCCTAGCTCATCCTCCATCCACCACCACACACAGCCTCTCTTGTGGGGAAAACACTGCAAGAAAAATTCCAAATCTATGCCCATCATTCTTGCAAGGTCAGCTGAAGGGAAGACTGATAATGGAGACACAACACCCAGGCCGCACAGCCACTGCTACCATACAAGATGTGAAACAAAGGTTAGATAAATTATAAGATAACAGCATAAGAATGACTGTTAAGATAAACTGTCTCACAAACACTGAGACAGCAGCAGGGTGGTTATTCGAATGGGAGCTATAGCTCATACCAGTTCACCTTGGCACTATCTTAACCAATGTCAGATGCAGATAATGGCCCCACAAAGTCTAACTAGATCCCTTTCCTCCCAAAACTGCACTGCTGGAAAATTTATAACATTATACCAGCTGCCTTACTGGGTTTAAGGCAAGATGAATTGTGCCTTGATTTTGGCTAGTCTAAAGTTGTGCATGATATTGTGCTCTCTAATACACTCACAAGATCAGCATCCAATGTAGAATTGCTACAAGACAAGGTTTAACATTGCAAGAACAGTTATCAGTGACAATGTATTCTTGACCTGTCAAGTCCCTGTCATTTTCACTTCATCGCTCCCAGAACATCAACTGATATGCATTTAAAAGCATATCCATAACTGAGTTCTACTAGTAGGGTTTAAAAGCCAGCTGGTTGTTGTTTAAGCCAGGCAGACCTGAACTTATAGGTTACACTAAAGAACAGGATTATGATTGACAACTCACTTATCGAGGGGTTGACAATTTCACTGGTCCAGGGTCCTGGATCTGCTTTTTTTTTTTTTTTTTTTGCACCAGACCAGTAAGGATGACTTCTTACTAGCCTAGTGAAGACTGGGGAACTATCAGGATTGGAATTTGGCACGCTGATTGTGGAGAAATACATTAAGTTACGTTTCTATCAATGCTAAATACATACTTGAAGCAGTACATGGTGTGGTTAAAATATTGCAACTGTACCTTTTTATTCTATTTTAGATTGCACTGTTTTCCTGTCCTGTAAAATGCCCATTTTGACACATTTTATGTCCGCAACAGAACTGTTCTAAATTTGGGGATATCGCTGTCGAGGCGAAGCAGGCACATCATGCCTACTGCACATCTTGTGGGCCCCAGGAGAAACACAGAAACATAGAATTTGACGGCAGATAAGGACCGCTTGGCCCACCCAGTCTGCCCATTTCCCTACCTATTGGATAAGCTGCAGATCCTAGTTAACCAACAGCCTACTTCTTTCTACCCCCAACCCCTAGAATTGCCTTATGACTGTCCCATGCATGCTTGAATTTCACCACTGTTTTTGACTCCACAACCTCCTCCGGAAGGCCGCTCCATGCATCCACAACCCTCTGTGAAAAATACTTCCTAAATTACCTCTGAGCCTCCATCTTCAAATTGTGCCCCTTGTTCTTGTACACACCTTTTTTGAAAGATGCTACCTCTTGGACTTTGTTGATTCCTGAGGTACTTGGAAAGTTTCTATCATGTCCCTCTCCTCCTTTCCTCGAGGCTATACATATTAAGCTCCTTTAGTCTCTCTTCATATGTCTTTCGGTGCAGACCCTGCACCATTTTAGTTGTCCTCCTCTGAACAGCTTCCATCTTGTCTATGTCCTTGCGGAGATTGGGTCTCCAGAACTGCACATAGTATTCCAGATGGGGTCTCACCAGCTGTCTGTACAGAAGGATAACAACTTCCTGTTTTCTACTGGTGATGCCTCTCCCTATGCATCCCAGTATCCCCCCAGCCCTCCTTACTGCCCTCTCACATTGCTTGCCCACCTCTAAGTCATCTGATATGACTACCCCAGGTCCCTTTCCATTTTTGTTGTTGTTAGTATCTCACCCCCCACTGTGTACTCTTCCCCTGGGTTTTTGTTTCCCAGGTGCATTACCTTGCACTTCTTAGCAATAAATCTAAGCTGCCGTACATTTGACCATTCCTCTAACCTTGCCAAGTCCCTTCTTATCCTTTCCACCCCACCTTGTGCATCAACTCTGTTGCAGATCTTTGTGTCATCTGCAAAGAGACATAGTTTTCCTTCCAGTTTATAAAGACATTGAAGAGGACCGGTCCTAATACTGAACCCTGCGGCACCCACTAGTAACCCCCCTTTCTTCAGAGTGGACTAGAGTGTCATACTCCATCATAACGAGTGATATTCATTGTGACATATACTAATTCCAGTATGTCACTGTAAATAATGCTGTTGGATGCCAGCCCAGTGGCATGGAGAGCTGACGTGCTGGGTGCCGTACCTCCTGCCATGCCAGTGACCCATGTTTAGTAGTGGACTCGGACCTACCTAAGAAAGCTAAGCAAAGGTCTGCTGATTAAACATAACCACCAGAAGAAGACTGTATTGTAAAAGGCAACAACCTTCCCTATGGCAGTCCCTTTTAGAATAATATCCCATAATGTAAATGGGCTGGCCAGACCCATCAAAAGATAAAGAACCCTGGCAGCACTTAAACTTAGACCTGATGCCCTTCTTCTGCAGGAGACACATTTGTCCTCTGCGGAACATCAAAAACTGAAGGGGTTCGGTTTCCCTCAAATAATCGAATCATCCTACAAAAATGGCAGAAGGAAGGGTGCCATAATTCCGATCCCTAAATCTTCACCATTCAAGATTCAGGAACAATATTCAGATAAGATGGGAAGAGTGGCAATTGCTGTCGAGACTTATCAAGAACATAGCTTAACAATATGTAGTGTCAGTCCCCCCCCCCCCGAATAGTGATGCCTCAACAGTTCAGATCATCTGAACACATCAAAAGGGAATACTGATAAACAGAGATCTCAACTGCCCCTTAAATCTAACACTAGATACATCAGCTACTAGACCACCGCCTCAGACAACAGGGCAAAAACACCTACGTCTATTACTTTGGGATCCAGGCCTTGTAGACTCTTGGCGATGTTTATAACCCTCCCAAAAAAGATTCTCATTTTATTCTCATGCACATAGACAATATTCCAGATTAGATTACTTCCACATTACAAGCGAACATAAAGACTTGATACACAGGGTAGAGATCCTTAATATTTTACTCTCTGACCATGCCCCCACAAGTTTAAAATTAAGACTCACCAGACCAAAGAAAAATATATTATGGAGATTTAATCCATCCCTGCTCTGGGACTTAGAATTTAAATAACTACTAAAAAACAAATCCCTGAAATACTAGCAGATAACACATCCCCTCAGGTCTCCCCACAGCTTCTGTGGGACACACTTAAAGCGGTTTGCCAGGGATACATAATCTCCTATGCAGCAAAGAAAAAGAAACAAAGTGAGTTTAGACAGAGATCTTCAAGGCCAACTTAAAAACTTACAAGACATGCATATGGCTGGAGACTCTAGTGTCTTTGAACAAATGACAGACACAACAAAAAATCCAATGTCTCCTAACAGCCCACACAGAGCAAGCTCTAGCTTGGATTCGCCAGAGACACTATGAAGGGGGAGCCAAGGCAGCCACGATCTTAGCCTATAGACTACAAAGACAAACACAAATGTCCTCAGTACACAAAGTAAAAGACCCTAGAACAGGCCAATTAAAATTTATCACCGAACAAATCTTAGCTTGCTTTCAGCAATACTGTCCAGACCAACACACTGCCCACCCAGCACCAGATCCTCAACAGTTGTCAAATTTGTTTTCTGGACTGGAGCTACCCACACTTTCCGTAGCCAAAAAAAATTAAGCTTACTGCCCCAATATCACCACTGGAACGGATTAATACAATCAGAAACCTAAAAAATGGGAAAAACCCAGGCTTGGATGGTTTTGGCACTGAATTCTACAAAGGGGCCCTGGCCTGGATAAGGGACTCTCTGTTAGCAGCCCTGCAAGCAGGCCATACCACTGCAGAATACACTGTCTCATGGAGACAAACAGCTATTTCTGCAATTTTGAAAACTCGGAAATCCCCCCATTTGTGTGAATCTCACTGGCCCATATCATCTCTAAATCAAGACTATAAAATCTATATGAGCATATTAGCCCATAGACTGGACGATATCCTCCCGACCCTTATACACCCAGATCAGTCGGGTTTTATAAAGACAAGACAGACTACAGATAATATCAAACGTTCTATATTCTTGATTGAGCACGCTCAGGTTACCGCCACTCCTTTACTTATTTTAAGCCTAGATGCACAAAAAGCATTTGATCGTGTCCCCTTGAATTTCTCGCAACACACTTTATCCCAATTTGGTTTCCTGCCAGAATGTAGGGATAATATTAGACGGCTTTGTACACAACCTGAAGCAGTTGTGAAGATTAATTGCTCTTGTTCCACCTGATCCCCATTACAGCAGGGGACACGCCAAGGATGTCCCCTATTTCCATATTTATTTTCCATTTATGCTGAGCCTATAGCACAATTCTTTAGGCAAATCGAACAAATAAAGGGATATGTAATTAATGGGATACAGCACAAACTGGCATACTATGCAGACGATTTATTACTATACATTACACATCCAGAAACTTCCTTACAAACCCTACAGGATAGGTTTATTATCATTGAACATTTAGCAGGTTGCAAAATATCCAGGACAAATCAGAAATTTTGATAATACAACAAACAATACCACAGAATATCAGAGACAAATACCCATTCAAATGGCACTGCCCTAATATTACCTATCTTGGGTGTTCTATTATCCTCCGACATCACCAAAACACATAATTTGAACTCTGACTCCCTCTATTCACAGACTCAAGAGGAATTTAAAAAATGGATGCATCTTCCAATCACACTTTTAAACAGAGCTCAATCTATACAAATGATAGGATTACCCCGACTTCTGTACATGATACAGAACATCCCACTCCCGATCTCGAAATCTCTCTCTCAAAGAAATAAACTTATTACTGAATATTTATGGGAAACATAGACCATGCTTGGCCTTTAAAAAACTACATATGCCTAAGGATTGTGTGTGTGTGTGGGGGGGGGGGCTCTCACTTCCAGACTTTACTAAATATTCAGTAGTGACCACATTAACGCATATGGTGCAATGGCTTGCACCACCAGCCAAATCGCCGAAGTGGGCATCTATTGAACGTGCATTGACAACCATCTCTCATTCAAAAGAACTAATATTCCACCCAAATTTGCTATCCTGAACGGAACGGAGCTCAAAATATACCACAGCATTGGTCCAGGAGTGGACTCAATATCTAAAAAGCCCAGAAAACTACTTGGGGGCTAAACAGATAGGTGTCCCGGATGTAATTTAAAGTCCCCCCCCAAAAAATGTGTGCTTAAAACATTTCAAAAGCTCCAAGAGGAGTTTTCATTACCCTCCAGAGATTTCTTCAGTTACCTACAAATTCGTCACTTTTTAAATATAGAGCTCACCTCTGAGGAGGCCTCTTACCCTCCCCCTCCACTGTTTCAATTATTCGTCCAGCTGTTGGGGAAAGTATTCCCCATGACATCTGGTATCTAGATTCTACAAAGCTATACTAAGTTGCCCACACAATGAAATGACCAACATACAGACTAACTAGGAGGCCAAACTACTGACTAATTTCTCCCCACAAGAGTGGACACATTTGGCGCCATCAACAACAAACAACAAATTCAGACCAGTGGAGGGAGTTATCTTGGAAGGTGGCTGTGAGATATTTTCACACACCCCAAATTACAGCTAAATACACAGCTTGGGGTGATCCCTCATGCTGGAGGGGATGTGAGTGCAAGGTTGCGACACATTCCCATATCTGTTGGTTTTGCCCAAAACTAGCTTCATTTTGGGCCGAGATACAGGTGACCATGTCTCGACTGTTCCCGACACTGGGCACTCTGACTCCTGCCATTGCTCTATTACACTTCTTGAAAACAGATTCATGGAAGACAACAAACTTATTTAATTTCTATATTGATGGTGGCAGCAAAGAAAGTCATCACACGTTTATGGTTACAGCCCACCGTTCCTACGATTTCACAATGGGAATCCACTATATATGATATCAACAAAATGGAAAATCTCATAACCAGACTGCAAAACAGAACTCCTACATTAACGAATAGATGAACAGCTTGGTTGCTCCTAATCTCTGAGGAACAGCCAAGTTTGTACCTTAGATGGGGGAGAGGAGAAGAAATGGATGGGCAGAGATACTTCCTCCCTCCCCCAGTCCTTGACTCTTCCTCTCAGAGATGGATCCGCCAGCCCATATGAGATCCTCCTATTCTGTTAAGGAGAACATTTGCTAGAGTATAATAATAAAGGGACAATCTAACATTTAATTATGCACAGCAGACCGCCTGCAAGAACCATCAAAGATTACCATTTTTCACCTTGAGCTGAAATTTTTACCCATCATAGAATAATATTAATAATTTTGTAGAACTAATGTATTACTGATGTCATGTTGTATGTATCCTCCATGGGCATAATGAGAAACCAAAAAATAAAAGAGTTTCAAAAAATAAAAAAGGGCACAATGTTGGAATGCTCTTTTGGCCAGGTTCAAATTGAGTTTTGGCCAAGTCTAGTACAAAAAATGTTCACTGGAAGAACAAAGCGCATAAAAGAGTGTGGAGGTGTGGGGGTGGCAGACTAGAAGGACCGGTATGGTCCTTTTCTGCAGTCAAGCTTCTACGATAAACACGATCTATGAATTTCAATAAACTGATTAGTGATGTGAAAACGTGTCTGTGTAATGTTAATACACTAGTAGCTAAGCAATTCAATGTATGTTCAGCTTTGATGAAAAGAAGTTTGAATAGAGAGTCTAATGGTGTGCTAACCTTGGAAAAAGAGAAGAAGATCTTAATACACAACTGTGTTCAGTTCAAATTCAGGTCAACAATGCAATTGGACAACATCACTAAAAATATTTAGGGGCCCTGCTCAATCAAATTCTCTCAGCGATCATATTTACTAAGTACTACCAAGTACTGCTAAGTGTAACTGCTCTTCAAGAGGTAACAGACGTTTGAGGACACTGCTTAATCCTATATGGAGTATCTCATAACATGTGTGGCCTCTGTTTGCTGTACACTTTTGTTCTGTTGTAATTTCTAGCATTGTAAATATTGTAGCTCTATGTATTTCTGTGATATGTGTACTCCTCTCTATTGTAACCTCCCAGGTTATGCTTGAAAAAAAGACAGCTTCTGTCTACTGCACCTACCCAGTTAACAAAAACTAAAATAAAATATTTCTGTTTTGGTCAATACAGTTAAACTTGACGATTTGTATAGTTATAAACATTTTTTCTTCCAATGAGGTAACGCAAGTAGTTGCCATCCTTACTAATCTTATTTATTTATTTTATTTATTTGTTTTTGGTAACTGAGTGGGTGCACTAGACATAGAGATGCCTATTTTCAGGCAACATCGCTACAAGCAATGATAAGATGTAACTTACTTTTCACTGTGAGCCAACGGTCATGGATTTAGACTTGCTTTTGTTATATAATAACCCTTTCCAAGCCAGCCTTGCAGAACAACAAATGTACATTGCAGTTTTGAGTGAACATCAACTGTTTTATTTTTTACTCACAGGGGATTGCTACTGTTTGTTGCTAACATTTCATTGTTTTATTTTTCTCTGTAGCAAAGTATTTCTTACAGCATATATCTTCTCTGAAATTATTACAGGTATTGCTTTACAGGTTTTACAGTTTTATCTAACATTAGGATAAGCTTTCAGGGTTACTGCATTTGTCGTTGACTGATTGTTTCTGCTCTTACCTCCTTGTTCTTTCGTCCGTGGTTTTTCTTTTTCGGCAAGGGAAGGGCCCAGCCACCCACCCCACACTACACTCCTTTTATAGGGTACCACAGTTGTGACATTTCCTGTGGCAGAGCAGGAAGGGGTGGATCAGTGGGGCCTCCACAAGGTGAGCTCATTTACAGGGGCACTAGTAATTTAACTTGTTGTTATAACTAGTTAAACAAAACACAATCAAACCATTTCTTGCATTTTTTTTCTTTTTTTTTCCTTCTAATTACTCTGACTAGGTTATAAACCCAGCAACTTATCTGGAACGGATATCATTAACTGCAGGTACTGTAGAACAATTTTCAGAAGGACAGTCTTACAGGATTTAGGACACTGTCCTACATGCTGGGCCTTCGGAGATCTTAGGGTCAGCTCCGGGCAGGGCAGAGATTGCACGCCCAAATTTCATATTCAAGAGGAAATATATTATAAGAACCACCCGCCATTTCCCCAGCATCCAACAGAAAACCTGACCGAGAGGGTAGTTGGTCCAGGAGGTTAGGAGGGCAAATCGGGGCCCCATCACTCTCTGCTCTCCAACATATTACCTCCAAAACCATATAAACACTACAAACAGGTATCTGCCTCTATCTCTGAAATCAAACAAAGAGGCAGAAGACACTGCAGAGCAGGACACTGCAGCACAGGAGCTAGCACAACAAAACTCACCCAAATCAGGAACCAAAACAAAAAGCAAAAGGAAATCCAAAAACTTGATCATAGGAGACTCCATGATTCGGGAGTTGATACCATCTCCAGCTAGGGTAATGGTCAGATATCTCCAGGTACATCACCATGGAGAGATACTGACCAAGACTACTAAATTGTTCACAAAGCAGGAGAAACATTGATGTCCTAGTACACATAGGGACTAATGATCTCGCCAGCCGGTCAGTTGTGGAGACTAAGGAACACCTGACCAGGCTGGGTGACAAACTATCATCTATTTCGTCTAGCATCTCCTTTCTGAGATCCTGCCAGTCTGGGAGAGGGAGCAGATGGACGGAAGGTCAGAGAAGGGAGATAGGGGAGCTAAACACGTGGCTCAAGGACTGGTGCCAGGAAAAGGACACAGATTTGTAGGAACTGGCAACAGTTCTGGGAGCGAAAGTTTTTAAATTTGATGGACTGCATCTGACTAAGGAGAGTCAGTGCATTGAGGCAGAAGTTTGGCGTCTTTGCAGAATATTTAAACTAGCAAATGGGAGGGTGCAGCACCCCATATGTCGAATGGGAAGAACACCCTCCCCTCAGCTAGTGGTCAAACAGGGATTCAGCATGTTTGCAGTTCATTTGCATCACCAGGTAAGAAAAAGGTTTGTCTCCCATATGATGCACAGGGTAATGCCAAACCTCACCCAACAGCTAACACACCAAAATCTGGCCAATGGAAAATCATGTACACAATGCTCACAGCCTGGGAAATAAGATCCCAGACCTGCAGGCAATAATGTCAGAGGCTAAACTGGACATAGTAGCAATTAGTGAGACGTGGTTTACTCAGTAACCACACTTGGGAGACTTCAGTACCTGGCTATGTATTGCCTAGAAGAGACCGAGGTGCAAAAGGGGGAGGAGGGCCTTGTATGTCAGTGAAAATATCAAAGCTACAGAAATTCAGAATACACATAAGGAGCCAGAAGAACTGTGGGTCACCCTGAAACAGGAAATGGGACAGCCATAAGAACTGGGGTTGTCTACAGCCCCCAGACCAGGGGAGGGCATAGACACATTACTGTTAGAAGATATACAAAACATGACAGCCAAAGGGAGGTTCTGATAATGGGAGACTTCAACATGCCAGATACAGATTGGTCAATACCAGCAGAACATCTGCCAGAACTAGACACATACTGGATTCCTGCAGGGGAGGGCCTCAAACAACTGGTACAGCAACCCACGAGAGACAGGGCTATCCTAGATCTAGTACTGACTAACAAGGAAGGGATCACAGATCTCCAGGTAGAAGGTCACCTGGAGGCCAGTGACCATCACATGGTATGGTTCAATTTGGCTACTACATCTAAATCATCCCATTCCAAGGCAAAAATATGGGACTTCAGAGGAGCTGACTTTGATAAGATGGCCAACAGAGTTAAGCTAGCCCTGGCAAAAAGAAACACAGGTGAGGGGGGACAGGCAAAGTGGGCAAGCATTAAGGATGCAATACTTGAAGCAACATCCCATTGTGTTAGACAGAAAAGGAAGTGCAAAAGAAGAAGGAAACCACTTTGGTTCTCAAATACAGTAGCAGAAAAGGTCAGAGCCAAAAGGCTGGCCTTCAGGAAATATAAGGGAACACAGTGGGATGAAGATAGGGAGGCATACCAAACTGCCCTAAGGGAAGCAGGGAAGGCAGTAAGGCAGGCAAAGTCCCAAACTGAGGAAAAACTAGACACAGCAGTAAAGAAGGTGACAAGACTTTCTATAGATACATTAGTGAAAGGAGAAAGTCCAGAGGGGTATTGCTAGTTTAATGGAGAAAAGGGAGCATGTGGAGGAGGACCTGTAAAGGCATCTATCCTAAATAGATACTTTTGCTCATTATTTACTGAAGAGAAGGTAGGCAGGCCCACAGCTCAGCATCATGGACACAGGGGGCAGGAGGTGAGCACTACTCCCTTCACAAAAGAAAGGGTCCTACAAGAGCTTGCTAAGCTCAGGGTGGATAAGGCAATGGGACCTGATGGCATACATCCCAGGGTAATTAAGAAGCTAAAGGTGGAACTAGCAGAGCCATTAGCAGAATTGTTTAGCGAGTCTCTGAGCACAGGAGAGGTCCCAGAAGACTGGTGAAGGACTCATGTGATCCCGCTCCACAAGAGTGGTAGCAGGGAGGAGGCAGGGAACTACAGACCAGTCAGTCTTACCTCAGCAGTGGGCAAGATTATGGAGGCACTCCTTAAGGAAAGGATAGTGCAACACCTGGAATCCACAGGGCACAGGATCCAAGACAGCATGGGTTTACAAAAGGAAGGTCCTGTCAAACTAATCTCATAGATTTCTTTGACTGGGTAACCAGAGTGGTGGACCAAGGGGGAGCAGTTGATGTCGCCTACCTTGACTTCAGCAAAGCTTTTGACACTGTTCCACATAGAAGATTGATAAATAAGCTGGGTAGGCTCGGGGTGGGTCAGAAGTTGGTCAACTGGGTGGCAAACTGGTTGATGGGCAGAAAACAGAGAGTGGTGGTAAATGGTATACAGTCAGAAGAGATGCAAGTCACAAGTGGGGTACCTCAGGGATCAGTCCTGGGGCCGGTCCTCTTCAACATCTTCATTAGTGACCTTGCAGATGGACTGGAGGGTAAGGCTTGTCTGTTTGCAGATGACACCAAGATCTGCAACAGACTAGATGATCCAGATGGGGCGGGCAGAATGAGAAGAGATCTGGATAAACTAGCAAAATGGTCAGAAGAGTGGCAACTGGGATTTAATGCAAAGAAGTGCAAAATCATGCACATAGGGAACAGAAACCCTGAAGCCACCTATAGGCTGGGAGGGGAGTTGCTAGCAGTCACAAAGGAAGAAAGAGACTTGGGCATCACCATCACTGATGACCTGAAATCATCCAAGCGGACCTCTAAAGCAGTAGGTAAGGCTAGGGGGGTGTTAGGGTGTATTAGTAGGGGTATCACAAGTCGTAAGAGGGAGGTAATAATCCCTCCTTACAAGACACTGGTTAGGCCCCATCTGGAGTACTGCGTGCAGTATTGGAGGCCACACCTTCACAAGGACATTAACTCAAATTGAGGCAGTCCAGAGAAGGGCAACCAAAATGGTTCAGGGACTGCATCAGAAGACATATGAGGACAGATTAAAAGAGCTCAATATATACCCTTGAGCAAAGGAGGGAGAGAGGTGATATGATTGAGGCATTCAAACACCTTAAAGGCATTAACAAGGTGAAAGAGTCTAACATGTTTAAATATAAGAAAAATAGCAGGACAAGAGGACACAGCATGGAGATTAGAGGGGACCCGATTAAAGGGGAATGTGAGGAAATTCTTTTTCACAGAAAGGGTGGTGGATGCATGGAATGGCTTACCACAAGAAGTGGTGGCTATGAATACAGTGCAGGGCTTCAAACAGGCATGGGATAGGCATAAGGGAGCAATACAAATGACTATGAATAGATAGGCCACTGACAGAACAAAGGCCAATTGCACATTTATAAGGTAGAAAAAGAAATGGGCAGACTGGATGGGCCTTGCGGTCCTTATCTGCCGTCAACTTCTATGTTTTACCATTACAGAATAGAACCAAGATCAGTACATAACTGAAAATGTACCTGGAGCTGATAGCTTGTTTGCCCTCAGGCAGAGAACTCACACAAGGCTGCAGTCTTCCCAAAGGACTAAATTAACCAGTGTTTGATTAGTTTGACAAAATTGTGTTATTAAATATAAATCTGAATATGCAAGGTTTGAAATGTCCAAATAGATAGGATAGGATAGGAACTTCATTTATATGGCGCTTCTTCCCGTAAGCTCGGAGCACTTAATATTAAACATAGATAATATAAACTGACACATAAAGCTCATGAAGCAGAGACTACATTCCGGCCCCTCCAATCAACAGTCTACAGTATACTAATAGAACTAATAAAGTAAATCATAATTATAAAAACACAACCATCAGTAATTCACTCAAATAATTGGGTAATCAAACCCAATTAAAGGCTTGTTCAAAAAGCAACGTTTTAATGCCTCTTTTAAAGGCTTCCGCTGAGGGTGCCTGCCAGAGAGGTCGATGTAAAGAGTTCCACAGAGCTGGCACGGCAACAGAGATCGCTCAGTCCCAGATTGTTGCAGCCTAGCTCTGGAAACCACCAGGAGACAACCCTCGGCGGAACGGAATGCGAGAGAAGCCACCAGCGTGCACTGCATCTCTCCCCACCCCCAAAAAAATGTGTTTTGACTACGCAAAGCAGGGAAAATATAATTACATACTTACCCTAATTGTTGATTTTCCAGAATATCTTCACCGATTACTACTTATGGGTCTGGGGCTCGAGACACTAGGACCACATGTTTGCAGGTAGGGAGCCAGCACCAGCTACTGTGCACAGCGCCTGCACACCCCCAAGTGGTGTCGTGCACCAGCCAATAACCATCGGGACAGCGCTCTCAGTTACAGTCGAGATCATAGGAAAAACATCAGTGGCTGCAAGATGATGACCGATAAGTACTATTTCACAGAGAGGGTGATGGATAAGAGGAAAAGGCTCCCAGATGAGTTGGTTGGAGAAGCAACAGTGGACGGCTTCAAAAGGACATGGGACAGACACAGGGGATTGTTTGGTGGTGGGAGGGGGCATGTCATAGCAGATAGCTAGACAAATGGGCAGACTAGGGGGGGCTGTCGGTCCTTTTCTGCCGTCGCACTTCTATGTTTATCTTCACAGTAACGTTCACTGTTAATTTAACCCTTAATAATACTTTGCTCAATTCCTATAACATCGATTTTGTTACCAATTCAAGCCAGCCCCGTGAAAGCAATTATGCCCGCCCCCCAAAATCTAGTCTCTGATAGTTATGGTAGGAATGAAATTTTCAATTTCTAACATGTCGAATATGGCATACTGAATAACAAACATGTCCTCAAAGTGCCTTTCGCATATGAATGTTTTTAATTCTTAAATGTCTTACCTGGTTATCAAAAGAAGAAAAATAAAACAAAATTCTCGCAAACACAGTCTCCACAAACTTGTTTCTGCTGATTTCCCAACGTGCTCCTTGCGCCTTGGTTCCCGTCCCTCCTCGTGGCAGCTCCCCAGCAAAACAACGTGTCAAGAACTAGGTTCCGCTCGAAATGCGAAGCCCAAGTTCCCAGCAGAGGCCGGAGGGAAAACGGAGTAGCACCACGGAGCAGAAATCCAGGAACTGAAAGCTGCGGGCTGCTGTTTCCTTCCGCGACGCTGACTTGAAGGAGTTTGCTGCTTACCAAAAAGGTAATAAATGTGTCTTAAGCAAGAATATGTATTTCTAAAAAATCGTTTCTATTGCAGGTGGGAACAATTTAGTCACAACCTATTATCTCGGGAGGAGTCTGTGCCATATCCGTTTTGTATGTATTGCGGCTCGGGCTGTTTTTGTGTTTCCTTGGTTCCTTTTGTATTGTCTGCTCCTACAGACGAGTAATTTTCGCTTAAATGTTGCTTAAAAAATTAATTTTGTACACACGTGCGTGTATTTACACTTTACACTGCCATATCTCTGTTGGCCGTTGGGCTTCTTTCCTAAGTCACACTCAAATGGGTTGCTCGTCTTATAGGGATAGTGTAGGGCTCCCAGATCAATTAGACATTTGCCTTGTTATTCAAAAGTACATTTTCTTGGTATTATGTAGATTACATTATTTCATATGGAAGCTGAATTGCTCTGCTTTCCTGTATAGCCAAAGCAAGTCTGTGGGAGCACTTTTCCTGTAGATCGCATAATTTCCCTGTGAAATACAGCAGTCCCTGTAGACCTGTAAGCCTTGATCGAAGTGCTGCCAATTTAAAAAAAAAAAAAAAAAAGCACTTTCCGAGGGTTTGATAGTTGGCCATGAATTCCCACTCATTTTATGGGTGGTGGTGGGGATTTAGGGCAACCTCTATAGAGCATGTGCCTTTTTGAAGGCTGAATATTTTCTTGACCACACAAATGGAACATTCAAACATTTTTTCTGCAGATTTAGTGTGCAAGCTGGCATTATCTCTTTCTTTTCTCTGTGTCAGTATATGTATTCATTGCTTTTTGCAAGAAACGTAGAAACCAGAGGACAGAAAAAGGCTTGAGGCCCATTTAGTCTGTCCTGTCTTACCTTCTGACGCCAAAACAGCAGCTGGCCACTCTAGGCTGGATTTCCCTCAGCCCCCTAACTCCCCTTGAATGTGTTCCACACTGTCTTGAACCTTCGCCACATTGCCACCATTTACCAACTCATTAGGCAATCCATTCCAGCTCTCCACCACCCTCTATGTGGGGGGGGGACGGGACTTCCTCATGTCTTGCCTGATCTACCCCTGCTAACTTATAGTTGTGCCCCCTAGTTACTGTGCTCCCTTTCATTGTTGACAGCTACACCTTGTCCACCCTGTTAACCCTACGTAGAAACTTGTACAGTTTTATCATTTTCCCCTCTCTCCCTTCTGGTCTTCAGGGAGTATATGTTAAGGATAAAGTGAACCAAATTACCTCTGTGGTGGCAGGAAGGGCTAAGGAGCATCTGGAGAGCCAATAAACCTACCAGTAGATATTTAACTGTAATGGCAAATCTAACTAACAGTATCCGCTTGAATCTGCTGACTTCCAAGCTGACATTTGCTGTAACGAGAAATCACTGAATCCCCTGTAGTTGTCATCAGAGCAGGACTGCAACAGCGAGAGATTCAGTAGCTCACAGTGCATGTTAGAGATTTTATGAGCTTGATCAGATGTTTGCAGGTTCTGCTGTTCCCCCAGGGCTAAGTACAGTCCTTTGTGCCTGTACTTGGTCCCAGGAGGACAGAAGGATCAGCAAACAAAAGTTCAGCACGTATATTGCATTGGCTGTACACTGTCTTAGCTCTCATTTTGGCTGTGCCCGTAACTACTCACGTTTTATGTTTTATCTCTTTCTCTGAAATTCATTACGTGTACTGTGATTTTTGTTGTTCATGCACCTGTTGTTGTTGCTATATCCCCTCTCTGAGGTCACATCTGGAAACAAGCTCCTGCTCAGTGTGCCTATCATGGTCACCAAATATTAAATAAATAAAATGTATGCACTGTTGGACCGATTGATTATACGAGTCAGAAACTGATTACAAGCATTGCGTCATGTAGGAATCAAACAGCTACCATTATTATCCTAAAACTGTTGCATTTTTTCACTTTTTGTATTTGTTGCTGCTGTAGTCCCCATGGGGGCTTTACCGATAAGGGTCTCTGTAGTTCACACATCAAAGTCCCCTACCACCGATGGAGCCAATACATAGCGTTTCTGACTGGAACAGGAATCCCATGATGGCTGCCGTGACTGAGCAGGCTATGTAAGCCTACCCACGCAGGATTGATTTGTAGTACAAAATACTGTTAAATTGCCGGACTGTGTAAGTAAAGACGTTTGTAGAAAGACTGTCTTTGGACTACAGATTGGCAGCCATCTTCGTCATCTCTGCCCCAAGCTGGCATGGTACTTGCTCAGCTAATCTCGGTCGGATTGCCGGAGGAGCAGCCAGCCTCAAGGGCTTGTGAACTTCTAATGAACTTAAAGGGACACTGTCAACCCCCTTAAGTTTCAGTGTCCCTGGTTTGAAAAACACATTTTATGATTGCTAACATTCTGTAAAGTTTGCTGATGTAGCTGGTAGTTTGTTTCTGACTTTTTTTTTTTTTCTTCGAAAAAGTGAAAAACAGACTGAACACATTACTGATGTTACCACACAAACACATGTTTGTTTACATTCCTTGATCAGCTCCAGCTGCATCTTTCTTGGACTTGGGAACACCTACAAAACGGTCTAGCCACTTGTGATGCAGTGGGAGTTTAGGAGGCTACTGCCTCATGAGTGACTGCACTATTTGGGTGTGTTTCTAATGCTCAGGAAGCATGTAGTAAGAACAGATCCAGGACTGTAAACAAAAACAAAGTTGTTTATAAATATACATTGCCATGCATTTCAGTTCTACTAGACCGGGACAGACAAAACAAACAGCAATATCATTAATTTTTAGAGAAGGTAAGCAATCATAAAATGTGTGTTTTAACTAGAAATGATATGATGAAAAACAGGTTGACTGTGTCCTTTTAATTCAGGCACCTTTGCAACAGCCAGTCTCCTGTCGTGTGACAGACTTCCAGGCCTGCTTAACTTTGACAGTTCAACCCAACCAATCAGGAGCTGCGATCCCCAGCAAACAGCAGAGGATGTTCCAGAGCTCAAAGCAGACCTGCATGAGACCCTAAAGAGTGAAGTGTCTGTTTGTTGTGTAGAGAAAGAGCTTGTTGCTGCTGCGCTGCAGAAACAGACTGCACATCTGCTAGAGATAGAGTGAGAAGCAGAACTCCTATTATACTGAACAAGCATATGCAAATCCATGTCAGTCACGTTTGCTTGCTTATATTTGCTCTGTAGTTGTTGGGCATAGATAGCGTAGCAGTTTAAATTAAAATCATGAGTTTTAATAGTGAAATTGTCATGATTGGGAGGTGAAAAGGTTTGTACATAACATTATTGATTTCTTAGATTGTGAGCCCGAATTTTCAGGATAGTATTTCAAATAGCCAACATATGACCATGACAGATCACATTTATCAAATGCTTTCTGAAACACGATTTTGAGGAAAGATCACAGAAATAGATTTGAAAGGGGGATTTCAAAATGACACTTGACCACCAGGCTTTGTCTAGGGGGAGCAATAATGTGTACCAGTGGTAGGATTGAGCACCCACCACCAGTTCAGTAGGCCCAGTGATTTTTCTGGGTTCAATGGAGAACATGGGGTGGGAAATGAAATTTATCATTTTTAAATCGGCACTTGAGAGTCAATTGTTTAAGGAAAAACAAAATTACTTTCATGCAAATGGCCTTACTTTGCACCTGCTTTTTGTGCAAACTCCTCCATTTTGAGCCTAAAATTGGTACAAACCATGCTGATATGCTTGCCTTTTTTTCTTTCTTTTTTTTTTTTTTTGGGTGGGGGAAGCAGAACAAAATGGGATTTAAGATTTTGCCCACTGGAATTGGCCATTTTTAAAAACTAAAAATCTTTAGCTCTAGTTTGGTAAATTTGCAGCTAGGTTGGGGGGGACGACCAGAGGTGGGGTCAGTACCCACCACTGATAAATCAGTTGAGGTGGATGTTAACATGGCGACCACAACCAAGAGGAAGTGGCAGTCATTATGCAACATCTCTGCCATCTCCAGGATATCAGAGAAACCAATCGCTGGACAACACCAGTGAAGCAGAAAAAATTACATAGGAAAAGTTGGTGGAAGGAAATACAGGCTACCCAAGAAAAACCCAGTTGCACCTTTCGTTTTCCAGCCTTGTGATCTAAAAAGTACTTCAAAGGAAAAGGGCGGAGAGTGAGTGGAGAAAGGCAGCGAGGGAGAGGAATTAAGAAGGAGATCAGTTATTCCAAAGTTGCAGTAAGTGGAGGAGGGACACACTCCAGAAGTGCTCTCAGAGCTCAGACCAGTCAAAATATGTTTGCTAGCCTTTGACAAGCAAACATAACAAAATCTGGTCAGAGACAACACAGCTGCTTCAGAGCAGTGAGCCCGAGTGAAACAGTACTGTGATCTCCCACCACGGCTGATGCCGCACTTGCGTGGTACTCACTCATGCACAGTGGCCAGTAATTGTGCATGTATGAGAAAGAGCTTGCCATGCCAAGATGACCACTGTGACAAGCGCATGTGTGATTATCACTGATTGCGTGATGTTGCGATATCACACGACGCGCATCGAAATACGGTGGCTATCTTGGGCACAGCGAGCTCTTTTTTTGCCCACAACTGTGGAAGTGACAGGCGGAAAGAAAAGAGTGCACCTGCGGAGGGGTGGTACTAGTGCGGCCGCAGAGAGGAGGGACAGTGGAGAAACGATGTTACACCACTGTGGAAGGCCACAGTGCCTGGAACCGATCACATGCTTCCGGAGTCCCTTTTTCTCCTCTACTAATAATAATTCTGCAGGGCTCTGCCCATGCAGCCATAAAAAAAGAGGGAATTGCATGCTAAGGTCAAAGTGAATTGAAGCTGAAGATTGCAGCAGTTGGGTAGAAACTCTTGCTGTGCTGCAGCTAGAGACTGTGAACTGTAACTGCAGCTAGTCTAAGAAGCTGCCCAACTAGTACCATAGACTAGTGATGATTATTCACTCACTCACACACACACACACACACACACACACACACACTAGAGACTGGATGCCAAGACACACAGTGTGTTGTGCAGAGATGATCAGGTTTTTCATAAGCTAAACTGTTCTGTGCATGCATCAGAGAATTTGGTGCTGAATGCCAATGTCGGGTGAGGCCTGAAAAGGACTGGAGAAACCGTCAGTGTACCAGCTTACACCAGAGGCCTTCTGAGGAGTAGGAGATGAGTGAAAACAGATAGAGAGAGATTCACTGCACACTTGCCCGTGGTCTAGAAAACCGTGAGTAAGTTCAGGGTTTACCTTGCCCCTGCATCTTTTGTATTACAATTGGGAAATCTGTTAGTGGAATAGACCATCTGTCTGGGGTTTGCAAAAACCCCTTGTGGGTTGTAAAGCTGTCAAGTTTGAGATTTAAGTGGCAAATCATTGTTTATTATTTGTTAATGTGCACCACCACTGGCCAACCACATGCAGCGTCATTGGGCCTGCTATCTTTCCACAGCGGGGTACCCAGTCAAGCACTGGGAGCTCCCTGTTAGTAAGGATTTACACTGGCACCAGTGGGGAAGAGAGTAGCACCCTCCATTACTGGTGGACAGGATCAAGCAGCCATACTGTGCAGTGTGGGGGCCCTGATACTGAGCTGAGCCTGTACCAGCCTTTAAAGTCAGTTCTAAGTCATGGAATTTAGATGCACTTAGAAGGACAAGGGAAGAGAAGCTGGTGTGACACAGGCAGTGCTTAGAAGGGCATGGAAGAACCAGCCATAACTGGCTGACCTGCCTCATTGACGAACCCCTTCCCCCCCCCCGTAGCACCTTGCTGCTACCCTAAGAAAGATTTTGTTTCTAATCATTGTCTGTGTGCATGTCACTATATAAAGTATAAGGTGCAGACTGTCACTGCGTTGACCCTTGTGGGAGGTACTACATCCCAGGAGGTAGTACTATACTTGCACCAGGCCCATTTTACTATCCTATCTGTGGTGGAGGCACCACACTGTACCATATGCACTAAAAAGATTTACTGCTTATATGCACTAAATGGTTCATATCACTGAAACCTATCTGGTGTTCTCGTTTTTGTTTCAGCACGTGCAACTTTTTGTGAGTGAAGCATCCCTTGGGAGCAAGTGCTGCAAGCCTTTACATTTTCTTTAACTTTAGGTCCCCCCCCCAATTGGGAGTTTAATGTACCCAGGCCACTCAGCCTTGTTTGAGCCCACAAGGCAGGGATATTAACCTTAACATCTATGGCAGCCCGGTTACATCAGTGGAGGCACCACAGGGATCTCCTGTTTATCATTCAGACACATGAACCCCTAGTGTGGTCGGACAGCAGTCTGGTACTCCCTAATGAAACAAAACAAAAAGAAATTACAATGGTTTTTCAGGAGGTCGATGGATGGTATCCCACTAAGGGTTTGGATTCCAAAAAGTTGTTACTGGAACAAACATTCTAGAGGAGTACAGAAAAAAATTACCTAGTAGGAGCACTATGCGAGGGTTAAAGGAATTGGGAAATGAAAGGTACAGCATTTTGTATACTATGGAGGCAGCAAAACAACTTGTAACACTAGAAAGTGACATGAACTTGTTAGCTGTAGAGATACCTGCTCATTTTTCTCCAGTAGAAACTAAGAATAAATGGCACGTCCTTAGCAGGAGGAACAACCCTGACCATGACCCCAGCCCAACTCCAGTTACAGACTGGAATGAGTGAGCAAGGAACTGGCTCATACAGAAAAGGAAAACTGAGCAGGATTTTAGGGAATTGTTCGCAGCCTCAGTACAGGAAGTGGCACCCAGGAGGCACTACTGGATGCAATAGGCCACCTAATGGACAGAGTGCAAAAGCCCAAGAGGGAATACACCCCTTTTCCAGACTTGCACCCCCCAATTAGGAAAAGTATTTGATATTTTGGTTGTGGGTCGAATAAGATACGTTAATACTACTAGTGCTCAGATGTTGAACAGAAAGCTCACATTGGAGAGTGTTTGCAAGGACTGGCATTGGACACCATACATGTTTGAAGATTTCTGAGACCGATGCCACTCCTTTGGATGAGCTGATCACTTTGGAATGCATACGAGGAAGTGTGGAGCATCCCGGAAAGATTCTTGCGCAGTTCTCACTCTTAAAATAAAACAAAGGGGGGGAAAAGCTCTCTGAATTCTTGATGCACATGAAAAAGACAGTACAGCAGGCATATCAAATATGGACAGAGTACATGGGGAAGAAGTACTCCTGTAAACTGTGTACTCAGATCAGACCCTGATGAACCTTTGGTTGAGGAACAGGGAGGACAAGCTTCAAGTTTGTGGAGATTTGGTCAGCAAGGTAAGGGAACAGGAAGAGAGATTGCTTTTTGTGAGTACTGCTCTAACTACGGTCCAGATGGCAGTCACAACAGTGACATGGAGTGCAATGGCATCAGTTTAAGAAGCTGTGGAATCGAGGAACTCATGTCACAAATTGAGAGGTTAAAGTAGTTGGTCCTTAAATAAGGGAAGGATGGATGCCTTAAAGATGGAGGGCAGCCTATAGACACAGCAGGTGTGCAGATTCTAGTGGACTTCACCCTCCGGAGAGGCGAAAGTCAGACAGAATCACAGATAGCACCTAGATCCCAAAGTAGGAAAGACAAATACGTGTGTTTACGGGTGTTCTAAGGATGAATATCAGTGGAGAGAGTGTCTGAGTGCTGAGGATTTATGTAGGGTAAACGGGCAACTCATCTGGATACTGACAATGTAGGGAAGTGCCAGCAGGGCCCAGTAAAGGGGAGCACTGGAACCCTTTAAGTTAGACATTCCCAACAAGCAGTCAAGTCAACTTATAAGTCAAATAACTGCTAGTTGCACTAAACAAGTTAATGGGACTTTCTACAGAGGTTCATGTCAAGGTCGGTGGAATACCTACTCATGCTGTTTTGGAGAACAGTTCCAAAGTAACTTCAGCTTTTCAGTCTACTGTGACAAGTACCCAATACACCCAAAGCTGCCACTACTGCAAAAAATCGGTGTATCGGCACTGAGTGACAAGGCCTGCCCTTACCTCAGATGTATCAAGGTCTGGTTTAATTTCCTGACTAAGGTCATTGAACCGCACTGATGGAAACTGGCATTGGTATGCCCAGAGATCAGGATGTATGAGAACCATGTTAATCGGGGGTGGGGGAAGTAGAGAGGGCAGCAACAGTGTCCTGACCAGGTGCTGATTTTTGAGCAGATTCGATAGACCTTTAGGCCTGCTCTGCTAGCGACTTAGTATTGTTAGTATGTTAATTGGAACATACACACACAAGTTGGTACAGCTTTTATGGGAAAGAGAGGCCCAACAGAAGGGGCAAGCACTATCTATGCTTATGCATGGGTTGATGAGGCAAGCCTACCAGAAGGAAGCCCAGCAGATGCTTGAAGACGTTCAGCCCAAGTGCTGTCAAAGCAGATTCTGTCCCATAGTGCATTACAAGCAGGGGTTGTCTAGATTCCCCCCCCCCACTAAGTAGTAGGACAGATTGACTCAAAGTTGCACTAATTTACAGTTATAATTGCAAATTTTGTGCATCTGCACAGCAAGAAAAATGCAAAATTGTTTGTCCTGCTTCTGCTTTTCTCTGGTCCCAATCACAGCAAAAGACATGGCGTAAAGGTGTGCAGAGGCTGCGCTTCCTCATTCCGTGCAGTGGCTGCCTCTCTCCCTCTTTCCACCCCCCGAATATAAATGATCATGTGGCAGAAACTATTAACTCAAGCATCCCCAACCCTGAAAAAAGTTGCTGACAGAAGTCTGTCAGTATCATCCTGAATTTCTGCACACTCCTGTCCGCAGCCACAGGACAACGGATAGATCTGGGTAGAGAAAGGCATGCCCTGGCCCCACACTGAAGCCAGGCGAGGAGCTCTACTTCCAGAAATGTCAGCACTGCACCAAGTGAGCAGCCGGCAGTTAGCCTTGAGGGTCAGAGCAGCAACATCGTCAGCAGCCATAGAGAAGCTGCACTAGTCAAGATGGATAAGTAGAGTATTTGCTGTTCTAGTCCAGGGCCGTTTGCACTGTGCCTAGGACAAGTCAAGCAGTATTTGAGATCGTCCCTTGTTTACAATCATGAACCGCTGCATCAGGCATTAGACATATGTAGGGATATTGAATGAGAGGTTAAGGAAGGCGTAGGAGCTAGCCCAGTAACATGGTAGTAGAGCTACTGTTTGATGCACTGGTGACCCAGGTTCAGGAGCAGGTCTGAGTCGCTGGGGTTAAAGGATTTGAGCATCTGAGTGACTGCTGTCCTCTCACGGGATGGATTGTACCTCTTGTAGTGCACCTAACCAAAGCTGGCTGTCAAGGCAGTCAGGAGGCCCAAAAAGGTGTGTAATGTGATGGATGCTCTGGATCATTGCATAGGCTGAATGAAATGTACTAAGTAGGACACAGGAGAGTGAATAATTCAGTTTTTTTTCAATGTCTGCACCATATGAGATTTTCAGATTGAGATCTATTTTTGGGCTTTTGTGTTTTACAGACACAATTACAATATTTTTTGGTCTGGAGAATACTGTTATATACATATAATATAATATAATATAATATGTATATGGTGATGCTTATCAAACTTATGTTATCTATGTGTTACTACATTAAAATATGTCTGTGGCAAGGATATCAATTTAGATATTTATTTTCAATAGTTTTAGTTTATCACTGGGATTTGAGAAAATATCCGTGTTATCATTGGTTAAGAAGTGAATGAATAAATAAATACTGTAAGTGTGGGCCACATACATATTTTGGCTTACTTTATGTAAGATACCTTTTTGGAAGTTTTATTTTAATTCAATTAATCTTATATCGGATTCCACGTTTCCAGATGAAGGGGCACTTTGACATTGCAGCGTTGGAATTTTAATGGTTCTGGAAGTTTTAAAATGAACTTGTATATTTTTATAAAATGTGATGAGTTAGCCTTTGATTCAAGTCTTTCATTGCATGTTTAGTATCAGTGAGAAGGAATTGGGAGGGGGGTTACTTTTTATTATAGACCATCTTGTAAAATCATCTTAAAATATAGAATTGGGTAGAGCAGAAGTAGTAATAAAGCATTGTATTACAACCACTATTTCAGGCTGAAGTCTTGGCCATTTAACAAAAACAAAACAAAAAAATCAGGTTATGCATACAGGGTAGCATTGTAAATGATAAACATGATCTTGGACAGAAACGTAATGGTAGATAACTGCATGGTCAGAGTGCAGGCATGCAGAAAGCAAAATGGGTGTATATCACAGCTGGCAATGTCACAATATCAGTGCTTTTGAGCATCATGACATTTGTGTAAGGTTTTTCACAATATTAGTATGATAACCTGTTGCATTTCTAATTTTAGGGAAAAAGAACGAACATCTAATTAGGACTGGGGGGAGCCAGGAGGAACCTTGGTGAAAGAACACACGGTGAACACAGCAGAAGTGAGAACATTATTTTTATCATGATACATTGTGCAGCACAATGGAATTTTTTTTTTTTTTTTTTTTACAATGAAAAAGTATTCATGCGAAATATCATGATATATGTTCATAGTGGGTTATCGTGACATTCCTAATTGTAGAACCATAACCTGTGAAGAAACCTTCTTCCATATTACCCTTATAAATATTGGGCCCTATGCACAACAGCACCGCAGGGTGCACAATACGTGCATAGCGCGGGCGCACAGGTGGCTCCGTGCAGGACCTGGGACGGGACCGTGCACGAAGAGCACATAGTGCCCAGCGAGGCCACCCACGGAAAGCGACACAGCTGCAACACACACACATCCACAGGTGTGTGGCCGAACAATGTCCTGCGCAGGGGGCACTGATACAAATGCACGACGGTATGTGGGATGTGGAGGCCCATGCGGACAGTTACACCAGGGTGAGGGCTGCCGTATCCATATGCGGCCATGTGCCACCAGACATGAAATGGCTGTGGAGGCCCTGTAACAGACTGAGCAGCGGGGGTGGACACACTGGAGGGCACTGGCTGCAAATGCGATGGCCCACACATGCATTTCCACGTGGGACTGGGCATGCACACCGTGAGTGGTGTGGGCATGACCAGTGTGACAGGCGGTGACCCTGCACAACGGCCCACACAGCAGGCAATGCAGCATGGCTGCGCTGGTGACCACCACCTTCTTGGCGCCCATAGTGGGCATGCCGCCATGGGTGCCCCACACAAACATGCAGTGTGCCACCACCACACAGGACATACGGCTATGGCACTGACACCTGCAGGCCAACATGCCCCCTTTGCCATGTCTCCTGGCATATGCCACGTGTGTGGCAGGCCACGGGCCCCCAACCCCCCACACACAGCCACCTACAGCCCATGACACAGTAAAGACACCAGGGATGCGAAAAACAGCTTTATTCACAGAAAGTAGTAAACGGAACACACACTGCACATGCTACCACCACCACAGTCCCTCCTCCAATGTCCAGACAACAGTGCCGAGTGTGTCATGGCTACACACATGGGTCCCAGGCCACTAGTCGCTGGAGCTACTGCTCATCTGGAACATCCCTGTGGATGCCCACAAATCGAAGCATCATCCAGCGCACCGGCCCTTTGTAGCACTGCAAGGCAAAGGGGACATCATTAACGCACTGTCCAGATGCGTACCACTCAACCCTGCCTGACCAAGGGCACAGTGCCCCTGGCCTGCACTGCTGCACCTACCGCCGAGGGCACAACCACCTGCCACACGCCGTCATCGCCGTCCTCATACTGCAGCTCCAGGTGTACAGCATGAGCTGATATATTCCAGGAAGGGTGGTGCCATCTCCTCCTGCGTCACGCGGGTGGGTCAGACATGGTACACCGCCCCATCCGGCTCCAGCCTCATCGACCTGCCGGTCCTGTGAAAGACAAGACAGCAGCACATCAGTGACATGCCCCAATGTCAACACACACTGTGGCCCACAGCCACGACCCAGTGTGCACCACTCGCCATGTCATGCCCTGTGACACGCCACAGGACCCCCCACCCCACAAGTTGTTCATGAAGTTATCCTCTGAGACTCACCACACCCTCCAGGGGAAGAGACTGAAGTGGTCCACGTTGTACGCTACCAGTGCGAGTAACATCATTGCGGCAACATGGGCTGCAATGGCAACACGTCACCCGCAAATGTCAGGCGGTGCAGCCCTGGCAGGGGCACCGCCCACCTAAAGGGGCGGCAGGTGCAAGGGACACCAGATAAAGATGGGGGGGGGGTGATGCACAGGCCTGAAGGAAGCAAACATGGGAGGGGAGGATGTGTCACGGAGCGCTATTGCATGTGCATCTGATAGTGAACCAGGTGGGAAGGCGTAGGAGGCAAGGGCCGTGGTCCCAGGTGTTCCGTCCATGGGTCGATGCCACTGCATGAAGGGACACACACTTCCTGGAGTGATTCTGCTTCCCATGGGCCACCATCACCCAGATATGCAGCATCATCTGTGATGAGGTGTGCCCAAGGACACTGCGTTCCTAGGCCATGTGAGTAGAGATGAAGGTGCTGTGCGTCCTTGTATACCATGCAAGTGGCTTATTGCAGTGAGTGAGGCAACACAATGGGCATGTGCTAGTCGTCAGTGTCCCTTGCCATGGCACAAGTGACCGATGCTTTGGTCACCCACATGGGGAGCACATCAGATTCCCCACGGCGATGGACAAGGTGCGTGTCACCAAACGGGTATTCTGTGAAAATGCATGGTATGCCCAATGTGTGTGGGCCAATAGATGGCACGCACATAGCTAACATTAGACCTGCCACATCCATTGCAATACACTGTACTGACCACGTATTCTCCTATCCTGCAGGTGACAGCGGGTACACCTTTTGCCCATACCTGATGACGCCGATCCTTGCCCCAAGCACACCTGTGGAGGAGGCGTACAGCACATCCCATAGGCCTACTGAAAATGCGGTTCCGGTGCTTTGACCATAGCAAGGGAACAGTCATGCTGACCCTGTCCCGCACCTGCCGGGTATGCACAGCATGCGACATGCTACATTATATGGCTGAGCATACCAGTGTGCCTCTGCCACACATTCCACTCACGGACCCACGTGATAATGTTGCTGAGGAGGTTCCACTCTGTGAGCAGTGGACCATGGGTGGCCATGCAGCTAGGCAGGTGCTAGTGGAGGGGACACTCCAATGGTAATGCCTGTCACCAGCATGCCCGCCGTGAGTGGTGACGCGTGTGTCCCAGTAGGTGCCACAGACCATGCAGTGCCGGCAGGCATGGGAAGCCTAGGGCACCCCCCCTCTGGCACAGCCTCCAGGAGTATGCAGTGTGCCCCTGTCCATGCGGTTGCACAATGATGCCTCACACTGAGTGCACCCATGTTGCCCTTACCCCGCTGCGTGATGGCCCCCATGCAGTGTGGCAGTGGTCCACGGTGTGTGTACATGGCCATTCCCCGCAGCAAGGGGTGTGTGCGTGTGTGTGGGGGGGGGCGGGCACCAGCAGTGTGGGTGCTGCACGGAACAGGCCAGTGGTGCGAACTGTGCTTCTGCCCAGTTCTAAGTGCCCTGTGCTGCCATGGGGGAGGGTGACGTGCGTGGTGCATGACACTGTGTTTGAGTGGTGATTGTGCACTGGTGTATGATGTGTGGTGGGTGGTTTGGGGGGGGCGTCCATGTGCTGCATGTTGGGGGCATCCCTATGTTGTGTGGCCTCCTGCCCCATTGTACAGCCCAATGGGCCACTCCTTGGTGCCTGCCCAGCTATCGTGATGGTGCTAGTTGGCAGGATGGCCATCGGGCTTTCCCTTGAGCCGTGCTGAGGTCCTTGTGCCAGTGCCCCTGCCCATGGCACGTGGATGTGCCGCATCACGTGGCCATCCGCCCTGTGATAGCTCGGTGCATGAGATATTCATTGCATACCCATCGGGTGTCTCCTGGCTGCTGTGGTCCCCTGCCATGTCCTCCTGTGTGGCCCTGTGAGTCGTGCGCCCCTTTGTCTGTGTCGCAGTCAGCGTACAGGGGCGCACATGCAGGTGAAATGTCCAGTGGGCACTGCAATGCCACTCTGTCCATGTCCAGGACTGGCGGGTGGTTGGGACACTGCGTACCTGTCACTGCTGTGGCCAGCAGGGCTTGTGCTGCAGGGGGCCCCGTAGGTGCTGCAATATCTGCTCCAGTGCGTTGGCGCACCAGTCGATGCTGCCACGCATGCCTCTGGCTTCCACTGTCATGGCAACAGCGGAAAACTTGTTCGCACATTATGGCTCCAGCCTGTCCCATTCAAACTGCTGGAGCACACGGTACTGTGCCCCCATATAGGTCTGTGCACAACTTGCCCTGCTGTGTTTGGGCGGCCATGACATGGTCCGCTTATCCCCACTGTTCTGGCATGATTGTGATGGCTCCCCATTGATTCCACATCCCATGGGCGGCACAGGTGTGCTGTCTGTGCCGCGGTGTCCGCTGGGCACATCACATGCCACTGTGCCAGGTGGGCCGGTCCACACCATTGCTGGGTAACCTCCCGGGGGGGGGGAGGGCATTGCGCCCCAACATGGTGTCATTATCCTGCTGTGCTCTCACCATCAGTGTCACTGTCCAGCTGGGTCTCTGTCTCCACCTCCGTGCCTGTTGGTATGAGAGTCGCACGTTGGTACGCTGTGTGGCAGTGCCTCACCCCACCACACACCCTGCAGTGCTTTTGTGATACATGCCTACCCAAGGCATCCGGCAGCTGGCATCTGCTCCCCTGTGCCGGCTGGGACACTGCCATGGACGTTGGCTGCGTGGTCATTACTGCGGACAGCTGTGCTGTGCCTGTGAGTACAAGGCATCTCTGTTACAACATGCGTGGGGTGCGGCACCCCCCCAAATACACCCCCCATTCGGCAGGTCCTACCTGCCATGCTGTCAACCCCGTCCACCTCTCTGTGGACAGCGATGTCAATCAGCATCTCCGCCACCGTGCTTCCCAGTGGCGTGAGCTGTGTGTTAATGCTTGGGGGCCTCCACCTGTGCCCTGGCATGCCCGCGGGCCATCTTTTACTCGACTGCGGCGTGCAGGTCCCACCACTTGTGCTTTATGGCGATCAGGGTCCTTGCCTCCAGCCCAGTGGTGTTTACACCAGCCTGGATGTCAAGCCACAGCTTGACCTTGACCTCTGGGGCCATGGTCAGTGTCTGCACTCCGTACAGATGGCCATAGTGCTGGCAGATGTCACCCACTATTGCTTTGACATGGCCCTCGGTGGAGTTGGAGGCTCTTGGTCTTGCCCCGTCGCATTTGCGGACACAGCTGAGGCATGCCTCACCAAGCCCAGCTGCCTGTTCCTTCTGTCCCAGTTGTGGGGGACCTCCCTTTGCACCACCATCTGGTTCCGCCATTGTCTCCATGGCGTGCTGTGCAGCATGTGCCGATACGCTGGACGTTTGCTATGACCATATATGGCGGGGTCAAGGGGCAGTCCCGCGTAACCCCACCTGTGTGGGATGCGCATTGTGCTACATGGTCCATGCAGTCACGCCCCTGCATGCACCATGCTTTGAAGTTGGTGCATGCCCTGTGGCACGAGGGACTTGCGCACCATGGATATTACCTGTATCCGCGTACATTGTGTCCCTTTGTGCATAGGCATTATTGTGATTCTGCATATCTTCCTCCTCTGCATCTTTTTTTTTTTTTTTTTAATCAGCCAAACTTGCTAGTAGCCCAAGAGATATATCTTTTTTGATGTCCATTTTGTGTAACCCAGTTTTTATTATTTTTTTTCCTGATGGGATACACTTAATAATTTTTTTTTGCCATTATTGGGCTGCTGCCACAGAGGCAAGTAGGCCAGGATGCTGCCACCGAGGCAGGTAGGCAACGGAAAGACCAAATGAGAAGCCATTCATTGCAGGCCAGCTTGGTGGTGGACCAGAACTGTCAACCTGCTCATGAGCAAGAGACCATGGATTTGAATCCATGCAGGAACCTAAAACGTTCTGGGCTGCAAATTCACTAGAGTGATCCATGGTGGCCTGGAGTTAGACATTTAATCCATACACTAAGGTACTTGGGTGGAGACACAAGTGCAGCAGTAAAGGGCTGCCTTGGAGGCAGGTATGCTACAGTACTACCCTGGAGGCAGCACAGCATCAAAGGCAAAAATCTCTCTTGTGTGGTGGGATACTATACTGTGGGGTTTGTGTAGCTGATAGGGTTCAATATCCTGATTCAGCTTGTTAATCTCGAAGCATAGGTAGGACAGTGCTCAATAATCCTTTTTACTCTTTCTGTAGTGCCTCTACATTCAGTACTCCTCTGGCTGTTAACTCGGAGTGCCAGACAGATCTGCAGTATTCCAGAGGGGGTCAAACACATCCTTAATAAAGAAGCAGAGCTCGGTTTTGGCAGTCCCGCTCTTTTTAAAATATTTAAGAAGTATGGCCTTTTATTGGCTTAATTACAGATACTGACATGGGAGAACCTTTAAAGCGAAAATGAACTCCCAACCTTTTAACTGGTTGGACTGCCTCAAGTTTATTGGATTCATTGCGAACTTGCTGTATAAGGGCACTCTTCCCAATAGCCGCCATCATTGTGTTTTGCTTCTGTTAATCTTCATGCTGGTTTCTATTTTTTTAATTTTTATTTATTTTTTTTGTCCATGTACACATCTGATCTAGGACATTTTGCTACATCCCCATATCTGCGTTTAGCTCATCTTTTCTGTGACTGCTATATAGTGTGTTATCATAAACATAATAGACTCTGGACTCCGCAAGAAAGGAGCAAATCCATCAAATTAGGGCAGGATGACTCTCAAGGGCAGACATTTTGTAAAACAAAGTAGTAGAGGGGCTGAAGGAGCAATTGGACTATCAAGAAAACTACCAGTAGTGCAGCAATCTTCGTATAAGAGGCCTACTGAAGGGAAAGAGTGTGGAGGACTTCTGTGCCAAGACACTGCTGGAGCTGTTTGGGCTTGCACCCGAAAAGTGGTCTCTTCAAGAATGAAAGAGCCCACCGGGCACTTGCTCCCCAGCCACTGCCTGAGGAGCCCCCAAGACTAATCATCTTTCCTCTGCACAACTTTGGGGACTGCCAGGCTACATGGAATGACTAGAAGAAGCAAAAGGAACTGATACACGAGGACTCTCTTCTGTACATACATTAGGACTTTTCCCAGTGGCTGCAGTGTAAAATAAAGGCATTTAACCCATTATTAGATGCCTTGAGGGAGAGAGAAAAGTGGACTTTCAATTTATGTACCCTGCGTTGTGTGAATATGCAGGTAGGGTGTGACATACACATGCCACGAGGTTGACAGACGTAAGCAGTATGTGAAAGAGTTGGATGACATGAACAAGGCTACATTAGGGACTGATTCAATTGTGGAATTACTGCCTAGTACCAGTTGGCATGGTGGGTTTGTGTTAATCCTAGTTCTCGGCCACCCGATTATGTCTGCTGAAGCCTGCCCTGTGACTTGAAGGCATGGGTTAAATTATGTTACGGGACTTTTACACCCACAGAACTTGAGGTCTCTGCTGTGGACTTGGGCCCTAACTCTCTTTCATCCTACCAAACTTTTTACGTCTCCCTAACGATTTGCCGCGACTGAACTTTTCCATTAATAAAGGAAGCTGGTGCCTTGCGATTTTTGTGTTTTGTTTTCTTTATTTTTCACTCTGGCATCAGTTTGGATCATGGGACTTTAGACTGTCAGGCCTGGTGGAGGGTCACATGATTATCGGGACGACTCAGATTGTCTGGACTAGCCAGAGGAGGAGGACTTGACTCACAACTCCGGGTGCATCCGTGAGAGAACTGCTGCACGGGAAGAAGATTATGTGGCAGCTTGAAGGAAGGGAAAGCTGTGATCTGTGGTGTTCAATGGACGTAGGGTAAGTGTGGGAGCAGGAGAGTGGCAGCATGTGTGTATGAGGGTGTCTTCAACTCTGGGTTCCTGCTGTGGTGCTACAAATTTTATATATATAATATATATATATATATTTCTTGGGTGTTAATGCCACTGCGGTTACGGGGGAAGAAGGGCTCATGTGGATGGTCTTGGGTCCCTTTTTTTTTTTTTTTTTGAGCTGGGCTCTGTTATTGCCTTCAGTCTAACATTGGGTTATGTCAGTTAGCCCTAATCCAGCAGTGGATTGTGGAAAGGGCAGGGCAGCATTTGTGCCATGCGGGGGGTGGGATTGATCCTCAGACTGTGCCAGCATTGTCTTGCTGGGGAAGGGGGTGAGCAAATTGCCAGTGAGGGAGGGTCTCTTTACACACCGCAAAAAGAAATATCAGACAGCACTAAATAGACCCACTGGTAATTGGGCTTCACTCCTAAGGGAGCCTAAACCAGGGGGTAAATAATGTTCCCTTGGGTGGGCCCCCAGCAAAAAGTAGATCTGTGACTGAGGATGGTTCATATGAACATACAAAGAAGCCAGCAGAGGAAGGCCATGTGGTCTATCAAGTCTTCTCGTAATGCAGGGTCCACAGCTTGAGCTAATGTCCCTGCCCTCCCTCCCCACTCCTCCCATCCTCCCTACCCTTTCCTTTCATTGTTTGGGGAAAGGGGGGAGTACGGGGAATATTTCTACAATGATGCCATGTATTTTTAAATAACCACTTAAATAGTGAACTTAATGGTGGAGATGGGGGAAGGGGTGGAAAGGGAAGGACGGACACAGTTCTGTTTTGATTCAGTTTTAAACACCAACACCACCAGATAGTTTTCTTTAAGAGTGGTGTTTCGAGAGGGAGCAGAGTGGTGAACGATTTGAGGGAGGTAACTTCCCTTGCTGGTTGCAAGTATTATAAAAACATAAAAAAAAAACATTGTTTTCAGTGTTTTAGAATTTAATAGGACCTGCCTGTTGCAGGAGTTCATATGGTTTTCAACTGTTTGAAATTGTTGAATTGTTATGTGGGGGGTTTCTTTTGGTTTTGTTTTAGATTGTATATTTGTGATTCCCAACACTCTGAAAACAGAAAATGGTTGCCACCAAGGATAGGAAGAGGGAAGGGGGGAGGCGAGGCCTACAATGGATCTGTCTGCTGTCAGGATGGGGTCTGACACAACTGTTATCTCATGGAATGTTAGGTTTTTTTTTGTTTGTTTGTTTTTTTAATCTTTTATTAAAAGGAAGAAAGTCCTCTTGGCACTGAAAAGGTGCTTTGCCCAAGTAGCACTTCTTCAGGAAATGCACCTTACCCCGGAGGAACATAAGAAACTGATGGGGAGCTGGGTGGGCTCCTGTTACGCAGCATCCTATGATTCGCATAAGTGTGTGGTGGCGATTGTATTTCACAGAAACTTCCCTATAACAATGATCTCAGATCCACGTGAGAGCAGGTCCATTTTTGTGCAAGGTACCCTGCAAGGAGAGAAGGTTATATATGAGAGTATCTATGCAGCTTCCATATTTGATCCTGAATTTTATTTAGGCTTACCGGACGTGTTGATTAGGGAGCACTTCCCTAATTTATATATGGGAGGACATTTTTAACTGCATGATTGAGCCCAGCATGGACCACTCGGGAGGGGTGGGGCAGCATGAGGGAAACATTCAGCAGTGGAAACAGTTCCAGATGCATACTATAGCCGCATTTATATCTCTGACCACACTATGGTTATCCTTAAACTGTTTGATTTGGGGGGGGGCCCTAGATCTGGGTGGAGATTTCCCACTTATCTGCTATTCCCTCAAAAGCAGTATCCTGGGAGGCAGGTAAATCCTATATGACAGGCATAGTTGAGTTACGTAATGAACCATAAAAAACAAAGGCACGATAGGCAGTGAACCCTTGATACACAGCTGAAGGATCTAGAAGGGAAGGTGCTTGTCTGTCCAATGGAGCAACTTCAAAGGGCGATGTTAGCTCTTTGGGTGGGCCCCTGAATTTGTTGCTCATGGGTGGGGTGAGTACATCCTTGTTTTATGCTCGCCAGAAGGATATATGAACGGGACAGTATACCAGGGACCATCTTGATGAGGCTGGCAGGGGGTTGGAAAGGGTCTTTTGCTGTCATGGCAGTGAATGGACCATTGGGAAGGCTGGAAACCTCTGGAGAAAAGATTAGTGAAACTTTTAGCTCCTTTTACAGAAAGCTAAATCCGGCTGAATACTGGGTCTAAGGACCAAGCCTCAGAGTTTATGGGGGGGTCTCAGCATTCCGAGGCTTACAGAGGATCCATGGGTGAAACTGGGGACTAAGGTAGGGGGGGCTGGCAAGGGTTATAGCCACCATGAGGAGGAGTAAAGTGGGTGGCCCACACAGATTCATTATGGAATTACTATAAGGAACTTAGGGAAGACCATTGGCAGACATGCTAGAGGAGGCGGTGGAGGAGGAGTGCCTTCCTGCCTCGTGCTTACAGGCCCTGATTTGTGTGTTGCCTAAGCCAGGCAAAGATCCCGCAGAATGTGCATCCTACCGGCCCATATCTCTCCTGAATTGTGATCTCAAGATACATGCAAAAGTTTTAGCTATGAGATTAGAGGCATTTCTGCTTTTGCTGGTCCATCCTGACCAGGCTGGTTTTGTGCAGGGTCGGCTGTCATACCATAATATGACAAGGCTTCTTAATGTGATCCATTAGGGAACTCTGCATCCTGGGCAAGTGGTGGTGCCGTCCAAGGATGCCAACAAGGCCTGTGATCGCATCAAATGGCCTTACTTGTTTAGGGCCTTGGAGAGGTTTGAGCTGGGGGGGGGGACTCTTTCATAGACATGGTCAAACTAATGTACAAGGGTCCCAGTGTGCAGGTTCTGGTAAATGATGTGCAATCTGGCCTCTTTGACCTTGGCAGAAGAACTTGGCAGGGGTGCCCCCTGTCCCCGCTTCTTTTTGTATTAGCTATTGAGCCTTTGGCCATGCAGATCCATGAGGACCATAGAATCGAGGGGGTGGTCAGTAGAACTGGTCACAATCATAAGATTACACTTTACGCTGATGCCCTGTTGTCGTTTGTCACTGAACCCAAATTTTCCATCCTGGTGCCGTTGGAGGTGGTGAGGGATTTAGCTGCTTTTTCAGGCTATAAATTGAATATTTCTTAATCAGAAATGCTCAGGTTATCTGCTCGGAATTGGATGGGGGTTTAAGGAAGTGGAAACAGTTTTACATATCTGGGTATTAAGGTGGGACAGGAACTATCTGGGCTTTACAAGCTAAAGTATGGCCTTTTTTTTTTTTTTAATAAATATATCAGTGGTCCTGGAGAGATGGCATGCTTTGCCTGTTTCTTGGATGGGCCGTATAAAATCTGCTTTAAAATGAACATACTCTCACGATTTCTACATGTTATACAGATGCTCCCAGTGGGGTTATTGAAAGGGTGATATTAAGAAACTGGAGCAGGAATTCAATAAGTTTATATGGCAGAACAAATACCCGCAGATGAGTTTGAAATGGTTAAAGGGGAGTACAGCTAAGGAAGGATTACATTTTCCAGATATTGGATATTTTTTATTTGTCCAACATAGATATGTGCAGGATTGGTTTAATAGGGGGTGGAGGCCTGCTGGGTGGATTTGGAGGAGGTGGCTTCAGCTAAACTAACTCCTGTTTAGACCCAGGGTGGAAGTGGGCATATGGTAGGTTTAAGCATATAAATCCCTTGGTGGATCTCACTTTGGAAGCCTGGGAACGGACAAGGAGAAGAAGAGGGTCGGGGAAGATTTCACATGGTTAGTAACTATAGTTGATAATCCAGCTTTTCTGCCAGGACTTGGAGATCCTGGGCTCCATTTACGGGACGAGAGAGTAGTGTGGTGTCTGGGAGACTTGTATAAACTGGAGGGGATCAAAACTTTTTAAGAATTTCGGGATCAATTTGAAATCCCTGCTACACATAGATATAAGTATCTTCAAATCTGCGCATTTGGGCAGAGTAGGGGTAGAACTTTGGCAGATGTGTCTGCTCTGGGCCCATTGGAATGGGCAGTAGCTCAGGTGTGCTCCTGTCTGGTAGCTCAGCCAGTACACCATGACAGATATGTTTCCCGACCTAATGGGGAAAGGTAAAGGGTTGTGGGAGCGGAATTTAGGGCTACGGATTTCTGAGGACAACTGGACCATTATAATCGGAACCAATATGGGACTATTGATCTGTAATAAATATGAAGAATCTCAATTTAAATTCTTACACAGATTATTTTGCCCCCGGTTATAGTTCACAAATTCCACTTAGCAGTGTGCCCTATGCGTGGTCGTTGTAACAATGCCTTGGGCACCTACATTCACTATTTTTGGGAATGTGTGGAGCTCGGCTCCTTTTGGTCGTAAAGTGCAAGAGAGATGTTGAATATTTTTAATGTGTAGGTTGCAGACACGGCCATCACTCTGCTATTTGGGGTCTAGGATCTGGGGGAGGATGGATGGGAACTCTACCCCCCCCCCGACCTGTTACGGTACTGCTGATTTTGGCCTGTCAGTGTATTCAAAACGCCTGGGTCGCCCATGTCAAACCCACTGTAGTCCAGTTGAAGACTTTGTTCTTACAGATTCTGGCTCTGGAGTGACTGACTTACTTGCTGTGGGGCAGGGAGGTGTTTTTTCCTTGGATGGGGAAAAAAATCTAGATTCTCTGTCTGGGGCAGAAACAACCTTGCTTAGACAAGGCATTTTGTAGGGGATATGGAGTCTCTCTGAACTGGGGCCAAAGGTTGGTAATGTGGCTTGGGCGTGGGCATGGAGTTTGGGGTCTCCGCATACACCTCTTCAATTGGAAGACACTCTTTGTAGGGGTGAGGTGGCTTGGGCCTTTTTCACAATAGGGAAATTACACAGATCTGTTGGTGTGTCTGTATTAGGATAAGAGTATCATTAATTTTGTTTATGGATAGGGGCGATTTGGGGAGGGGGTTTTACATGGCAAATTAATATTTAACTTTATTTTAATTTGTATGGAATAGTTATCTATTTTTATCAGTTTATTTTTTCTCAGATGGATTGCTAAGTAATATCTGTCAGAACTGCATGATAAATTGTTTGTTTTATACATACGGTACCTGGCACTATGGATTTCTGTTAATTTTTTTTTATGTACTCATTTTTGAAAATTTTAATTAAAAAAAAAAAAAAAAATTACAACCATCATCTAGCTTTGTTTCATACATTAGATACTCTTGAATGACATACTGCTTACCAGCTCCCACTACTGCTCTATAATAGCTAGTAACCAACACACTGTGTATACAGAACACAGGTAGTGTCTGCAGAAGGAGCTCTACAGATAATGGGCCCCGCAGTTTTAAGAACAGATCCATTGTGCAGGGCTCAAAAAACATTCTTCAGAACAAACATTACCCCAGAACTCCATAGATATGTTTTCCATTTAGCCCTCTTCCCCCCGCCAATACCTTTAAGTGCATACCTGTGCAAGCAGCACAGTTTTTTCAAAAGTGTTTTGAAACCAGGGTGAGCATGTTTGGTACTAGAAAGATGGGCCATTACTGAGGTTCTGGTTAGTCACATGAGTTGTAAGTTGGTATAAATCCCCAGCTTGGCAAAGTTAGCCATTCAAATGCGCTGTGGACTCCACGCAAGAGAACTCTTATACTGTGAGGTGTCTAGTGGGAAGTTTACTGTCACCATGACCACTGCGGTCTGTGGCTAAACGGGACATAGAAAAAAACAGAAAAGGCCTACATAAAAGGGGTACTTAACTAACAATGTTGTACTTAATTAGGGATGTGTAAGTTGTGACTATGCGGCTGCAGGAATTCTTACTACATACTATAACAGTGGGTTATCTTGTGTTCTTCAAAGGTCAGGTTTGCTTTGCTTTTCTCACCCAAGAGCATTCCATAAACAAAAGAGTGATTGTTCTCCCTCTGTTATATTAGGTAGTGCTGTGACTTGAGCCTCTACATTTTATTTAATTGTTTTGACTGAGAAAGGCACAGTGAATTGTGGCAGCTCATTTCTGGGTGCATCCTGGGGAGTGGGTTACAGAAACCTGTTTTACTGACAGAGGCATGTTATCCAAGACACCATATACAATCCTCAGTGCATACAGTAAGTGCCATGGGATCTTTGACTTGCACCTGAACAGCCACCAGATAAGGACAGAAGGGCCTCAGTGTTTTAACATCTCATCCAAAGGACCGCACCTCAGCAGTGCACACCCCCCCCCCCCCAAATGTGCTGCACTACAGTGTTTGTATTGGTATTGGTCTGATTCCTGGTGTGGGACTCTATCTGCAAGCACCAGAGGCATGCTACCAAGCCACTTAAACTACTAAATAGTAAACAATTGACAGCAATAGATCATGGAAAGACATGGGGTTATCATTGACGTGAAGCTGAAGCTGCGACAAAAATGCGCAGTGGTAGTGAGTCAGGTACAGGGGTCAATTTTAACATTATTTTACCGGTCGGGGGCACAGTGAAAACTAAACACACTTGTGGCAGCACTCTTGCATAAAAAAACGAATAAGACCGGTACATTCTCTGAGGCAAAGTTATTCATTGACTGCTCGAGAGCACAGCACTAAGCCCCAGTGCTTTGCCTCATAAAAGGGAGGCTTCATAAGGGGGCATGGCTTCACAGTGAAATTACGCTGTCTTAAATAGTGCAGTGTTTAACACTATAAAATATACAATAATGTATGGGGAAGTGTGCTTAATGAGAAATTAATGTTTGCCTGAGGGGTTTATTAAAGCATCCCACCCCGAGGGCAAACATTAATTTTGAATTAAAGCACACTTCCCATACATTATTTTTTATTGCTGGGCAGCAATTTTTTCCAGCCCTGTGTCTGACTCTGACACACAGACATGCTGATTCTCACACACACACACACACACACACACACACACACACAGTCTGTGTGTCTCCCCATTCGATTTTTTTTCTTTTACTTTTAATTTCTACAGCTGCTTTTTTGTTTTATTTTTTACTTTGTGCAGATTCATGTTGCAGTCAGGATTGTGATGTTCTTACCTCAAGGAGGGAGGTCAGAGCCATTCTTCGTGGCAGTAGCGATCGAGACTTTTTCACCATTGTGCTTGGGAGTTGTGCGGTGCGATTGTGGAATGGTAGGATCAACCAGATATTTCTTAAATAAGCAAAATGCATTTCTCAATTTTTTTTTTTTTTTTTTTAAACCGCAACAGAATGAGTAGGTGTCCCAGTCTGGTGGCTCCTCACTCCGTGGGAAGAGAACCCGCCATGTTTTTTGAGCTGTTTTGCCCACCTCCGAGGAATGCAGAGCCAATCAGGATGTGGCTCTTGCGTGTTTGTCGTTATAACCCGTGGGTTATAACGGCAAATTATAACTGGATCAAGCAATGGGAAAAATTGATGGCCAGTTATTATTAATATATAACAATCAAGCAACACCACAGCATATCAGTTCAACACCTCTGTCATGCACAACTATGCCAGAATGAATCCATAGTGTCCCCAAAACTGATTCACAAAAATGCATTGCAAGTCATTAATAAAAGCAGCTGATCAAGAACTTTCTTGCCTTCCAAGATTCAGTTAAATTTGCAATGACTAAATAAAGAATAGAAAAAATATTGTGTGTCAAGGGGTGGCCCCACCATTACTGTTAGTGCAAAAAATATTTAGATCAAAGATAAATCAGCAAGGGAGTTCCAGTTCTCATGCAGTGGAGACATTCCTTAAAGATCAAGTGCAAAGGTTTTTGCATATTGTTAATAAAGCTTGAATTCAGTTCCGTGTCATGATTAGTGTTTCCTGAAAATTTCATGCTGTTTGGTTTTGTGGTTTTCTCAAATCAACATTTGTTAACTTGTTCTACAGTGGCTGAAAACAGTGGAGTTATTTCTTTCTCTCTGTCAGGCTTGGAGAGTGATGACATCATCTTGAAGTACTGTAGCTTGCTGCTTCAGATTCCCGATCACAGCAGGCTGTAGAGTTAATGGTTTGCTAACCAGGTTTCTTACAAACTCATTGGTTTGTGTTTAGATAGATTAGCTTACAATATATCATTCTCTTCTTATAAAAGTTGATCATTTGAGTTTCAATGCCAAGTTGAAGTAGTGGAAATCTTTCTCTGTGAGAGACCAGCTTGTCTAAATCACAGCTTTCTGTTCTTTCTCATCAAAACTCTAGTTTTTTTCTTTCTTTCTTTATAACACAAGGTTGTTCAATGAATATAACATCAATCTAAATTGTGTTCATTCATAATAGTTTGTCCTTGATGTAGCCTTCATAAATACATTCATGTAAGAACATTTTTCATGTCAGATTGACAAACAGTTGCCTGTCACACTGTACTGTTTGAAGCACATGTACTGTCTGAACTCGCAAATGTCAGTTCTTTGGTTGTTTGTGTGTGAAAATACATCATGTATGTGCATAAATAGAAACACTATATGGCATCCCAATGCACCGTGTCTCTTCCCCACAATTGAGGCAGCTGAACTCTGCTGCTTCCTGTCCCCTGCCCCACAAGCCACCTGCCTTCTGCTCCACATTCAAGGCTGCTGCACCATGCTGCCCACTGTCTTCTTACGCACAGTCAGGGATTGTGCACCTTGCTGCCTCCATCTCCTGCTAAAGAATCAGGGATGCTGCCCCCTGCCCAAACAGTTGGGGTTGTTTTACCCTGCTTCACTGTCTCCCCCAACCCCACAATCAGGGAGTATACACCTGTTGCATCCTGTTTCTGTCTCCACAGTCAGCGCTGCTGTGCTGAGCTAAGCCCTAGAGTCCCCCTGCCTCCACAGCTGGGACTGCTGCACCATGCTACCCTAGGTCACCTGAGGTGGAGCTTTTGGTGCACCCTGCTACCCACTTCCGTTGCCCCAAATGGACAGGGCCACTGCACCATGCACACCCCATCACACATTCAGGGCTGATGCCCTCCTCCCTGGTGTCCTGCCCCACAGTTGAGGCTTCTGCACCATGCTGTCCTCTGTCCCCTGTCACCACAGCCAGGGCTGCTGCACCCTGCTCCTGGCTACACAGTTGGGGCTGTCTGTGGCCTGCTGTGTTCTAGAGCCCCATACCTCCGCAGTTGGGACTGCTGCACCATGCTGCCACTTGCCACAAGAGTCGGGGCATGTGCTGCACCATGTTGCGTGCCTCCACAGTTGAGGCAGTTGCACCCTCCTGTCCCCCTGTTACCAGAGTCAGATACTTTGCTTACCCTGCCACCCACATCCCTTGTCCCAAATAGGCATGCAGTGTACAGGGTACAGCAGCCCTGGCTGTAGTGATAGGGGACAGAGGACAGCATGGTGCAGAAGCTTTGACTGTGGGGCAGGATACTGGCATCAGGGCGCAGCAGCCCTGACTGTGAGACAGGGTGTGCATGGTGCAGCAGCCCTGCCCATTTGGGGCAATGGTAGTGGGTAGCAGGGACAATAAAAGCCCCATCTCAGGTGACCTAGGGCAGCATGGTGCAGCAGCCCCAACTGTGGAGGCAGGGGACCTTGGACTCTAGGGCTTAGCAGAGCACAGCAGCCCTGACTGTGGAGACAGGAACAGGGAGCAACAGGTGCAGTGTCCCTGACTGTGGGGGTGGGGGAAGGGCAGCAGGGTGCAGCAACCCCAACTGTTTGAGCAGGGTGCAGCAGCCATGGGTCTTTAGGTAGGGGGTGGAGGCAGCAGGGTGCAGAATCCCTGACTGTGGAAGAAGATGGGCAGCAGGGTGCAGCAGCCTCGAATGTGGAGCAGAAGGCAGGGGATGGTGGCAGCCAAGTGCAGCTGCCTAAACTGTGGGGAGGAGACATGGTACATCGGGATGCCGTTGTAGTGTTTCTGTTTGCACACATACATGATGTATTTTCACACAGAAACAACCAAAGCACTGAAATCTGTGAGTTCAGACAGTACATGTGCTTCAAACAGTAGAGTGACAGGCACCTGTTAATCAGACATGAAAACAAAAATGTTCTTGTATGAATGTATTTATGAAGTCTACGTCAAAAACACACTATTTCTCTGAATGAACAACATTTAGGTTTATTTTATATTCACCAAACAACCCTGTGTTATATAGTTAGAAACAAATCAGAGTTTTGATGAGAAAGAACAAAGAGCTGTAATACAGACAAGCTGACCTCTCACAGTGAAAGATTTCCACTACTTCGATTCAGCATTTAAACTCAAATGATCAACTTTTATAAGGAGAGAATGATATACGTTAAGCTAATATATCTAAACAGAAACCAATGAGTTTGTAAGAAACCTGGTTAGCAAACCATTAATTCTACAGCCTGCTGTGATTGGGGATCTGAAGCAGCAAGCTACAGTACTCCAAGATGATGTCATCACTCTCCAAGCCAGACTGAGAGAGACAGAAATAACTCCACTGTTTTTAGCCACTGTAGAGCAAATTAACAAATGTTGATTTAAAGAAAACCACAAAAACAAACATCATGAATTTTTCAGGAAACTCTAATCATGACACAGGGACTTGAATTCAAGGTTTATTAACAATATGCAAGAACCTTTGCACATGATCTTTAACAAAAAAAGGGGAGGGGAGAGGTCAGGGAATACGCATCGAATAGATGTGTAGTGGTACAAATCAGAGCGCCATCAAATCCATTCCATTCGGATCACGTAGTAGAAATGTAAAAAAATTCATGAAGTATGTCTCCACCTAAAGCCATTGGTCACTTTAAAAAGTGCTAAAGTTTTAAATAGTAATACTAAGATGCACTTCAGTCAACAAAAGGTGGAGACATGTAAATACCTTAGTGAGTATCAGAGTCCATAAAAAATAGTTTTGCCACAGATATTTTGCAACTGTAAATTTCATTGGATCAAAAAGTTCCGTTTTAAATACACTTGATTGCGTTATGATGACACTATCATACATTAATATAAAAATAATGAAGTATGTCTCCATCTAAAGCTGTTAGACACTTTAAAAAGTGCTAGAGTTTTAAATAGTAATGCTAACTAGCACTCCAGTCAACAAAAGGTGGAGACATAGAAGTACCTTAATTTCTGAGTCCATAAAATAGTTACGTCACAGATAGTTATAACTGTACACTTCATTAGATCAAAACCTGTCTTTTAAATACACTAAAAAACTTTGCTGTGGTGATGCTGTCATACATATACCATTCTGATCCACAACTCCATATAACTCAAATAAGACATGGCGCATTGTTACACCAGCAGTTACACTTTGATGGATTAAAAAGTACTGTGTTTTAATTACACTGGAAAAAAATTTTCTACGATGACAGGTGTTGTCCAAATCCATAACAACATATTCATGTAACTCCCATAGAGTGTGACAACAAAGTTTCACCAGCAACAGTTAACTATGAAAACGGCGCAGTACGAAATGGAAGGAGTAGCATGAAACTATAATAAAAACGTATCTGTGCCTATAAAAGGGGGAGGGGCGGGGAAGGGGAAGTAAAAACCAAACCAGATGCTGAGGGTTCAAACTAATTGGCAAAAAAGGGGAAGTGGGGGAGGGGAGAACTGTAGGGAGTTTACAGAGCATGTATGGGAAAATGTACAGACAATGTTAGATCTTGTATACTTCGACATTTCATTTCTTTTCTAAAAGGTAGTATGTCAATAGCATCATTCAGCCCATATGGAGTTGTGGCTTTTAATGTATAGATTCAGCGAGATTCTTTTTGTGAAAGTACATTTTTCCGGTTACCTCCCCTAGGGTTTCTTTTGGACATGTTCTGAATATCATCGATCAGCTCTGTAGCTTGTATAATGAATTGTTTTGGAGAATTTGGTCAAATGATGTCTTAAGGCCAGCTCTATTGGGGTGAATGCTTGACATAAGATGTGTTTTCCAGAAAACTCAATTTAAAAGATTTTTTCATAGAGCAAAAGTGTGTGTTCTACAGAACATCTATCTGAGACTGATATTTTCACCAGGGATTTACAGATTCTTACCGGCTTGATGCTAGAATTAGAGTTTGCAGTTACAAATTCACTGACTGATCTTTCATTAAAACCAACGGACACAATTGGAGCAGACACTGATGACTTACTTCGCGTCACTACTTTTAAACCAACCTGTACCTTTAATCCCGTAGGTACATCTGTAGCCCTTGCCACGTACCATAATTTTGTAATGCAAGAAATTACTAAACTGTTTAAAGGATACCTAAACCATCTTTTTTACACATTGTTTTTTTTTTTAAATGACTCCAAAGTCTTGTAAAGGAGATGCTGTTGTTTACATTTATATTGAAACTGCATTTATTAAAGCAGGACAAATGCAGTTTCATGCATTTGAAAATTGTAAACACAGCCTCTCCTGATTTAAAAAAAAAAAAAAAATCCTACCCTGAAAATCCTAAAATGGCTGCCTTGATGTAATTGAAGCGAGAGATGACCAGCTGTGCAGGTGGATTCAGGCTGTGCTAACCGTATTCAAATGCGAATAACTTTAAAATGAAAAATGATAGCATGGTACTGTAAGCACAAAAGTTGTTAGGCACAAACATATCTATACAATGATTGGTATTTCATTTATAGATACTGTTTAATTTTAAAAAAATTAGTTAAAAAAAAGGCAGAAAATAAAATTTTTCAGTTTTTCAACAAACAAATGCAAATAATATTAAAACAAAAAATGATAGCATGGTACTGTGACCACTACATTTGTTCAGCACAAAAATATTTACAAAATGAGTAGTGCTTTATTTATATGTGCCTTTTTTAGGTTTTTTTTATATAATCCACAAAATATGGCTGGAAATTCAATGTTTTAGGTATGGTAAGTAATAACACATGGCAGGGTGTGCAGCAGTTCTAAATTACTGCACCTCCAAAGTGGGTTGTGAGGCATGAGGCACAGCTGAATGCTTTCAGCCACCTGGGAAGTGCAGTATGAGTCCCATAAGATCACATTGTAAATTGTGAATAAGCAATAACATACATTAGGGTGTGTAACAATGCTAAATTGCTGTATGGCCAAGGTGGGCTCTGAGGCATGGGGTACAGTCGAGTGCCTTCAACTTCCTGGGAAGTGTAGTGTATGATTCCCATAGGATCACATTGCAAATTGTAAGTAAGCAATAACCCGACAGGGTGTGTGGCAAGCCTGAACTGTTGCATGCCCCTTGTGGGCTATAAGGCATGAGGCACTGGGTGCCTTCAACCACCTGGGAAGTGTGGTATATAATTTGAATGAGATTACATTATAAATTTTAAGAGATCAGTACAACACATCATGGTGTGTAGCAAGGCTAAACTGCTGCATGCCCCAGGTGGGTTGTGAGGCACAAGGCACAGCCGAGTGTCTTCTACCACCTAGGAAGTACAATATAAAATTCCCATAGGAGCACATTATAAATTGTAAGTAAGCAGTAACACACAGTAGGGTTTGTGGTAATGCTAAATTACTGCAGGCCACAGAAGGGTTGTGAATTTGTTTCTGAGGCATGAGGTGCAGCTGAGTGCCATCGACCACCTGAGAAGTGTGGATGTTTTCACTCAGGTGCCAAAGAAACCTATGCTGCCATTGAAGTACCTGCTGAGGATGTGGGAAAGTAAGCAGGTAGCTGCTCTGAGGAGGACCAGGCCCCTGGCTTCTTTGACTGGAAAAAGAGGTAACATTGCATCTTAAATAGCACATAGCTGAATGACACAAAATTAAACCAAAAAATGGGAAATGGCATCGGAGTGAGATGTAGCTCTGGGTAGTATGGCAAAGGCAGTTTTCATGTGCACTGACTAAATGCAAGGAAAACAAGGTAAGTGTCTGGGTGGCTGCATGAGAAGTGCAGTGTGCCATAGATCACTTTGCGTGATAATGTAAAGTGGGAATGCGAGAATCAGTGCTCAGCCTGTCACAGCGAGGCTGACCGAGGAGGGGAAAATAGAAATGGAAACATTAAGCGTATAACAGTTTCGCACCCCTGCCCCCTTCCCTCATTTGGAAGACAGGAAGTGGGAGCTATTTGAAAAACAAATTGCAGTTTGGTTAATTGGAGGAGGGTGCGAGAACAAAATATTTTAATATTTACAGTATTGAAGTAGCTTATTCCATTTATGCCATACCTTCAATAAAAGTGAAAACAAATTGAATTTCCTGCCATTTTTTGATGATTTAAAAAAATCTAAAAGGTATCTATAAATGAAATGCCACTCATTTAAAATATATTTTTGTGCTGAACAACTTTTGTGTTCACAGTACCATGCTATCGTTTTTTAATTTTATTGCCATTTATTTATTGAAAAAGTGTAAAAATAATAGAATTTTCTACTGCCTCTTTTACTAATTTTTAAAAAAACTAAATGGTATCTGTAAATGAAATGCCAATTATTTTGTAGAAATTTTTGTGCTGAACAACTTTTGTGGTCACAATACCATGCTATTATTTTTTATTTTAAAGCTATTAGCATTTGAATACAGTTAACACAGCTAGAATCCACCTGCACAGCTGGGCATCTCTCGCTTCAATTACATCATCAAGGCAGCCATTTTAGGATTCGTAGAGCAGGATTTGAGAATCGGGAGAGGCCGTGTTTACAGTTTTCAAATGCCACGAAACTGTATTCATCCTGCTTTAATAAATGCAGTTTCAGTATAAATGTAAACAGCCTCCTTTATAAGACTATCGGGTCATTTTCTAAAAAACAAAATGTGTAAAAAAAAAAAAAAAAAAAAAAAAAAAAAAGATGGTTTAGGCATCCTTTAAGTCAAAATGGCCAAATAACAAAAGAAATGTGATAAGAGAAGACCACTGATTTATTCAATGGATTAAAAAATATAGACCAAATTGAAATCAAGGAAGTAGATAAAGGGAGTAAAATTGTCATCCTGGATAAACTTAAATACGAAACAGAAATATATCATCAGCTTGATGACACTGTCGGTTACAAATGGCTCCTGGAAGATCCAACACAAAGACTTAAAAACAGAAATGATGATTTCTTGATTGAGAGTATAACTATTGGTTTTATCAAAAAAGGAAGGTGACTATACGAAGGTTGATTATCCACACATTCCTACTATCTGCACATTGCCACAAATCCACAAAGACCAGACCAACCCCCCAGGATGTTCTATTATTTCAGGACTAGGTTCTCTTATGGAAAAGATATCCATGTTTATCGATTTATTTTTTTTTCCTAAAACAGAACATCCATTGAATCCCTTATATATGACGGTTGTAATGTATCTATCTAAATTGAAGTGGGCTGGTGTGGAACTGGGGATACTTGGGTTAATTATAGATGTAGTTAACTTTTACACAAGCATTCACCGCAGCTTAGTCTTGCTGGCCTAAAGACATCATTTGACCAGCAACCCTAAAACAAAAAACTTTACGAAATAATTCATTATACAGGCTACAGAACTGATTCTAACAAGCAATTACATTATTTTCTATATGAGGTTTTGTCTTCAAATCTGTGGTATTGCCATGGGGACCACTATAGCGCCCTCCTACGCCAGTCTTTTTATGGTGTGGTGGGAGGGCGTGGTTGTGCTTGACCCTGGCACAGATCCCTTTTTTGTCTCCCAGGTAAATATACTGGGGCCACTTTATCGATGATGTTCTGGTACTCTGGAATGGGGATGTTGAGTCTGTGAATTTCTGAATGAGAATGATCAGGACTTAAAATTTACATCTGGTTGTAACACCAGTATGATTATTTTTTCTAGACATTTGCTTCATTTCGGATGGGAATGAAAAATACAGACAGAAGCGCATAGAATTCTGTAACACTTTACTGTACTCTTTATATGTGGCCCCCCAACACCTTAAAAAGAGTTTGACACCCATACGCCTTGGGCGAAATTGTTCAGAAATTTGAATCGTTTGAAATTCATGCATTAGATTTTAAAAAACAGATTAGTGAAACGGGGATATCCCATGGATCTTCTTATTGAAGCTATTGACAAAGTGAGACGTATGGATAAGAAAATTATTTTACAACCTAAACCCAAAACCAAATCCCAGTATGATGTGGTAACCTTGGTAACTGACCACAATCAGATTTTTGTCTGAGGTTTCTCGAACTGTACAAAAGCATTGATACATTTTTGACAGTGACCCAGATTTAAAATCTACAATGGGTGACAGACCTAGAATTACCTACAGACGGAGGGAATAACTTGGGGGGACTATGTTACCAATAGTCTATACAAAAAAACAGTCAAAGACTTGAGAGCCGATTGGCTCCCTCCCAAACTAATTTGAAATTTATAAATGGGGTTGATGCAACGTTTGCAGCTTTTTGCAGTCGGGCCAAAACTTACAATCATCCATCACTGCCAAAAACTGTTGAGATTAGACAGTTTATTAACTGCCAGACAGAGTTTATTTATGTCTTGGTTTGCGGCTGTCCAAAAATCTATGTAGGCTGCACCACAAAAGCTCTTAAAGACCGAATTCAGGGGAATGTTTGCTGTATTGATAGAGCGACCCCGAATACACCTTTAGGACAATATTTTGCTGAGCATCATGGTAGTAAGACGGATGGTTCAGTTTCATGGGTTTAGAACATGGCCCAAGAAATCCTAGGGGTGGTAACCAAAAATATTTACTTTTTACAAAAAGGGTCTCTCTGGATCTGTACTTCTTCTTCTTTTTTTTTTTTTTTTTGTATTCTTTTGGTAACCAGGTAAGGTCCTCTAGGCACCAGTGTCTGTTTTCAGAGGTGACCGGAGCTCTGGAGAGGTTAAGTGACTTGCTCAGAGTCGCACAGTATGCAAGTGGTGGTTGTGGGAATCAAACCCAGGTCTTCTGAATGTCCCAAGAGCATTCACAGCTCATGGCATTAAAAGCCACTACCCCATATGGGCTGAATGATGCTATTGACATATATTACCTTTTATGAAAAAAAAAAAAGAAAAAGAAATGTCTAAATAAACAAGATCTAGCATTGTCTGTACCTTTTCCCGTAAGAGCTCTGTATACTCCCTCCCCTTTTTTTGCTCATCCGTTTCAAACCTCAGCATCTCGTTTGGTTTTTACTCCACCCCCCCCCCGACCCCAATAGGCATTGATACCTTTTTATTATAGCTTCATGCCACTCCTTCCATTTCGTATTGCACTGTTTTCATAGTTGGCTGTTGCTGGTGAAACTGTTGTCAGCGCTGTGCGAGTTACATGAATATGGTTTTATGGACTTGAACAATGCCTGTCGTAGAAATTTTTTTTTCCCCCCAGTGTATTTAAAACACAGGACTTTTTAATCTAAGTGTAACTGCTGGTGTTGCAATGTGCCATGTCTTATTTGAATTATATGAGTATGGATTTATGGGTCGGAATGATATATGTATGACATCGTCACCATAGTGAAGTTTTTTAGTGTATTTAAAAACACAGAACTTTTTGATCCAATGAAGTATACAGTTACAAACTGTGACACAACTATTTTGTGAACTTTCTGAGACACGCTAAGGTATTTACATATCTCCACCTTTCGTTGATTGAAGCGTATCATAGCATTACTATTTAAAACTTCAGCAATTTTTTAAAGCAAACAATGGCTTTAGGTGGAGGCATACTTGGTAAATTTTTTGACATTTCTACTATGTGATCCAAATGGAATGAATTTTACGGAGCTTCGATACGTAACATTACACATCTATTCAGTGCACATTCCCTGCCCTCTCCCCCTTCCCCACTTGCTTTTTGCCTTTTTGTTAAAGTTTTTCTCTACCGCATGAGAATTAGAACTCCCTTGATTTATCTTTGTACTACTTACTGTAATACAGTGTTCCCCATTCACTGTTTTAGTGCGGTGGGCCACCACCCTATATTTTTTTTTTTTTTACCACCACCCTATATTTTTTTTACCACCACCCTATATTTTTTTGCCACCACCCTGTATTTTTATCCATTACTGATTGTTTGTTATAAAATCCTCCAAAATTGTCTTTTATACTCACCCTTTATTGCACTACTACCCCTGTTCTGATACCAGTCCACTATATTTTACTTAAAATCCACTTAGGCACATGTACAGTGCATATAGGAGGTCCAGAAAAGTAATGCACCTTTGGACTCGATCATCACTGCCACCACCCTATATTTTCAGACAGTGGGGAATCCTGTAATGGTGGGGCCATATCTTGACACACAATATTTTTTCCGTTCTTTATTTAGTCATTGCAAATTTAACTGAATCTTAGAAGGTAACTAAAAGTCCTTGATCAGCTACTTTTATTATTATTTAAAGGCTTGCCGTGTATTTGTTTTGAGATTAATTTTGGGAACACTATGGGTTTATTTTGGCATAGTTGTGTACGATAAAGGTGTCGAACTTATGTGCTGTACACAGTGTTGCTTGATTTTTATGTTATTTATAGCTTTAAACACTGAATTATTTAAGAGAGAGTAATTTCACTGTAAAGCCAAGCCCCCTGACGAAGCCTTCCATTTAGGAGGTGAAGCACTGGGGCTTAGTGCCGTGCTCTCAAGCTGTCAGTAAATAACTTTGCCTCAGAGAATTTACCTGTCTTGTTCGTTTTTGTTTTTGATTTCTTCTGCAAGAGTGCTGCCACAAGTGTGTTTGGTTTGCCTTAGTTTGGATACAGCTGGCACCATCTCATCCATGAGCACATGGCATTTGTGTTCCAGCATAGTCCAAACTGATTTGAGACCAGTGAGATTCCCCCCGCCTTTCCTGTTCGGACTATTGTAACAAAACCTCCCACCAGCCTCATCAATCACCTGTGTCCCATTAGTCAGAAAACTCAACCACAATTTGACAAGTACTCAAAAAAAAAAAAAAAGCATACTCCTAAACCCACCTTAAGTCTCACTGCCATGCCCGAATGCTAGCAATCTCTTTTCTTACACTATATCTCAACATGCTACTGGGAGAGACTGCCAGTATTCAGTCCCAGTGGTGAGATTATTAGGATCAGTGGCGCGATGCTTCAGCACTTTTTGTATACTAATACTTGTCACTTTGTGGATGAGTTTTTGGCTAAGGGGACATGGGTGGGGAGGGTGCTGCATCTGAGATTAATGGGGGAAGGGTATTGATTACTGTAGTTTTTTTTTATATTTTTATATATATGTATATCTGTGTGTGTGTGTGTGTGTGTGTATATGTGTGTATATATATATATATATATATATATATGTATGTGTATATATATATATATATATATATATATATATATATATATGTGTGTGTATATATATATGTATATATATATGTATATACACACATTTTGGCTGTATTGCAGTTGCATGAATTAGACGGCAGTTGGCTGAAGAGGTGAGCAGAGAGTGTGTGTCGCCATCAGGAACCGGGGTGGTTGGGGTGCTGTAGTGGGTGAGAGGTGCCACTGGATACCACAGAGAATGTTTGGTGAGGGGGTGCCACCGGACGCCAGGGAAGGTTTATGGGGAGAGAGAGGGGGGTGCCACCGGACACCAGGGAGAAATTAAGATGATGAGGGTGATAGAATGCATCTGAAAACCAGAAAGTAATTGGAAAGGGATGAGGAGAGTAATTTCACTGTGAAGCCAAGCCCCCTGACGAAGTCTTCCATTTAGGAGGTGCAGCACTGGGGCTTAGTGCTGTGCACTAATATTTACATCAGTGATATTGCGGAGGGGCTAGGGAGAAGGGTGTGCCTATTTTCTGATGATGCTAAAATCTGCAATAGGATGGACACCGCGGGGGGGGGGTGGAGGACATGAGGCAGGACCTGAAGATTCTTGAGGGATGGGTCAGAGACTTGGCAGCTGACAATCAGTGCCAAATAGTGCATTGTGATGCACTTGGGGCATAGAAACCTGCAAGCAGGATACACCCTAGTAGGGGAGGTCATTAAAGTAATGGAGCAGGAGAGGGATCTAGGCATTATAGTATCAAGCAACCTTAAGGTAGATAACCAATGTAACAGGGCGGTGGGGAAGGCCAATGGAATGTTTTGGCATGCATCAGCAGGGGCATTACTAGCAGAAGGAGGGAGGTACTGATGCCCCTCTACAAAGCCATGGTGAGGCCACACCTGGAGGACAGAGTCCAGTTCTGGAGTCCACACCTGCTAAAGGACATAGATGGGATAGAAAGAGTTCAGAGAAGGGCAACCAGGATGGTGCAAGGGAAGACATACGAGCAGAGATGTAAGGAATTGGATCTGTACACGTTGGAGACTAGAATGGGGGGCATGATTTGAAACTTCTAAGTATGTGAAGGGGATCAACAAAGTGAAGGAGGGTTGTTTACTTAAAAGGAAGAAGGGCATAGCCGAAGACTGCAGAGAGAAAGATACAGAGGCAATGTGAGGGGGGTGATTCTTCACGGGGTGGGTGGTGGAGGCCTGGAACAGACTACCAGAGGAGGTGGTGGGGGCTGAAATGGTGGAGGGATTCAAGAGGGCATGAGACAGACATAAGAGGCTGAGTAGTGGGGGAAGAGGGCCAGTGGAAGGAGAGATGAGTAAGGGGCAAGGGCAGACTAGATGGGCCGAGGGTTCCTTTTCTGCAGTCAAGATTCTATGAGGAGAGGGAGTCCGCCCCAATAACCTCCATTATAGCTTAGGACCAGTGCAAATTGGTGCCACCTTCCAGGCTGGACTAGTGCAAAAAAAAAGTTATTCACAACTCCTGCAGGTACTGTGTATACTTGCATATCAGTTGAGTTTTTAATGCCAAAAATAAACAGTAAATATAAGGGATTTGTCTTATACACAGTTGATTTATCTGCAGAGATTTCATTGCTTGTCATAAGAATTACTCAATTTACATGCAAGTCCAAGCCAGAACCACTTTATTTGATCTTTTATGTCTCCGTGTGAATCCAGTTTTATAAAACTACTGTGTTTCTCTGCATGTGTTCGCCTAAATCAAAGGCTCAGAAAAAAATATTTCAGGTGGTACCCAGATGGGTACGATATACAGTGTACAGTAAAAGGGTATTAACCTACACACAGAAACATAGAATTGGACGGCAGAATATTATCGCTTGGCCCATCTAGTCTGCCCATTTCTCCACCTGATGAATAAGCTGCAGATTCTAGTTAATCAACAGCTTACTTCTCCTACCCCCCCCACTAGAATTACCTTATGTCTATCCCATGCATTCTTGAATTCTTCCACTGTTCCCAACTCCACAACCTCCTCAGGAAGGCTCTCAATGCATCCACAACCCTCTCTGTGAAAAAATACTTTCTAACATTACCTCTGAGCCATCCCCCCTCTTTCTTCAAATTGTGCCCCCTTGTTTTTGCACATCTCTTTTTTCTGAAAGATGCTACCCTCTCGTACTTTAATTCCCTTGAGATACTTGAAAGTTTCTATCATGTCTCTTCCCCCCTTCCTCAAGGGATACATATTAGGCTGCTTTAATCTCTCCTTATATATCTTCTGGTGCAGTCCCTACACCATTTTGGTTGCCCTCCTCTGAACAGCCTCCACTCTATCTGTATCTTTGTGGAGATGGGGTCTCCAGAATTGCACGTAGTACTCCAGATGGGGTTTCACCAACTATCTGTACAGAAGGATAACAACTTCCTGTTTTCTACTGCACTTGAGCTAGATCTACAGATTTGATAAAAATCACATGGAAAGTGGGAGGGGGTCGACGTGTATGTAAAGTCGACTTATGCTTGAGTATATACAGAGTAAATCAAATTATCAGAGGTTTGACCTGTTGTCTCCTGTAGGACGCGTGCCCGAAAACTCTGAGGTGGTGAATTCCAGGGTTATTTTAGGAGGTGCTTCTCTCAGAGGGTGGTGAACCTGCAGAACAGCCTACTAGCAGCAGAAACTGTGGATAACAAGATAGTACAGGCCTTCAGGATGCACATGGGCCCATTCCTGCTTACCAAGGGAATCACAGGGTACCCTGGGTAGTAGCCCTCTCCTCCAGATGAGGGGAGAAGCCTTCAAACCCAAGGGGGGGAGGGGGGAAACAGACTGGGGGTTGAGGTTTCAGGAGGAGCAGAGGAGGATGGAAGTATAAAGGAACCTGGGTGGGGTTCAACAAAGGGATCAGGGATAAAGGGGGTTGGTGTTGGTAAATGCCAGGAGCTTGGGAAACAAGTTGCCAGGTTCGAGACCATGCTGTTCGGGGGTGGGGGGTGGATGTGGCCTTGATCACGGAGGCGTGGGCCAACAAAACCATGACTGGGACCCTAATGTTAGTGGGTATACTGTGCTTAGGAAGAAACAGAAAGGAGGGCAGAGGGTGGAGTGGCTATGTTCATTAGAGATGACATAGAAATTGCTAGGGTAGAAGAGGCAGAGGGAAACGTGGAGGCCTTTATGGGTCACCTTACAATCCCTAGCTGGAGATAAGGTCAGCTGGTGTAGTATATAGGCCTCGGGATGGGTGATGTTCTGAGGATGGTTTGCTGGACAACATCATTGCCCAGTGTGACCAAGAGGAGAAGGAGTGGTGTTGATGGGGACCTTAATATGCCAGGTACAAACTGGGGAACCATGTCCTCTAAGGTGGCCAAGGAGCAGAGGCTGCTGGACGGCTTCCAGGATGTGTTCTTAACACAGCATGTGATGGAGCCCACAAGGGAGGGGCATGTCCTGGATGTGGTTCTGGCAGATGGGGATCTGGTAAGGGACCTGGTTGTAGAGGATCCCCTGACTGGGAGCGACCACAATACTGTCTGGTTTCAAATAAGCATTGGGGGCGGGGGTGAGATCTAGGACAGTGGCAGTGGACTTCAGGGGGGCAGACTTTGTGGGATGGGAAATATTCTCAAGGATCACTTGAAGGGGATTACATCAATGACAAATGTGGAAAGGAGATGGGAGGTCATAAACGGGACTTCATGAAGCAGTCAGACCAGCTTAAGGTGAAACATAAGGGAGCAAGGTCACATAAACCATGCTGGTGGTCCAGTGAGGTTCAGGTAGCGGTCAGAGAAAAGAAGGCGGCCTACAAAAAATATAAAACAACAAGAGGGGATAGGGATAAGGAAATGTACCATCTTGCATCTAGAAAAGTCACCCAGCTGGTGAAGGGGGCAAAGTCCAGTGAAGAGCAGCGGCTGGCACAGGGGATACATGGAGGGGAAAAGGGGTTCTTCCGGTACATTGGGGCGCGGAGAAAAACTAAGGGCCATCTCAGCAGATTGAGATGAGAAGGAGGGTGGGTGGATGAGGCGAGGGACCAGGCAGAGGTATTTAATGAGTACTTTGCCTCTGTGTTCACGAGGGAGGGGGATGGGATATCTACAAAGCAAGGCACAATGGGGATAGAAGCAGCAGTGAGTGGGATCAGGGGAGCAACAGAAATGGAGCAAGAGGGAGGGAGAGGTACTCCAGGAGTGTCACATCAGGATCAGGATAAGGATAAAAAGGCCAGAAAGGTGGAGGGGACGGATGATGCTATCTCCGCCAAAAGGGTGTGGTTAGCCCTCAAGGCCCTAAAGAAAGACAGATCTCCTGGGCCGGATGGCATTCATCCGAGAGTACTATGGGAATTGGCTGACATACTGGCTGCACCCCTGGTGGAGCTCTTCAACAGGTCACTTGAGACAGGGAGGGTACCTAGGGATTGGCGAGAGGCACATGTGGTGCCATTCCATAAAGGGGGGTCGAGGGAAGTACCAGGTAACTATAGACCCATCAGTTTGACCTCGGTGGTGGGAAAATTAATGGAGAGTATACTAAAGGAACGATTTGGGGTGTACTTGGAGGAGGTGGGAGGTCTGGATAGTCGGCAACATGGGTTTGTGCCAGGTAGATCATGTCAAACCAATCTTGTGGAGTTCTACGAATGGGTAACATCAGAACTGGACAGGGGAAAGCCTGTGGATGTATTATTCTTGGACTTCAGCAAGGTGTTTGACTCTCTCCCCCACAATGGTCTGGTGGAGAAACTGATGGGGTTGGGAGTAGGTCCTTTGCTGGTCAGATGGATTGAAAACTGGCTAGCTGGATGGACCCAGAGAGTAGTGGTCGGTGGGGAGCTCTCGAACCCTAGAGAGGTTGGTAGTGGGGTACTGCAGGGCTCGGTCCTGGGTCGGATCCTGTTTAATGCATACATATCGGACATCAGAGAGGGTATAGGGTGTGAAATGAGTCTCTTTGCTGATGACTCCAAGATGGGAGCAGTAGAAGAGGGGAGGTTGGCCCTGCAAGGGGACCTGGACACCCTAGAAAGCTGGGCTCACACATGGAAATTAAATTTCAATATCACCAAGTGCAAGGTGTTACATCTTGGGCGGGGAAACCCTAAACACAGGTACACCCTGGGAGGGAGGTGCTGGAGGCCTCAATAGGGGAAAAGACCTAGGGATCATGGTGGATGCATGTATGAATAACTCTGAGCAGTGCAAGAGAGCTGCTAGCAAGGCGAACAGGATGTCGGGATGCATCGTAAGGGGGATCATCTCTAGGAGCAAGGAAGTGATTCTGCTGCTGTACAATGGACTGGTTAGACCACACCTTAAATACTGTGTACAGTACTGGAGACCACACTTTAAGAGGGACATACAGCTCCTGGAGAGGGTACAGAGGAGGGCAACTAACATGATACGAGGACTAGGGGATTTGACTTATGAGGACAGACTTGAGGAGCTCTGCCTGTTTTCATTGCAGGAGAGGAGAGACGGGGGGACATGATTGAGGTCTTCAAGTACCTCAAGGGAATAAATAGAGTAAACATGGAGGGGATCTTTAGACTAAAGCAGGGAGGTATCACCAGAGGGCATGGTTTGAAGTTGGAAGGTGGAAGGGTGAGGGGGGAAAAGAGGAGGAAGTTTTTCACTGAGAGAGTGGTGGACCTTTGGAATGCACTGCCTAGCAAGCTGGTTCAGAGATCCACAGTGGAGGGCTTCAAGAGAGGGTGGGACAGACACAGAAAGTGGATGTATCAGATGATGGCCTTTCCCAGGGGGGTGGGGTTGGATGATAGGGGTTTCTGGAACACAAGGAGGGGGGAAGGCCTCAGCACCCAACTAGGGATCTGAGGTTTGAGCAGACTCGATAGACCGTAAGGCCTAATCTGCTGGCAAGTAGTATGTTAGTATGTAAATCAGTCCATGGTTACACAGCTTATTCAGTCATCTCTGCTTATAAAATTCTGTAGGGGAAGCAAACATGAAGGTCAGAGTCCATTCTGATTCTTGATTATTATGTACATGAGATTCATTAGAAGGGGCATCATTTTGTGTGACTGATGGCATTCAGTCCCTTTTATAGTGCGGATTCTTGACTCTAATTTACTGGCCCGGGGCATAGTGCAAACTGCCTTAAGCCAGTGCAAATAAAAGCCAGTTTTGTTTTCTGTTTTGGCTAGTGCAGTAAAATCTCATAAAATCCCTCCACCCACCAAGCAGTGCCCCACCACCGGCTCCATACCCATGTCTCCACTGCTACCAAACTCACCCCAGGTAATTAATAACCATCCATGGCAGTGCGGTAGTCCTCATTCTATCCGTCTCTCTGCAGGGCTAATGCAGGTAATCTCACCCAAACACAGTATCTCTAATCTGGGAGAGATGGCCATTATCCAGACCCGAGTAGTAAGAATGGTAGGAAGAGGATTCATTGTGCTGCTGTGTTGGATGGTTCTTTTGTTAATTTAATTGGGGTAAGTATAGTGGCAATGGGGACATGGATGGGGAGGGTTGGGGGATGGTTTTACTGGAGTTTATGTGGTGTGCTGGGGGGGGGCAAGGCTAAAATGGGTGAGGAAGGGTTTTACTATATACTGCATGTAGTGCCAGGGACTGGGGAACCAAAGTGAGGGCAGGGGTAAAGCACTACAAACACTGAGGAGGAGAAAAAAAAAAACACGGGCCTACCCTGCGTCCCAAAGCTCTTTAAGAAACAGGCCACTGCAAATTGAGCCCGACGTTTCTTGCTGGATCGTTGCAGGAAAAAATGTTAAAGATCAAATACATGGACAACCTGGCCTTATACATTACAAATATTTATTTATTTAAAAGTTTTACCAGGAAAGGCATACTGAGCAGACAGCTGCTTGATTCCAGATGCATCCGGGGGGTGGGGGGGCATAGGACAGTGCAAAAATAACATCAACAATGTACGAAGAATAGCATATTATATGCAATGTATACAATACCTACAATTCATACATACAGGGGTACATATAGATGTACAAGAAGAACAATGAATATAGAAAACAATATAATAAACAATCACCAATGTTAACCGCGAGACCACATGACACAAGTCAGTGGATTCAAACAGGCAGCAGGGACTGCCAACCATGCACAGTCAGGTTGAAGTGCTCAGGCCTAAGTCTGGGAATAATGAGGGTTAGGTGCATGCGCAGGTGGAGCAGAAGTGGACTTTGAGGAGACAGATGAGGCAGCGAGCAGATGAGGCATGCTGAGGGGAGCAAATTCCATAGTTTAGGCATGCGATATGAGAAGGCTGCATGGCCTGCAGTGGTGGACATGCGCAGGACAGCCAAGGAGTGAGTGTCCTAATGTCTGAAGGAGTGCGGGGGGGGGCGAGGATAGGGCTGAGGGAGAGGTAATGTACTGCAGGAATTGCCGTGTCTTATATAAATGCTATTTTATCGCCTCTCTCTAACTTGACCGCTTCACAGAAAGGTCCTCTGACTTTTTCAGACCAGCTGGCAGAATCTTGGGTAGTTGTTTTTTTTTTTTTTACTTTGTGTTTATTGTTTCATATATAACATTATACAGATGAATACAAGATCAGGACATTTCATTTCAATTACAATCGATGAGGTCGCCGCCCCTCTTATTATACACAATCTTCTCATCCTGTTCTTTTTGATACATCCATGGAGGGGAATCTAAGTACATTTATCAATCAAAAATATTCCACTTGAGCTGATATTAGGCCCATGAGCTACATGAGATTAATTAGACACCTCCCAAATAACAAAATGGTTCCCCCATAACAGGTCACCTAGTCAATAGGTATAACCTTAATATCTCATGTTATTTCTTAGTTATGCACCATTCAGTGCTTTCCCATATTATTATTATTATTATATGCTGCTAAACCAGTTTTATAATAACTTTTAGCAAATTGTTACATTTATTTATTGTTGCATTTCTGTGCAGTTCTGGAGACCTTACTTACGTAAGGACATAGACAGGGTAGAGAAGGTTCAGAGGAGGACAACAAAGATGGTGCATAGATTGCATCACAAGTCCTATAAGGACAGGTTGAAGGCACTGAACATGTACTCCCTGGAGGAGAGGAGGGAGAGAGGGGATATGATAGAGACATACAAGTATCTTACAGGGAGGAACAGGGTGCAGGAATGCACTATTTTTAAGCGAAAAAGATGTTCCAGGACTAGAGGGCATGGGATGAAGTTGGAGGGAGGACGATTCAGAGGAAACGTGAGGAAGAATTTCTTCACAGAAGGGGTGGTGGACAAGTGGAACACCCTGCCAGAGGAAGTGGTGGGGGCTGAAACAATCACGGGATTTAAGAATGCATGGGATAGACATAAAGGAATTCTGGAGGTCAGGGGTAAGGGGCAACAGACTTCCTGGAAAACATAAACTGAACTTACAAACTTAAATGGGCAGACTGGGTGGGCCATAGGCCCTTATCTGCCGACACTATGTATGTATCTATGTATAATAAAGTAGTGCTCACAATATTAATTTCCTCCTCTATAGTGGCTATAACTCCACTAGACAATTATTTATTATCTACAGGAACTGCCCCAATAACCATGTCAAAAACATTTAGAAACGCCTTAGACATTTTAATTAAGGGAGAATTAGGGGCTCTTATTCGTCACACAAAAAGGCGTTGTATACTACTGTCCAGAATTTAAACCGGAAAACAATATTAGTTTCAAGGGTGAATTAGCAGGACAAACTCCGTCCCTAAAGTTCAGTATTTCAAATTTGAGTGTCCATACATTCAGGTATCTTCTTCCTCCCCTTCCGATGAATCCACCTCTGGTCCACGTCTGCTGCGATCATGCTGCACATGTTTCTGACTCCACTTTAGGGCCTCCCTCGGATCGGAAAAAATATATATTGTGCCATCTTGCACAATTCTCAGTCGAGCAGGAAATATCATACCATGATGTATTTTGGCCTCTCGAAGCGTAGCACGCACCCCCGCGAAGTTCTTTCTTTTTTGGCGTGTTGCATAGCTTATATCGGGAAACATCTGCACTGTTTGACCCTCGCAGAGAAGAGGACCCTTCTGTCTAGATAGCGCCAATAAGTAATCCCGAGTACCTATGCCATCAGTGACCAAGACGTGGAGCCTCTGGGTTCATCGGTCGCCCTCTCGGAGTGATTCGATAGGCTTTTTGGGCATTTTGAATTTTTGTGATAATTTCTTCTCCTAGTTGTTGTGCAAGCCAGTCTTGGAGAAAAAATAACAAATGATCTCCTTCAGCATCTTCTGGTATCCCGATTAAGCGAATGTTCGCTGCCCGTACCTGATTTTCAAAAGTTTCAAGTCTGGACTTAAAATGATTTATTTCCTTTGCCATCGACGAAGCAGCCCCCACTGCTGCATCGGCTCTGCGAGTCGATTCCACAGCAGATGTCTGTACTGCATCCAAGTTAGTTTCTAGAGCTACCACTTATTTGTTAGGGCTGTCGATTCTCTGCTAACCCTGCTACTGTGGAGATGAGTCTATCAATCTTCAGACCAAGTGTTTGCAGGGTTTCTTCCCTTGACTCAACCGCTTCTTCTCCACGGTTTTGAGCTGAGCGCGTGGTGGGAGCAGTAGAGGTTGTTTTACTTTTAGCTCCCGATCCATGCATTTGATCCTTACGAGGATTTCCCATCTTATTGTATGCAGTTTCCGGAGTTAGGAAAATCAATTTTTTCTCATTGGTTCCTAATAGATGGTTTCTAAAGTTAATAATCTCTCTGGTTTCTTAGAGCTCTAGGGTTTAGCAGCCATCTTGCTCGGGCTCCACAGCGCCCCCCTTGGGTAGTTGTTGATGTCATTTAAGCAAGAATGTCATCATTTTCATCAGGGTCTTGCACTGAACAGTAAGGAGGGATGGGTAGCAGGAGTATGGGAGACAGAAGTGGAGGCGGTGGGTGACCATTACTTTGTGCAGGCGGCAGAGATTTTGGGGGTGAAGGAATGTGTGTATCATGTTTGTGTGGAAATGTGCACAGGAGGGTATGTACTATAAGGTAGAGAGGGCACTTTTCCATTTTACAGCTCGGGCTCTGCGGTTGAGGAATTTTGTCAAATGCTTACTGGGGATAGCAGAATATGAGGGCAGTGAACTTAGTGCTATGCTACCATACCATCGTCCCTTTAGCTACGCTGTGTCTAAGCTCTGCAGTGAGCAACTGTGGATTAATTATTACTCCATGGTCAGCTGATGGCTCTTGACAAATGGGAGCGGACCGTCTTTCGGGTGAGACATTAAACGAAGGTCCCATCTGCCTGTTCTGGTGGTAGTTGAGGTGGATGTTAAAAGATCCCATGGCACTTCTAAAAAAGAGTAGGGGAATTTCCCTGGTGCCCTGGCCAAATTTTCCCCATTCACTAAAAATACTACCAGCAGCTTAATCCGGTTCAAGGTTGGTTCGCATTCATCTGTATCCCCCTCCCCCGGGTCGTGCCAGAAAATAGGCAAGAATTTGTCCAGTGCACTTACCCAGGCAACAAAAACTAACTAAATAAAATGATTTCAGATTTTTGAAGTGATTGAATAGGTTGCATAGGGGTAATTTTTTCAGCTTGCTCAAGTCAGTAGATCTAGTGAACATACGCTGTGCTTAAATGGAGAGTATGGGTAATGGGAGGAAGCAGGATTTTCACTGCAAAAAATAGCTGAAAATAAGTAAGCATGGCACCATTTACAAGGTCGTCCCATTGGCCACATCCTAAACTATTCTTAATTCTCAGATGCTTGTAGTGAGTTGCAATATTGCACTTTCTTTCTATCATTAGGAACATACGAAATTGCCAGCAGAAACAGGCCTCATGGTCTGTCAAGTCTGCTTGAGTGTGCAGCTAGCCCCCCCTCATCTTAGCAGCTGCCCCTCCTGCCCCCCCTTCCCAGTATCCCTTCCCCTTAACCTGTCCAAACCCCTCTTGTAACTGCCCACCATCTTACAGGACGCTTACTCATCTGGTAAGGTGTTCCATTTGTCCACCACTCTTTCCGTGAAAAAATGTCTCCTCATCTTCCTCTTGAATCTTTCCCCCCTCCAATCTCAGTCCATGCCCTCTGGTGTCCCTCCCCCTTCTCATCTGAAAAATCCCTTCTGTGTTGGTCTTGTTTATCCTGTTCAGATACTTAAAGGTCTCAATCATATTCCCCCATCTCTCCTTCTCCTCCAGTGAATACATATTCAGCTCTTCCAGCCTGTCCTCGTAGGGCTTGCTCTCCAATCCCTGGATCATCTTTTTGACTCTTCGCTGCACCCTGTCCAACAATCTGATGTCCTTCTTCAGGAATGAGTGCAAGTACTGCACACAGTACTCCAGGTAGGGCCTGACCAATGACCTATACAGGGGCAGGATAACCTCTCTCCTTGTGGAGGAGATCCCTCTCACAGTACACCCCAGCATTTTGGTGGCTTTTGTTGCCGCCTTCCTGCACTTAGCAGAGTTGTTCATGCTTGTCGTAATGATCATTCCTAGGTCCCTCTTCTCTGTGGAGCTCCCCAACTGTACCCCATTCAAGTGATGATCCCTCCCCTGGTTCCTGGCTCCGAAGGGCAGAACCTTGCACTTCTTGGCATTAAACCCCAACTGCCATGTTTCAGCCCACTCCTGCAGCTTAGTCAGGCCCTCCTGCAACCTCTTCCACCCCTCTGCATCATCAGCTACAGCTCCCATCTTGGTATCATCTGCAAACAGACTGATCTTGTTCCGGATCCCATGTGAGATATCTGCAGTAAAAATCCCAAACAGTACCGGTCCCAGTACCAATCCCTGTGGTACTTCATTCGTCATCACTTTCAGTGACGAGAGGTGCCCCCACCAACACCACCACCACCCTTTGCTGCCTTCTCTTTAGCCAGTTTGTGATCCATTTCACCATTTTTGGTCCAACCCCCCCCCCCCCAAACCTCCCATGCGGTACTGAATCAAAGGCCTTGCTGAAGTCCAAATACAAGACATCCACTGCATGGCCCTTATCCAGTTCCCACGTCACCCAGTTGTAGTACTCTACAAGGTTTGTCTGGCAGGATCTGCACACTATAAATCCATGCTATTGACCATCCTGGAGACCCTTTTCCTCCAAGAAGCTCAGTAGCCTCTCTTTTAGTATGGTCTCCATGAGCTTTACCACAATCGATGTGAGGCTCACTGGTCTGCAGTTTCCTGGTTCATCCTTTGGGCCACTTTTTTGGGGTAGGCACCACATGGACCATTCTCCAGTCTTGTGGTACACATGCCATGTCCAGGGAGGTATTGAACAGGTCGGTCAGTGGCCATCCAGGACCTCTGCCAACTCCCTTAGTACCCTAGGGTGAGTGCCATCAGTTCCATGTGCTTTGCCCACCCTTAATGCCCTCAACTCATCTAGTACCCTGCTGTCTGTAATCCCTACATCTGTCATCACCCACCCCCTTGCCTGGTGTATCTACCCCCCCTTCTCCTGCGTGAATCCAAACAAAAGTGTTAGTTCAGTGCCTCTGCCTGCTCCGCCCTTTCTCCACCCACCCCCATCCTTCTTAATCCTCATCAACTGATCCTTGCTCTTTCTTCTCTCTCTCTCTCTCTGTCTCTCTCTAATATAGCAGAAGAAGTCTTTTTCTCCACTATTGATTCTCTCTGCCAGTCTCAGCTCCCTGGATGCCATGGCTTCCCTGACCAGTCTGGTAACCTCCCTGGACTTCCTCATGTACGTATCCTTATCTTCACCCCTCCCCAATTTCTTGTACTTTTGAAACGCTTCCCTCTTGGCCTTCACCCCTTCCATAACCTCCTGTGTCAGTCAACTGAGTTTCTTTGCCCTTCCTCTCATGCAAGACTCTGTTGCCTCCGCCAGCCCTTCCTTTATGATGTCCCATTTGTGTTCTGCATCCATGTGTGGTTGCATTCCTGCCAGGTGCCTGCCCAAAATTTCCCCCATCTTCTTAAAGTCCACCCCCTAAACTCGATCACCCTTGTACCAGTGCCCCATTTCCCTCCCCATGCAGAGCATGAACCACACCGAATAGTGGTCACTCCCAGCCAGTGGTTCCTCCACTTCCAGATTCCTTGCAGCTTCACTGTTATCCAGTACAAGGTCCAGAGTCCTTTCTAATTGAGTCTGCCCCTTTACCAGCTATGTTAGAAAGCTGTCTTAAAATGCTTCTAGGAGGACCTTCTCCCTTGCACTCGTGGTGGATGGGGTGCCGCACTCCACCCCCAGTAGGTTGAAGTCCCCACAATTGCTGTGCTCCCCTTCCTGCAGACCCTCCTAATTTGTTCAGCTAATTCCCTCTCCAGGTCAATCCCCTGAGCCAGTGGCCTGTACACCACACCCATCCTCAGTGTCCTATTCTTTGCATCTTAGAACTGCATCCATAGTGCTTCTGTCCTCCCCGTCTCCCTTACGTACTTTATCCCCTCCCTTACATAGATCGCCACCCCCCCATTCCCCTTAGCCCCATCTTTTCTGAATAACCTAAACCCCGAGATCCTCATATCCCGGTACTGGGTGGCCCAAGTTTCCATGATGGCCGCAATGTCCACCCCCTCCACCACCAAGAGAGCCTGTAACTCCGCTATTCTGTTCCTTAGGCTTCTTACATTCAGTGAGACCACCCTCCAGCCTGCCTCCTCCCCTTCCCTACCCCTATTCTTTCCACCCTTTATCCTTCCCTGTGCCGCTTCCCCACTGCCTTTACCCATAACTGGGAGGTGATCTCACTAGGCTCCCCTCTCTGGACCCTTTTCCTATCAGCGGTCCTCTCGCCACCCCCCCTCCTAGTTTAAATCCACCTTTGTTGATATATACCCCTCTGTTCCTCATTTTAGTACTCTCTTCCCCTCCCTGCTCAAATGTAACCTGTCCCCTGCATATAGGTTACTATTGCCACAGGTCCTGCCCCAGTCTGACACTAATCCATACTCCCTGATATGGCACCAATCCCTCAGCCACTCATTGAACTCCTCTATCCTTTTTTTCCTCACTGTACTCAGACATGGTACTGGGAGTACCTCAGAGAATGTCACCGACCCTCCCCTTTACCACCTCTGCCATCTCCCCTGCCAAGTCGTTTGTACCCACGTGCATCACTGAGGTTTTTCCCTCCCCCTCCATGTGCACTTGAGAAGTGCCTGCCCCTTCCTGCCTGCAGTCAACCCCGGAATAGCCTTGACCCAGATACGACTGTACCTTCCCCCTTCCACCTCATCTAACCCCTTTTCAGTATAGCATCCCCCAGTACTAGTACCCCCCCATCTTTTTGTCCTGTGCTTCCCCTCCTTCTGTTTTTGATGTCCACATTTCCAGAGTCCACACCGCCCTGCTCCTTATTACCTCTATCTGCACCATTTGTGACTCCTACATCTCCTCCCCCCACCCATTTCCACCTCTCCCTCCACCTCTACCCTGCTCTTCCACTCCCCCCTTTCCTCCTTTCCCAGACTGACTCCTGTCTCCTGGGCCTTCACTACCATTCTCCTCCCCTCCCCCCATGATCTCCGACACCTCCACTACCACCTCCGATGCCAGCACTGCAAACCTGTTACTTGCTGCCTCTGCAATGGTGCCATCTCCTCCTTCCCCCTGCCCTGAGCCTTCACTTCACTTACTGCCCTTCTGCTCTCCTCACCCCCACCCCCTACATCCTCATGGGATTTAGCCCTGCTGTTCCTCCTCTGCTTCTCCCAGCTACTCCTCTCCAGGGTCCCTCCTGCCCCAGCCCCCCCTTCCTCACCCTCTTCAGTTCACTCCAGAGCCCCTGTACCTCCTCTTTCAGTCTCCTCAGCCTGTAACAAATTGGACAACCTCCCAGTTTCTATAGCATATTCATCCAAACAGCCACCCCACAACCATTGCACCCCACTGTCTTCCCTGTGCCTGCCCCCCTCATTCCATGGTGTCCACTACTCCACCCACTATTACGATGTCTCCCGCCACCCTTATTCATGCCCCTCCAACCCCCAGTGTGATTTTCCCCCCCATAATGCCCTATTTTCCCTTCACTCCATTATTCACACTTAACTTAAATGTAACCTTAATTCCTTATCATACAGTCTGTACAGCAATAGCTGGATACAATATGTGACCCTGCTAGCTTGCTTCTGAGTCCTTCTTTACCCCATTCTCCCTAACTTGCTAGCTCGGACACTTTAGTTAACACATTTATACATGACCATGCCAGTTTGAACCTTAGATTTTTGATATTAAAATATGCAGTTACCCTTCTTTAACCCTAGCTCATCAGTTTGACTTTAAAACTTGCAACTTTAAAACATTTAAACTTTAAAATCCAAATAAGGGCCAGCCCGGTGGCGCTGAGGGTTGAGGTGCTAGACACCAAACCTCACTCCACACCGGCGACCTGGGTTCGGGAACTAGCCTGGGTCATCGGGGGTCGGCAGGGGAGGACTAGGATTGAGTGTCCGACGACTGCTCTCCTAGTCCTGGGGACAAGGGGTGGATGTACACCATGCTTTGTTGGTCCCTGGGGACGCCCGGAGGTACTACAGAGGTGCGGGTACCTAGTGGTGGAAGCACAGCAGACGTCTGCACATTAGTGCACTGATGTCATGGCACGCCCGTGCTTCCATTGGGGGATAAAGGAAAAAGGCAGCACAAGCCCATGGCAGCTTGATGGCGGTTCGCCGACCAGCGAATGATGCCTGGATGGCATGTGCTGATAGTAGTTCCCTCTCGCCCGGACGCGGGGGCTACGAAGGGGCCTTCCGTGGGCTCTGGCCGCATCTGCCAGCTGGGCATGCGAGCTCGGGGTCGGAGGTGAAGCGGAGAAGCGGTGGCTGGATGTGGAGCAGGGCTGTGGCTGCAGGTAGGAAAAACTGTTAAATGATAAAAAAATAAAATCCAACTAATAAAAGCTGGAGTGTCTGAACTTTTCAACACCTGAGTATTAGCTTTAAGAGTTGGTTCATATGGGCAGTTTGCAGCTCCCCAAGCTCCTCCCCTCACAGCTTCCAAGCCTAACCCCAACCCCCAGTGGCTTTCCAGTATTTAAGAAAGGCTGGTGGAGGGGGTAGGTGGAAGGGCCTTTCCAGCCAGCAACAGTCCTCCAGGACATCGGAGAGAGATTTATGCTACTCACAAACCAACAGCAACTCACAAAACATCAGTTACAGATTTAAAGAAAGATTTAAGCAACAGTCCTCCAGTTAAAGAAATATTTATGCTACTCCCAAACCAGCAGCAAACTTGCAAACAATCAGTTACATAGCTAAAGTCACCCTCCTACCTCTCCCCACAACAAGCAGAAAGAGCAGACAAACTGGCTGTGGGAACACAGAGATTACGGCCCTTTCTGAGTTTTTCTTACGAGCCTAGATGGGAACAGATAGGACATGGCGTATTGGGTGACTTTGTAACTGGTGCGCCATGCTTACTCATTTTTCGGTAGAAATGTTCCCCGCTCTATCTAAGGTAATAACTAGAAAAATGGGAAAATAAAGTTTAAGTAAGCAGGCATTGTCTCAGCAGCACTTTTTTTCTTTTTTTGGGGGTGGGTTGTAATTTAAGTGTATGCACGACCACAAACAAGCAGCCTCCCTAAAGATATTCCCCTCAAATTTATCTTAAAATTTATGGAGTAAGCTATGCTTTAATGTCTTTAACTGAAACGTGTTTTTCACCCAGAGTTACTCTACTCCAGAGGCAACAGTGGATCACTTGGTCCCAGGTTCCCAGAGGTTTCAACCAGGGGCAGTTTTCCTCTCTGTAGTGCCAATGTCTGTCATATTTACAGGTTGCACTTCCTATTTAACAATGGCTACATATGCTTCCCATAATAGTGAATTATGCATGTGTCTGGATGGCAGGAACAGGATGGATCTCTGGGTTTGTTTTGTTTGTTTAGCATTCCCTGTGTTCCAGTCATTTGCAGGAGTCTGATGTTTTCATTTTGATTCCCAGTTTGCAGTTCAAAAGTAGGTTTTATAAATCATACTGTAAAATAGTTTGCAGCTATCTGGTAATATTGCTACAGGATGTCTGATCACGAAGTGAAGGGAGAAGATGTGCAAAAGATCCAGTTAGTCCAACATAAAAACTTCAGAGCCCCACAATACTGAAGGTAGTACATGCGGGAGACCCCAATTTGTGATTTCAAGCCCAACTCCCTGCCTCAGGGGAAAGTACACATCCTGTACTGCTTTATTTTATTTTTTTTTATTTTATTTTCATCTCGGATTATTACATGTTTTGAGCTAAAAGCTTTTTTTACAGAAGTTCCACGTCATGAAGTTAATACTGTAAATAACCTAGAGAGCAGGTCAGTTGTTACAAAATACAGAAAATTACACTGTCATACTTGGGATAACATACAACACACCGAGTATGGTGGTACATTGCTGGGGCAGAGAGGGGGAAGGGGAGCATAGAAGGATAGGAGACTTGGAGGTAGCAAAAGCCACTGGGCAACAGGAGTGCTGCCTGTGGGAAGGGGAACAAGGGGGGAGATGGGGGATAAACAGGAGCAGGGTAGAGATCTCTTGTGATGGGGACTGCATTCCTCCAGACCTGTGGTGCCACGAGGATGCACACAAGGGGTTGTGGGCAGGGTGTTTATGGGGGGAAGGGAAGAGGGATCCTAGATGCCCCATATTGTGTCCCTGGTGGCACCCACGTCATTGCGGTGTGGTTCGCTCCTACCATCTGCCCTTTTGGTGAACTGGAGTTGCTCCTCAGAGTGAATCTGTGCAGCTCACAGGCTGGCCAAAACCAGCCCCCACACATGCGGGATTTCCTACAGGTGCCAGAGGGGGCAATGGTCTGGGACAGGAAGGTAGTAACAGTAAGGGGAGAGGTGGGATTTTAGAGCTTTTTGATAAAATTATTTCAAGCCATTTGACATTTTTCATTCAGCTGTTCCATCTGCATTGCATTTTTTGGCCTCCTTATTGTTTATCTTTGTGCCATTTGTTGTGTTGTTTACATAAATATTGCATAGCCTTAATCAGGTGTCAGAAAATAAATTATTAGCAGTTTAAGATTTCAGCAGCATTTAATTTTTCAAGATTCGCACGTGTAACTCAAAGCACTTTGTTTTTACAGTTTCAGAAACCCTGGAAAGCCCTATAAAAGGCTGAAGAGAGCACCAGAGCTAGTAATTTTCTAGGACGTGCAGTGAATACCATCATCCTGAAGTATGCATATTGAAATTTAGACCAACAATTCTTTCTGACTTAAATCATTCATGAAATCAAAAACATGTCTTCATTTTTCTACTAGCAAAAAGGTGACATTGCAGAAATGGAGTGGGATACATCATCTAATGACCCAGTACCCAGATATAAGAGGAACAGGCCTTACACATGTGATGTATGTTTAAAACCATTTCAGACTCCTTCCAAACTAAGAAGACATTACCTGATACACACCGGTCAGAAACCTTTTGAATGTTCCATATGTTTTAAAACATTTAGACAGCTAGTCCACCTGAAAAAGCATCAGGTAACTCACGCAGGAGTTTATAAGTGCACTGTTTGTCAGAAAAACTTTAAACAGTTGGGCAAATTCCCGTATTCACCAACAAACTCACAAAAGGAAACCTCGTAGTAATTTTCTTGAGAAACACTCTGCAAAGTTAAGCAATGTTAAACAAGAGAAGCTGGGGCATGAAACATTGGCATGTCCTATCTGTGGTAAATTCTTTGTATCAGAAGATGTTCTAAAGCGTCATGGCTGTGTGCGTCAGAACAGAAACTCTCAACTACCAAAACAAAGGAAAGAAGCTCCATAAGTGTGACTTTTGTAATAAACCATTTCAATCACCTTCCAAACTTAAAAGGCATTTCTCATTCACACTGGGCAGAAACCCTTTCAATGTTTGATTTGTGGTAAATCATTCAGACAGTTACAACACTTAAAGGTACACCAAGTCACCCACAGTGCCGATAGTCCTTACAGGTGTACAGTTTGTCCGAGGAAATTTAAAAACGAAGTAAACTTCTGAGTCATATGCAAACTCATGCTGAAAGTGCTCCTTTTCTAAGTGATAAACTTGAGACAACAGATGCAGAATGTTACAGCAGGCAGAAGACTGTGCTGAATTATGGAGAAGTCTCTGAAGACAGTAGCATTTCAAATCATAATGGCATTAATAATTCGGACTTAGACGGTGCTCAGACTGTTTATACTATACCCTTTGAATGTCCCCTGTGTGAGAGATCTTTTGAAACAGATTATATACTAAAAATGCATAACTGCGTTCCTTCTTTTATTGGGAGGAATGCCAAAACTGGCAAAAACACCAGTGATGGATCATCTCAGTGTCCAGTTACAGACGAGAGAGTTGTGAATTCAACACATCTGAAAAGCCATCAACTTAACCAGGATGAAGGAAGATCTTTCAGTTGGAGTGCTTCACCTGAGAATGCTGGGGATTTGACTGAGCTCCTCAGACACCAGAATGCTTATGCTGTGGAAGAAACTGTTCATCAGTGTGTCATTTGCAACGTAAAGTTTACTGAGCCCCTGAGTCTTCAGGAACATCTTCAAAGTCACGAGATAGATATGATTTCCAAAGTTACCGTAACCGGGGAATGCAATATTTTCAATGAGTTCCACTCTACATTGTCAGAGCAGTCCTCTGGGAGTAATCAACTTCATCAGCGCATTTTCTCAAATTCAGCAAAAACCAAATATGATAGACGGAAGCTGTATAAGTGTGATAGATGTGAGAAAGAATTTGCCTGTAGGTCCAAATTTAAAAGACACTACCTTATCCACACAGGCCAAAAACCCTTTGCCTGTTCAATTTGCGGAAAGAGATTTAGGCAGTCATCACACCTAAAAAATCATCAACGCATGCATACTGAAGAGAGACCTTATAAATGTACTATTTGTCAGGTGGGGTTTAAAAATAAGTACAAGCTTCTAAATCACCGAAGAGACCACATTGATTCAGAACCTATTTATCAATTTACTGTTAGTGCTCCAAGATCATCGATTCTCAGATCTAGCAATGGACGGAAGCTTCATAAGTGTGACTTCTGTAATAAGCACTTTCCATCACCATCCAAGCTGAGAAGACACTTGCTCATTCACACTGGACAGAGACCTTTTCATTGTCTGGTTTGTGGAAAAACATTCAGGCAGTTACCACATTTAAAGATTCACCAAGCCACCCACAATGCAGAAAGTCCTGATAAGTGCACAATTTGTCCAAATGTATTTAAAAAACAAAGTAAACTTTTGAGCCATATGCAAATTCATGCTGAAAGTGCTTCTTTTAATCTAAGTGATGGACTTCAAACTACAGATGCAGAATGTTTTAGCAGCCGCACACCAGTGCAGAATTCTGAAGAAATATCCGAAGACAGTATCCATTTCCATGCTAATGGCATTAACGCTTACTGTGACGGAGCTCAGACTGTTTACACTATACCTTTTGAATGTCCCACTTGTGAGAGTTCTTTTGAAACTGATTACATGCTGAAAATTCATAAGTGTGTTTCTTCTGTTGGAGAGAATGCCAAAGCTGGGAAACATACCAGTGGCAGACCATCTCAGTGCTCAGTTTCTTACAAGAGATTTGAGAAAAATCTCCAGCTAGCCTATGATGAAGAACAATCTTTTGATTGTAGTGTCTGCCATGAGAGATTTAGGGATTCTGATGAGCTCAACAGCCACCAAGATATTCATAGTGTAGAGAAAAAATATTACTGTGACATTTGTGAGGAAACATTTAATGATTTTCTGAGCTTTCGGAAGCATGTGCAACGTCATGAGGAACAAACGATTTTAAAAAATACCTTTACAGAAGAGTACAGCATTGTGAAAGTTGAAGCATTGCCTGAGCAGTCCTTTGGGGATGTTGAACTTCCTCAGCATGTTTCCTCAGATTCGGCAAAAACCACACGTGGTAAACAGAGACTGTTTAAGTGTGATAGATGTGAGAAAGAATTTGCCTGTAGGTCCAAATTTAAAAGACACTACCTTATCCACACAGGTCAAAAACCCTTTGCCTGTTCAATTTGTGGAAAGAGATTTAGGCAGTCATCACACCTTAAAAGTCATCAACGAATGCATTCTGAGGATAGACCTTATAAATGTACTATTTGTCAGGTGGGGTTTAAGAATGTGTTCAAGTTTCTAAATCACCAGGGAGATCATATGAAATCTGAGTCTTCTCAATGTACTCTTCCTCCTCGGATATTACCACAGCCAAGCAGTTGTCAGGAAAATGGTCTAAACCGGTCTAGGAAATCCTCTCAAATCCACCCCAACAAAGAGACTGCTGATGTAGATAGACATCAATTTATGGGTACCGATGATTGGAAATTACAGTGTCCTATATGTAAAAAAATATTTCAGTCACAGCAGAACCTACAGGAACATCAGTGTAGCTCTCCACAAAATAAAAAAAATATTGAACCTGGTAAGAAATTTTACCAATGCAATGTTTGCTACAAGTATTTCCGATCTCCTTCCAAACTTGAAGTTCATTATCTGATGCATGCTGGACAAAAGCCTTTTGAGTGTGTGCTTTGTGGCAAGACATTCAGACAGGCTTCACATCTAAAAAGACATCATCTCACCCACACGAAAGACGGGCCTTTTACATGCAGTGTGTGCAACAAGACATTCAATGATTCAGTTTATCTACAACAACATTATCAAGTCCACCATGAATAACAGCAATTCAGTGTCTGTATCAAGTAATTTCAGTTTCTTAGCAGCATGTAGTGAAAACTTTGCTATTTTTTGTCATAGTATTTACAAAATCCTGGACTGGTACAGTAAAAGGTCTTTTTGTTTCTACATATCATGTTTTCCATATCTAAGGAGTATTTCTTCTTTTGACCAGTAACCATGGCTGCCTGTACTGGCATACTGAGCATTATAACCTGCAATATGGGCTTTAGTAAAAACACTATTTTTATTTGCTTACAAAATAAGGGAGTCTTTATTTGCCCAGTTAACCTTGGCTCACATATACTGGTGTACTGAGCATTAGAACCTTTTTACTTTTATTGGAATTTGACTCTGTAGACTGTCTGATTTTGATAGGACATCTGAAACACTACTAGGGATTTATAAGGGCAGAATCCTCTTACTTTGGTTATTAATTGCTGAACTGGAGCAGAGGTTGATGGTAGGTAATGTCCACTCAAAATTTTCTGCTATTACTGTGTTGTGCAGGGCCTAAAATTCAAAGGGGGGGTGCAGGATTCTTGCATTTTTGAGAGTACTTGGGGTGGATCCCACTTACAAAGTCATCTGCTTTTTGCTTTTCTCCTCAGTACTGAACAACTCACAGCCTTGTCATTACCTGGAACGCTGGCAGCACAGTGAAATTTGACTTGGCTTCTGCTGTCTAAAGTGTTAATTTTATACTTCAAAATAAGCTTTGAATTTCACAGTGATTCTGGAAATTTCAGCACTGTGAATAGTAGAGCACCAGAAGAGAGAACACAGAATGAGACAAAACGAGACAAAAGCCAGAAAAGAAACATGAGAGGCAATAAAAAAACATAAGAAAAATAACCAACAGCCAACTAGAAGAAAGCTGAGAAAATAGGCCAGCAAAACATGGCAAAAATGGAGATTAGGGAATTGAGTAACAGTCATTGTAAAGATAAGAGGAGAGAGAAGACTGAAAACAGGAAAGGGCAGTACAGCTAAAGAGAAAACTGTGTAAAAAGAAATGAAGTGGCAAGAGAAGTAAGTCAAAAAAATTGTTTTGTTCTCCTCAAACCTTGGTAACCCTCATATTTATAATACCTGGTGGGGATCCCCCTATGAATGTGCCCATTGCTGTCCCCATATCTCTGCTAAAATCTGGGAACAGAACTTTAGATATGGTGACCACGTGTTTGTGGAAAATGCTGCCGTCATTTTCATGCTCAGCACCATTGTTGGAGCCCTTTAAAATAGATGTGAAAAACATTTGTCTTTTATTAAGATTGTTCTGCATTAATCTTCATTATTTTTTGTATGTGACACTTTAATGTTACAGTGCTCAGGGCCCAGTGAAAGGGGTGTTATAGTAATACTATAGCAAAATAAAATAGCCTTACCTACCATCTGTGGGGGACTGCTATGAGTTAATAGTGCTGAGCTAAAGCTGATGTCATAATCGTAAAGAAGAGCTCAAACAAAAGGTAGATCCCAGACTGGAGAGTTCTAAATACATTAATTGTTGTTTGTTTGTATTCATTTTTTGTTTAAAACCTCTCATTTTATATTTAATTTTTTAGGTGTCTGGGGGACTTTTGGCACCCCTCCCCCACAAAAATAGATTACAAAAATAGATTCACATTTTTGGGCATTAAGCATGTGTCTGATTCATTATTATTATTTTTTTTTATTGGCTTTTGAGAAATTTACTGTTATGGTATTTCAATGCAGATGACTAGATGAATTGTTGCATTGGAAACCATTCTTGGTGTAAAAATGGGGACTGGTAGGTAATCTGATTTAGTTAAATCACTGCTATTAACTATTTTATTACCTAATTTTATAAAAGGGATCTTTCCCAATGATGCTGATGACAAGTTAGCAAAGTATCTTTGAGGAATTTGAACCAGGGCATTCGGGTAAATGCCGCTGCTGTCCACAGTTAACCAAGGTAAGATAACTAAAAAAAAATCTGGTTACTGAGAAGGGTCTGATATCTCAATATGACATTCCAGCGGCAAAGTGCCTACTTACTGTACAGCCTAAGTGGTTTTAAGTATAGTATTTGAGGTGTCACCTTACACAAAATTTGAAAAGATGCAATGCTGGGTGTTTAGTTCAGCAAGTTGGTCCAGTAACCAAAATAGTTTGTGAATTTTGGTCCCAGTATGATTGCCAGCTGTTGTCCATTTGAAATGTTTAAGTATATTCATACTTAAGCGGAGGGCAACTGTCGTAAATAGTATGTGTGTACATGTGTGGAATATGAATATCGATGTCTTCATTTACGAAAACGTTTGAACTACATTAGTAAATAATGTTTTAATTACAGAGTTGCATCTATTTTTCTGTCTGGGGAAAAAAACGAGTCGCATATTACAGTAGCCTGCTATTTTAAAAAAAATCAACTACTGAGAAAATATAAAGTTTTTTGTTCTCACTTCTCTAACAGCAGTGTCTAAAGTTAATATGCTCAGGAAAATGACAAAAATGAAGACTTTTTTTTTATAATTAAGCTAATAAAGTCTGCTATCTTTATTGTCACAATTCTAAAAGCTACACAAATCAAAGACAATATTAAATTTCTTAATTGGCATGTATCCTCTGTAAATATACCTATGCCATGTTTGTTGTACCTAAAGAAAATGTGAAATCGACAGAGTTTGAAATAAAATTGTCTTAGCAGATAGTTGTTTGATATTATCTGTAATTTTTTTCTTTGAAATCTTCTGTTCATGAAGCAAAAACAAAGCATAGAAACCACTTCAAAAGACGCTCATTGGTTATATGCAGTCTGTGTACTCTGTACTTAGTTGCACCATGCAGGGAGCTTCAGATTTCCAGTCTCATCACGACAGGAAAGAAATTAGATTTTTTTTTGTACTTCTAGTTGAGTTAAGCTAGAATCTGACACATGCTGCAGCAAAATGCAAGACAACGTAGACAAGTTCAGCTTATTTGATTTGATACAGTTTGATTTTTATTTTGTTATCCAGGTAAGTGAACTGGTCCCAGAGGGACCTTTTTGCAGGCACGATCCAGTGTGCAAAAGTGCAACACAGACAAAATACAGAGTACATGCGTAAAGCATAAGAACGTTGTAGTCTAGTCTGGGATCATTACGTGCTCAACTTAATAAATAGGTAGCAGAGCTTGGGATAGTCAGAAACATTAGGGTGGTTGTATTAAATAAACTCTCCCCCCCCCCCTTCAGTTTCATACCTTTCCCAAACTGTGCATCACTTGTGTTTTTATTTACAACTGGATACTCTCATCTTGTGAAATTCTTAGTTAATTATATTGGTAGACGATCTATGTTTCTGGAGTCACTTTATTTTGTATCTGAGGTAACTGGGCCCAGTCTAGTTATACTGCACATTGGTATGCACCCCTTTTAAAGCAATCATTCCAGTTCTACTGGGCTCAAATTAAGTGGTATGGCAGGATGGGGGTGGTGTTACTGATTGGTAACCCACCTCCTGGAGTTGCCTTACCACAGTTATAAAATGCAGTACAGTGTTTAGCTGAGCTTTAAGAAAATAAACACTGGTTCCCCCCATGCATGTGCAATGCTTTCCTACAAAAGCATGGCAGGCAGGACCCATGTGAAAACAGTGTGATGTTCACATGCCTCCCTGCCAATCAGAAAGCTAGATTTGCCTGTTTAGTTTTATAATGCCAGATACTCCGCAGTGGCAGAGATTTAGGGGTCATGAGCCAATGGTGAGGGCATTTAATGCCAGTCTAGGTCAGTTATCTGACTATAGAGAGCACTACACTAGGGTCACTAATGAGTGGCTCACTCAGCATCCACATGTAAAAGCACTCACAAATGTCTCCAACGAGAGTACCCATTGCAGAAGAAACTTAGTTCTGGCCATCGGTTTTCTGGACCTAGGAAAGGCCCATGGAGCAAAGGCTTATTTCTGTATGCAGTCCAGGAAAGGGGGGGTGTACCATAAACAGCTGATACAACATGGACAAAAGATACGGCTGGATAAATACAAATCACATATCAAGTGTAGCTGTGTGGAGCACTTAGTTAAAAATGGGAAACCACTTTTAGTTATTTTGCCTTTTAATTAGCTGCCTTTCTGTGGATCACTAGTGAGGCTTCATCTGGAACACTGTGCACAGCTCTGGAGCCCCCACCTAAAAAAGAAAAAGACAAGCTAGAGGTGGCACAGCGTAGGGTAACCAGAATGAGGGCACATCCTTTGAGGATCAGTTTAAGGCCCTGAACAGGTATTCACTGGAGACCAGAAGAGAGAGGGGATATATGATAGAGATGTTCATGTTCCTGGAAGGAATGAAGAAGGTAGATTGTGGGGAAATATTCAGCAAATCAAGAACACAGGGACATGAGTGGAAGCTGGCATGAGTGAGATTCAGGAGGGATGTGCTAGAGTTTTATTTTACAGAGAAAGTGGCTGAGTTGTGGAACAGCCTACCAGTGGAGGTGGTGGGTGCAAATACCATAAATTGTTTCAGACACGGCTGGGACTGGTAAAAGGCTTTATAGTTACACAGCGGGAGAGGTGAGGGCAGTAACTCTGCCTAGACATTAGGTCCCAAGGTAGGATAGGGTAAAACAGAGCAGACTGAATGGATCAGTGGTCTTTCTCTTCTGATATTTTCTGTATTTCTGTGGTTGTTCAGTTTGTATTCTCTGCCAGGAGGAATTCCCATCATTGTATCCTGTATTCAGCATTAAAATAGTTAGCTTATAATGAAAAGTCAGCTTATTTATGGGAACTTTTTTGCAATGGATATTACTATATAGAGTCCCTGATTGTCTTGTTCAGCATTTGAAATTGTGTTACCTCAGTGATAATCTTAGATCAGTAAATCAAAATCTTGCAAGTATTCCAAATATAAAATTAAAATGTTTGTTTGTTGCACCTTTAGCTTCTGTGCAGCAAAATTTTAGAACTCCATCCCTGATATTTAGTCTTATCTGCTCTGCAATTGATTTTAAAAACAAAACAAAAGATACCTAAATTAATAACTGTATGCAAAAGTTTTAAGATCTGATACTTTTGTGAAATATTAATAGTATTTAAATTTTATTGTACATTAATTTTATTTCCTTCCTGGTTTGCTCCCCCATCACGCTGGCTCCCCCGTCACCCCAGTTTCTCCTGGGACCTACCTGGCCTTTACCCCCACAGTAGAGTGCTGAGGCACGCTCTCATCCCACGGTTTCAAACATACAACGGCCATGCCCAAGTCACCAGGTGTGGGCCTGCAGTTATCCATGCCAGCAAGGGGCGTTTTTCCCCTTTGTGGCCCTGGAGGAGCAACATGCAATGACTGCAGTGGTGCCATGCATGCTCCTGTGTTTGATGCACTGCACATCTGCCACTCCTCTCTTACACAGCACACTTGTCCCCCAGCCTCGGCTGCATGACTGTAATACCAAGCACAGCACCACTCCCTTCTCAGCAGAGGAGAGCAGTCCATTGAATGCTCAGTTCTCCTCCCCCCAGCCAACTGATGACTCAAACTCATATCTGAACTCTTGACTGTGCTGCAACGGTAGCACTACGCTGGCAGGCTGTCCCATTAATTTTATTTTATAACTCGAACATGTTTCTTTGTGCCTCATAGCTTGGGTCTTTCTTGTAACATGAACTTGTTTCTGATAAGAGTAAGGCGTTACCAAATCAGTGAATTGAATAAGTGCTTGATGGAGGAAGAAAATTGTGCATGTACACATGAAAATGCAGTACATTAGGACACCTTTTAAGTAAATATATGTGTTGGTCTTTATTTGCACTAATCAATTTTGAGTTTGTTTCTTGCCTTGGTTTTTTTTTTGCCCTTTTTTTTTTTTTGTTTATTTTATTTCAAATTATCATGCAGCCATCCCAAGACCCTGTGGAAAAGTGATAGTTTCGCGTCTCACACATCTTTCCTGAATGTTTTTGTTTTGTTCCCTACTGGACCAAAGGACACTTCAAGAAAAATGGATATGCATGCTGGAGGTCCTGTAGTAGATGGAGAGATCTACCGAAATGGAAATAAAAGCACCACACCCACCATTTAGTTTGTTGTTCTGAGTTTCAAACCTAAAAACTGCCACCAAAATCTCCAGCATAAAGTCCCACACAAACATTTACTGCAGTAAAGAAAAGGATATATGCAAACAACCAGAGGAGCTAGTCACGTAATAGCTGTGAGTGCTATGAGTCTGAATCCAGATTTTTGTTTGCCCTAGACCTTCATAAAAATGTATTCTTTGTTAACAGTGTACTGAGTTCATTATTTAAATACACAAAAATACTACCCTGAAAAAGTGGAGCTTACATTCACAAAATATTGCAGTAATTTTGAGGTGGCCAGTGACTGTCTGAAATAGGTCTACATTCAGAAGTTGAACAGAGAGTATGCTACTTTCTATTTTGCATTCTGGATGATCATTTTAAAATAATGATAAAATGCGACACATTGCTAAGGTTAGAAAGGTTGAGTATTAGTACTGCACTTTTAATTTAGACCTGTGGTTTATTCTGACTGATTTGACTAGTTGGTTGAAACCTTGTGTGCTGTCTGGATACAGTACACCAAAACATGTTTGCTCCTTTTAGGAGTGTTCCAGGAAGTCGGGGGTGGCTGTAACTATCCTTAGTGTCTCTCCAGGGGTGGTTTACTCTCTGAAATCTTTTATTGGACCTCTCTGCAGTTTAGTATCTTCTGTTGTACTTTTTTGCCGTTTTGTTTGGGGGGGGATCGTCATCTGAAGCTAGCTGTTGCTTGGGATGCATCTCTGTTGCTCTCTGCTTGGAGTTGCTGTCTTAAGCCAGGTCTGTATGATTTCTGGTTTGTACTGTATATGCTCAAAATGGGGTATCATTTTGTAAGACTGAAACCCGTTTGACCGACAGTTGAAAGCCCAATGCCAGAAGCCTGACACCGAATATCCCGATAGTGGGATTTTGCCCCTACCGAGTTTGTTATAAAAATTAAGGTGAAAATAAAAAATCAGAATCCCACTGTCGGGATTTTCGGTGTCAGGCTTTCAACTGTCAGTCATACAAGTTTCAGTCTTTCCTTATATATCCCAAAATGGTTTCTATGTTTTCTTTTTTTTTTTTTTTTTAACCTTATGTCCATAATGAGAGAGAGCCTGGTATCCAGTTTTGGAGCCTTGATGACATCCCGTCCATAGCAACTAGTTGGTTGTAGCTGGTGAAGAGATCTCAGACTCTGTTAGCAAGTCTAAGTATTTAATTTTATTATTATTTGAGGAATATCAAGCAGCACTGAGAGACTTTCAAAAATAAGAATTAAGGAAGCCAAAGAGAGTCTGTAAACCAGGATAGCTGTAGGAGCTGCAGATAACAAAACCTTCTTCCAGTACATGATCAAGAGGCTTCTCCTGGAGAGATATGCTGGAAAGTCTTATGTATTTGACAAAATACCAAAGGAGTGGCTGATGACTGGTTGTGTGCCTGCTCCTGTAGACAAGTAGTTGGCATGTGTTGCCTGCCCCTGCTAACTGGAACAGATCGAAACATTCTGAAGAAAGTCTTTCACAGACTGCTCCTGTCTGTTTTAGTCATTCTTGGTTGGTAGACAGGTACATGCTCTGCAGGAATATTTTCTTTTTCAGGTTTTATTTTATTTTTTCATTTTGAGAATTGTTACATTGTGCATTCATTCATTTACTACACTGCAGGAAGTCTTTATCTTCTCTGGGTTACAGTCAGAGAGGGGGTCTTCATGTTGCTGGAGGGTCCCAGGGCACAATCCCAGTAGTTCCTGGTGCAGTATTGGCCACATTCATGACATGCACCACGAAAAGAGGCATGACTTTCATTTGTTGCTTTAGCCGCTGCTCCAAGGATGATCCTGTGCTGGTTGGCAGGAGTCTGGGGCACCCAAGTACAAATATCGCCTTACACTGAGACTCCAACCATTGCAGTTGTAAGCGGTACAGTTTTCCGCCAAGAGTTCCTTGCTGACCCACAACGATTTAAGTGATTACATGCTGGGTTCTTGAGAAAATGTCCTCGTGTTTTTTGATATATCGGTGTAACAGCAGCTGTGTTGTGTACAGCAATGCATGCGCCTTAATGCAGCAGCCATCTTAATCACAGCTGTGCACATGCCCACTCAATCACAGTGGGCAACTTGATATAGGCTACCCTTATGCATTATCAGCACAGTGGCCATTTTGTATTGTCTTTAGGCATGAAAACAACAGCACTAGCCAAGGGGGCTAATATCTAGCCTTTTCCCCAGGGTGGCTTTATACACTGGTCTGAAGCCCCCCGGCCCTGAGACAGACTGCAGATATTGCCTAATTTTATATCTGTGGGTGCAGTTATAGTGAGAACCTACTATGCATAAACACTAAGCCCGCTTGTAAGCCATTACTACAGAACTGAACTCCATTACACAAGGCTTGGAGTTTAGGCCTCAACAGGTCTAATAGAATTCAGATTCTGGATATCCAGTATGCCATGAATGAAGTGTGTGTGTGTGTGTGTGTGTGTGTGTGTGTGTGTGTGTGTGTGTGTGTGTGTGTGTGTGTATACATATATATAGCACCATGCAATTCTGCTAAAAGTTGGACCAGCATAACATTCTGTGGTGATTTCCATATGCAGCCCATGATGCTTTGCATTGTGGGGGCATGTGTGATTTTGTATTTTCTTGAAACTTGGCTTCCCAGCCAAATGCCCTTTAGGGTAACCCTTGCCTCAGTGTTTGCTTACAGAGGTTCTTTGTCTTTATATTTATATATATATATATATACACACACTGTATATATGTGTGTGTATATATATGTGTGTGTGTGTGTGTATATATATATATATATATATTTTTTTTTTTTTCTGTACTGATTTTTTTTTTCCATCTTTTTTGGAGGGGGAAGGGAGAGACCCTATACACCTTAATATATATATTTTTTTTTTAAGTTGGACCTTTAGTATTGCCTTCACATGGAAGACTTGGTGTTTTTCTTTTTTTCTACCCACTGTGTCCAACCAGTTTTATGGTACCTTGCAACACAGCTTCTCTTTGACTCACTGAGAAGCCCAAGGCTGCTCCCACTCCTCAGAGGTAGCAATACTGAGTCTCTTCCCCCCCCCCAAAAAAAAAAAAAAAACAGCCAGGCTCTGGGGCTCCAGCGGCATCGGCAAAAAAGAATGAACTTCCTTCACCAAACAAGTTAGCTCCAGAACTTAGAACTAAGACTCCATCATCATCGTCAAAGAGGCACATGATATTGAGTACCACTGGAGGCCAAGAGTTGGTATCCACATGTCTGCTCCAGGAGGTTTTCATGTTCCCCCTACGACCCCAGAGAGCAGTCCTAGACAGCTTATGGCAGATGGTGGCCAACAGGCTTCTCAACTGCAATTCAGTCATCACAGCTTTTTATGTTGCTTGCACGCATGTGCAAGAAACATAGTGCCATCATCCGAGTTTTCGGAGCTGTGTCAGCCCGTCTTCCAATGCAGTCAGTGTGTTTGCAGGCACGGCCCCAGTTCCCCAATCACTGCTGCAGCTGTCTATGACAAGCTGAAAATGCAGTGGCATACAGTTGAAAGGGGAGAGCTCCGCTTGAGTGAGCAGAGCTCCCCCCCATGCGCACATGCATGCACACTGCGTGCTTATGTGCCTTCCCCCTCACTGTATGGTCGACAGGGTGCCCAATCCCCGTCGGCTCCACCCCAAAGCATCCAGGTGCCATGCTGGGAGCCCACCCCAGCGTGGCAAAATCATGTTATGGCTGATGGGGTGCCCAATCCCCGTCGGCTCCACTGTCTTTCCCCTCATGCTGTCGCCAGAGGGGTGCCCAATCCCCATCGGCTCCACTGTCTCTCCCCAGTACAGGGTGCTATGCTGGAGCCCACCTAGCATGGCAACAGATGCCATAGCCGACACGGGTGCTCAGTTCCCGTCAGCTCCACGCCCCCAGCCATCCTTCTGCCATGCTGGGAGCCCACCCCAGCGTTGCAAGCGTCCGCGACATCATTTAAAAAAACTAAAAACAAAAACTGTCCCTCGCGGTGCCTGCACCCACCGTGCCCACCCTGCGCACCTTACCTCCCACACACCCCTCACTCCCATACTTACCTCCGGAGTCCGGGCGCAGCGATCTTCGGTGGACCGGGAGCACGTCTGCACTCTTCAAAGCCAACCGCGAACTGAGGAAATGCCGGTAAGCTGTATAATGAGATAGATAGGGTTTTTTCAGCTTTGTTGAGTATCTCAGGCATTTTGGGGAATTTTTGCACCAAATTTTCAACATGGGGTTTTTGGGACCCCTCCTCATGAATTCTTGCACTGTCATGACGTTACTTGGGCCCGAAGGGTGATTTCGCAGCCACTGCGCAAAATCACCATTCCGGAATGATTAATGAAACAACACTGCTAGTGTTCATAAGGTGGGCTCTCAAAAGCCTATTTTGAAAATTTGGTGGAAAAATTCTAAAAAATTGTTTGACGATGCAGCATCGCGCAGTTCCTATGCACGCTCGTAAGTTCGCGAATTTTCAATATTTTCACTCCAGATTTTAACATTGCCATTTTACCACACCTTCTTATGAGCAGTACAGCTGTCATTTTTCACATCTCACGAAAACGTGTTTCCACCCATGTAGCGCACAATGGCGCAGTCGGTGTGCGAAATCAATGTATGGGACACATTAAGAAAATCACAGTGACACTGTTCATGAGCAGAGGTCTTAAAATGGCTATGTTGAAAATTTAGTGAAAAAATTCCTAAAAATGACTGTTTTACGAGCGTGCATTGCGCAGTTCCTACGCACGCTCGTAAGTTCGCGAATTTTCAATATTTGCACTCCAATGACTTCCAAATTCCTAAACAGCACGTAGAAGCAAGCAACATTCAGCATTGACTAATGCTTGTTGGAAATGAGGCTGCCTAGGATTTATGCCGATATAGATGCCAATCTAAGATCTGGCCCTTGATCGCCTACTTTGATCACTTATGTCACAAAGGCTCCCTCCTCTGCTCCACAACAGAATTGGATCTTACAACATCTAACTGGCATATTAGTGGCAGGGAATTCAGTCTTCTGTTACTTTTAGTCTTTCAGTTATACCAGTTTTAAGCAATATAACTCATTTCTGCAACCACACAAACACATGAAAGATATATATTTGAATGTTTCATGACATGAGAATTAAAAAGAAACTAAACATGAGTATTTAAACTTTTAAACTGTTAGTACAGGATATTTCTGTAAATAACTCCTTTTGTATGAAGACTTCTTATAAGCAGTGGCTCTCAGACGAAAACGTATGCTATCAGACAGTACTATTTCCATATCAGCAGCAATTTTAGGTTTGTTTTTTTAGAAATAAGAACTATATGTCCTGGATTAAAGACCATTAAGTGGTGGTGGTTTTTTTTTTTTTTTTAATGCAGCATTAGGTCCTTCACTGGTAACAAGATATTGCTTATCAGAGTTTGAGCAGTTTGTGGAGCAGGTTACAATGGAAATAGTTTCACCAACTCTTGACTAAAGTCACACTCTTGACTTCTGTACCAGTGTGTACTTCACCCAGGAGGCCCCTTCCTGCTGGAAGAACAGCGACTTAAAAAAAAAACAACTCAGCTTTGTTTCCATACTTGATTCTACGAGTCCTTTCTAAAACTGTTTAGAGTTTTAAACAAGTCACCAGTGTCTCAGTATTGCATGACACCATGACTCAAATAACCATATTCAATAACCAAATACTATGGAATACTTTATAACTAACAATTTGTTTCAACATTACAATATTCCTAGAGCCCCCAGGACTTTACTGCAAAAACAAGAATCTGTTAATGGGGTAGGGGCTTATCGATGTCTGTGTGCCATTTTACATGTCAACCTGTGGACTGATCAGATGAAAACAAGTGCTGCAATATAGGCTTGTATAACATGCATGTTTGTGTACTTTTTAATATTTGTGCAGTTCACTTCGTTTAACTATACGAGGGACTGGTTTTACTATGCTACTTTAATATGGCATTTTACTTTGCTATGCAGTAGTGAATCACGGTTGTTTGTGTAAATTGTTGTCTGGGGTGTGATCCTTTTCTCCCCATTAACTCTGCATTGCATATATTACCAGACTATGGGGCTGTATTTTCTATCGGCCGCACAGTGCACCGATCCACAGCTGTGGCAAACGATAGGTGCATCAGGGACCCTGTGCTCTATTCCAGGAAAATAGGGGTTCTAGGAGCATGGATTTGTTGTTCATCCACACTTCTTGGCATGTCTCTTCCACTTTAACTCTTGCCAGAAGTCTTCAAGCTGGCTCCTCCCACCCACCCGGGTGGTATATACCTCGGCTCCGCCCCATGACACTAAACCTTCCTTTCCACTGGAAGATGCAGGTTCCATCTTGCTGTCAGCATTTAGTAGGCCCTGGCTCATTTGAGTTAGCTATCGCGCTTTCATCGCATCGACTATGGAGGAAAACTCTTCCCCAGGATTTCACCGGTGCCCCTGCGGCCAGAAGATGTTGCGCACCGATCCCCACCTCACGTGCGTTTACTGCCTAGGTGTTGGACATGACACCTCGTCGTGCAGTTTTTGTTTGGCCTTCCACCCCAACGTCCTGGACGACCGCAAGGCACGCCTGAAGCTGGGGAGACCGGAAAAGAGAAACCCACCGGTGAAATCGAGGGAGGCTAGGTGGGCAGTTTCCATGGCCGCAGGCTCTGCCAAACAGCTGGAACAGATGAAGCCATTCGAGGAGGAAACCGCTCATGCTTCAGCCAGTCGAAGCTTCTTCATCCTGCTGAACCTAGGCTCCACCTTTACGGGCTCCTTCAGGGAGATGTGCCAGTCTCTCCCCACTTAGGGTGAGGCGTCCCTCAGGCATGCACTCCTCTCCCTCTCAGAAGAGGGAGAAGGACCCGGTGTCTTCGTCCAAACGGAGACGCTTTTGGGACCGGGAGAGGTCTGAGTCCCAAGAACACGCGGTCTTGACCTCAGTCGAGATTGCATCCTCGGCCGCTGGCTTCTCGGACCTTCCAACTGGCCAAGGGACCAAGGAAGTGGCCGACTAGGTTGAAATTATCCTCGACCCCTTGTCACTGGCTGTGCCTGATGACTCGTTGGAAAGGACTCCGGTCCTGGTCTTTCCGGATGAGGAGACCCAACCAGCTGGTCTCCCCATCAAGGAATGGGTCCCGGACCCCCGGGTCTCGCCTATTCCGGTGTCTCCTGATCGACGAAGTCAGCCCTCCCCGATCTTGGTCTCGATTCAGGATTCCCTTGGGCAATTGACCGAGGAAGAGCCATAAGCACTCAAAAAAAGAGGTGACGCCACAGGTCCTCGGATGAGGAGAGGCTCCGGCGGAAACTCTGGCGCTATGAAGACCTTATGTGGCAGCAGCTGATCTTGACCGGGCAGAAGCCGGCTCCACCGCATACCCCGACCATCACTTTGCTCTCACCTCCTAGGCCGAGGCTGACCCCTCCAGAACCGAAGCCCTCGGTTCCTCCTCCTGTGGGGCCGGGCCGTCTCCAGGTTCGGCCTGCTCCGGTCTCTCCACCGATTCGGATGGAACCACCTCCTAAACAGCCTGAGGGAGGGGCACCCTCAAAAGAGGGCAGACAGGACACCGGGCTTCTCTGACGTCTGTCGATAACAGTCGCCCCAGACTGCCCTCAGCAGATTGAGGGTGACTTGGGCGGTAAACCACTGTATCATGACTCTTCGGACTGTGATGTTACCAGCTTGCACTCACATCCCTGGGATGATGAGTAGTCAGTCGGCACAGGGATTTGAGGAAGGCCCTTCCTCTTTCCAAGGCATTCTCTGCCTCATCTCCGATTCCACTGGAATGCCCCTGGATCCTATCCAGAAAAAGGTGGAGTACCCTCTCATCGATATTCTTAAGAGGGGGGATATCCCAATGGAGGCCTTTCCAGTGGCCGAGGCCATTGTTGGCCCAGCCCTTGAACTTTGGCAGCGTCCTGCCTCCTGCCCAGCACTATCTGCCCACATGGCCCACAAGTACGCTGTGCCCACGGGGTCCCTTGCGGGGTTCGCAGAGCACCCTTCGGCTGAGAGCCTGGTGACCTCCTCTAGCTTCAGACGTACTGGTAGTTCGACCGACACTGACTGACCCCCGTACAAGGAGTCCAAGAATATGGACCACAGTGCCCGTAAGGTCTATGTGGCCTCTTCCTTGGGCCTTCGTCAGGCCAGCTTGGCTGTCATTATGGCACACTTCTCTCATGCTCTTCTTGGATCATTAGATGAGGTCCTCCCTCATCTCCCACCGGACATGCAGACCATGGTCAAGCAAGTTCGTGACCAGGGCCATGCTGTTGCCAAACAGCAGCTCCAGATGGCCTTGGATATCAGGGATTCTTGTGCCCGCTCACTGGCAGCCGCAGTGGCCTCTCACTGCAGGGCATGGCTGAGACTTTCCTCCTTCCCAGCAGATACTCTGCATAAGCTTGCTGATGTGCCCTTCCTGGGCACCGAATTTTTCGGTCCAGGAGTGGCCGGTCACCTTCAGCGTATAGAGCAGTCCAGTGCCACCTTGGATGCCACTTCTGCTAAGGGTTCTTCAGGAAAGAACCAGCAGAAGAGAAAGAAGCCATTTCGGCATTCTTCCCCTGCGGTCAGGCAGCCCTCTTATCAAGGAGGTCAGCAGCAGCAGGCTCCGTCTTGGTGCCCGTGTCCCAAGCAGGGTCTTCAACAGCCCCGTAAAGGAGTCCGAGGTGCAGGTCCCGGAGCCTCCTCCTCCTCCTCTAAGCCTGCTCAGTGACGGGTTGGGGGTTGCCACTCCTACACCCGTCACGCCAGCTCTGGGTCTTCCCGTGGGGGGTCGGCTCCGCCACTTCCTTTCCGCCTGGTCCACTGTCACTCCGGACCAGTGGGTTCTCGAAGTGGTCGGTCGGGGACTGTCTCTAGAATTCGAGCAGTACCCTCCCAGCCGAGCCCGCGCCCCTCGGGAGGAACAGATCTCCACATGCACCCAGGCGGCTCTTTGAGACTGCGTAGCTCAGCTCCTCTGCAAGGAGGCAGTAGCTGCATTGCCAGATCCTCCGACAGACCCAGGCTTTGTTTCCAGGTACTTCCTGGTGTCCAAGCGGATGGGGGGTTTGCGCCCCATCTTAGATCTCCACGACCTGAATCAATATCTCAGGTCTCGCACCTTCCAGATGGTCACTGTGACCCAGATCATACCATCCCTGGAGTGAAACGTGGTTCTGTTCACTGGATCATCAGCGATTCCTCCACTTCAGGGTCGAAGGGAACCTGTACGAGTTCCAAGCCATGCCGTTCAGCTTGTCACCGGCCCATCGGGTCTTCACCAAATGCATTGCAGTGGTGGCGGCCCACCTTCGGCATCGAGGAGTCAGAATCTACCTTTATCTCAACGACTGGCTCTTGGCAGGTTCCTCCCTTCAGGAGGTGGGGAGGTCCAGGGATCTGGCCCTCCAAACCTGCTCCCAACTCAGCCTCCTGATCAACAAGGCCAAGTCTGAACTCATGCCCTCTCAGGTGATGGGCTTCATCGGGCAGAGCTCGACTCTTGTCAAGCCAGAGCTCGGCTCCCAGTGGACAGGGTGGCGTTTCTCTCCTACTTTGCCCAATCATTTCTGGTTAGGCACTTGCACCCTGCCCGGGACTTTCTGCGCCTTCTGGGTTACATGGCGGTGTGCACCTCAGTGGTCCGTTGAGCCCGGTGGCACATGTGCCCCCTCCAATGGGAGCTGGCAGCCCAGTGGACTCAGTGATATAGTCACTTCAACCAGCTGATCACTGTAACTCAGAAGATGTGGGACGCTCTCCAGTGGTGGGCCGCCCCAGACTGGTTGCAGGAGGGGATCCTGTTTGTCTGCCCATGAGCCAACGGTCATCCTTACAACCGATGCCTCTCTCATGGGCTGGGGAACCCATATGGGGGAGTACAGGGCCCATGGGTTCTGGACCTCCGAGGAGTCTCGATGCCACATCAATCTGTTGGAGCTCAGAGCAGTCAGACTGGTGCTGTCAGCTTTCCCTCGTCAGCTCCAGGGTCAAGTGGTTCAAGTCAAAATGGACAACACCATGACCATGTACTACCTCAACAAACAGGGTGGCATGCACTCCCGTCTGCTGTGCAAGGAGGCGCTCTGCATCTGAACCCTCATAAGCCAGTTGGAGGTGGATCTCCTAGCCATCTATGTGGCAGGAGCCTCGAACCAGCTGGCGGATGCTCTCGGCCGCATAGGCCAGACATCCCACGAGTGGTCTCTCCATCCAGAGGTAGCTTACAGCATGTTCTCCTGTTGGGGCAAACCAATGGTGGACCTGTTTGCCTCCAGGGAGAACAACAAGCTGAGGCTGTTTTATGCCCGCCCCCCTCAGCAGGGCTTGCTGCAGGGGGATGCCTTCAAGGCCATGGACCCCAGGCCTCCTCTACGCCTTCCCTCCATTTTCCTTGATCCACAAGGTGTTACTCAAGGTGAGGAGGGACAAGGCAAAGGTGATCCTGGTAGCCCCAGATTGGCCACGCCAGTTCTGCTACCCAGATCTCCTCAGCCTCAGCTGCACGCCCCCGGAGCGACTTTGTACATGCCAGGGCCTAATATCTCTGAACCAGAGGAAGGTATTCCATCTGAACCTTCAATCCCTACACCTCACAGCCTGGTACCTGAGCAGCTAGAGTTCCAGGCTCTGGTTCTTTCCAAAGATGTCTACACCGTGGTGGAGGCATCTCGACAGGAATCGACCAGGAAATGTTATGCCTTCGAATGGAAACTATTTTCCATTAGGTGTCAGGGTAAGGATCTCGACCCCTTATCCTGTTCTGTGGCTAACATTCTCGACTACCTTTGGTCTCTCTCCAAAGCGGGTCTGCGGTCATAGATCCTTAGGGTGCACCTGGCAGCCATTTCTGCTTACAGGGCATGGGCCAGTCGGCCGACATTGGCGCAGGAGACAGTGGTCAGGCACGTTTTTCAAAAGCCTGGATCACATATCCCCTCCGGTGCATGAACCTCCACCTCTGTGGTATCTGTTGCTGGTTTTGGCAAAGCTCATGGGCAAGCCATTTGAACCCATGCACAAATGTGAGCTTTCACACTTGTCGTGGAAGATGGCCTTCCTGGTGGCTATCACGTCTGCCAGAAGGACAGGGGAGCTCCAGGCGCTTTCAATGGACTCCCCTTATCTGGTGTTTCACAGGGACAAAGTTGTCCTTCGCCCCCACTCGAAATTCCTTCTGAAAGTGGTGTCAGACATTCACCTTAATCAGGTGTTGACTTTTACGGTTTACTACCCCAATTACACTTCGGTCGCTGAGTACAGACTCCATACCATGGTCCTGAGATGTGCTCTCTCCTACTACAAGGAGAGGATGGTGGAAATTTGTGGAGAGGCTCGCCAGTTGTTTGTCACCTACACTGAAGCTGCTACTGGCAGACCTGCAGCCAAATGGACCATAGCAAGGTGAATTACATTATGCATAGGTCTGTGCTATGAGTTGGTGGGCAAGGAGCCTCCCAGAGGGATAAGAGCTCATTCTACCTGCCATACTGCTGCATTAATGGCTGCTTCCAGGGCCTTCCCTATCCAGGAAATTGGTCAGCTGCTACCTGGAAGTCATAAAGCACCTTCATTACCCACTACCACATCGACCTTGAGTCACACCGTGATGCTGGTTTTGGGGCCTCAGGTCTTCTATCTTTATTTCCCAAGTAGGGGGTGTGCGCCTTGCCTCCCTCCTCCCGGAGAACTGCTTGGAGTCTGCCAAGAGTTGTGGATGAACAACATATCACGCTCCTAGAACAGGTTACTCACCTGTAACAGTAGTTCTAGGAGTGGTATATGTTGTTCATCCACACCCAACCATCCGACCTCCCCGGATTTGGCGCACAACCTTGCTTCCAGTGGGCTAAGATCTGGCATCATGGGGCGGAGCTGAGGTATATACCACCCGGATGGGTGGGAGGAACCAGCTTGAAGACTTCTGGCAAGATTTAAAGTGGAAGGGGACATGCCAAGGAGTGTGGATGAACAACATATACCACTCCTAAAATCACTGTTACAGGTGAGTAACCTCTTCTTCCTGTGTGAAAGTCCAGAGAGGTGCTGCAGCCTCAGGGTTGCGTTAATCCTTTGGTGCACCTGAGGGGTTTGATGAAGGGTCCCATCAAGCCCCCGACCCCTGTTTAGCCCTAGTTGAGCTGCAAAGGTGGGGGTAGAGAATATGCCTCCAAAATGGGGACTGGGGGCAGAGGGACCAGTGGGGTTGCCATAGTGGGCGACAAGCACATGTTCTGTAGTTGCAGGGTTCAAAGGTGGCACTCGGCGGAGGTGCCATGGCCACTGGAACAGAGCCACTTGTCCCAGGTACACTGAAGAGGGCACAGACACCGTGTCCCAGACCCCAAGTGGCAACAATCCTGGCACCTGCACCAGAGGTGACACAGTCCCCGACTGTGTAGTTGTGCATCAACCTGGCTCCACATGGTGGGCTGTTTAGCAGGGGACTGTGCTCATCCACTGACCCATAACCTGCAGCTAGTGTCACCCACTACATGTCAGGGACTATGTCACCTCTCGGGAAGGTGCCAGGGCTGTTGCCACCTGAGGTCCAGGACAGGGACCATCCATGCCTACCTTGGTGTACGAGGGCCGAGCCTCCTCTGAACCATGCCACTGCCACCGTGCCCCTGTTGCCCACTATGGCACCTCTACTGGTCCCTCTGCCTCAAGTCCCCATGTTGCAGGCCCTCCCCCACCTCCCTCCTCACCAGTGGCGGCAGGCTCTTAGACCAGCTCATGGCTGGTCTAGCCTCAGCCCACTCATGCATCCACAGTGGGGCTTCTAAAATCCCAAATAAGGGGATGGTGCAGCCCCCACCATGGCGTAAGCCCACTTGTGACCTGGCACAACAGCATTTCTGGTGCAGGGGTGGCTTCAGTGCAAGGCATCCCAATTTTTGACACAGCCTGTGCTCAGAAATTGGGATTGCTGCAAGATTTGGTGCAATGTGCCACTTACATCAAATCCTTGTGCCAAATTTTGGGCTTTGGGAATCGAGCCCTGTAAGTTTAATACATTGTTTTGGGAGGCTGGAGTTTTTAGAAAAATGCACTCTCAAAGGTCTTACTTTATGTGGTCTGTGCTAACTTTGGTCGGGGGACCAATACAATGAAAGTGGGAACATAGTAATTTAATGGAAATTTAACTTCTCTGTGTTCTTAGGATGCACCTGGAAACAAACATTGGCTTAGTGTGTCCTTCCTGGCCAAAAATTGTAAAATAAAAATTAATAGAAACACCCCCATATACATTATATGTAGTCAACTAGTAATGACAGGGTGCCTGTCACTAGCTATGTTAGCAGCCATGGGCTAGTATACAGCGTACCCTGGTGGCTTAGTGGCATGCCCTAGGGTCAGCCTTGGGTTGCAGAGAAACTTGTACTATTTAAAAAAAATATCTGCTCATTAAAATAAATAAAAAATATGCCACAGTAATGTTTGGTATGTCGGAAGCAGTTGCTGTATTGTAAATGCAGAGCTGCAGCTGTGCAGTGCTAGGGGCCTGACAGACAGGTAGAGTGAGCCAAGCTAGCTCCCAAAAAGTGCTACTGTGGTGACAGAAAAGCAGGGCAGATCCTGAATTCGGATGCTGACTTTGGGTTGGGTGCACCGCTGTCGCGATCGGACATCTGGCAGATGTCAGTAGCATCATCCGAGAGCACAGTGCTCTCAGCAGTCAGACTTTTCCTTTTTAAGCATACAAGCACACATTTTAGTTGACAGGCGACAAGTGCCATGAAACAAATTCAGGGACTATCTGTTAATAACAAGTGCTGCCCGAAGAGTAATTTTTGCACAGGGACCACGAAATCACCTTCCAGGACAGATTTGCCTAATGACAGCTCAATTGTTCATAAAGTGGGGTCCCAAAAAAAAAGGCATGTTGAAAATTTGGGGCAAAAATATGAAAAAATGGCCAAGTTATGCCAGTAAGTTCAAAACACCATTGAAATACATTAAACCGCATACCTGTTTTTTCAGATCACGGTTCGACTTTGAAGTGTGAAGATGTGTCTGCTGTCCAGAGAGGATTACAGCATTGGACCCCGATGGGTAAGTAAGGGCTAGTGGGAGGGTGGGGGGTGCAATGGCCACAAAATATATTGGACTTATTTTTATTTTTTAACAGGATAAAAAAAACACATGAGGATTCCTGCACTGGTGGATTGGGCACCCACCAGTGCCACTGTTATTCTGGGGGAGAGGTGGGGTGGTGGATGCTGAGAGGAAGGAGGGTTGGGTGGGGAAAACTATAAAAATATATTTAAAACAAATAAAAAATGCAGAAAAAAGCGTGCATGCGTGGTAATGGATGGGGCAGGGGCAGTAACAGGATTTTGAGTTCGTATTCATGATGCTGGGGATTGGGAACCCTCAGTATCACTATTATGTTTCTGGGGGGAGGTGGGGATGGCTGCTGAGAGGGAGGATCAGGTGGGGGGATATGTATAATTTAAAAAAAAAAAAAATGCAATGCAGAGTGCTTCACAGACGCAGAGGCAACTGTTGGCACTCTCAACATGTTCGGTTGCAAGGAATCTTTTTTTTTTTTTTAAATATAACTGGAGGTCTGCACGGCTCTTCCCACTGCAGCCTTAAAGAACCCTAAGGGACTGGGGAAGGAAAGAGACTGCATCAGTCAAATGGGGGTGCGCTTAGAGAAAATTGGCAGTATCTTAAGCAGCAGGCTGCTCAGTGATGTTCTACATTGCACAGCAAACAGTGAAAAAAAAAAATAATGAATAAATGGAAAGGAGGCTAGATGGGAGACTACAGAGCACTGCCACATGTTCAGCTTACTTCAGAATTACCTAGTTATAAAAACAGAGCTGCAAACTAGCAGAGTGATTGAGAAATGTGAGAGCAAATTTAAACTGCACAAATGTGCAAATTTTTTTTTTTACTAAACCCTATAACCGTGCCATTTAAGTTAGAATCTCACCGAACTTGGTATACTTACAGTTTAAAGGGCGGGCTTTCATAAAAATAAAAATTCCACTTGTCTAAAGAGTCAGGAAAGGGGGTTTTCACAATACTGTCTGCGGTCCTGAAGCCATGTTGGCAGGGAGTGGAGGAGTGTAAAGGAGCAGCCAGGAGAGGGTGTGTGCTGTTGGGAAGGAGTTAGTTACTGGAGCCTGTGGGACAGCCATGGGAGAAGTTCAGACCACAGACTGTGTGAATAAATTATCTCCATTCTCAGACAGAAGGGAATATGTATTTTAAAGGAAAAAGCAGTCATCTGTGAGCAGTTTTCTTCATTGGAGTAATGGTTAAAGTTACACAGCCCACTGCAGGTTTTCTTACTGTGGGGGAAACTTCTTTAAATAGTGATTTGGTGTTCCCCTAAGAAAAAATACCACAGCAAGCCAGAGAAGTCAACTGTCCAGCAAGAGTAAAAATATTTATTTTTATTGTAGTTGTGTTTTATAACGATTTATGGAACATGCCATAGTAGAGTGTCCATGTGAATGGAGCAGACCTTTCCAAGTAGTTGGTCAGTAATTTCAGACTGAGGATTCCATGGTGGTTCATGCTGCTTCAGGATTCCTGAGAAGAAACAGATGTAATTGATGCTGCGGAGTGTGGAATCAGCTTGCTATCTACTCATGGTCCAGAATTTTGGGAGAAACCTAATGTTTGAGTACAAAAAGAGCTGCACAGCTCAGTTTGGAAAGATTCGGCATGGAGACCAACTTTTAGGGACCAGTTCCTGTCCAGAGGGAGTACAGCCTTTAGAGGCCGACAGCCAAAATGGGCCTGGGGGACTAGCTCTCGCACAGTAAGCCTATTCTGTAGGGAATTGCCTATATCCCAGCACCTGGGTCAGTAGAGCAGCAAGTGAGAACAGGGAGGGATTAGTTGCTGCTTGCTGCAAGTAGCACTTCTTGCAAGTTATGTCAGCCTGCATCCAGCAAGTTTAGCACAGCAGTTTCCAGTAGCCAGGTTGTCTTCAAGATCCATCAACACCAGGGTTCTACTGCAGTCTCTGGAGGGTCCAAGATTTTGTCATCTAAATTCCAGAGCTTTCAGTTAATTTTACAGGACTAATTCAAGAGGTACACTCATCTGCCATACAGGGGTTTGTGATTCCCATTGCTACAAAAGGACTACTGTCCAGCAGTTAGTAACTTTGTGCAGAGACTGAAGGGGGGTTTGAAATGTGATTTGCCTACAAGTACTTGTTAGCCAAATGTGATTTAATGCTACATTGGTTACAGTGATTTGCTGTACAGTAAATGCTGTGGTGTGTATATATGAATATAGAGTATAGTTGAATGCTAATTGTGTAGGTACCAGGGAAGGATATCTTGTGAGAAAAAGGGGCAGAGTGGGCTGACTGAGGTGGATATAGGCCTAGTAGCCACTGCGCATCCTCGTGGCATCTGTAAGAGAAAGTGCAGTGACTGTGATCCAAAGGGGTGGCCTAACGCTGGTACTATTGATAATACTGGAAGGCTGGTGGGTCAGGTATAGCCTACAGTCTCCAGGGTGAGCAAGCACAGACCTGTGGGAAGAATGCAATAGAGTATATTTGAACAGACTGTAAGTTACAGTCAGTTTAACAGGTTATTTGTAAAGGTGTTGTTATTTCTCATTTTTCAAGCTGTGTCTGTCATGCTGGCAGAAAAGATCAATAAATTTACGTTAACTTCACTTGAAAATTGTGTCCGAGTCATACTTTGATGGTATCCAAGTCTCACCATTCCGGTTGTCTCAGGTGTCGGTCTGGTACAGTGCCTTCTCTCCCACACAGGTTCCCACAGCCGTGCATATCCTACAGTGGAAGTGCATGGAAAGAGATGTAAACAAATATATTGACTTATTGGCATATCAGTTACCAAGCAGTGGAACAGTCTTGGTAGCCAAGGTGTTGGGTGCTGTGCTTTCACAGAATAATAAACTGCACTCTTCCTTCTCCTGCAGGTGGACTCAGCCTCCCACAGGCATCACTAGAATGTGTCTCATTCTTCACCTTCCCACAAATGCTTCTAGGCAGTGACTGCATTACTTGGAGGCTAGAAGGGCCTAAGAATGTTATCTACTTGCTTCAAGCCTTCTCAGTTTTCTTGATAAGACTCCATGTTCACATTAGTTTGGGAAGAACAGATCCACCGCAATCACTTGCTGTCTCCCAAAGGCTGTATAATGCTATTAGATTAGCTTTTATTTCCAAGAGTCCTTCGGTCCAGTCAGGGCTCAGTGACCCTTGAGTTGGGCTTTCCTTTTTGGTGAGCAAGCCTCAACATTCCTGGTGGTTGATTGGAAGACAGAGGCATGGGTCTCCATTTCCCCTCGGTTCCAAAGCTCTCATCCTGAGGGGCTTTGCTTCACTGATACAGCACTTGGTTGGTAAGTGTTCCGCTAGGTGGTACAGCACTGACCCTCCCAGTCTGGGACCACTTATTAAGGGCAACACCAACTGCCTGCCTATAGGAGAAGACACACAAAGGGACATTATAATTTATTGATCAAGAATTGCCGTTATGTATTGGCTTCATTCACAGGCAGGCCGACCCAGCTTTCCAGTGTGCTGTAAATTCCTTTAAATATTTCTGTTATGTATTCATGTAACTGAGTGTATTCAGTGTTCAATGTCTGCACCTGTAATGTTGTCCAGTATTGTATCTGCACAATGTTCTGTTGTCTTGCCCTCCCTGCGACGAGGTACCTTTGTAAATGAGTCCTTGACTCAAAGGTTGTAAATACGACTTGTACAAATAAATAATTAAAATATTCTGTATAGCTCCCTAGTGAACGGGTTGAATTGTACCTTCTGTCCCAAATTGGCCTACAGTCTGCTTGGTGTAGGGGTTACATTTAGTAGTAGGCTAACGTGAGTAGTGTCCATATACTAATTGTCAAAGTAGTGTTTGCCTACAGACTTTGACAGAAATGTTCACTGAAGGAGTCTGGGTAAGGGCTTGTCCTAAGACTTCTTTCAGAATGTTTCAATCTTCCTAGCCAGCAGGGGAGGCCAGCCCATACCAACTGGTTGCCTACAGATGGTGTCTACATGCAAGCGGAATTACCAGTAAGTAAATTATTATTCCCTTTTTTGATATTCTGTCATAACATTTTTTGTATACCAGGCCCTATAGCACATTTTCCCCAATTTTAGTCAGTGCACAAAAAAAAGGCAATTTCCCTCAAACACAGGCTGCCACAAGACTGAATTTAGAAAAGGTAAGTTTGCTTTTTAGCACCCCGTTTCCCCCTGCCATCCCACCCCAGAACTGCAGCAGCATTTTCCCCTCTGACATGGTAAATTGCTTTGAGATACAGAGCAGTTCTCCCTCCCCAATGCATAGTAATTTACCATGCAGCTGTGGTTCCCTTGAGAGCTCCCCCTAGCCATCATGTCTGCCCCTGTGCTCTAAAAACAAGAGTCAAGATGCACACAAGAAGCCGGCCCAGTAGTGCTGAGGTGCTAGTCATCTTTCCTCGCACCACGCTGGCGACCTGAGTTCAGGAACGAGCTTGGGTGCCGGGGGTTGGCAGGGGGCAGAGAGGATAGAGTGTCCGGAGGACTCCTCTCCTCTCTCTGGGGAGGGATGAAGGGTTTGCCCAGCACTGTGGCGGCCCTGGTGGAAGCCAGAGGCATCACACAAGCTTAAGGTAGTAGTAGAGGGGAGGATTGCGGTGGACGTCCGAGGCGCTTGCACGCTGGCGTCATTGCACAGCCGCACTCCAGGGGGAGAATATAAAATGAAAAACCCCTGCCACAGCACTGCGGAGATGAAGGGGGTTCCAGGGACGGGCCTACATCCCACTGCCAGCCCACCACTTCAGAGGGCTCCACGGCCTACCCGACACCCAGTTAAGGCCTCTCTAATTACAGATAGGCCACCACGGGAGGGCGGCCCAGGCCTGCCTGGGTGGTTGAGGGAGTCCATCTGAAGATGAAGGGTTCAGGCAGGGAGTAGAGGTCTTGTCAAGCGAGCACCCCGGAATGATGCCCGGGCTGAGGAGGGAGCAAAAACAGAATATACAAAAAAAAAAGTGCACACAAGAACGAAATGGTGCAAATACAGTAAGCAAAGATCTTCTAGGACATTTTATCATGTGTCTTAAGTCAGTAGATTTGATGATACTTTCTGCTAGTATTATATGCCTAGACTTCATACTAAGATTTCTTACTGACCCCATCCTGACAATTAATGTGTAAGGGAGAGCAAATTATGCTACTGCAAACTCATTGCTTGGGGAAAAAAATCGAGCCATCTTAAAATAAGGGATACCTTACTAAAATAGACATAATGGCCCAGATATTCAGAAATGCGCCAAAGGCAGGCGCAAGTCTGGCGCAGCGCAAATCTGATGCGTCATGGCACAACGGGTGCCACATTGAGATTGCACACGCTGAAGTGCGCCAGCAAGATGGCTGAATATGGCACAGTTGTGCCATGGTACAACCAGAGATGCGCCAGAGCACAACCAGTGATGCACTAGCGCAACCAGGAAAGTGCGGAGCACAGACAAAATGCACAGGGACAAGGCCGGGAAAGCCCAGTGACAATGGGCACAGGACCCCACCAGCAGGGCACACCAGCACGCACGCACAAGCACAGGGCAGGAGGGATGAATGCCCAACACACAGTGGGGCACTACCACCAACAGGCCCTGTGCATCAAAGCAACTGGAGCTAGGCCACCGGTGGTGGGCAAGTGCATGTCCCTGAACCGTACCCCAGACCACAGTGGCGGCACAGCCAGCTGGGGACCGGAGTGGACACTGGCAATGCAGGCCTGCCAATGGTGCCCCACCAGCCAGCCAGCTGTGGCCACTGCCACACTGCAATGCATGTCCACCCCATGTCCCCAGTGCCACATGCACACAGGCTGCCCACACGCTGGGCAGGATCGGGGCCAGGGCCAGACCCCACAGGACTGGACACCCAACAGGGGACACAGATACCCCACCCCAGGGTGCAGACTGGTCCAGCAGGAGGATCCTGCCTGTGTGCCACCCCCCGCACACACCCGCTGCCCACCCCAACCACACACCCACAGTGACCCTGCAGGCACAGAGCACACCCACCAAACCGGGAGATGGCCCCCACCACAATGTGGCACACCACTGCACAGAGCCGTGAACCACAGGAGCACTGCACGCTCCCCCCTGCACAGACACCACCAACCAACACCTGCCCACTGCAGCATGGAGACAGTTGTGTAGCTGAAAAATGCTTTATAAAGAGTAAAACAACACCACCAACAAACAAGGTAATGGGCAGGGACAGGGGAGGGACAGTAAAGGGTGGGGACAGGTAACGGGCTGTACAATGGGTAGGGGGACTGAGGGGGAACAGGACCAGCAAGAGAAAGAAGGGATATCAACAGGAACCAACGGTGGCCACGGCCTGCCGCCACGACACTACCTCTCCGCCTCCTCCGGTCTGCTGCAGGGAGACCACAGCCGCCAGCACCCTCTGTACAACCACAAGGATTTGCCTCAGGAGCCTGGTATGTTCCCGCCTAGCACGTGGAGCAGGATGCCGTCTGACACCTATGGCATGGGACAAAACAGGCAATCAGGGCAATGGCCCAGTGACATATGCCCACCCACAGCGTGCATTGGATGGCGGTACCACACACCCCTGGAGAGCCCAGAATGGAGGCCCACGGAGGGGGACAACGCCAGCCAACAACATGGCACACCACAGTGGTGCAGAGAGGTGGATGCAGCTGTGCAGTGGCCGCAGGACTGCACTGTGATGGGCACATGGCACACAGCAACAGCAGCACCGCAGCATAACTGGTGGCATCCGTGTATTCGCCCACCCCACCAACAGCCAGCACACCATGGCCAAGGGATGGTATGCAGTGGCACGCATGACAGACCGTGCGAGACACACACACACACACACACAGCTGTCACAGCGCATGGCCCACCGCCCTGGCCTGTCTATGGTCTTCCGGCCCTGTGGAGGGAATGAAGAGAGGTGGACATCAGTACACAGACACGCATGAGGAGCCCCCCCACCACCACACAGCCCGCTATGCACTGGGTGTGTCCCCGTCTGTCCGTAGGCCCACACGCCAGCATAGCTGCCACTGGCGTGGCAGCCATGCCCAATGCACAGTACCCCATGCCGATGTTCTACCCCTCTGTGGACCATGCCGCGCAGCCCTGCCAACACCACAGTATGACGCCTGGCCATCACAGCAACATGAGCACACCTACCTGGCTGTGGCACTGAGCCTCGCAGGAAGCGTGCCTGCAGACGCCGCAGGTGGTCCGGTGCCCTCCTTCACAGGTCCGCATAGTGGTGCCTGCACTGCTCGGCCGAGTGGCCAACCCCGGTGCACTGCTGCAGTGCCTCCGCCACACGGTGCCACACTTCCACCCTGGCCTGCTGCAGTGGCACCTGGCCAAACTGCTGTCCCTCATACGGCTGAACAACAGCCACCAGGCTGATGAGCTCTACTGCAGGCAAGTTGGCTGCCCTTGCGCTGTGCCTCTGCACCATACTGAACTGCTGGGATAGAGAGGAACATGGCCATGTATCAGCGCAGGTGCCTGCCACGTGCAGGATGTGCGATAGGGTACACACGGCCTCAATCGTGCAGCACATGGCTGCACAGTCACTGTGCAGTGCGGGGCAATAGCGCAGGCCTGGGCATGCGCAGTGCACCGAGGCCTAGGGGGTCATGCAAGGACCCATGGGTCACAGGTCAGCACCCCCCTCGCGCAGTGCGCATGTGCGCGATACAGACACTGCACACATGCGCGATGGCATACTGGTGCAGCTTGTGCAGTGCCATAGCATCGTGCAAGCTGTACCGGATGTGCGATAGTGGTGTGGTCACTGCCGCGCACATGTACACTGTGGGCACATGCACTGCACATGTGCGAGTAGTGCAACACGGACTTGCTGTGGCTCAACTCCATTGTGCATGGCGTAATCGCGAGATATTCGAACGCTGCATGCAAATCATCTCATGAGCCAATGCATGGTGCAGTGGGGTGCATTAGCATATCATTACAGTTGAGCACAGGCTAATTTGCATGCCTTGCACCTTAAATGCGTTGCATTACACCACAGGCCACAGACCGGTATTGCAAATACTCAGGTACATGACTGGCAACATGGGGGTCCAAGGCCTCATCACACACTGCTGCTGGGCACTGCAATGCAAGGTGCAGGCACCGACCCACACTGCTTTCCATGTCCACAGGTGGAAGAATGTCGGGAGGTGAAGGAGAGGAGAGCCAGGGGCCTGCTCGCAAGTGCAGGCCAAACTTTACTGCTGCTGAGACTACTCCCCTCTTTGAGGCCTACATGGATCGCGAGGGCCTACTCAGCGGGGCAAAGGGCATGCCGCAGGAGCATGAGGCAGCCTGGGGGGAGGTGGCCCAGTATGTGAACGCACAAGGGTGCCACCACCGCACCACCCAGGAGTGCAAGAAGAAGGTTGGCACGGACAGGAGGCACATCAAAGACCAGGTTGTGGCCATCCGGGCATCCCGCAGGTTGACTGGTGGTGGGCCACCGACAGCGCATCCGTTGACAGCCATGGAGGAGCTTGTGGCATCCACCATCAGCCACACGGCAGTGGAGGGCATGCCTGGTTGTGGGTTCCAGACATGTGGCAGCTCCACACTGCATGGTAAGCATGTCCAACCGGCAGGTGTGCCTGTCGTGGGCATGTCATGTGGGTGTGTCTGAGGCCATGCCCACCACCCCATGCGTGTGTGGATGCAGACGCACAGTGCGGTATAGTGGCAGGTAGTGACAATGGCATGGGTGAGGCTGGATGGGGGTGTGGTCAGGGTGGGGCTGGGGGGATAGGGTGGGGGGTTGGCTGCTCCACTGACGCACTGTTCTTGCTTTGCAGCACCAGCATGCCTCCATGCAGGGGGGCAGGCGGAGGCAGCCGCGGACATGCATATCTAACCCTCGACCTCAACGGGCATCCAGAGCCGGGACAGGCCATGCCTTGGTGAGGCCGGCCTTGTGGCTGTGCTTGACATGGGGTCAGATGACCCCTTGGCTGGATTCCTGCATGATGACAGCCTGGAGGTGCTGTATGCAGAGACCCAGCTCAGCATGGCATCCGACACTGATGATGTCCTCACACTGGTACTGGAGAGCATAGGGGCCATGGTGGCTGAGACGCCTCTACCTGCCACACAGGCACCAGCAGGTCCCAGCACTGTTCCCGCACTCCCACAGTTGCCCCCCATCCCTGCCAGTGTGGCTGTGTGTGGCACTGCAGCCGTTTCCGGTGTGGGTGGTGGTGATGCTGTGGGTGCGGCGGAGGCGTGGGGCCCTACCCAACAGACAGGCAGCAGGATGCAGGTGACGTTGGGCTGCATGCCACAGTACCCACCGCCATTGCACCAGAAAACATTGTGGCCCCTGTACAGCCTACTGTGCAGCATCCACCTGAGCGGGAGGCTGTGAAGTGGCGTGCCAAGACCCCTTCCCCAGCACAGAGGCCAGACCATGAGGAACGGGAGGCAGAGGGGCTGCAGGAGCACACCCGGTTACTGCGGGCCTCCGTTGAGAACCAGGCATTGCTTGCTAGTGAGGTGCGCGCACTGTGGGCAGTGGTGTGCCAGATGGCCGAGCAGTGGGACAGGAGCAATGCGCAGCTGATGGACAGGCTCGCCCAGATGCAGGAGGCATCAACTGCAGCTTTGGATCGCATGACCGGTGCCATTGTGGCATCCATGGACTGCATGGCCGGTGTCATTGCAGCTGGGCAGGCTGCGGCAGCGGCCCTTGGGCTCAGCCATATGCAGAGGATCCCCCTGCAGTGCACTGTCCACCCCACGGTCCCAGCGTCTGGAGACACCAGCACAGCAGATGCCAGGATTGGACTTTAGCATCCCAGACACCCCAGGGCAGGCCTGTTTGGCCACCAGGACACCCCTTCGTGGACTCGGTCATGGTCCTACACATCAACCCCTGGGGGGGCATCTTGTACCCCCCAGCCGATGTGCAGCAGGCATCTGCTGGCCGTCCCCGGTGTGGCTGCCCCCATGTCCGTGCGACTGCGCGATTGGTGTGATGTGTTTGCTGCTCTGCCCTGCCATCCACTGGTGTTGCCACATGCAGCCGTGGGTGGTGCAGCTTGCATGTGGTGGCACACGTGTGCTGTGCTGCTTGCCCCCTGTGTGTGTGGTCCATGCCGTTGGGGCATGTAGCATGGATATGATGATAGCAGCCACGCACTGGTGTCATGCATCTGATCCAAGCCATGTCCCTCACCATGTGTGTGTCTGTGTCTATGTGTGTCTGCATGCCCATGTGTTCGTGGCCCTGCCCAGTCTGATATATGCCTCCATCCCAGCATGCGTACTACTACTGTGCCCATCCCGTCCCCTGTGGTGTGTGCTGTGTGGACCATGCCTGCGTGTCTGTATACTCACCTTTGTTGTCCATTATGCTCCCTCGTGATAGTGTACCTCTGCCGATGTGCCTCCTGCACCCGTCTGGGGTCTCTCCTGCCGAGTGGTGCCTGCCCACCGCCCTCCGGAGCTCCTCTACCATCGTCCCCGCTGCTGTCGCCCTCATCTGCCTCAACTACTATTCCATGATCAATGGCCATGTGCAGGATGCAGCGGGCCAGGAATATGCCACAGGCTTTTGATGGGCTGTATTGTAAGGCACTCCTGATCTGTCTAGGCAACGGAATCGCATCTTTAACATGCCAAAGACATGCTCGATGATATTGCGCGTGCTGGCGTGTGCCTCGTTGTGGTCCTCCACTGGGGACAATAGTCACCGGTAGAGGGTGAGCAGCCATTGCCTCAGTGGGTATGCATTGTCACCTGTGTGGGTAACATGGTTATCCCTGTGCTGTGCTGCCCTGCCACCTGCTCCCTCCCAGCCACCACATACACATCATCCACTGCCCCATCCTCCCTCACCCACCCCTGGGACCATGTCTGTCGGCCACCCTGGCACACATCCTACTCACCTACTAGGTGGCCCATGGGGATGTCTCCCTGCTCAAACCTGTGGCACAGTGCAGAACTGTGCCATATGAAGGCATTGTGTGCACTCTTGGGGTGTGTGGCACAGACATTGATTATGCACCCTATGGCATCGCACATCACCTGGCAGTTGATGGATGGGTATCCCTTTTGGTTGATGTACACCATGCCCTCTGGGCCAGGTAGTGTGCGGATGCTGACATGGGTGCAGTCTAATGCCCTGATCACACCTGGCATGCCTGCCACTTGGTGGAACTCCTGCATGTTTGCTGTACACTCTGCTTGTGTGCTGGAGAACTGAATGTACTCCGAAGCACATGGCAGCAGAGCATTAAGGAACTGGGTGAGGAGGCGGGACGTGGTCGACTGGGTGATGCCCGTGGTATTACCCGTTGGTGTTTGGAAGGTGCCCATGGCAAGCAGGCATATCACTGCTGTCACCTTAGTCCCCACTGTCATGGCATGACTAAGTCTGGTGGGTGCCTGCATCTTGTCACTGCACAGCTCACCGAGCTGCCTCAGAACAGCCCTGTTCAGGAGGTACCGGCCCACAAGCTCTGTGTCACTAAAGTTCTCATTTGTGATCCTGGCACAGTACCACCTGTGTTGGGCATACTGCCACCGGGTCCTTTGTGGGCCACGCTGCTGTTTCTCCTACCTCCTCACTTCCCTCATTACGGCGTCCATCAGGAATGGGCCACTGTCCATTGCTCAGTCACTGGGTCTCCCTGGGTGCCACTCTCACTCTGTCAGTCCGTCCGTCTGTCACTCTCTCTCCCTCTCTGCCACTGTCTCTCTCACTGGGCTCAGTGTTGCGCATCTGCTGTCTGTATGTTTGAGTATATATTTGTTGGCTCACGTCTGACTGTCACAACCTGGAGTTTGCTCCTGACTTGCACCATGCTCTGCCGTTTGAATATGCCATTGCACCATTTATTCATGGGAACGCCCCCTTGCACTTGTGCTGCATATGTTTTGGTTACGTATTGGCGCAATGATATTTGTGCTGCGGCTCCCTTTGAATATCGCTTGGTGGCACATCTTTGCACTTGTGCAACTCATTTGCACCTTGTGCATGTGCTCTGAATATCTGGGCCAATGTGTCCATCATAAAGCTAGAAAGATAGTTTTGGTATCAGATTATAAGATTTTAGTTTTACAAATTTGGTTATTATTACATATCCCAGTGTATTGTTTATTTTTTCATATTAAAATCTTTCTTTAAAATAGTTATACATATATTAACAAAGAAGTTCCAAATACTTATACAACCATTGTATACTAAACATGATAAAATGAATAGGGAAAGTACTGCATCCTGATTGGCAAGGACCTGTGCACTGAGACAGCACACCACATGGGTAGAATAGTTGCTGGCAATCAGGACACAGCACACTAACTGTATCAGTGTATTCCTGCTTGCCATTGCAAACATGGCTGTCCTAAGACTCAAAAATAAAATTAGACTTTGTCTTTTCAGTCTGCCTCTGCATCACCAAAGGCTCAGAAGAGCATCCAGCACTTCTAAATAAGCAGCAGTCCCTGTCAAAAGGAAACATAAAAATGGACAGAAAAGAAAGATAAAGCTACTATAAACATGGTGCAGTTATCAGGGTGTCCAGAAAGGGGAACCCTGAATTCAGCAAAAAGCAGCTGCTGCGTAGACAACGGAAACCTAGCCTGTCAAGAACAAACAAAAAGGAAAGTGTGTCTGTCTCATCTCCTGAAAAAGGAAAGGAGCTGGCAGCTGAGTCAACTGAAATCCCTCAGCAGAGGACATGATAAAGGTATGGCAGTTCTTCCAGGCTTTCCAAGCTTTGAGAAATCGATTTAGTATGCCTACCCCTCCCCCAGTTCGGTTCCATTCCCAATTCCTGTGCAGGAGGAGGTTGAAATGTATTATGAAGAGGAGGAAGGAGAAACCCTGGAACCAGAATGGTTTCCTGAGCAAGTACTGGCTCTCCTCCTAGGTCTTCAGAGGACTATACAGCTCATTACTACTTTGTAAGGCATATGGTAAACCTCCTCAATATTTCCTCTTAGGAAACTAAGGAAGAAAAAGTGGAATTCATGGATATGATGAGACTAACTTCCACAAGGAGGTTGCTTCTTCCCATTCACAAATCCCTCACAAAAACCACTAGCAAAGTCTTGTCAGCATCCACCTGAGCCACACGCATTGACAAAAAAGCTGAGAAAAAATATCAGATGGACAGACAGGGGTCTTGAGTAGCTGCACTCCAATCCTGATCATGAGGGAGTGGTCCAGGCTGCAGCCTGTGACAAGGCCAAAGTTCCCCTATTCTCCCAACCTCCTTGAGAAAGATTCCAGGAAACTGGATAGTATGGCCAGAGAAATGTATACATCAGCTTCTCTGCTCCTCAGACAGGAAGCCAGCTTACCTGGCATACACAGATCAGTACCCAAAAGCACTCTGTTACTCTGTACTGGCACTGACTGAAAAGGCACCTGGTGATCTAGCACAAGATACAGGTATGGTTGATGCAGCTAGTTTAGAAATGGAGGCTACTAAGTACCAGATCCATATGATAATGGATGCTAATGACACTGCTTCTAGTGTCCTACCCTTGAGTTTTTATATGGGTCATAACCATAAACCTCTACCAGGACACACAAATAAAAGCTATGGATTTGCCATTTAGGGGAAACTTCCTATTTGGTGACAAAACAGAGGCTTACATAAACAATCTCTGGCAGAGCCACTATGACTGTGAATGCATTAACTAGATAAGGGTATTTCATGGGCTTAAACATAAACATTTATTTATTTAAAAAATATCAGATTTACAAACCTTTGAGTCAGAGACTCGTTTACAAAGGCACCGCGTCAAAACTAATACAAAGACAGCACAGTTAACAAGTCAAAAAACAATGGCTCGGAGAGCAGACAGTTATAACAATCATTCACTGTAGATACATGGGTAACAGTAGATAAACAGATTACATAGGTTAGGCACACAGGCACCACATCAAGAAGACCAAAGCAGTTCAAACAATATATAATAGCTAAAGCAAATAGACATCAGGAGTCAAAGAGAAGCCCAGAGTGTTCACATGAAGGCTGTTGCATACACTAACTAACTGAATCAAAGTATAGTACATTGAGAAAGGGCATATTTAAGCAATAAGGCATGGCAGGGTGTGTGTGTTATCATGTAATAATGTCATTCCTGGGGTGGGTCGAAGCACAAGGCAAAGCTGAATGCTTCCACCACCCCAGGAGTGGTGTTATTACATGATAACACACACCCTGGAGTTCCTTATTGCAGTTATACAATGGCTTGTTGTTACATACAGAATAAAAAAGAAATTTTAAAGGATGTTTTTGTTAGTGTGGAAAAATATTTCTTAAGAGAAAATGCAAGGAATGATCCAAATTCAAAGCTATGGTGATGTTATTGTGTAATAACATCACTGTTTCAATGGGTCAGCAGCCAATCAGCTTCTTACATTTTTCCTTGCCATTGTATAATTAAAAATAATGCCACCATTTGTATTACAGTTACCTATATGTTTTGCATTTTATTCTATGCACTGTTATAGCAATCAACTCAACAGAACCAGGTCATCATATACGTGAAGGTACTGTACCCTAACTGAAAACACTGCTGAGACAACTGTTATGGCAAGGTGGAAGATAAACACAATGTTGAGACAAGTTTTTGAAGACATTTGATGTGCTTAATTGTTTTTTTAAGAGACTGATATACAGTTCACACACAAAATTCATAAAATATAAAAGTGCAAATGCCCAAATGCCAATGTAAATTCGACACATTTCATTACAAGCTGTTCTCTTGAAGGAAGATATTACTATATAAGGCATAAAAATGGGCATCAGGTAAATGTAAACTGGGGTAGGGGTGTTGTTAAGGGTATTGCATAGTTTATCTTTTATTGCTGCTCCACTGGATCAGCAATATTTGCACAAGCTGTGCCCAGTCCAGATTTTACTGCTCTGGCCTGGATCTGGTTATCTGGGTTTTACCCATACCCCACTGCATGTGGCTTAGTGATATACTGTACAGATGGCTACACAGTCTAACCCATTGAAGGCTGAAGTTTTAGAAAATCATTATGTTTAAAATACCAAGACTCACTCCCCCATCACAATTAATCCTCTACCAAAGTCATGCTTAAATACTGGTGCTTCTACATCCATACCACTAATCTTTTAATGCCGACATGCCACTTCTGCTGTTATGAGCTCCCCCACCCATGAAGTCCCATTCTACTTGTGGCAACCCCCCACCCCCAAAACCAGGTAATTTTCCAGGGAGCAGCTCTTTACACCATATCAACTGCATTACTGCTAAACTCCTTATTTGTAAAACTTTTGTTGAGAAATTTTTGGAAATGAATTTGTAAAAGAAACCAAAATCCACATTTATCAGCTCATTGAATCACAATAAAGCATGTTATGAACTTATCAGATTCTATGTGTAACCTACAGTAAGTCAAACAGAAATTAGACACACAAATGCCTACGTATTTGCAAGTGAAGCAAATGTGGTTACTATCATTCAGTTGTAAACACCTATAGTCACAAATTGCAAGTTAAGAAGATGCAGTAGAATATAAACAGTAGCCCAGCCCAGAACTGCCTGACTGAGAAGGAAGCTGCTGTATTAGTTGGAAAAAGGCAAGGCTGAGACTCTTGCTATACAATGTCCTGCAAAGAAGCACACTGACAGCTCTTAGGATGGTGATGTCAAATGGCTTAATGAGGTGTTGTGAGGGGCCTAGGGGACCTTTTTATGCAGAAAGTTCTGACTGCTAGAAGATAATAAGTTAACTTTCTGTGGGCTCCATTAATTTCTCAAGCCAGAGGAGAAATAGTGCTCTAAAACTTCCTATACACACACACACACAGGCAGCGTAGTAATGAGGCTTCAGTGGAGGAATCTATTTTTAACACACTGTTATGTTGTTTGGTAGCAAAGAAGAAATCAGCCCTTTTCTGAATGCAATACTTTATTGCTGCTCCACTGGATCAGCAATATTTGCACAAGCTGTACACAGTGCAGATTTTACAGCACTGGTCTTGGTCTGGTGATCTGGGTTTAACCCATACCACACTGTATGTGGCTTAGTGATGTACTGTACAGATGGCTGCAGAGTCTAACCCATTGAAGGTTGAAGTTTCAGAAAACCATTATGCTAAAAATATCAAGACTCACTCCCTCACCCCCCAGTCACAATTAATCCTCTACCAAAGTCATGCTTAAATACTGGTGCCTCTACATCCATGCCACTAAACTTTTAATGCCAACATGCTTCTTCTGCTGCTGTGAGTTCCCCCGTCTGTGAAGTCCCATTCTGCTTGTGGCAGCCCCCCCAAACCAGAAAATTTTCCAGGGAGTAGCTCTTTACACCATATCAACTAAATTACTGCTAAACTCTTTATTGAAAAACATTTTGTTGAGAAATTTTTGTTTTAGTATATCCATGGTCAGGAAAAATGAATTTGTAAAAGAAACCAGAATCTCCATTTATCAGTTCATTGAATCACAATACAGCATGTTATGAATTTTTCAGATTATATGTGTAACCTACAGTAGGTCAAACAGAAATTAGACACACAAATGCTTACCTATTTGCAAGTGAAGCAAATTTGGTTATCATTCAGTTGTAAACACCTATAGTCACAAACTGCAAGTTAAGAAGATTCAGTAGAATATAATCAGTAGCCCAGAACTGCCTGCCTGAGGAGGAAGTTGGTATATTATTTGGAGAAAAGCAAGGCTGGGTCTCTTGCTATGCAATGTCCTGCAAAGTCGCACACTAACTGCTCTTAGGATGGTGGTGTCAAATGCCTTAATGAGGTGCTGTGAGGTGCCATGGGGAACTTGTTATGCAGAAAGTTCCAGGAAGTGTTTAACCCATTCTACTTCTGATAGCTTTCTATGATATCTGTACTATCCATTGGTAATCTGACACAGAATGACTCCCAGAAGATAATGAGTTAACTTTCTGTGGGCTCAATTAACTCCTCAAGCCACAGGAAAAATAGTGCTCTAAAGCTTCCTATACACACACAGACAGCATAGTAATGAGGCTTCAGCTGAGGAATCTATTTTTAACATGCTATCATGTTGTTTGGTAAGAAAGATGACATCATCCCTTTTCTGAATGTAATACTCCTGTTGGCTCCGCCCACAGTGGTAAAAACTGGAATAACAGGTTCTAAGGAGTATAAACTCACCAGGAATGTTAGAAAAAATGACCCCCTCATCATTCATTCACAGGTGTCAATGAATGTATTTGTTAACCATGCTGGTTCATCTTCTTGCTTCCATCATGGTAAAAATGTGAAACTACATTTGTGTTATTTTAAATGAGTGATACATAGCTTGTCCAGGGGGATGGCAGCTCTGATAGTTGTTCCAGTCTTTCTTTTCACTGATATAAACTGAGGCAGGAAAAAAGTAAGTATGAAAAAAAAACAGCATTTTGTTTCTACAAGTAATTAATTGCAGCTGGTATTTTTAACATGTACAAGTCAACTCCACTTCTCAAGCTTAAAAAGAAAAATACACCATCACAGACTGTGTTTACCAAGTACTGTGCCCATGATTAAAATAATTTGAACCCCCTCCCCCAAAAAATGTGCCCTCACATGACCTGCATGATTTATCTGTAAAGACAATTAAAAAATGTATTTCTAAATGCATTACTAACACTAATGCTTTCAAGATTTTGAAACTACTAAAAAGACAAACTATATATGAATATATACATATATAGAATATGGTAAACAAATATTGTTAATCCCAAAAGCTGAACTTTGTTTTTAGTATATAAATGTTTAAGAAATACCTGAAAGCTGTCTATTTTCCTTGGAAGCTGTAGTTTCAGACACTTCTTAGGACACCAGGTGACTCTGATAATCATTTGTTCCATGTTTTTTTAAGTCAGTTTGAAGGCATTAAGTACTTTCTGTTCTCCTAGTCCTTAACAAAATGCAGGGACTCCACAGACTTGTTCTGTTCCTTGGTCCAGATCCCAAACTAGTGACTCTTCTTTCAACACGATAGATCCACCTCATGTCCCTCCCACATGAATAAAAAAAAAGGTGGGATGGATTATTTAGAGCTTCTTGGGTGGAGGTGCGGTGGATCTTACTTTCCACCAAAAAACAATGCAGCCTCCTACTACTCAGGTTCCAGTTCTTGTACCACCCATTTAAGAAAGAAAATAGTATCCTGCAACCATTGACCAACATGAAAGCGTATTTATTTGAGGGCGGAAAACATTTCTTGGAGGAGGGTAAGGCGGAGGAGACTATTTACACCTTCAGTCAGTTCCACAGACAGAAAACATGACATCACTCCTTTTGTACATGCAATACTTCTGTTGGCTCCACTCACAGTCATAAAAAAGGTGGGTAAATACAAAACCACCTACAAGAGTAATAATTGAGAAAGAAAGGCCTATACTTTCCACATGCCTTATGGAAGGGGAAGTATAGGTAGGGTTTACTACCAACCGTATGTTCCCTATGAGTAGCCACCCCAAAGAGGTTCATATAGGGGCAGGGGGAAAAGGCATGAAGCATGCAACAGTGGCAGCTCCAGCCCCCAAACCCCAACAAAGACACAACCCCTGACAACACTATCCAGGTCACCCATCCATTGCCAGTGGGGGGAAGGTTGGCCCAGTACTCCCAGAAATTATCAAAAATCACAACAGACAAGTAGGTCCTGGAAGTAGTGGGCCAAGTTTTATCCATGCAGTTCAGAAAATCCTGCAAACAGCAAAACTCAAAGGTTTTTCAGCCTCATGCCCCAATATAAAAAACCATGTTAGAGCTGGAGGTAAAGAAATTACTGCAAACAAAAGCAGTGGAGAAACTACCCGCTACTCGATGGGGCAGGGGTCTTTCTTACACATACTTTCTGACCCACAAGAAAAATGGGGAGTTGCCACCCATTTTAGATCTGAGATGGCTGAACAAACACTTAAAGTAATTCAGAATGGTAACACTGGGCTCAGTGACAGCATCATTACAAGTGGGAGACTGGCTGGGTTCACTGGATTAAAAAGATGTCTATTTTCACATACCAGTCAGACCTACTCATAGAAAGTACCTCAGGTTCAGACTACGGAACTGCCACTACCAGTTCACAGCCCTTCCTTTGATGTAACTCTTACCAGATGCATCACAATGCCAGTACAGTAGCACAGCAATGGCAGTACTGTGGTCAGCTGAAAAATGTGCAATGGTACTACCCAGTGGTACTCTGGTATCACAATGGTAGGTGACTTTTCAGTTTTCCTTGATGCAGTGGTATGTCACAGTGGTATCCCTATGGTACATTTTTATAGTTTATTCTCAAACACATACGCAACAGTATTACAATGCTGTTACATAATTTCAAGATTCTTATATTGGACAGTGTTTCTCTCCCAATCACTGGCACAATCATACTTCGTTATTTCAACATTTCAGTATTTGGCACCATTCACATCTAATCCTGGACTCATGGTAGCACATTGGTATCTGTCTTGCAAAAAAGTGCAAGATTATGCACCTAGGGAGAGGGAATCCTAGGGTCAAGTATGAACTAGATGGGGTAACACTAGAGGCCACCACAGAGGAAAGGGATCTAGGTGTAGTCATAGAAGACACCCTCAAAGTAACTAAACAGTGTGACAAAGCCATTGGAAAGGCTAACAGAATACTAGGGTGCATAGGAGGGGGTATAACAAGTAGAAGGAGGGAAGTGGTGGTACCATTGTACAACTCCCTAGTAAGGTCTCATCTGGAGTACTGTGTTCCATTCTGGAGGCCCTATCTTCAAAAAGACATAGACAGGATGGAGACAGTACAAAAGACGGTGGCAAAAATGATGACTGTGATACAACATAAATCATAGGAGAGACTCAGCTCTCTATATGTACTCCCTGGAGGAAAGGAGAGAGGCGAGAGAGGGGGACATGATAGAGACCTTTAAGTATCTAAAGGGGATCAACAGGGTACCAGAGATGAGCATCTTTCACATGAAGGGAAACAGCAGAACAAGGGGGCACAGCATGAGACTAAAAGGGGGAGAACTTGAGGAAATTTTACTTCACTGAAAGGGTGGTGGAGATATGAAACAGTCTTTCCCATGAAGTGGTGGGAGCGGCCTTGGTTCAGAGATTCAAGAATGTGTGGGATAGGCACATGGGAACTGTCAAGCTTGGGTGAAAGGGGGGGTCTTGTAGCATCTAGGGTACCTTAAGCATTAGAAAGAGGGATGGGGAAGACTGGATGGGCCACAAGGTCCTTATCTGCTGACAACATCTATGTATCTATGTAGTATAAAATCTCATTATACGCTGTTCTGTATTTACAGTAAGTCACAATAGCAGCCTCATGGAAGACAGCTCTGAATTCCACATTTTTATTGGTTCACTTGTGGTTTTTATTACAGTGGTAGTGACACATAATTATGCAGATCAGGATACATCTTTATGTAAAACAGACTGGTTTAGTCTAAACAATCCTAATTATCTAAATGAGATTGGTATTCCACCAGTTAATACAGACTAGTTACAATTAAAATGCTGCATTCTACATGTGTTTGGGAGCCTAAGTAATCCTAATATCTAACTAACATAGTTAAATCTTAACATTATCTCGTCATTAAAATATTAGGAACTGATATTCAAAGATTAGTGCACCCACAAATAGGATCTGCAGGTGCACAAATCCAGAATTTGGACAGCGCTCCCTGCCGGCTTAGATTCAGAAGCCCTGGGAGTGCCAGTGCAGTCCCACAGCACTGAAGTGCTATAATGCTGATGCACCTATGCAAATAAATAGGTTCCCCATGCATATCAGTGCAGTGGTAACTTCAAAGGTTTATGGCAGCACTAAACAGTCCTCAAAGCAGCGCTATTTACCTTCACTGAAAACCACCTCTTACTGTTGCGGCCCCACCCTCCTGAAGGCAGGATGACAGTACTGCCACCACCTGCCCTCGATCCCCCCATTTCAAATTAGAGGTGATATCCCTGGTGTCTCCTGGCACCCCCACCCCCACCCCTGATCACTCATAGATAAAGGTAATTACTGGTGATTCAATGTTCCCCCACCTGCTCCACCCACTCACAAAGCACCACCCATCATGCACCTCCTCTCCCACTTACTGGTGTGTCTGGTGACATCCGGTAATGCCTTTCAAAGATTTTGTGAAAAACATATTATACAGTTTCAGAGTTATAAGGATTTTTTGGCTAACCGAGAAATGCGAACGTTTAAAAAAAAATTCATTTGTATGGAAAAAAAAATACCAATCATAACACCCTTAAAAGAATTGCCAGAAATACCTTTTCTGGGCACCCCAAAATCCAGAGTGCCCAGCTTAGTGAAAGACATGGTTTAGAAACATAGAAACATAGAAGTTGATGGCAGATAAGGACAGCAAGGCTCATCCAGTCTACCCATTTCTTTTTTCTACCTCATAAATGTGCCATCGGCCTTTGCTCTGTTAAGCCACAGCTAGAGTTGTGCTGCCGACTCCAAGCAGTGAGCCAGCCATCTACTGTTCTCTCTGTATCTGTCTTTCTCTTTGTCTCAGACCATAATTCGCACCCCTGGTACTGCTTCTTTCTCCCCCTCGCCTCCAGGTCATCCACACATTCTTCACATATATTACATGTAACAGCCCTTTGACTCACCTTGGCTGCTCCGGGGCCCTCAGGGTAGTTCAGCACACACCTCGGAGGGGGCCGGCCTAGGTTCTGCAGTGGCAGCAAATGTGGTGCAGTGCCTCCACCATAGGTGATGGCAAGGGACTCCTGTGGATAAAGAACAGGTTTCTAATCCCCAGGAAATAGTACGCTGCTCCAGTAATACTTTTCCCCACACAATAACCCCATCCCCCAGCAGCACTAGTTCAATGATACAGTGAATAAAATGCAGACAGTAACCTTATTTATTTGGGGGGGGGAGACAAAGAGGAGAATGTCAACCACAGTTCACTTTAGTCAGTAAGCAACCTTCCCTGTAGCAACTCCTCTCACCACCCCTGGGTGCACCCAGATTGCCCCGATGCAGTTGGTACCTCATTGCTCAGTGATGCAGACCTGGGGACTTTCATTGGGGCCCTGTTAAACATAAAACACTCTTTGGACTTGTAATCTTAGACTTGCAAACGTGTATGTCTCTAAGTCGCTGTGCAGGGATTTTCCCCAGAATCCTTACTGACTAGCTAACTGAATGACTCCCCAGAGCTGCAGCTCATAGTTTGCAGTTCACACTGGGGGTACCATGGAGGTTCTGAGTTGGTGGTGCACCACCAGTGGGAAAACCAGAACTGGAGAAACTCAAGGGTGATGGTCTTCGCCTGCCTGGCCTTGCCAATTTCACCTATGGGCCTTTATATGCAGACTTCACACAGGCAGGCCTGTTCCGTCCTTCAACCCAGGGCATCATCTTCAGTCCGAGGAACCAAGATTGCTTATGTTCCTCAAACCCTTGATGCACATCTAACTACCATCAGGGCCTGCGCAGGGCAGTGGGGCTCCCACAGTCTCTCACCTTACAGCTCCTGTCACTGAGGATGCTTCCACCAGCAGTGCTGGGTCCTGCGCCAGTGGCTTGCCTCAACACGTAGACCCTCCCCTGGCTGAATGTCCACTTTCCCAACCAATTCTGCACTGTGGGGAGCAGGGGCTCATTCAAGGCCCGCAGCCCAACTCTTTTTTTCCAGTTCACACTGCTGTTCAACTGCTTGGGCTGCTATAGAACACTTTTTCCCTTTTTACTGCTTTAGTCCCACAAAACAGCTACTGTTTCTCCTGCACTCAGCTTAGTAGGTTTAGGTAGCCAGAGTTCAAACAGCCAGGCAGACTTGATGAATGAGGACAGTCTTTCCCCTCACTGCCACCCTGCAGCCCCTCCGGACTACAACCCCCCTTTTCGGCACCAACAAACAGTCTTACATTTCACCTGAGCAGCCTCCCTCTCCTTGGCTGCAGCTCCCCAGATGATCTCAGGTCTGGCTCTCTCTTTGTACCCAGCAGCCCTATTTTGTAATTTTTTGTGGGGCTGCCATCTTGTGGCTGGTAGGGCTGTAGACAGTGCAGCCCTTAATTGTCACCTTTTTTAGCCCTTAATAGGGCTACTGACATTCCCCTCCTGTGACTGGAAACCTTCCAATCAATAGTGCTAACATTCCCCAAGCTCTTCTATTGCCATTGGAGTTGGGGACATACATTTTTCCATCTGCCGAATGGCCGGAACCAAAAATGGAACAATGGCACCTTTAAATCCCCTCCCAGCAGCTGCGCATGCACAGTGGGTGCATGGCCACCATATTTTTCTTAAATGAGCAGCCCAGCTTCTCTAAACCACTGGAACCACTCCAGCCTCCCTGGGGCACCTGGAGGCACAGGAAACCTATCAGACCTCAGCCCCACCCAGAACTTGGGTTGAGGTCCCAAATTCATTACGGCTGCAGCCATGGAGCACAGAGGGGTACACAGGCTCAAGCTCCACCACAGCCAACACAGGGATGCCAGGCAGAGGGCTGTAGTCCCAAAAGGTAAGTACAAATTGGGGGGCTTACACACTCCCCTGGCTGAACACTTGGCATCCCGACAAGCCACTTATATGTAACCAAAATTTTAACATGCACTTTTCTAACTAGACACATGATTCCTAGCTAGCACCAACAATAATCACATTTTAATCACATTTACCATCCCACGGATAGGGTCTATCCAAACATCAAAGGTTAACTATGTACAGGTAACTACAGGTATGCACATACACCTTCCCATCCCCTCTATTGGGCAACACTATGGGGGATAAATAATGGGGACCACAGGCTTGTGAATAGCATGTAGGGGAAAGTTGGAGGAGGCACCTAGGGTATCGTATATTAAGTTTAACAATTGGACTAGGCTGTCTTGCTAACCTCCTAGGCAAAACTGTGTCCAGTATGGGAACCTCCTACTTCAAGTGATCAGCATACAGGACAAAGTGCAAGTAACACACAAAAAATTGTATACGTGTTAGGTGACTCTATAGTAAAATACATGGATAGATATACATCAAGTGGGAACAAAGAGCATGTAACTACCAGCTATTTTTCAGGGGCCAAGATAAGAGATGTTAGAAATATGCTACAGAATATAGTTAAGGAGAGGGATGGAAATGCCACGGTGCTCTTGCAAATGGAGTTAAATAACATCAGGACTCAGGGTACAGCAGAAATAAAGAAGGAATACAGAAGGATGTGGGGAGAAGTCAAAAACCTTAACTGTAATGTAATTTTCTCAGAAATGTTACTGGTCCCTAGAGAAAATAATTTTAATTAGGAAAAAATAAGAGATATAAATAATTGGCTATGTCTGTGGACACTTCAAGAAGGCTTAGGGTGTATAACCCACTGGGAGGAGTTCCTGAATGAACCTTCATACTTCTGCCAGGATGGTGTCCATCTTAGTAAAAGAGGCAGTAAGAAATTAGGATTAACATTAAGGAGCTTTGTTGATAAAGCTTTAAACTAAATAGTAGGGGGAGAGGGGTGTATACCCAAAACAAAACAAACAAAACTTTTTGGATACCAAGGGGCCGGGATCACCTGAGGTGCATAAAAACAATCTAAGGCATACAGAATTGAAAATTTGGTCTTCAAATGTGAGAAGTTTGAACAGTAATAGAAAAATCTAAACTAGAGGCAATGTTGAAGAAGAGTCAGCATTTATATAGTGCTTTTCATACACAGTATCCCAAAATGCTTTACAAGCAATGCTAGACTGCTAGTGAAGTGACTGAATGTGTGGTGGTGGCCATATCGCACATCATCACCCACACACAGCCTGGATGATTGCATGAACCAGTTTATGGGAAGGGGAATGTTGGCCAGCACACCGAGAATGCTCCCTGCTCTTTTGCAAAGAGTGTCCTGGGTTCTTTTACTTCCACCTGGACACCCACCAGGACAACACCAGGATGGGCAGAAGGGACCTCAGTTTAATGTCTCATCCAAAGGATGGCACACCCCTGCAGTACAGCACCCCCCAATACTGTATTTGGATGCCAGCAATTTTTAGGTGCAAGTCCAATCCCAGTGTGGGACAAGAACCCACAACCTTCTGGTCCAGAGGTGGATGTGCTACCAACTGAGCCATGCTGACACCTGAAAGTATCAATATTTGTATGACCATGAAAATATGGTGGGAAAATGGAGTTGAATGGATTAAAACTAAAGATGGCTACACTTTGAAAAAGATAGAATGAATGGAAGAGGAGGAGGTATACCAATCTACATGAGAAATTGTGTTAATGGAGTTTTATATAATTTGCCAGACAACTCTGGAACGGAATCCCTATGGCTAGCTGTACAAGAGCATACTGGGAAACAGATATATTTAGTATTATATTACAGGGCTCCCAACACATAGAGAAATGGATGTGAAAATAGAAAATGAAATAGATTTTATGGCATATAAGGGTGACATAATAATCTCTGGTGACTTTAATCACCCCCAAAATAAATTGGGGACAAAAATCAACTTCTAGTCTCCATTATAACCAGTTTTTAGATATGTTGAACATGGCATGCCTGAGTCAACTTGTATACAAGCCAATACATGGGGAGAATGTATTAGACCTCATTATTATGAATAAAACAGACAAAATCTCAAAAATTAAGATCAGAGAAGGATTGAGTAATAGTGACTATAGTATAGTGGAATTTGTCATTAGGAAACAAATAGCTTACATAGTTAGGGGAGTCACTACAATACAAAATTATAATAAGGCTGACTTTTCTAAAATAAAATAAGAACTGTGGAAATGGGATTGGGAAAAAGAATTAGAGGGTAGAAACACACAAAATGTGGACAATTTTCAAAAACAAACGAAGACATCTGGAGGATACTCATGTACCCAACAAAAAATGTAAAAAAAAAACTGCTTAGTGTACCAACAGAGTGATGAAGTTAATTAAACAAAAGAAAAGGGCATACCAAAATATAAAAGACAAAGAACCTCTGTGGGCAAACACCGAGGCAAGAGTCACCCAAAGGGCATTTGGCTGGGAAGCCAAGTTTCAAGAAAATACAAAATCACAGATGCCCACACAATGCAAAGCATCATGGGCTGCATATGCAAATCACCACAGAATGTTATGCTGGTCCAACTTTAAGCAGAATTGCATGGTGCCGAAAGGCCTCTCACACAGTTTGCAAAGGGTGCTAACAAAAGACATAGACACATGTTTCGTCCTACCAGGACTCATCAGTATGCCTCGTCTGTTTGACACCCCAGTGGAATGAACCAGCTACCCTAAGATGGTCTATCTGGGTTATGTTGTGGTGAACCCAATTAAAACAAAAAACAATTTAAAACACAAAGAACCTCTGTGCGCAAGCACTGATGCAATGGTTACCCCAAAGGGCATTTGGCCAGGAAGCCTTTCCGCACCATGCAATTCTGCTTAAAGTTGGACCAGCATAACATTCTGTGGTGATTTGCATACGCAGCCCATGATGCTTTGCATTGTGTGGGCATGTGTGATGTTGTATTTTCTTGAAACTTGGCTTCCCAGCCAAATGCCCTTTGGGTAACCCTTGCCTCAGTGTTTGCGCACAGAGGTTCTTTTGTCTTTAAATAGTTTTTATTTTAATGGGTTCACTACAACATATCCAAGACACACTGTCTTAGGGTAGCTGGTCCATTCCACTGGGGTGTCAAACAGCCGAGGCATACTGATGAGTCCTGGTAGGACGAAACATGTGTCTATGTCTTCTGTTAGCACCCCTTGCAAACTGTGTGAGAGGCCTTTTGGCACCACGCAATTCTGCTTAAAGTTGGACCAGCATAACATTCTGTGGTGATTTGCATATGCAGCCCATGATGCTTTGCATTGTGTGGGCATGTGTGATTTTATACCAAAATATAGCATACTACAAGAGTGTTCTAAAATAACTTAACAATGCAATAAGATCAGAATGAACTAAAATTTAGTTTAGTTTAGCACATTGTAGTGATAATAACAAGGGCTTGTTTTTTGCTTATGTGAATAACTTAAAAGGGAACAAGAATCAGATTGGACCACTGATAATCAAGGGGGAAGAAATTAATAATCCCAGGCAGATGGCTGACTCTTTCAATGATTATTTCGGATCAGTGTTTGAAAGTAAGGGTAAAGATAGAGGTGCAATAACTAAAAATGTCTGTCAACAACTGGATCTCTATATGACTACATCAGTAGTGAAGGATCTTATAAAAAAATTAAAATCACATAAATTCTCAGGTCCAGACCAGCTTAGCCCTAGGTTAGTCAGAGAACTAGGTGATATGATAGCATACCCTCTTGTAAGGATATTGAACAACTCATTCAAGATGGGAGAGATACCATGTGATTGGAGACATGTTTTGGTGGTACCTCTGTACACAAATGGGAACAGGACAGAAACATTGAACTATGGGCCTGTTAGCCTAACTTCAATTATTTGTAAAATTGCTGAAAGTTTCCTGAAAATGAAACTAGAAGAAAATATGTCAGTCATAGGTTTGGTTGACAGAAAACAACATGGGTTTAAAAAACAGGATGTATCATAAATCATTTGTGTTTCTATGAAAAAATAAAGAAAGCACTTAATGGCAATATTCCTACAGTTGTTTTTTATCTAGACTTTCAAAAAGCTTTGATAAAGTCCCACATAATAATTTGATAGAGAAAATGGGCATACAAGGGATTGACAGCAGAATTGTAACTTGGACTAATAACTGGCTAAACGAAAGATATCAGAGGGTTAGAGTGGTAGGCGAATGCTATAAACCTATTGAAGTTACCAGTGGAATGCTGCAGGGGTTGGTGCTGGGACCGATCTTGTTCTCCTTGTACATTAGTGATTTTCTGTAAAATATCAAAAATACTGTAATAAAATTTGCAGATGATATCAAACTAGGAGGACCAGTCAGCACATGCAGTCAACAGCAGGACATGGTTAATGATCTTAAAGTAATCGAAGATTGGGCAGTTAGAAATAAAATGTCTTTTAGTGTGCAGAAATGTACAAGCATGCACTTAGGGAAAAACAACATTTCACAGGTCTATGTATTGAACAGGGAAGTTCTGGCTGCAGTAACTCATGAAAAAGACTGTGGTATCATAGTAGACAATAAGCTGGAGATCACAAACATCAAACTCGGGCTATAACAAGAGCAAATTTTATGACTAAAAACATTAAAAAGAGTTTTATTAACAAATCTGTAAGTTGCTTGCTACCATTATCAAATCAATCAATCAATCAATCAAATTTTTATTTATTTAGGCGATCATCATTGAGCAAGGCTCATTTACAAGATGGACCTGATAAGGTCAAGGTTCGAGTTGGTGCACAGCAATTACATCACATACTTATGAGACAGTTATACATACAGAAACAAGAAAATGTTATTTATAACACAATAATATACAGAGAATTCACATGTTAAAGCTTGGCAAGAGAAAGTTAAACTAACATCTACAATATGTACAATACATATATATCACAATGAGAGGCTATGACAGTCACTCACATAATGAGTACAAGGATGGTGAAGGAAAATTGGGTGCCATATACTGGCGGTGTCTGGCTGGAAGGAATATGCCATATGTGATTGGAATAAGGTTTTTGGATGACTATTCTATCTCTAGCGGTAGCAACTGCATTTCTCTGTGAAGAAGGCTGTACAGTGCTGCTTGAAGGATGTAAATGGAATGATATTGGACAGTTTTAGGGATTTTTGTAGGGTGTTCCAAGCTATGGCTAGAGAGTAGCTGATTGCTGCCCTCCCTATTTTGGTGTTGACTTTGGGCAATTTCTGCAGGATGATATTGTTGCTTCTTAGGGCATAGGAGCTGGGAGTGGTCAGGTTGAAGCAGTCCAGGATATAGCTTGGGAGTTTTTTTGATAAAGCTCTGTAGATCCATAGAGCTGCATTTCTGCTCCTCCGGACATGAAGGAACCCATCCAACTGAATCATAGAGAACAATGGTGAGTATTACATGGCAGGTCTGTAATGAACCTTATTGCTCTATGGTATAAGGTATCCAACTTTTGAAGGTAGGGAGTGGAGCAGTGACTATAGAGGAAGTCTCATGAGTCAATGACTGATAGAAAGATGGCCTGGACTAATCTCATCTTTGAATCTCTATTAAGGAAGGGTTTTAATCTGTAGAGGAGGCCAAGCCTTAGGCAGCTTTTCAGCAGTTGTTCTTGATGCTGAGTAAAGTCAAGTCTGTTGTCAATCCACACACCTAGGTATTTGAAATTTTCAACATACTCCAGATTTTCTCAAGTATAGTGCATATCTGGGGAGACTGATTAGAGAGGATGTGTTGGTGGAGTTTTGTTGTGAACATCATTGCTTTGGTTTTCTTTCATTTAGCAAGCTTTTCTCGAGAAGCTGATGTTGTAACAGGGAGAATTCTGCTTGTAGGATTTCATGAGCAACTTTAGGTGAAGGGTTGCTGACATACAGTACAGTGTCAACAGCAAAGAGATGTACTGAGGACTTGGTAAGGTTGAATCAATTTTATTTATATAAATGGCAAAAGGATAGGACCCAGAATAGAGCCTTGGGGACTCCTCTTGACAGTGGTCTTAATGGGAGAGGTCACCTTCAGCTTTTACCTGCTGTGATCTACGGAGAGGTAGCATCTGAACCACTTAAGAGAGGATGGATCTAGGCCAATGGGGTGTAGGGATGAGAGTAGCAGTTCATGGTCCACAGTGTCGAATGCTTTGCTCAGGTCCAGGAATACTGCACAGACATTGTTTTTTTTATCCAGTTTGGTTTGCCAATCATTGGTGACCTTGGCTAATGCAGTGATAGTGCTATGTTTGGCCCTGAATCCAGATTGAGCTGGATTTAATAGATTAGCATTGTCCAGATATTCCCTTAACTGAATACTCACTAATTTCTCCAGCATCTTGGATAACACAGGTAGGATGGAAATGGGCCTGTAGTTATTAAGATCCATAGGGTCCCCTGATTTTAGAAGGGGGACCTCTTGGGCTGTCTTCCACAGCATGGAAATAGAGCCAGAGTTTATGGAAAGGTTAAAGAGGTGAGTTAGGGGGACTGCAAGCACATGACACGCAATCTTTAGAAAGAATGGGTCCAGAAGATCTGCTCCTGCACTTTTTTTGGTATCTAGATGCCATAATAGTATATAAAATGATATGTCAGATCCCATTTGAATTATGGATCTCAGCTGCGGAGTCCCTATAAGATAGGAGAAATAGTGAGGATGGAGAGAGTCCAAAGGAGGTTTACTAAGTATAGGCTCTATTAAATCATTAAGTTATGATGAAAGACTGAACAGGACAGATTTGTTCACACTGGAGCAGAGAAGAATTAGGGGTGACCTATTGATGTTGTTCAAAATGATGAAGGACCAGGAGATAATTATGGAAACAAATACTTAGAGGTCATAAAAAGCAAATTAGTATGGACACGGCAAGAAAAAACAGTGATCAATTTTCATTCCTAAATAGAACAGATAGGATTCAGAATATACTCTGGAGGGAAATTCTGGACTGTAAAAACGCTGATAGCTTTAAAGTAAGAAGATTGTTGGCTCTTTATGAATAGGACAGAGTGGACCCACTGATGTAGGGAGTGGTAGTATGGGCTTTGTAGCCTTCTTTTGCTCTAAACCCAGTATGAATACCCAGTATACCCAGTATGAATAAAAGGCACCCCACCTGGCTAGGTTCTACAGTCAACCCCAGGGCCTGGTCAGATAAAGATACATCACCTTGAATCTGCTTAGGGACTGGAACAAAGGCAAGGCAAAGGGTAGCCAGTGCATCAACTGCAGGTTTGGTGGGGCCTGAATCATTCGCATTGTCCATTTCAATGTCCAAATCGGGCCCAGGAGTAGGGTTAACAAGCCTCATCTCGGGAATGAAAGGCATGGCATTTGGATTCAATGAAAACAGAGAGTCTGGAGGGTTGGTACTGGTGAATGGAGATGAGTTTCAACAGTACCATTCCCACAGGGACTGGGTTAGTATGGGATTTGGCTCACAATGACAAAGTTCACAATCCTCTGCCTCACTTTCTTCAGAAGAACTGCTGGCAGGTCACTCAGGAAGCTCAGTTGGACCAGTGTTCAGGTTCAATGTGATCCTTTCGGGGGCATATCTACAGCAGGATCACTTCTGTGGGACCTCTCAGAAAGCGCAGTCAGACCAGTATTCAGGTTCAATGTGTTCTTTTCAAGAGGCATGGATGGGCTTGGGCTTTGTTGTCCTTTTTGAGCAGCTTGATTACGTGTCGTGAGCTGTCTTGCAAGTGGAGCTTCAGGACCAGGTGCAGAGTCAGGCATAACCGCGCTGATCGGAAGTAAGTGGTTTCGATGAATATTTTTTCCTAGACCCTTGCCTTGCTCTTGTTTGAGTCGGTACACTGGCAATCCTGGCAGTTTCTCAACCACAATGCAACTTTCGGGGGGGCCCATTGATCTTGGAGCTTATGTTTGCCTTGCAACCCCAGGTTTTGAAGCAGAACACAATCCCCTACAAGCAACTCTTGATTACAAACTCAGTTATCATACTTCTGCTTGTTACTCTGGTTACTTTGGGCTGCCGCTTCAGATGCTAGCTGGTATGCTTTTTGAAGCTGCTCTCTCAACTGATGGGTGTACGTGAGGTAGGTTCTGTGGGACGTGCCATCAGAGGATACACCAAAACAAAGATCAACTGGTAGCCAGGCTTCACAACCAAACATGAGGTAGAAAGAGGAGCGTTGGGTGGCATCATTCTTGGTGCAATTGTACACATGTACCAGATAGCTCACTTTCTGACTCCAGTTCGCTTTGTCGGCTGGGTCCAGCGTACCCAACATGTTTAGCAGCGTTCAATTGAAGCACTCTGGTTGAGGGTTTCCCTGTGGGTGACACGATGTAGTGTGAGATTTCTTTATACTATACATGGCCAAGAACTCTTTCGCCAGTCGACTTTCAAAATATCAGCCTTGATCAGAATGAACTCTCTTTGGAATGCCACAGTGCTGTACAAACTGCTGCAAGACTTTGACCACAGTGCTTGACTTTTGATCTTTGGTGGGAAATGCCTGGGTGTACCTGGTATAGTGTTCAGTGATAACCAGAATACTAGCTGTGTTTTTTCTGTCAGGCTCAAGGGACAAAAAGTCCATGCAGACTAGGTCGAGGTGCCCACTGGTACTTTCGTTGACTAGGGGACAGCTCGCCTTGGCAAGGTTTTCCTCTGTATGCACTGCAGGCAGCTTTTGTAATGTGTTTCTACACCAGTTTTCATTTGTGGCCAGTAAAACCATGCTCTACACAGATCTATTATGCATTTATAGCCCAGATGACCCATGTCGTTATGCAGGGACTTAAGGACTAAATGACGGTACCCCTGTGGCAGTACCAGCTGGAGCTTGGAATGTCCCTGGTTGTCTTTGTCATGTACTCTTTGCAGTAGCAGTCCATCTAGTAGAACTAGCTTTCCCCATTCTCTCAATAAGTGTTTGGTGTCAAGGTGATGGCTATGCACTTGATCAGCTGAATGTCTCTTTTCAAGGGCCCAAATTAGGTCTTGGATGGCTGAGTCATCTCACTGCACCCGCTGTAATTCAGGCTTAGTGGATTGGGGCAGCGAAGACATGTCCAGCCCGATGAAATTCAAATATGCAAGTGAGATAGATTTGGGAGAGGCTCCCAGCATATCTTTTGCTCTGATAGGGTTCACAACTGGATCGTCAGCAGGCAATGCAAACTTGCAAAACAGCACTTGAACAAAAGCATTCTCTATTTGAACTGGGGGGATCAGAGGTATCACCATGCAGGCGTCTTGACAAAGCATCAGCATCTACGTTAGTTCACCCACTTCAATATTCAAGACTGAAATTGTAGGTGGAAAGGGCAGACAGTCATTGGTGCCCTGCAGCATCCAGTTTAACTGTCATGGTGACACAAGTCAGTGGGTTGTTATCTGTTCTGACCATAAAAGGAACCCCATATATGTTTTCGTGGAATTTGTCTGTTACAGCCCACGTTAGTGTCAACAATTCTAGTTTATGCACCGGGTGGTTCTTTTCAGAAAGTGTACTGTGACAATTTTTCTCTGGGCTGCTGCGTGGTGCCCCACAATTGGAATGACATCCCTCTTCTCAACAACCCCAAAGGTGCTTTTCAGAATTACCACATGGTTATCTGCAGTATAGTTAGGCTAGTTGGTCCATAATGACCGAAACACATCCAGAGCCATGCCTTTTAAGCTTTCAACAACCCTCTTGCATTTTTCCTCATCCGAACACCTCCAGACTTGGACCATTTGTGCGGCCTGACTGATCCAGGATTCAAAATCGTCTTTCCCGGCTGGCGTAGAGATTGCCTCTGAGAAGGTGCGCAGCTGCTTATACTGCTCGTACAGTACCACATAGGGGGTCACCTCACCGCTCGGTGATGCAGGCCTGGGGTCTTTTGTCGGAACCCTGTTAAAACATAAAACACACTTCGGACTTGTAATCCTAAACTTGCAAACTTGTATGTCTCTAAGTCGCTGTGCAGGGATTTTCCCCAGAATCCTAACTGACTAGCTAACTAAACGACTCCCCAGAGCCACAGCTCAGGATACTCACAGTTTGCCCTCCATACTGGGGGTTCACAGCCAGATGCGTTGCACAGTACCGTGGAGGTTCTGCATTGGTGGTGCACCACCAGTGGGAAAACCAGAACTGGACAAACTCAAGGGGTGATGATCTTTGCCTGCCTGGCCTTGTCAGCTTTACCTACGAGCCTTTATATGCAGACTTCACACAGGCAGACCTGTTCCATCCTTCAGCGCGGGGCGTCATCGTCTTCAGTTCAAGGAACCACGATTGCTTATGTTCCTCAAACCCTTGATGCACATCTAACCACCCTCATGACCTGCGCAGGACAGCGGGACTCCCACAGTCTCTCACCTTACAGCTCCTCTCACTGAGGATGCTTCTACCAGCAGTGCTGGGTCCTGTCCCAGTGGCTTGCCTCAACACTTACAGACTCTCCCCTGGCTGAATGTCCACTTTCCTGACCAATTTCCGCACCATGGGTAGTAGCCTAGCTCTTTTTTCCAGTTCACACTGCTGTCTAACTGCTTGGGCTGCTATAGAACACTTTTTCTCTTTTTACTGCTTTAGTTCCACAAAACAGCTACTGTTCCTCCGGCACTCAGCTTAGTAAGTTCAGGTAGCCAGAGTTCAAACAGCCAGGCAGACTTGATAAATGAGGACAGTCTCTCCTCTCACAGCCACCCCGCAGCTCCTCCAGACTACAACCCCCCTTTTCAGCACCAAAAACCAGTCATATTTCCCCTGAGCAGCCTCCCTTTCATTGGCTTCAGCTCCTCAGGTGATCTCAGGGCTAGCTCTTTCTTTTTACCCAGCAGCCCCGTTTTGTAGTTTTTTTGTGGAGCTACCATCTTGTGGCTGGTAGGGCTCTAGATAGTGCAGCTATTAATTGTCACCTTTTTAGCCCTTAATACAAACATATGAAGAAGCCAGCATAAGAAGGCCATTTGGTCCATCAAGCCTGCTCATATTGCAGGGTCCACAGCTTGAGCTAATGTCCCTGCCCTCGCTCCCCACCCCTCCCATCCTCCTACCTTCCCCCTGTGCCTATCCCAGCCTCTCTTAAAGCTTCCCACTGTCTTCAATGAGATGGCCTCTTCTGGCATTGCATTCCAAGTGCCCACCACCCTCTCTGTGAAGAAGTGCTTCCTGACCTCCCTTCTAAACCTGCCACCCTCCAGCTTAAGACTGTGCCCCCTTGTGTTATGATTGCCACTCGGCTTAAAGAGACTCTCCTTATCAATCTTATTTATCCCTTTCAAGTACTTGAAGGTCCCAATCATGTCCCCTCTCTCTCCTGTCATCCAGGGAGTACATGTTCAGTGCCCTCAACCTCTGCTTGTATGCCTTACCCTACTGACCCACTGTCATCTTTGTACCCTCCTCTGGACCTTCTCTAGCAGGTTAATGTCCTTTTTGAGGTGTGGGCACCAGTACTGAGCTCCATACAGCCTTACCAGTGACCTGTACAAAGGCAGTATAACCTCCTCTCTCCTACTACTGATCCACCTAGATATGCATCCCAGCATCCTGTTTGCCTTTGCTGCTGCTTTCTTGCACTGCTTGGAGTGCTTCATGTCACTAGGGATCATCCCTCCCAGGTCCTTCTCCTCCTCTGATGCAGATACTCGGACTCCACCCAGGTAGTACTCTGTCCTGGGATTCTTGGCTCTAATACGCATAACTTTGCATTTCTTGGCATTAAAGCCAAGCTGCCAGATCCTGGACCACCTCCCCAGCTTTTCCGGATCTTCCTGTAGGTCCTGTATTCCTTCAGCTGTGTCCACACTCCTGCAGAGCTTGGTGTCATTCGTGAATATGCACATTTTGCTCTTAATGTCATCCCCCAGTGTCACTGATGAAGACATTGTTGAACAACACCAGCCCCAGCACCGAGCCCTGCGGGACCCCACTGGTTACATCTCTGGTGCCAGATAACTCTCCCCCCACAACCACCCTCTGGGATCTGTCCCTCGGCCAGTTTTCCACTCATCTGGCCATCTTTTCCCCAACACCGAGATCCACCAACTTTCTGATCAACCTTTTGTAGGGCACAGAGTCAAACGCCTTGCTGAAATCAAGATAGAGGATGTCTACCGCGTGGCCCCTGTCTACTGTCTCAGTGACACAGTCAAAGAAGTCGATCAGAGTTGTTTGACACAATCTCCCCCCACCATGAACCCATGCTGCCTTGCATCCTGGTGGAGACCATGCTCCTTTAGATATTCCACCAACCTTTCCTTTAGTATGGTCTCCATGAGCTTGCCCACAATAGAGGTCAGACTGATTGGTCTGTAATTCCCTGGGTCATCCTTGGACCTGTTTTTGTGGAGCGGCACTACATGTGCTGTTCTCCAGTCCTGCGGTACCATGCCTGACTCTAGTGAACTATTAAATAGGTCTGCCAGTGGCTCTGCCAGCTCCTCATCCAGTTTCTTTAGTACCCTTGGATGTACTCTGTCTGGGCCTGGTGATTTGTCCACCTTCAATGCCAGCAGCCCCTTCCTCACTCTATCCTCCTCTGTCACTACATCTGAGTTCCCCTCCCCCCCGCTCTTTTCCCTCCTGAAGGCACCGTTCCATCCTTCTCCCTGGTGAAGACGGAACAGAAGTATTCATTTAGTTTCTCAGCTTTTCCCCCATTATCCTCCACCCACTCCACCCACTTTCTTAAGCCTAACAATCCCTCCCTTCCTTCTTGTCCCTTTTCTCACTTATATAGTGAAAGAAAGCCTTCTCCCCTTCTTAATTTCTTCAGCTATCTGCAGCTCCTTCTGTGCCTTTGCTCGCTGGACTTCCTTACTTGCCTCACTCGCCAACCTTAAGTAATTTTCTCTATCCACCTCTCTCTTGGTCTTCCTGAATTTTCTATTGGCCAACCTCTTTTCCCTTACTGCCTGGGCAGCCCCAGAACTGAACCACCTGGGTGCTTTGGCCCTTGTGTTCCTCCCCCTGAGCCTAACACACTAATCTGTGGCAACCAGTATTCCTTTCTTAATGATGGACCACCTTTGGTCCATCCCCATATCTGCTCTGATGCCTGCCAGATGACTACTTAGCACTTCGCCCAGTTTCCTGAAGTCCACCCTCCTAAAATTCAAGATTTTGGTCTTAGTCAGGATGCTTTCCCTATCCATATCCAACTGGGACCACATTGTGCAATGGTCACTTCCACCCAGTGGCTCCCTGACCATTATTTCCTGTACATGCTCACCATTTGTGATCACCAGATCAAGAATTGCCTCAGCTCTTGTTGGTTCAGTGATGTCCTAAGTCAGGAACCCACTCTGCAGTCCTTCCAGTATCACCTGACTCCTAGCACATGTTGTGGATGGTATGCTCCAGTCCACCTTGGGCAGGTTGAAGTCCCCACAATTACCACCTCTCCTTTCCCTGCAGCTCTCAATATTTGTGAGCTCAGTTTCCTGTCCCTCTCCTCATCCTGGCTGGGTGGTCTGTAAACCACTCCCAACCTCACCTTTCTCCCTGTATTGGACCTTAACTGAACCCATAATGCTTCCACCTCCCCTTCCTCCGACTCCTTCCTCGTGCAAGTTATTCCCTCCCTGATATAAACTGCCCTCCCCCCTTCCTGACTACCCTGTCCCTCCTGTATAGTTTATATCCAGGGATCACAAGGTCTCCGTCATGGTGTGATGTTGCCCAAATCTCGGTTACTGCAGCTATATCCACCCTCCTGTCTGCTAATAGTGCCTGCAGGTGCTAATAGGGCTACTAACATTCCCCTCCTGTGACCCAAAATATTCCGGTCGATAGTGCTAACATTACCCAGCTCCTCTATTGCCTCTGGATCTGGGGACATACATTTTTCCATTGGCCGAATGGCTGGAACCAAATACGGAGCGATGGCTCCTTTAAATCCCCTCCCGGTAGCTGCACATGCACACTGGGTGAACAGCTGCCATGTTTTTCCTAAATGATTGTCCCAGCTTCTCTAAACCACCAGAACTGCTCCAGCCTCCCCAGGGCACCCGGAGGTACAGGAGACCTATTGTACCTCGGCCCCACCCAAAACTTGGGTTGAGGTCTCGAATTCATCATGGCTGCAGCCACGGAACATGGAGGGGCACCAAGGCTTGAGTCCCACCATGGCCAACACATGGACACTGGGCAGAGGGCCAAAGGGCTGTAGATCAAACAGGTGAGCCCAAATTGGAGGGCTTACATACATATATCAGTGGACTGGGGTGCCCATCCCTGGTACTACTTCTCATCTTGATCCCCCCTCCAGGTTCCCACTAAGTAAGTGATGGCACCAGTTTGCCCACCCCCAGTGCCACTGAACAGTAGTCTGACACTGGGGTGCCCAATCCCCAGTGTCAGAATATCCCCTGAAATAAAGAAAACCATTCTCAATGTTTTTTTAATCCTGTAGAGAGTGATCCCTCACCGATCTGGCCTCCCACACTGACCTCCCACTCAACACCCACCCCCACACCCTTACTCACCTGAACATGTCCCACAGCATAGATCCTCTCTCTGATTGAAGACACATCTTGCTGCTGGAACCAGTGACTGCAATATGAGAAAATCAGGTAAATGCAGTTTAATGCATTTCAATGGGGGTTTGAACTTTGATTCATAACTTTGTCATTGTTACATATTTTGACCCCAAATTTTCATCATGGCCTTTTGGGGACCCCACATCATGACCAGTGACAGTGGAATTATGCAAATCTGGTACAAAAGGCAATTTTGTGGTCACTTTGCAAAATTCACCTTTCAGGCAGAATCTGAAATTTTTCACAGCCCTCGTTCATGAAGTGGGGTCATAAGAAGGCTATATTGAAAACCTGGGGTTCAGATATGTAAAAACGACATAGGAGCGTACATTGAGCATTTTTTACACTTGCTCATAACTTTGGCAATTTTAAATATTTTGACCCTAAATGTTCAGCATAGTGATTTTATCACACCACCCCATGAGCGTGACAGCTGTCATTTTTCAAATACTGGCCAAAATGTGTTTTCGCACTGGTGGTGCAGAATGATGTTTCAGTGGGGATTTGAAAATTTTCTCCTACCATGTTCATAAGGTGGGGTAATAAGAAGGCTGTGCTGAAAATTTAGTGTACAAATATGGTAAAATGCCCAGGTTAAGAGTGAATGTTGTAGTATTTTAACATTCACTGAACTTTCTAATTTTCAATATTTTGACTCCAAAATTTCAGCATAGCTATTTTTCCCACACCACTTCATAAATGTGACAGGTGTCATTTTTAAAATCTTGGACGAGACATGTTTTCATACTACTGGTGCAAAATCACATTTCGGTCAATACACTATAAATGCTTTAGAAAATGGGCTAGATATTAAGAGCTCTCTGATTGGCTGAGAGCCACAGTGGGGGAGGGGGGTGTTACATTAACTTTCAGTACGTGCCCGGTGGAAAACAAATGCTAGTTCGGGGTGTTCTATTACTCAGAGTATCTTTGGGCACCCCGAATTTTAAACGATCTGCTGCCATGTTTTTCCTGCTTGTTAAGAGAGGTACACCCCCCAGCCCCACTCAACAGTGTCAACCGAGCAATTCAGTTTCGGACAGAACTGATTTTTACCTCACTTCTTGAACCTCAGAACACATTTTTCTTGCCACTCCTTCTCATGACTATTGCTGAACTGTCACAAAAACTACAAATGAGCACTATCAGTCAAAGTCCAGCGTAGCCTACTGCCGACTACAACCTGATGGCGGGGCAGGGAGCCAAAACCAAAAACTGCTTCTCCCCCAACACTGCTCCTATAACAACACCCACCACACACACACAAAAAAAAAAGAGTCTGTCAGCCAGTCCCTTCATACGGTTACAAAAACAGCACCTACAGTTTGCAACTCCATTATGATCACACACATCCCCGAATGCGATCGACCTTGAAAAACACAGAAGCACTCAACCTACCAGCAAATGGTGTGTGTTCTGTCATCTGTTTTCATGGAACAATTTGAGAAATGTAACCGCACGCTACTACTTAACGCTTCAAAAAAAACAAACTTTACAATGCTGCCGTCCCACACCGAACATGTTCCTCCTCACTTCCTGGTTTACAGACTCTGGGTCCTGCAAGGTCACGCGCATAATAACTGCATCTTCCAACCCCCCCAAAAAAAGACAAAAAAAATCTTGCAGGCAGGACATAGAACTGTTTTAAAAAAATGATGCCAACAAACAATCTGAATTTGCAGAGGTTATGGTGTGGGGGGTTACTGAAAGAGAATGGCATCTGGGGGGTAACTGGAAGAGAATGGCATACTGGGGGGGAGCAACACAAGATGGAACAGCATATAAAAAGTAGGGACTACTTTACAAACTTTTTTTCAACTCTTTGTATTAATTTTAAACTAATTTCTTCTCTTATTTTAATTAGTTAATTAAACCTGACAGATGCCCATTTTCTAAGCACAATAATACCCTCTAGGTTGGGCCATATGGGCAATACTGGACCTTCCAGGGGATATATGGCCCTCCGCCTGCGGCATCGGGCCTCATTACACCCCTGGGCAGTCTGGTATTGCCCAATACCACCTACCCTGTTGGGTAATTATTGCTTGCATTTGTCATGTTTATAAGAGGAGTCATAAAATAGGATTCATAAAATGACTATCTTGAAAATTTGGGTCGGTTTTAACTTTGTGTGTAGTGCCAGTCTTAATCCAAGTGGGTAAGTTTCATGATCCTGTGCCAGTAAGCTGAGTCCAGGGTTGAGCTCAGTGACCTAGCTGGATGGAGTGAGGGTGGGGGGATGGCACTATTATGCGACCCCCCTGTCAGTAAATGAAAGCTGCAGGGTTGTCCTCATGGGTCTGGGTACCATATAGTGAAGACAACTGACCTGAGGCCCTGCACCTCTGCACCTGTGGGTGGGAGAGGGCCCTGTGCATTGGCTGACAGATGGACTTTTTGCCCTGTGTGTCTATATCTGCAGCCACACAGAAATGCGGGGACCAGACAGCTCCATGAATTCTTGACATCTGTGGCTGCACTTCTGTAGATGGACGGAGTCTTCCCTTGACACAGGGCCCAAAAAGCCCTGTGTATCTGTGTGAATGAAGGTACAGTTCCACTATCTCAAAAAAGAAAGGACATTCTTTGCAAAAAACTTCATTAATGCACCAGTTACAGGTCAACTTAATACCACAAAAGTAGGGAAATGTGGCATTAGGGGTTCCCTAACTCTCCACCCCCAACCCCTAAGCAGCAAAAGGAAAAAACATTAGGGTTTTGGGTCTCCAGATTCTTGGCAAATCAGTGGTGGAGTCTTCCTTGGGGTTGTTAACTCTAATGCTCACCCTGTTCCCTCAGAAAACAATGTCAGATGTGATCTTTCTTGAGGCAGGGCCCTGTGGGCCCTGCCTGAAGAAAGGTACAACAGATTGTGTTGGCAACATGTGGTGAGACATACTTCTCTACCTTTTGAAGAGCGTATGGGCCCTGCCTGAAGAAAGGTACAACAGACTGTGCTGGCAACATGTGGTGAGACATACTTCTCTACCTTTTGAGGTGCGTATGGGCCCTGCCTGAAGAAAGGTACAACAGATTGTGTCGGCAACATGTGGTGAGACATACTTCTCTACCTTTTGAAGAGCGTATGGGCCCTGCCTGAAGAAAGGTACAACAGATTATGTTGGCAACATGTGGTGAGAAATACTTCTCTACCTTTTGAAGAGCGTATGGGCCCTGCCTGAAGAAAGGTACAACAGATTGTGTTGGCAACATGTGGTGTGACATACTTCTCTACCTTTTGAAGAGTGTGTCACTATGAGGCTTTGGCTTGGAGCTGTACCTTGTGCTTCAGACAGGAGGCTATGGGCTAAGAGGAGGAGGAGGAGGAGTAAGTATTAGGGTTGACAACCCCAAGACCCCACCATTAATTCGCCAAGATTCTGGAGACCCCAGCTGGTTACCCGAACAGCCTACCAGGATGCTGCTGAAAGGGTCGCAATAAGTAATCCCAGGTGAACTTTCTATTCAAAGACATCCAGAAGATTGTGAAATACCATGGACTAATGTATGAATGCAAGAACTATATTCCCTACTAAGAATTTATTGCAATTTTAGGAAAACTCAATATATATAAAATGATGCTGTATGTTAATGTTGAAATGTTTGAAATTGATAATATGTCTGGTCTGTGTGAAAACTAATAAAAAATGTTATTATAAAAAAAAGTCTCTGGAGACCCAAAACCTTAATGTTTTTCATTTTGCTGCTTCAGGGAGTGGGTGGGGAGTTAGTGAAACTCTAACGTCACATTTCCATACTTTTGTGGCATTATATTGAAGATTTTGCAGCAGTACCACTGGGGCCGTCCACGCCAACGTCACCTGCTGACATCACTAACCCTATAAAGACATGAGTGGCTCTTCTCCCTCCTCAGTTCTCTCCTGCCATCGATTCTGTTCACATGGGTCTCCACATAAGCTTTGACACAGTTCACGCCATTTTGTCTACAAATTTTTTCCTTCTACTCTTAAGTTTTCAGAATCTCTTTTAAACAAGTGATTCCTTTACCTTGCTTATGTCAAGAGTTACTCCTCCCACTTCGCTCTTCCATCGCTGCCGCTGCAGAAAGAAGATTGCCTCTTCAAATGACCACAGCCTCTATGTCTGCTGTCTTGGGCCTGACCATGACGTCTCTGGCTGTGAGCTCTGCCAAAAATTTAACCAAACCACCCTTAGGCGATGCAAAAAGGCTTTGAAGAAATTCCTCAAGGAACTGCAGGTAGCCAGTTCTGGGCAGGGGTCCTCCAGGGTCCCTCCTACTCAGTCGCTGGTGGGTTCATCAAACTCCCAAGCTTTGAAGGCTCGAGACAAGTCCTCAGGGAAAAGTCACAAAAAAGACTACAAATGGGACTGCTCCCCCCCTGGTGGCACTCCCGCTCCCCGACGGCTTCTTCTTCTTCCTCCTGCTTCTGGGGCACTCCATTGGCTGTGGTTCAACCAATATCCTCCACTGTCCAGGCTTCTGCTCCTTCCAGGCCCATACTGACAGCACCTCCACCTGTTTTCCAGGGAGGCCAGCTGTCGACTCTTCGGTCATAGGCCCCTTGTTCGTCGACCCTCGGGTCATCAATGGCAGCCCCTCTGTCTTGGCCTGATACTGCTCCAGGGCCTCAGATGTCAGAGCCCTCGGGCTCTCAAGTCCCGGCACCCTGTGCTGGCAACCCCTCCACTGTCAACGCACCCTTCTCCTGCCATTGACCTTAACATGATTCTGACCTAGACCATTACAGCCCTCATGCACCAGTTGGGCTCATACAGGCCTGGGTCTTCAGTGCTGTTGACAGCTCCATCGACGTTGACACCTCTTCACCCTCCTCGGTCTGCACCACATAGGTGCTGTCGGTTCCTCGATTGTTGGACTTCGAGATAGAGCAGGTCGACATCGAGGAGGAATACCATCTGGACTTTATCCTCCTTGAGGAGGAAGAGCTTCTATCCTCAGATTGGTCTAGTGCCTCATCAGTGAGCGAGGACTCTTTTAAACATATTCCCAGGTCCCCCCCAAAAACCCTACCTTTCTGAATGTGATGAAGCAGGTGTCTTCAGCTATGAACTTCCACACTGAGGAGGAAGATGCCACCGGGAGAGACTTGGTGGACTGCTTGGAGATTCCTGAATCTCCCCATAAGGTCATTCCTCTCATTCTTCCAGCACTGAGGAATGCCACTACTGTGGCTTGGCACCACCCGAATATGGTCCCTGCTATGCCTCACAGGGCGGACAAACTTTATCATGCCCCTCAGGGCCTGCCCTATTCTATTGCCCAACCTGAGACTGATTCCATGGTCATTAAAGTAGCATGTAACAGGTCCAAGGTGACCAAGCACCTTATTTCCCTCCCCCTTGACAGGGAATCCAGGAGGATAGACCTTTGGGGTAAGAGGGTTTATGCCTCCTCCACTTTAGAACTTTGGATGGCTAACTATCTATTGCATAGGGTCAAATACTAAAACACTATCTGGAAGAACGGCAAGGCAGCTGCCCAAGCCCTCCCAGAATGTTCCCAAAAACAGGAGGTTCACAAATTCTTGTAAGCCACCGAGGAGGTATACTGTGTACAAGGTGACCATGACTGAGTGCTTTCAAGAAGGGTGACTCAATCACAGTGCCTGTGTACAGCGCTACCCTGCAGGTAGCAACCGGATATGGGAGTGGGCGACTACGGCAACAGGATGTTTCTATATATACATGCCGGGGGGGGGGGCACCACATCGTGCAAAGTGCAGAATGGGAGGGAGAGTATGTGGGGTGTAGTGCAGCAGTCGGCTGCCGAGCTGGCCATGTGGCATGATGGGTAGGTGGCGGGCTGGGGTTGGGACGGTGCCGGTTCGATTCTGGGTGCGATCGTTTTTGTATCAGGTCGGGGGGTTTCATTTTGTAAGTTTCACACCTCCAACATGCATCCCCCTGGAGTTGAGAATCCTTTAGTGGGGGGGGGGTGTGGGGGCATAGCCTCCTGCATAACATAGAAAACCAGTCGCTGGTTTTCTAGTCGCTGCCAGTTTACATCGCCATAATTAATTTTCGCCAATGTACAGTACACTTGCCCTAACGGCAATTGCAATTCCGCAATCATCGTTATCACTTGGAACCGCCGAGGGTATTAATAAGCACCTCCTCAGGGCTTTGTATGACATTTGCAACACTGGTGCCAGGGTTGCTGCCACAGGCATTTGCCTTCGTAGACACTCCTGGCTGAGGGTCTCGGGGGTTTATAGCAGACGTCCAACAGAAGGTGTTGAATGTCCCCTTCGATGGCTCTAAATTATTTGGGCCAGATGTCCAGGACATTATTAACAACTTGCAGGCATCTGGTAGGGCTATTAAGTCTGTCCATTTGCTTTACCATACATAGCATAGGAGCAGACAGCACCTACCCTTTTGCAAGATGTCCCACAAGTCTGGAGCAGGTTCCCATCCTCAGGGCAAAAGAAAAGCCTCCTCTGCCTTGCCTACCCCCTCCTCCTCAGACCCTGCCACAAAGCACCCCGGGGCGACGGATCAGCCCCAGCGGCTGGATCTGCCTCTGCCTGACTCCTTGCCAGACCCCCCTCTTCTGGTCCCCAACCAAGAGGTGGTGGTCAGAGGTCAGTTCTCCATCTGTCTCAATCAATGGAGAATCTTTACTTCAGATGCCTGAATTCTTCAGATTATGGAGGGGTCACATGCCAGAATTCATAGAGATGCCTCCAGAGACTGCCCAGTACCTTCCACCTATCCACCGGCCCATCTGATGGTTCTTTGGGAAAAGGTATAGTCCCTTCTGTGGAAAAAGGCCATTGAACCAGTGCCCAGGTGCCAGAAGAACAGGGGATTCTATTCCAGGTTCTTCCTAATCCCCAAACGAACCAGAGATCTGAGGCCTATTCTAGATCTCAAGGACCTCAATCTTTAGATCCAGTACAAAAGATCACACATGACCACTCTGCCAGGCCTGCTGCCACCTACTCAAGCAAGGCAACTGGCTGTGCTCCCTAGTTATGCAAGATGCTTACCTGCATATCTCAGTGTGCCCACCACACAGGCAATTTTTCCAGATTCTTTTTCAGAACGAACATTACCAATTCAAAGTATTGCCCTTTGGCTTATCCTCTGCACTGCGGGTCTTCACAAAGTGCTTAGCAGCAGTAGCTGCTGCCCTCTGGAGAGAAGGACTGTACATTTTCCCCATCTGGATGACTGGCTCCTCAAGGCTCCATCCAGAGATCAGCTCCTCTGAATCCTGGAGAGGACTCTCCAGGTGTTTCTGTCCCTGGGCATCACTGTCAACCTGCCCAAGTCTGTCCTGATTCCGTCCAAGAGACTGCAGTTTATGGGGACATTCCTGGACTTGGTGCAGTGCAGAGCCTTCCTGCCCCCAACAGGGTGGAGTGCCTCATTGCTCAGGCTCAGGAGGTTGCTCAGAGTCGTTATGTTTCCGCGAAGGTGTACCTGAGGCTATTAGGACTTATGGCCATGGCCATTGCCACAGTCCCCTTGGCCAGACTGCACATGCAGGTGCTCCAGTGGACACTCTGGGTGCAGTGGGACCAATACATGGGTGATCTAGAGCAGATAGTGCTGCTCTCCTCCCCATTCCGCAAGATGTGCCTGTGGTGGATGGACCTCTAGAACCTGTTACAAGGGATTCCATTCCAGGTCTCTTCTCCACAGCAGATCCTCACCACAGATGCCTCTGGTTCAGGTTGGGGTGCTCACCTGGGCCCCTTTCAGACTCAGGGGACATGGTCCCAGATCGCAATGTCTCTACACGTCAATATCCTTGAGATGCAGCGGCCCTATATGCCATGCAGGCCTTTCAGAGCCATCTCCTTCCAGGTCAACTGTTGATCCAGTCAGACAATCTCAGTGTTGTCTACTACATCAACAGACAAGGGGGAAGCCTACCAGGATGCTGTTGAAAGGGATGAACTATACCGGTGGTGTATTTGTATGTCTCAATTTTGCCCCCTGTGCAGGGAGGCCATGAGAGTCTGGTACTGGGCACTGGGCACTGGACCACAGTCTGGTTCTCTTGGCAGTCCACATCCCAGGCATGCTAAACAACCTGGTGAGCAGCCTCAGCCAGACTCAGTCCAGCATGCATGAATGGGAACTTCTATCATACATCCCAGAAGATCTTTTCACCAGATGGGGTCAGCCAGAGTTGGACCTTTCTGCGTCCCCATTAGACGCAAAACTGCCCAGTTCTTGCTCAATAGATCCAGGGCCTGGAGTTTTCTGGTGAGATGCATTGTCCCTCTTCTGGAGCGGGAGGTTCCTTTATGCCTTCCCTCCATTTCCTCTGATTCAGAGGGTGCTAATCAAGCTGCAAAAGGGGGGAGGTTAGCATTATCCTGGTCGAACCCTTCTGGCCATGACAGATATGGTTTCCATTACTGCAACAGTTAGCGGAGAAGCCTCCGGTCCCTCTGCCCCTTTGCAGGGATCTGCAGATGCAGGCTCAAGGGACCCTGGTCCATTCAAACCTCAGAGCTCTTCGTCTGCATGCCTGGCTCCTGAGGACATAGCCATCGCCCGATTTTGGATATCTCAGAAGGCGGGTGCCCTCGTGACAACTCGAAAGCCCATTTATGCCATGAAGTGGAAGAGGTCTGCCATCTGGGCTACCAAGCATCATCTGGACCCATTCACCTGTCCGGTGAGCCAGATCCTGGACTACCTGATCTCCCTGTCGGACTCAGGTCTCCAGTACTCCTCCCTCAAGTTGCACCTTTTGGCTGTTTCGGCCTTTCACAAGCCTGTGGGCGGTCATTCTGTGGCTCACTTAGATGTGTCCCGTACCTTTCTCAGGGGCATCCTATACCAGAAACTTCCAGTCCAGTCCCTTGTCCCAGCTTGGGATCTAAATTTTGTTTTGGAAAAATTGACTCTGTCTCTGTTTTAGCCAGCCACGGCTTGTGAGCTATGCTTTCTTTCTTGGAAAGCGTTATTTTTGGTTGCTGTTAATTCTGCTCAAAGGATTTCCCAACTACAGGCTCTGTGGTGTGAAGAGCCTTATTTGATTTTTCACTAAAACAGGGTGTCTCTGCACACAGATCCTAAGTTTCTCCCTAAGGTGGTGTCTGAGTTTACCCTGAACCAATCTATCCACCTACCAGTTTATTTTCTGGAGCATGCCAGTCCAGGGGAAACACTGCTCCATACTTTAGATGTGCATAGAATTTTGAAATACTATCCGAACTAAGGATTGCAGAAAACCAAAGCAGCTTTTTGTTTCTTTTGCCCCTGGAAGAGAGGGCACTAAGGTTTCCAAAAATGTTTGTCGACATGGTTGACCCATTGTATTGTGTCCTGTTACAACAAGCATGGTAAAGAGTTGCCAGGGGCAGTGAAAGCCCACTCCACAAGGGGCATGGCTACCTCTGTGGTCTGTTTCAAGGGGGTCTCAGCCATTGATATTTGCACTGCTCCCACCTGAAGTACTGACCATAATTTCACCAAGCACTACAGTCTGGACATTGCTTCTAGAGCCTAAGCAGGCTTCGGCTTGGCTATCTTGCAGGGTCTCCTGTCCTAGGCTTTGGTTGGTCTTCTTCCCAGGCTGTCTTGCTGCACCTGTAGCTGCTTGGGACTTATTCCTACGATGTGATCTGATGACTGAGATACCCCTGAAGAAGACAAAACAGTTATGAAAGAACTTACTGTAACAGTAGATCTTCAAGGGGGATCTCAGTAATCAGGTCTGCCTTCCCTCCCACCATCCCCCTATTATGGGTCTCTCTTCTCAGAACTGACTAACTGATGTATCCAGACTTTTATTCTGGCCTGGGCACCTCTCTCTCTCCTGAGTCCCTCATGGCACAGGCTTGCTCCCTTAGTCTCCGGGGAAAAGACTGAGCAGGGAGCGGGGCTGCTCACGCTTTTATAGGGTTGGTGACGTCAGCAGGTGACATCGGCGTGGGCAGCCCCAGTGGTACTGCTGAAAAATCTTCTGTGTGGATCCTGCTTCACCGACGGTGAAGTTCCTATGCTGTGATCTGATGACTCAGATTCCCTTGAAGATCTACTGTTACAGTAAGTTTTTACGTAACTGTTCTGTCCTAATGCTAAATAGGGAACTCGAGCAGACTCGATGGACCAGTGGTCTTTTTCTGCTGTCATTGTCTATGTTTCTTTGTATGACATGGGTGGGTGGGGGAGTCAGAAAATGGGTGTCATACAGCTGCAGAAACCCATCCTAACATTCGTTTGATTTATTCTTTATTCTATCCAAACTTCACTTCTCCTGCCATTCACTTCCTCCCTCTAGGTGTCCTACTGCTTTGGCTGTCCCTCGAATATGCTTACTTATCCAATGGCCTGCAATCCAGACTGACTCCATCACCAAGTTCTGCTGTGGCTGCCCCCCTTCCATTAAGACAGACCCCCACAAACTCACATGCATTCAGCTGCCAGGGAACAGCTGAAGCCAGTGGACAGCAAAACAAAATGGTATAATGCACACTGAAAATAGAAAAGAGTTAGAATCAATGTTTCAACCATAGGTCTTCAGGAATTATCTAAAAGAGAAAAAAGCAAAGTTAGTGGGAAAAAAAAAGAAAAAAGTGAAGTCAGTGGAGGTGCATTGGGTATTCAGCAGCATCAAGGTGGGGGGGGGGGTATTGGTTGCATCACATACAAGGGAGGATATTTTCCCCTATCTTTATGGCTTTCATACCACCCAACATAAGCCAGTGGGTACCCGCAACTCCAGTTTGTTGGCAGGGTAGCTGGCATTTTATGGTTACCCACAATATCAACACCATCGCTGCACTCATTTAGTTGGTTACCCAGCTCTCTTAACCCCCTACTCCCCAGTCAGCTTACATTGCCACCACATCACTGTCTAGACAGCAGCAGCCCAGGCCAAGGAGCAAGGACTGAGACTCAATTCTGGGCCTCCTAGATGGTAGTGCAATGTGGCCCCCACATATTTTATTTCAACTATGTCTTTAGGCCTGCTATGAATCTGTTGCTGCTGTCTCTCCTCCCCCCACATCATGCATGCAGAGGGGTGGTGGATCAATGCACATTTTGCTGAGCCCATGAAGATGTCAAAATGGTAAGGGGGCTGGTGAAGGAGGTGGGTGTCTACAAAATGGAAATAGCAATGAGTTGTTTTTATATATATATATATATATATATATATATATATATATATATATATATAGTGACTTGCAAAGTATTCAACCCCTTTGAAAGTTGTCAGATTTGTCTGAATGACAAATGATACATTGAGATTTTGCTCTGTGTAATATTTTATTTAAAAAGACTGACCCTCAAAATAATTATTTTAAAGTGACATTGATTTTATGTTAGAAAATATTTTTAAGAAAAATAAATAACTGAAATATTCTGTTTGCATAAGTATTCAACGCCTGTGCTCTGGAAGCTCCAAGTTTACACAGATGAAAAATATTGCCCTAACGAGGACACAATTGGCTTACAATTGGCCTCACCTCTGAAACATTAAAGTAGCTCACATTTTCTGGATAACCCCCAGTTTAATGACCATTGGTCAGACTGTGAATCTGAAGGAAGGGTGTGAAAATGAAGACTAAAGAGCATTCTAAGGAAGTTAGAGATAAAGTAATAGACATGCATAAATTAGGAAAAGGGTACAAAATAATATCCAAGTGTTTGGATATCCCAGTGTGCACTGTTGGATCAATAGTGAGGAAGTGGAAGCTGCATCACACCACCCAGGCACTACCTAGACAAGGCCGTCCCTCAAAACTCAGCATCTGAACAAGAAGGAGACTAGTGAGGGAAGCCACAGAGAGGCCAACAATTACTTTGAAGGAGCTACAGAGTTCAGTGGCTGAGAGTGGAGTGAAGGTGCACCAGTCAACCATATCAAGAGCTCTGCATAATACTGGCCTGTATGGGAGGGTGGCTAGAAAGAAGCCATTACTCAAAAAGAACCATATCAAAGCACATCTGGAGTTTGCTAGAAAGCATGAGAGTGACCCAGCTAAGATGTGGCAAGGTTTGTGGTCTGATGAGACCAAGATAGAGATTTTTGGCCAAAAATTCAAAGCGCTATGTGTGGCGCAAACCTAACACTGCCCATGCCTCGAGAAACACCATCCCTACAGTGAAGTATGGTGGTGGCAGCATCATGCTGTGGGGATGCTTTTCATCAGCAGGGACTGGGCATCTTGTTAAAATTGAAGGAAGAATGGATGGAGCAAAATACAGGGAGATACTGCAAGAGAACCTGCTTCAGTCTGCTAAAAAACTGAAGCTTGGGAGAAACTTCACCTTTCAGCAGGGCAATGATCCCAAGCGCAAGGCCAAAGCAACACAGGAGTGGTTAAACAACAAAGGTGAATGTCCCACAGTGGCCAAGTCAAAGTCCAGATCTCAATCCCATCGAGAATCTGTGGCACTGTTTGAAAATTGGGTCCACAAGTTACCACCCAACCGACCTGAACAACCTGGAACAAATCTGCCAAGAAGAATGGCAAGAATCACTCCTGAACAGTGTGCAAGGCTGGTAGATACTTACCCCAAAGACTTAAAGCTGTTATTGCAGCAAAGGTGGCTCTACCAAATACTAATGTGTAGGGGTTGAATACCTCTGCAAGCAGCATTTTCCAGTTTTTAATTTTCTTTAAAAGATCTGCTGACGGATAATTAATTTTGGCTTTGAAGATATACTGTTAGAGCATATGAGTTTGCAATAAAAATACTGACTGGAATAATATATGTAAGTCTCATTTGTAATCCAGACAAATCTGACAACTTTCAAGGGGGTTGAATACTTTTGCAAATCACTTGTGTGTGTATATATATATATATATAAAACTTGTAGTTACTTGGGACAGCTCAAATAAGAAACAATATCTTGTTTTCAGTTTTTTGTGGTGGCAGCTTTTTCCCCAATTTTGAAGTTGAGCAGGGAGTTGGAAACGGAAGCACTGATGGGTTAAAAGGGTTATACAGTGAGAAGTCTCTGGTTGAATTTGAATGCAGGTGCGTAAGCCCCATCCCCTGGTTACATCCACTTTATGCATTCTTTTCCCAGTACAGGCTTTTACCCATCCCTCCTATTTGCAGGCTTTTATCCACCTCTGCTGTGTAGGCTCTTAACCCTCCTTATCTGTGGCTTCAACATCCTTCCCTATGCAGGCTTTTGGATTCCCTCTCCCCTATGCAGGCTATTAGTCCTCCCGTTGCAAGTTTTTAACCCCTTGCAGATTTTTACACCCCACACACACACACACACATAAAGACATTTAGTCTTCCTTCTAGCCATTAGAACCTCCCACTCCTTGCAGCTTTTAAAGACCCCCCTCCACCCCAGCAGGCTTTTAGGCTCTCCATTGCAAACGTTAATTAATTCCCCTTCCAAGCTGTATGATCCTCCCCCACATACAGGCTTTTAGCCCTCCCTCCCTTCCTTGAGTAGGCTATATACTATAGTACTCCTTTCCAGGCTACATAGATAGCCCCATCTTACTCAAGCAGGCTTTTAGTGCCTCAGTCTGCTCCAATACAAGCATACCTTTCAGTTGTCGCCCAAATGTGTGACATATGGGCACAATATGTGACACGTCATCAAAATATGACACTGCAAGCTCTGTCTCTTTTAGTTGGCTGTTTTTTGTTGACCAGGTACTTGCACTAGACAAATAAAATGCCTATTTTCAGGCATGACCCGGGAGAATTACAACAGCAGGGTTACAATACAAAATGAGATAGGCAAAAGCAGAATACACAAAGCATACAAAGAGTTTCCAATAAACAGTTACCAAAACAAATTCTAGCAAGAGTCAACATGGCTGTAAAATAATGGTATTGTGGGCAGTGAGAAATGTGTAAACTAGCAATTTTTGCATTAACCACTGAGCCACCTAACTGCACTTTCTAATTGTTATGACACACACACATTGACTAATACATATATACATATGTGCATATATATTCCAATGTAACATAGCAGTGAACTGTCTACACACATTTTTACAAATTAAAAAAAGACATTGAGGGACTGTTTTCTTTTTTTTCAGGCTCTGAGGGACATCAGAGGGTGGGGGGTTGACACTAGACAACTCGTTTGACTCATTAATGATATGCATAAGGCTGAAACTGATCTAGATAGTGGGCAAATGTACACTAGCAATTTTTGCACTAATCATTGAGCCACCTAACTGCACTTTTTAATTGTTGTGATACACACACACTGACTAATACATATACACATATAACACATATATTCCAGTATAGCACTGGCCCGATGATGCTGAGGATTGAGGTGCTGGATACCTCATCTCGTGCCACGCTGGCGACCTGGGTTCAGGAGTGGATTCGGGTTGGCAGGGATTGGCAGGAGAGGGGAGGATTGACCATCCGGAGAACTGCTTTCCTCTCCTGGGGTGGGTATCTGGGGATGCACCACTCTGCAGCGGCCCCTGGTGAAGACTGGAGGTACCACAATAGCATGCAACTAACAGGGGTGAGGTGGTGCAGATGTCAGCTGAGAGTCCACCCTCAGGGCAGACATCATTGCATGTTTGTGCCTCATTGGGGACATAACCAAGGTGGAAAACTCTGGTTTCCTGAGAGATGATGGTGGGGTTGAAGTGGCTGAGCCCACACGCCCAATGCTGGCCCTGATCCTGACTTGGTTCTCCCTGGTCCCTGCCTCTCCCGTTCAGGGCTGTAGTAGGGGGAGGACCCAGCACCTGATTCTTTGGTCGGAGGAAGGGCACGGTGGGCAGTAGAGGAGACGCCAAGTTGGTCCCTGCCTGAGAGATGCCCAGGAAGCCGGTGATTGGAGCAAAAAAGAATTGACAAAAGAAATATTCCAGTGTAGCTTAGCAGTGCACTGTCTACACACACACACACACACACACACACACACACACACACACACAGCATTGCCACACACACACACACAGTAACACACATACACTGCCTTATATGGCATTTATTTACTTATACATCTAATCCTAACTTTTACCGTATTTATGATAAGCGCTGTGTTTTGCAGTAACTCATTGTACTACTCTATGGCATGATTGAGTAACTAAGGTAGAGAACCATGGCGGTGCAGTGGATGTGGCCTATCAGGACTTCAGAAAGGCCTTCAACACCGTCCCCCATAGAAGGCTGATTAACAAACTGTGCAGTCTAGGGGTGGATCCTAAAATGGTTTTGTGGGTGGAGACCCGGCTGAATGGCAGGAGTCAGAGGATAGTAGTAAACAGGGGGTACTCTGGAGAGGGAGAGGTGATGAGTGGGGTGCTGCAGGGGTCAGTGTTGGGGCTGTTACTCTTCAGTGTCTTTGTTGGGGACATTGCAGAGGGACTGGAGGGGAAGGTATGCCTCTTCCCAGACAATACAAAGGTATGCAATAGGGTGGGCACGCCAGAGGGTGCTGAAAGAATGAGGGAAGACCATAAAAAACTGGAGAAATGGGCCGGCCCAGTGGCACTGAGGGTTGAGGTGCTGGACATCAGACCTCATGCCAAGCCAGGTTCGGGAACGACCGCTGGTCGTCAGGATGCTGGCACTGGGGGGAGGGTCAGAGCAGGATCGAGCAGCCTAATGGCAGTTCTCCTCTCCTGGGCTGGTTGTTGCTCCTCAGAAGTTCCACAGCTACCGGTAGAGGTGCCTGGGAACGCATGCCGCGATATGCATCCGAAGAAAGAGGCAGGCAAAAAACAGGGAAAAAACAGATAAACACATAAAAACTGGAGAAATGGTCTAAAGAATGGCAGCTGGGATTCAAGTGCAGGATCATGAACATAGGGCACAAGAATCCAGGGGCAAAGCATGAACTAGGTGGGGAGGTACTGACAGTCACAAAGCAGGAAAGGGACCTGGGAGTTATCATTTCAGAGGACCTAAGAGAAACTAGGCAGTGCGATAAGGTGGCTAGAAAGGCTAGTCAGATGTTTGGATTCAAAGGGAGGGGTACCACAAGTAGAAAGAGGGAGGTTGGTGGTGCTGAGGGTTGAGTCGCTGGACTCCACACCTCACGTCAAGCCGGTGATCTGGGTTCAGAAACTAGCCTGGGCCATCGGGGGTTGGCAGGAGGGAGGAGGGATTGAGCATCCAGGGGACAGCTCTCCTCTCCCGGGAGGGAGGAGGGTCCATGCTCACCACTTGACTGGCCTCTGGCAGAAGTCGGCAAGCACAGAGCTGATGTCTAGGGGATGTGGAGTGGCGATGTCAGCAGTGATGCCATTGCATCTGGGTACATGCCACCCCCCAAGAACAAGGGAAAAATCACTCTGCAGGAAGATGGAGCACTGAAGCAGACCTCTAATTGCTCCCACTTGCCTGTTCCTGTGGTCCCTGATAAAACAAGAATTGTTCGGGGTGTAAGCCCACCCCACCTCATCCCTGTCCGGGGGAAAGAACTGCGGCTCCATGGGGGTAGACCGGAGGACTCGGGTAGGATGGCTGAAGTGGGGACAGACTTCATGGGTGCTCCCGATGATGCAGAGCCTGCAGAGATGGGGGTGGATAAATAGAGATTTAAAAAAAAAAAAAAGAAAGAGGAAGGTCCTCTTGCCCCTGTATAAGACACTCATGAGAGACTGCACCTGGAATACTGCATCCAGTTCTGGAGGCCCCATCTGAGAAAGAACATAGGGTGGAGGCAGTGCAGAGGAGATCAACTTAAATAGTGCAGGGCCTGTGGGATAAGACCTATGAGGGAAGACTAAAGGAGTTAAACATGTATTCCCTGGAGGAAAGGGGTGGGGGAGATAATTGAACATATTGTACAAATACATCAACGGTATAATCAGAGTACAGGAAGGAAGCATCTTCCAAAGTAAGAGATGCTCCAAGTCAAGTAGGCAAAAACTGAAGTTTGAGGGGGGAAGGCTCAGGTGAAACGTGAGAAAATATTTTTTCACGGAGAGGGTGGTGGAGGCCTAGAATAGCCTACCAGAGGGGGTGGTAGGGGCTAAAATGGTCACAGAATTTAAGAAGGAGTAGGATAGACCCAAGGGTATTCTGGATGCAAGGGGGGTTCAGAGCTCAGTTTGGGCATGGGGCCTCACACTTGATAGAGATTAATAGGGCAAACTGGGTGTGATCACTCCCCCCCAGCCCAACCTCCCCCGGCCCCACACCCACACTCACCTGAACAGGTCCAGTGTGAAGATCTGCACTCCCATTGAAGACGCACCTTGCTGCTGAAACTAGCAACTGCTATATGAGAAATAAGGTAAGTGCGGTTCAGTTTATTTCAGTGGGTTTTCAACTGCACTTACCGTATTTCTCATATACCAGTCGCCGGTTCCAGCATCAAGATCTGTCTTCCATGGGACAGTGGATCTTCACATTGGGATTCTGTTCAGGTGAGTGAGGGTGTGTGTGGGGGGTCTGGGGGATGTAGGGTGGCAGGTGCTCAGTGGGAGGTTGGGCTGGGGGTGTGGGGTTGCATCAGTGATGAACCTTTTTTTACAGATTAAAAAAAGACATAGAGGGACTGTGTTCTTCTTTTCAGGCTCCAAGGGACATTGGGGGGGGGGATGCCACTAGACACCTCATTTAAATCAGCAATGACATGCATAAGGCTGAAACTAATCTAAATAGCTGGAGAATGTAAGACTAGCAATTTGTGCGCAAATCACTGAGTCACCTAACTGCACTTTCTAACTGTGATACACACACACTAATACATATACACATATATGTTCCAGTATAACATAGCAGCGCACTATCTAGGCAATTTTTTACAGATTAAAAAAGACACAGAGGGATTATTTTCTTCTTTTCAGGTTCCAAGGGACATTGGGGGATTGAGGATTGCCACTAGACACTTCATTTAAATCAGCAATGACATTCATAAGGCTGAAACTGATCTAGATAGTGGGGGAATGTAGACTAGCAATTTTTGCACTAACCAGTGAGCCACCAAGCTGCACTTTCTAATTGTTGTAATACACGCACATTGACTAATACACACTGTTTACACATATATGCATATATATTCCAGTATAACATAGCAGTGCACTGCCTAAACACATTTTTACAGATTAATTAAAAAACATTGAGGGACCATTTTCTATTTTTCAGGCTCCGAGGGACATTGGCGGGTGGGGGTTGCCACTAGACACCTCATTTTAATCAGCAATTATGTGCATAAGGCTGAAACTGAGCTAGATAGTGGGGGGAATGTAGACTAGCAATTTTTGCACTAATCATTGAGCCACCTAACTGCACTTTCTAATTGTGATACACACACACTGACCAATACATATACACATATATGCATATATATTCAAGTATAACACAACAGTGCACTGTCTACACATGGAGAGTACTGCCACACATGCACACACACACACTAACACACATACACTGCCTTATATGGCATTTATTTACTTGTACAGCTAACCCTAACTTGTACTGTAGTTAGGATAAGCACTGTGTTTTGCACTAACTCATTGTACTAATCTATGGTGTGACTGGGTAACTAAGGTAGTGGACCAGGGAGGTGCAGTGGATGTGGACTATCTGAACTTCAGAAAGGCATTCAACACCGTCCACTATAGAAGGCTGATTAACAAACTGTGCAGCCTAGGGTTGGATCCTAAAACAGTTCTGTGGGTGGAGAACTGGCTGAATGGCAGGAGTCAGAGTGCTGTGGTTAACAGGAAGTACTCTGGAGAGGGAGAAGTGAGAGCAAGGTGCCGCAGGGGTCAGTGTTGGAGCCGGTCCTCTTCAGTGTCTTTATTGGGGACATTGCAGAGGGACTAGAGGGGAAAGTATGCCTCTTCGCAGATGATACAAAGGTATGCAATAAGGTGGACATGCCAGAGGGTGTTGAAAGAATGAGGGAAGACCTTAAAAAACTGGAGAAATGATCTGAAGAATGGCAGCTGGGATTCAGTGCAAACAATTGCAGGATCATGAACATAGGGCACAAGAACCCAGGGGCAAAGTATGAACTAGGTGGGGAGGTACTGGCAGTCACGAAGCAGGAAAGGGACCTGGGAGTTATCATCTCAGAGGACCTAAGAGAAACTGGGCAGTGCTGGAGGGTGGCCGAGGGACATTTTTATCTGCCAACTAGGAACAGAGAGACCCCCGTATTGTTCAAATCTTGGCGCCGAAAGCGCCCCTGCTGATTGGTTTCCTGCAGGTGGTGATGCTCCCTGTGTCTCCTACATAGGAGAGCCAGTCCCACCATCACACTAGCGAACTGTGTGCGAGAGGGAGGCGGGGTGACCTGCCCAGGAAGGTCCCGGGCACTTAGACTTGATCGGAGGCCAAGTCCTGAGGTGCCGGGTTTTGGCCCACCCGCGCCCCATTCCCTCCTCCCATTAAATGCCCGTTGGCTCCACCCAATGATCCATCTCCCCCTATCAGCTGGCGGGGGCGGGTCAGACAGTGGTTTTGGGCATTGCACAGTGAACCCTCCTACTGGTCTTTTCCCTTTCTCAGCTCATAGGCTGGGTCTGATACCACAGGGGATAGGCTAATCCACTGTCTCACTAGGCTATGTGCTAGATAACTTATTGATGTTTAGTCTGAAATTTTCAACTCTGGTTCCCACTGTTTGGTTCCAGTCCAGGACAGAATTTGTGTGAAGATAGTAGACTTATGAAGTGTCATCACTAATAACTGTCAATGCTCTTACTAGACATAGTGTCTACAGAGGTCTAACTGTACTGCCTAGTAAGGCTAATGTAATCTTAACTATTAGGCTATCTTTGTGCTGTCCACCAGACTCCTGCTGTGGTTATTGCTCCCAGAGGGGACAAACTGGTTAAACACTGTGAATATTGAATGTGTACTACCCTGGGAAAAATCGGCTTGTCTAGCAATCCCACAGGCCTGTTACTGATAGCTTAGTATCCACCAGCCTTCAGGTGCAACTCTGTCCATCCACCTGTCAGCTGCACCTAATCCTCCACTGCTGCTGGGCAAAACAACCCAGCCTGATCACGCCTCCTGCCCAGATGTGGATCAGGCTTCCTTTCTTCCCAGCCAGCGAGGGTGGGGGGAACCCCTATGAGATGGACCTGGGTGTGCTGCCTGCCATGTATAGGACACTGGCTCTAATGGGTCTGGTACTAGGGCTAACCCTGCTCTATGTGGCCACCACTCCCCCGCTCACCCTGGGGGGCACCGGGAGAAATCTCCCCTCCCTGAGGTGCCTGATTTCACCTTCTCTAACATCCTCGCGACTTCCCATACCCCCCTCTGCCTTACCTACTGTTTAAACCTCAGGGGTCTAATGTGCACTGTCAGGGTAGAATGACTTCGAGCTTGTAGCCCTGCCAAAGGTCTATCTCCTTTGAGATGTTGTCCTTTCTGGCTCCTCCTCATGTTAATATTACTGTCAGGGGACATTGAAGCAAACCCTGGACCAAATACTTCGGCCCTTTCAATCTCCCCAGGTTGGGAAATGGGCAAGGGTCTGAAAGTGGCACATCTAAATATCAGGAGTTTGCTACCCAACCGGGATGAGCTTGTCTCATGGATGGCACTCTACAAACCTGATATCCTTGGAGTGACAGAGACCTGGCTTAAACCCATGTTCCCTGACTCAGCCTGTGTTCTTCCTGGATATAACTTCATACGACAGGACCGAACAGGGACTAAGGGGGGGGGTGGTATCCTGATCTACTACAGGTGTCACCTCAAGGTCTCCCCAGTAGTCCTCCAGCAAACCAAAGTGTCCCCCTGTGAGATGCTACATGTGCTACTCCTACTAGGGGACACCAAGAAACTTCATCTGGTATGCACGTACAACCCTCCGAGAGGTGGGCTCCCAGGGCTGACCCATCTTCTGGACTCAGTTGGGCCGAGTATTGGTGACAATGAACTCATAATCATGGGAGACGTTAACCTAAATTGGACCGGTGAAAAGGAAAGGCAGTTTGAGCCTCTCCTTGCCAATCTCACCCTGACTCAGCTCATACAGGAGCCAACCAGGCGATCGGCCAATGGCTCCTCCAGCTCCCTTCTGGACTGGATTCTGACTAACCGTCCAGACAGGATCGCCTCAGTGGGAACACTATCTGACGCAATCTCCGACCACTCTCTGGTCTATTGCGTGTGGAAAGTTCCCTCCCCTAGAATCCTGCACAAGATCATGCATGTCAGGAACTTTGCCAGGTTTGATCCCGGAGTGTTCCTAGAGGACTTAAGGCTCACCGACTGGTCTTATGTGCTCAGAGCTAATGACCCCTCAGTGGCAGCCTCCCATTTCCTTACCACCTTTGGGGCCCTGCAAGACAAGCATGCTCCAATGGTCACCCGTAGGGTGAGGGGGTCAGCCATCCTCTGGTTGCACGGGAATCTCCTTGCCCAAATGTGGGCCAGAGACAAGTGTTGGTCAAACTTCAGATTGTCCCTTGATCCTGCTACTTTACAACGATATAGGCAACTCAGAAATGAGTGCAAAAAGGCTATTAGGATTGTGAAAAGTGACTTCTGCAAGTCTGCCCTAACTAGCTCCGCCAATGACCCCAGGAGGTTTTGGAGAAACATAAAAACCCTAGTTAGTGGCTCCTCCCACCCAGGGGTATCCGATATGATCATAAAAGGCGTCTCCTGCAACAATCCCTCACCATTGCCAACTCCCTAAATAAGCACTTCTTCGACCTCTCGGCCTTCACCACACTTTTCCCACCTGGTGCGGGTTTGACCCCCCCCCGGCCCCTAACCGGGCGGAGGACCACCCCCCCTTGTCAATTGTTTCACATTAGGGCGGTGACAACCTCAGACATGCAGAAATGTCCAGCTGGCCTCTTCCAGTACTCCAGCCCCGGCCTAGATAACCTGGAGCCCAAGCTTCTAAAACTTGGGGCCTCCTACATTGCCTCCCCAGTAGCCCACATCTTTAACTTATCCCTGGCACTGGGGTCCATCCCAGTTATCTGGAAGGAAGCAAGGATAGTCCCTGTCCTGAAGCAGGGTAACCCCAAAATACCGGACAATTATCGTCCGATTGCTATCCTTTCATCCCTTAGGAAGCTCTTTGAAAAAGTAGTGGCTGAGCAGCTCTCAGAGTATGTACAGCAGTATGAGCTGCTATCCCCGACCCAGCATGGTTTTCGTACGAGGCATAGCACCTCCACAGCCCTGATCTCTCTCACATTAGGCATCAGAACAGCCATGGACCAGGGCAAGCTCTCTGGAGCCATATTCATCGACCTGTCCAAAGCCTTTGACCTTGTTGACCATGCATTGCTCTGTCAACAGTTGGGGTCACTTGGCTTTTCCCCTACTGCTATGAAATGGATTATGGGCCATCTACAAGGTAGAATGCAGCGGATCTGCTTCAATAAAGTCCTGTCCAAACCCCTGCCAGTCACATCAGGTGTCCCTCAGGGCTCAGTACTGGGTCCCCTCCTTTTCTCCCTCTTCATCAATCAACTGCCCACGGTGATGACAAATTGCAGTGCCATCCTATACGCAGATGACCTGGTGACAGCGGCCCATGCTAGCGACACTACCACACTTACCAAGAGCCTGTCCGAGGACTTTAACCAGGTCCTGACCTGGGTTATGGATCACATGCTGGTCCTGAATCTGAAAAAAACCCAGGCTATGCTATTTGGCTCGCCTGCCAAAATCAAAGCCTCAACATCCCCCCTGGACATAATCAATCCAGACGGCTCCTCCCTCCCTGTGATAAACTTGGTCAAGTATTTAGGGCTTACTTTAGACCCCCAACTTGACATGGGGGATCATATCGCTAAAATCTGCAGAACAGTGAACTGCAAGCTGGGACTGGTCTACAGAGCCAAGTACAACCTAACATCTGCGGCCAGGCTTTCCCTAGCGAGAGGAGTACTCTTCCCTCCCTCCCTTAGCTACGGTCTGCACATATTTGCTAGCTCTACTAAGGCTCATCTCACCCAATATCTGCCGTTTCGCCTTGGTGGCTCCCTGCCTCACCCATCGCTGTGAGCTTTTTAATTGACTCTAGTGGCTCTCCCCAGCTAGATACCTGGACTTTGGGATAGGTTGTCTCACGGGCAAGGTGATCAGAACTGGTACGCCATCGGGACTGGCCCACCTTCTATCACCAGCTGACATTTCTCCTTACTCATTAAGGTCTCAAGTCCAGGGGACGCTCAAAGTTCCTGCCACAAGAACTCTCATGGGAGCTAGGGACTTTGTTGTGTGTGCTCCCAAACTCTGGAACTCCCTCCCAGAGTCTGTTCGCCTGGTCCTCTCCCATCAGCGCCTCCGAAAATCCATGTGGGACTTCCTGAAACAAGCCTCAGCATGTGACTGCCCCAGCCTCCCTAGGGATGCACTGTCTCTTACAGGGCTGCCTGGAAACAATTACTGCCTGCCCCACCCCACTACCATTACCTGACCTGGATCTAACTGTTGGCTTGCTGACCCAGGTCTTAATCTTAATCTGGAATCCTAATTAATGTTATGGACTTGTTTTACTTGTAACTACATGACTATGAGCTGTACCATTGCTTTCTACTCCTCTGTAAAATGTGCCTTCTGTATTCTCTTATCTTGCCTATGTTGTCATTATGCTGTTGTGCCCTCTGTATTTTTCTCATATGTTGCCCATGCTGTCCTGATGTATTGAAATGTGTCTTTGTACCATCATGTTGTATTCTCCCGGGTCGTTCCTGAAAATAGGCATAATACTTGTCTAGTGTACTTACCCGGTAAACAAAAGCTAAATAAATAAATAAAGGTGGCTGGAAAGGCTAGCCAGATGCTTGGATGCATAGGGAGGGGTATCAGGAGTATAAAGAGGGCGGTCATTTTGCCCCTGTATAAGATACTCATGAGACCACACCTGGAATACTGTGTCCTGTTCTGGAGGCCCCATCTGAGAAAAAACATAGACAGGGTGGATGCGATACAGTGGAGGGTAACTAAAATGGTGCAGGCCCTGTGGGATATGAGGAAAGGCTAGCCAAATTGATATTTAAAATATTTATTTCATTTGGGTAAAGCATTTAACCCATTTTAAATATTGACTTTTTACAGGATATGCCAGTTGAGATTTGATATGCCATTTACAGTGGGGTCATGCATTTACTCATTTTTTCTAATGCATTTGCACAATGCAGATCTGCTGAAAGATAGTTTAAATGTGGTCTTCCTTTTATATATTGTTACAATGTGTTTTCCTAGAATATGCCTGCTGTTTGCTATCTATTTAGCCTGGATAGTTCACGGAAGATGTGACATTTTATTTTCAGTGAGGTTCTACATCTACACATTATTATGCTGCATTGTGTAAAATCAGAACACGCTGAAAACAATATTTTATATCTGGACTAGGCTACCCTGGATAAATACATTGTAAAAGCGGGTAAAATCATGACCCCACTCAAAACAAGACATTGCATCTAACCTTGGATATCCTGAGTAAATGCAGTGCAAAAATGTGTAAAATAAAGATCCCTATGAGAATGAAACGTGGCATCTCCCCTGTGCTATCCAATATACAAAATATAGGATAAGAAATATTTAAGGGAAATCTATCATTTTTTTCTATACTATCATTATGTAAATAATGTAGTTGAGATGTGGTGGAAGTAGGGAAGAGGCTAAGTTGATGAATATATTATTTTAATCATTAAACAGCTGAATGTAAATTTATAATAATTACATTTACCATGGTAGCAAATTCCACATTGTAAACTGAACCTCACTGTGTTCCATATAACCAAGGCTGACATAAACAATTTCTTTATTGTTTTATAATAACTGGTGAGCACTTTTTTCTTAAGGCTCAGCCAGTTGATATTTTCCATAATAACCCGCGGGTTATTATGGCATTAACATGCTACATCTATCAAGACCGGTGGTCTCTCATTGGCTGTTACTTGCACTGAGGGTGGGCTAAACCATTCCGGAAACATGGCAGCTCCAAACGATGCTTACCGAGGAGCTGTGCACCGGAGCTGCTAGAACAATATCTCTCCTTCACATCTCTCTTTTATTTAGAATCAAAGTGATTCCTCTTAGTTTAAAATTTTAAAAAGAAAGCTCTATCTGGTTAATCATGCTGTTTGGGGAAGAATGGGACCGTGGCTGCAAATGGGGCAACGGCTGACTTCCTACAGCGCTAGGTAAGCGCAATTATATCTCCAAACTGCAAATGATAAATAAATAAATAAAATAAAAATCAATTAAAAGGAGACAAGAAAAGAGATACTGTGTGTCTGGCAGTGTGTGTGTGTGTGTGTGTGTGTGTGTGTGTGTGTGTGTGAGACAGTGACACAGATAATGGGATCACAAAACACAAGATGGAAAAAAGTGCTCCCCCAGATATTATATAAAATAAAAGATGGGGGAAGTGTTGGAAACTTGAACTGAATGCACACCCTTGGTGTGGGATGCTTTAATAAACCCCTCAGGCTTTGCCCTCAGGGTTTATGTAGCATCCCACACCTCGGGTGTGCATTAAATTCTCATATCACACACTTCCCCATCCTTTGTTCTATATATAACACATTAGGCTGCAGTATTTATTTTGAATATTGTGGCCATGAGGATGGTGTGAATGTGTGTGTTTGAGTGAAAGGGGTTAAAGAAAAAGCTGTCTTCTGTTATAGTAAACTATGCTGGACATAGTGCTGGGGGCTGTACTATATAATTAGATTTGAAACCAGAAAAGTTACTATTTACAGGGCTAAACATTACAGGATGTGTTTACCAGCCATATTGTAGCTCAATATAATTTTTTTTTAACCAAAAAAGCATAGTAAAAGGAGTAACAAAAGATAGCATTCTTTACTTGTCTTAGGGGTTAAAGAAGCAGCTGTCTTCTACTATACTAAAATGCATTCTAGATACTGGTAAAGGCTGTAACAAGTTTAAAATAATTGGTTGTGCTATGCACTTAGATTTGAAACCAGGAAAGGTGGCTGTTTTTAAGGCTAAAAATTTCATAATGTGTTTGCTAGCTAAAGCACAATATAATTTTTTTTTTCCAAAAGCATAGTAAAAGTAGTAACAAAAGATAACAGTTCTTTACTTGTCTTATGGGTTAAAGAAACAGATGTCTTCTGCTATAGTAAATTATGTCTGAGACAGTGCTAATCAGATAGTGTCTTAAGAGGTTAAAAACACAGTGTAAATCTTTTTACGAGATTCCTTGCTGGGAAAGGGTGACTAAGCTGACATGTTTATGAGCTATGAAACTTTCTTGAAAGAGAATTCTACCCACATTGAAGCTTAACGCCACAAAATAGTTAATTGTAACACTGTTCAGCTCAATGAAAACAGCAGACTGGAGTGATAACACAAAAGCTTCAGTTTTATCTAGTCCATTAGGAATCTTGAAAACTCCCTTTTTCTACTGTAATAGCAAAACTTCTGCAGGGCTCCGCCCACTGCTGCCATAAAAAATTAAATAGAACAGTATTAATAGAACAAATGACTAAAATACAGAACATAATGCAGAAGGACTTCAGAAGGGCTAAGATAAATTAGAAACATCTAAGGTGAATCAATAGCAAAAGTAGGCAAAGATCCAAAAGACAAAATCCCTTACTCAGTGTGTTGTTCTGCTCCAACACTAGGTAGCCAGTCATGCCTTGGGGGCCTGGAGGCAGCGTTCACCATGTGCTTGTGATCCTCAGGGCCCCTGAAGTGCTTGACAGTTCTTCTAGGCTCCAGGTTGTGTAGTTGAGAGCAGAGCTGTGCAGTAGGATAGTCTCCTGGACAAGCCTAAAATTGAGGTTGACCTGCCCGTCAAAGGTTCAGCAGCTGTCAGGGAAGGAGCCATCTGGTTCAAAGCAGGACCACAGCTTGACCTTGTAATGTAGAGGCAGCAGAGTATCAGGCAGTCAAACGGTGTGTTAGGCATGTCAGGGCTGCTAGCTGATCTCTGTCTTGGTGATCCTATTACAGTTGGCAGTGGTGGGCAAAGGCACACTGGAGAGTCTGGGTGGCATGTACAGCAGCAGTTACTGCACCAAGTCATAGAGCACAACCACTGTAATGGAGGTAAATTGCAAGGTGTTCAGCAGTGAATTTAATGATAAAATGAGTGGGATATGTGTTTCCTTCTTAAGACACAGATGTTTGGGACAGACATGCAATGTCAGTGTGAAGGACCATTAAAAATGAACCAGAGCAAGAACCTTCAGAGGTGAAGAGGTTCACATGGTAAACCCCAGTCAAGTCTCATTTTTTTATATGATTATTGAGCCACTCCATTCTTCTTATGGAGAGTGACAGAACTTTTACCACCCTGATTTCAGGAATGGCTGGTGGAACCTGCTATAAAGAGAGAAACACCAGGGTCAGCTCTTGCAACACAGCAGCAATGTTTGCTGCTAGTAAAGACAATGACTTTGCTACTAACGATGCCAGTTACCCAGGCTCTAGAATCAGCCTGGGACACTGGAGGGTCTGCCAGGGGAGGAGGACTGAGCATCCCAGAGGACTCTCTTCTCCTCCAGGAGGGCAACAAGCTCTGCTGCAACACTGCCACCTGGGGACCACAGGTGGTGCTGCAGCTGGAGTAGCTCATGGGAGGGGTGGATGTCGGCTGGCTATGTATGCTGCCATGCACTGGCATGCATGTGTGTGCCTTGGAGCCCTTAATTCTGATTTTATCCAGTGAGGATGAATCAAGCAGAAAAGCCCTGTTGTGAACAGAATGAAGCTAGATACTCTTGGGCCGCTTATAGACCAACTGCTCACCCCCCAACAAATATCAGTCTGTCCTGCAGGGGGGTACACTGACTCTCAAGGTTCCACCATGGGGGAGGGTAAAATGGGGTTGGTAAGTTGAGAAGGTCATAGATGAGGTTAGGAGGTGGCTGGCAGATGAGGGCAGTGACAGTGAACCAGGGGATAAAGAAAATATAAAAAAATGAGAAAGGCCAGTTTAAGATACACACACCCACTCGCATTAACACATTCACTGTCTTATATGCAGACACGCACATGCACACACACACCTCAGTTTCACGTGGACTGAAGAAAAAAAAATACAGAAAAAGACCAGCACAGGTTCAGTTTGCCTGATAACCTCCCCCCTCCTCACATTCCCCTCCACATTTATTGTTGTGATTGCAGTTTCAGAGGGCAGAGCTGGCTGAGCAGGTGATTCCACCCCCCCCAAAACAACAAAATTTGAGGTAGGGATCGGATTTCCCCATTTGCACTTACTGTATTACCTTACTCTCCCTCCCTACAGCAAACAAACACACAAACAAGAAATGTGATATTAAACAACAGGGCCCAGATATTCAGAAGTCTGTGCAAGCACAATATTTGTACTGCGCCTACACCAGTGCTTGCACCAGTCCCTTAGCATGCCATATTCAGAGGCACTGCACTGTTGCTAAAACCTATGAAAATAGGGCAGATTGCGCACCATGCAAACGACAGTTGATTGCGCATGTAGCAGTGTAGCTCTGAAGATAGCACTATATAGGATAGCACTGAACACAAGGGGGCAAGCAGCGATGCAGGTATGACCAGAGCACCGGCTACAAAGTTACGCGGTGGGGGTGGCCATGGGTGGGAGAGGAGGGCACCAATGACAGACACACGACACAGCAGCATATCTACCAAAAACATACTTTAATATAAGAAATATAGGCAACAGGCTGAACAACACAAAAGTAAACAGCAAAAATAATAATATAGGGGGCAATCTGCCCATAAACAAGGGCTAGAAAGGATGCCAAGGGGACACCCGTTCCCCTTCAGGTGCTGGTCCCAAATCATGGTTCCACTGTTGGTGGCGGCAGCTGCTGCTGATGCTGCATCACTGCAGTGAGGTCTCTCATAGCTGCTGTTGTCTCTTTGACCCACCTCACAAGGAGCCTGAGGAGGCAGCGTTGCCTCCGGAGGAAGTTGTCCCTTCCCTCTCTATCCACGATGTCCAGTTAGTGGCTTCTGGCTTGATGGGCACCTATGAAAAATAAGACAATGCACTCAGCCCCTGAGGCAACAGGACAGGAGGACAGGAGACACAGGACTGGCATTACATGCAGGAAGGGGTACATCTAGCTGACACCTGGACTGACATACCACATATAGGTGGAATGTGTCAAGCAGCCAGAGCAGGATGGGTGTGGCATACCAGAGAGAGCAAGGAGGAACCCACAGTAGAAGACTGCACACACAATAGACATTCCATGCTGTTAACAGAAGTACACAGCTGTGCAAGGCACAAGAGACAGGTGGGGATGCCACAAGTGGAACTGCAGCACAATGCCAGGGTGCAAGAGGCTGTGGAATGGCTGGGGATGCAGGGATCTGCACACACCCTGTGACTGGCACACACACCATGCTGGACATAGCCCATGACAGGTGTGCAGAATGACAGACAGCAAGGACCCACCCCTTTCAGCTGCAGGGTCCAACCTAGCCATACATGTGTGACTCATAGCTTAGCTGTCCATGAATGGCACCAGGATGCCAGATTGTGTGCAGCAGCCAGAGTTCCACATCAGCTCCGTGGTGTTGTATACAGGTGGCGTGATGTACGTACCCCCCCCGGGTGGCACTGCACTGATGTGAGATGCAGACCTACCTGGCAGTGCCCTCCCAACCCTGAAGATGGCATCACCATCCCAGATACATGGCTACCCTGTCATACCGTACCTGTGCAGGACATTGGCCGTGCAAAGCCCCAGTTGAGTCTGAATGTATGTATGGGTACAGTGGAGTAGTCATACTGTAGGTATCACTGTATTGGTTAGACACCACTGCATCAGCATAACAATGTCGACCACATATGGTACACTACATGTATAAATGGCCTTACCATCTGCAGACCCCATGACACATATGCCAGTCTCTGGTGAGCTGTAAAAGCATGACGCACTGTGCAAATGACAGCAGAGGTGGCACCACTGCAGTTGGACTGCCATGGAGGCTGTATGATGCACACAGCAGAACACGATGGTGTACTGGTACTATAGTGGCCAATGCCAACCACCTGCAGACAACCACGCATACACAGTAATAAACATATGGCAGTATATGCTGGACTGACACTGATGGGATCACAACTGGGGCTGTGAGCACTACTTCCAGACCCCTGTGGCATCTGGGTGGCATCACAGGAGATATGCCACCATACCATGGGAGGCATCCCATGCCACAATAGCCAGCCACAGGGTACCATGCCAGCAGCACATGTGTGCACAGCAGTAGATTATTCAGACCATGACACACCCCAGTGGCACAGGGTCAATACATTAAGTGAAGGCTGACTGTCTCCCACAGCAACCCCAGAGGGTAGACCCAAACAGGCATGCGCTGTGCATGGATGGGGCCACACAGGACATCCATCACTGGCCCCAGAGGCATGCAGCATAATGTAAACATGGGAGGTGGAAAAGTGTAACTAGTGGAGTGGCCAAGGATGTAAGAGGTGAAGTCCTCCCCTCCTTGATTGGGGTCACTCACAAACCATGTTGCTGCCTCAAGCAGATGTAGAATATTGGTGTACCTCCTCCCACCCCCCGACAGAGTAACCTGTGCCCCATGCCACTTCAGACCATGCCTGTCGTATACAGTGGTATGCTCTGCCCACTGAGTAATAACCCAGCAGGCCATGGCCCCTGCCAACCCCCATAAACAAGACATGGACCAACACTTTCCACAATTCTGCTGACAACCTGCATGCCACAGAGAGGGTGTAATGTATGGAACACTGTGTATGGCTTACGTTCCAGTGTCAGGGTGCACTCCTCCAGTGCAATATATAGCCATGGTTGCAGCAGCAGTGAGAGCCAGGCCCTACTACCTATGAAAGTAGTAGGCCATGGCCATTGTAGCCCAAGTTGATCCAGCACGTCTGAAGTGTACACATGCAACCTTAGGTGCAATATATAACATACGTACATGGATGCCCCTCCCGTGACTGGCTTCTTCAGTCCCCGTCACAACCTGGTGATCCGGACCTGTCCTCCTCATGGCTTGGCCATTCCTGATGACCCATGCCCCTGGCTGGGCTGGCAGTCTGCTGAGGTCAGTAGAGGAGGGAAAGGGAGGTGCGATCAGTATCCTGTGGTGGAACACAGTGCACCATTCAGTACACACTACACAGTATAAACACCCAGATGCCTGCACTGTCACCAGCCGCCACATGTGCATGATGCAGATACACAAGTCCAAGCAGATCTGCAATGGACCTGTAGGACCACTGTGGCATCACATACATGCAAGCCATGGCCCAGGCGCAGCAGGTGTGATACCACCCTCTGCAGTAGGAGGGCCTTATACAGTGTACACTGGCCCATGCAGTATCCATGTCCCAATAGCCCCAGCCCCTGTACAACAGACCCATACATGTTGGTCACAGACAGTCTAAAGGCATAGTATGCATGGATATACATGGTGCATCAGGTCACGGATGACAGGGACTGGAAAGGCATACCTGCACAATGTCTGGAGGCCAGGAAACAGTAGTTGTGGCTCTGTACAGTGGCCAGTACGTGTTTGGAACCCCCAGTGCAGTACAGTAGTACCCATGCTGTACCTGGCAGATGTGTACCAGTGCCCATGCAGCACAGAATGGAGAGTGCACACAACACAGACAATGGGCACCTCCATGTCCTGATGGTGACACTTTACAGCACAGCTACATGTAGGATACCTGTGACCCCCTCCTGGGTCATATATGGTGACAAGTGGTGACATGTCCAGGTCACTGTACCCAGTGCACAGACCCAGCATAACATGCCGTGACACTATCCATGGGCATTTCATGCACCCTGACTCTGCCACCATGTCATTGTGGTGGCCCACCACAACCAAGCAGGTCAGGCAGGTGCATGCCTCAGGCAACCTTGGCATGTCTTGTCATGTACAGGGCACTGGGGGTCCCTGTGGGCCAAGGGACCCAGACACCTGCACATGTACAGGCAGGCCATGCAGCGAGGCATGTCCCATAGCACACAGGAGACCAACGAGGGCACACAGGTACTGTGCATAGTGCCTCAGTTGTAGTAGCCCTATCGCACATGACCATGACACAGGCCATTACACACACATTATATATAACCATCTGTACTCATCTGACCTGGGCATAGTACCACTGCCCGCCATCACCTGCAGTTACTACAGGTGGAGAGCCTTCCTCCTCTGGTGGTCATTATATCTGTGTCTGCACTGGTCACCTGCGTGGGTGACCCCAGTCCTTTTAGTGAGGTGCCACCCCACAGATGCCCACACCACACTGTGGGGTCTGTCTGCTCCTGCCGCCTCCCAAATCAGCTGGTTCTCTCTGGCTATCGCCAGGTCTACCAGCTTGGTCAACTTGGTGGTGGTCCACCTGTGTTCCTGCTACTGAACAGCCCTGCATCCTCTGTCTGCCATGATCTTTCCACTAATAGGCTCATTACTATTAACACACTGCTTCCTGCTTCTGGTTCATTTGGGTGTTGCACAGCACATTGCCATGGTAGCGCCACACTACATCATGTTGCACAACATGCACTTGCAGAGGTGGGGGCTGGACCAGGAGCACGCGCTTGACATTGGGTGGCACGTATATAGGATGCACATATGCAGCACTGCACAGTGCTGCACACTGCAGTTATGTACTGGCTTGCCATGCAGGGCTGTGCAGACTAATGGCATCATAGGTAGCAACTGACATCATGACTGTGTGACGGCCCCATGCTGCATAAACATAGGTGCAGTGCAGTGCGCTAGTGCAAATGGGGTCTGTGCGGTGAGCAAAACTGCAATATTCAGTCATGCTATGCAAATGAGGTAATTTTGCAGTCAGTAGGCAAACAACATTTGCATGTCATTACCGGCTGGTACGCATACATTAGTATGCTTGATTGGGCCTGGAGCATATAAAGGAGCACAGTGCATCACCTAGGTTCCACAGTTTCACTGCAGGTGAACAAGGGTAGGTGTTCTGTGGAATGGCCTAGAAAGGGATGGGTGTGCACTGGGCTGTGTGTATGCAGTGGCTACAGCATGGCTTCCAGATTCATGTGTCATGTTCAGTGTACCTCCAGGGTGGGCTCCTCAGTGTTCCAGTAGCTTCAATTATGCAATACAGAAACACAGAAACATAGATTCTGTCGGTAGATAAGGACTATACGGCCCACCTAGTCTACTCAAAGACAATGTAGTCAGTTGTAGTATGAAAGACAATGTAGTCAGTTGTAGTATGAAAGACAATGTAGTCAGATATCCTGTGTAGCCATTATATAAAGCCATGGGAACATTTTCATGTACATGTCTCCATTGCCCTGTACAATACAGGAAGCCCTGTATATCATGGGGCCCCGTTACATTGGGTATGCTTAGGCAGGGAACTCTCACATCCAGATTTCTGAGTGGTGGACGTGTCATTTGTAGGTGGTTGTACTTGCCTATCATACTTAATGGGGCAGAATGACAGCGGTGTTGGGCTTCACACACATTTCGGTCAGGTGACTGAAGGGAGTTCCTGTGACTCTTGCCCTGTGTAACCCCTGTGTGTATGCTGTGTACAGTGCTACCCTGGACATATGCCGGTGGTGGCCAATACCATCCACATCCTAGTGGTGGTGCTGCTGCTGCTGTGTCTGGGTGGAGGCACCCCCCTCTCCTGTAGTCCATGGTGCCCACTGGCAATGGAGTTGCTCCCTCACATACATGCGTAGGTGGTGGTGGCTCTGGGTCCTATGAGCCCCTGACCATGTCTACTCCTGCCTGTTTGTGATCATCACAATAGCTGTGACTGCACATTTCCAGTCCGGTGTCAGGTGACTGAGGGCTGTGGTAAGACAAGCATTGCCAGAACACCTACCTGGTTGGGGCTGCAGGGCTACATCACAGTCCTGTTCAGCTGTGTACCACTGTGTGTACTCCCTGGTCACCTGTATTGCACTCCCCTGTCCAGCAGGCACCATGGAAGACACCAACCAAGTTTGGGCCCACCACTTCACCGCAGAGGAGTTACAAGTGCTGGCACAGGCCTACAAGGCCAGGGAGGAAGTCATGTCCTTAAACAAGAGCACGAATGCCCAGGTACAGCGGGCCTGGGAGGAGATAACTGATGAGGTTGTTGCCACTGGTGGCCACAGCATGCTCTTGGAAGCAGTAAGGAAGTGCTTCAGGGACTTGCGGAGGCTGGTGAAGCAGGTCAGGGCAACACAGCGCAGGGAGCTGCATGCCACAGGCAGGGGCCCACGGGCATCAGCAGCTGCATGTACCCTGGATCCTGCAGAGGAGGCTGTAGCATCCACCCTATGGCCTGTGGAGGTGAAGGGAGTGCCAAGTTTGGCAGCTACAAGAGCCAAGTGGGATCTGCCCAGCCATGTGAGTGACTGCCAGTGCGACACTCCATCAGCCATGTATGTATATATGGGTGTATATAGGTATGAGTGTACCAGTGCTGGGTGACACATTGGATGTAGGGCACACTACAGTTTCTCTGTCACCCACTGGGTAGCCATCTGTGTGCAGATCCATGACTGTGCCCATGTATTTTTGCCCATGTGCTCACCGGTTCTGGGATGTGTACTCTTAGGGAATAGGGTGTGTGCTCACTGCTGCTGGGGAATGTGCCCACTGGAGCTTAGTGTGTGTTTGCTGGTGGTGAGGTGCGTGCCCACTGGTGCTGGGTGTGTGTTCACTGTTGGCTGGGTGTGTACCCACTGGTGCTGGGAATATGCACACAGGTGTTGGCTGTCTGCTCACTGGTACAGGGATGAGTGCTCTCTGGTGCTGGGTAGAGTTGCAGTGATGTTTTATTTCACTGGCAAAGTTGCTGCAAAGTGGCTGAAATTTGGATCCATGGAGTTCGTGAAGTTTCCCAACCATCAGCAAGTTCGACCACCTGAAATCAAAAAGTTTTCTATGTGAACAATGGAATTCTACCCACAAAGTGTGGAATTTCACCTGCAATCAGTGAAATTTTGCCAGTGGATGGTGAAATTCTGCCATTCGCAGGTGAAATTCAGCTGTTTGTGAGCAGAATTCCACACTTTGCAGGTGGAATTCCGTTTCTGTGGCAAAATTCCACACTTCAAGAATCGGTCCGCACTTTGTGAATTGCACTAAATTCATGGATTAATTTGCAGCGTGAATTTAGCTAACTTCGCCCATCTCTAGTGCTGGGTTGTGTGCCCCATGGTGATGACGGGTGTGTAGGTACCCGGGAGTATAGGCGATGTATTGTATACACAGCATGGGTGAAATGTCACCATACACTGGGCATGCATGCTGCCTCAGCCAGCAAACCACTTTGTATGGTACAGTTCCCCTTTCCTCTCCCAACATCACACCATGTCAGACCGGACACAGCGGAGGACATTCCAGGATCATCTTGGTGGCAGCTGCACCCCCCATATGTGCCAGCCAGTGGACAGCAGTGAGGAGGATGTAGAAGAAGACAACAAGAAGGTCTACACTGGGAGCTCAGAACAGGGAGGTCCACCCCAGACCAGGAGAAGTTGCTCCCCTGCCAGCCCCAAAACCAATGGGGCCCAAATGCCATCTGCACGTGACCCAGTGGTTACAGAGGTACAGCCCACCACAGCCCCTGGCACAGCCACTGCTGTGTCACCACAGGATCCCAACCACAGCATGGACATTGCCCTGCCACCACCAGTCGATTCCACAGAGCCAGCAACCACTGTGCCTCTCCATGATACCTCCTCCATCCTCCATCCTCCATCCTCCAGCATGGCCACAGCCTCCTGCTCTAGGCCCATCTCATTGATCTGGCTACAGCCAGCCCACAGTGCCCACAGTAGACTGCAGCACCTACCACAGTGCAGCCCCAGCCCATAAAACAGCCAATGGTACAACCTGACCCTGTCCCTATGGACAGTTCCCAGTGAAAGCGGGATGCAGCTAAAAACTGGCAGCTGCTGCAGTCTGCCATGGAGGCACAGAGTGCTGCACAGTAGGAACTGACATGCCTTTACCACATGCTGCATGAGGACATGCAGCATGCTGAGAAGTGGGCGGAGGCACGCCATGTGGGCTCATGATGGCCTTACATGACCTACACCAGGATCTGGCTTCTGGCATGACCACCTGCGTACCACTGTGCTGGAGGTTGCAGCCATGGTGGCAGGCACTGTGAGGGACAGACATAGCCCCAGCCTGTCCAGTAGGAGAAGTGCCATCCCACAATGAACACCACGATACTCATGCCATGCAGAGCTAGGACAAGAATGCCAAGCACACCCAGGACTCCCAGGTCACCAAGGATACTGCCCAAACCAGGTCGCAACCTGCTTCTTCCCGAGGGCATCACCCCATGGGGCTGAAGCTGGGAGCTGGTAACACCATCCCCACACTCATCCCCCATACCATAGAAGAGACTCCCCAACCATACCGGTACAGTGCAGACATACTGTCTGTACATGAGTTGGTGGTAGGGGACACACGTAGATTGTGCATGGCCACCCCTTGCCAACATGTTCCCCCTTCCTCCTCCACAGTACCCCTATGACACTGCCATCTGGCCCTTCAATCTAGCCCCAGCAGTCCTAACCTTAGCATGGACGGCCTGTACTAGAGCACCCCACCTGGCAGGCGGGTATCTATGTGGCCCCCCTACATAGCCTGCCTTCATATGTATCCCATTTGCTAACCCCCACCCACTGGGCCCGTAATTCCATGCACACCAGTTCCCTCCATCTGGGTGGCATATACCTCTGTTGACACCACTTATGGACCCCCTGAAAACATGAATGTATCTGTGTGGGCACCCTATTTGCTACCTCCCTGCCTGGTTGCAATGCATTTCTGTTTCCTCCGCTTTGTTACCCCCTGCCTGGCATGATGTTCTGTATGTGTTGTTCTTGTTGTTTGATAATACACTGAGTAAACATATTATGGTTTCCTGTGTGGTCTGTACTCACCCACCATGTCCCAAGATGTCTCTTATGAGTTGGACTCTGCAGTCCTAGGCTCTTCTGGCCATTCTGGGATCATACCTGTAGAGCTGCTCTGGTATCCCCTGGTCCTTTGGCTCCGAATTCACTGCAAGTTGTTCCTCCATGGCCAACATGCATATCTCATGGTTGAGTGTCATGTTGTGCAGTATACAACAAGCAAGCAATCTGACACAGGCCTTCTGAGGGATGTACTGTAGGACACCACTGGAATGACCAAGACACCAGAACTGTATCTTGAGCATTCCAAACACACACTCGATTATGTCACATGTAGCGGAGTGTGCCACATTGCACTTGTTCTCTGCAATGGATTCAGCATGTAGAACAGGTGTGAGGAGCCAGGGACACAGGGGATAGGCACTGTCCACTATGTAGCTAAAGGGCATAGGTAAGGGTCATTATGTATAATAAGGTGCATGGGGTGCCTGTAAGGTATACTCACCAGTGAGGTAGCTACTAGGGATGTCCCCATGTTCAAACCTCTGCCACATAATGGACAAAGATGGTGCACCCTGTTGCATCACACATCACCTAGCAATTGATGGAGTGGTACTTCTTCCTATTAAGACAGGCCTCCACTCCACCACTGGCGGGTGCCCAAATGACAATATGGATGCAGTCAGTGGCACTGAGTACAGATTGGAAGTGCACAACCTGATGGAACTGCTGCATGGTTGCTGTTTGCTTGGCTGGTGTACTAGGAAATATGAAGAACTCCCCAGCATGGGCCAGCAGGGCATCTAGGAACTGGCCCAACAGACATGAGATGGTTGGCAGTGAGATACAGTGTCCCCTGCTAGTGTCGAGAATGTTCCAGTGGCCAGGAAACACCATGCAGTCATCATATTGAGCTCTACAGACAATGGTGTTGGTGGAACATTCTTTTTAAAAAGTAAAACAAAAACTGTATAAATGCTTAGCTAAAAAGAGGAAGATAACAGTTCTTTACCATTTTTCTATTGTTTTTTACAGTTTTAAAAAAACCTTTGAGGTATTGACTGAAAGAAAACCAATAAGACGCAACGCACTGATAAAACTAAGGCACATATATATACAATTTCTTTTTTAATTTTTGTATTTATTATTATCTCGGATTAATACACCTTTGAGCTAGAAACTCATTTACAGAGGTTCCACGTCAAGAGGCTAGCAAATACTACAAATGTACAAATGCACTTTAAAGTAAAATTAATTTGGATTTAAACTACCTTGATTTAAAAATATGACTATTAAAAAATGTGTTTTATATTTTTTGCAGAATGAATGCCCCTTGAAAAGACTCTAAAATTGAGAGCGAAATGTTGGAGGGTATCAATAAAAATCATTTAAAAGAAGAAACATCAATGTGAATGTATTTGTCTAAAAATATCAGCAACCCCACTTATCCAATATTCCTAAAGAAAGTAACTTCTCTCACAGACAGAAAGTGAAACTGGGTTCCACTTAAGCAGGCTTGCAAAATAAAAGTGTTTGGAGACCTGAATAATTAAAAAGACAGTCACCAGTTTTGCTTAAGTGTACAATACAGCTTGAAGTGACTTTATTCAGTGCAATTTTGTGACTTAACAATGGCAACAACAGTGACTTACCAGATCCAGCTACCTGAACCTTTTGATTTTGCCAACCCATATGTCTTTCCAAAATAGCTCAGGCACTTCAAAAGGTTTCATATAGCTAGTAGCCTAGCAGAGTCATCAGTAGAGAATCAGGTGAACACCCTGATATGCTGCATAGGGGACAAAGCAGATGACATCATCAGGGGGATGACGTTAATGAACACAGAAAAGAAAAACTATAATGTAATCCAGGGAAAAATTAAGCACATATTTCACAGGCCACAGAAATGTTATCTATGAATGGGCCAGATTTAACATATGCAGGCAGGAAGCAGGGGGACCCTTTGATTACTTCATTACAGCATTGTATGCCCTAGCTGAACACTGTAACTATGGAGACCTACAAGGGGAACTAATCCAGGACTGGACTCTCATGGGGCTCTGAGACAGCAGATTGGCTGAACGCATGCAACTTGACAACAACCTCACTTTAGAGAAGGCTGTCACAATGGCCCAACAGTGAGGACATACAAAAACAACAGTCAGACCTCCGGCCAGAAGCAGGCTGAGGCAGAAAACAACGCACCCTACAAGTGGACACCATGCAGGGCAGGCATCTTTCCATTAGGAGGAATCTGAAAAAATCCAATCCAACTCCAAAAACTGATGCAGGATCAGTGGAACAGATGGACACCCCACAAGAGAAAGGACATGCAGAAGTCAAGCTGAGGTGCAGGAACAAGCCATCACATCCAAAACTTCAGTGTCCAGCATATGACGCCACTTGCCATGCATACCATTAGTGAGGACATTACAGGAGTGTATGTCAGTCAAAGCAGCAATGCACAAAGTTAAAGAAGTGCCAGACTACAACACATAATATACTTTTTTTTTGGTCTATTCAGGCCAAAGGAACTAGCTGGAAAATGAGTTTGCATCAGTAAGATGCCAGCAGAGTTCAAGATGTCTGTATCACATGTGCAGACATCACAGCCATGCCAGAAAACCTTTACAAGGAACTGTGGGGCAAACAGTGCATACCTCTGTGGGCCACAAGTAAAGTCCTGATGAGGCCAGGAAGATACACCCTGGAAATGTACAGAGTGTTCCCTGTCTCTATAACTAATGGCAAAAATGCAAGCCAAGAGGACATTTACGTTGAGAAGAACCTCCATACCCCATTGCTAGGCAGACAAGCAATTGAGAAACTTCATCTTCTTGCAAGACTCGATAGTGTGGAACAAAACAAGTGGAGTGAGGAGTTCCTAACATTATTCAATGGCCTAGAACTCAAATACCATATTCAGTTTACACCAGGAGCAATACCATTTTCACTGACAGCACCCAGAAGGATCTCAGTTCTGTTGATGTCTAAGGTCAAAGAGGAACTTTCCAGAATGGAGAATCTGGCATGATCACCAAGATCGAGGGACTGACAGATTGGTGTGCTGGAATGGTAGTGATCTCAAAGTCAGATGGCACCATAAGGATCTGTGTTGACCCAACCAGGTTGAACAAGTGAGTCAGATGGGACTGTTCCCCAAGTTTGATGCCAATGCAGGATTTTCTTTTTTTTTAACAAGGAAAGACACGCTAAGCTGAAAGCTTGTTTACAGGTGTGCCCTGGGAGCACAAGGAAGTTAAGTGACTTTGGCAGGTATGTCTGTCAAAGGCATCACAGAAACTGACCACCTTCATTATGCCCTTTGGATGCTACTGTTTTTAAAGATTGCCCTTTGGCTTCTCATCAGCCTCTGAGCACTTTCAATGCAGAATGCGTTGAGTTCTAGAAGCCTTTGAGGGGGTTGTGTGTCACGTGGGCAATATCCTTTTCTTCAGTTGCACCAGAGAGGAGCTTGACCAGAGAGTTGATGCAGCCCTAAGAAAGATTTGGAGTGCAGAGCTCACATTGAATGGCAATAAATGTGAGTTTAGGAAAACAAAAGTTCGGTTCCTGGGGCATATCATCTCATACAAAGGTGTACAACCTGAACCAGAAAAGTTGGAATCCATACAGAGGATGATGTCCCACAAATGTGTCCAAAGTTTGAGTTTTTGGGGAATAGTCAACTAACTGAAGAAGTTTTTACCCACCTTAGCAGAGAAAAAAAAGTCCTACAGGAACTTTTGTCATGGGTGAACCAGTGGGTTTGGGTCCAGCTCAAGAGCAGGGATTTATAGGTCTCAAAACAGAACTCATGGCACCACCTACTGTAGCCTTATTCAATCCCAAAAAAGAAACAAAAGTAGCAGCAGATGCATTATCCTTCAGACTAGGAGGGGGTCTTGCTGAAAAAGCATGAAAACCACTGGAAACTTGTCGGGTATGTCCCAAGAGGACAGATACCAACAGAACAGCGCTATGTGCAAATTGAAAGACACTTGCCCTAGTGTGGGCATATGAATGCTTTAATTGCCACCTTGTGGGAACGCACTACACTCTAGAAACAGATCTCAAACCTTTGGTAATTCAGTTGGGCACCAGCCTAGATGACCTTCCTCTGAGGATACAGAGGTTCCACATGTAGTTGATGAGATATCCTACATCATTGTTCATGTTCCGGGCAAGTCTTTTCTTACTGCTGATGCCCTGTCAAAAATGCCTCTCAAAGGGTAACTTACAGAAGGAGATGCAAACCTCATGGAAGAAACAAATATCTATCTTGTTCAAATACAGGACACCCTTCTAGTGTCAGACTGCAATCTTGAGCAAATCAGACAGTAACTACAGAAAGGTCATGTATGTCAACAAGTTATGAAATTTTGCCAATGCACCAAGGGTTCAAGGTCCGGATACTATCAAACCATTCTGGCATGAACGAAACACCTTGACAGTTCAAGACAGCTTACTTCTGACGGGACCAAAACTGTGATTCCTCAATCTCTACAGAATGCTACCCTGAAACCACTCCATGAAGGACATCAGGGCACAGAAAAATGTTGCAGGAGAGCACAGCAGACTGTGTTGTGGTCAGTGCTTTGTACACAACTAACAACCTTAATAAACAAGTGTAAAGTATGTACCAAACTCTGCTGCAATCCAGTAGAACCACTGATTCCATCTAAATTTCTGGACAGACCATGGCAAAAAGTTGCTACAGATCTCTTTGAACTGAAAAGTCAGAAATTCCTCACATTTGTGGCTATAATTCGAGGGATGTTGAAGTTGTTCATCTGAACGTCACCACTGCAAGTCATGTTATTGGACAAAAGCAATTTTCGATCGCCACGGAGTGAATCAGACTCTAGTATCGGACAACAGTTTGCAGTTCAATTGTTCGGCCTATCTCGATTTTGCAAAAGACTATGACTTTGTACATCTCACAAGCAGTCCAAGACATCCACAAGGCAATGGAGAAGCCAAAAGAGCAGTACAGACAGTAAATAGACTTCTCAAGAAAGCTAACGATCCGTTCAAAGCTTTACTTGCCTACCGAGCCACACCACTTGCCAACAGCTACAGTATGGCAGAAATGTTGATAAGACAAAAACTGAAATGACTGCCTATTTTGCCATGCCTTTTGGATCCAACACCGCCAGACCAAGGAAAATCCAAGGCCATGAGCAGTTTTCAAGTTTCAAATGCAAACAATTATACGACTTAAGACAGAGTTCGTACTTTACCACAGCTTCAATATGGAGAACGGTTCTGGTACAGGTCACCGAACAGCTCTCACCTCATTCCTATCTTCTGCAGAATCCACAGAGATAGTTAAGACATAACAGGTGCCACTTTGTTCACCTTCACTTCAGAGAGGGTAATGGACAGGGATCAGAGGATGGACTGTCATCACCTCTAGGGGATCCACCAGATGATCCACCAGAAGGTCAAGCAGAAGAGGTACAGCAGCTACCACTAGAAAATCCTTTAACTTTACTGAGACCACAGCAGAGGCTTTGAAAGACAGACCAGTCACAGAACAAGCAGCCGTAAGATGCAATGTCATGTTCTGATCAGGAAGGGTGTCAGTCCAACCTCAAAGACTGGACTTGTAAATAAAAAGGACTGAATATATTTAAATAATTTCATGACAAGTGATCCAGAGGTAGAATTATCCTCCCACTGAGCTGGGAGTGTTCAGACAGCCTACCCTGACCTTCCTTGATACCCAATGGCAACAATACCAAAAAAGTTTAAACATAGTTCAAAAAGTTAAAGTACAATTAAACGTTGTTAATATAAGACTGCTTGAACTTCTGTAGAAAGGTGTATCTATCCCAAAAGGGGAGATGTGGTGATAGGTGGCACTGTAGCTGAGCCAGCCTATCTAGTTTAGTCTATGACCTCGGGGAGGAACTACCCAGAGAAGCTCCCTATAAATAAACTAGTTCCATCTTACTTTCAACTTATGTGCAGCCAGTTTATTAACAGCACACACGACAACTGCTTGCAGCAAGGAGGAGTCAGCAATGTGGCAACAAGATGACGCTATGTTTAATTCAAACAGAGCTCAACAATCATAACAGCAGTCGGGGTGGATATGAGACAGCAGGAGTAACCAAAATCCACAGTCAGGGACCAGAACGCTACCTCCCTCTCCAGTCAACTTGTAAGCTATGGCTTACATGGAGACTGCCTTCCTACACCCATGCTTGTATCCCTGGGCCTTTTGGGTACATTTACATGTTTAGCTGTGCCATTTATGAGTGCCCTGGCCTGGTGGAGAGTTTAACATTTCCAGCTGTGCTGCTCCCAGGCTTGGTGGGTAATTCTGATTTTGTGAAGAGAAGAAAAAAAAGATCTGGACAAGTTCAGCATTATCATCATGAAGGGCATGAAAGGTAAGAAGAAAAAAGTGTGTACACATCTCTGTATAGTATTTGCATAATGTGGGTCCATGTGTGTACGTAGTGCTGTATGTGTGTCTATCTATGTAGTGGTGTATGTGTATGTGCGCATCTGTGTATGTAGTGCTCTGCATGCATGCGCATCTATATGTAGTGCTGTATGTGTGCATCTGTATATTGCTGTGTATGTGTATGTGTATGTAGCACTGTGTGTGAGCATCATAGCACTGTGTGTGTGTGCATCTATGTATGTAGTGCTGTGTGTGTGCATTTGTGTATGTAGTATTGTGTGTGAACCTGTATATGTAACGCTGTGTGTGCATCTGTGTATGTAGTTCTGTGTACACACCTATATGCTGTGTGTGTATCTGCATATAGTACTGTGTGTGTGTGTGTGTGTGTGTGTGCATCTGTTTATGTAGTGCTGTGTGTGCATCTGTGTATATATTTCTGTGTATACATCTGTAAATGTAGTGCTGTGTATCTGTGTGTAGTTCAGTGTACACATCTATATATGTAGTGCTGTGTGTGTGTATCTGTGTATGTAGTTCTGTGTATACATCGATATATGTAGTGCTGTCTGTGTGCATCTGTGAAAGTAGTGCTGTGTGTGCATCTGTGTATTGCTGTGTGTGTATCTGAATGTAGTGCTGTATGTGTGCATCTGTGTTTATAGTTCTGTATATACATGTGTATGTGTAGTGTGGTCTGTGTGCATCTGTGTATGTACTTCTGTGTGTGCACCTGTGTATGTAGTTCTGTATATACATCTGTATATGTAGTGCTGTCTGTGTGCATCTGTGTATGTTGTGTTGTGTGTGCATCTGTGTATTGCTGTGTGTGTATCTGCATGTAGTGCTGTATGTGTGCATCTGTGTATGTAGTTCTGTGTGTGCATCTGTATATGTAGTGCTGTCTTTGTGCATCTCTGTGTGTTGCACTGTGTGTGTATCTGTGTATGAAGTTCTGTGTATACATCTGTATATGTAGTGCTGTATGTGTGCATCTGTGTATGTAGTTTGTGTATACATCTGTGTATGTAGTGCTGTGTGCATCTGTGCATGTAGTTCTGTATATACATCCGTATATGTAGTGCTGTCTGTATGCATCTGTGTATGTAGTGCTGTGTGTGCATCTGTGTATGTAGCACTGCATGTGTATCTGTGTATGTAGCTCAGTGCACACATCTATATATGCAGTATTGTGTGTGTGTATCTGTGTATGTAGTTCAGTGTACACATCTATATATGCAGTGCTGTGTGTGTGCATCTGTGTACGTAGCACTGTGTATCCATCTGTATATGTAGTGCTGTGTGTGCAACTATGTATGTAGCACTGTGTGTGTGCATCTGTGTATTGCTGTGTGTGTATCTGCATGTAATGCTGTGTGTGTGTGCATCTGTGTATGTAGTGCTGTGTGTGTGCAACTGTGTACGTAGCACTGTGTGTGCATCTGTGTATGTAATTCTGTGTATATAACTGTATATGTAGTGCTGTCTGTGTGCATCTGTGTATGTAGCACTGTGTGGTCATCTGTGTATGTACTTCTGTTTATACATCTGTATATGCACTGCTGTCTGAGTGCATCTGTGTATGTAGTGCTGTCTGTGTGCATCTGTGTATGTAGTTCTGTGTGTACATCTATGTAGTTCTGTATGTATATCTATATCTGTGTATGTAGTTCTATGTGTACATCTGTGTATGTAGTTCTGTATGTGCATCTGTGTATGTAATTCTGTGTGTTTATCTGTGTATGTAGTTCTGTGTGTACATATGTGTATGTAGTTCTGTGTGTGCATCTGTGTATGTAGTTCTATGTGTACATCGGTATATGTAGTGCTGTTTGTGTACATCTGTGTATGTAGTTCTATGTGTACATCTGTGTATGTAGTTCTGTGTGTGCATCTGTGTATGTAATTCTGTGTGTTTATCTGTGTATGTAGTTCTGTGTGTACATATGTGTATGTAGTTCTGTGTGTGCATCTGTGTATGTAGTTCTGTGTGTACATCGGTATATGTAGTGCTGTTTGTGTACATCTGTGTATGTAGTTCTGTGTGTACATATGTGTATGTAGTTTTGTATGTGCATCTGTGTATGTAGTTGTGTGTGTACATCTGTGTATGTAGTTGTGTGAGTGCATCTGTGTATGTAGTTCTGTGTGTGCATCTGTCTGTATAGTTCTGTGTGTACATCTGTGTATGTAGTTTTGTGTGTGCATCTGTGTATGTAGTTCTGTGTGTACATTGGTATATGTAGTGCTGTCTGTGTGCATCTGTGTATGTAGCGCTGTGTGTGCATCTGCTTATGTAGTTCTGTGTGTACATCTGTGTATGTAGTTCTGTGTGTGTATCAGTATATGTAGTGATGTGTGTACATCTCTGTATGTAGTGCTGTGTGTGCATCTGTATATGTAGTGCTGTCTTTGTGCATCTCTGTATGTAGCACTGTGTGTGTGTGTCTGTGTATGTAGTGCTGGCTGTGTGCATCTGTGTATGTAGTGCTGTGTGTACATCTGTGTACGTAGTGCTGTGTGTGCATCTGTGTATTGCTGTGTGTATCTGCATGTAGTGCTGTCTGTGTGCATCTGTGTATGTAGTTATGTGTATACATCGTATATGTAGTGCTGTCTGTATCCATCTGTATATGTAGTGCTGTGTGTGTGCATCTGTGTATGTAGTTCTGTGTATACATCATATATGTAGTGTTGTCTGTGTCCATCTGTGTATGTAGTGCTGTGTGTGTGCATCTGTTTATGTAGTGCTGTGTGTGCATCTGTGTGTAGCGCTGTGTGTGTGCATCTGTGTATATAGTTCTGTGTATCCATCTGTATATTGTAGAACTGTTTATCCTCACACAAGTTATATTTAGCACATGGCGCTAACGGTCTGCAATTGCGCAAATTTAATTTCATGATCTGCAATTAGCTAATTTATGCCCATTGAAAATATGCAATTTTGGCCAGTTAGCACCATTTTATTTTAGTGCAATTAGCAGCTAAAGCGCCACTAAAACCTCAAGAACAACTTTGCAAAACATAGTATTTGGACACAAAGCAGCTTTAAATTTCTCATTAACATTTTATTTCGTATCCCTATTATTTATCACTGAGGTCATATGCATGAAAACAGGAGTGTCATTCCTTGAGGGTTCATCTGCTCCTATTGCTTCTTCCCAACATAATGTCATAATACTCTGCTTGGACATCACAGTCGTTTCTATGGCAGCAGACTGTGATGTCACAACACAGCATCATGATTTCAAGTAAGGAATAGGCTATACAGGCAGATGAACTCTAAGGGATACTGGTCTTGTTTTTGTGGTAATTTCTTCACTAATAAATAATGAAGATGAGACATTTGTAGAAATATATAAGGGATATGGGGGGAACTGTGTGATACCTGATTTATCTACACGAGTGCTGTTTGACCCTTGTAACCTCACGAGTGGCATAAGCCACGAATGAGGTGTCTAAGGTCAAACAGCATGAGTGTTAATAAATCATGTATCACACAAGGTCCCCTTGCATATTCCATTTATGCAATAGAAGCAGACCTTGTGTTTTACTTTATTTTTATTTTTATTTTTCAGTGTGTCATTTTTCTTTATTTTTGGTTAGTTTTGGGGTTTATTTTATCAAAAAATGCGGCTACGCTTCTTGTCTGCACTGTTGTCATGGCCGTTGCCATGCAGGCAACATTATGACACAGGGCTTCAGCTGCAACGTAGTAGCTCATTGGTGGTTACAGTTACTGAGCAAAAGAAATTCAGACAACATGGCAGCTGAGTTTAGCGAGACATTCACGAGGACAGGTTGTGCCAGGAAGACAAACTGCTTTTCTTTTGTTTGTGTTATTTGTGGATTGCGATTGGGAATGGAGGAGCAGAGCAAAAGGTGGAGCAAGAGGATACTGTCTGGAGGAGTAGGAAGAAGAAGATCATGGTTGGAAGAAATTTAAAGTGAGAAGAAATGTGCCAAGGATTGAAGCCAGAGAGGAGCTCTGAAGGAAAACAGACAAGCCTGTGGAGGAAGGTTGGCGCATAGCGCAATTTCGCTCCATTTTTTTCCCTTAAGATGAACAAAAATATTTTTATTACATGTGACAAGAGCGGGGATTTAGAGCATAGCATGGGGTTTTTGCACTGAGGCCAGGACAGCTGAGTGAGCTGTTCCATTTGTTGGAAGAGTCCGTGGTTGAGTGCCAGGGAGAGGTATTACTGTAACTGGAGGCTTGTGCTTTGGGACTCTGTGTGGAAAAAAAATCTTTACAAAGTTTATTTTACTGTGCGGTCTGGCTGCTATTGTGAGAGTGGTAGCTCAGCTGCTTGTGGGTCTGTGCGCGTGAACAATGAGGTTACTGAAACTGGGGCCATCACCTGGAAGACAGCAGAACTGAGACTGGGCTGGAGTGAGGGGGACCTCACTGGCAGGATCATGCTTACTGAAGTACCAGAAAAACATAACAGACAAAAATAGCAAATATAGAAAGGTCTTTCTTTTAATTATTTTGTAAAGATCGGTGAAACAACCAGTCTTAGTGTGGGGGGAAGCAGGAGGTAGCATGCAGAAAATGAAGTTCTGTTGTACGTGCAGTAACAGCTGAGCACGTCTGATTGGGAAAGAAAAAAAATGCCAGTATTTTTTAAAGGTTTGAATAGAGAAGATGAGAAAGATGTGTGGCAGTTCGGGGAGTTGCTTCTCTATTAAAATGTATTCTGTTGTTGGTGTGGGATAGGATGGGCACTGCAACTTGAAACTGTGGGAAAAATGAAAGTGGCTGGAAGTAGTGCCGACCAGCGGGGGTGGTGGTAATGTGTCTACCAGGTGCATAAATCTGTAATGACGTATTCACATTTATACACATAGTAGCTCAGATACACAGATTTATCACATAGCATTTATATCCATGCCTACTGCATAAATAAAACCATCTATGAAACAACAGCTGAACTGTGTCTGAACATTATGTTTTTTTAAGTTTTCCTAAAGGCATCAGCTGCTCTTTAAGCAAATATAGCTATAATTATTTTGCATCAAATATAACCTCTTCTGCAGTATGTAGTGCTGTGTGTGTGTGTAGTTGTGTGTAGTGCTGCTGTGTGTAGTAGTGTGTGTGTATCTGTGTGTAGTGGGGTGTGTGTGTGTGTGTGTGTGTGTGTGTGCATATGTGTGTAGCGCCGTGTGTGTGTAGTGGTGTGTGTAGTGCTGTGTGTGTGCATCTTTGTATGTAGTGCTGTGTGTGTGTGTGTGTGTGTGTGTGTGTGTGTTTATTTATTTTTTTATGAGTTTTACCAGGAAAGCATACTGAGCAACATGCTCGATTCCAGATGCGACCTGGGGGCTGAGACCCACATACATAAATTGGAATTGCTTAGACAGTACAAAGTGAGCAAATGCTTATACATACATTTTGGGAGAAAAATACAGACAAGGGTAGTTTACATACAATTGGTATAAGCAGTATAATGACACAGGGGTAGAGTACTGTACAATATGTATTAGTTCAACAGCAGAGTGACATTTGGGTAACATTCTTAGTTGAAACAGGAGCAGCTGGAGGTGAAATGTGTCCTTAGTAATTGGTTGCGTAGGTGGGTGTTTGGTGCGTGCCTGATGGGGGCAGGTAGGGCGTTCCAGGACTGAGGTATGCGGTAGTTAAAAGAGGCCTGGCCTTTGGATGTGCGCATGAATGGGACATGGAACAGTTTAGGGTCTGACCTTCTAAGGGAGTACATAGGAGACGATTGTTGGGAGAGGACAGAGGTCAGGTAAGGGGGAAGGGAGTGGGACCAATATTTGGCAGCGAATCTGGCGCAGTTGGATTGTCTGCGGACATGAAGGGATGGTAGGGTTAACGAGTGTAGAGGTTGCAGTGGTGTGTTGATTGGGGGCAGCCAAGGATGAAGTGGCAGGAGCGGAATAGGGTGTATAGGCAGGCCAGGGCGGACCCGGGGGCGATGGAGTAAACTATATCACCGTAGTCAATTATGGGAAGGATCATTTTTTGCACAATGGCATGTCTTGTCTGTGTGGGGAGGCAGCTTTTGTTACGGTGCAATGCGCCAAGTTTAGGAGCAGCCGCTGTGTAGAGAGGTGATGTGGGCTGAGAAATCTAGATGTTGATCTAGCCAGACTCCCAGGTACCTGAAGCTCATTACAGTTTTCAGGGAGTTCTGTCAGGGTTTTGAAAGGGGTGCTGGGGGCTTGACGGGATAGTCTTTGTGGAGTACCGAAAGTTAAGGATATAGTTTTTTGGGGGTTTAGAAATAGCTGGTTAGACTTAAACCAGTTCTGGATGGCATTAAAATCCTCCTGGAGTTGGGTAGCTACACTGATTGTTGTGGGACCAGATGTGTATAGGACAGTGTCGTCTGCGTACATCTGGATGGAGGAGTGTGAGCACGCTGCTGGGAGATCGTTTAAAAAGACGGAGAAGAGTAATGGGCCCAGGACTGAGCCTTGGGGCACCCCTGCAGGGACAGGCAGTGGAGGTGAGGTGTGAGAGGATATTTTGACTACTTGTTTCCTGCCTACTAGGTAGTCCTGGAACCAGTTTGTGGCCTGAGTGGAGAGCCCTGCGCAGGTGAGTTTGGAAAGGAGTAGGGAGTGGGAGATGGTGTCAAAGGCTTTGGCTAGGTCAATGAAAATGGCAGATGTGATATGTCCTTTGTCCATACTCATGAGGATGTTGTCTGTGACACGAAGCAGGGAGGTGGTGGTTGAGTGGGATTTACGGAAGCCCGATTGGAAAGGAGTGAAAAAGGAGGAGGCGTCTAGGTACGGAGAGAGTTGGGACAGGACCAGTCTTTCCTGTAGTTTAGCCAGGATAGGAAGAAGGGAGATGGGTCGGTAATTTCCAGTAGAGAAAGTGTAAGTGTAAGGGGACACTAGGTGGGTTACAGAAGGACTCTGACACAGTCTGTATTCTTCAGGATGAACTTCAGGCAGTTTTATTCAACAAGTTTCCAATATAATACATCAAGCAAAAATTAAAGGCGGACTTATGCCGACAGACAATAAAAAAAAACAAAATAAATAAAATACAAACGCGAAGGCATCAACCATGAGTAGTAGTATCCACATTAAACTAGAGCACTAGTTCTGGATGCATACACGTCACCATCCTGACTGCTACTGACTCTTCACTTGCTATTGCTGAAATTATATACCCAATACTGAGCTCTCATTGGGTGAATTACCCCTCAATCAAATGAACTAAAAGATTCATTTTTTAAACAATGTATTTATATACTTTAAACATAATGAATTTCCATTCTAATGTATTTTAAGCTCCTATAGGAGGTGTGAGCATATTAATATTAAATTCAAGCTTTTAAGCCTTCTTTTGGTATGTTTTCCGAGTAAGTCCCTTCCCTTTGCTATAAGGGTAACAACACAATGGCCGGCTGGCCCCTAGAAAAAAGGGTTACCAAAAAGAAGATACAATGCAGACGAGGTAATACAGCATATATTATGCTTTCTCAGAACACACCTACTTATGTTTTTCACCTATTTTATCATTACATCATTCTTTAAGTGTGTATACAAGAAAAGAAAGGTTAACTAGTACAGAACTCCAATAATATAATACCAGGAAGTAAAATAAACAACACGCTCGGTATTGCATCTAGTCATACAACCATTTCACTGACTTCACATAAAAGCTCACTCTTTTATTGTTTCTGAGTGTATATAACCTTTAGCGCTAATGGCAAGGCAACAGCATTAGTATTCCTGTTCAGAAACAGCGTCTTTATTTACTAGTCGCGTTTGCGAGCTGCGACAATGCGCATGTTCGTAAAAGCGTAGCGTAAGCGAACAATCAGAATACCATTTCTTTTATGCAAAACTCCAGGGAGACTGCACTGAAGGGTAAAATGTGCTTGAAGTCTTATTTTGGGAAAACGCAGAACGCTTGCAGAGGCTTTTATCATTATGGCCATTTAAAGAGACCACATTTATTTAAACTCTAGCCTCAATGAAGTGACCTAACAAATTCACTTGGGGTAGCCAGAAACAAGGAGGGGAACAACAACTAGACTTAAATGACAAAATAGCATAGGTGGCCAGTCTATGCAAGACACACAAACAAATACAAGGGTTAGACACATGAAGGAAAAAAAGGGGGTTCTGGCTACTACAATACAACAACATCCAAGAAATAAAAAAAACAAATTGGGATTTTGGTGACCTTTGACAGTCTCCTCCCACCTTAGAATAACAGAAGATACTGATTTATCAGAGTTTTCTGTTTACACTATTAAGTGCAAATCTCTTTACTAAAAGAGATGGAGCCAAAGCCCTCCCTCTCCTCAGGCTCCACCTCTGGGTCCCTTTTATATACTAAAGCAATAAACATCGATTGTTGCTTTAAACAATCTAAATATACTTAAACACTAAGCAATCTTTGATTATATTTTACTTCACCCCGAGGTTTGCTGTAGTATGGTCGTATCCATATCTCGACATAAAATCTGCGTTTTTATGTTCGCTACCTTTCCTATGTTTTAATTTAAAACAGTATGGCTGTAGCGTTAGGTACCATCTCATTATTCGGGGATTCCAATCCTTCATAACATTAAGCCAACAAAGGGGGTTATGATCTGTCCATAATTCAAACTCAGTTCCCCACAAATAAAATCTTAATGACTCTATGGCCCAGCGTACTGCCAAACATTCTTTTTCAATGGTGGAATATTTGGTTTCTCTTTCATGTAGCTTCCTGCTGATATAAATTATGGGATGTTCTTCTCCCTCTATAATCTGTGATAATACAGCCCCTATGCCTAAGTTTGAAGCATCTGTTTGTACTATGAAAGGTAATGTAAAGTCTGGTGTACGTAAAACTGGGTATGAGCACAATGTTGCCTTAATTGTTATGAATGCGTTTTCACAATCTGACATCCACACTACCTTTTCAGGTTGACGTTTCTTTGTTAGTTCGGTGAGTGGATGGGCTATCATAGAAAAATTTAAAATAAAACATCTATAATAGCTGGCGAGTCCTAAAAAGGATCTTAAATCCTTTTTAGTGATAGGTCTTGGGCTATTTGCTACGGCCTCAATTTTAGATTTTATAGGTTTTACCAGGCCTCCACCAATTTGAAAGCCCAAATACTCAGTCTCTTTCATGGCCAAAAACATTTTTTGGATTAAAGTTAAACCTGCAGAGGAGATGACTTTTAATATGATTGCTAGATGGATAAATGGTCGGTCCAGGTATTGCTAAAATTACCACATCATCCATATAAGCTGCACTATATGCAGAATGTGGTAAAGAAGTTTGTCCATGAGGCGTTGAAATGTTGCTGGGGCTCCATGAGCCCAAATGGCATGACAGTAATTGGTAGAGGCCTAGCGGTGTACTAAAGGCTGTTTTTCCTTATCAGTGGAATTTAAGGAATTTGCCAGTATCCTTGGTAAGGTCAAGGGTTGAGATGTACTGTGCTTTTCCCAGATCAAGGATGTCATCAATCGTGGCATCGGATAACTATCAAACTTAGATATCTCATTTAGTTTTCTAAAATCTAAACAGATCCGGACCCCACCTTCCTTTTTCCTTACAATGACCATAGGGAAATTCCATTCACTATCTGAGGGTTCGATAATACCCATCTCTTGCATCTTTATTAGTTTGTTTTCTACTTCAGACCTTAACCTTTCTGGAATTCTATAAGGTCTTAATCTTATGGGTTCCTTTTGGCCAGTATTTATTTTATGATTTACATTTGCAACTTTGCCAGGTATTCCCGAAAAGTAGTCAGTATAAGGCTGTAACATAGTGTATAGTTCAGACTTTTGTTGATTGGACAATTCATTGTTTATGTTAAGGTCACTGATGCCACTCTTTGTCTCTAAGCGTTGGTAGACTAAGTCCAATTCACTAATAGGGTTTTCTGGATGTATGAAATATACAGGAAGATCTTGCCTTTCCACCCATTTTTTAACAGGTTTACATGAAATACATTATATTTCTTTTTTTTGTCTGATAATTCAATTTGGTAAGTTACAGGGCCTGTTCGTTTAACCACAGTATATGAGCCTTGCCATCTCATGTATAACTTATTATCTGATGATGGGAGTAATAATAACACTTTCTCACCCTCCTGGAATTCTTTAATCTTTGTACCTTTGTCATAATAGAATTTTTGTTTTTCCTGTTGCTTACTGTTAACTTGATGAGCGAGTTCTATATTTAGTTAATTTTTTCTAAGCTGACAAATGTAATCACTAGGTGCTGGTCTTGAGATGTCTGCCCATTTTCCCATTTTTCCTTTATTAAGTCCAGTGGACCATGAGGGTTACGTCCATATAGTAACTCGAATGGAGAGAACCCTGTGGAAGCTTGGGGTACCTCCCTATACGCAAACATCAGGTAGGGTAATAGTACATCTCATTTACGGCCCTCTTCTTGACAAAATTTCTGTAGCATTTTCTTGAGTGTCTGGTTGAAATGTTCAACCAGACCGTCTGTCTGAGGATGATATGGAGTGGTATGAATGGCAGTAACACCTAGGGTGTGGTACAATCTTTTTAGTAGGAGAGAGCAAAAATTACTGCCCCTGTCTGTCAAAATTTCATTTGGTATGCCTGTCCTACTAAAGAGTTTGCCAAGTTCTTCTGCTATTTTTTGGGGCAGTGATATTGCATAGAGGAATAGCTTCTGGATACTTAGTAGCGTAATCACACACTACTAATATATATTGGTTGCCCTTTGAACTTTTGGGTAATGGCCGAACTATATCCATCGCTATTCGTTCAAAAGGGGTAGTTATCAATGGCAAGGGCAACAAAGGTACCTTATCACTTTTGTCTAACTTAGCCACCTTTTGGCATTCTGCGCAACTTCTGCAGAAGTCTGCCACCTGTTCGTGAATACCAGGCCAAAAAAATCTATATAGTAGACGGCTCAATGTGCGGTCCCTACCTAAATGTCCAGCTAGAGGTATGTTATGAGCCAAGTCTAACAGTTGTTGTCTGTATCCTTGGGGTATCATTAACTGTTCTACTATTTCCCCACTTTTTGGGTTCACACACTTGTGGTACAACAAACCATTATGAAGTATATATTTATCTGGACCCTCTTTACCCTCAGATGTTTGTACAAAATAATTCTTTAAACTAAGGTCTTGTTGTTGTGCAGTTTTAAAGTCACTACTTGATGCCAAGGAATCATTATTTCTATCAAGTTCATTTTTGTGTTCCTGGTTCCATTGCTTCTTGTCCCTTCTTCTTTGTGCCTTAGACTTCTTGGCCTTTCTTGTCTCTTCAAATAGATCAGAGGAAAAAGGGAAGACTTGTTCCAGACTTTCTCTAGTCTGGGATCTGGTTACCAGGGCTACTGCATTGTTAGAAATTAGGGACTGAAAGTCAGGGTAATCATTCCAATCAGCACAGGGACCGGTAGGTTGGGGACAGCCCCTACCGGGATGTTATAAGTATGTCCTTGTATTGTTAAATCTAAGTTATATAGAGGGTAGTAATGAGTGTCCCCATGTATACAAGTCACACAAGTAGTCTGGAGCTCAGTACTAATAGATGAATCTAGCAGGTTACTTTGAATAAGGGTCTGTCTGCTCCCTGAATCAAGGAGTCCGTATACGGTGCTTTGTCCAATTTGAACTGGCATGATATAATGTCCCCAATTTGCCAAAGCCAAATGTGTGGGCTCCGATTTCTTTTTGGGACAAAACTGTGCCACATGTCCCTTACTGCCGCACTCATGACAAATGATGTCTGGATTATACCCTCTTTGCCCCCTTGGGTACATTTTGGCTACCATGGGTGGGTTCTTTGGTGAAAAGGAGGGTACAGTTTGTCTAGAAACAGTAGGTGGATGTACATGTGGTAATGTTCCCTTTGATCATGTATATCTAGCAGCAACAAAATCTTCTGCAAGCCGAATCGCTATATCAGAGGTCTCAGGTCGGTGTTCATTTACCCACAGTTGCACATCTTGTGGGAGAATTTTAATAAACTGTTCTAAAATAACAGTCTCTAGGATCTGGTCAAGTGTCCTGGTGGTTGGCTGTAGCCACTTGAAGCACAAGTCCTTTAGACATATATAGGCGTCTTGAGGGTTATCCGCAGTCTGATATTTATAAGTTCGAAATCGCTGCCGGTAAGTCTCGGTGTTGATGTCATAGCGTTTTAGGATTGCAGCTTTCACCTGATCATAATTATTAGCATGTGCTATCTCCACATGACTGTATGCAAGCTGAGCTTTACCAGTTAGGTAAGGGGCCAGGTGAATCACCCACTGATCCCTGGGCCACGCACAGGCTGTGGCAACCCTTTCAAAAGTCATAATATAAGCTTCAATGTCGTCAGTTTCTGAGAGTTTCACTGGTTTAATATCTTTATATCCCCCAGCTGGTGGATCTGGTGGCCGACTAACACCCAGAGCCTGTATTGCCCTCAGGGTATTAGTCCATCTAGCCTCATACTCCTTTTTATCTCTTTCTCTCTGATTTTCCATTTCCATCTGGTGCATGCATAACCACCTTACCAGTTCATGAGTCTCTAAAGGGGGTACCTCCTCCTCCTCCATACCTCCTCCACTTGCTTGCTCTTCTGGATCGCCTTCTACCTTGGAAATAGGTTTCCCTTCCTTCTTCCTCACAACAGGATCCATCCCGGACAATAAAGGTAGATGAAAGGCTGCAGACACTGAACGAGTAATAATTCCAGGAAGAGTATCAACATCCACTTGCTTCTCCTGCATGCAGAGTTCACTAGAGTCTCGGAAAGACTCGCCCAGTTGTATTTAGCCAGGTATCCCACTTCTAACACCAGTGTAAGAGGACACTAGGTGGGTTACAGAAGGACTCTGACACAGTCTGTATTCTTCAGGATGAACTTCAGGCAGTTTTATTCAACAAGTTTCCAATATAATACATCAAGCAAAAATTAAAGGCGGACTTATGCCGACAGACAATAAAAAAAACCAAAATAAATAAAATACAAACACGAAGGCATCAACCATGAGTAGTAGTATCCACATTAAACTAGAGCACTAGTTCTGGATGCATACACGTCACCATCCTGACTGCTACTGAATCTTTACTTGCTATTGCTGAAATTATATACCCAATACTGAGCTCTCATTGGGTGAATTGCCCCTCAATCAAATGTACTAAAAGATTCATTTTTTAAACAATCTATTTATATACTTTAAACATAATGAATTTCCATTCTAATGTATTTTAAGCTCCTATAGGAGGTGTGAGCATATTAATATTAAATTTAAGCTTTTAAGCCTTCTTTTGGTATGTTTTCTGAGTAAGTCCCTCCCCTTTGCTATAAGGGTAACAACACAATGGCCGGCTGGCCCCTAGAAAAAAGGGTTACCAAAAAGAAGATGCAATGCAGACGAGGTAATACAGCATATATTATGCTTTCTCAGACCACACCTACTTATGTTTTTCACCTATTTTATCATTACATCATTCTTTAAGTGTGTATACAAGAAAAGAAAGGTTAACTAGTACAGAACTCCAATAATATAATACCAGGAAGTAAAATAAACAACACGCTCGGTATTGCATATAGTCATACAACCATTTCACTGACTTCACATAAAAGCTCACTCTTTTATTGTTTCTGAGTGTATATAACCTTTAGCGCTAATGGCAAGGCAACAGCATTAGTATTCCTGTTCAGAAACACGAAAAACATCTTTATTTACTAGTCGCGGCGTTTGCGAGCTGCACGACAATCATACGTTGTGCAGCTCAATAAACGTCGCGCAAAAGCGAATAATCAGAATACCATTTTCTTTTATGCAAAACTCCAGGGAAAGACTGCACTGAAGGGTAAAAATGTGCTTGAGGTCTTATTTTGGGAAAAAGCAGAATGTTGCAGAGGCTTTTATCATTATGGCCATTTAAAGAGACCACATTTATTTAAACTCTAGCCTCAATGAAATGACCTAACAAATTCACTTGGGGTAGCCAGAAACAAGGGAGGGGGAACAACAACTAGACTCAAATGACAAAAATAGCATAGGTGGCCAGTCTATGCAAGACACACAAACAAATACAAGGGTTAGACACATGAAGGAAAAAAAAAGGGGGGGGGTTCTGGCTACTACAATACAACAACATCCAAGAAATAAAAAAAACAAATTGAGATTTCTGGTGACCCTTTGACAGGAGTGGTCACCTTCTTTTGGTAGGGGAATAACGGTGGCCAGCTTCCAGGCTGTTGGTATCTTGCCCAGGGTAAAGGATAGATTGAAAAGATCGGCTAGGGGGGCGGCTATGGCTGGAGTGGAGAGGTAAAGCATCGTTGCGTCCATGGACGTGGGGCATTTCCCTTTGTTTTGGTTTAACGCCCGTAGGGGACAAAAAACATCTACTTGGGATACAGTGTGGAAGGAGAACGATGTGGTTGCAGAGGCAGTTTGAGGGGAGCAGGTGCGGTGGGGAGGAACCGTAGGGTGAGTGTGGGGGAGGGAGGAAAGGAGCTTTTCAGCACAGTTGGCGAAGTGAGTATTAAAAGCTTCAACTACTAGGACTGGGTCAGAGATGAGGGAATCCTGTATTTGTAGTGTCGGGGGTGCAGGTTGGGTGGGGGAGAGCAGGGATTTGAGAGATTTCCAGAAATCAGTTGGATGATTTATGTTTTTATTGAAAGCCGATAGGAAGTAGTTTTTTTTGCTTGGCGAATGCTGTTTGTACATGCATTACCAAGGGATCTGTAAGTATCGAGGGATGCCTGAGTGCCCAGCTTTTTGTAGGTTTTCCAGGCACAGTCTCTTGCATGGCATTTACTGATTATATTGGCCTAGATCCAGGGGAAGTGCGCTCCTCGGACTCTTTTCTTGTGTAATGGTGCGTGTTTGTCCCAAATTTTGAGGAAATTTGTTTTGAAGGCCTCGAGAGCTATGTCTATGGAGGGTGCCACTGAGATGAAAGACCAATTTATCAGTCTTAGGTCCGACAGGAGGGAGACTAGGTTAAGGGAGTTGTATGACCTGGTGATTAGTGTCTTTGGGGGTTGGGCAGGGGGGCTGTGTATCTTCCTGACCATAAAAATCATATGATGATCACATATGGAGTCAGGTAGGAGACCTGCGCTTATTATCCTATGAGGGTGTGAGGTGAGAGCCCAGTCCAGCAAGGTGTGGTTTTGGGTTTTGTGATTTAGCCTGGTGGGAGCAGAAATGAGCTGAGAGAGATTTGGGGCATTTATTTTGGTCTTTAGGTGGGCTTTATCTGGGCCGAGCCAGTTTATATTGAAATCACCGGTGACGTGGAGCTCACCCCCAGCAGCTAGAGACTGTAGGTTGCCCAGATGGGAAAGGATGTCCTCGGGGGGAGTGCAGGGGGGGCAGTATAAGCCGGCCACATAGATGGGGTTAGAGCTGGGGAGAGAGATGTTGATGAGTGGTGAGTCAATGTTTCCTGGGGACATGGGGATGTCTACTACAGAGAACTGGCGACTGTTTGCGATGTACATTGCTGTGTGTATCTGTGTGTAGTGCTGTCTGTAGTGCTGTGTGTGTGTGTGTGTGTGTGTGTGTGTGTACAGGATTCTGCATAGTTACTATAGGAAAAAGTGCAATTTCACTGACAGGTAATCCCTTTTGCGATGTACATTGCTGTGTGTATCTGTGTGTAGTGCTCTGTGTGTGTGTGTGTGTGTGTGTGTGTGTGTGTGTACAGGATTCTGCATAGTTACTGTAGGAAAAAGTGCAATTTCACTGACAGTTAATCCCTTTTGTGATGTACATTGCTGTGTGTATCTGTGTGTAGTGCTGTGTGTGTGTGTGTGCGTGTGTGTGTGTGTACAGGATTCTGCATAGTTACTGTAGGAAAAAGTGCAGTTTCACTGACAGTTAATCCCTTTTGTCATGTAGGAATCTGTGATACTGCATAGCATCCTGGTGGGCTCCACTTTGCAGTCATTAGCTAGGCTGTCAGCACTCACTGCACTGGTGGCCTGTGTTCAGGAACAAGCCTGGGTTATTGGGGTCTGCCTGGAGGAGGAAGATTGAGTGTCCCAGTGGAGTTCTCCTCCTGTGGGGAGGGAGGGAGGGAGGGAGGGTACGTGTGCTCCACTGTGCTACCACATCTGGATGACCACAGGTAGCAGTGAAAGCTGGAGCTGCTCTGGAGTGGGAAGGGATGTCACCTGACATTTATGTGTACCTGCACAGCATGCATGTGTCAGGAAGCTCCTCACTGGTGGCATCCCTGAGAGCAGGACAAAGAAAAACAGAAAAAGTCCTGGCCATCACAGGATGAAGCTGCGCTCTTCCCGCAGGCCCCATATTGCTGATCATGGCAGCCATCTCCAACGTACAGGAAGCCTGGAGGGGCTTGAGTGGAGTCCCAATGGTCCTCGCATGGCATACAAACCATGGGGTTCAGGAGACAGGAGTAAGTTCCTGGAGCATGTGATTGATTGTGGCTGTGGGGAACCAATGGAAGGGATTTGGCCAGAGATAAAGGGCACAGATAAAAAGAAAGGAACATACATGCTTTGGTAGATGGCCCATCGGTGAAGCGGTACCACTACTGCTTGTGATGCCAGAGACCCTGGTTCAAGAATGAGACTGGGTCCTCGGGAGTTGGCTGGGGGGGGAGGACAAAGCATCCCAGAGGACACTCTCCTCCTCCGGGGAAGGGATGGTAATCACAGCACTCCAACACCACCATGTGTGGATTCATGGGTGATGGTGCAAAGACAGCAGCATAGGGAAGTGGAGGATGCCATTTGGTACTTGGCTGAGACATACATCAGCATGTTGCCAGCTTGGAGGCATCCTTCATGCCAGCGGTACAAGAGGAAATGAAAGAGTAAATCCCCCAGTGTCGAGGCACTATGATGACCCCGACCAATAAGGGGGACCAGACAGGCCAGTATATTCACCAGCACCAGTGAAGGAATCAAAAATATGTTAAAACAAGCATTTGTCAATGCCGAATGTTGATTGGGTTGGTCTGTTGAGCTCACTCACTGCCCCCCTGTCACTCGCTTAGTCTGTTTCTCCTGGTGCTGCAGGCTTCTCTTTTGTACTGGGCTCCTGCCTCTGTTGGTGGCTTTTTTTGCCCACAAAGAAATATGCTTCAGTCCCGACACAGGTCTGTTGCACCTGCTCACCACTTCTCTCACTCACTCGTTCCATTTCTGCCGGCGCTGCAGGCTGGCCTTTTGTACTGGGCTCCTGCCTGCGTCGGCACCTTTTTCTGCCCACAAAGAAATCTGCAGCTGTCCTGACAGAGCTCCGTTGAGGTCGCTCACTCCCTCTGTCTCACTTACTCATTCTGTTTCTCCTGGCGCTGCAGGCTGCCCTTTTGTACTAGGCTCCTGCCTCTGATGGTGCCTTTTTCTGCCCACAAAGAAATCTGCAGCAGTCCCGACAATGTTCCGTTGAGCTCGCTCACTCCGCTTCTCTCACACGCTCATTCTGTTTTTGCCAGCACTGCAGGCTGCCTTTTTCTACTGGGCTCCTGCCTGCGTTGCCACCTTCTTCTGCCCACAAAGAAATTTGCAGCAGTTACAATAGAGCTCTGTTGAGCTCGCTCACTCCCCCTCTCTCACTCACTCATTCTGGTTTTCCCACCACTGCAGGCTGCCCTTTTGTACTGGGCCCCCTGCATGCATTGCTGCCCTTTTCTGCCCACAAACAAATCTGCAGCAGGCCCAACAGAGCTCCGTTGAGATCCCTCACTCCCCCTCCCTCACTCACTCGTTCTGTGTCTCCCGCCGCTGCAGGCTGTCCTTTTGTACTGGGTTCCTGCCTGCGCTGGTGACTTTTTCTGGCCCCAAAGAAATCTGAAGCAATCCCGACACAGCTCCATTGAGCTCGCTCACTCCCCCTCTCTCACTCACTCATTCCGTTTCTGCCGGCGCTGCAAGCTGGCCTTTTGTACTGGGCTCCTATTTGCACTGCCACCTTTTTCTGCCCACAAAGAAATCCACAGCAGTCACAATAGAGCTCTGTTGAGCTTGCTCACTACCGCTCTGTCACTCGCTTGTTCTGTTTCTCTTGGCGCTGCAGGCTGCGCTTTTGTACGGGGCTCCTGACTGCATTGGCACCTTTGTCTGTCCACAAAGAAATATGTAGCTGTCCTGACAAAGCTCCGTTGAGGTCGCTCAGTCTCCCTGTCTCACTCGCTCATTCTGTTTGTCCTGGCGCTGCAAGCTGCCCTTTTCTATGGGGCTCCTGCCTGCATTGGCGCCTTTTTCTGCCCACAAGAAATCCGCAGCAGTCCTGATAGAGCTCCATTGAGCTCACTCTGTCCCCCTGTCTTACTCACTCGTACTGTTTCTCCCACCACTGCAGGCTGGCCTTTTGTACGGGGCTCCTGCCTCCATTGGCGCCTTTTTCTGCCCACAAAGAAATCCGCAGCAGTCCTGATAGAGCTCCATTGAGCTCACTCAGTCCCCCTGTCTCACTCACTCGTACTGTTTCTCCGACTGCTGCAGGCTGGCCTTTTGTACTGGGTGCCTGCCTGCATTGACGCCTTTTTCTGCCCACAAAGAAATCTGCAGCAACCCTGACAGCGCTCTGGTGAGTTTGCTCACTCCCCCTCCCTCACTTGCTCTCTCGTTCTGTTTCTCCCAGTACAGCAGGCTGCTTCTTTGTACTGGGCTCTTGCGTTGGGGCCTTTTTATGCCCACAAACAAATCCACAGCAGTCCCGACAGAGCCCAGTTGAGCTCAGTCGCTCCCCCCTCTTACTCACTCGATCTTAATCTGTCCCAAACACCGATTTCCCACAGTGACTGTGCTATTCTCTGGCAGGAGTGCAAAAACATATTTTAGCCAGGATGTGAAAAATGACAGCTGTACTGTTCATAAGGAGGTGTGAAAAAATCCCACTGTTGAAATTGTGGCGTGAAAATATTACAAATTTGCGAAGTTACAAGGGTATGTGGAAACAGGTCAACGCATGCTTGTAACACAGTCATGTTATGGAGTTTCGTCACCAAATTTTCAACATAGGGATTTTAGGACCTCTGCTCATGAACAGTACCACTGTCATTTTCTTAATCTGTCCCGAACACTGATTTCCCACAGCGACCGTGTTATTCTGCGCCAGAACTGTGAAAACACATTTCAGTCAGGATGTGAAAAGTGACAGCTGTACTGCTCATAAGGAGGTGTGAAAAAATTCCAGTGTTGAAAATCTGGCATGACAATATTACAAATCTGCAAAGTTACAAGGGTGTGTGAAAGTGTGCAACGCACACTTGTAACACAGTCATTTGATGGGCTATCATCACCAAATTTTCAACATAGGCATTTAGGACCTCTGCTCATGAACAGTATCACTGTCATTTTCTTAATCTGTCCCGAACAGTGATTTCTCACAGCGACCACTCTATTCTGTGCCAGAAGTTCGAAAACACATTTCGGCCAGGATGGGGAAAATGACAGCTGTACTGTTCACAAGGAGGTGTGAAAAAATGGCAGTGTTGAAAATCTGGAGTGAAAATATTACAAATTCGTGAAGTTACGAGCGTGCGTACAAACTGCACAATGCACGCTCGTAAAACAGTCATTTTTTGGATTTTTTTCCACCAAATTTGCAACATAGGCTTTTTGAGAGCCCACCTCATGAACATTGGCACTGTTGTTTCGTTACTCGGCCCCGGAAGGTGATTCTGCTCAGTGACCGCGAAATCACCTTTCAGGGCTGATTAATGCCATGACAGTTCCAGAATTCATGAGGAGGGGTCCCAAAAACCCCATGTTGAAAATTTGGTGCCAAAATTCCAAAAAATGACTGAGACATGCATTACATTTGGAAAAAAAACATTTATTCTGTTATACAGCTTACCGGCATTTCCTCAATTTGCGGTCGGCTTTGAAAAGTGCAGACGTGTTCCCAGTCCACTGAAGATCGTCGCGCCAGACTCCAGAGGTAAGTATGGGATGGGGGGGTGTGGGGAGGCAAGGTGCGCAGTGGGTGGGCACGGGTTGCAGGAGGGGGGCAGGGAGACCGCCGAGGGACAGTTTCCTGTTTTACAGGTTAAAAGAAAAAAGACATCGTGGGACAGTTTTTTATTTTACAGGGGCATGTGGCATGCTGGGGTGGGCTCCCAGCATGCCACCAGAGTCTTTCTTTTGGGGGGGCAAGCTGTAGCCAACAGGGGATTGGGCACCCCCGTTGTCACACAACAAAAAGGGGGGGTGACATTATACCGACGGGGATTGGGCACCCCATCAGTAGACAATATAAGCGGGGGGTTACATAATGCAGACGGGGAGTGGGCTCTCTTGTCGGCAACATAAACATTGGGGCACTGAAGCCGACGGGGATCGGGGCCCCCATTGGCAAATAAACATGGTGGTGGGTGTTAATATTGTTTGTGAACACGGCAACAAACTGCCGCCATGTTCACAAACAATATCAGTGTGTCAGGATCCCGCCCTGCAATGACGGGTCGCTTCCTCATTGCAGCGAATGGCTTACGCTGCAATGACGAGGCAGCCCCTGATTGCAGCAGCTACATTTTTACAAGTTGGTGGCATGCTGGCTGAACTAGTGTCAGCAGCAGCATGTCACGGCATTAGGGGAAGCTGGACAAGCCTTTAAAGGCTGTAGGGACATTGGCCACAACAGTGCCGTGCCTCCGCAACCTGTTTGTGGAGAAAGCTGTCGCAATATGTTTCTTGTGCATGCGTGCAATCAACATAATAAAATACATGCACTGGTACAGTTGCTAGACTTGCAAGTTATCCCAGCCCACTTTATGACACCCAGGCAATCCAGTTCCTCCACTAGCTCCTCTACCTTATGATGGGAATCCCTTTCTGGGATTCTGGTCACCAGTAGGGTTTACGTGACATTATACCATGGGGTCTCATAATTTGGCAACCTGATTGACTGATTGGCACTTTTTAGCAGTAGTAAATCCTATGATATACCCAGGGCAAAAATGCCAGTCAGCCGGATCAGGAACCCTACCCTGAAGTCACTCCAATCTTGGCAAACTCACAACTGGCAAACACAGCAATGGTATGGTGGCGAGATGCTCAGTAAACAAATTAGTAGCTGTCAATGTCAAATTCACAGGGAACACAGGGACTGTGACACAGAGAGACCAAGCGACATTTTTTTTAAAACTGACAGCAAGAAATAACTACTTTAAAACTTCTACCTGCCTCACATTACAAACAATGCTCCATTTCCAAGGCTGGCTACCTGCCATGGTGCCACCTCTAGACCACCTTCACAATGTCACTGAGCCTCCACAAAAGTCCAGTTTCCCACATGAAAGAACAAAAAAAAAATCCCATGCTTCACGCTGATATTTTCTTTTCCTGATCGGAAGCTTGCACCCGGAAGCAGCAACTCAGGGACTGCAGCTATTAGTGGTTGTGCTTGCCTTGCATAGACTGCTGGCTACTACTTAATATCAGGCTGCCTGTCTCTATCAGAAAATGTAACCAATAAACCAAGACAGTACATCATAACATGCTACGTGTGTGTGTAGGGGGTTTGGGGTGGGCTGGATTAGAAACGGCAGTACCTGAAACTGTGTGGGGGAGGCTGGACTAGGCGCTGGACAGCATGTCTTCTGCCTAGGAACATGAGACTATTTACTATAGAGGGAGGAAGGATACTTCACCTTAAAGTCAATAAAAAAAGTTTTTTTTTCACTTTTTAATATAATTTTTAATATTTTTTTAATCCTTCACTTCCTTCCCATTGTGTAATCACAATAAACCACTCCAGGGTGTGGGTTATGCTGGGATTTAACATGGCTGGCCAGGATTTGACCACTCGGGCTGCGGCCTCATGGCCAAACCACACCAGCCATGGTAAATCCCAGCATAACCCACACCCTTTCATGGTTTATTGCTTAATTATACCATGGACCAAAAATTTTAGCCAATCAAATCAGCAGGCTGGCACCTTACCTCTGTTGTAAATCCTCTGATATTCAATGCCACCCTAACCAGAAATCATTCCGATAGTTGCGTCGAGGTGCCACAGCTGGCATATTACCTCTCACTAACTCTGATCGGTATCCTCTGGTAGCGCTTCAAAAAGATGGACACCTCGTTCGAATTAATAGACAGTTTAGAATTAGATGAAATATTCTGCAGCCTAGAAAAATACACAGTATAAAAATGAAAACCAGCCCCAACACAGCATACCTGTAGAAACTCCGACTTTGGCACCTGACCCTCAGCTTCCAGCGGCCGAAACCATGAACATCCAGTCAGCTGTGCAGCTGGACACATCAGCAGCTCCACCCACAGCAGACAACTTGAGCTCAGCAGGCCTCATTATCTCACCTCAGCCGGCCAATCCTGTTACAAAAAAAAGGCAACATCATGAAGAGATCACAACAAAAGAAATGCTTTGGCTAGAAAGGAAGCATCATTAAATCACAACACAAAAGCAAACCCGGTGAGCAATGAATGTTTTTTTTTGATTGGGCTGTGCACTTAATTCTATGCTTATAAGTTGCAATTAATAAATAATTAAAATACACTTCAGGGACTATTTTCTTGTATGGAAGAATAGTTCTTAAAAAAACATTATTTTTTCCAGGAAAAAAAGAAAAGTAAAAATGTTCTAACTACACTTACATCATAAACTCATGGTATAATCGCAATAAACTGTGAGGGGGTGTGGGTTATGGGGGGATTCACCATGTTTGGGGAGGATTTAGCCACTCGGCCTCCAGCCTTGTGGCCAAACCACACCAGCCATGGTAAATTGCCCCCATAACTCACACCCCCTCGTGGCTTATTGTTTAATTAATGGCCTCTGTCGTGCACCAGTCCTCCAACTCGTAATGTCCCATGCTAGCTGGTGTAAAATGGGCATGGGGAACACTTCTGAAAATGTCACAATTGGGGCAGTTGAAACATATGCATATCCTAGGGGTGCCTCCAAATAATGCCACACCTTAGCTGTTTGGCATGTGACAATCCTTTCGTATCCACTGGGATAATGTCTTTACACTTCTGGGCAGTGGGTCCAGGAAGCTTCAGTGCTACTCAGGTTCTTACCATTCAAAAATTGTGGTGCCTCCACCCAGAGTGCCCTTTGACTCATTAAACAGCAAGCCGATCTTTACCTGTCAGGAAATCACTCTGCTGGTCCCTAGCAGATCCTCCCCAGAGTACTCACAAATGCAGTAATCTAATAGTAGCAATAATGCAATATGCAGTGAAATGACAAAACAAAGTAAATATAGTCAAAAGAGTGAATATGATTTATTAGGGGAAAGGCTGGAATATGGTTTGAGGAAAGAAGGTATGGGTTAGGCAAATGACAAGCAGGACAGTACAGTACAAATAATATGCTCGCAGATGACCACCCAATGTCCCAATTAACCTGTCTCTGGAACAATCCCATGATGAACCACTGAGCTAATCTGGTACACTGGTGCTAATATACTGTAAAACAGGTAACTAATGCACAAGCTTAATTTTGCGATGACTGGACTGCCAAATTCGTAACGCTAATCTAAAATCATGCCCCAGCAACATCAGCTGTCAGGCAATATGGTTTTCTGCACTTTAAATGTACGGTTCATATAATAACACTAGCTGCTTTTCAGTTTATTAATCAGATGTTCAGGAGGAATGTCTTTGAGTGACAAGGATCCACTGATTTTTGACAGGTTGGTCAGTGTGGGGGCAGTGACAGCTATCAGCTGAATGACAGTGCTATGAGGGCTTGGAGGCAGTGACAGCTAATTAATGTAATTAGTGTAGGGTGTAGGGTGAAGGGATATAAAACAAGCATTTGTCAATGCCAAATGGCTTGCTGGCATTGGCATTTGTAGTGCAGGAGTTAGAAATGCAAACTAGGAATGACAGTGAAGTACTGAGTAGCACTAACACCTCCCCCACAGAGACTGAAAGGTGTTGAGAGTGTGGCTTTGGGTCGACCATAACGTTGACACCATTCCACCTCACCCCACCCTGCAGAGGGCGACAGGTGTTGGGGTGTGCATTGTGGTCTTCAGCCTTTATGCTCACCCCATTCCATAAGGAAATAAGCTGAGATGAGTGCAATATAGGAGAATGGGGTGAACGTTAGGATGACAGAACCCAAGGCACACCTCAGTGCCTGTCAGTGGCTCTAGGGTGTGGGAGTGGCGGTAGAATTCTGTGAACATTATGGCCAACGAACCCAAGTTATGTCCCCATTGCCTGTCAGTCTCTACAGGGTGGGTGTATGGTTGGAAACCTTAACGCTCCGGGGTTTGTTGGTCTTTTTATTCCAGATTTTCAACAGTGGCTTCTTGGGACCTCACCTCATGAACAATGGTGCTGTCATTTCGTTACTCAGTCCTGAAAGGTGATTTTGCACAGCAACTGTGCCATTGGGAGCCACAGGCGTGGAAACACATTTTGGGCAGGATACAAAAAATGACAGCTGTACTGTTCATGAGGAGGTGTAAAAAAATGGCAATGTTGAAAATCTGGAGAGAAAATATGAAAAATTTGCAAACTTAAGAGCGTGAATAGATACTGCACAACGTACTCCCGTAATGTGGTCATTTTGGGGTTTTTGTTTACCAGATTTTCAACATGGGCATTTTTGGACCTCTCCTCATGAACAGTGGCACTATGATTTTGTTACTCTGTCCTGAAAGTTGATTTCGCACAGTGACTCGCCCATTGTGTGCCACAGGTGCAAAACACATTTGGGCAGGATGTGAAAATGACAGCTGTACTGTTAATAAGGAAGTGTGCAAAAATGGCAATGTTGAAAATCTGGAATGAAAATATTAAAAATTCTCGAAGTTACGAGCATGCGTGGAAACTGCGCAATGCACGCTTGTGACATAGTCATTTTTAGGAATTTTTTCACCAAATTTTCAGCATAGGCATTTTTGGACCTTTGCTTATGAACAGTGTCACTGTGATTTTCTTAATCTGTCCTGAACATTGATTTCCCTCAGCGATTGCACCATTGTGCACCACATATGCGAAAACAAATTTCAGGCAGGATGTGAAAATTTTTTTACCAAATTTGCAACACAGGATTTTTGGGAGCCCACCTCATGAACAGTGGCACTGTCGTTTTGTTAATCAGTCCCGGAAGGTGATTCCATGCAGTGACTGCGAAATCATCTTTCGGAACTGAACAACGAAATGATGGTGACTGATTTCATGAGGTGGGGTCCAAAGAACCTCATGTTGAAAATTTGGAGCCAAAATTCGAAAAAAATGGCCAAGATAAGTTGAAAAGCCCCATTTATTCCATTATACAGCTTACCGGCATTTCTTCAGTTCACGGTCAGCTTTGAATAATAATAATAATAATTATAACTATTTTTAAAGTGCCTTTCTGAAACCAAGGCGCTGTACAGCTTTAAGAACAGATAAAAGCCAATAAAAACCATAAAATGTGCATACAGCAGGTTAGATAAATAAACAACTGTCTGAGTACAATTAGTCCTGATAGGCAAGATGCCATAAATGGGTCTTCAAGGCCCTCTTAAAACTCTCCACAGTCGTGCACTCACGTATCTGATGAGGTAGAGAATTCCACAGGGTCGGGGCCGCATACATAAAAACACGGGCCCTTGATGTTTTAAGACATACCCTGGGAATCTCTAACAACCCCTCGTCAGCTGAGCGGAGCGGTCGTCCGGGACAATAAGGCAACAGGAGCTCTTGCAGATAGCCCAGGCCCTGTCCGTGCAGGGCCAAAAAGGTCATAAGCCCAACCTTGAAGGTGATCCGCCACTGAATCGGCAGCCAGTGCAGTTCACGCAGCACCAGTGTGATGTGATTCAAATGAGGAGTCCCTATCAACAACCACGCCGCAGCGTTCTGCACTAGCTGCAAGTGGTGGATATCAACCACCGGTAGCCCTAAGTACAGGGAGTTGCAGTAATCCAGGTGTGAGGTCACAAAGACATGGATCAACGTTGGAAGGGCGCCGGATGGAACAAGGTGCTTAATTCTGGTGATGTTCCTGAGATGGTAAAATGAGGGCTTGACAACTGCCAACACCTGTGAATGCAGTGTCAACCCGTCATCAAAGACCACCCCCAGGTTTCGCACCTATTCAGTGGAAGGCAGCTAGACACCTCCGATACAGAGTCTAAAAGGCTGTCCAGCCTCCAACCCCTCTGTCCGGTGACCCTGATCCACCACCAACACCTCAGTCTTCCAGAGTTCAATTTCAACCAGCTGGATTTCATCCAGTCCTGGATTTCTGTGAGGCAGTTATTAAAGACCGAGCATGCACTATCCTGGTCAGGTGCAAAAAACAGGTAGAGCTGGCTATCATCATCATAGCAGTGAAACCTCAGCCCATACCATCTTACAATGTCTCCAAGGGGCAGCATATACACCGTGAAAAACATGGGAGACAACACCGACCTGTGAGAGACCCTACATGGCAGAGAGAATGGGCTGGAGGAAAAAATTCCCAACACCACCCTCTGAGATCTGCCAGTGAGGAAAGATTGAAACCATCTGAGAACTGTTCCAGACAGGCCACATATGACCCTCAGGTGCCCAAGAAGCACCCCATGGTCCACGGTGTCAAAGGCTGAGGAGATATCAAGAAATACCAAGATGGAGCAGTGCTTCTGATCCCTCGCCATCAGGAGATCATTGAGCACCCGAACCAGAGCTGTCTCGGTACTATGCCTCTTACAAAAACTGGACTGGAGAGGTTCATAGATATCGTGGATAGTAAGGTGGTTCTCCAGCTGTAGCGCAACAACATTCTCAATCACCTTCCCTACAAAGGGAAGGTTTGAGATAGGTCTGTAGTTAGCCAAGCAGCTTGGGTCCAGAGCAGCTTTCTTCAGGAGTGGTGTCACCACCACCTCCTTCAGGAAGCTAGGAAACTTACCCAACTCTAGGGAACACCAAACTATCTTCTCTAGGACAGAGCCAATGATGTCAGAACACCCCATAATCAGGGGAGTTGGGCCTAGGTCCAAACTACAGCATGTTGGGCACATACCCTGGACAATTCACACCATATCCACGATTTCCAGCCAATCGAAAGAGCTCCAGGCAAACTGAGGAGGAGTGACCAGGCACCGACCACTGACCACCATCACTTCCCATAGAGTAAGCCAGCAGGATCTCAGCCCTGATGCTAGTCACCTTATCCGCAAAGAACGAGCAAACTCATCACACTCAATTTGTGAAATGCGGTTGCCCCTAAAGGACAACCTAAATTGTCAGGGGTATTCCTTAGGAAAAAAGGTACAGGTGGACAGGACTGGCTGGGGGGGCATGTTAGGTAGGCTCAGGGTGAGGTGGGGGATGGTAGGAAGGAAGGCCCAGGCAAGGGGAGGGGTCATGATGTCATCCCTCAATGACAAATATGACAGGCCAGGTAAGGATTGGACGGGGGAAGGGGGTGGCCCTATCGGGGGTATGTAGGAGCCAGAAGAGGAAGGGGTCTCCCTCTTTTTGCTGGGATCTGAATTTGGATCAGAGCTCAGCACTTCGACTGGCAATTCAACTACTTGAGGTAAAGCATTTTCAGGTGGGGTAGGCCTGGCCACATGGGAGAGGCCTGAGCAGCAACTAGGCTAGGGAGTTAGCTTTCAGTGTGCTAGGGGCAGGCCTTTTTTGGCTTGGGTTTTTCCTAGAGGTGCTTTACAGTCAGCACATAACCTGCAATTAAGGAAACAGTTCAATTTGCCTAACAATTGCAGAAATTACAGCAAGTAGCAGAGGAGTTTTAGAGCCATGTGAGGCAAGGTAGTAGAAATACAATGTTAGCAGGCTTGGCAGGAAAAAAAAAGAATAATATAAATTAGTAAACAGAGACACAGCAGGTGCATTTTTAAACAATTTAGGAAGTCAGAGTACCGCTGGGGAAAGAGTCTTTTTTGTATTGTTCTACGCAGAGGATTGTTTTTGGGCAGGAGCTGTGGGGAACTGTGACCATACTACAAATGTGGAGAGCTGATTTAATAACCTTGTACTAGGTTCCCTCATGAATTAGATGCCGAGGGAGCATTTTGGGAGGTATATAGGAGTTGTACTAAATAACCGAGTACATAACAGTTGTAGGGCACTGCTGCCTTGTTTGTATTTTACATAAGTGAGGAATTATTTAAAATTTCCATAGTTAGCATCAATAGCGCATAGCCAATTCGACTACTTTTTTGTATTTAGTAAGCCATTGAGAGCTGGAATTCCCCCTACTCTTGTACCACTTGCTACAATGGATTATATATCTGCATATCCTTTTTTTTTTTGGGGGGGGGCTGCTTACCTAATGATATACTGCATTGTACAGGAAGTTTTAATGTTATGTACCTGCATAAAATCTATTAGAAAAAAAAAGAAAGTAAGAGTACCAGATGGAAAGGCATAGCAGATGGCCCCTGTAGTCCTGATTAGTAACCATCCATCCAGCTTTATGCCCTTCCTTGTCAACCTCCAGGTATTTCTAGTAGCAGGAAAGAAAGAGGCAACCAGCAGGCTTGTGAACTGGGGACCGCATGGTGGTAGGGGGTAGGAGCATTGGGCGAGAAAGTACAGTTTATTCAGAGGTCTCTGGAAAAAGGTGGCCCCAAGCAGTTGGAAAAAGGGTATTTGAAGGTATTTTAGAAAAAATAAATAAATAATCACAACAAAACAAGATCATCTGGGATTGAAAGGCATTGCGGATGGCCCCTGTAGTCCTGATCCTCCTCCGGCAATGCTCGCTGTGGTGCTTCAAGCTATTCCTGCTGGGAGGGGCCTCCGAGGTGGCAGGGCCCATTTTGTTGATGTCGGTCATGGGAGGGAGTCAGGCATCTATTTCTTCACCGGTCGCAGTTCGGATATTTCTCAGGAATGGCAGTGCCCATTGTTTACGGCCATGGGGTTCTCTCGCTGTGGGGGTTGGTCGGTTGTGAATACGAGGGTGGGTGGCAGTGCCTACCTGGCTGAAGAAGTGGGGGCCAGCTTTTCCCTTGGTGAGTGGTCCACGTGGTGAGAAGGGGGCATGGAAGAGCTCGGGGAGGGGGACAGCAGGCGTTTCAGTGCGTGGTTGGTGCTGGCGTTGTGTGGGCAAATGGGACCTGGGCCCATGCAGCGGGCGTGTGCCACTCTTCTCACTGCCAGAGAAGCTGAAGGCAGTGGTGGCTCCTGCAGGGAGCAAAAAAAAAGGGGAGCTCCTTTCTGGCATTTGGTGGGGGAATACAAGTCCCGTAGGCCTCTGGAGCAGCCGGGAGGTTGCTGGGCTGCAGATAGGGAAATAAATTGTGGGACAGGCATGGTAGGCCGAAGGAGGCCGTAGGCTTAGCATGCAGTTGGCGTGCAGCAGAAGCAGCAGGCCACGCATGCATGAAGAGAGGAAGAAATGGTGCGCATGCGAGGCCAGCAGCCCCCACGCCATGTTTTTAGTTCCAAGGGCTGAGGAACACCAGGGTAACGAAATTGCCTTGCGACAATTGGAAAAGTGGGGCAAAATAAGTGATTAAAAAATAAATGAATGAATAGAGAAATAAATAAATTGCACTGTATGATACTGGGTGTTTTCCACAGGCATGGGGACAAGAGAAACTACATAAGGTGCACAGACAGGAGGAGTTAAGTGTTCAAAGGCAGCAGGGCCCATTTTGTTGATGTCAGGAGTCGGGTAGTTGATGCTTCATGGGCCGCGGATTGTTTTTTGTGAGGGTTTTTTCCAGAGTGGTGGGGCGCACTTGTTTACAGGACCAAGGTTTGGTTGTGGTACCCAAAGAATAGAGGAGGCATCGCACTTTTGAGAGCCGGAGAGTTGTGCGGGTGTTCACTGGGGTTATGCACAGGGTTATTGGTGCGAGGTCGGCTCCTCTATGCTGTCCGAGCGAGTTAAAGTTTGATGGGGCTCCTGCAGGAAGCCGTCCGGCAGGCGATCTGCTATGCTGGATGGTCTCGTTCTCCAACTCGGGCAGCCTGCTACTGGAGGAAGGGGAAGTGGCCTGGCGGAGCAGTGATCTTGTTGTGGGGTGGGGGGCGTTAGGCTGGCACCATGGCCTAAGGAAGAAGAACAAGGGCGTTTTTCAGTGGGTTTCTTGGGAGCAACTCCTGGGCTGGGAAGTGAGGGACATAGTAGAGGATGACTGACTGAGGAACAGCCATGAAGAAGCTCGGGACGGTGTTCTTAGGATGGTGAGGCCGCAGGCTTGGCGTTCAGCACCAGCAACAGGCTGCACATGTGCGATAGTGGGAAAAGCGGGTGCGCATGTGCGGGCCGGCTGGCGGGTGCCATGTTTGTAGTCCCAGGCACAGAAAAGGGTAATGGCTGCATGCAATCGCACAAGAAGCGTGGTATATAAGGGAACAAATCTGAAAGGTAAACAAACAAAAATTATAATAAATAAATGAATATACAAATAAATGATTGAATGAATAAAAGAGAAAGGGTAAAAATGCAAGAGGGGGCAATAGCATTGTGCTGCCTGGTACTGGCGGTGTTTTCAAGGATATAGGGACAGGAGAAACAATATAATAAAGGTACAGTCAGTAGGGGGCCAATTGGTTAAAAGGCAGGGTTTAAATCTCAGCTGCTTCCAGTGGTTTCTGTTATAAAGTCAGCGCGGAAGGTAATAAAGCGCTTATACTAAACAGGTTGAGGGGCAATTGCTGTGCTTTGGAATTACAAGGGAATGCAAAAATACTAAACTACTGTGAGGCACAGGCTGGCTGGGAGGTTTAAATGTGTAAGATATATGTAAAAAAAAAAAAAAATCCGCCTATCAAGGATTACTTACAAAGAAGCCCATGCGGCAGTAGAGGCTCGAGGTAATTATAGGCAGAAAAAGAGCGGCTCAGCACTTCGACTGGGAAGCAAAAATAAAATCAGAACTTGGGGCCTGCAGGCGGGTAGCCCCGGGCATGGGAGCATGAAACAAAAAGGCATTTACAAGGGAATCACGGAGGAACGGTTTATAAAAAATAATGTTTATGTACAGTCGTGGCCAAAAATATTGACGCCCTTGCAGTTTTTTCTAATAATACACCATTCCTTCCAGAAAATTGTTGAAATTAAAAAATATTTTGGTATCCACATATGTAATTTTTTGGTCTGCAGTGGAATAAAACACAAAAAGCAGAAAAAATTATTAAGTCTTAGCTTATTCCACGCAGAAATCCTTAAATGGCCCGGACAAAATTATTGGCACCTTTTAGAAGTAGTTAGAAATAATTAGATTTCAAGCAGGTGATTCTCCTTCACTTTGAAATGAACTCACCTGTGGTGAGCTGCAGGTGCCTGCAATATAAAAATCACTCATTCAACCAGTTTGAATAGAGAAAAGGACTCATTCTCCTGTTTTGTGTCACTGTGTGTACCGCAATGAGCATGGAGAAAAGAAAGACAGCCAGAGAATTGTCTGAGGAGGTCAGACAGAAAATTGTAGCCAAGCATGGACAATCTCAAGGCTACAAATCAACCTCCAGAGACCTTGATGTTCCTGTTTCCACCGTACGTAATGTTATCAGGATGTTTAAGGCCCACGGCACTGTAGCCAACCTCCCTGGACGCGGCCGCAAGAGAAAACTTGATTGAAGATTGCAGCGCAGGATTGTTTGAATGGTGGAGAAAGCACCTCGATCAACTGCCAAACAGATTCAAGCTGACTTTCAGACACAAGGTACGACAGTTTCAACTCGCACCATCCGTCGCCAACTTAATGAAAGGGGGTTATATGGTAGGAGGCCCAGAAGGACCCCACTGCTGAGAGAGAGAGAGAGAGAGAGACATAAGAAAGCCCGATGGGGTTTGCCAAAACACACCTGAACAAGCCAAAATCCTTCTGGGAGAATGTCCTGTGGACAGATGAGACTAAATTAGAGCTTTTTGGTAAAGCACATCATCTCTATGTTTACAGAAAACAAAATGAAGCCTTCAAAGAAAAGAACACCTTCCCTACAGTCAAACATGGAGGAGGTTCAGTGATGTTTCGGGGTTGCTGTGCTGCCTCTGGCACTGGGTGCCTTAAACTTGTGCATGGCATCATGAAATCTGGAGATTACCAGGCCATTTTGGAGTGCAATGTTGAACCCAGTGTCAGAAAGCTGGGTCTCTGTCGAAGGTCATGGGTCTTCCAGCAGGACAATGACCCCAAACACACTTCAAAAAGCACCGAGGAATGGTTCAAGACAAGACGATGGACTGTTCTGAAGTGGCCAGCAATGAGTCCAGATCTAAATCCCATTGTAAACCTGTGGCAAGATCTGAAAACAGCAGTTGGGAGAAGGCACCCTTCAAATCTGGGAGAAGTGGAGCAGTTTGCACAAGAAGAGTGGGCCAAACTGCCAGTAGAGAGGTGCAGGAAGCTCATCCATGGCTATAGGAAGCGGTTGATTGCAGTTATTTTGACCAAAGGCTGTGCTACCAAATATTAAGTCTAGGGTGTCAATAATTTTGTCAATGCCATTTCTTTTCATTTTCTGATTTAAAAGGATATATTTAAATTATGAATAAAAAACAAAGGTTCTGTAATATTAACAGAGAAATAAAGAATTGTGGAGACCAAATACTGTACTGTTGTTAATTTCAACTTATGTTTAGAGGAATTGTGAGTTATTTGAAAAAGTGCAAGGGCGCTAATATTTTTATCCACGACTGTATATATATATATATATATATAACATATATTTATCATGTGTTTATATGTACCTATATATATATTTACACATGTCATAGACAGGTAGGAAAAAGGGGGAAGCAATATATAAAGCCGGAGTCGGGGGTAGGGGGACAGTGTGAAGGAGGAGGAGGACTGGGAGCACCTCGAAGACAAGGCCACAAGAACAATAAACAAAGAAAGGAGGCGACGGGGAAAAAGCCTGATGGAGAAGGGTATGCTGTGTTAGTAAGGGTTTGTTTGGCAGCAGCGAAGCAGAATGAAGGGGCGGAAACTTCATGAAAATGGAAGACACCAGTGGGGGTTCCGGGAAGAGCCCAGTGGAGAAAAGGACGCCACGGGAGGTGCCGGACCAGGAACAGGCTGAGAAACCTGAGGCAGAGGGAGGCATGAGTGGTAAGGAGAAGGGTATGGGTCTGGTGGCACAGGGAGCCAATGAGGGAGGTTCGGGCACTGGGGTGGCGGTTGGGTTAGCCAGGATCCCAATCAAGCTGGAGGTGATGAAAGAATGGAAAAAAAGGATATCCAGATGTGAGGGCAGGAAAGATGCTAGTGGAGGGGTTCAAAAGGGCTTTAGTCTAGAATATCAGGGGGAGAGAAGGAGCAGGAGATCCAAGAAATTGGCCTCATTAAAAGGGAAAGAGGATACAGCAGAAACGAAAATAAGGAAGGAAGCGGAGACCGGGAGGATAGAGGGTCTATTTCAGACCCTACCTTTACCCAATCTACGGGTTTCACCATTGGGGCTGGTGCCGAAGAAGCAACAAGGGGAATTTAGGCTTATCCATCACCTGTTATATCCGGAGGGGGCATTCGTGAATGATCACATCCCTGGGGAATGTAGCACAATTTATTGGAACAGGTGGTGGGGGTGATTAGAGCAAAGGAAGGGGTATGGCTCGCAAAGACTGAAATTGAGTTGGCTTTTCGGCTACTACCAGTCAGGAAGGAAGACTGGGACCTGTTGGGATTCGGCTTCCAAGGGTTCTTCTATTTTGACAAGGCAATGCCCATGGGCTGTTCCACAGCTGTGCGAAGTTCGAGGCATTTAGCACTTGGATGCAGTGGGTGTTTGGGAAAAGATACGGGCACAATGTGGTGGTACACTAGTTAGATGATTTCATGCTGGTGGGGGAGAACTGGAAGGAGACAAAGTCAATGCTCCGGGATTTTGAGCATATGTGTAAGAAGATAATGGTACCACTTGCAGAAAGGAAGATGAAAGGTCCAGCTAGGAAGCTGGAATTCCTGGGAATCGAGGTGGATGCAGAAGAGCAGGCTTTCAGGTTACCACAGCAGAAAGTTGCCAGACTCAAGGAACTAATACAGGAGGTCAAGAAGAGGAGGAGAGTCCCACTGGGTCAGGTACAACAGCTGTTGGGGCACTTGAATTTCACCTGCAGGGCAGTGGCTCCTGGGAGAGTGTTTCACCAGAAGATAGGCCAGGGCAACCCGGGGAGGCGGCAAAACTGCCCCGCCACTGGGTGGACATTTCACAGGGATAAGGCAGGATCTGGAGGTGTGGCAGCAATTCTTAGTAGACTACAATGGGGTCACATTCTGGCAGAGTGGCTAGGGAAGAACGATCTGGACCTATACACGGATGTATCCGGTTCTACTGGAATGGAGGCATATTTTAGGGGGAGGTGGATAGCAGAAGCATGGCCAGAGTCTTGGAGAGAGAGTGGGCTATTGAAAGACATAACACTGCTGGAGATTTTCCCACCTGGGTGGTGGTGCTGACATGGGGAGAGTTCTTAAGGAACAGGAAAATAATGTTTTGGTGTGACAATAGAGCAGGAGTGGAGATCATCAATCGGCAAAGAGGACACTTAGTGTCAGCAAACAGGGTTTTGAGACAACTGGTGCTGTGAGGGCTAAAACTAAACATGTCAATTACAGCCTGAATGCTATATAGGAGTTCCTGGTCTGCCAACACACTGGGGGCATACTAAGAATGTGGAAGGTGGTGGGCTAATTGCTATATAGAGATATGTGAGAAAACTGGTATAACATGTATTCTGTCTTCCACAGGGCAGGGAAGGAGCAGGCAGGTCTGGATCCTTGGGCATTATTACCTTTATTGGTCAGAGATGTGGGCCGCCATCTATCAGGAAGAAAAACAGCTAGGGCAGGTCCCCGACAAAAGTGATGGTTTATTGGAAAGGGGTCTGGGGCATGAGGTGGGCACAGATCATGCCAACTTTGGAGGAGCTGATGCAAAAGTGACCACAGCCAGACCTGCTGATAATACATTTGGGGAATAATGATTTAGGAGATCGACTATGGGGATTGTTGTGCAAGGAAATGCTAAGGGATCTAGGGGCAGTTCAGCAGTTTTGGCCGCAGGTGAGGACAGCATGGCCAGAAATGGCACCTAGGATGGTTTGTCGGCATGACAGGGACATAAAAGAGGTGGAGCAGGCTAGGAAGATAATTAAAAGGCTGGTGGCAGCATGGTTAAGGGGGGTAGGGGGAACATACATAGTACATAACGACATTTCATTTACCAACCCAGGGAGGTACAGACCGGATGGGGTGCACCTTTCGACAGTGGTGATGTCAGCATACGTGCTACAATTGAGAGATAGTGTAGCAATTTGGGGAAAAGAAGGGTGGGGCGAGGAGAAGCCCATCATTCCACATCGCCTAAGCTGGAGATGGGCTAGTGGAAATATTTTAGGAAAAATAAAATGGGGGTGAAAGGGGGCAGGTAAGATCCACGGGCTGGGTGTAGATGCCCAGGCGTAGAGCAGATGAAAAAGGAGCGTACAATTAAGGAAGTAATCATATGGGAGAGGTGCACAGCAACCGGACCCAAAGAGAGGGCAGCAATGGGAATAGGAAAAGGGGCGTTGGACTTTCCAAGCGTCCGGACCCCGAGAAGACAACGGACAACAGACTGTTCAAGGAAAAGTGGATGAAGGGGTATCGGGCTTTACAAACGTCCGGACCCTGAGAAGATGACAGGAAAACCAGAGACATTTACAAAAGACAATTGAACTATGTGATTGAACAGAATATTAACTGTCAGACTTTATGATGGATAACGTGGGGAAAGACGAAGGAATGTTTGTAAATATGTAAATTTTAAAGTGGCAATGTAAAGGCGATGATGTGATGCATAAAATAAATTAATTGCCAGTCGAGCACCCACTAAAAAGTTGTCTGTGCGTTATTTTCCGGGGGAATCTCCCTCTGACAAAAGGCTCTTCGAATCTGCAGACAGGTTGGGTTGCACAACCTGTCCATGGTTCGAAAGAGCTGAGCCTGTCGATTCTGAGCGGCAGTAATCTCTTCGGACAGGAACTCTACTTTCTAACAGGTGATTGCTGATTGATAGATTTGGTAATGTTCTATCAATCTAAGGTGGTCAGCATCCAGGACAGATTTCTGCCAGCAACGCTCTAACTTTTGTCCTACTCATCGCAACTCCTCAAAGTCCTGTCAAACCACAGAGACTGAGGGTGGAGAGAGAGAGGATGAACATGGACTGGAGCGATAGAGTCCAGGGCCTCAGTAACTGCCATATTATAGGCCTGAATTAGGCTCTCTAGGCTCTCGCTTGCCCCTGGAAATCCTGATAGGTCTAATACCGCTAGTAGGCCATCAGGGCTCACATCCCGCAAAGGCGGTATCTGACCATCTCCACAGGGGCAGGCCTGTAAGGGGGGGCCTGGAAACTGAACCTTATTAGTGTGATGATTTGACCATCCGACTGGTTCCACCACCAGATCGGAGGTTTCGATCCTCAGGAGGAAGACCAGGTCCAGTGAGTGACTGAACTTATAAGTTGCAGAGGCAACAACCTGTGTAAAGCCCAGCGATGTCATCAGCTAGAGGAAGTCTTGACCGAATTGCGAGAGTTCATCATCAACCCCGGTGTTAAAGTCGCCCAGGACCTTCAACCTCGGTGACTTAAATGCCATGTTGACCATGAAGTCCGCTACTTCCTGTAGGAACTGTTTCTCACCCCTGGGTGGACAGTAGATGAGAACGATCCTACAGCCTACACCTGCAACAATGGTACACTCAAATGAGCTGGATTCCTCAACTGGCACACCTACAAGGCCCAGTTCCATCTAAAAACAAATGGCTACACCCCCACCCCTGTGGTCCAGTCTCGAGAACCCGGCTGGAACAGCAGCCTCCAATATGGGGCCAGCATTATAGTCCAACCAGGTCTCGGTGATACATGCCAGGTCTGTTGTACCAACAAGATCAGCAACTACTGCCATCTTGTTCTTAACAGACCTGGCATTGCATAACACTGCTCGAGTCGGATGAGATTCTGGTGCCGCCCGAGCTATTGGCCCAAAAACATTAAAGAGTGCAGACATGCTCCCACTACACCAAAGATTGACGCGCTGACCTCCAGAGGTAAGTGTGGGGTGAGGGGTGTGGGGAGGGCATGCAGAGGGGAGGGGTTGGGGAGGGCCAAATGACAACGAAGAATCTTTTTCTTGTTTTGCAGGAAAAACAACTTGGGGGACGGTTTTGTTTTACAGGTGACACTAAGACATTTGGGCACACTGGGGTGGGATCCCAGTGTGCCACCTGGGTATTATTTTGGGGGGAGGACGGGAGCCGACAGGGATTGGGAACCCCATCGGCAAATAAAGCATGTCTGTGTTGTGGGGGCCTGATGTTGAGGGGGGCTGGGCACCCCCATCAGCAGCCAAGTACAACTGGGGGGGCATTATGCCGATGGGGATTGGGCACCCTCGTCGACAAACAAATTGAACTGGGGAGGGGGCATGTCGATAGGGGGATTCTACACCCATGAAGTTGTCTTTCTAGGGATTGCGAGAGGCGGACGGCGAGAGCTGCTGCCATATTTATTGAAATGTTTCACCAGGAATGGCGCGTAATGGAGGTGTGTCAGATCTGCCGCTGCAATGATGAGCCTGTCTCTCATTGCAGCGACGGATTTCTTTCAAGTTGGTGGCACTCCCTGAAACTGCTGTCATCAGCAGCATGCTCACTGGTTGGCAGCTGAAGGACGCACCGACTAAAGCACCCCCTGGATTCGCCACAACACTGACACACCTTTGAAAGTGCTAGTACAGTGATATTACCACAAAATGTTGCTTGCGCATGCATGCAAGCCAACATAAAAAATGACTAACATAGGCAACCGTGTGGAGTATTTTTTCCAGTTTGCTGTACTAGCAGGAGCGGGACCTTCGCAATGTCTCTTATACAGTGGCTGCAGTGCAGTAAAACAGTAAAACAGGACCTCTCAGTGATTGAAGTAATTACTCCTGATGTTCTCAGCAACTCTAACAGTCTCTCAATCAAAACTTCAAAGTTCTAAGAGAGTTACACAGTTCACCACCACCAAAGAGGTGATGAACTCAGTATGTATCCTACACCCCTGAACTGTGGTTTGAGATAGGGAAGTATGTCACTGTTTATGGGGTGATGAATGCCATTTGGTATTACCGAACCAAGTATGAGTGTGACATCAACAAGAGCTCTATCAGAAAATTTAAGTTGGATTATTATGATAGGCTCAAGACTGTCCCTGATCCTTCACAACTGTCTCCCCAACTGCAGTCACTGCTGATGTTGTGAAAGCACACAACTATTAGCTTTTAATGGAGTATACGAGCATACAAACATACAAAGAAGCCAGCAGAATAAGGCTATATGGTCTATCAAGTCTGCCCATGTTGCATGGTTCACAGCTTCAGCTACTGTCCCTGCCCCCTCTCCCCGCTCTACCCATCCTCCCTACCCATGACTTTTACCCTCCCCCTATATCTGTACCAGCCTTTCTTAAAGCTGCCCACTGTCTTCAACGAGAGTACCTCTTCTGGCAGTGCATTCCAAGTGTCCACCACCTCTCTGTGAAGAAGTGCTTCTTGACTTCCCTCCTAAACCTCCCACCCTCCAGCTTAAGATTGTGCCCCCTTGGCCGGCCCGGTGGCACTGAGGGTTGAGGCACTGGAAGCCACACCTTGCACTATGCCGACAACTCAGGTTCGGGAATGAGCTTGGGTCGGTGGGGGTCGGCAGGGGGAAGAGAGGATTGAGCATCCCAACGGATGCTCCCCTCCCTCTGGGGTGGGATACCAGGGGCTGTATGCACCCGACGTCCTGAGAGAGCTGGTGGGAACATGGCCTCTCGAGGGATTGGCAGCTCCTTCTAATGGAGCCAGGGAGGGGGGACGTCTGTAGGCGCTTAGGAGGGATGTGCATCAGCACGTCGCCTCTCTGGACGCTCACCATCCTTGAGCTGGCATCTCAGGGGGCTGGGGAAAAGGGGAGACCACAGAAAAATGGAAAAAAAACCTCAGCGGTCCTAGATGACAACCATTCCAAGACATCCAAGACCACCAATTCCGGACAGACCCTGCTGTGCAGGTGGAGAAAGAGGAGAGGCACTCTAGGGGCAGATCCTGAGTTCGGGGGCAGAGATGGGATGAATGGCCCAAAGGAGTAGGCACCGAGGGTAGACAGGAGGAGATAAAACAGAAATTGTAAAAAAAAAAAAAAAGATTGTGGCCCCTCATGTTATGGTTGCCATTCAGCTTAAAGAGACTCTCCTTATCAACCTTATTTATCCCTTTCAGGTACTTGAAGGTCCTAATCATGTCCCCTCTCTCTCTCTCTCTCTCTCTCTCCTGTCTTCCAGGTAGTACATGTTCAGTGCCCTCAACCTCTCTTCGTATGCCTTACCCTGCTGACCAGCTATCATCTTTGTAGCCTCCTCTGGACCTTCTCCAGCAGGATAATGTCCTTTTTGAGGTGTGTGCACCAGTACTGAATGCCATACTCTAGATGCAGCCTTACCAGTGTGAGTGTGAGTGTGTGAGTATGGTGGCCACTTGCCGTTTAACAGACACTGGTCTTGGCAATTTCTGAATAGACTTAGTTTTGCAAAGCATAAGGGGACAAAGGTTGCCCTTAAAAAAAAAAAAAAAACAGTCACTTTGAAATGCTGAGACAAAACTTTCTGAAGTGCATCAGCGATGCCTGCATGCAGGAGCTAATCCCCAGCAAGCTCATCATAAACATTGACGAAACGCGCATCAATTTAGTACCCTGCTCACAATGGACTATAGGGGAGGTGGGAGCAAGGCAGGTTGAGGTGACTGGTTTGGATGATAAACAACAAGTTTCACTTGTTCTAGACGGCACATTATCGGGTCATTTACCAGGGTAAAACTACTGCCAGCCACCCTCAATTCAAGTCCCCGAATGGCACATTACCAACGCTGATGACCACTGGGCTAATGAGACCAGTATGCTCCAATTCATTGATTGCATACTGCTCCCATATATAGAAGCCACATGCCAGACCCTTGACCTCCCAGCCAAGCAGTGTACTTTACTAATACTGAATCTCTATCGAGCACACACAACACCAGCTGCTCTTGACAAATTAGAACAGTCTGCGATAATACCTGTGTCTGTGCCTGCCTCTTGCACATATTTACTGTGGCCCCTTAGTGTAGCAATCAATACATTTTTCAAAGATGAACTGAAAGTGTGCTTCATGTCCTGGTGTGCTGGACAGATAACTGAGCAGATCAGTAGTGATGCACCATCAGCAAATGTACAGCTCAATCTCAAAATGGCAAGCACTAAAAGCAAGTATGCTGAGTGGCTGTATACTGCGTTTGAGAGTTTACGTGCATGCCGAGATGACTGCCTGAGAGGGTTCGCAGAAGCGTTGGGTGCTGAAACACACAAGCAGTATTAAACACAGTAGAGCTAAAATCAATCAATCAGTAAATCAGTAACCCACCAACACTTACTAACAAATCAAACTTTTTGTTTCAGGATTTTGAAACTATTCAGGATTTTGAAAGTGCTCCACGTGGAGAAGAGATGGCTGACGTCAGCGATGCAAACTAAACACCTGAGGACAAGAATGATCAAATGACCTTCTCTTTTGTCCTTTGTCCTTTAATCTAATGTTTTTAAATAATGTTCAATAAAAATGTGCTCCTACTTAACGTGTGAGGTTAAATTACTTTCATGGGTTCACTCTGACTGCAAACATAGCGAGCATTTATTTGTATTAAACATTATCTGTTTTACAGGAGTTCCACAACTAGCTAGGGAGCTTCCTTTAAATAATTCGTTGGTGGTATCACAGTTTCACTCGATGCATGCTGTGGGCCTGATGTAGTAGGGTAGAACCAGGCAGCTACAGGTAGTGGAAAATGCTAACAAATGAAATTATGCATTTTGAATTGTAATACACAAGTTACCATGTAGGTCGTCTGCCTGAGCTATATCCCTGTGCCACAGTTCTTGTGCACTTAGGTCTTTGCCTGGTAACCCACCACATCTTCCTTTCCCAAATCAAGACACAAACGCAGATCTTGGAGGAAATGGCCGCATCCATGTGTTTGTTATATTCAACACCACCAGTTGAGCAGCGTGCGCTGCTGGGAGGATGAGCAGTTCACTCATGGGGAGGTCATATGGCCAAAGCTCCTGCAGCTGCCCTCCCCCCGTCCGGCGCCACTGTCCTTGCAGTATCACCTGATGAGGTTAAACCGTGGCCCCACATTCGGGTCCTAGTCTTGTGGTCCCCAGTCCTCATGCCAACCAGCGGTGACGAGTCCTTCAGGAGAATTGGCCTTGTCCTCCCTTTTCCCCCGTTACCTTTGGTCTATGCTCCCCCAGCTGCCATACATGGCTGCAACAGTTTACAACTTTCCATAATTCTTCCTTCATCATGTATTACACTTCTTGTAACACTTTATATCGATTATATTTCACTTCCTAGCTTTACATCCCTTTGGAGGAGGTGAAAAACCTGGAAAACCCTATGATTTATGAGGGAAAACCAGGAAAAATCACTCCCCAACCCCTAATGTAGTCACCCATAATGGATCAAAGGGGTTTCTGCCTACCCTGGCCCCCTACCCTGCTTTTATGAGCGTGGGCAGGTGGGAATCTGCTGAATGGAGGAGAAAGAGGGGGAACCACTGGACAATAATCCTATTTAGCCCCTCCGTCTCCTCCCTCTGGCCGATGCCCCCTCCCTGAGGGTATCCTGGTGGTGTCTACTCCTGGGGCCTTGCTGAGGCCCTTTGTCCACTCCAGAAGGCAACACTCTCTACTGCTGACCAGGTCCAGGGAGGGAGGGGCTCCAGGCAAATGGCCTGCTTCTGCAATGCTTATGAAGCCTCTCTATTGCCTGGTAGCCCTCCACATATGCCTTTCCCAAATCAAGATACACACACAGATCTTGAAGGAAATGGCCACAGCCATGTGTTTACTATATTCAACACCACCAGTTGAGCAGCGTGCGCTGCTGGGAGGATGCACAATTCACTCATGGGGAGGTCATATGGCCAAGGCTCCTGTGGCCACCCCCCCCCCCGTACAGCACTGCTGCCCTTGCACTATCACCTGATAAGGTTAGACCACGACCCCCCATTTGAGTCCTAGTCTTGCGGTCCTCTGTCCTCATGCTGATCGGAGGCGTGAGTCTTTAGGAAGAATTGGGCTCGTTCCCCCTTCTTCCCCCCTCACATTTGGTCTGTGCTCCTCCTCAGCTGCCATAGGCCAGACCCTGTCCAACCCCCCAAGCCACTCATTCAAGCTGTTCTCTAAGACCTGCCTAAAAGCCTGTAACATCCAGTCCAATACTTCTGCCTACACTTACCCTTCTTCCCCCCCATAAAAAGGTCCCGGCAGGAGATGGAATTTCCTTATGTCTCACTATTGCACCCCCACCACAGAATCCATAAAGGCTCTTATATTTCCACTGACTGTAATGCATGCGACATTCAATGCTGCCCCATCTCTCACATGCGGCCAGTGCTCTCTCTGAATCATGTGCAACCAGATGAGGACCGTATGGGGCCACCAGTCTCTAATGGAACTCAGATCTCTCTTCATCGCTAGCAGCAGGTTCAGTGTCATTTGATGTCCCAAATCCTCCACTCCTAGGTTGATCAACAAGGTATCTCATCTCTTCCACCTGCCAACCTCCTCTTGGAGCAACATGAGCAACCCCCTCCCCAGCTCATACCCTTCCTACCAAACCAACCAATCCATGCTGCATATAATGGAATCATTAGGTTGCTCCCCTCGGATGGCTGGCCACTCGCCTCGCTGCCCAATAGATGAAAGAATGCCCACAGATGAATATGTTCCTGGGACCTTCCAGGGGACCTGCAATGGAAACAGAAAGAACATTACTGCAAGTGAGGTTGAATATAGCGCAAGAATGCCTGGGACTTCCAGCGCCCTGATGCCTGGATTTCCTTATCTGATAATCCAAGGCTCCATGCAATCATTGCCACTCCAGTCCAAAAGAAATGGGTGCTGAACTTCTGGGTGTCCAACCCAGCTTGCTGGATGGCCTGTCTCAGGATGTACCAGAATTGATAAGCTGACACCGTCTTCCCATCCTCGTGATGAAAGAACGCCTTCCCCTTTGTTAGACAGGTGGCTATGTAAGCACTGACCTTGTCTGCCACTGGCCACATGGACTCGTAAGGGGCCTTCAGCAAATACCAGCATCCTGCCCATTTCTGCTCCATCTTAGATTTCCTTAGATGAACATAGACGCCATCTGCCAAGGACACCACATCCCCGGCCAGTAGGTCCCTCTGGCCTGTGTCGGTTGGGTCAATTCCGACACTTGAAATGTCCCACAAAAAGCCTCTAAGAACATTGTTTTGAACAGCCTCACCTCATAATCACTCCAGCACACCCATGGCAAGACAGCCCAAATGTGAGCCAAGATTGCAAGTGTAATAGGGCATATATCATCCAGATGCACACTCACCGACCTCCTTCAGCCCTCCAACACCTTCCAAACCTTGAAGACCCTGGTGTTGATAATGAATCCCATGACCTTGGCCAGGCATGATAATCCCACCAGTTGACATCCCACCATTACTGGTGACAGATCGCCTCTCTTTGCCCACATAACATAAGCACACAACTGGTCCTCAGGTATCAGCAAATTGTCTGGCTACCCAGGTGTTTCCTGAACTATTATGTAATGCTTCACCTCCAGCAGTAAGCTTTCCTTGTCCCCGGTGCAATGGAATTACCTATGCATCTCCAAGTCTCATGGTCGCCACCTTCCACAGGAAAGGTGGGACTGTCCATGGTTGTTGTTCTGCTGCTGGTGCCAGCTCTCTGAATCTCTGCCACTGTGAATGAGATAAAGCATCTGCAATTCCGTTGTCAACACTGGGTACATGAATTGCTTTGATGTGAATGTTCAGACGCATACATTTCAGTACAAAAATCCACATCAGATCCCCCAAGAGGCCCTTCTGTTCCAGCTGATGGTTAATGGTGTGCAGTACTCCCATGTTGTCTGAACGAAAGTGAACTCTCCTATTTCTCAGCCTCTGACCCTAGAGTCAGAGCACCACCATGACTGGGAAAAACTCCAACAGCGTGATCTTTCTGCCCAGCCACTGTCCACTGCTGCAGCAACTCCTCTGCACACCATTCTCCCTGAAAGTATGCCCCAAACCCGAGCTCTCTGGCCACGTCTGTGAACAATTCCAGGGGTTGGCCCTCCCCTGGATCTTGCCACAATGCTACCCCATTGAAATGCACCACCAAGGTTCACCAGACCTGTAGGTCATCCCAGAACTCTTCCGTGACCCTAATCCTGTGGTGCTGCTTCCTGCAGCCCTTTTCCCACTTTGCCATTTGCCTCATATACATTCCCCTGATGGGGATAACCCTGCAAGTGAAATTAAGGTGTCCGACCAACTGTTGCACCTCCCGCAATGTCACCTTCTTAGCCTTCTCAGCCCTAAGAGTGCCCGCAGGGACTCAAGATTGTCACCCTGCAACTGACACTGCTGTCCCTCAGTGTCAATTTCGATACTTAAGAAGGCCATAACTGTACCAAGGGGCTCCCCCTTGCCCAGGACCAAGGGCACTCCAAATTCCTGGCACAGGTCCTCAAAAGCAGACAGTGTCAAACCACAGGTCTGGGACCCTGCCAGTCCTACGAACAGAAAGTCATCCAGGTAGTGAATGATGGCAGCATTGCTGGCTGTCTGCGCCATCACCCAATGCAAGAAAGTGCTGAACTGCTCAAAGACTGCACAGGCAACCGTGCACCCCATCGGCATTCAGTTATCCACGTAAAATTCCCCTGTGAACATCATGCCCATCAGCACTCTGTCATTGGGATGCACTGTATGTCAGCCTTGGCCATCTTGGATCTCGGGCCTGCCACTCGAAGTACCTCAATGGCCCTGTCAAATGATTTGTATTGCACTGAGGTGTAGGACAGATCAATGTGGTCATTCACCAAGTCCCCCTCCCACTAAGACAGGTGGCTGATCATCCAAAACTCCCCCGGCACCTTCTTGGGCACTAATCCTATGGGAGGCACTCTCAGATCGGGCCACAGATATATTTTAAAGGGTCCACTGACCTGTCCTAGCTGCCTTTCTTTCTACAGTTTTTCCCAGATCACCTGCGGACGGTCCTGCATGGACTTAAAGTTCTCGACCTTGTAACCCTGCCTAGGGCCTGAGTACGGAATCCTAAAGCCCGCTGTGAAACCATCCTCCAGCAGGTGGGTGGCTGTTCTGTCCGGGTACTGGTCTACCCACGGCTTAAGCCTTCTCACCCACACCAGGGTGGGGGACGCTTCCCACCCTGTGGATTTGGTGACTTTGCTCTGGTGCCTTGGAAGCCCCCTCTCAATGGCTGTGAGGATGAACACTGCACAAAAGGATGCTGTCTGTTGTATGCCATGCAGGCATGGTGAAATCTGCAATTGGTCCTGGTGCAGTTACCTTGATTAAAGGCATAGCACAACTGCATGGTTAAACCTTCCTGGTGCTGTGCGGAGGTCACCCAAATGGGGAGACCACTATCCGTGTGCACCATGCCACCTCCCTGCATGATGTCTACTAATAGTGGCATGTCTGTCTTTCCCCACACCAAGGTGGTGTCAACCTGCCTTCTCCATCTAAACTCCTCATCATACTCAAACCAAGCCATCCTCCCTTTGCGCCTGTACATCAATGAGATGTGGTGCATGTAATTAAACAATTTCATGCTCTGCTTCTTATCTGCCTGAAGAATGGTCGTGGATTACACTGCAAACGCCATGATGCAATTCTCATAAGTCTGAGGGACATTGACTTTCTTCTTGTCTTGTTCCTCTGATTTCTCCTTCTTACCCTCTTCTGGCTCCACTAGCTGATTCAGAAGGGAGAAAATATCAACATACTCCCGGTTCCGAATCTGCTGCTGCACCTTGTCTGTAAGGTGCATCCCCACCAGCAGGTCCAAGCCAGCGTAAGGGTTGGCCACAGGAGGTGGGGATGCCTGCTCTGCAGCAGTCCCCATGCTTACCAGTGGTGTCACCCGTGATGTTGCCACCTGCTTGTTTTTCACCCCTGCCACCAGCTCCGCTGCTACCTTGATGAACTTTGCCATCCTCCCATCCACTGCAGCCCATGGATGGGCCCCCCAGCTGCGATGAAGAGGGTGGGACCAACTCAGCCTGTCTTTCCACCATCGGCTCTATCCCTCCCATAGGGTCCTGAACAGCTGGCACCAGGTCTGGTTCCTCTACCTCTGTCTCCCCCTCCACTGGGGCCTCAGCCTCACTATCAGATTCCTCCTCCCTAACTACCCCGAGCACGTCTGTTACAGCCTGGACCCTTACCTGTGGCCCTTCTGGTCGTGTCTTACTTGTGGCCTGAAGCACCTTCACAGGTGGCATCAGCTTCTCCTTGGCCAGTCTCTTCTTTGTGGCTACTTCTCCTAATGTGGATGGACCTTCCACTCCCTCCAAGCATGCCTCGAGCCATGCCATTCCTTTGCTCCTGTACATCTGACGCAATTGATCCTCGATGGCTGCCTGCTGCTTGGCCAAGGGAATCTTCTGGCACATGGACATTTTCCTGAAATGACAACTAAGGCCCCCACCAACACAGTTAGTACCGGTAATCCGAGAGTCATACGCGGAGTGGGCCTGGCCCCCTAACGCCTGGCTCTGCTTAGTCCTGATGTTCCTCCACGTTCTAAAAGCATACCTTAAATGTCTATATTATACATACATATATATATATATATATATATATATATATACACACACACAGTCCTTTTTTGTGTAGGGGGGAGGCATGTAGCCCCACTCACTCAGAAACCTAGGAAATTCATAGCAGCATAGCTCTAAGTATTTGTCAAGTGATCAGCTGATTATCCTGTGTTCATATAATAAATATAGTTCCTATATCAATTATTACTATTTTTTTTATACTGTACCACACACAAAATGGCATCTCCGACTGGCTGACACCATGTTGGGTGACCCCCTTTTGCCCTCTGTGCTTGCGTCGCACTTCCTGCAATGTTGGAGGTGCTACTGCGTGCTGGGTGAATTTTCTGTGTGGCTCCCACGCCACCAGTCACTCCCAAAACCCTCTTACATGCCACCCTGCTTAAGATCATTATTTTGAAATGCTCAGCGGCCATGGAGGACTGGATAAGCCATGACCAATATGGCCACCGAGATCTTGAGCTTTGTGAGATCTCTGACCCCCCATAAACTACCCTATGGCCAGTACACCATGCCCAATATGGCTGCCGAGATCTCATCCTTCACGAGATCCCTGGCCACCAGTGGATGACAGAACTGCCCAAAGTCTCGCACAGCTTGAGGGCTTCGAGTGAAATAGAAACTGTGGAGCCCCAGGAGTGGCCCACTCCGATCTCGTCGTACCTCCCGATCCCCTAATCGAACCACTAGATTCCCAAGGAAATGCCACTGCTTGTGCACAGCCTGAGGCTGAACTCTGCCAAATCCTATGGTCAGACCAGCAACCCGCCAGGTGAGCACAGCAGCAGCAACTGCAAGGAAAATCATCCATTAAGGGAATGGGATATGGGCAAGCTGAGGTTCAGCAAATGTTTTTTTTTTTACTTATTATTTTTTACTGAGGCACATGAACAAACTCCGACCCACTGAACCTTCCTCCCATGGCAGCCTATAATGCCTGAGGCCGCACCATAGCTACAGCTCTAGAGAAACCCCCCAGACCTTGTCCACCAGCAGGGAAATGTTACAGAGGCAGATGCACCTCATGAACAGTGCTACAAAACTGTGGGCAGCTTACCTCCTGGTGTTGCATTGACATCTGAAGTGTCTGCAATCTACTGGATGGAGGAGAAAGAGGGGGAACCACTGGCCAATAGTCCTATGTCTCCTCCCTTCGGCTGATGCCCCCTCCCTGAACGTAGCCTGCTGGTGCCTCCCCCTGGGACATTGCCGAGGCCCTTTGTCCACTCCAGGAGGCAGCACCTTCTACTGCTGACCAGGTCCAGGGAGGGAGGGACTCCAGGCAAATGGCCTTCTACTGCAATGCTTGTGAAGCCTCTCTGTTCTGGATAAACTGTTACTCTCTAACTGTCTAATTATCTGGCTCTGAACAGTTGCAGGACTGGATACCTGACAGGATACTCACAAATCAGCTGATTCAAACATCACAGAGTGAGACAGGCAAGGAACCCTGCTTCCCTTTCATTCAGGTTTTGCAACACATTGAATTGGTATCTCTGTCTGTACACTCACAGTGGCCACTGCACATGGATGTCCAATGCCAAGTCAACCTCAGTCACTGCCTCTCAGCTGCAAAGAATCTCCTGCCCTTACTGTGTTAGAGTCTTCAGTTTTTATTGTCGCAGTAAAGACTTTCTTCCTCCTTGATCTTCTGCCCTACTGTGTTGGAGTCTTCCAGGAAGAGTGGGGCGGCACAAAAACATTTCACATTTATTTACAGTCATCCATAAGTATTTGCCCAAATCTGCATTATTATTTATTTAAAAGTCTGATAACTGGGAAAGGCACACTGAGCTGAGGCTTGTTTCCAGGTGTGATCTGGGGGAAGAGGGAGAGGGACGAGGCGTACAGGCAGGTACAAACTATCAGAAGAGCAATTCATGTTGAAACGTAAGTGCAAACTACAACTGGCAACAACAGAGAGTGGCAAGTACACAGGGAGTGCAAACTGAGAGGCATTCAGTAAACCTTGTGGGTACAAAATTGAGTTGCTAAGGATTGGGTGACATAATGCAATTTTGGAAGCTTCAATACTAGATTACGCTCTTCCTTTTCTTGTTAACAAAAATACATCACGAAAATAAAAACAATCAATCATTTTCCATATGAAAACATTCCATAGATGCTTCTCACCACACTGCACCACTAGGTGGTGCCAAAGCTCCACAATAAAAACACAAAACAAAATGTGCAAGTCCAAGAGGAGTACTTTATGGCAATGAATACTAAGAATATAGCAGTTATCTATATTTACAGCAGGACAATGAAATGATGTATTAGGAATAGACTCGGTCATACTAAATACACTCAGTATCTAATTTAGACTGCAGTAATAATGCCACATTATGTGTAAAATAGAAAAACAGCTATGAGTGGTACATTCAGGTTTTCAAGCACCAAAATATCTAATAAATAAGGTCATTGTTGCTGTTATAAATAAGAAATGCTCCTTACATAAAACACATTTTTTGTATCATGTTGTGTTAATATAATCCCCCAAAGCCCCCACACACCTTCCCTAAATTCAAATATAAACAATGTTTACAAATAAGCTTACTAAACATATTAAGGTAAGTGACAAACCCTTCCTGTAGCGTGCACTACTGCTTTAAGTAACACTGAGGTTCATGGACAGCGTCAGAAAGGCAATTCGGCATTAGAGTGTAAAGGTTTATAATCAGTATTCACAACACTGATTATAAACCTAACTCAAGGTGTTATAGTGTGCCTTGGTACTTGAGTTGTAATAATATTATTAAAGTACTATGTGTTAGCGTATGTTATAACTGATTTATTGAAACTTTATCTTAGCTGAAAAACATACGGTGCTCAAGAGGACTCGTTTACAGATACATCCTGTAGAGGGGAAAGGGAATGCAGTATAAAGGATAACACATATCACTAGATATACAGATGGCAATATAAACATAAATATATATATATATATATACATATATATATATATATTTATTTATTTAAAAGTTTTACCAGGAAAGACATACTGAGCAGACTACCGCTCGATTCCAGATGTGTCCTGGGGGAGGAGGGAAACGGGATATAACATACTAGTAACAATAAATTGTAGAGACAGCAAAAATTACATAGGTAACATACAACATGTACAAGGTTTCGTTATTACAGTGAAATACAATAATCTAAGAAATTGTATGTACAGGAGGCAAGAACCAGAGTGAACAGCATAATATATTTATATATACTGTATATATACCTATAGCCCAAACTGGCTACAGTAGAGCTAAAGATCAAGCAATACCCTGGCCAAAGAAGCCATTCTGGATGAGGGGTTATGACAGGGAGGTATAGTGGCAAAGACAGATAAAGTGATGCTTGAACGTATGTTCAGCAGACTACAGATAATGTGACTGTGGGCATTCCAGTTGGCCTAGTGGCACCCTGCCCTCTCTCAGTCCTCCACCAAGCACTCCTTGGTGTCATGGGGCACAGCTTTGTGGCAGGGTGGAATTTGCTACTGTACTTTTCTTAGTAAACTAAAATACAACAGGCATTTGTCAATGCTGAACGTTGGCTTGCTGGCACTGGCATTGGTAGTGCAGGAGTTAGAGAGATGCACAATAGGACTGGCAGTGAAGTGGTGAAGTGATGCCGACCCCTGCCCCACCATGCAGAATGACAGGCATTGGGGTGTACCTTTGGGTCGTTGGCGATAACGCTCATGCCATTTCATCTCACCCTACCCCACAGAGACTGACAAGTGCCGCAATGTGCCTTGGGGTCTTCGGGCCTTACGCTCACCCCATTCCATAAGGAAATATACTGACATGGGTGCAATGTAGGAGAATGGGGTGAATGTTGGGGGCCGAAGAGTCCAAGACACACCTTGATGCCTGTCACTGGCTACAGGGTTGGGGGGGTGGAATGGCGTGAGCATTACAGCCGACAATGGCAAGTCATACCCCAGACACCTGTCAGTCTGTACAGGGTGGGCCAGTACAGGTGGAAACCCTAATGCCCAGGGCATTTGTTGGTATTTTCACTCCAAATTTTCAACATGGGCCGTTTGTGACCCCACCTCATGTACAGTGGCACTATGAGTTTGTTTGCTAAAAGGTGATCTTGTACAGCTACTGTACATTTTGGTGCCACAGTTGCACAAACAGATTTCAGGCAGGATGTGAAAAATGACAGCTGCACTGTTCATGAGAAGGTGTAAAAAAATGGCATTGTTGAAAATCTGGAGTGAAAATATTAAAAATTGTCAAAGTCAGGTGCATGCATTGAAACTGCGCAATGCACGCTCATAACATAGTCATTTTTTGGAATTTTTCCACCAAATTTGCAAGATAGGGTTTTTGGGACCCCATCTCATGAACTGTGGCATTGTCATTTCGTTAATCAGTCCCGAGAGGTGATTTCATGCAGTGACCGCGAAATGACCTTTCAGGACCGAGTAATGAGATGCAGTGCATGCGTTCATGAGGTGGGGTCCCAAGCACCCCATGTAGAAAATTTGGAGGCAAAATTCCAAAAAATGGCTGAGATATGCACCAAAGTTCAAAAAACCCATTTATGCCATTATACAGCTTACCGGCATTTCTTCAGTTTGCGGTCGGCTTTGAAGAGTCCAGACGTGTTCCCGGTCCACTGAAGATCATTGCGTCGAGCTCCGGAGGTGAGTATGGAGTGAGGAGGGGGGGTGTGAGGAGGTGGGGAGCACAGAGGGCGAGGGACCATTTTCTTTTTTTCAGGTATTTAAAACACTGTGGACAGTTTTCTTATTTTACGGGTGATGTGCACACTGGGGTGGGCTCCCAGTGTGCCCCATGACTTTGGGGAGGTGATATTGGCCACACTGGGGTGGGCTCCCAGTGTGGCACAGAATGGGGGCGGGGGCCAGAACATGCCGACGACGGTCGGCTTTCATTATGGGGAGGCACACTGGGGTGGGCTCCCAGTGTGCCACACAGTCTTGGGGGGGAAGGATGATTTAGCATGCCGACAGGGGGATTGGGCACCCCTGAAGTCGGCTGTGTACACATTGTGCGGCAGGTGGAGGTGGCAGCCACTACCATCATGTTTATTGAAATACTTCACCAGGAAAGGCACATCAGGAGGCATGATATTGTGCCGCTGCATGACAAGCTTGTCTCTCATTGCAGCAGCACTTTCCTTACATTTGTTGACCACTTTACATATTTCTTGTGTGAGCGCCTGCATGCTGGCTTATTGGGGAATAAGGGACGCACCTACTAAGGCGTGCCCTGCATTCGCCCACACTGATGCACCTCCGAAATCTGCTACTACCACAAGATGTTGGCTGGTGCGCAAGTGCAAGCCAACATAAAAAAGGTTTTGGTTGTGTAATCCGATCTAGGTTAATGGAGGTAAACATCACACTCATACTTACCCTGGCTTTCTATATAGCTGTGACAGGGACAGACTTGCTGAGTCAATGGCCAGGATGCTAACCAGAAAGAAAAAGGCATACATGCCAAGTGCCAAAACTATGTTGTTGTTGTTGTTATTAAAGGCTAGGGGTCTGTGGTTTTACATCCTCTGTGATGTATTATGTAACATATACAGTATATCGGGTATAACACAGCACCAGAGCTACTGTAAGTTATCAATCTGCAACTTATTAACTTTGGCTAGCCCAGCGGAGTCATAACATCTCATTTCCAGTGGGGACCTGTCTCCACCTGTTTCTGCAGCTGGGTGGACTGGAACACCAAGAGGTTATGTGACTTGCTCAGGATCACAATATTTGGCACTGGTGGGGCTTGAACCTTGATCTTCCAGTTTCCAAACTGGTTATCTAACCACTAGGCCACACTGCATCTCAACTCCTTTCTCCAAGTTCCTCCTGTTAAATCCTCCCTTAGGCCCCATCCACACTGTAGAGAAAAAATATTCATTCTGGTAGCCTTTACTGCTAACACTCCGAACACAGACCACACACACCGATATTTAAAGTGACTACAGAAAAATTGTGCAGAGAAACATCTGTTAAAAAAAAATTATTTACGCAGCATAGCCCAACTAATATGCAACATCTTTCTTCTAGTGGGGTCCTGCCTTTACCCATTTGCACTGCTGGGTGGACTGGAGCACTGAAAGGTAAACTGGCTTGCAATGCTGCCACCCCCCATCCCAGCCCCTCCCGTGAAACTAAAAATCTTGCCTTATCCTACAAAGAGAGAGAGAGAGAAAGTATCCAGACACTCTTAATTTGAACAAGCTGTCAGCAGAGGTGAGCAATGGCGCAATAGGACTTGGCTATTCATGGAAGAAACACCCACTACCTGACAGAAAGCAGTGCTTACATCAAATGCAGCCATTTAAAAAAGTCAGATGGAAAAAACTCGTTACCCAGACTTGTTTGCACAAAAACAGTGAGAAATCTAATTAAAATATTGAGCTGTCTGACATACCAGTTGCAAGTACAAGGTGAGGGGGGGGCAGTAAAACTGATGGCAACACCATGGTGCAAGGCAGAAGCAGGCATACAAAAAACCCTGCAATTCTAACTTTCTTATTTAAACAAAGAATGACAAAAAAAGGAATCTTTCTGGACACTATCCTGACCCCATCAAGTCCATCCCAACCCACATTAGTACTCCCCGACCTCAGTGTGTACTGCTGGCACTGTATCGGCCCTGGCAACACATGTTAAAAAATGAAAAACAGCACACAAGTGGGAGGTGCAGGACAACTCGTCGTCACTCTTTACATAAACAGAGAAATGAATAATGCTGAACATCAGACAGGCAGACGTATGTTTTCAGTTAACAGGAAAAAGTTGTCGACCTCAGCAATTAAAACATTTTATTATCAGAGAGGACATAGAAGAAAACTTTCCATAGCACAGAGCTGTATTAAGTGTGCATTTTATTTCTTTTGCTCAACTCAAGAGAGTCTACCCTGGCTAACATGGACTTGTTCTAGTATTTGCAAGTGGTTACTTTTCTCAGAACAAGCTCACTCACTCACACCTGCAGGAATCAACAGCAGCAGAACCACGCTGATCGCTGCGTTATGTAAAGTGGGGGAAGGGGTGGTGGGTAAGAAACGTATTTCAAATACGATTTACCTGTATCACAGTAATCAAGGAGAGGGAGCATGCAAGATCCAGGAAGCATGGGAAACAGGGGCAGTGTTGCAGCGTTAACCAAAAAGACTGGGGTAACATCTGGGAAGGGGTGTTCTGCACCTCAATGTCCAATAATTGAAAGAAGTACATGTTGAAAATGATGATTCGCTTCTTTTTGACACCTATCAGGACTAAACACTATAGGGGGAAGAAGCGACCGGTGCTGGAGAAACTGCAGACAGTCAGGTACTTCATGTCATATCTTTTGAGGCTGTCCCATTTTGCAGCCCTTTTGGAACTCGGTTGTCCCCAAATTTAAAGAAATGACAGGCCTGTGGCTCGAGTCTAGATTTGAAAACTTAATGCCTCCTAATATTCAATCTAATAGACACAAGTAATTTGGTATCCAGTCAAGATCATGCAGAGATAATAGCATGGTTAAAATCCATGCAGGCAGGCCAGCCCGGTGGTGCTGGGTGCTGAGGGCTGAGGCACTGGATACCGTACCTCGAGCCACGCCGGTGACCCCTGTTCCGGAATGAGCACAGGTCGTCAGAGGTCAGTTGGGGAGGAGAAGGACCGAGCGTCCGACAGACTACTTTCCTTCTCCGGGGAGGTGGGTCTCTACTGTCAGTGCCCGTTCCCCTGGTGGAGGCTGGGGACACAGCACCATGCAGTTGCTTGGGAAGGAGCTGGGGCAGATACCTGGAGGGGCGTGTCACGTTATTGTATGCGCTCCCCTCCTGCCTGGGCGATCGCAGCCGCCCCAGCTTTAGGGGAAAAAAGTGAACAAAGGAAAATGGCATCCTCGTTGTGTGGCTTGATGGCCGTTTGGAAGATCTCCAGCTCCGGGGGGTGAGCCTGATCTGGATCCATTTGGGTGAGTGAGTTGGGGCTCCCCACCACCCCACTGCAGGGGGTAAGCCACAGGGGACAAGGCAGACCCCATCAGGAGTGTCAGAGACCAGACAGCGGCTAGATTCCCAATGGGCTGCCTGGAACATGAGAGCAGACAGGTATGGCCAAGGAGGAAAAAAGTATAGCCAAAAAAAAAATCCACGCAGGCAAAATAGCAAGAGTGAAAACAGCTCCGGGGAAATATAGCACAGACATTCTTGTGCTATACCTGTAGGTGTTTCCCCTCAGGCTGAGTAAGCTAAGATTCTACTGTGCAGTTGCTGAGCAAGCTGACCCTGTGGCTTAGCAGTTAGAGTGAGAGGCTGTGATGCCTGGGATGGTCAGTGGACCTGGAATTGACTCTACCTCCCTCCTTTAATTTTTTTTTTACTGTTGTGGTGTTTGGTGCTTTTCTGAAGATGTTTATATATATTATGGGAGTGCAGGGGGGGAAGCCCCCCTTTGTGTATAGGGCATGCTGTTTTTCCCTGGCGCTAAATTGCACCGCACTGTGTTGCTTCTGTGGTTTTGTACTGCGCAATTCTGTCTACGCTATTTTGACCTAAACCCAAGTCATTTGTGGGCACTTTAGTAGCAGCAGGTAAGGCCATCACGAAGGACTGGCTGACACAGATGCCCACAACTTTCAGAATGGATTTCTGTACTAAAGTCAATTTCTCAAATAGAAAAAAAAAGTCAGATCTGAAACTGCAAAAGGAAACATTTCAGAGCTGTTGACTCCCCTTTTACACATTGCTGGAGGAGCTAGAAGGAAGATCAGTATTATTTCAAATGGTATGGGCCTACTAAGGTGGGCTGTCTAGATCATAAGCAGATTTTACAGATGGTGAAAATAAGATAAAGTCGACTATTTGTTTTACAAGTTACAGTTTATTTTTTTATTATGAAGTGACTGTACTATTGCTAGAATAATAAGGATTTATTCAGACTAGAGGCTTAGAATGCAGTTAGAACATTTTATCATTGGTGGGCAAGATTCTTCTGTCAAAACTCCATACGCATGATTGTTATTTCACCTTGGACTTGTCATGTCTGTATTGGGAAATGCAAAATAAAGAAGTTTTAAAAAAGTGTGCATTTTCTTTTTTTTTTTTAATATTCATTATCACTTTTTTATCTTCTGTGTGTAGTGTGCCGGATATCGGCAGCCAGATCCTACAGCTTTTCTGGTGCCCTCTCCAGCAGCTAGAACCTGTGACTCCGACATCCTCCTGGCGGATGAACCCACCAAGTCTGGCACCCCTCTGGCAGCTGAACACTCTGGCTAAGGCATCCGGGATGAAATGCTGCCTGGGGCGCCCCTGCAGCTGACAACATACCTCTCCACCTTTCTATCTGTGTGTTTCTTGTAAAGCATTTAGTAAAAAAAAAAAACCTCTACAATAAACATATATTGTCTCCTGTCTGTACTGCAGTGGATAAGTGACTCTCTGCTCCTGGGAATAGCTCAGTGCTGCTCGGGAACAGACTGCTGGGAGAGAGGAGGACTTACAATTCTGCTCACACTTCTAACCCTCACACAGCACAGGGCAGGGTCCAGGGGGACCATTTGACTTGTATTTTACAGTTGATATGGTTAGTGGGCTGTTTTGAGCCCTTTTAACATTTTAAAAAGTCTGTTTGTGCCCCAGCGGCAAACTGGAATTTGCAGCAGCACACTTCTGGCCTGGCTCCTTAAAAGGCCACCCTCTAGTAAGCATCTGCAAAATTCTGGATGAACTGCTGCCTGGGACTCCCTTGCAGCTGACAATATACCTGTCCATCTCTCTGTATGTTTCTCTATGTATCTATCTCTATAGATATATATAGTGGATAAGTGACTCTCTACTCCTGGGAATATCTCAGTGCTACTGGGACAAAGACTGCTGGGAGGCCAGAGGACTTACAATCCTGTTCCTGCTTCTGACCCTCACACAGTACAGGGCAGGGTCTAGAGGGACCATCTGACTTGTATTGTACAGTGTGTGTGTGTAGTTAATGGGCTATTTCAAGCCCCTTTAACATTTTAAAATGTCCACTTTTGCACCAGCGCTGAACCAGAAGTTGCAGCTGCACATTTCCTGTCTGGCTCCTTAACCCCCCCCCCAGCAAGCATCAACAAGCACTGAGCAGCAAACACATCTGCCTGCATTCGGTGAGGACGAGGGCCACCATTTTTTCAGGTCACATTCCATATCAAAGCCTCCTTTTTTACAAATTGTTTATTCCTAGATTCCTCAGTGTCTGAATCTTTTCTTGCATTTCCCGTAGACCCCACAAGTGACATAATGGAACTGCTATGTAATGAGGACTCCATTGTTAGATGCACACTCCAAATCAAAACCCACAGAAAACTTTACTTGTGAAAAATGCAATAAAATATCCTCTCTTATTAACGAGTGCAGTAAAATCAGAGAGGAGCTGGTGAAACTGCAATAAATAAAATTGAAATGTCTTTTAATGAACTCACATCGGCAGAAACCCTTAACATTGTATAGACAAAATGGACAACACAAAACTCAAAAAAAAAAGAGCCAGAGAAGAACTTGATGGATCGAGTTCTGTTCCTGAAGGATACTTATCCAAAAGAGAAAGGGAAGAGTTCGTAACAAAGGAAAATGACGGGTTTGTGGTCAAGAACAATAAACATAAAAAAAGTAAAATGGCGGTCTCCGCATCAGACACCCCACTTCCCTTTACAAATAAATTCAGCCTGCTTATGGATGAGGGCACAAAGTATTGTGACTGGCCAGACAATCTCCCCGAACTCTTACCCTTCCAACAGACTGGTCATTGGGGACTCTATTTTAAGATACGCAGACAGACACATTTGTAGGACAGATAGAGTACATACTATAGTATCCTATTTCACAGGAGCAAAAATCTTGGCTATTGACTCCAGAATTGATAAAATAATACCCTCTGGAAAATCTTCAGTAATATTGCTTATAGTCAACATAACACATGAGAACGACATCTGCTACAATCTCATGTGTTTAGGAAACAAACTTAAGAAAAATGGTATAACGTGGCTATATCTAACATTTTGCCTATGCCTCATGTATTAAAGAAGAAAAAAACCTGACACTCTCTAGTATTAACATACACTTCTCAAACTGGTACAGAAGATATGGGATCAGATTTATTGATCATTGGGATATGTTTGAATCCAATAAGTCCAACTATTCAAAGGATGGTTTGCATCTCAATAAATTAAGGGTGAAGGTGCTTGGCTGTTGCTTGAAACAAGCATTGGATGATTATTTTTGTGTTTGCTTGCGCACACGCACAAGAAATACATTGCGCAGCTTCCTTCAGTAGTGGGTTGTGGAGGCGCGGCAGTGTTGTGGCGAATGGCAGCAGTCCATTTTGGGGCTGGTCTCTGCCATGCTAATAGAGGAGCATGCTGCCGATGACAGCAGTTAATGAGCATGCCACTGCTCAAAGAAATTGACCACTGCAATCAGGGAGAGCCTCATCACTGAACAATCAGCTGTGTTTGCTGGGCGGTCCCTGACTGCAGTAGCCAATTACAGCTGCATTGTCTGGTGTCCCCTTTCAATAAACTTGGCAATGGCTTCTCCATCGGCCTCTCACAGTCCCCACGAAGCTGACAGACAGCCGCTGCCCGCCTCTCCCAGTCCCTGTTAAAGCCGACAGAGGTACCCAATCCCTCTGTCAGCATGCCCCCTCCCTGGTTCATTTGCCGACGAGGTAGCCCAATCCCCATTGGCATGATGTGCCCCCCCATTTGTTGTGTGCTGAGAGGGTGCCCAATCCCCTCGGTTCATGCACACTCCCCAAGCACATTGTATGGCAGATTTGGGTTCCCAATCCCCGTCGGCTCCAGTCCCCCCCAACAAACACCCAGGTAGTATGCCGGGAGCTCACCCCAGAGTGCTCATGCACTCCCCCTAGCACACTGTATGGCTGATGGGGGTGCCCAATCCCTGTCGTCTCTACTCCCCCCCAACAAACATCCAGATGGCATGCTGGGAGCCCACCCCAGTGTGCCAAAAGTCCCATGGTGTCTCTTGCTCCCTTCCCCAACCCGCAGCCACCCTCTGCGCACCCCACCTCCCCACACCCCCCCTAACACCATACTTGTCTTTGGGATATGTTTGAATCCAATAAGTCCAACTATTCAAAGGATGGTTTGCATCTCAATAAATTAGGGTGAAGGTGCTTGGCTGTTGCTTGAAACAGGCATTGGATGATTATTTTTGTGACAATCTTTGGTGGACTGGGAACACATCTGCACTCTTCAAAGCCGACCACGAACTGAAGAAATGCCGGTAAGCTGTTTAGTGGGGTAAATGTTTTTTTTTCAACTTATGTGGATATCTTGGCATTTTTTTCAACTTTTGGCACCAAATTTTCAACATGGGGTTCTTGGGACCCCTCATCATGAATTCAGTCACTGTCATGGCATTATTCGGTCCTGAAAGGTGATTTTGTGGTCACTGCGCAGAATCACCTTTTGGGACCAATTAACCAAATGACAATGTCACTGTTCATGAGGTGGGCTCTCAGAAAGCCTTTGTTGCAAATTTGATGAAAAAATTCCAAAAAATGACTGTGTTACGAGCATGCATTGCGCAGTTTCCACTCACACTCATAAGTTCACGAATTTGTAATATTTTCACTCCAGATTTTCAACATTAGCATTTTTCCACACCTCCTTATGAACAGTACAGCTGTCATTTTTCACACCCTGGCCGAAATGTGTTTTTGCACTTCCGGTGCAGAATAGCGCGGTCGCTGTGGGAAATTAGTGTTTGGGACAGATTAAGAAAATCATAGTGACATTGTTCATGAGCAGAGGTCCTAAAATGCCTATGTTGAAAATTTGGTGACAAAAATCCATACAATGACTATGTTACGAGTGTGCATTGTGCAGTTTCCATGCACCCTCGCAACTGCACAAATTTGTAATATTTTCACTCCAGATTTTCAACATTGCCCTTTTGCACACCTCCTTATGAATAGTAAAGCTGTCCTTTTTTTTTATGTTGCCCGAAATGTGTGTTTGCACATCTGGTGCACAATGATGCGGTCACTGTGGGAACTCAATCTTCAGGACAGATTAAGAAAATCAAATTTAGTGAAATAATTCCAGTAAATGACTGTGTTACAAGCATACGTTGTGCAGTTTCCATGTACACTTGGAAGTTCGACCAGTTTTAACATTTTCACTCCAGATTTTCATCACTGTCATCTCTTCACACCTCCCTATGAATGGTACAGCTGTCATTCTTCACATCCTGCCCGATCTGTGTTTTTGCACATCTGGCGCAGAATGGCATGGTCACTGCGGAAAATCAAAGTTCGGGACACATTAACAAAATCACAGTGCCACTGTTGATGAGCAGAGGTCCCAAATGCTTTCATGAGGTGGGGGTCACAAAAAGGCCATGTTGAAAATCTGTAGTGCAAATACCAACAAATGCCTGGGGTGTTAAGGTTTCTAACCATAATGTCCCACACTGTGCAGACTGACAGGCATCAGGGGTGTGCTCCCCCAAGTTCAAATCACCAATATAGATAATCTCCCCCAACTCACAGGCCAATTCAACTTCACGTAGGACATCATTTTTCTACTAATTTCCAGCCTAGATTCATTAAAGAGCCACCGACAGGAAATTAGTGGAAAAATATACAGAAACAAACTCAAGTGCCTGCTTCTTAATGCAAGGAGTATGTCTAATAAAACTGACAAATTGTCAGCATTAAGTTTTGAAAAGGATCTTGACATAATTGCTTTCACAGAGATCTGGTGGTCTGATGAAGATGACTGAGGGAAAACAACAGTGGGTATGATTTATTGTCCCTTAATAGGAAAAATACGGAAGATAGTGGGGTTGCCATATATATTAATTCACAGCTTAAAGCCATTGACATCTGCTTCAAGATCAATAAGTCTTCCCCTGTTACAGAGACTCTTTGGCTGAGATTAAATATTAAATCTTTAGATAGCCCAATATTTGGCCTATTCTATAGACCTCCTGATACTCCTAGTAATATTACTGATGATGTCCTACATGAAGTTGAATTGGCCTGTGAGTTAGGGGAGATTATGTATATTGGTGATTTGAACTTTGGGGCGGGGGGCATAAACTGGGTCACAAACAATGCTATCTCCACAGCAGGAAAAATCTTATTATAATTTGTGATCAAGATCACCTGAACCAATATGTCACTGAACTCACAAGTCACACCATCCCCCACATCATCTTTAGCTCGAAAACTATAATTATTGAAAAACTGCAAAATTGGTCTGCCCCTTAGTATTAGTGACCACAACACTGTTCACTTCCAAATTACTGTTAATTATAATTATCAGGGTATTAGAGACATCTTCCTATACAACACAGCCAGCTTAAATGAAACTAATAAGAGACTGTCCAGCCTTAACTTAACAACCATGCTGGATATCAGAGACACAGAAGAAATGTATCTCACATTAAAGAACACTATTTAAGCCATGTAAAAGAAGTTTTCTTTAAAATAAAAAGGTATAGCAATAAAAGAACCAGACCTAAATGGTTTTTGAAAAATATTAAAAAACTTAGCAATAAAAAACACAAAGTATATTCATCCTACTTAGAAAGCAAATCCCCTAGTGAATGGGAGGAGTTCATAAAATTCAGAGAAAATGTAAAAAGGAAATAAAAGCACAAAGAAAAGAGTGGAGGTCACTCTTGCATCAAATGCCTCCAAAAACTATAGTAAGGCCTTTTTCAGCTGTATAAAGTAGGGAGGCAGTATAGCACAGTGTTTTAAGGCTCTGAGCTGCAAATCTGGAGACCTGGGTTTGAATCCCACAGCCTCCATGTGCATACTGTGTGACCCTGAGCAAGTCACTTAACTTCTCTGTGGTCCCAGGTCGCACCTGTAAACAAGCTTTCAGTTTAGTGTGCCACTCTAGGTTATACAATTGCAAAAAAAAGAGTAAAGTAGACCCGTTACAAATTGATAATTTCACCATTAAAGACCCCGGGGACATGGCTAATATTTTTTAACAAATACTTCTGCATGATTTTTGCCAAGAAAAGTAGACATCTTGTTTGAATTGACACTTGCAAATGTGAGAAGATTAAGATCTCTTCAGATGAAATGTATGATAAGATTAAAACAATCAAGTCATCTCTTGGCCCTGATATGATCTCTGGTCATTTAATTAAAATGATGGTCCCACACTTACTCCAGCACTTTTCAAACACTCATCAAACACTAGAACAATCCTAAATAACTGGAAATTGGCTGATGTGGGTCCTATTTTTTAAAAGGGTATAATAACTGGTGCGAGTTTTTTCCTATAGGGAAACCCGGTCATAATTCACTGTTATAACCTGCAAGTTATAATGGAGAACACAAGCCAGGTTTCCCTCAGTCCAGGCATGTGCCAGCCGTTGCTTTTCCTTCCTCAGCATCAGAAGTTGAACACTTGCATAGGGCAGTAAGTTAAAAACTCAGATCCCCCTTGACGAAACCTCTCGGTTTCTGTAACATGGTCCGTTTTCCTGTAAAAACTACATTCATGTAAAATAAATAAGTGAAGAAATATCCACTGTGTCCTAGCCACCTTCAGTATCAGTGGTGCCATAGTGGAACGTGCATCAGCCATTCTTCCAGAAAGCTGCATGCAGCAGTTGTTTCAGAAATTAAGCATCTCTTTCAAGAAAAAAAAAACATTGCTTAGTGGCTCTTTCTAAAAAAAAGCACCTGCTCCGAGCAATGGTGACTTGCCGATCAATTCGGAAACTGGAAGTCTTCCCCTGGCTCATCACAGTATTGGCAGCTTTTAGTTTCAGGTAAAGTAATGAAGAAAAAATACACACACATCTTCATCCGCTTCCACGACAAGCAGCAAGACTGCTGGGTCAGTTAAACTTGAGGGGTGGAGAGAGAATTAACTAGACCTGGCTAACTAAAAAAAAAAACAGAAAGAAAGAAAAGAAAAGGTAAACGTCTTTTGCCAGCCACTTTTGACTGGGAATCCTGCTGAAATCTGACTGGGTCTGTGGTTCCACAGGCATGTCTGCTTATTTTATGTAATTGCTGTGGTGAAAAAATACTCCCCAGCAATTATATAAAATAAAGGCTGGTAGAATTTGAATTTACACATTACTTGGTGTGGATGTTTTTACAAACTCCTCGAGCTTCGCTCTTGGGGTTTATGTGGCATCCCACACTGAGAGTGTGTGTAAATTTCTTGTTATAACCACCTAACCAGCCATTATCCTATATATAAAGCACAATCCCAACATCTACAGACCCATTAGGGAAAGGGAAATAAACCCACTTATGGGAGATGTATCACAATGGGCTTCCACCTTCTGTACATCTATCCATTCCACTCCTAGTATTAGTCTTACCCCTATTACCTGTAAACTTCTTGAGGACATTATCAAAGACAGGTTGGTGCCTTCACTCCATGATCTAGACCCTGAACAACATGAACTTACTAATGGTAGATCCTGTACAACAAATCTCATGTGTTCTCATGAAAAGGCTTGTAAACACCTTGACAAGGAAGTGCCCTGTGATTTGATCTTCCTAGATTTCAGTAAAGTGTTTGATCTGACATCACATTGCACTATTATTTTGAAACTTATAAACACCAATGTCACCCCAAAGTACACTCAGTGGATATTAGAATGGCTAGGAAACAAATCATGGAGGGTGGTCATAAATGGACATTATTTCTGAAGCGACAAAAGTTACTAGCAGTGTCCCTATGTCCAAGGATCAGTACTTGGTCCTCTAATTTTTCAGATTTTCATCTCTGACCTTACCAACTCTCTGATATGCTGGTTGGCAAAATATTCTGGTGATTCCAAAATGTGGGGGCATACGAAACTGATGCACAAATATCTAGTCTGCAAGTCAATTTAGATCATATCTCCAACCGGGCAGACACTTGACATGTGTGATTTAACCATGACAAGTGTAAGGTACTGCACTTAGGGGATAAGAATAAATTTCACCCATATTATTTAAATGGGAAAAAAAAACCAATGACATCAGAAAGGGATTTGGGTGTTACCATTACTAGTGATCTAGGCTGTACACAACAAACAGATTATTCTAATGCCAAAGTTAATAAACTTGTAAGGGCAATATGCAAAAATATAAAATCTAGAGATCAATCTATAATTGCCTCTTTATACAGAGCTTATATAAGACTGCACCTAGACTATGCCTCACAACTATGGTGCCCATATAAGAAACATGATGTCAGCCAACTTGAGAAGGTGCAGTGAAAAATAGCCAAACACATCAATGGCTATAAGGATAAATCATACGATGACAGATTAACTGATCTAAATCTTCTGCCCTTAACAACATGGAGGCTAAGGGGTGACCTGTTTCTCAAGTATGACATCATACAAGATCCTTACTTGACGTGTGAACTGGGAATCACATTTAAACAAGACAATAAGGATACTAGAGGGCACCCACTACAAATTATGGGTCAAATTATGGCGTTTTCTCACCTAAAGAATCGTTAACCCTTGGAACTCCCTACCACTAGACATTAACATGAGCAGAAATAAATTAGAATTTAATAATAGACTGGACAGATATATACTATCTGGTAAAGAACTATATTATTACAGGTAAATGAATGAAGCAATATTGAGATTATGTCTTTTTGCTCCATCATCACTGTAGTATGAACTTCAGTTTCTCCTCTGTCAGCTGGACCCTCTGGTTCTGACATTCCCTCCATCGGAAAAATCAATCCACAGTACAGCATTGCTACGTTTTACAACACCTGATCTGGAAATACACCAAGATTAGGAAATCCAGGCTTTACTGCTGTTTCATGGATTTCTCCTCAGTTTTTTTTTCTTTTTTTGCATCATTTGTTTATTACTTTCTTTTTTTTTCCATAAAGTTAACATACAGACGTACAAACATACAGACATGTACCACATGAACCTTAATTCATAACCTATTTACATCAAGATCCAGTTCGTTATTCCAACATCTCATTCTACCCATTCAGTTAAAACGTTTTTATTTTGAACAGTTATCCTGGATGGTAAGGAGTCAGGGCCCCTGTTGTTTTGGAGTCCACATTTACCCCTCTCCCTTTATACTCACTTCAAACCTAGCCCTCTTTCAGTATTACACTCTCTGCTACTGTCAACGATGAGAGGTATGGTTGCCATATTCTGTAGAAAAGCTCCTCTTTATCTTTGACAGCATATGTCAATCGTTCCAGAGTAATGGCCTGTATTATCAGGGCTTTCCAATGGGCTATAGTAGGCCTCGCAGCCGTAACCCAAGTATTAAGGATACAGTGCCTAGCCATATATATTACAACCCTAAGCCATTTTTGCACAGGGGCCCAGTCTCCTTCACCTGTTTCCTCTACCCCAAATAACAACAAGAGAGGGAACAGAGGATATTGCTGTCCTCCTATCCTTCGCAATTCGGACACTGCCTCCCCCAAAACTTCTGTAAAATCGGGCAAGCCCAGAAGTAGTGGTAGTATGAGGCTGGGCTGTTGTTACATCTAGGACACATAGGTGAAACTGCAGGGTTATACTTGTGAACAACTAGAGGTGGGCAATATAACCTATAACAAAACTTATAGTAGGAGTCTTTATATTTATTACACAACGGGACACCCTGATGCAGCCGGACAAGTATCTTCCAATTATCTGCTGAAATTGTGATCCCTAAATCTCTCTCCCAGAGCATCCTGGTGTTCTGTGTTTTATCCGGAGGCCAGGTTTTACTTTCCTTAGCCATTCTCTGGATGGTTCCCTTAGGCTTTTTTTGTCCTACCACTTTTAGCTGTTCAATTGTCTCCCACTGTGATATAGCACCCCCCAGCCTCACAATAGATCTAATATATGCCCTTATTTGGAGATAGCGAAAGAAATGCTGGCTTCCCAGCCCTGTCTTGCCTTGTATGCTCTCAAATGAATCCAGTTCTCCACGTGTGAATAGATGCTTAAAGCAGCCAATTCCTCTTATTTCCCACTCCTTATATCCCCTGTCTTCCAGCCCCAGAAGAAAAAACAGGTTTCCCCTCAGTGGTAAGAGTAGTGTATCGTCCTGTCCGGTACCTCTCATTTTAAACATCGCCCTTCAACAATCCAACATCGCTATGACCAAAGGATTAGGGTTAGGGGTCTCTAGTATGCCTTCCGGCCTCTAAGGGACAAATATGTTGAGAATTTCCCCACACTCCCTCTCTCCTCCAAGTCTATCCAGCCAGCTTCCCTAGGCCTGCCAATCCAGTCCTGTATATATCGACATTGCATTGCCATTTGGTAGTTCTTTAAGTCTGGAAACTGAAGTCCTTCCTTTTCTATAGGGGCCTTCAAATGGGTTAAACCCACCCTAGGGTGTCTCCCTCTCCAGATAAAGTCAGAGAAAGCTTTTTCCAGTTTTCTCACTTCAGTTTCTCTTAACCCAATATGAAGCATTTGTAAACTATAGAGTATTCTAGGGAGTGGGTTCATTTTGATAAGATTTATCCTACCCAGCCATGTTATAGGGAGGTCTCTCCATCTAGACAAGTCCATAATTATATTTTGCAAAAGGGGTGTATAATTCAGGTCATATAGAGCTCCGATTCCTCCCCCCCACTCTGATGCCCAAATATGTAAAGGCCTCCCGGACAACCCGAAAGCCCCATTTCGATTTCTGTGTAGTAGTCCCGCCATCCTGCTCTCCCACCCTCAGCTCCTCCGATTTGTCCAGATTTAATTTATATCCTGAGAAATGGGAGAACTGGTCGATCAGGCTCAAGAGAGCAGGCATAGACCTGCTGGGTTTAGTTACATATAGCAACATATCGTCCGCATAAAGGGATAACTTAGTCTCTCTGCCAGTCTTCCCTATCACTCCTGAAATTTCAGGGTGTTTTCAGATAGCAATAGCCAAGGGTTCAAGTGCTAGGGCGAACAAGAGGGGGTAGAGCGGGCATCCTTGCCTGGTGCCTCTTCCCAATTCAAAGCTATCCAAAAGGGTGCCACTGGTTAGTATTCTGGCCCTGTGGTTCCGATATATCTGCTGCACCATCCCTATAAACCCTTCACCCAGACCAAACCAGGCCAAGGCGTCCATTAAATATTCCTACTCTACTCTATCGAATGCCTTTTCTGCATCCATTGACAGAATATGCAACACTTCCCTACTATTCTTTGCTCCCCAGATTACATTTAGAAGGGTCCTCATATTGTGGTATGAGTACCTATCCTGAATAAACCCGGTCTGGTCTGGGTGAATGAGCTCCGGCAGCAGGTCTTCCAGCCGAGTAGCCAAAATTTTGGCCAGCACCTTAGAGTCACAGTTTAAAAGGGAGATCGGCCTAAAGGAGGCACACTCTAATGGGTCCTTCTCGGGCTTTGGTATCAGGCAAATCGTAGCCTCCCCCCAGGATCGAGGCAGTTCTCCCTCCTCCTCCCTCACTTCTTGAAACACTGCCTCTAGGTGTTCTCCAACTTTTAGTTTCATAACTTTGTAGTATTTGGCTGAAAAACCATCAGGCCCGCTGGTCTTGCCCCTCTTAAGTGCTCCAATGGCAGAAAGAATTTCCTCTTTTGTAATAGCAGCATTCAAACATGCTCTCTGTCCTTCTGTCACCTGTGGTATCTCCACGTTATTCAAAAATTCCACCATCCCCCTATCTTCTCCCCCCTTTTGACCATGATAAAGCTCTTGATAAAATCTCCTAAACCTTTCCCAATAGCTGTTTTATTTTTCAAAAGCGTCCCATCCTCTCCTCACACAGCTTGAATTAAATGTCTCCCTCTTTTCCCTCTTATGAGATTTGCAAGCATAGTGCCAGGTCTATTCCCCCATTCATAGAAATGCTTCCTAATAAATAACCCAGCTTTCCTCTCCTCTCCCAACAATAGGTTGTTCAGTGCTTCTCTAGTTCTTGCCAGCAGGTGGTGCACATTTTTTCCTCCCACCCCCAGGGTGGCCTTTCTCTCCAACACCTTAAGTCTCTGTTCTAGATTAGTTCTCCTTTCCTTAACTTTTTTTTTGTGATGAGCAACATAGCTAATAATGACCCCCCCCATAAACGCCTTCCCCGCATCCCAAAAGATTGCTTTAGAAGTGGCCATCCCTGAATTGTTTCACACATACTGCAGCCAGTGACCATATAAATGTTCCCAAAATTCCTTATTAGCTAGCAAATAATTAGGAAATCTCCATGTCCTTTGAGCTTCCTTTTCTTCCCCCATATTCAGAGACATAATGACCATAGCGTGGTCAGATATATGAATGGGCCCATGCTTAATGTGTGTGACTCGAAAGTACCACTCCCTGGGGAGAAATATATAGTCTAGCCATGACCAAGTTCGGTGAGGGTGCGAGAAAAAAGTGTACTCTTTGGCCGTAGGATGAGCTGTTCGCCACCCATCTATAAGATCTAAATCATTCATTCCAGCCAACCATTCCCGGACAGCATTTTTAGGAGACCCCTTATGTTCTGAGTGGTCCAAAATAGGGTTCATCAAACAATTCATGTCCCCCCCCCCAGTATTACATTTGGGAATTGTTCCACAATTATTATAGACAAAATCTTGCCATAAAAATTTGGGTCATAAACAGCAGGCGCATATATACTTCCAAATGAGATTTTCTCCCCATATAGAGTTCCTACCACAAATACATAACACCCTTCACTAGGGTCAGCAACCACTCGCTCATTTTGAAATGGTAGTCTCTTATTCAGAAGAACAGCCACCCCCCTTTTATGCACATTAAAAGCTGCTGAAAAACATTCCCCCACCCAGCCCTTTTTTAACTTTGCATGTTCCTTATCCATGAGGTGCGTCTCTTGAATCATGGCAACCTGAGTATTCTGCCGCTTCAAAGCTGTGAACAACATCGTTCACTTGACAGGTGTGGCTATTCCCCTCACATTCCACGAGACCACATTTAAGTCCTGCATTCTAGGCATGCCCTCAGAATCTTTCCCTCTACATCTAGCCCATTATTGAGCCCTGTCCCAGGCCCTGACTCCATCCCATCTAAATTATCTGAATGGTATTTTCTATGGATCTGCAAACTGATTTCTAACTGTAAAAAACCTAACAAATAGTAACTATGTACAAAAACCATCCCCCCCTCCTTCCCAATTCCCTTATTTTCTTGTATTCCCCCCCTCCTGTAGTAACAGGAACTGCAAAATGCAGAAATTTTACTATCTTTTCCCTCCATGAAGCAAAACAGAAAACGTATTCCCCTCCAGAACCACCGTACTTTACAAGCCATACAACTGCCCATTAACTTCCCTAACATCAATCTTTAACCCAGTGAAACAACATAATTCTCCTTATCATTGCTGTAGCTGCCCCTTATTAAATTAGACAAGTGTGACATACCATCACATGTCTCCATAAACACTGGAGTTATAGGGGGTTTTCCCCTCCAGTCCCTCCCGCTCCCTTTCCATTGTGGCTCCTCTCTCTCAAATAGTGGAAGTTACATTCCCCAGAAAAAGTGAAGCACAACCCCCCCCAGGTAGTGCGAAAGACCTCATCCTAATCTCCAGTTCAATACTCTCCGTTATACCTTTTCTTTCCCTTTAAATACATTTCGTGATTGTCAAGCCAACAATTCAGTAAGAAAGCAATTTCACCCCCTTCCCTTGCCCCCACATCCGCATATCCACATTACTTCAGACTCATTTTAAAAGGTAGCGAGCCCTTAAATTCAAGTCCTGTAGTAATGCTTAATCTGTAGAGACCCTCTGCCTAATGTCGGATCTTCCTGGTTCGGGGTAATGGTGCGAGTTTCATCCCATCCTGATCACCTGTAAAGAAAAGAACAACAAACAAGCAAATAGGGGGATTTCCCATTTAGAGCCAGGCCAAGCTCCGCTTATTGCGAACTGTCTCCAAATCCGAAAAGAAAAGGAGAAGAAAAGAGTAGAAACAAAACATCTTGTGGCCTGCTCCCTTTTCTAAAAAAAAAAAAAAACATCCCACACTTGTCCCCATAACTTATATAAGGGATATTAAACCAGTCAGGCTGCAAACAAATCCCCCACATTTTGTTTACATAGAAAAGCCTCCAGAAAGAAAAAAAAGGAAGGGATGGGTGTTTCCATGTTAGTCACTTCGCTTTCTCAGTCCTTCAATTAATATTGTCTCTGGTAGCCTTCGCCGAAAAATCCAAGGAGAAGAGAGGAAGAGAGGGAACCCCACTAGTTAACCATGTGAGCAAGCATTCCAGCCGAGTGAGCTTCTTTCCGCTTCTGGTCACCCCATCTTTTTTATCAGATCCCTCACAAATATCTCCGCTTTGGGAACTTCCCAGAAAGAATAGACCACTCCCTCATGCTTGATCTTTAGAGTTGCAGGGTACAACATGTAGCAATCAATTTTGGCTTCCCATAGCTGCACCATAACAGGGCCAAACGCCCTTCGACATTTCAGCAGGTGAGCTGAGTAATCTTGAGAGAGATATAAATGGTGTCCCTCATATTCCAATTCTGACTGCTCTCGATAAGCCTTTAGGACACTTTCCCTATCCGGGAAATAATGAAATCTCATGATCACTTGGCGTGGAGGCTGGTTAGGAGCTGGTTTCAGCATGACGGCCCTGTGGGCCCTTTCCAGCTTCATGCGACCGTTCTTAAGAGAGATACCAAGCAGCTCTGGCAATGTTTTGGCACAGAAATCCATCACACTTGTGCCCTCCATTCCCTCTGGTAAGCCTCGCAAAACGTAAGTTCAGCCGTCGATGATAATTCTCCTGGTAATCAAAAAGTTCCTTCAACTCCTCTAGTTCTTTTTGCAGAGTGATCACTTGCTCAGATAAAGGGGCTGTAACATCCTGTAAGTCCGATATACGCTGCTCAGCCTCATTAATTCTAGTAGTCTGCGTAGCATGTAAGTCAACCAGCTCCTGTAATTTTCTATTGAAATTAGTCTCCAAACTGGTCAATTTGGGTTCCAGCACAGCTAACACCTGCTGTGTCACTTCACAGTCCACAGCATTCACTTCTCCGGCTGAGAGAGATATGTGGCCTGTACTCTCCACCTGGGATGCTGGCGGTTGTTTGCGTTGATTTTTAGTCGCCGCTCGTGAACTTTTCACCGCATTAGAAATCACAAACTCGTCCATCCTTCTCTCCCATATACCCCTCAGCTTTTAATTGTTGTTTCTGGTAGCTTTTAAGGCAGTTTAGTTTTATTATTTTGCATCGATTTGAGGAGCGAGGTGAAACCGCGTCTTTACTCCAGTCTGCTCATTAGTGCCCCCTCTCCTCAGCTTTTGATAGTATCAGCAGGAAGATTCTCTGGGATACTCTCAAAGAAATGAACTTGGAAGATATCCTATTAGAGACTCTTATTAGATTACATGAGAATACTTGGACAAGAATCCACCATAATCATCTTCATGGGCATGTACTGATAACTTTTGCACCAATGTAGGTGTCACACAGGGATGCATCTTAGCACCCACTCTGTTTAACATCTATATTGATATTATCTTGAAACAGATTACTGACCCTGAATTTCATGCCCCGAAGATAAATGAACATAAAATTGACACCCTGGCCTATGCGGACAACTTGGTGCTCCTTTCAACCTCAGCACTGGGTCTCAAAAGGAAATTGTTCCGTTTTGAGTCCTTATGTAAACTAAGAAAACTTAAAATTAATTTAAATAAAACTAATATAATTATCTTTGGAAACAGAGTCAGGAAACTAACAAAATTTAAGATTGATGGGAATGGCATAGAAATAGTTAATAGTTATGATTATCTGGGGGTCAGATTTGTGCATAGTGCATCTTGGAAAAACCATCTAGACTTGATACCAAATAAAATGACATCGTCTGTAAATGCCCCAAAAATATTTAATGCTAAAATGAGGAAATCTTCCATCAGGGGTATTCTAAGCGTTATAAATGCTAAAATCAGAGCAAGTATAACATATGCGGCTGAAGTTTGGGGCAACACCAATGTCAGCAAAGTGGAAATTTTACTTAATAAACTATATAGGTACATTTTGATGTTGCCCCAAGGTACTCGGAATTGCATCCTTAAATTAGAGTTGGGACAGCAATCATTATTCTCATTGATCCGAGAAACACAAATTATTTTCTTGCTTAAAACCTTTTTATTACCAGAACACAGATATCTTAGAATGTGTTTGGAGGAAGGCATCAAATTGGCAACAATGGGATTTTTGCATCCACTTATCCAGCTTATTAAAAAAATCCTAATGCCTTCTGGTTTGGGACATCTCCTTCATATGATCTATATCAGACCTATGAGGGAAATTGTCTCTGATGTTAAAATAAGGCTTTAAGACTTGGATAATAACCATTTATTTAATCAACTCTGATTGTTAAAACTGCATGACTATTATAAATCATTCAAGTCTACATGTGGTTTTGAGGGGTATCTTACACAACTGACTTGCCCCCAGACTTAGAAGAACCTTTACAAGATTCAGAATAGAAAGTTACAATGCACAATTTAATCAATTTAGGCAAAAAAGAAATGGAATTCTTTCTCCATATTGTAAATGTGGGATTAAGATAATTGATAACATGAAACATGTTGTACTATTATGTTCACTTTAGGAGACTAATAGGAAAAATGGTTAGATGGGTTGCTAGGTGGTCTCAGTCTCCCTCCTGCTAAAATAATAAGAGTATCTTTTCATGACCAAGGACAAACAAATACTAGAAGTAACAGCAAACGTTTTTGCTGACTACTCATTTATAGAAATGTATTTATTTACAAACTACCTAGGGGTAATGTAATCTTTTCTAAATCATTGCACTCTTATCCTAAATCTTTTGATGCACTTTCCAGCAAATGAACGTTCTATTGTTCTTTGATGCTGCCAACATAACTTTATTGCTGCTATGTGTATTTTTTTAAATGTCTTGTATGTTTTCTTTTTAAAAATATTTTGTAGTATATTGTAATAGCTGAGATGCTGATCCATAAATTTATACTTGACTTGGTATCCCCTCCAGCAGCTGGACTGACACTTTGGAAACTGGACCCAATGCTCCGGCCCCAGCTTCTCTTCTGACAACTGCTCTCTTATGTTCATTCCATGGCACAGCATCCTGGTGGCAAAAAAAGCTATCCTATTCTCACTTGAATGTCTATCACTTCCAGTCACCCAGGGAAGCTAGATCTCTAACCTATGCCTAATCAAAAATAAAGTAACATACACAAATTTTCTTGGTTCTCTGTACTAAACAAGTTTGTACTTTGTCAGGAGTGTAAAAACAGAAATGACATGAATTCTGGTCGCAATTAATGTTTCACGTATCGTATTCGAAACAGGTTTCAATGAACTTCAGATACAGTATCAGGACAGATTACAGATCTGATAGACAAAGAACCTCAATGCAAAAGCAGTGAGGTAATGGTTACCTGGGAATGGCATGGCAATAAAGACAGGTTTTAAAGAAATACAAAAGTACACATACCCTAATAATGATGGGAAGTAACTGATTTTAGATTGAAGGCTTCTGGAAAGTCATCTGCACATATCACCAAAAGCAAACTGGCTGCTTCATGAAGTGCACGCAGACTAGCCAATACCACAGGTACTGCCACTTCCTAGGCCGCTACTTCTACCTGGCCACTACTTCTATAGCATGATGGACTTCACCTAGGCTCAGCACCCTTAACACATATTCTTGGGGATTTTAAGCAGAGCTTCTCTTTAAAATGATTATGCTAAACTACTCTCAGCTACAGTAAGTGTTGTACCAGTAGTCATTTGGTGTAACAGAAAGACAGATTTTTCTAGAGTTAAAAAGCTGCTGATGCCTCAAAGAAAACTTTGAAAAACATAATATTTAAGTACAATACTGCTTGCATTCTGTATATATTCTATATATTTCTCCTCAACATTATTTATTTCTGAGGAAATTTGCATGCATACATGATCTTACTACCTCAGAGTTCATCTGCCTCTATTGCTTACTCCCTACTTCAAGTCATAATCCTCTGTTGCAACATTACAGTCTGTTGCCATGGGAGTAACTGTGATGTCACAGGCAGTGCATTATGACTTCAGATAGGGAGAAAGCAACAGGAATATTTAAACTCTTCGGGAGCAAAGATCTTGTTTTCATACGAATTACATCAGTAATAAATAATGGGGAGGAGGAATACAGAACTAATGTGAAATACAAGCTGAACGGTGTCTGAATAGTAAGTTTTGTTAAAGTTCTGGAGGAGTCAGCTGCTTTTTAAGTTCCACAGCAGACCCCTTTAAAAATTATACTGAACTCTGACAAAATCAAAAACTTGCTCTATTAATAATTGTTTCACAAGAAATAGCACTGGCTGCAGTTTGTATGCTCCTGCCATCTCTTAATTTCTACGCCGTCTCCTTTTTCATACTAATTCTCTAATGCTGCGTATCTTCTTGTTCCCCTGTTTGTACTCCCAACTCTTCACTATCTTTGGCTGGGTTTTACTCTAGATGTTGTTGCTAGCACATACTTGATGCACTACCCTGCGTGATAAGACATTTTCCTGTTTATTGTACACTGTGTCCTGAATCCCCTTATTTATTGCACGACCACTACTTGTCTCGGTTACTTTTGTTATTGCTTGTTCATGGATATTACCTCATTTCTGTATTTCAGCTATTTGTACTTACTACTGCCTATTGTTTGGCAGCAGTTTAGAAACTTTGTGCCTTTCTGCACTTTCTGCTTACTGCATATTTAGAATGACCATTTTTTTACTTGTCACTACCTGCTATTGTAACTCTTCCATGTTATGCCTAAAAATAGGCATTTTTTTTGTCTAGCACACTTACGTGGTGAACAGAAGCAAAATAAATAAGTCACTTAGATGCTGTTTAACTTTGATAATGCATGTTTATGGGTTATGCCCCTCAACCTTGTAGCAAAAGATGCTTGATTCACTTTTCCTATTTTAAACGATCCTGGGCTGGATTCACAGAGCCCCCCACAACCCTGTGGCTGCAGGAAAATCCTGGCGCAAGTGGGTAGCCACTTGTGGAACTGCAGTTCTTCTCGCATCTGCAATATCCTTAAAGGTGGAGCCAGTTTATGACTGGCTTCACAATTTATGGCAGCTTAAGGGTGTTTTTTCCCCACAGCTGCGGAAAAATATTGCATCTGGTGGGACCAGGCATAACACCTCCTGCAGCTGCAGCAGACTGAAAATACAAATCTCTGCAGCTGCGGAGGTATCAGTCCACAACTGGAGTTGCGGAGCAGGACTTAGTCCCATGTCGTTTTGTGAATCTGGCACCCTGTATTGTTGTGTGGAATGCTTGTATCTGGAAAAAAAATATGTACTGTTTGGTACAAAATCATATAAAAAAAAAGTGAAAAAAAAAAGTTAAAGATTTTATACCCCTGGAGACCAGAAATAATTAATAACATGACTAGGACACATACCTTGCTGCCAGTTCACGCAGTGCTGTGGACATACCTGTCCACCCTTCATCACCCAAATGTGTGACAAATAGGCAAATGTGTGACATATCATCGACCATGACATTACAAGCCTAAAACACTGGATACCAGCCAAATAAGCCTGAGGACGCTCCTTTAGCGAAGCACTTAGACTCTTTGGTTGGTCATAGGATTGGACGGCAAGGTAATATGTGGAATTACCAGAATTTTGATTGCACTTTGAAATGTTTTTTTTTTCATGCAATCTAGTCATCACTGATCTGTCCATGGATGTGTGCTTACAACTCTTTTGCACATTGCTCCTTCCACACTGTTTTAATAAACTGAATGAATGCTATGCTACGAAGTCGATGACAGAGCTTGAAGCACAATAAAATTGCATAGAGAGGAATTCAGTTCTTGTTATGTGTGCCTTCTTGTTGTGAACCTGGCGTATAGGTTAGACAATCCGCTTAATCTGCCCTGTTGCTCACCTGCATTACTTTTCTAGTGATGCTCTGGAGTAGTTTGGTTAATTGAGGTCATTGCCCGGCCTACGGAGAACACGTTTCCTCTTTTCCACAGAGCACTAACTGACCTCTTTTGTGGGAGTGTATCACAGCATAATCAACACCCTGGAGTTAAGTTATTACTTACGTAATATTATTTCATGAAATACTATTGTAAAATATGAAATATAATATGATTCAGGAAAATCTGCTTTTAAAAGAAGTTATGTTGTACCCTGCTCTGGGAGGGGAGGGAGTAATTCTATGAAAACAACTACATACCTATGAACACATGACTTTGCCAGCAGAAATAGGTCATAATGGTCTATCGAGTCTGCTCAAGTGCGCAGCTCAGTTAGTTTCCTGGAGCTGCCCACCCCTCCCCTACACCTCCTGGAGTCATCCCCCACCATCCCATCCCCCCCAACTTCTTCCCAGTAGTGCCTCCTTCAATCCTAATCTTCTTCTTCACCCTGTCTCACCCCCCCTTGAAACTGGCCACTGTCTTTGCTGCCACCACCTGCTCCGCAACTCATTCTAACCCTTAACAACCCTTTCAGTGAAAAGTGCCTCCTCATTTCCTTCCTGAATCTACCCCCCCCCCCAGTTTCAGGCTGTGCCTCCTTGTTGTACCCTCCTTCCTCAGGTTAAAGATGCCCTCAGTACCAACCCTGCTTATGCTCTTATGGTACTTGAAGGTTTCAGTCATGTCCCCCCTCTCCCTTCTGTCCTCCAGGGAGTACATGTTTAGCTCCATCAGACTCTCCTCATATGATCTGTCACCCATGCCCTTGATCATTTTGGTTGCCCTCTGCTGGACCCCCTCCAGTAGTTTGATATCCTTCTTGAGGTAAGGGCACCACAACTGAACACAGTATTCCAGGTGTGGTCTCACCAGTGATGTGTACATTGGCAGTATAACGTCCTCCCTCCTTGAGGTGATTCCCCTTGCAATGCAGCCCAGCATTCTATTTGCTTTGGCTGCTGCCTTTTGGCACTATGCTGTGTGTTTCATATCACCCCTTACCATTACCCCCCAGGTCCTTTTCTTCCTCTGATACTGTCACCTGTTCTCCTGGAAGTATTGGGGCAGGGGGGCTGCATGCTTAGTTAGTAACAATCTGTTGTCTCCTCCCCCTCCCTGAGTTGCATGCCAGTATTATTTTTGTTTGATTTTTTCTTTAGTGTGATGGTGTGGAGATGAAATTATGGTCATTAGATATACCGGAGTGAGTGGGACCCAGCTATAGATCAAATGAGATGGCATAAAAAAAAGTAAGCCTGAAAAAAAAAAGTTTTCTTTTTGTCTGTAGGGCGAAGGAGGAGAGCCAATAGCAGTGTGTCACAGTTTGTGGCACTTTTGTATAGAGTACAAAGGGCTGGCTGGCTATGTCTCTGCTGTGAAGAGGAGTGTAAATGGACAGCAGCAGTGAGCAGAGAATAGCAGGAAAGGAAGCTGATGTTTTTTTTCTTTTGGAAAGGCATGTGCTGCACATTTCAAAACCGCACAGATGACAGGCAGTTCGGTGAAGCTCATTGGTCTGAAAGCTGTGCTTTTACTGGTTTCTTTTTTTGTATGTATGGCTAGTGTCTTGAAAAACTAAAGGAGACTGGGAGATCGCTTCTCTAGAGTGTGCGGGGGGGGGTGTCTTGCTCGGCGTCCGATACAAATGATTTTCAGGAGTGAGCAAGCAGTAAGCTGGAGGGAGACCGCAGGTATTGACAGTTATGGAGACTTGTTTAAGAGGGCACAGTAATTACATAAAAAATATATAAGTACAAAGGAACCCAACTGAGGTTGTGTGAGAGAATCGTGAGGCAGCTAGTATATGAACTGCATGGCACTGGGGACCAGTATGTCTCGCTAAGTGAGAGAAAAAAATGGTGGTGATTTAAAATTATATTGTTTTCAGCCAATCAGGAAGCAGGATGGGCACAGGGGTACATGAGTGAGTGAGGGGGCACTGGGTCCGGAACTTTTTATTTCCTGGGCATCTAGTAAATGTTAATGTACCCCCTAGACAAGGGTACCAGCCAATCAGATTCCAGGAAATAAAAAACCCTTTTCTAATGCTTACCTTCTTCGCATTAAAACCCAACTGCAGATGCGTGACCATTTCTCCAGCTTAGCCAGGTCCTCTCTTAAAGCCTGCCTCTCCTCCTCTGTGTCCACCCTCCCTCAGAGCTTCGTATCATCTACAAAAAGGCAATTGACTCTCTCTGCAATGTCACCAATAAATATGTTGAACCTCACATGTCCAAGTACAGAGCACAGTGGGACTCCACTGGTTACAGGCCTAGGTTTGGACAGTTCTCCTCCTACCATCACTCTCTGGTTCCTGTCCCTTAGCCAGCTCTTGATCCATCCCAGCATTCTGTCCCCTAATATCAGGTCCCACAGTTTGCTGAACATCCTACCATGTGGCACTCAGTCGAACACCTTGCTAAAGTCCAGGTATAGTATTCCACCACCTGCCTCATGTCCAGAGACCTCGTAACCCGATCAAAGAAGTCTATCATATTGGTTTGACAAGACCTCCCCCTGACAAACCCATGCTGCCTAACATCCTGAAGTCCATTCTCTTCAAGGAAAGATACCAGCCTTTCTTCCAGAATGGCCTCCATCAACTTCCCCACTATGAAGGTTAGGCTAACTGGCCTATAATTTCCTGGCTCATTCCTGGGTTCACTCTTGTGGAGAGGCACCACATGAACTATCCTCCAGTACTGTGGTACACACCCTGCAGTGAGGTGTTAAATAGGTCTGTTTGTGGGGCTGCTAATACCCCCACCAGTTCCCTCAGGACCCTCAGGTGTACACCATCCAAGTCTGGTTCCTTGTCCACCCTCAGTTCCCTTAAACCTCTTAAAACCCTGTCTACCCCAATCTCCCCCTCATACTCCCAGCCCCCAGGTTCCCCCAACTTTTTCCCTGTGGCATAGGCCTGTTCACTTCTTTGGTGAAGACTGAGCAAAAGTACTCATTAAGTGCCTCCGCTTGCTCGTCCCTCTTTTCCGACCACCCTCCCTCCATCTTAATCCTCACTATCCTGTACTTTCTGCTTCTTCTCTCCTTGATGTATCGGAAAAAGTTCTTCTCCCCTTCCTTAATCCCCTGTGCCAGTCTTAGTTCTTTCTCGCCTTGGCCGCCCGGACCTCTCTCCAAGCCTCTCGAGATTTCACAGCATAATCCTCTCTGTCCTCCTCCCTCGAGGTCCAGTTGTACTTCAGGTGGCCGCCCTCTTTTCCTTTACTTTTTTGTCACTTTCCTGCTGTATCAGCTAGGCCCCATGGTTCTGGGGTTCTTTTTCCAAGCCCTTGTGTATGTGTCGGTGGCCTCTAATAGCCCCGTCTTTATGACGGACTATTTCTGGTCCGCATCTATCTCTGGTCGGAGCTTTGCCAGATGCTCCTGTGTTATGCTTCCCATCCTTTTGAAGTCTGCCCTCCTAAAGTCCTCCACCTTTGTCTTTCACATGGCTGCTTCTTTCCCCATGTAGATGAAAAAGCACACTGAGCGGTGATCGCTGCCTGCAAGAGGTTCCCTCACTTCCACATCCCTGACCTGCTCCCCATCTGATAGCACCAGATCTAGTAAGGCCCCCTCCCTTGTTGACTCTTCAACTCCCTGTGTCAGAAAACTGTCCTGGATAGCATCCAGGAGGACCTGTTCCCTGTCACAGGAGGTAGCTGGGGTGCTCCAGTCTAGTCCAGGCAGGTTGAAGTCTCCTAGTATAATGATGTTTCCTCTCCCCCTACTTTTCTGATCTGTTTCCCAAGCTCCCTATCCAACTCTGTTTCCTGTGAAGGTGGTCTGTACACCACCCTGCATTCTTCATTTTTAATTTTTTTTTATCCCAGGTCCCCAAATCCTCCATTCAGAGGTCAGACTTGGTCTGCCTGTTGTCCCCCCCATTCCCAAGCTTACACCCCTGGGCAGGGCCACTGGGAGGGCTCCCCCCAATGGACACTGTAGGCAAGCCTCGGTTTACCCCCCGGGTCAGGGCCATGGGAGTGTGGGACCTCCCAGTGGACGTCGAAGGCAGTGAAGATGATGGCAGAGCAGGTCATCATGCCGGGGGCTACCTTTTATTTCAATGCTTTCCAGATCCCTGGGGATGGGGACATGCAATGATGTCCAGTATCTGCCCTGCCCCCCTAAGGTGACAGCGCTGGCTGCAGTGGACCCCCAGCCTCTGCCAGGGGTCCATAAAATGCTGGACACTCTGTCCACCCTCCACCCAGAGAAGAAGAGCAGTCCCCAGGATGCTTGATCCTTCTCCCCCGGTCAGCCCTCCGATTCCCAGGTCCATTCCCATACCTGGGTCATTGGCATTGCAAGTGGTAATCCAACCACTGCACTAGTGAGCTGGCTCTCCCTGTGTTATTCTGGAGTACCACCAAGAGGGCTTTGGCAGTTCCCTCCTTTCCTTCCTCCCTGTTGCACATTATCTTTCTCTTATGTACAATGCCACTCTACCCTCCTTTGCTCTGTCCTTCCTATGCAGTTGGTATCCAGGTATCCTGGGGTCCCAGTTATCCATGTCTCCATGATGGCAGCATTGTCCACAGCCCCTTCTGCCATCAGCATCTGTAGGTCTGCTGCCTTGTTAGCCAGACTTCTTGTGTTCAAGGAGACAACCTTCCACTGTGACCCCTGCCCCCCTTTGCTCCTGATCCTTTTGTGCCTGCTTCCCTCGGTCCTACTAACCCTTCTCCTTGCACTCCCCTTTCCTTTTTATTTCCTTTTGAGGGAGGCCGGGGGGCCCTCCTCACCTGGTGAAGAATTCCTTGCCCTCTGCTGCCCTCCCTTTCTTCAGTTCAAATGCGACTTGTCTTCCAAGTATATCCCTAGGTTGCCCTTCAGGACCCTTGTACTCTCCCTACTTAGATGCAGCCTGTCCTGAGGCACAAATGGATTTTTTAATAACAGTTAAGCTTGCCACTAAACCACATGCACTCCACTACATTCTGTAAACTGAATATTTCACACTCTTTTTATACTGTCCCATTTTGTTTATATACTATTTGACCACTAAACAACTTGTACCACTCTGCATTTCCCTTTGCTTTTTTTGTTGTGGTCTCACACAGCTATAAACTAAATATTTCACATTCTTTCTGTATTTTTCCATTTTTCATACAGCATTTCACTTTTTACAAGGATGACTATATCAACCCCAAATGTTTACCTGTTGTTGTTTTTAGACAGCGATACCTTGCACACTGCACCAGATGCAGTTGGCGTGACACTTGTTAACTGAGGCGCAATTTTTTTTTTTACTAACAGGGAAGCTGGTCACTAAACCACATGCACCCATATACAGTCTATAAATGATACATTTCATTTTCTTTTTATACTGTCCCATTTTGTTCCTACACTATTCACCAATAAACCACTTGTACAACTCCATATTTCCCCTTGATTTTCATTGTTGTGGTATCACACAGCTCATGAAACTCAAAAAGGAGGACAGGAATACAGGTGTCAGCTGGTGCAGCTGCTAGAGCCAAATACAGACATTTAACGACCAACACAATAAAAAAGCAGCACACGCATAAGGCCAATTAAATACTTTTATTCACAGCTAGTGCAAAATTATAAAGTGCATACATGCTGTACAGATAATAAATGGTTACAGATGGCTCACAATGTTGGAACACATGACACCACTGACTCCCCTACGTATCGAGGTTCACTATCTCTTCCTCAGGGGGTAGAGTCAGTAAGCTAAAGTTAGCCATTTATAGGGCTTGATTTTGGTCACAGGATCTTTCAATGAATTCAAATCTGTTTTTTTAACTTTTTTTAAAAGTTTTCCTTAATACCTACTAATGCCTTATTATAGTGGTGCATTAGCGCCATTATAGTTAGGGTTGAGCAGGCTGTTTAATGTTAAACTCCTAATGCTGCACTTTAATAGTTTCACCACTGTTCAACAGATATGCACAAAATTTTGCATGCACAGTCTCAGGGGCAGGGTCTGTTGAGTTGCTAAGTTTTGTTCCAGTCAGATATGCAAATTGTGCGATTCGGACAGCAAAAAAATGAAAAAATCGGGGCTCTTTTGCTGTTTCTTTGTCCTTGCCTAACACCCAGACAGTCTATAATTTTGCTCTGAAAATTTCAGGGAAGAAAGGGCTTGGATCAGAGTAGTGCCTTTCGCTGGTTTGGTGAAACAATATTAATCCATTCCAGAATTATATGGATTTGAAATTTTGGTTCTGAGCATGCTCAGTACAGTCTTTTGGATAGCTATTTCATAATAGAAAAAAAATTATCTGACCCATACGAAAAAAGATTCTGTTTCATATGGTGGTAATCTTTTTTTGTATGACCGCCATCTTGTTTCTGTTTTTTTTTTTTAATTATTTTGAAAACCCATAAAATAATATCCTGCAGAGACACTAACACATGTCTGTTGCTAAGCAGGCCCCCATTAGGTGGACTCTGCCGTTAGTTTTTGGAAAAATCACCCAGAAATGTGTTTTTAACACATTTTAAAATATTTTTTCTTGACCCAAATTTTTTTTTCATAAGGCCATACAAAAAAAAGAGTCCCTTCATATGAAAAAACAATTGGGAGTTTTTTTCACATTCTTTTTTCATATGATGGAATCTTTTTTGGTATGAATGACACAATCTGAAGATCCCTTCATACGAAAAAATAATTTGGACTTAGTTTTTCTTCTCACATTTCAACTTTAACAAGCCATAACTCTGTCAATATTTGGAATTAAGGGCCACTCTATATATCAAAATAAAAGTCTTAATGAGTACTACAACACTGATACATAACACCACCCCCAATACAATTCCCGTAGAAGAACAATGAAATTTAACAAGCTGTAACTCTCTAAATCATTGGAGTTAACGGACAATGTATATATCAATAGAAATATCTTAAGGACTACAACAATAAGCCCCTAAGAAATAAGAAGTGAAAATGGTCCATCCTTACAAAAAAAAAAATTACAAGAAAGCACATAAATTACTTTTCTGATGGAATGGAAGTGCAGGGCCCAGAGGGTCCCCCGCTTCCAGACCCACATACACATGTACAGTAGATAAATGGAGCACAGAATCACTGGGCCCAGATCGCCTTGCACTTCCATGATCGCATGTGTTCACGAATGGCCTGAAGTGACCTGTGTGAATGATGATATGATTCTACTATCTCAAAAAGTAAGGAAATTCATTGCAAAAAACTTTATTAATGCACTATTTAGGGTTAAACCAACAAAACTAGGGAAATGTGGTGTTAGGGTTTCCAACCCTAACACCCCACCCCCACCCTGCAAGCAGTAAAAGGAAAAAACATTATGGTTTTGGCTGTCCTGAGTCTTGGCAAATCAGGTGTCTTCCTTGGGGTTATCATCCCTAACGCTTACCCCATTCTCATATACATTAGTCTGCACATCTGGGTTTATTTGCTGATGGGACGGGGGGCATTATGGTTGATAACCCCAAGGAAGATCCCAGGCCTGATTTTCCAAGATATAGGACAGCCAAAACCATAATTTCTTTTTCCTTTTCCTGCTTGCAGGGTGGGGGTTGAGTATTAGGGTTGGAAACCCTAAGACACTACAGGGATTTGATTGGTCATTTTGAAGAGTCTTCAAACAGTGCAAAAATGCATAAAAAGTGAAAATTATAGTTTTTTCTCTAGGAAGATAGGGAAACTGATAATTTTTAAAGAAATTGCACCTTCAAGGCTTTTGCCTCTTTAAGGTGTTTTCTGTCATGGAGATTTCCCCTGTGCAGGTAGGGCTATTAAATTTAATCCCACAATTGCAATAAAAGTACTCTTTTAACTCATCTCAGGTGATTAGTAAGGCTTCTGAGAAGGTTTGGTTGGGGTAGCTCAGTAATGCTACTGCTGCTGCTGCTGCTGCTGCTGCTGCTGCAATCCTATAGGAATGGGGATGGCCAAGTGCTGTGAGCTGTATATGAGCTCTGGCCGGTGGACAGCTGGTTAGCGAGGAGGTGTCTCTCTAATTATTAAAGTAAGTCTGTTTAAATACTGATTTCAGTTCACCATCTTCTTGAGAATCATCCCACACATGCTTGATACCCCATTGACTGGAAGTAGTCACCAGATCTTCTCTGACTAGCTGACTGCAGCCACCATTTAGATATATACTGGTCTGAGTCATACCACAACAAAGAAGGCTGCCCCCATTCAGTTGTTTCCTTTTGCATTCAAACCATAATTTACTGTCCCTTTGTACAGTTTCTGGCTGCAGGATCAAAGCCCTCCTGGACCCTTCTGATGTTTGGTGGGGCCAGGATTTATTTATGGAGTTTGGGAGTGGCATTGTGAGCCTCTGAATCTACCTCTCAGATAAGAATGAGTTTGGTGCCCAAGCAACTCACTGGCAGCAAGCAATCATAGGGCTGATACTGCCCTGAAAGGAATTTCAGTTCTCCAGTGCTCCCTGATCCTGTTTGTGCATCTGTAGGGGTTTGGGTGAGCATAATTGCTTCAGCTGTTGTGTACTTGAGTTTGTCTGGCCCCAATTTCAGTGCTCCTGGTGCTAGCGTAGTGCAACAGTCCATGTGGATCACCAGCCATGGTGAGATCTGATATGTTTGGTGCCAGAACAGAGGCACTGCTGCCTGTGGTGCTCCCTGACTCCAGTGCCATGTCCATTGGGCTGGGGAGAAAGCATGAACAGATGCTGGGTTGCTCATCAGTCATGAGAATGGCAGGTGTAATTGGCATCAGAAAAGTGTGGTTGCCTCCTGTGTTTCCCCAGTCCCGGTTGAAGCTGTCCATGGGGCCAGAAATGGTGAACTCAGTGTGTCTTCAAACACAAGGAACATGGTGTTCACCAGCACCAAAGAAGGAAGTCTGCAGTGCTCATAGTGCTCCATGGTCTGATGCCACTGTTCATGGGACTGGGGAAACAGAAGGATGTGGAGCTTGCCACCCACAAAAACAGCTGGTGACTTGGGGAACATAACAGCAACAAGTGCTCCAGGATGGGAGCGAAGGTAAGTCCTCTTTGGGAGGAGGGTTACATCCTCCCCCTTCAGAATCCTTGGTGTCCTCATCAAGGCCTGAAAGACATAACCATTGCAAAGCAACAGCAGTCTACTAATACACCTAGTCTGTCTCTAAATATTTGTAACTAATGTATCTGTTGCCTATCTGAATGATTTCAGCACTGTACTTTACAGAATGCAGGGTGTACTTTTGTATTAGAATGTTGCCACCATGGGACATAGCCACCCCTCACAAAAATGACCTGAAGGCTGCACAAGGGGGAGCAATATATACACTATATTTAAGGGGAGACCCCAGTAACACTGTATATACATTTCACTGGATGTTTCTGTTCCAGAACAGTGAGGTTCCACAAACTCCTCTGCAATGACTTGATAAGGAACATTGGTGAGTTCTGCATCATCTAAAAGAAATGGGTTTGGGTACAGGTTTTTCAATGTCTTTTGGTGGTTCTACAACTGGGTTCCTGCAGTCTTCTGCAATGGCAGCACTGTCCATGACTTTGATTCCAGTCAAGTAGAATAAAGCATGCTGCTGCACAATTCAGCATTCTAGAATTATTTGCATTTCTTCCTCCTGGTACTAAAGGGTGAAATTATATGGAAAATGGTGGAGGCAGAAATCCATGTGGTATTGGACAAATCACCTTTCCCTCTTCATCAGCCATTTAAGGCTAAGTTGTTGTGTTTACAGCTGGCATTTCTGGGTTTATTTATTTATGATTTGCTTTTGTTTACCAGGTAAGCACACTAGACAGCCAAGTGCCTATTTTCAGGTGTGACCTGGGAGATTACAAGGTATATTCAAACATCAGGCATATCAAGGTACATACAAGAACATCAAGCATATACATTACAACAGTAGGTAGATAGCAGCATAGTACAGGCAATGGATGACAGTACAGTTTCCCCTTGCCATGTCTCATTCTTGTTGACTTGTCTTCTAGGTGGCAAAAGAGGTAGTTAGTTGACAGATTCGGTGATGGTCAGTAGGCAAGAGGATGTTTTGATGCAAAGTTTTGACATTTCCTGTCCCCAAGCTCAGGCAGTAAACAGGTACATTAGGAAGCTGTTTCACTATGACATAGGGGTCAGGTTTCCATTTGTCCTCTATTTTGTGTTTGCCTGGGACTCCCAAGCACTGGATTAGTACTCTGTCCCCATTGTAGGAGAGTTTCCTGTCTTCCTGTCTTGTTGTAGAGGGCTTCGTAAGATAGGTTAGTCTTCTCAGCTGCTTCTTGGGCTACCCAATAAACTTGTTCCGGTTGTGCACATAACCTGTTGGTGTACTCCAAATAAATTTTGGCAGGGCACCATCAGCTGATACACTGAAACATAGATCTACCAAAAGTCTGGCTTCTCATCCAAACTTAAGGTAATAGGGTGAGAACCCAGTGGCTTCATTTAAGATGCAGTTAGATGCATGAACCAGAAATTGCACTTGTTGGCTCTAGTCCACTAGCTGTTATTAAATTTAAGGAAGTTTTATTTTCTAAGACCTAGCTGAAGGTTTTTAGTGAGTGAAGGTGGTAGCCATGTTTGTGATGGCAATCAGGGATGAGTGGCATAACACTTAAACCCTTAGGTCTTTTAAGGGTAGAAATGCATCTAGTGGTGCTTCTAGCCTACCCCACCCCACCCACTACATAGTGGAATTCACAAATCCCACCCAGTTGTCCATTTCCTTATCAAACATTTTGTTAAAGATTCAGTACTAGAGACATGTATTAACTGTTTTGGCAAATTGCTCTCTATACTGATCACTTTCTAGGTATAATATGTACCCCCCTTATGAGAGGGCTTTACCTGAGATTCAATGTGGGGGGATTAACTCCCCCCAACAACTCAAATATAAGCCAGCCTCTCCCAGTAACCTATGCTCAGAGTGCTTTTGAGCACCTGAGTGGCTGCATGGTCCATGTGGCTGCCTTCCATTTCCTCCATTTGTTCAGCTCCTTTCTCCTACTTTTGTTTTCCCCCCTCTTCTCCTCTTTGCTGCTTCTGCCACTCCATGTCCTTCCTCTCTGCCCCTACTGCTGCTCTCATCAGCCTTCCTGTCTCCTGGGCCCCACCCTTTCTTTTGTCTCATCAGCCCCTTGTTTGCCACCCTTGCTGGGCTCCCCTCCCCATTGCCACCACTTTCCTTTATTTCTTTTTTCCTTCTCCCACCCCCTCCTGTTTGTGTGGCTCCCTCCTGTCTGTGTGGCTTTGCTGCTCACAGCAGTTTGGTCTGTTGTCCTCCCCCCATACCTCCTTCCCCTGGCTGTTGTGCATCTCCCTGCTTATTGCTCTCTGTTCGTGCTCATTTTCCTTCTGGGGGATTTCTTCTTGGCTCACTTCATCATCAGTGCTACTGAAGCCTTCCCTATATTTCTGCATTTTTTGTGCTTGCGTCTCCCCTCCACTTAAAGGCATAGCACCTCCTTCCAGCTTTACACCCCTTTGTTTTATCAACTACTTATGCACAAGAACTATTTTAATAGCTAATAGTATAACTATTTTAATAGCTAATAGTATCTGAGCACAATAAATTATACTGCCCTCAATCAGTCTATCTGGTGCACTCTTGCATGACCTTCATAGCAGCATAAAACTGTACAAATTGCTTTTAGTATTCCCCTTATCACTTGCCATGCCAGTTCTCCTCGTATACTTGCCACTCATAATCCAATTGCATCTCCGACTATTCTTCTGCAGGCAGCAGAAGTGAAAACCAATGACTAGAGGAGCAACTAAGTCAGTTTCTGCAGTTTTAATTAATCAGTACTCCTCCAGCAATCTGGCATATGTATTTCTGAAAAGGTCCTTCAAGGAAGCATCAATGTTTTTGATTTCAGCAGTACCTAACTCAGTTACTTAGTAAGCTCCCATTTAAACCTATTGTGTTTTCCATCTTTGGGTGCTCCACACTTATCATAACTCTTAACTTTTCTGGGTGGTGATGCAGCTGACACTTCCCTGGTGTAAAGCTTCAGCTCCTAACTACTGTGACCCTCAGAATAAGCAAGTCCTTCTAGAGGGCCGGCCTGCTGGCACAGCGGTGGTGTCACCACTTGTGGCACCAGCAACCCAGGTTCAGGAGCGAGCTTGGGTGGTTGGAGGATCAGCTGGGGGTGCTGGATTGAGCAGCAATCTGCCTACTCTCCACCCCTGGGGAGGGAGGGAGGGACTAAGCCTCCCAGTGTAGTGCTCCTGGGTGACCATGGGGGTGGCTAACTGGGGTGAGAGGTTGAGGCTGGGAGGTGTGTCAGATGCTTGGTGGGTTCCCATTGTGTCATTGCATGCCAGCAATCCCCGAACTGGAACATAAAGAAACAAATTCTAGCAAGAGCCGATAGGGCTGTGAAGAGCTACCAAATGACAAAAGATGTTTTCTTGTTGGTTCCATATAGTGCTGTTTAGTCACAATCATCAAAAACTGGCATGCTGGTAACTCAGTCCTCTTAAATTTATTTAGTCAGAGTACATGGTGGTGGTGTGTGTGTTTGTGTGCGTGTGTGTGCACGTGTGGCCACGGGGCACCGGAAGATTGTAAAAGGTGAGGGTGCCCAAGATAAGAAGGGCACTTGTTGCCTTGTAAAGGGCACTTTTTTCAAACCAGGTTTTTATAGTAAATGCACATTTATGATGACAATAGCAATTTTAAAAATACCTTTATACCATATCAGAATATTTAATATGTAATATTAAGGGTTCAGCTCATGTATAACAGTTCCAATTTGTTTTTCAAAGTTACAAAAGTGAGCCACAAAGATACATTATCCTATTAGACAGCAATAAAATTGTATGATGTTGTTTATGTCTCCATGAACCTAAGAATTCTAAATTAGAACACAGATGCATTGTACCAACAATGTAAGTTCTTGACAAGATCATACTGTTCTAAAATGGTCAATGCCAGCAGAATGTGAATCAGAAACACTCACTGAATTTACCAAAAGGCCAGTTACGATTAAGCAGTAACAAAATGAGAACTGGTATTTTAAAACATAACAGCTACTTCTACAAAAATGCATGTTTGCTGAGTCAAGGCAGTTCTCCTTTGAGATATTAACAGCCCCGTCTAAATTGTTCACTATTTGTGTGGTTGGCAGCATAGCCTATTGGTTAGAGTAATGAGTTGTAAATGAGCTTTGTACATCCAACATTCAGACGTGGGTTTGATTCCCACAACCTCCACTTGCATACTATGTTACTCTGAGCAAGTCATTTAGCCTCCTCAGTGCTCCTGGGTAGCCCCATCAAATAGGCACCTGTGCCTAGTGGGCCACATCCAGTTACTAAAGAATAATTAAATGCTTATATTATGTTATCTTTAAAAGGACACAGTTTAAATATTAGAGGATGGTGTACGCTGCTTACAGCCTCAAATCAGGAACAGACATAAATACTGCTGCTTTAAGTAACAAACCCAAAAAAGAAACCCACCCTGAGAAATGCAGGACTTTTAGGAGGGACTCCATTGCAAATGAGCTTGAATCAGTGAACAGACAGGGCTGTGAAGAGCTACCAAATGACCAGGTATTTTCTTCTGTGTGTGTGTGTGTGTTTGCATGCTACCTGTCCTGCCCATAGGAATAGGACAGTTTACAGTTCCAGATGCAAAATCTGTAATCTGACACTGTAGTCTAACTTTTGCTATGAGGACATTCCACAAGATAATGAGTTAACACAGTTTAAATATTAGAGGTTGGTGTACGCTGCTTACAACCTCAAATCAGGAACATACATAAATACTGCTGCTTTAAGCAACAAACCCAAAAAAGAAACCTACCTTGAGAAATGCAGGACTTTTAGGAGGGACTCCATTACAAATGAACCTGAATCAGTGAACTGACAGGGCTATGAAGAGCTACCAAATGACCAGTTATTTTTTTTTGTGTGTGTGTGTGTGTGTGTGTTTTTGCAAGCAACCTGTTCTGTCCATAGGAATAGGACAGCTTACAGTTCCAGATGCAAAGTCCATAATCTGACACTGTAGTCTAACTTTTGCTATGAGGACATTCCACAAGATAATGAGTTAACCCCTAGGTTGCTGAAAGAAATAGAATAACTCTATTAGACTGAGCTGGACAAATAATAGAAACAGCAGTTTAAAAGGTTTTTTTTGTTAATATCCTGCGGAGTTCTGAGATACAGTACAGTAGCATCCCCCTCCCTTTAGATGCCTTTAACATAGAGCAACAAATAGCAAAAATCAGAGGGGAAGTGCACTATTTTGCAGCTGTGGAGGTGGAGGTAGAGGAATACATACAAAAGTCTAAAATGGAAGTTCTAAGATCAGCCGTTTTTAGGGCTATAGTCTGACTGATGACAGAAGGGCTGTAGGCTCCACCCACAGCTCTAAAAATAAGGTCAGCCCAGATGCTGATCACTGGTGGGTACCCCAGAGCATTTGGGGTGAGCCCTTGCCACCACCGTTCAGCTGCCCGACAACTGGCGCGATGGGAGGGTGTAGCCAACCTCCCCCTACCCCTGCCCAGAGGACAAACTGAGGCTCCATGGGGGTGGGCTGCAGTGGGACAGGTGGGGAAACCCACGGAAGGTCTGGTGGCTCCTTGGCTGGGAGGACCAGCTGGGAGACTCAGGGGCATAAACTATAAAAATGCAAAAAAAGTCCTTGTAGACAGCTTTATTCCAATTTCCCTAATACCATGTACACTTGCATCCTCTTCTTTGAGCCTGCAAGCAGAAATGTTCCCCTTTCCATCTCTTTCTGCTGCAATCTCCTTAACAATTAATTCTCTTCCTGGCAGATCTCCTTTCTGCTCCTTCATCCTGTTGCTCAGTACTCCTATCAGCCCCCAACAACTCAGACTTCTACATTCCTCTCTTCTGCCTTCATTTCAACTCTAACAGCCAGTTTGCTGCCACTCATGTTCTTTCACAGCCCTCGCCAGCAGCTTTGCAAGACTCTTGTCTCCCTAACTTATGCCTTCGAGAGGTCAACAAGTGTAGGTAGGGTTCGACTCATCCACCAGAGATGGGAATCTGCAACTTACAATCCATCTGTAATGTATTCAACTCACACTAGGGCTCAGCTTGTCTGCCAGTCGTGTGATCCTGCAACTATAATCCATCTGTTACAAAACAAACTCACTGAGGGCTCAACTGCATCTGCTAGTCGTACGATTTTGCAACCGTCCAGCCATCAGCAATGTATCAGACTTATATTGCATCTCCTCGTTCCAGCAGTTCTTCAACTGATGTGAGTTTAAGGGCTCTACTTCACTTGCCAGAGGCATGGATCTGCAACATTTAAAGCTACAAAGTAACTACAGCCCACTGAAGCTATTCCTGTCCTCGTCAGTATTCAGCACCTTTTCCTAGCTGCTTGGGGTAGACTTCCTCTTCGACGATACAAGTGGAAATGCTTCCTCATCATAGGTGTCAGGTAATATGGGCCTGTGGGGCACGGGCTTCATCAATATTTTTTGAAGTGGGCCCCAGCTCCACCAATAATTTTTAACAAAGTAAGGTTTTTTTCCTTTTTTGTTTTGTTTTGTGTTTTTTTGTACTGTGACCCTAGGCTCACATGATCTTGACATGCGTTCACCTTCTGTGGCTTGCTGTATTCCCCTACCCCACAGGGAGCGATCCCCCACATTCATTGGTGGCATTTTCAAATTAGCGCCTTGTGCACTTTCCAGTGTGCATGCACCCAGAGTGAGAGAGAGAAAGAGAGAGAGAGAGAGAGAGAGAGAGGGGGAATGTCATTGAGTGACAAGGGCCGGTGACAGGTGAGAGGCAGGTGAGCAAGGAAGTTGTGCGACGTGACCTTGGCCTGATGGCCTCGGAGGCGGACTCGGTATTAGGCTGAGAGCAACCCAGCAGGTTGTTGTGGGACTGGGGTTATCGCGCCGACGAGTCAGGCAGGCAGCTGCAGCCTGCTGAGAGGCCGGAGTTGCTGAGTCGGAAACCCACTGGAACTTGAAGGAGGAGGAGGACCGAGAGCCAGCACCTGGTAAATAAAGTCAGAGAAATGGGGAACCAGATCCTCATGCCTCACACTGAGTGTACATTTTACAAACTAATGGTAAAAAGGTTACTGTCAGACCCGGTTATGATTGAGAGGCTCTCAACTGTTGAATAGTGAAACACTTCAATTATCCACAGGTCTATCACGCTACCTCCAGAACTACAGGGAAAAGTAGTTTTTTCATATACAGCACATCTCCATTTGTCCATTTGTTCAGTATCCTGAAGTTTAGATCACCCACTAAATGTAAAATTAATTTTCCACTTGCATTAACTTTTTTTGACATCTGAGGCCCTTAGGGGGATTTTAAAATAATCATTCTCTGACCATCCTTAATGATGTACTGCACTTCCTGAGTCGCCCCTGAAAAAGGGACTGTCTTGTCTCAGAGGGCCTACCCAGTTACCAAAATTCAATAAATAAATAAAAATAAATTTTCCTCACCTACCATATGTAACCCCAACACCGTGTCCTAAAGAGGGCTACTACCCCTGCCTTACATACACAGTCAAGGTTGAGGGGGCCTGGGCTCTGTTCCGCATGGTTTGGGAGTTAGTTTCCAAAAATTCCATATATAAGCATAGTGCCGCCACCCAGAGTAAGATTTTGTGGGCCAGTTGGTAAATTGGGTACAATCCCCTGGGATGCTGTACCTACCCACCTCCCTTCCCAAACAACACCCCACACACAGAAATACACTTTACCTTACACTTCAATAACCAACATGCAATTAGAGGAACTCTCTAATAATATGCTCATGGACACACTTGTAGGGGAAAAGAATAAATACAGTTTTATCATTAGAGTAGGAATACACATGGAACCCCCACAGGCCCCTTATTTAACTAGTAGGCACACCTCCCATAGTCTAGGGGAAAAGAGAGGGGCAGGGGTACAAAGCAACATAATTTGCAGATGCAGTAGAAAGCCACAAGGTGTGTGTACATACTAGATACAACCAGACCTATATCAAAACCCAGGTCCTGAGGAGAGAACGTTTGCTAAGGGCTATGCTAGGTCTACACTTCTAGACAGGGGTACCCAGTAAATCCAGACAGGAAGCAGTAACAGATTGTCCATACCAGGTTGGGATTCTAGAGTTTTTATTCCGAAACAAAGTTGGAAACACAAAAGCAAAGATGGATCCCCAAGGGTTTACACTGGCACAAGGCAATGCAGAACACATCTGTAGAAACAGTACTCAAACCTCCCATATAGCATAGGATTAGAATCTGGAATGTGGAACTAGCCACAGTGAACACACAACATTTCTCCTCGACGTGGCACTAGGCCAGTACTTAGAACAGTTCCCATTAAACATAGGATTAGACATCTGGAATGTGGAACTAGCCACTGTGAACACACAAAAAATCTTCTGTAAAGGTGGTACTAGGCCAGTACTTGGTACATTTCCTATATGGCATAGGATAAGAATGTGGCACATGGGCCACGACTGAGCACTCAAGACTCAAAACTTGCAGAACCCACATACAAGGGGTAAACTGGAGAAAACCCACATAAAAGGGGTAAAACTTCTTCAGGCATTGGCCACATGCACTAGAAGAAAACAGGTGCCCTTACAGAACCCGAAGTGCTGAACTGGTCACTCCAGATGGAGGGGTCTCCCACCTTTTGCTTCCACCAGCCATTCTTTCAGAGTTACACCTCACAAATACTGAAACTGTAGAAATTGATGATATCTTGAAATGTTTATCACATTTAACATTAGGAACACCACGAAGGTGTAAGGTTAAAGTTCTGAACAAAGGGCAAGGCGCACATGGAGCATCCACTATTGTTAGAGATCTTTAAAACACAAACTTCTTGAGAGAATCCTCACAGAATTGTGTGAAAATGTCCCTTATTCAGACAGTCACCCCACAGAAAATAAGGCAGGTACATATCCTGGGTAACTCGCAGACAGAAATCTACTCACAGTTGTACACACAGGCAGCGTCACTAAAGTTCTGGGTTGGATCAGGGGACTGCCCCTAAAATCCATTGCAATCCCCTTCATCCCACATGGGATAAAGACATAAGAATCCCTGGAGATGGTTTCCACCACTTCACTAGTCAGAAAAAGGATGTCCTCCACTAGGGAGCGAAATACAGACACTCCACGCTTTGCCACTCAATCTCTGAGCTGTTGCTGGAACTCACACCAGCTCAAACTAACTTCCAACTGCGTACCTTTTGGTGTCCCGGGATTGAAGACTGTGGACCCAATTGCAGCTCCTTATGATATACATGGCAGCAGAGTCGGGTCTACGAGCACCATCTCGGTTTACATGCGGCTTTTCGAAAGTCTGATCGGGCGTGATTCGCGCAAGCGTAGTGCCAGTGTGTTCTGTTGCTAGGCAGCACTGTGGTAACAGTGAGTGATGTTCCCCTCAGGAATTTCTTTTATTTTTTGTGCCCTACTGTTAGCTGCAGTAATTGCAGACAATAATGAGTGTGATCTACAGCTCGTTATACATTTTCTCAGAAGTCAAAGGCAGTTATTTGAGATGCAGTTACTTCAGGCCAGCAATGTAGAGATAGAGGCATATTATGAGAGTCAGCTGTGGCAATTATATTTATCCAGTTCTCTGAGAGAAATTAAATGTACATGCTGGACTAAACATTGGTGTGCAGATTGGTGGAGTATTATTGTTGAACATCATTTTACTGACAATGACTGGTTAGAGAATTTCAGGATGTCACGACAGTTGTTCGAAGAGCTGTGTACAGATGTTAATACTTTTATGAGCCCTGATTCTACATACATAAGAGAGCTGGTCCCATTACGCAAACGTGTGGCAATAGTGATATATAAATTAGCCAGCTGTGCTGAATATAGAGTCGTCGCTAATCAGTTTGGCGTGCATACAAGTACAATTTGCAAGTTTGTTCACATGTTCTGATATGGGGTTGTAAGACACATCACCCCTTGTCTAATTAAAATGCCTTCTTAAGATGAGGCTATAGATATTGTGAGAGGTTCAGGATTTCTTGCGGACTACCGCAGGTCATGGGGTGCATAGACGGTACTCACATTCCAATAGTGGCTCCCAAGGATGGCTATCGGGACTTTGTAAACAGAAAGGGATTGGCCTCATACGTACTCCAGGCCACTGTTGACGATCAATATTGGTGAGTGTTAAAAATAATGTGTTCGCATATCCACTGATGTTAAGAAATAGGTGTACCTGGAAATGTGCCCTACGGTTTTAAAGTGGCTTTGGATGTGAACTCCGTAAGTGGGCACAGTTCTCCAGATGGGGTGTAACCTAAGATTTGTACAGGTGCATCAACATCTTATTTCTTCTGCTGGTGATACCTCTCTCTATGCACCCAGTACTCTTTTAGGCAAAACTCACATATTAGACACATTGTTTTGCCTACTCTAGGTCATCTGATATGACATCCCCAATATAACTTTCCTGTTTGGGGGCCATCAGTATCTAATGTGCCCAATATGTTTGAATTCTGAACTGCCTTGCATTGATTATTCGCTGCCATGATCCTGATCATTCATTTATATTACATAGGTCCCGTCTCATCTTTTCAAACACCTTCCAGAATGTCAACCCTGTTGTCGAACTCAATAGCATATACAAAGAGGTATTCCTTTACTCACAGGCCACTCGAAGTCTCCATTACGAAAACAGTATAAGCATACAATGGAAAAAGTCACACAATGCAAGTCAAGGTGTGAAGCATTAAGTACTTAATCAATAAGACACAACACGGTATGGGTTATTAAAGGAATAATGCCATCCAGGATGGGTGTTATGCTGGGATACCATCCCGCCTCGGGTGGTTGGTCCCGGCCAACAGTCGAGAAGGGATGTTATCCCATCTTAACACCCATCCTGGAGGACATTATTCCTATTATACAATGGCTCATGAGTCAAAAAAGAAAGAACATAGATAAAGAAGTACATTTAAAAGTATGTTTTTGCCTGTTTTTTGTTTAATGACGAGGTGTACTGTTTAAAAAAATATTGAACATTTCTTGTATTGGTCAGTAGGTGGAGGTGCTGTTTTTGTATCTGTGGCTTTGCAGTCTCAAGATGTCCTCTTGTTGCTGTCCCTGTGACCATTGTCAGTGTTAGAGACCGCGAAGCATGTCTGCGGCTCTGTGGTTTCTCCCGGTTCCGACTGTAGCGGGAACAAAATGGAGTACTAAAACAAAGAGATGGAATGGTGATCAGGTAAGACACACTGAAGTGGTTTGTCTTACTCATGCTGTCTGTGTCTGTTTCTGATGGTAGACTACATGGGGGGATTCTAAAAGGAAACCACTCGGTTCTTGTCATACCTCTCAACCTTTTTACACTGAAATGAGGGACATGGACATTTCTGGACATTCAAAATGAGGGACAGTGAGGGACACAGATCCTCAGAATGAGGGACACATCCTCAAACATGGAGACTCAAGCTCAGAACACTGTGAAAACCATAGTGTTTACTTGTACAAAGTTTATTTTTGATTTAGTACTTTAAAATATTAAAAAAACGAATACCTGCTTCCTTGTTTATTACATCGGTGCACACACTTGTAATGTCATCTGTTTGAGATGCAGATGCAACATCATTTTCTTCATCTGGCAAATGATGGCCTTTAACAATAAACAACACACATCTTAATTTCACAGGTATAACTATGCATCCAAAGTACCTGTCAAAGTCCCCGTCACCCAGACACACACCACTGCTTTGTCCCACCCATTCGTAAAACTTCCAACTTTCATACATTATACCACACCCTATCATAGCGCATTCAACTTAGACACCACCGTCTCAGTAAAGTGGTGCCTCCTCATCTCCCTCCTACATCTCCCACCCTCCACCCATAGACTATGTCAACTATTTTCCTACATTGCCTCAGTTTAAATGCCACTTCGGTTTCCACGTTTATTTACACCTTTCAGATATTTGAATGATTCAATCAAATCCACCCTATACCTCCTCTCATCCAGAGTATAAATATTCAGCTCATTCAGCATCTCCTCATACACCTTTCATTCCACCATCTTCCTTTTTTTGGCCCCTCAATTACATTTATAATGGATGGTGGCACGTTGATATTAATGAAAATCTGTCACTTTCTATATGTTGTTATTCTGCATTACCTATGTCATCATAGCTATGATGCTGCACTAGCTATATAATTACTGCAACATAACAACATGGCACGTGCTCCCTCTCACGCTCTACATTTTGAAAAGAAAAAGAAATTTACTTACGTGAATCTTTCAATAGGTCCCGCGGTGTGGCAGCGGTCAGATAAGTGACGATCCCTGGTATAGGCGGTTGTAAGGACTGATACCACAGATGCTCCAATAGCTCTATCTGTTTATCCCCATTTCATTTAAACGTAACGCGCCCGTAAGAAAAGAAAGACAAATGGAAACAGTGCCGGCAAGTGGGACTGCACCAGTGAATAACATCACACCATCAAGGCCGAAGCAACAAGAGCCACAATTGCCATCTGCTCCTGTTCTGCTATCATTCCCTTAAAAACAAACAAAAACAAAAAACACAAAAAAAAGAAAAGAGAGCGAGAGACCCGCCATACACTATAAAAAACAATCACTAGACACCTATCGGTTACAAGCTCGGTTACTGCGTCTTGAGGTTGCCCTTGACGACAAAACCTCTTGGACTTCACTCTCAAGGTTACTGTGGGTGCCATGGAAACATCTCGAAATGCTAACTGGCTTGTTACCGATGAGTGACATTTTCTATGTATCCATCATCAGATATTACATCAAGTACTGCACACAGTGCTCCTAATGAGTCCTGGCCAAGGATCTGTAGTGAAGCAGAATCCCATCCCTATGCCTGGACTACAAACACCTTCCAATACACCCCAGTATCCTGGTTGACTGAGCCGCAATTTTCCTGTATAGGGCCGATGTGCTCATGCACCCTTTTACAAACACCCAATGTCACTTCTCATCCTCAATTCCCCAGCTACACTCCACCAAACCAGTACTAATCTGCTTGCTCTGAAATTCACATCACCACATCAATATGACATGACTGGATACTTCTGCTGAATGCAAGCTACGCACACCTTGTTGGTCGGGGAATTGGAACAGGTAAATATTATATTCAATGACAGTAATTTAGATGATTGCATTGACGACAAGCATAATACAAAGACAAATCACACACATACATATATCCGCATGCACACACACAATCACACAGAGACACACACACAGTAACATGTACACATACCAATAGTCACACGCACAAACACACACACCCGTCCCAATAATTACCATGAGGACTTGAACCTCATTCTGACATAAGACAGAAGTGCCAACCACCAGCTTGTTTGTCATGGCATGGAATAACTGTACATAGCACACAACACATATCTCAACACACACACACTCACTAACATTGATACTCACACAATACAATAATAGGAAATAGCAAAACAAATTTATTTTTTCTGGCTCACATTATACTAACACAGTAGACCATGAGCCACTATCTGTGATGGCAGAATTTCCACCCACCCCGTATGGTGGTATATCCTGTCATGACACACACGTCCTCTCATGGTGTACTCTTTATGTGAACATTATTGAAAACTGACAATTTATAACTTACAGCTATCAACACTAGGGACAGTATTTTGCTGGTCGACTACACCTGCGTCATCAGAAAATGCATCTGGCACCAGCGTCTGCATCCCTATATCTAGACCTCCGCCTGGCAAGTCAGATAATGGTCAAGGTCCTAAAATTTCAGTCAGCATATCATAATACGGAAATTAATTGTTAGCACCTGCCCCACTCTTGTTCGTTGCCCTTTTAGCTTTATAAAATGCACTTCGCAGAGCCTTCCATTTCCATCTCTATTGTACTTCACTTCTTACAAATCCTGCCTCATTTAGTTTATCTACTGCTGCTCTATACAGGTCTGAATGTCTCCTCTTTCTCCCATCTAACTCAACCATTACATTTAGATCTTTCAATATCCTGATAAAATATAGTGTATCTTGTTTACGCCATGGTCTGCCATTGTTTTCTGCCATGATCACTTAGAAAACTAACTATTTATCCTGTCAGATACCACAAAGCTGTCAAAATCCTGTCACTGGTGCTTGTTTAATTACGAGCACCTAAAACTGAGGGACCACAGACATGCACAGTCCAGCTGTGCAATACCGCGCTTGCGCACAGTACAGACTTCAATTGGGTCCAGTGTTTACATTTCTATCTTAACCCAACTCAAGGGAATCGACTGTTTTCAACCGCATGCTGACGATCGAGGCAGAGTTCTGACTGGATTTAAACTCGATCGCGGTTTACATGTGACATGCAACCAAGTTACAGAGGATCGATCGTAAGCCTGAAGGAGTCCCAACCCGACTACAGCCTCCATGTAAACGGGATAACTGACTCAGAATTCTAAGACTCCCCCTCTCACACAAGCTGTGTGGCTTATGTTGCTTCAAGAGTTCTAAATGACATCACCTCTCAGCTGAAACCAAGCAGCAGAGAGGGACAGAGTGAAAATCTATTAAATTAGATAATCACTAGCTGCCTTCTGTACCTAACACTGATACTAATAGGATTCTAGTAACCCCAGGGAACAGAGGGGGTTACACACAAATTAGGCATTTGATTTGGTTTTGCCAGAAAGCAATGTAACAAGGAACGAAACAGAAAAACATTTAAACTGTGAGCATGTAGAACAAAACAGTGGCCAGCATGCAACAAAGGAATACAAACTCCTCCCATCTGGTACCAGACCCCCTAGTCCCACTCCTATGCTGAGGTACTCCAGACTGGTGCAGGCCTGTGGTTGCCACGGGTTGGCTAGCGTTGGTGCACTTAAACTTGGTAAATTAAATGCTGTAACTGTAGCTTGAACTGGTAACACAAATTATAACTATTCCCAAAATCTTATGCAGGGCAGTCCTGCTTACTCATGGTTTGTTGAACACTTGAGCTGATACAAACAGGCTGGAACTGAGACTTTACTGGTACTAGTCTTGACACCACCATGGGTTTCGGATGGTAGTTGGTGGTGCATCACATCAGCAGGCAGCAGGATGCAGGAAGCTGGAAACCACAATGTGGGTGGCAAGGGATGAAGATGCTGGCCTTCACCTGTCAAGCCTTTCCAGACTTCACCTGGAATGGCCTTTATAAACAGTGTTTACTTGACAGGCCTATATCTTCTTCTCACCGATGGTCCCCAGAATGGTGGTGGTGGTGGTGGGGTGACAGGTAGCTTCAGTCACCCTGCTGGTTTCAATCAATACTTCAGGCACCCTGCTGGCCAGTAGCAGTAGCCAAAGGGTGGAAAAGGCTGGAACAGGTGTGCCCCACAGGCAAAACAGTCTCAAACTTTCTCATTAGTTAAGTCACCTGGACACCTCTGCTGGCAGGCAGAACACTTCTGGTGTTGATCTTTACAAGCCAGGGGACACCAAGGCAGGGTGATCCCCTCAGGAAACAAACAGTTCTAGAAGACTTTCCTGTTAGAATCTGATTAGATTCACTTCGCTGACAGGTTTAACTGACAAACCTGTCAAAACAGCAAACAAGCAGGATGATTCTTTTCTTTAAGGTTGGTAAAACCTTTTCTTCTTCAGAAAATCACCCCTCCGGGCTGGAGATCAGTCAAGAGCCCCTCTGACTGCTTTGAGGGCTCCTTTCCAACTGTCACAGAACAGTCTTTCACTTCAAAACTCTCAAGGAGCACAGCCTTGAGCTGTAACATTCTTTTCTCCTCCTCTCCTCTGAACAATTGACAGCCTCTGATTGACTGATTGGGCTGTTTATCATGTTATTAGATGCTGGATTGGTTGTTGCTTGGGCACCCAGCACATTGATCACTCCCTTCTCACAGAAGCCATTTCTCAGTCCTCAAAAGCTTCTGCGAGATGTGATTGGCTAAAATGGGTCACATGGTCTCCCTAAGATGGCTGCTGGCAATAACAGTTTATGGCAGTCCTATCTTTATGTAACCCCCTTGTTCCCAGGGGTTACAAGAATCCCATTTAGTGTCAGTGGTAGGCAAGGAAGACAGCAAGTAATTTTCCAGAAAATGGATTTCACTCTGTCCCTCTCTGCTTCTGGTCTCAGCTGGGAGCTGGGGAGGTGATGTCACCTTAGAACTCTCACAGCAGCATAAGCCACAGAAGTTGCTGTGAGTGGGGACTGTAGAATTCTGTAGTCAGTCTTGTTCCAGAGCTCAGTATGAGCAGTAGTCCGTAGTAGTAGCTCTGATAGAGAGCTGCAGTGTTCTAGTTTTCTCACCCTAGTAGAGTACAGTATTTTCCAGCTTTGCCTAAGTGGTGGAAACTGTCTCCAGGGGATTTCCTGTTCTTCATCCCAGGTGAGATGGAGCAGGCTGCCAGGATTTCGGGGTAATCCCCCTAATCCAACCCAGAATCTTCTGAAACTGCCTTTTGGTCAAGATCTGTGAGTAACTTTTGTTTTAAGTTTGCCCAGGAGTACCTGCTTTTGTTCTGAAAGTGAATTTCTCTGATAAAGGGATCCTGTCAACATGGAAGGTTTAAAAGTTGGCTGACCACAGTGGAGTCCAGTATGTGACCTGTCATGTGAGCAGAACTTTTACTTTCTACATCTCTGTGGTGCGAGTGACTGATGTTAAAGGGACACTGTCAACCCCCTTAGGTCTCAAAGTATCCCTAGTTTAAAAAACATATTTTATGGTTGCCAAAATTCTGTAAAGATTGTTGATGTAGCTGGTAGTTTGATTCTGACTCTTATTTTCTTTAAAAAAGTGAAAAACAGACTGCCCAACTTACTGGTGTTATCACACCAAAACAGGTTTGTTTACGTTCCTTGATCAACTCTAAATGCATCTTTCCTGGACTTGGGAACACCCACAAAACAACTAGACCCTTATGATGCAGTGGGAGTTTAGGAGGCTACTTCCTTATGAGTGACTGCACTGTTTTGGTGTGTTTCTAATGCCCAGGAAGTATGCAGTAAGAACAGAACCAAGATTGTAAACAAGACAAAGTTGTTTATAAATATACATTGCCATGCATTTCAGTTCTGCTAAGCAAGGAGACAGACAAAACAAACAGCAACATCAATGAATTTTAGAGAGGGTAAGCAATCATAAAATGTGGGATTTCAACTAGAAATAATATGATGAAAAACAGGTTGACAGTGTCCCTTTAAGTGTGAAATACATTTCTAGAAAACATCAACAGTGACATTTTTGATAAGTGTGAGGTGTATTACTGAAGAGATGGCCAAATATGAACTTGGAAACAAAAGGTGGAAGACCCCCCCCCAACATCTGGAGTGACCAGTTTAGCCCTCTGGGTTCTGAAGGGCACCTGTGTTTTTCTGTCAGTGCATGTGGCCAATGCCTGAAGAATTTCTACCCCAGTGAGTGAGTTTTCTCCAATTGATCCTTGAGTGCTCCATCATGGTCAGAGTGCCACAGTTATCCTATGTTAAATGGGAAGTGTCCAAGTACTGGCTATGTGCCATTTCAAAGGAGTTTGGTGTGTCTACCAGTGGCTAGTTCCACGTGTCCAGAGTTAATCCTATGCTAAATGGGAAGTTGGAGTTCTGTACTTCAGATGTCTGCAGTTACCACGTGTGTAAACCCTTGGGGGTCCATCCTTGCTTTGTGTTATTCCAACTTTGTTTCAGCAATAAAGCCACACTCTAGAATCCCAGTCTGGTATGGACATTCTTGTTATTGCTTCCCGTGTGGAGTTATTTGCGTACCCTGTCCGGAAGTGCAAACCTAGCATAGCCCTTGGCAAACGTTCTCTCCCCAGGACCTGGGTTTGGGCATTGGTCCACGTGTGTGTCTTGTAACCATACTAATTCTGTATTTTCTTCTATTATTTATTTATTTATTTATTGAATTTTGTTGACCGGGTAGGCCCACTGGGTCCCGGAGGTCCCTTTTTCAGGGGCGACCCGGGGGTAAAAATAACATACAAGTAACAGAACAGTACAAGTGGATAGATGACATATTGTGTTACATCTGCATATCAACCTTAAGTGGTGCTATGTAACCCCCTACCCCTCTCTTTCTCCTAGACTATGGGAAGTGTGTCTGCTGGTTAAATAAGGGGCCATGGGGGGTTACATTTACAAGTCCCTTGCAGCCAAAGGTGGAAGACTAGGTCTGCTGGCAAAGGCACCTAGCTTCACCTGAGCTGTTTTATTCTAGGTTTGCTTGTAAGGACAAAGAAGGAACAACATTATCAGAGCAAGGGAAAAAAATAAGGCATCTTTTGGCTAGGCAGATTTGCTGTGTGTTGCTATTTTCTTTTGTGCTTACAGGTTGTGTTATTGTTTTTTGCTTACATATTACTGCTTTATTGTTCTCTGATTAAAATTGCTTTTGCAGGGTATATTTTCTGCTACATTGTTACAGGGTGTGCCTACGGGTTTGTTACTGTTTTGTGCTTACAGATTACTGCTTTATCTTCTCTGATTCAAACTGTTTCATCGAAGGGTATATTTTCTGTGGAATTGTTCAAGGTTACAAGGTTGTTCAAGGAACAGTATATATAGGATAGTGCATGAGTACCAGTTAACAACAGGGCTATTCTTTCACCGAGTTGGTACTATGACGACAGATTGCCTCGAGAGCGCAGCTCGAGAGGTAATCAGTCGCCATAGTACCAACGAGGTGAAAGAACAGCCCTGTTACTAACTGGTACTCATGCACTGTTCTGTATAGTGTATAGTGGAATGTCGTTGACTCCCTCCCAAACAAAATACCACATATTTTTTTTTTAAATAAGACTGTCAGATTGCTGCTCGAGGACACCATGTGTGACGTCCGCACTGCAGCAGAATGAGAAGTATTTTTCGTTCTGCTGTCCTGCGGACGTCACTAATGCAGCAGAACAACATTTTGAGAGAGCGCTAGATTTCAGTGAACAACGATGTTCCACTATACACTATAGTCAGCATGTTTGTTCTGTGGTGAATCATATCTTTGTAGGTTTCATTTTGTTTATATGCAGTAGGTAGACAGTTTGTTTGAGATTTTTGAGGGGTTGTCCTTGTCACCAGGATTAACTGGTTTGTTGCTGGGTGGTGGCATGTTGTTTAAGTGGTACTGTGACTTTGTTTATCACTGTTTCATGGGATTTCTGGGTTGATGATTTAAAAGGTATTTATTAAAAATATTTATTTGAGCTAGAATCAGGTGGTTGCTAAGAAAGCTTCCTTGGCATAGTGTTCTACTTTTGATAGAAGCAGCAGCCTTCTGAGTTCTAGATTATTGAGACTGTTGTTACATTTTGATGAGTGAGATAGAAATTTATATATTTTTGTATCTTTAAGTTATTTTATAGTTATGTATAACTGGGGGCTAGGAGAAGCTGGGCTGGGAGGATGTGGGGGGATAAGTACATGTATGGGAAGCAGAAGAGTGGTAAACTGCAATAGCTGTGGGGCAGCAATCTTTCTGTGAATGTTGTGGAGTAAAAGGGGATGTCCTGTGTGTAAGAGCCTGGAGCAGCTAAGGGCTGAAATAAGGCTGCTCAGATGGGAGCTGGGGAGGATGGTGTGGGAAGTCAGAGGAGCAGAGCAGTGGAGGGAAAGGCAGAGGGGTGATGCCCAGGGGATTGAGGGCATCGGGCAGGGGATGGGAGTGGGGAGGAGCACCAGTACACAGGAGTATCTCTTCCTCAGATGACTAGGGAGTCAGGGTGGAGGAACGCAAGTGGTAAGGGAAGTGGTGGGAATGTGGAGCGTAGCATCAGGGGTGGGAAATTCTAAAGGGGTGCCTTTATGTAACAGATTTGCACCACTGTCTGGAAGGAGGGAGGGGGCAGCAGGTGGTGAGATAGGAGGCCAGGTTGAGCCAGGGCTGAGAGTAGGAGTACAGGGGAGGGGAGAGGGGACTAATCAGGGTGGGCAGGGAAGAGGAGGCAGGCAAAATGGAGTGGAGGATGGCAGGAGGGAGAGAAAAGAAAATGAAAGGAAGAGGGGAAGGAAAACTGAAAGCAGATACAGATAGTCAGAAGGGGAAGGGCAGAGTGGGAGATGGAAAAACAGTTAAGGGGATAAATTGTGGATGTGGAGATTAGTTCACCAGGGTGCGGAGGGAGCAGTTAGGTGGGGAAGCGGCTAGTACCAAAGGTAAGAAAGGAAGGACAGGGAGCATGGATGCAGGGGATGGAAGGGTGGAAATTATAGTGGACTCCATAATTAGGGGTATTCGCTGGGGAAGAAAAGGGGACCAAAGTGCAACCAGGAGGGTGGTTTGTATGCCAGGGATGACAGCAGGGAAGGTGGGCCCAAGAATAAGGGAAATAGTAAGGGAGGTTGGAGGAAAACCTAATTTAGTTATACATTTGGGAACCAATGACCCAGCTGGGGAGGAGGTTGAGGTAGTGCAAAGTAGGTTCAGAGAGTTAGGGAAGATTTGCAGGGAGGAAGGAAGTTCACTGGCCTTCTCAGAGGTGATACCAGTACCAAGGGCCAGCACAGAGCAGAGCCAGGAAAAGAAGAATAGAAGATTTTAATGACTGGCTCAGGAAATGGTGCAGGGAGGAGATGTTCATCTGTATTGGGGATTGGGAGGAGACCTGGTCAAACAAAGCACTCTTTTCACCAGACAGGCTACACCTCAGTAGGGAGGGTTTGAGGGTACTCAGGGACAAACTGGGGGAATACATAACCACTACACTTAATTTAAACAACTGGGGGGGGGCAGCGGGCGTGCAGGCCCACAGACTCTGAGAGGAGGAGGTCAGTGAACCTCCCCCCCACAGTGATGGATGAGGTCTGGATGGAGGAGGTAGAAGGGGCCAGAAGACAGAAAAGGATGGAGGGAGTGAGGAACACATAACAAGGGTACATGGAGGGATGCACACAGAGGCAATAAATGTGAGTAGAAGAACAGAGGGATGAGAAGGAAGGTCAGATTCTAGGTGGAGGGTGGTGAATGCACGGATTCTTGAAAACAAGATGGATGACCTGAAAACACTATTAGCAGACAGGAGAGTGGACATAGCTACAGTAACCAAGACTTAGGCAATATCACACCATGACTGGGGTCTTGCGATCCCTGGATATAAACTATACAGGAGAGACAGGGTAGTCAGGAGGGGGGAGGGGTGGCGTTTATATCAGGGAGGGAATAACTTGCACGAGGGAGGAGTCAGAGGAAGGGGAGGTGGAGGCATTATTGGTTCAGTTAAGTCCAATAGAGGGAGAAAGGTGAGGTTGGGGTGGTTTACAGACCACCCAATCAGGATGAGGAGAGGGACAGGGAACTGAGCTCATGAATTTTGGATGCTGCAGGGAAAGGAGAGGTGGTAATTGTGGGAGACTGCAGCCTGCCTAAGGTGGACTGGAGCATACCCTCCACAACATGTGCTAGGAGTCAGGTGATCCTGGAAGGACTGCAGAGTGGGTTCCTGACTTAGGGGGTCACTGAACCAACAACAGCTGAGGCAATTCTTGATTTGGTGCTCACAAATGGGGTTCATATACAAGAAATAATGGCCAGGGAGCCAATGGGTGGTAATGACCATTGCACAGTGTGGTTCCAGTTGGATATGGGCAGGGAAAGCATCCCGACTAAGACCAAAATCTTGGATTTCAGCAGGGCGAACTTCAGGAAAATGGGCGAGGCGCTAAGGAGCCATCTGGTGGGTATCAAAGCAGATATGGGGTGGACCAAAGGTAGTCCATCATTAAGGAAGGAATACTGGTTGCCACAGATGAGTGCGTTAGGCTCAGGGGGAAGAACACAAAGGCTAAAGCACCCAGATGGTTCAGTTCTGGGGTTGCCCAGGCAGTAAGGGAAAAGAGGTTGGCCTATAGAAAATTCAGGAAGACCGAGAGAGAGGTGGATAGGAAAATTACCTAAGGTTCGCTAGTGAGTGAAGTAAAGTCCGGCAAGCAAAGGCACAAAAGGAGCTGCAGATAGCTGAAGGAATTAAGGAGGAGAAGGGTTTCTTTCACTATATAAGTGAGAAAAGGGTCAAGAAGGAAAGGATTGTTAGGCTTAAGAAAGAGGTGGAGCGGGTGGAAGATAATGAGGAAAAAGCAGAGATACTAAATGAATACTTCTGTTCCATGGAGACCATACTAAAGGAAAGGTTGGTGGAATATCTAGAGGAGCATGGTCTCCAGGATGTGATGCAGTATGGGTTTATGGGGGGGCGGGGATCATGTCAAACAAATCTGATTGACTTCTTTGACTGTGCCACTAAGACAGTAGACAGAGGCCAAGTGGTAGACATTCTCTATGTTGATTCCAGCAAGGCCTTTGACTCTGTGTCCCACAAAAGGTTGATCAGGAAGTTGGTGGCTCTCGGGGTTGGGGAAAAGATGGCCCGATGGGTGGAAAACTGGCTGAGGGACAGAACCTAGAGGGTGGTTGTGGGGGGAGAATTATCTGGCACCAGAGAGGTAACCAGTGGGGTCCTGCAGTGCTCGGTGCTGGGGCTGATGTTGTTCAATGTCTTCATTGATGACATTGGGGGTGGCATTAAGGGCAAAATGTGCTTATTCGCAGATGACACCAAGCTCTGCTGGAGAGTGGACACAGCTGAAGGAATATAGAACTTACAGGAAGATCTGGAAAAGCTGGGGAGGTGGTCCAGGATCTGGCAGCTTGGCTTCAATGCCAAGAAATACAGTTATGCATATTGGAGTCAAGAATCCCAGGACAGAGTACTACCTAGGTGGAGTCCGGGTATCTGCATCAGAGGAGGAGAAGGACATGGGAGTGATGATCACTAGTGACCTGAAGCACTCCATGCAGTGCAAGAAAGCAGCATCAAATGTAAACTAGATGCTGGGATGCATATCTAGGGGGATCTCTAGTAGGAGAGAGGAGGTTATGCTGCCCTTGTACAGGTCACTGGTAAGGCCGCATCTAGAGTATGGAGTTCAGTACTGGTGCCCACACCTCAAAAAGGACATTAACCTGCTGGAGAAGGTCCAGTGGAAGGCTACAAAGATGATAGTGAGTCAGGAGGGTAAGGCATATGAGGAGAGGTTCAGGGCGCTGAACATGTACTTCCTGGAAGACAGGAGAGAGAGAGAGAGAGGGGGGACATGATTGGGACCTTCAAGTACTTGAAAGGGATAAATAAGGTTGATAAGGAGAGTCTCTTTAAGCTGAGTGGCAACCATAACATGAGGGGGCACAGTCTTAAGCTGGAGGGTGGGAGGTTTAGGAAGGAGGTGAGGAAGAACTTCTTCACAGAGAGAGTGGTGGACACTTGGAATGTGTTGCTGGAAGAGGTCATCTTATTGAAGACAGTGGGCAACTTTAAGAGAGGCTGGGATAAACATAGGGGGAAGGTAAGGATCATGGGTAGGGAGGATGGGGGAGTGGGGAAGGAGGGCAGGGACATTAGCTCAAGCTATGGACCTTGCAATCCGAGCAGACTTGATAGACCAAATGGCCTTCTTCTGTTGGCTTCCTTGTGTGTTTGTATGTAAGGTTATGCCTACAGGTTTTTGTTACTGTGTTGTGCCTACAGGAGTTACAGTTTACTGCCTTTCTTTTTTCTCTGATTGAAATTGTTTTTTTTTTTTGCAGGGTATATTTGATACATAGATACATAGATACATAGATACATAGACAGTGTCGGCAGATAAGGGCCTATGGCCACCCAGTCTGCTCATTTGAGCTTGTAAATTCAGTTTATGTTTTCCTAGAAGTCTGTTGCTCCTTACCCCTGACCTCCAGAAATCCTTTATGTCTATCCCATGCATTCTAAAATCCCGTGATTGTTGCAGCCCCTACCACTTCCTCTGGCAGGGAGTTCCACTTGTCCACCACCCGTTCTGTTAAGAAATTCTTCCTCACGTTTCCTCTGAATCGTCCTCCCTCCAACTTCATCCCATGCCCTCTAGTCCTGGAACACCTTTTTCGCTTAAAAATAGTGTATTCCTGCACCCTGTTCCTCCCTGTAAGATACTTGAATGTCTCTATCATATCCCCTCTCTCAATCCTCTCCTCCAGGGAGTACATATTCAGTTCCTTCTACCTGTCATCATAGGACTTGTGATGCAATCCATGTACCATCTTTGTTGCCCTCCTCTGAACCTTCTCTACCCTGTCTATGTCCTTACGTAGGTAAGGTCTCCAGAACTGTACACTGTACTCCAGGTGGGGCCTCACTAGTGTCTTGTATAGTGGAATTATGACCTCCCTTTTCCTGCTGGTGATGCCCCACCTATGCATCCCAGCATCCTATTTGCTTTACCTGCTGTCTTGTCACACTTTTCCCTACCTTGAGGTCATCAGAGATGATAACCCCAAGATCCCTTTCCTGCTTGGTACATGCTATATCCTCACCCCAACTGATATATTGTGCCAGGGTTTTGTGCCCCATATCATTATCTTGCACTTCTTTGCATTGAATTTCAACTGCCAAACCCTGACCATTCTTCAAGTTTCTGCAGGTCCTTCTCATTCTGTCTACACCCTCTGGTGTGTCTACTCTGTTACAGAGCTTTGTGTCATCAGCAAACAGTGAAATTCTGCCTTCTAGGTCCTGCACAATGTCACTGATGAAGATGTTGAATAGGACCGGTCCCAGCACTGATCCCTGTGGTACCCCACTGGTCACTCTTCCCTCTGTGGAGTGACAGCCATTTACCACCACCCTCTGTGTCCTGCTGCCCAGCCAGTTACCTACCCACCACACTACTGTCCTGCCCACACCCATATTCCCCAGTTTGTGTAATAGTCTTCTATGTGGCACATTGTCAAAGGCCTTGCTGAAGTCCAGATAGGCCATGTCCACTGCTCTCCCCTGATCCACCTCCCTAGTCACCCAGTCAAAAAATTAAACGAGGTTGGTCTGACATGACCTCCCCCTGGTGAAACCATGCTGCCTTGGGTCCTATAGGCCATTGACAACCAGATGTTCTACCAATCTCTCCTTCAGTAGTGCTTCCATGATCTTCCCCACTACCGAGGTGAGGCTGACTGGTCTGTAGTTCCCCGCTTCCTCTTTGTTCCCACTTTTGTATAAGGGGACTACATCTGCTGTCCTCCAGTCTTTGGGTACCTCCCCTGTTTCCAGTGATTGGCTAAACAGGATAGCCAGAGGTTCAGCCACCACCTCTCTTAGTTCTTTAAGGACCCTGGGGTGCTCCCCATCTGGCCCCATTGCTTTATCAACTCTTATTACTTCCAGTTCCTTCAGGACCCTTTCTCGTATAAAGGGACTTGTGTCCATTTCTGCACCATTCTCACCCCATGTACTCCCTTCAGACCCATTACCCTCCTCTTCCTCAGTAAAGACTGAGCAGAAATACCTGTTCAATATGTCAGCTTTACTGTTGTCATCCTCCATGCGGCCCTCATCCTCCCCCTTCAGTCTCACTATCCCTCCCTTTGCCTTTCTTTTTTCACTTATGTACCTGTAAAACGTTTTGTCCCCTCTACCCACTGATTTTACAATGTGTTCTTCTGTTTGAGCTTTGGCTTCTCTTACTGACCTCCCTGCCTCCCTTTGCTTCTCCTTGTACTTCTCCTTATCCCCTTCTACCTGTGTCTTTTTGTATTGCCTGAATGCAATCTTTTTGGCTTTCACTTTCTTTGCTACCTCTTTGGAAAACCATAATGGTCTCCTCTTCCTTTTCCTCTTGCTAACCTGCTTAATGCATAATTCTGTTGCTCTTGTAATCCCCATTTTAAATACTGCCCACTGTTCCTCAACCAATGATTCCTGCCCCATTCTCCTTAATGCCTCTTTCAAGTATCTCCCCATTTTCCCAAAGTCTGCCCCCCTAAAATCCAGGATACGTGTTTTTGTGTGGTTTGGTTCTGCTCTTTCTGTGATTTCAAACCACAATGACTGGTGGTCACTGTTACCCAGGTGCTCCCCCACTGTTACCCCCATCACACTGTCCCTGTTTGTGAGCACAAGGTCCAGTATTGCCTTCTGCCGAGTTGGTTCCATGACCAGTTGCTTGAGGAAGGCACCCTGAAGGAGTCCAGGATAAATCTGCTCCTAGTCGATGCTGCTGCTGGGATGCTCCGGTCCACGTCTGGAATATTGAAGTCTCCAACCAGTACTACCTCACCCTTATCTGCCATCCTTTGGATGGCTAGCATCAGCTCCCTATCTGTTTCTTCCTCCTGGGCTATAGACCACACCTGTGTGGGTGGCTGGCCCCATTTTCCTTTTCAGCTTAACTCACAGTATCTCTCCCTCATTTTGTTCCTCCTGGATCTCTGTGGCACTCCTCCTCCTCCCTTCCTACCTGCCCTGTCTCTTCTGAATATGTTGTAGCCAGGTATGGCCATCTCCCAGTCGTGGTTATCATTACACAATGTACAGGTCTGACTGCACCATGGCAGCCTCCAGATCTTCCATCTTGCTGCTAAATAGTTACAGAGTGTGCCTGCAGGTTGATACTGTGTTGTGCTTACAGATTACTCTTTATTTTTCTCTTTTTCAAGGTTTTTTGCAAGGTATATTTTCTGTAAAATTGTTGTGCAGGTTGTACTTACAGGTTTTGTTACTTTTTGTGCTTACAGATTACTGCTTTATTTTTCTCTGTAGCAAATTGTTTTTTGCAGCTAGGGTATATCTTCTGTTAAATTGTTACAGGTGGTGCTTACAGGTTTTGTTACTTTTTGTGCTTACAGGTTTTATAGTTTTATCTATCATTAGGCTAAGCTTTCAGGGCTAATTACAGAGCACATACGAGATACAGACATAGGGATAGCTTCTACATTTGTTGTTGGTTGATTGTTTCTGCTCTTACCGCCTTGTTTTTTTCATCCTTGGTTCTTCTTTTTGGCAGGGGAAGGGCCACCCACCCCCATCCCCAACCACCCCATGCTATACTCCTTTTGTAGAGTAACACAGTTGTGACATTTCCTATAGCAAAGTAGGAAGGGGAGGATCGGAAGGGTATCCACACAGTGACTTTACTTAGAGGGGCACAATTAATTTAATGTGTTATAAAAAAGTTATACAAAAACAAACAAATAAATATATTTATTTAAACTTTTGCTTTCATTTTCCTTCTAATTACTTGGACCAGGTTATAAACTCGGCAACTCAACTGGAATGGATATTATTAACTGCAGGTACTGTGGGACACTTTTCAAAAGGGCAGTTATACAGGATTTAGGATGCTGTCCTATATGCTGGACCATTGGAGATTTAACAGCTCAGCTCCAGACAGCATGGGCAGAGATTGCATGCCTCAAGTTGCATATTTAGGAGGAAATGTATTACAAGAACTGCCCACCATTTCCTCAACATCCAGCTGAAACACCTCGACCATAGAGGGTAGTTGGTCCAGGAGGCTGGCAGGTGGTTAGGAGGGGCAAATCGGGTGCCCCATCCCTCAATGCTCACCAGCATGTCACCTCCACAAACCATATAAAGACTACAAACAGGTATCCACCTCTATCTCTGAAATCAAATAGAGGGGCAGAGGACACTGCAGAGCAGGACACTGCAGCACAGGAGCTAGTGCAACAAAACTCACCCATTATAGGAACCAAAACAAAAAAGGCAAAAAGGAAACCCAAAACATCTCTGATCATAGGAGACTCCATGATTCGGGGAGTTGATACCTACCTCAGGCTGGGGGTAATGGTCAGATGTCTCCCAGATACGTCAGCATGGAGAGACACTAACCGCATTTCTAAAATCGTGCAGGAAGCAGGAGAAAACATCAACATCCTGGTACACATAGGGACTAATGATCTTGCCAGTTGGTCAGTTGTGGAGAACCAAGGAACACCTGACCAGGCTGGGAGACAAATTGTCATCCATTTCATCCAACATCTCCTTCTCTGAGGTCCTGCTGGTCTGGGAGAGGGGAGAAGATAGGCGGGAGGTCAGAGAAGAGGAGACAGGAGAGCTAAACATGTGGCTCAAAGGCTGCTGCCAGGAAAAAGGACACACATTTGAAGGTAACTGGCAACAGTTTTGGGAGCAAAAGTTCTTTAAATTCAATGGACTGAATCTGACTAAGGAGGGAGTCAGCACATTGGGGCAGAAGTTTGATGTCTTTGCAGAATATTTAAATTAGCAAATGGAGAGAGGGGTGTAGCACCTGGTACATCAAATGGGAAGAGCACCCCTCCCCCCTCAGCTAGCGATCAAACAGGAGTTCATCATGTTTGTAGTTCATTTACATCACCAGGTAAGGAAGAAGGTCCGGCTCCCCATATGACATGCAGGGGAAAAGCCGGACCTCACCCCACTACTAATGCACCAAAATTAGGCCAATGGAAAATCATGTACACAAATGCCCGAAGTCTGGGAAATAAGATCCCAGACCTGGAGGTAACAATGACAGAGGCTAAACTGGACATAGTAGCCATTAGTGAGACATGGTTCACCAGTAACCACGCTTGGGAGACTTCAGTACCCAGCTGTGTACTGTTCAGAAGAGACCAAGGTGAAAAAAAAGGGGGGGGGAGTGGTCCTTTATGTCAATGAAAATATCAAAGCTACACAAATTCAGAATACACATAAGGAGCCAGAAGAACTGTGGGTCACCCTGGAAACAGGAAATGGGACAGCCATGCGAACTGGGGTTGTCTACAGGCCCCCAAACCAGGGGGAGGGCATACACACATTACTGTTAGAAGATATACAAAACATGACAATTAAAGGGGAAGGTTCTCATAATGGGAGACTTCAACATGCCAGGTACGGATTGGTCAATACCAGCAGAAACATCTGCCAGCACTAGACACATAGTGGATTCCCTGCAGGGGGAGGGCCTCAAACAACTGGTACAACAACCCACAAGAGACAGGGCTATCCTAGATCTAGTACTGACTAATGGGGAAAGGATCACAGATCTCCAGGTAGAAAGTCACCTGGGGGCCAGTGACCATCACATGGTATGGTTCAATTTGGTCACTAGAACAAAATCTTCCCATTCCAAGTCAAAAATATGGGACTTCAGAGGAGCTGACTTTGATAAGATGGCCAACAGAGTTATGTTAGCCCTGGCAAGAAGAAATACAGGTGAGGGGGTACAGGCAAAGTGAGCAAGTATTAAGGATGCAATACTTGAAGCAACATCCCATTGTGTTAGGGAGAAAAGCAAGAGCAAAAGAAGGAGGAAACCACTTTGGTTCTCAAAAACAGTAGCAGAAAAGGTCAGACCCAAAAGGTTGGCCTTCAGGAAATATAAAGGAACACAGTGGGAAGAAGATAGGAAAGGCATACCAAACTTCCCTAAGGGAAGCAGGGAAGGCAGTAAGGCAGGCAAAGGCCAAAACCAAGGAAACACTAGCATGAACAGTAAAAGAAAGGGACAAAACTTTCTATAGATACATTCACGAAAGGAGAAAGTCCACAGAGGGTACTTCTAAGATCAAAGGGGATAAAGGGGAGTGTGTGGAGGAGAACCAAGGAAAAACATTTATCCTAAATAGATACTTCTGCTCAGTATTTGCTGAGGAGAAGGTAGGTCAGGGCCCACAGCTCAGCACCATAGACACAGGGGAAGGGAGGTGTGCACACGTCCCTTCACAAAAGAAAGGGTCCTACATGAGCTCGCTAAGCTCAGGGAGGACAAGGCAATGGGACCTGATGGCATGTATCCCAGGGTACTAAAGGAGCTAAGGGTGGAACTAGCAGTGCCATTAACAGAACTGTTTAGTGAGCCTCTGAGCACAGGAGAGGTCCCAGAAGACTGGAGAAGGGCTCATGTGATCCCACTCCACAAGCGTGACAGCAGGGAAGAGGCAGGGAACTACAGACCAGTCAGTATTACTTCAGTAGTGGGCAAGATTATGGAGGCATTCCTTAAGGAAAGGATAGTGCAACACCTGGAATCCACAGGAGCATAGGATCCAAGACAGCATGGGTTTAAAACAGGAAGTTCCTGTCAAACTAATATCATAGATTTCTTTGACTGGGTAACCAGAGTAGTGGACCAAGGGGGTGCAGTTGATGTCGCCTACCTTGAATTCAGCAAAGCTTTCAATACTGTTCCACATAGAAGATTGATTAATAAGCTGGGTAGGCTCGGGGTGGGTCAGAAGTTGGTCAACTGGATGGAAAACTGGTTGGCAGGCAGAAAACAGAGGGTGGTGGTAAATGGTATACAGTCAGAAAAGATGCAAGTCACAAGTGGGGTAGCTCAGGGAGCAGTCCTCGGGCCAGTCCTCTTCAATATCTTCATCAGTGACATTGCAGATGGATTGGAGGGTAAGGTTTGCCTGCCTGCAGATGACACCAACATCTCCAACAGAGTAGATAGTCCAGATGGTGTGGGTAGAATGAGAAGAGAGCTGGAAAAACTGGCAAAATGGTCTGAAGAGTGGCAACTGGGCTTTAACGCAAAGAAGTGCAAGATCATGCACATAGGGAAGAGAAACCTTGAAGCTACCTACAGGTTGGGAGGGGAGTTGCTGGCAATCACAAGGGAAGAAAGAGACTTGGGCATCATCATCACAGATGAAATGAAATCATCCAAGCAGACCACTAAAGCAGTAGGTAAGGCTAGAGGGATGTTGGGGTGTATCAGTAGGGGTATCACAAGTCGTAAGAGGTAGGTAATAATCCCTCTTTATAAGATACTGGTTAGGCCCCATCTGGAGTACTGCGTGCAGTACTGGAGGCTGCACCTGCACAAGGACTTTAACAAAATGGAGGCATTCCAGAGAAGGGCAACCAAAATGGTGCAGGGACTGCATCAGAAAACATATGAGGACAGATTAACAGAGCTCAATATGTATACCCTAGAGCAAAGGAGGGAGAGAGGTAATATGATTGAAACATTCAAATATCTTAAGGGCATTAACAAGGTGAAAGAGTCTAATATGTTTTAATATAAGAAAAATAGCAGTGTAACCCCACTGCCACCCGGGGTTACTAGAATCCCACTTAGATCTAGTGGCAGGCAGGGAAAGGCACCTTGTGAGACACCAGTTAAATGGGTTTCACACTGTCTCACTCTGTCCTCAGTCTCAGCTGAGCTGGAGGGATGACATCATATAGAATTCTGGCAGCAGAATAAGCCACAGTGGAATGTTGCAGCTGGGAGTTAGGTTAGAACGTTGAGGTTTTCAAAGTCAGTCTGTAGTAGTCTAGTGGGAGACTCAGTGGAGGGAGGAAGTGCACTGCAGTTGGCAGTCCCTCAGAGCCTCAGCTCTGTTCAGAGCTACCACAGAAGAGGGTGTGTGTTCTCACCCTAGACAAGGACACAGAAGAAAACTTGCTGAAGTTGTTGAGACCGTCCCCCAGTTTGTTCCAGTTCCAGTTCCAGAGAGGGATGGGGGAAACCAGACCAGCTCTTCAGGGGCAATCCCCTGGCCCTGCTGGAGGAAGAAAAGCTGCCTGATGAGAAGATTTGTGTTGAGGCACCAGAAGTATGTTTTTTCCTGTGAGAGAAGCCCTGGGGCACATGCGAACCATGGTGAGTCTGCTCTGCCAGACAGCCTATGTTTTCACCGTGACAGTTGTGTTAAGTATCTGCTACTGCGGGTCAGTAAAGGACAGCCAAGTACAGTACTTTGAAGTTATGTGTATGGCTTGAAATGCATCTAATCAGTGGGGGTCTACAGGGATGGACATAGCCACTTAGAGAGCACTGCAAGTCAGGACACCAGTTACTAAAGACAGTAGATTGTTAAATGTGATATACATTTCGAGATAGCATTCTACAAACAGAGTTTCAAAGGAAAGGTGTTGACTCCAAATGAATGGCCGTGTATGGATTTGGGGACAAGAGGTGGGAGACCACCCATCTGGAGTAACCAGATTTACCTCCACAGATTCACTTTGGGCACCTATAGCTTTCTCCCAGGCACTTGACCAGTGTCTGCAGAAAGTACCCAGACGTGGGATTAAGGATGTGTGTTTTTCCCTTACAGTTAGGAAGTGCTTACGGGTGGTTGAGAGAGCCACCAACAGAAATGTCCATGTCATATGGAAGAGTGTACCACAGCTGGCCGAAGGCCATGCCAGGGGATCCAGGATAGAGAGAGTACCAGTTCGGGCTGAGAGCCCAGTGTGTTCAGAACCTGAATGTAAAAGTTGTTGTGATGATGAAGAAGAAGTGTTCTGACCTTTGTAGTTCTGAATAACCAGTGAGTGTAGCTCCGTAGGGGTCCATCTTGCTTTGTATTCCTGTGTGTAAGTGAATAAAAGCCCCACTTTAGCATCCCACTCCTGGTTTGGACATTCACAGTTCTTGCTTCATGTGTCCAGAATTACTTGAGTGCCCCTGTCCAGAAGTACAAACCTAGCTCTGATGTCAAGTGAATGTTTTGTCCCCGAACCCAGGCTAACCAGGTAATGGGTTACAAAAATGGAGGCATCGGGTGCTAAATAACAACAAAACCCTAACCCACACCTTGGTTACAGCAGGACAAAAAGACACAGCATGAGATTAGAGGGAGGCCGATTAAGGAGCAATGTGAGGAAGTTCTTTTTCACAGAAAGGGTGGTGGATGCATGGAACTGCCTTCCTCAGGAAGTGGCGGATATGAATATAGGGCAGGACTTCAGACAGGCATGGGATAGGCATAAGGGAACAATACAGATGAGTATGAATAATTAGGCCATTGACAGAGTAAAGGCCTATGGCACATTCATAAGGCAGAAAAAATGAGCAGACTGGATGGGCCTTGTGGTCCTTATCTGCCATCAACTTCTATGTTTCTATGTTTCAGACTATATTGTTTTATATTTCACTGTTTACAGGGCTTGTAGTCCATTTTGTGCCCTACAATCTGACTGTAGAATGGAGTTTGTAGGGGCTGGCATTCAGCCATCAGAAGTCCCATTTTGTAGTCCCCCTAGGCACCAGAAGGCTCCACTGAAATGCCTAGGAAGCTGCTGGGCCTACATGTTCCTGGAACTTAAAGGTGGTTTTAAAATAAACATACTCATGCCTCCTTGCACTTCTGGGGCTCTTCCCTTGTGTCTCTGGACCCCAATTAGCTTAGTCGTGGGTCTGGGATCATGGGGGGAACCTCTGTTTCTGCCAGGGAGCGGCGATACCAAAATGCTCATTGTGCATGCGTGACCTTGCCGGCTTGCACTTGCAAGTGTGGCCGCCCAGTGGGTCACATCCTGGCTCCTCTGGTCCCACTTTTGGATGAAAACACTTTGAGGGGGGCAGCAGGAGTCTCAGGAGGCAGCACAGGGCTTAGGCTGGTGGCAGTGCGCTGCAGGGAGTCCCTGGGGACAGCAAGGTAAGCCTGACACTTTGGGGGAGGGGTTACACAAACCATTACAATCATCAAAAAACAAGGTCCTATTCCCAGATATTGCATGTTACCAAAGCCAATGGTATCATTTAGCAGGTTCATTATTAATATAATCTCCCTTTTTCATATCCCTGGCATGGTCAGGCATTATTAAACAGGACAACTGGTTGGAAATACTGTGAACTCATATCCAATGCAGAAATGGTAACATTCAGAAGATTTGCAATAAAAGTTGTTAGCCCCCCCATATCTGCAGAATTTAAGATACTTTGGGACTTGGCTAAGGACCTGGGTGTAACCATTTATTTACTGAATGTTAGAACTAACACATCTTGTCTCCTGTAACTAGATATCAAAAGACTATAAAGATAACCAAACTCCATCATCACATTTTGAATTTAAACCATAGAGATTCCATGATAAAATAAATACAGCTTGCTTTCATGCTTTTCTTTTTGTTTCAGGTAGTCAGTCAATACTTTTTGTAACTTCTAGAGCTTCATATCAGTTTTATGTTGCCACCTTAGACAGGTTATTTGAACAGGAACTGTCCTCGGAAGCTGAGGATGACACTACTGAAAACACATTATTATTATTTGCTCAGTCTCTTTTGCCCTCTGCTCCATACTTCATGCACAGTTCCATCTTCTGACAATTTGTTTGGTTCCAACATAGTGTATTACTGTATTCTGTAGTTCTCTTTTGTCACCTCCAATTTTTATCAGTGCCTGCATTGATTGTTTGGTTTTATTTTCTTATTTAGGAGAGGCTGGTTGTTAATTTTTGCTTTCTTGTTTTTGACCTTTCTACTTCATGAAGGTTTTATTTCCAACGACTTGAACATTAAACTTTTTCCAGGCTTTGTCATTACTCCGAATTTTCTTCCGTAATCTCTGATTCATCGAATTTTATACCTACAGCATGATTTAATGATTTAATGACTTCCTATTGAAAGCCTGAAGTAAAGCCATTAGTAATTATGTTATAGGGCACAGGCCAACATCAGGAGTCAGGGGTTAACCATACTCCTGTGTTGCAAGACTGGACAGGAAGCAGCAGTTATAGCTGCTTACTCTAGGGATACAAAAACAGACTCTGAAGCTATTTTCAAAGGGTTAATTACATAACAGCATACCAGCCATTTGCTTTTTATGTTTGCTTGCACGCATGTGCAAGAAACATAGTGCCATTATCCGAGTTTTCCAGAGGTGTGTCAGCCTCTTCCAATTCAGTTAGTGTGTTTGCAGGCACGGTCGCAGTGCGCCAATCACTGCTCCAGCTGTCTATGACAGCTGAAAATGCAGTGGCATACTGTTGAAAGGGAGAGCTCCGCTTCAGTGAGCACAGCTCCCCCCCCCAACATGCATGTACGCATATTGCGTGCTGACGCGCCCTCCCCACGCACATACTGTATAGCTGATGGGGTGCCCAATGCCCCGTTGACTCCACATGTCCCCCAAAAAAAGCGTTCCTGGTGCCACGCTGGGAGCCCACCCCAGCGTGGCACACATCCGAGTAACATGGGGTGCCCAACCCCGCTGCTGGCTCCAGCCCCCAAACAGCTCTTTTCTAGCTGCCATGCTGGGAGCCCACCCCAGCATGGCAAACGTCCCGCTGTCTTAGTAATAAAAAAACTGTCAATTAAAAACGGTCCTCGTAGTCTCCCTGCCCTCACCCGCCCCCACCCCTGCGCACTCCTGCCTCCCACACCCCTCACCCCATATATTTACCTCTGAAGTCCGGCGACGATCTTCGGTAGACCAGGAACATGTCTGCACTCTTCAAAGCCGACCGTGAACTGAGGAAATGCCGGTAAGCTGTGTAATGTAATAGATAGGGTTTTTCAACTTTGCTGCATATCTCGGGCATTTTTGATTTTGCACCAAATTTTCAACATGGGTTTTGGGACCTCCTTCATGAATGCTGTCACTGTCATGGCGTTACTCGGGCCCGAAGGGTGATTTCGCAACCACTGCGCGAAATCACCTTTCCGGAATGATTAACGAAACGACACTGCCAGTGTTCATAAGGTGGGCTGTCAAAAAGCCTATTTTGAAAATTTGGTGGAAAAATTCCTAAAGATTGTTTTATTTATATGCATATTATAGTTCCTACGCATCGTCAGAAGTTTGCGAATTTTCTATATTTTCACTCCAGATTTTCAACATTGCCATTTTACCACACCTCCTTATGAGCAGTACAGCTGTCATTTTTCACATCTCACCCAAAACATGTTTCCGCCCATGTAGTGCACAATGGCGCAGTCGGTGTGCGAAATCAATGTACGGGACACATTAAGAAAATCACAGTGACACTGCTTATGAGCAGAGATCTTAAAATGGCTATGTTGAAAATTTGGTGAAAAACTCCTAAAAATGACTGTTTTATGAGCGCACGTTGCACAGTTCCTACTGCACGCTGGCAAGTTTGCAAATTTGTAATATTTGCACACTAGATTTTCAACAGTGCCATTTTACCGCACTTCCTTATGAGCAGTACAGCTACCATTTTTCATATCTCGCCCAAAATGTGTTTCCGCACATGTAGCGCACAATGGTACAGTCGGTGTGCGAAAACAATGTTTGGGACAGATTAAGAAAATCACAGTGACACTGGTCATGAGCAGAGGTCTTAAAATGGCTATGTTGAAAATTTGGTGACAAACTCCATAAATGTGTTACGAGTGAGCATTGCACAGTTTCCACGCACACTGTAAGTTCATGAATTTGTAATATTTTCAGTCCAGATTTTCACCAGTGGCATTTTCCCACACCTCCTTATGAACAGTACAGCTGTCATTTTCCACAACATGGCCGAAATGTGTTTTCACACTTTTAGCACAGAAATGCGTGGTCGCTGTGGGAAATCATTGTTCGGGATAGATAAAGAAAATCACACTGACACTGTTCATGATCGGAGGTCCCAAAATGCCTGTGTTAACAATCTGCTGTAAAAAATCCCCAAACTAGTTACATTACGGGTGTGCGTTGCATAGTTTCTACACACGCTCATGACTTCACCAGTTTTTTTAAGATTTTCACAGCAGATTTTCAACATTGCCATTTTTTACACCTCCCCATGAACAGTACCGCTGTCATTTTCACATCCTGTTCGGAATGTGTTTTTGCACCTGTGGTGCCAAATGCCATATTCGCTGTGCAAAAGCAGTTTTCGGCTAACAAACTGATATTGCCATTGTTCATGAGGTGGGGGTCACAAAAAACTGTGTTGAAAATTTGGAGTGAAAATACCAATGAATGCCTGAGGCGTTAGGGGTTTCCTAAGATAATCGCCTCACCCTCAGAGAATGACAGGCATCAGGGGTGTGACTTGGGATTCTTGCCTGTCATGCTCATACCATTCCACCCCCACCCACACCCTGTAGCCAGTGAGAGGTCAAGGTGTGCCTCGGACTCTTCAGGCCCAAACTTCACCCCATCTTTCTATACCGCACCCATCTCACCGTATTTCCTGATGGAATGGGTGTGCATAACGCCAAAGATCCCAGGCACACCGTGACACTTGTCAGTGTCTGAGGGTAGGTGGTGAAATGGCGTGGTCGTTATGCCTGACAACCCAAAGGCACACCCCAATGCCTGTCACTCTCTGCAGGGTGGTGGTGGGGTTGGCTTCAGTTCAATACTTCACTGCCATTCCTATTATGCAGCTCTGTAACTTCTACACTACCAATGCCAATGCCAGCAAGCAAACATTCGGCATTCACAAAAGCTTGTTCATTGTTTATATGATGTTTGGATAGACAAATCACAAAAAGAGAACCTTTGCAGTTAGTGTATTGCTTTGCTGAGCTTTGTATTATATGAGGGCTGGCTCAAGTGGGATTATATGTCAAGTTTCAGCTGGAAAGAAGTTTCAAAAATATATATTTTTTTACAACTCTTTTTCTGGCTCCACTGAGCCCCAGAGAACTCTCTCGGGCATCCACTCGGCCCAGCTCTATCTCCAGGCCTGAAACTCACCAGCGTCCTGGCACCAGCCCGGCTGTCCCCTCAGCTCTGAGCCCTCCCGAGGTGGGGCTGCCCTATCCTCCCAGGGTGCTCTATCTGCAAATTCAGGCTGGGCTGGGCTCAGCCCAGGAGCTGGGTGAGTCCGGCCAATGGAGTGTAGCTGCAGGGTGGTGCAATCGCCTATCTCCAGGAGCGGGGATTTTTCTTGTACGCCCTCCGCACCCCCCGAGAGCTCGGATGTGCAATGGTGTCAGGTCATCTGCCACAGCTCTCGTCCCGCTACGTAATCCCCCCTAGCATATGCAGTACCACCGGTCTCCACCAGGGGCCACTGCAATGCCAAGCATGCCTGAATCCCACCCCAGAGGGAGGACAGCTGTCCTCCGGACCCTCAATCCTCTCTCTCCCCCGCCGACCCCCGGCAGCCCAGGCTCGTTTCCAAACCCAGGTCACCGGCATAGCGCGAGGTGTGGCGTCCAGCTCCTCAACCCTCAGCGCCACTGGGCTGGCCTTGAAAATTGATTTTTGAGTACTGTTGAAACTGTTTTAACTGATACTACTGCTCTTGCCATTTTTTTTTTCAGTCTGGGTTTAGTCTCATGGACTTTTTGCTCTATACAACATATTGCAATGGTTTGGTGCTAGCCTCACCTAGGAGTTCTACCAGTAGTTGTGTTTTGTCTCTGTACTTGTTACAGGTAAAAATGGACAAATTGCTCATCTGTTTACAAGTACAAAAAATAAAATAAACATCCCTGAACTGGTTCAAAAATGGTAAGATCAAGAGATCTGTTTGTATTTTTTTCCTGGTAGTCTCTTGCTGACCTTCCGCTGCGTAAAATATCAGACCACCGCTATTAGCGTAGAGCAAAGCTACAGAGAATTCAGCTTAATTTCACTGTGTGCTTGCTGCACTGTACTGTAGCTGCGCAAGGCTACTTTTATCACATCCTTGTCATTGATTTAGGGTTTGTCAGTTTATTTGAGTTGAGGGGCTCTGCCCCCACACCTCCCTTGTTTCTTTAACATGGAGAAGTGTGGAGCAAAGTCCCCCAACTCAAGTAAACTAATAAAAAAATAACTGACAGGCTGACATGGCATAGAGTGTACCATAAGTGGGCAAATAGCGTAACTTGAGCACTATGCTAATAGCTGAGGTTCGATGGTGGTCTGGCTTAACCCCCAACCCCGAAGTATAGGGGCTCTGCTCCCACAGACCCCCGCTGGGGGGTGGGGCTTTCAACCCTGACCCCTGGGCCCCACCAAAAATTTGGCAAACCTAGTTCCTATGTTCCTCATGAACTTGTATGGGGGCACATCATTCTCTATTTCATCAAACGTCATAAATGGCTTGAATTCCTCTGCCAGAGACCCGATGCTATGAAGTGCAATCGCAGCAGTTTCTCAGCATCTGATTTCTCCACTCCTACTCATTCTACATTTTCAGATCCCAAAGAAGGTTCTCAGGATTCTCTCTGACTTCTTCAGTTATGCTTCTGTCTGGCAGAAGACCTTCACATCCATACCCCATGAAGCTTTTCTACTCATACTGGTTTTACTGCTTCAGATCAAAGGAGGTCCTCAGGGTTCCCTTCAGACTTCTTCTGACTCTGCTGCAAAAGTTTCTCATCCATTCTTCATAAAGCCTCAACCGTTACGACTTGTACGTCTTCACAACTTCTGAAGAAGGTTCTCAGGGTCCGCCTTGGACTTCTTCATACATGCATCTGTCTTACACAGACTTTTTTATCCTCACTCCATAAAATGGCTGGACTGTCCCACGCATCTGTCAACTGAAAAACTTTGATATTCTACTTTCAGCTCATTCAAAAGTGGACATGTCCAGTTATATCAGTTGAATCTTAGCTTGTCAGAGACCCTGCATCTCATTTCCTCATTTGAAGTTCATGGATTTATGGCTCATAACATGCATTCATGTCAGAACTACACCCTAGTATTGTTTCTCTCGAAGCCTGCCGTCCTTGACCTTATTACTGCCTTCAATTTTGCACGCCTGTTGCCTGTCCGACCTCCAGTCATCCTGCTCACTAGTACTCATCACTATAGGTACTCCTTCTATTTCAGCTGTTAACGCAACAGAACTTGGTTTAGACTCGAAGACCTGGATTTGTATTCCTTCATCGGTTCGATCTATATATCGATATGAGAAACGTGCTTCTTTTTTTCTTAAACTTGTTAGTTTATTGAGAGCAGATTACAAGGTCATATATCATACAGATACACAAAGATGCTCATATTTTCTTATACATCCTTAATACATTGCATAGGTTAAAATATGTCTAGAGGTTTTGTATATGTTAAATAACCCTTGTAAATTCTCTATTGCAGGTTTGAATAAGCAAGAAAGAGTTTGGTATTCCAGTCCTCTATCCATCCAGTACAATAAGACCAGATGTAGGACCAAAAAACAAGGAATCAACTATATTCTATAGAACTTCACTGTCCGTAGTTAACAACCTTAATATTTGAGATGGTTCATGTCCTTTCTAAGTGCTCCCATTTTTTGTTTTACTAAAACATTAAATAACAACAATAAAAGTCTGTCAAAATGAACAGTGTGGTTCATTACACACTGTACCTGCGTACCATAAAAAAGTACAATCATTCACTACAGGACAGTATACAGGAGTTTGCCTCCTACAAATATCCTCTTCACACCCATCATGTTAGTAACTGGTCCAACACTGGATTACCCTCAGTACTCTCTATATAGGTAAAAAAATGGAGGCCAGCGGGAGTTATATTTATCAGTTTGAAATATAAGATCTTATTTCGAGAGGGCTCTTGCAGTAGGTAATTACATATAGGACTGACGCCGGCAGGCGGCAGGACCCCACGGAAAAATTTCTAGCTAGCAGTCCCTGGTGAGGGACCGCCCCCACGTCAGGTGACCGGCGTCAGGAGACGTCGGTATAAAGATGCAGTCCTGGACGCCCGCTTTCAAGTTCTTTCCCGCTGTTAGCTCGTGCAGTGCCTCGCGGAAAAGTTCGTGCTTCGTCAGCCCTACCTTCGTCGTTTTTTTACCAAAAAATCTTATTTTTTCATCAACGTCAGTACTAACGTCGGTGTATGTCATCCCCTACACCCTCCGAGCACAAGAACAAGTGCAATTCATGTGGCTCCCAACTACCGCACAAGGATGGCCACTCCCTGTGTCTGTTCTGCCTAGGCCCGGATCATCAAGTCGAGAAGTGCCAGCATTGCCTTAGCTTTAACGCAGCCACCCAAAAAAGACGGCAGCAATCCCTGGAGGCCCATATTCTTAAAAAGAAAGTGAGCTCTATGGAGAAGGAGTTTAAAAAGCTAAGGCAGGCATCCACTTCCCCTGAAGGCCATCGAAAGAAGAAGGACAAGGAGAGGCACCGGGACAAAGGCTCCTCCACCGTGTCTCCCTCGGGAGTCACAGGCATACAGGTAACATCCCCTCCGGGGGATCGCTCCTCGACAGCCACCTCGGAGGTTTCTGAGGCAGCATCGGCCCACTGTCTGGGTCGCGCTCGGGCCTTGCGGGAGCCTCCGGGCAGTTGGAGGCCTCCACCCCTGGTTCAGCCACAGGCTTGCGGCCTACCATTGTGGGCGACTCCGGTAAGCCGGGCGTCTGCTCCTCTGATGTCCGCCCCGAGACGGCTGGTAAGACGTCCGAACCCTTCAGGGCGACGCATGGCTTCTTCCCCACCGGACCAGGCCAACCCTTCCTCTCGACCTGCCTCTGGTGAAGGCTCTTGTAAGTCAGACGTCGGCTCCTCCGGCGCCCACCGAGAGCTCGCATCTACGTCTCATGTCGGCTCGTCCAATATCCGGCCGGTGAGGGAACCAACGACGGACCCCCCAACGTCCGCCGTTCCCGGTTCACCACAGCCTTCACTGCCATCTGGGGAACCAGAGTCCCCCCATCCTGACCCCGGGGACTTCCCCCCCATTCCTGGGCGCAGCTGGGGATTTTTTGCCTCCGTTAGTCCCTCCTCCATCTGGAGCGACAGACCTGATGTCGGCTCCCCGGACCCTGGCTCCGATGCCGGACCCTCCGACGTCGGTACCTCCGGTGTCAGGGCCTCCGCCATTGGTCCTGACATCGGCCTTACTGACTCAGGGAGAGTTCCTGCTCCCATCGGGCCCTCCCTCCAGGCTCTCCGCTACAGACCCGCCCATGAGGTTCCCAGCCGGGCCATCTGCGCAGGCAGCCCCCCAGGCTTCCGGGTACCTGCCATCTTATTCAACACCGGTGTACCCCAGAACGCCATATCCGATGCCACAGTACCCGACACCGGGCTTCCCGACGCCGCAGTACTCAATGTCTCAATACCCGATGCCGGGTTACCCGCAGCCAGGTTTTGGATATGCTCCATATGGGTATAGCCCATATTCTTATCCCCCACCTCCTCCTCCTCCTCCACCACCCTTGTGGCTGCCGGTGGACCTGCAGGAGACTCTGGCCTCCTGATGGGCTGAGGCCAAGGCTCAACTCACCAAAGAGGTCGAGAGCCGCCTTCCGGTGACAGTGCCATCCCAGGTTCCTGTATGCCCCAGGCAGCACACTCCCTCACCACCTCCGGACTCCAGGATTCTTCCGTCTGGATCCAGAGAGGGGCAGGACACGCGTCCCTGGGGACTACCCAAGGGACCCGTTCCTCCCCCGAGTCGGGAAAGGAAGTCTTACTCTTCTTCTTCCTCCTCTTCACTCTCGGACTCTTCCGATGGCTGCTCCAACAGAGACGACGAGCCTCGATCTCCATCGAAGCCCCGGCCGAGGACTCCTCCGAAGTCTTCTCCGGAGGATCCTTCTTTTACGGAGTTGCTTAGAAAAAATCCAGGAGATCCATCAGTGGCGCTCTTTGGAACCAGATCCTCAGTGTCCGAAACTCGCTGAACATCTGGATCTGCCCGTGACAGCTCCTACACTAGTGCCACCCTGGATAGAGCCTCACACCAACCTTGTCACCACGATATGGAAACAGCCGTCGGCCTTAGCCCCACTTCCCAGGAAGTCGAACAGGCTATATCAGGATCCAGAGGGTGTTGATTTCCTGGATTCTCACCCTCGTGCCGACTCGGTCATGATTAGCGCCACTCACGGCGGTCGGTGAACCAAAGCATCTTAGCTCGTCACCTCCCTGATAAGGAATCTCGCCTTCTGGACCAAGTACGGAGAAAGATTTACGCTTCCTCCACACTGGGGATTAGGGCCCTGAACTACGTTGGCCACATGGGGGACTACCAGAAGGCCATCCTTACTCAGGTGGAAGCCATGCTGGACTCCTTGCCTGACTCCCAAGTCAAACAGGAGTTGGCTGATCTCGTCTGCTCTGCTCGTTCAGCCAGTCGCCACATGCTACATGCGACATACGACACAGTGGACACTGCTGGGCGGAGCTCAGCTTTCGCCATAGGCCTACAGCGTCATGCTTGGCTCCGCGTATCAGGTCTGGTCCCGGAGGTGCAATCTGCTATCCAGGAAGCACCTTTCCGGGGGTCGGTGCTTTTCGGGGGTGAAATCAAGGACATCATTACTGATTTGCAGGAGATGAGGACGGCTCTGAAATCAGTTGATTCCATGTACCATCCCCATCAGCAGCAGCGCCGTCCCTTTTGCAAACGGAATCAGCCAAAGGCGAAACCCCAGGGAAGACGGGCCACACAACGTCAGGCCCCTGCGGCTGCTAAGCCCCCTCCCGCCAAAAAAGCAGTGGGTGCTTCAGCTGCGGCACTGCCCCACACCACCTGACTCCTTTCCTCTCCCACTGCCTCCAGACCCCTGGAGGAACTGGTAGGAGGGAGGTTTTCCTCCACCTTCCGGGATGGAGAGGATAACCACGATTCTTGGGTGCTCCAGCTCATAGCAGAAGGACACTCCATAGAGTTTCTTCAGAAACTACCCCGCCACCCCCTCTGAAGTCGTCGTATTCACGGGAACACCTTCCTTTGGTCCAGGAGGAAATCTCGGCTCTTCTGCTGAAGCAAGCGATAGAGCCCGTCCCCTTCCATCTTCAGGGGACGGGTTACTATTCCCATTTCTTCCTGGTCCCAAAGAAGATGGGAGATCTCAGACCGATTTTAGATCTCAGTTCCCTGAATCTTTATGTAGAGTACAAAAGGTTCAGGATGCTCTCTCTGCAGAGCCTTCTGCCCCTCTCCGGCCGGGTCAATGGCTTTGTGCCCTGGATATGCAGGATGCCTATCTGCACATTCCCATTCGCCCATCCCATCGCGAATACCTTCATTTTACGTTCCAGGGGGACCACTACCAGTTCAAGGCGCTCCCGTTTGGTCTATCCTCGGCCCCCCGAGTATTTACCAAATGCCTGGCAGTGGTGGCTGCCCACCTGCATACCAAGGGGAGTACAGGTGTTCCCTTACCTGGATGACTGGCTCCTGGTGGCCTCGTCCAGGGAGGAACTCCTGCGTTTCCTCTCCCTCACCCAGCAGGTTTTTGCCTGCCTGGGTATTACCATCAAGCATTCTAAGTCTCATCTGGACCCTTCCCAGAGGCTACAGTTCATCGAGGCGATCCTTGATATGACCATGGGCAAGGCCTTCCTTCCTCCGGACAAGGCGGCCTCCCTTCAGACCCAGATATGTCTGTTATCTGACCGCAGGATGGTCTCGCAGGGTCGGGTCCTCGCCTTCGGGCTCATGGCTGCCGCTTATACCGACGGTCTCCTCTCACGACTCCACATGAGAATCTCTCCAGTGGACCCTCGCCTCAGTGGGATCAACTAGTGACGACCTAGATCACTCAGTTCTGATCTCATCGCCGATGATGCGAGACTTGCAATGGTGGATGGTTCGAGAGAACCTGTTTCAGGGGTCCCTTTCTTTCATCCTCCCCCCTCCCAGACTCTAACCACAGACGCCTCTGGCGAAGGTTGGGGAGCCCATCTAGGCCCTCATCGGACCCAGGGCTCTTGGTCCAGGCTAGAACAAGCTCTTCACATCAATGTGCTCGAGCTTCGGGCAGTGTTGTATACTCTCCAAGCCCTTCACCAATACATCCTTCCTGGCCACCTAGCCATCCAGACGGACAACATGTGCGTAGTGTGGTACATCAACAAGCAGGGAGGAACTCGGTCCTACCCTCTATGCAGGGAGGCAATGAGGGTTTGGGATTGGGCAACACAACACGACCTTCACCTCACGGCGATTCACGTTCCAGGAGTCGACAACACCCTGGCAGACAGGTTAAGTCGCTCTTCTGCTCTGACTCACGAGTGGGAACTGGACCAAGGGGTCCTAGACAATATCTTCCAACTTTGGGGAACACCACAGGTTGACCTGTTTGCATCCCCCCAAAACGCAAAACTTCCCACCTTCTGCTCGCTCGTTCCAGAGCGAGGCGTTTTCTGGAACGACGCTCTGTCTCTAGACTGGAGGGACAGATTCATCTATGCCTTTCCCCCAATTCCTCTTATCCCACGAGTCTTGCAGAAACTAGCTTCAGAAGGAGTGAGAATGATTCTGATCGCTCCTTTCTGGCCCAGGCAAATCTGGTTCTCTCTTCTACAACAATATTCAGAGGATCCTCCTCTTCCTCTATCTCGAGGTTTGTTGACCCAGGATCAGGGGACCCTGGTCCATCCAGGCCTCAAATCCTTTCAACTGCACACATGGCTCCTGCAGACCTAGCCCAATCCCGTTTTGGTGTGTCTCCCAAAGTGGCGGAGATTTTAGTGGAGGCCAGAAAACCCTCCACCAGGTCCACTTATGCCATGAAGTGGAAAAGATTCACTATTTGGGCCGCCTCCAAGAATGTGGAGCCTTTCTCCTGTTCAGCCGGGCTTCTGCTGGAGTATTTACATCATCTGTTCGACCTGGCTCTCAGCCATTCCTCTTTAAAGGTACACATGGCGGCTATCTCAGCCTATCATGTTCCCTTCGCAGACAAAGCTTTCGCTCAACTGGAGGTCTCTAAGACCTTTCTCAGAGGGGTCCTCCATCTGAGGCCCCCATCCATACTCCTGCCCCCCCCTTGGGACTTGAATTTTGTTCTTGAGTAACTTACCCTTCCTCCCTTCGAACCTGCAGCTTCTGCAGATTTGAAGTTTCTTTCGTGGAAGACGCTCTTCTTGGTGGCCATTACTTCGGCTCGAAGAATCTCCGAGCTCCAGGCCCTGATGTGTAAAATACCCTACTTGATTTTTCACAAGGAACGAGTTGCTCTTTGCACAAATCCTAAGTTTCTACCTAAAGTAGTAGCAGAGTCTACCTTAAATCAGTCCATAGAGCTATCTGCCTTTTTTATGCAGTACTCTAACCAAGGGGAATATTTACTCCATACTATGGATGTTCACCGGATTCTGAGATACTATATCAACAGGACGAAGGATCTCAGAAAGACTGATCAGTTGTTCATCTCTTTTGCTCACAAAAGGGAAGGCAATGCTGTTTCCAAGCAATGCCTGTCTAAGTGGTTGGCTCATTGCATCATTTTCTGTTATGACAAGTACCACAAGACCCTCCCGGGTCAAGTCAGAGGCCACTCCACAAGAGGAGTAGCTGCCTCTGCAGCTTGATTCAAGAATGTGTCTGCGGCAGACATATCGTTGCTAAACTGGACTTCTGTCCATACCTTTACGAAACTACAGTTTGATATTGCCTCACCAGAGAGCAGGCTTCGGCTAGGCTGTTTTGCAAGGCCTCCTGTCTTGAGGCTTGCATGGCTAGACTATTTCTTGAGTACTTTCCTCCTCCCGGTGCCTTTCTTTATTCCAGACTGCTTGGGATTCAGTCCTATATGTAATTACCTACTGCAAGAGCCCTCTCGAAGTAAGATAGTACAGTTACGTAAGGACTTACCGTAACAGTAGATCTTCGAGAGAGGCTCTTGCAGTAGGTAATACCTTCCCGCCCTCCATCCCCCTAGGCTTTTTCAGCTCCTTTTCCACATAGAGAAATATCCGCTTCTCTCTCGTCCAGCCTCTTTTGGCCTGTGGCGGGAAAGAACTGGAAGGCGAGGCGTCCGGGACCGCCCCTTTATACCGGCGCTCAGAGGCGGTCCTTCGCCAGGACTGCTAGCTAGAAATTTTCTGGTCCCAAGCGCCAGCACGCGCCAGTCCCATATGTAATTACCTATTGCAAGAGCCTCTCTCGAAGATCTACTGTTATGGTAAGTCCTTTTGTAACTGTACTTTTTGCTGTAATAGCCTCAATCTGCATAATATGTTTCACATTAGTGATCCATTGAGTTAGCGTTAGTTGTTTTTGGGATAACCAGTTTTGCATTATTACTTTAAGCGCTGTCACTGTTAGTATCAAGAATAAATACTCTTCATCCATTGTTTTAATTTCTTGTAGGCTGCAGCCTAGAACCAGGTGTATGAAAGTAAGATCTTGTGATAGCCCCAACATATTTTTGATGTTGTCCCCCACTTGGATCCAATAAGCTTGAATTTTGGAGCAACCCCAGAAAATGTGAAAGTGTGAGACAGACATCCCACATTCTCTCCAACATGCATCAGTGGAGACTTGTGCATAATGCTTCAAGATAATAGGAGTAATGAAAAATCTTACCTAGACTTTCCACCAAAACTCTCTCCAGACTAATGAGTTCGTAGTTCTATGGATGTTGGACCAAATTTTAGCCCAGTTCTGCTCTAGTATAGCCTGCCCAAGCTCCCCCTCCCATTTATCCTGGATATTTTGAATGGACAGCACCGCCATGTTTTCTTGCAAAAGTTTATAGAATTGTGAGATCAGGTGTTTTATGACATAGGATCTAGCTTTGTCATTTATTAACACCATTCCCTCTGAGACCTGGGAAGTCAGCATAGTAGTCCCTACCAAAGTCTGAATATAATGCCTGCATTGGAGACATTTGTAAAAGGTCTTACTTTGCAGGTTGTATTCCTGATGCATGGAACTATAGTCTCTTATAATTTCCCTCGGCATGAACTGAGGCAAAAACCTGACTCTGTCTAGCCCACCTATCAAAACAAGCATATCCATGTGCTTTTGGAAATTCTGGAAGATTATGTAGGGGGATATAGGGCCACACATATGTAGGTATTTCCCTCAATGATCTAGTCTGCAACCACATGGCTAATGTATGTTTAGTCCATCTATTTTTCACTGTCTTTAGAGTCTTGGATAAAATTAGCCAGGGAAGCATTGCCAATGGAACTTGAGGGTTGGTATTTTCCTTGGAACACACCAATGCACTTGTTGTGTGGAGGTCAACATTTTCACCAGAGGGACTAACTGAGCTACCCAATAATATTTTTGGAGATCAGGAAGTCCCCAACCTCCTTTTCTCTTAACCTCTTGTAATACTGTCCTTCGAATCCTGGGCTTTCTACCTGCCCAAATAAAATGAGTAAGCTTCTGCTGTAGTTTCATCAGGTATGATCTGGGGATAGATATTGGGAGTGTAGAAAAGCAAAACAACAACCTGGGTAATATGTTCATCTTTATAGTCTCTAGTCTATTGGATAAGGACAGAGGGAGTGCTTGCCCTCTTTTTTAAATCGGTAAACATCTGTTTAGTGAGTGCCCCATAATTATAAAGATATAACTTTGAGAGATTTCTCGGTATCCATATACCTAAGTATCTAACTTTCTCTCTCACCCATTTAAATGGCATCTGGGTTTTGAAGTCTGGGCTTAATTTTCCTTTTATCTCTAGGGCCTTGGACTTATCCATATTTATTTATTTCAAACCCTGAAATTGAAGTAAGTTTAACAAATTGGGGATTGAGAGGGCAGGATTGTCCATATACAATAATGTATCATCAGCATACATGGATAGTTTACAGCAATGATTCCCTACCCCTATTCCTTGAATTTATTTGGATTCCCGGTTTGCGATAGCTAAAGGTTCAAGGCTCAAGGCAAAAAGCAGCAGGGAAAGGGGACACCCCTGCCTAGTCCCTCTTTCTAGTCTAAAACTGGAAGAAAGGGTGCCATTCACTCTTATTTTAGCTGTGGGGTTAGTATAACATAAAAATACCCATTTTAAAAATTTAGTACCTAGTCCCATAGTTGTCATTACTGTTTTCAAGTAGTCCCAGTTCAGGTGATCAAATGCCTTTTCGGCATCCAAAAAGAGAGCTAGTTGAGTTGTCGTAGAGGGGGAGCTATAGGATAAGACATTTAATAGTTTGTGAATATTATCCATTAGATGCCTGTTTGGTATGAAACCAGTTTGATCAGGATTTATTAGATATTCTATATGTTTTTGCAATCTTGTTGACAATATTTTGGATAAAATCTTCAAGTCTTGATTTAGTAGTGATACTGGTCTGTATGCTTCACACACATCTCTAGGTTTCCCTGGCTTGGGAATAACACTAATAATTGCTTCTTTCCAAGTGCCAGGCATCTGGTCTTCTTTTAAACAATAATTAAAAACTTCAGTTAGAATAGGAGCCAAGACACTTATGATTTTTTTATAAAATTCAGAACTAAAGCCATTGGGGCCTGGGGTTTTGCCAGACAGAAGGGATTTAATTATCTATTTAGTTTCTTGCACCGAGACTGGGGCGTCTAGTTCCTCTTTGGCTTTGTCTGACAATTTGGGTAGGGTTAGATCTTACAAGAATTCCTCAGTATTTGTTTTTATATCCAAATTCTTGTTACCCTCTAACTATAGCTGTTGGTAAAATTGCTGAAATTGCTCAGCTATATCAGTGGGGTTAGTCCAGGGACGAGAGGGATTAGCTTTATTAGCTATGTGTGGGACTGTTCTGTCCACTTGGGACTTCCACAGACAACATGCCAGAAGTTTGGCAGCTTGACTTCCTGTGTCATGATATTTTTGGCTTACAAATCTAAGTTATCCTTCTGCTCTTTGGGTGTCTAATTGCTGGAGTTCTCCTCTCACTGTTGTTATATTTTTCAAAATCGATGACTGAGAGGGATGTTTTTTGTGTTCTCTTTCTAGCTCATCCAATCTAGCCAATAATCTATCTCAAGTTAATTGGGTTAGTTTTTTCCTTTTTTTTTTGTATTATTTTTTCCCCCCTCGCTCACTGGGGCCTGCTCCTCCTTCAGGCCACCTAGTACCACCAGCTATCCCCCTCATAACTCCCCCAGAGCTGCCTACCTCATATTGCAGCCCTCTCTTCAGGTTAGCCCGGTGTAACCCTTGCCAGGAGGGTCCCCTTCCTTTGAGAGGGAAGGCACCGGCTGGCCATTCCAGCACATTATTTTTCTCTTGCCCGGGTGCTGCTGAGGTGGAAGTTACTCTGCCGGGAGTGCTTGAGGGCATTGTTGGGGTCGGCTGCCATCATCCGGCCAATTCCAATGCAGTTTCTGCTTTTTTGGTGTTCCCGCATCGACGTCCCTCTGCAGTTCTCCTGGTCTCCACCGGGGGCCACTGCAGAGCGACATGCTGCCCTAACCCACCCCAGGAGAGGAGAGCAGCCAAATGGATGCTCAATCCTCTCCTTCCCCTGCTGACCCCTGGTGTCCCTGGTTCGTTCCCGAACCCGGGTTGCCAGCGTGGTTTGAGGTAAGGCACCAGCGCCTCAGCCCTCTATGCTACCGGGCCAGCCTGGGTTAGTTTTTTCTTAGCTAATGCAAAACTGTTTAGCTCCCCCCCTTGCCACTGCCTTAAGTGCTTCCCATGTAGACAGTGGTGAGCACTTCTGGTTTATATTAATCTCATAAATCTCTTTAATCATTTCAGAGAGCTTTTTTAGTGAAGTTTTTGTCATTTAAGAGTGGAACATTTAGCCTCCATACAGATTGCTTGGCCACTGTTGGTATATGACAGGTAATTAAAATTGGGACATGGTCTGATAAGGTTAGATTTTGTATTTTTGAGCTAGTAATACAGTGTGCATTTTTTTTGAACAAGAAAGAAGTCTATTCTGGAATATGATTTTTTTAGCTGCTGAGTAAAAAGTAAAATCCTTTTCTCGTTTATGTTGGTCTCTCCAAGTATCACACAATCCCATTTCTTCCACAGTGGAGGTAAGGAGTCTCGAGGCCCATCTATTATAGCTTACTGACTCTGAGGATTTGTCCACTCTATGGTATAACACTGTATTAAATCCCCACCAATGATCATTTGTCCTTGTGGTAAGGTTGTTGTCTTGTGGAAGATCTCTTTTAAAAAAGAAACAGTCTTAATATTTGGTGCATAAATATTAATAAGGTGAATTGTTTCTCCATACATGTTACCTGTGATTCCTAGGAAGCTGCCCTCAAATCCCTCCTCCACTGTGTCAGTCTGAAATGGACATCCCCTTCTAATTAAAATGGGAGGAACATACTTCTATGATTTCATCGATCCTTCTGCACACCTGTTGCTGCCTAAGTTTACTATAGTTATGCAGGGCCATCCTAGATTACAAGCAGTTGCCATCACCATTCTGGGCAGCAAGCATACTCCTGCTCACAATGCAGCTTCTTTTCCTATTCACGTCTCCCTGACACCTCTCCATCTCCAATCAGCCAGTGTGTTAGAGCTGTTGGAGCGACTCTCTGTCCATTCCTATTTGAAGTTGATCTAATTTTCCTCATCCTAATATCTCCTTCTGCCCAATCAGATTTAAGAAGCAAGTTCCTTAAATCTGCAGAAAGCAAATCAATTGTAATAATCTGCTGCCATGGGCTGCACAGGCTCTGGCTCCGTTTCTTCATATCTACTATTTGTGGTGGCGCTCATGCTTAATTCATGCATCCGAATATATCCTACCTTAGACAATCATTATCCTTTCATCTCGTCCTGCTTTTGGAACCAATATTTACAGATCCAACTCCAGTCCTACATTCTGAAATACATTCTCTCACATCTCCAACTCATAGATATCCTGCTATTTTGAGCAGTCCTTAATCACCACTTCCTGACTTCCTACAACATCTCTCCACAAAATACCCCACTTGGGAGCTGCTGCATAGTATAGGGTCATTTCTGGTCTATGACCATCTCACTCCTTTCAAACAATTAACCAACAGTGGATGTCATTTAAGGGCAGACCGTAGTCCTATTCCATCTCATGTTCATGCGGAAGCTGGCTGGGCTATGCTTCCTACTCTTGACTACACAAACAAGGCAACTTAGCCTATAGCTTGATGCACCTCATTGCAGCAGTCTAGATCCCAACTCTAAGCTAATCTCCTGTTGTCTGCCTTAGCACTGCTACCCAAGCAACTCATATCAACACAAGAAGTTTTTCTTTTTGTGCTTCTTAAAGTTCTTCCTCTATCAATTATATCTTCGTATCAAACCTCAAAATCATCTCATAAGACTATAAAGCCATAGTTATTAAAAATTCAATGCTCTCATCCTCATCAAATCCATCTCATGCTTGTCTAGACTCCATAGAACATCATCTGCAAAGCTCACAAAGATTTCTATCATGAACCTTCATTCTGAAACTTGTTTGACATTCTACATTCTCTCTCATCTGAAGCTACACAAAACATCTCAGTCTCATCAGCCATTCATTCAGCTTTCTCATCCTAAGGAGTCATCTATCACCTTCTTTGCTAATACCCTGTCAGCTATTAAGTTAGGATATCAAGTGAATGATTTCATCCTATTGCCTTTGACTTCAAAGACTGATAGACCTCACAGAGGAGTTCATATTACCCAATCCAGCATAACTGGTGCCAGAAGCTCTTCGACCAATTCATACAATGTTTTTCATCCTCTTCTTACTTCTGTCAACATACAGAAAGGTTTTCCAAATGATCCTCCAGCATCTGTGAACTCTTTCAGCAACTTGGACTAAATTCTTAGGACATTCCTTTGGATCAAACCTGCACCAAGAACCTTAGAAGATGGACCTCTTCATGCCTAGAAACCTACTCTCCAGTTGGAATAAATTAGTCATTTTAGGCTCATCTCCTCTTAGTATGCCCAGAGGATGGGCAATTCAGTAGCCATGGGTCCTCATAGATTTCCTCCACAGGGGTTTGTTCCTCTCATGTGTGCTACTGTTCATATTCTCCATGAGTTGGAGAAGGTAATCTCTCTTTTGGCCCTCTATTCTCTATTGCCGCCTGGCTTCTCTACTGAGGGTGGGAATAGAGAAAGGCCAAAGTTAAGTATACACAAGCACTATACATTATTCACCTAACATTGAATGGAAGGGGTTTGCCTGAGATTCAATGTGGGGAAATTAACTACTCCCACAACCCAAATATAAGCCAGCCTCTCCCAGTAACCTAACCTCAGAGTACATTCGAGCTCCCACCATCCTCCCTGACTCCTCCTCTTCCTCTGGCACTCTTCTTACCTTTAGTACTGGGTCTTTTATTCCCTATTGCTGCCCAGCTTCTCTACTGAGGGTGGGAATAGAGAAAGGCCAAAGTTACTGTAAGTATACACAAGCACTATACACTATTCACCTAACATTGAATGGAAGGGCTTTGCCCGAGATTCAATGTGTGGGAATTAACTACTCCCACAACCCGAATATAAGCCAGCCTCTCCCAGTAACCTAAGCTCAGAGTGCATTTGAGCTCCCACCATCCTCCCTGTCTCCTCCTCCTCTGGCAGTCTTCTCACCCTTAGTGCTAGTCCTTTTATTTCCTATCACTGCCCGGCTTCTCTACTGAGGGTGGGAATAGAGAAAGGCCAAAGTATACACAAGCTCTGTACACTATTCACCTAACACTGAATTTGTTTTGTTGTGCTTCCTTTAAGCTACTTATCATGTCCCCTTGTGTTTATTGCACCCTCTGTTATATCAAATTCTATTACTGCTAACTTATATATATCTTTTATTATACTAAACATTAATAGTAGGCCTCCTCTCACACATCTCCTTTCTGGACTGTGCAACCCTAATTATTCCAGTCTTCTGCCATAATCAATGTCCCCTGTTCCATAAACCATCTTAGTGAACCTTACTCAGCACCTTCTCCATGTTCTTCATTTACCCAGATTTGATAGGGAGAAAAGAAATGGGCACAGTAGTCAAAATGCAGCCCTGCTGATGACTGATACAATGGAAGTATCATCTCCTCTCATCTGCTTACAAAGGTTTTCCATATACAACCCAGTGTTCTGAATGCCTTGGCTGCTGCTACATTATTGTTGCTTCTGAATTACAAACTGGATTACGTAATTACACTCAGGTCTCTCTTCTCTGTAACAGTTTTTAATCCTTTATCCCCCGCATGTGTATTTTGCACAACCACTGTCATTTCCTACCCACAGCACAACACACTTCTCATGGTTAAACAGCATCCCCCATCTAATGGTCCATTTGTCCAGTATGTCTAGATCTTCCTGTAGACTATGTGTGTCATCTACAGCTGATGCTGGTCAACCAATTTCTGTGTCATCTGCAAACTTAATTATGTACCCCTTAAGTCCTTCATGCATATCTTTAAAGTACAAAGTGAAAAGCACTGGCCCCAGCACCATCCCCTGGGGCACCCCTCTGGTCACTATAATATCCTCTGACAGCTCACCTTTCATGTTCACCTTCTGCCTTCTGTTCACCAGCCAATTTTTAACCCAGACCACCACTCTCTGTTTTAAGCCAATGTTAGCCAGCTTATATATTAGCTTGCCATGTGGAACTTTATCAAAGTCCTTGCTGAGATCCATATAAATGATGTCACTTGGAATACTGTGGTCTAAAAGTTCAGGGATTGGCTCGTAAAAGGAAATTAGGTTTGTCACCAATGAATGCCCCTTGGTAAACCCATACTGATTCCTGTCCATTACCCCATCTGTACTGCTGGTGTCGATAAGATAGTCTTTTATAATCTTTTCCATGCTTTTTCTTATTGTCGATGTTAAACTAACAGGTCTATAATTTGAGACTAGATGTTTGTTTCCTTATTTGTAGATGGTGCAACTACTGCTTCCTTCCATTTTTTAGGCACTCCCCCAGATTGTATAGATACCTTAAATACTGTATGTTGGTTATGGGAACTGTCAGATTCTTTTTTGCAGATTTTTTAGCAAGTGAGGAATTATATTATCTATCCCCATGGATTTATGGGGGTCTAATTTGCATAATTATTTTTCAGGCCTTTCACTGTTAAACATTGTATCCGGATCTGCTAAGATAAGATTATTTTTAACATCATCATATCACACATTTACATCTTTGCTAAACACTGAGGCAATGTAGTTATTAAATTCATCTGCCATTTCTCTTTATTTTACAAAAGTTTTTGCCATTTATCTCTAAAGGACCTGTGACAGGTCATTTACATTTTGACGAGTTGATGTATCCTAAAAAAAGCTTTGGGATTTGTGTACTTGTTTTGGCTAAACTAGTTTCACATTTTCTTTTTCTTTTTTTTGATTTCCCATCTACACGTCCTTTTATCTTTTTTGTAAATTTTTTATTTATGTCAGTATGATCTGCTTTCCAATTTTTGTAAGATCTTTTTTCTATTTTTTTTCCTTTTTATGTTCATTGTCATCCACTTTATTTTAGTGTTAACATATTTTCTTTTTCTAGGAACCCAGGCATCCCTTAATGTTGTTAGTCTTTCTTTTATAAGTTTCCATTTTTTCTTAGCAGTTTTGTTTTAAAAAAATAAACTCCAATCCCAGGTATCCAGATCCCTAGCTATGGCCTTGTAATTAGCTTCCTCAAAACTGAAAAACTCAGTTCCATTGGGTGAGTTCCTGAACATTTTTATGAATGATTACTTTAATTCACACAATGGTCACTCCTTCCCAGTGGTTCTATCACACTGCAATTTAAATTATGATTTTTGATGTTTGTAAGGACAAAGTCCAGTCAATTGTCCCCTCTTGTTGGCTCAGTTAACTCACACTCATCCATGATGTTTATGATAGCTGTACTCATACTATGTTTTGATGTTCTATTTTTCCAGTTTATGTCGAGAATATTAAAATCCCGAGTATAATCACATCTTTATTAGAACAATTTTTGTTCCTAACAGTGTCAAATAATTTACTAGAATATTACTGACTGCTATCTGGGGGCCTGTAGCAGGTACACACAAGGATCAGTTTTGTTTTGGTCATTATTTCTATCCATAAATGTTCAATTTATGGCTCATTTGCTTCTTTATTTCGTGTTTCAATCTTCTTACTAGTTACAGTATTCCTAATATATATTGTAGCTTACCCTCATCTTTTTTCCTTTCTATATTACATAGGTCATACCCATCCAAATTATGGCCCAAGAATTTGTCCACCATGTCTCAGTAACTGAAATTACATCGTAGTGATGTACTTTCAGTTTTATGTGTAGGTCATCCATTTTGTTGTTGAGATTCCCAGCATTCAAGGTTAATATCCTTAATTTTTTTACACATCTTTTTTGTTTCCATACACTTTTCTCTTACTTTCGCTCTCATCCATAGTGATACCTGAAATGTCAGTATGTTTTGTGCCATGAACACCACTCCATTCTCTAGTTTAGATTGTGCTTGACTGCTGTAAGTATTCTGCTTCTTAATGCTACAGCCCCTTTCTATTTAAATATAGCATAATAATAATTTCTTCCATAGGAGGTTTGCCAGTTTTATGTAAGTTGAAATTCCTCTGTTGCTGTTCATCCTTGAAGCCACTGATTATGCCTACAAATCTCTCTTTGTTTTATGCTACTGGCCCTTGGTCCAGTCAGTACTTCCAAGAAAGTCAGCTTACATCTCTGCCTCTTTAGAGTCACACTGATCTCTTTGATCTCGACTATCCAGTACTCTGATGTTCTTCCAGCAATCATTAGTTTCTGGGTAAATAGCAATCAGGGAGTTTCAGTGTTGTTTTTGATTAGTTTGTTTAGGTTACTCTTTATATCCCTCAGTCTGGCCCCTGCTAGGCAAGTAACCTAAGTACAATATTTAACTTGCCCTAAATATTATAGAATCTGTCTGTTTTAGTATAGAGTCCCCCACCATTATTGCCTGCCTTGACTATTTTTTTTGGCCTGATATAGTGGAATCTCTGTTTAAATGTGTGCTTGATTGCTCTGACACTGTACTGGAAGTGGTGGCACCTTTGTTCTCAAATGTTATAAGGTTACCAGTTTCCTGTGTACCCACATGCATACCAGTGTCTCTATTTAGTGTGCCTTCAGTCTCCGATTTACTAAAAAGAGGGTATCTATTTTACACCTCTAGACCATGTTGATGATACCCCACATGTCTCCCTCTTTTCTTTCTCCTATTTCCTTGAAACTGTGCACCATCCATTGTTTCCATTCAATTCTATTTTGTCTACTTTATTTTTTATTTCATCTCCCTGACTGTTGTCATTTCATTCTTGTACCACAATTATCTCATTATAAGGTATGGTAGAACATTGTTATAGGTAGAAATCTACCTTTTTATAACAACGTTTTACCATTGATGTGACGTCATGATGTTGTTAACCCATCGATGGGATGTCCGTAATGAAGCCTTTCTTTCCAGGAACAGGCTGCGCATGCATACAACTTGATTGGCCATAAAATGGCGCGGGGTGAAGCATGACCCGGAGCAGAGCGGCAGTGGCACAAAAAAACTGCAGTAAGGAACTGCTTTCTCATTTTTTAAACATAAACGGTACCATACACTATAAAATATAATGTATGGTTCATCAATCATCAACCGTTTTTTTAACCCATCTCGAGGCTGCCATGGTGACATAAACCTCTCAAGATTTACATAGTCACTCTGGCAACCTCTCGATGGTTAACAAACTGGTTACCAATCGATGACCATGCATTATGCTCTATGTTTCTACTCACTCTTTTGGCTTGAATTTCCTTAGCCATTTTCTCCAAACTTTGTTGTAATTTATCCAACCTCTCACACATCTTAGCTAGTTCAGCTGTTAATTCCTTAATGACTTTACATTTATTGCAGCCGAATTCCCCCTGTGGTGGAATTTTTATATATCCTAAAGTATAATACCTTTATGTTCTAAAGCTTATTGTACCAGAGCTTATAACTGTTATATGTGATTATAGCCATATAGATATGTTGCTTCTCATATGCTCTAAAACTATCTGTTTTGTTATAGCCATATAGCCATGTTGCCTTTCATATGCTTTAAAACTATCTGCTTTGTAAAACAGCCATAATGAATGTGCGGTTCTGTGCTAACTAAAACAAAGGAGGTTGTTTGACTAAGATAAGAAAACCTTGAAAAATTAAATAAAGTGAAATACAGCTGGTTGTAACTAAGATAAAGGGAGACATAGTAAGTATAAAAAAACAACTCCTTATACGGAAAGTGCTAAATCTAAGGTTTTGCTAAAGATAAGGAAAGCTGTTGTTAAGCATGAGATCACTGTTAGACTGTGAAACTAAAAAGGTATATAGCCTCTGTGAACAATAATCGAGGAGCTCTTGCCTTTAGCCGAGGCTCCCACACATGTGTGTACAGACAATAAACTGAGTTTATTGGAATAACCATTGGGTGTGGTTATTGAGTATATAGAATTTAAGGTAAAGTATAGACAGTAAAGAGAATCTGCGACCACAGTTTTTTGGCGTAGTCGGCAGGATGGCTTCGCCTCTCCGTGTTGCGCCGTGATCGGACTACCTAGTCCCGGGCACAGGGGAAGGGTGCCCCTGTGTTTTAGTCCCATCACTTGTGTGACGCCTAGGGATTGGTGACAGCCATCATTTACTGTCTTAGGTGCTAGGGTCCCGAAGTGCTGGTTGGTACTCTGACGCCAGGGACGCCCAAATAAGAGAAGTGTTAGTGGGCACTTCGCATAAGAGATAGGCGCCAGTAAACGGGACCAAAATGGGAAATATGGGGACCTCTACCAGATGAATCTCAAGCTAGTACTGTTAAGAGATTTTTTTGTTTTGTTTTAAACTGCAACCCAGAGCTCTGGAAAAGACTTGGTTTGGCAGGTTACTAAAATGGCCAAAAAACATTTGAAAGAGTTAATAGCTGCAGTGTTTGAAAATTATCATAAAGGTCCTGCAGTCAGTTTTCTTACTCAGACTTGTGTATCTAAAAAAGAAAAAAAAAATACCTTGGCATCGGGTAAGTCTGAATTTTTTTATTCAAAGTTGTTTTATGTCTGTCTGTTTTATTTCTGTGTAAGTATACTAAACAAGGTAATGCTCAGTCTTTCTTGTACATATTTTGTAGCTTATATCTGTGTTCTGTAATTATGTTCTGTTGTCAAGGTTGCGAGATAGGATTGACTGCCTTCAGTGCAAAACATGTTACAGTAAAAAAAAAAATGAAAAAAAGCTTCCTTGCCTCATAGCTGACTGTTTTAATTGGCTTTATTTTTAATGAAACATTTGTGCTGCCTAGACAGGGTCATTAAAGAACTTTTGTATGTAGTTGCTGGTTAAAGCAGGTGGTGTTGAAGGTAAAGAGATATGACGTCATAAATTGCAATGTGCAGAAAGAGTTGTAGTTTGCAAGCAGCGTGCAAGCCACTGCTAGGTAAAATGTAATGTGTTAACAGCTATAAATGGCTTTATCATACTTCTAGTTAAAACCAGAAACTTTTTGCAAAATGGCAGAGTGCCATATTTTGGCTATCATGAAAAAGGTGTAACCATGTTATACTAGATGTGTTCACTTACAGATAGTATGTTGTGCTTGTTTTAAAGGTGTTAAAAGGAGTTATTAAAATGTGTTTAAAAGTGTTTTGTTCTGGAAAAATTTGGCATGGCGATATGTATAAATGTGTTGGTTTAAAAATTGTCAGTGTTACAAGACAGGGGAGGTAGCACATATCTAAAACATGTACAGTTTTCTAATAAAGCTATGGGCATTACCTCAGCAAATTGGTGTGAAACAATGTCAGTCTTATTTTGTGTTAAGTATTTCTTTTTGTGTATGTGATGTGTGTGTACTGTCTTGGCCAGCAGTTTTATTGTAAAATATTTAATATCAGTAGTGTTCAAGGACACTACAAAAATAACTAGGTTTGAACGACCCTGCATGCACCTGTGACCTTGCATGTTATTTGACCTTCTTGTGTTTCAACATTTTATGTTACTACCAGTTCAAACTTGATGTGTATTCCATGCCTAAAGCACAACTTTTCACACAAAATGTATGTTTTCATGAAAGCACACCAAGAGTGAACCATGTAATTTGACTTTTTATTGCAAAACTAGTATTCTAAGTAAAGAGGAACAAACTTTTCTTCTCCTCTCATGGCTTCTGACTTGCAGCCAACACAGGCAATACTCCAGCTGGAAGGGGAGAATTATTCATCATCTCCCCATATTTTTATTATATATATATAGTATGCTTTTGAAAAAAAGGACTATTACAGCTGTTTTTGAGTCTACCATCTACAGTTAAAAAACAATGGTTTTGGTTTTTATGTGTGACCATGGTGTAATCATTTTTTTGTCTTTTTAAAATGCATTCTAAGAGATATGTACGTACGGTATTACCATCAATCTGGATTTTTATAAACTCAGCTGACATTTTGTCATGCTTAGGATAAGGGAACCAGGGGCTTCTTTTATCCTATAAAATAATCTTGTTTTATTTTAAACTGGTGTGTGTTTGTTTTGTTGTTTGTCTGTGTTTCTTCTCTTTCTTCTAGAGAAAAAGAAGTTCCCCATCTTTATAGTAAGGTATAAAACCTACTAAACTAATTGTAATATTATCTTGTTATAATTTAAAGTGTAGTAGGTGGGAATCATGTCACCATCCACAGCTAACCTTTTTATTACTACAGTATTCGAGCTGTCTCTTCCACCAGTAGGAGCTTGGGGGGAAGGGGTAAGCTACCCTTCCTCTATCCCTTCCAGTGTAATACCCACAAAGGTTGCAAGGTACATCACTGTTCCCTAGAGGGTAAATAAGAAAAATATGTATTTGCCAATAATTGTTTCTTATTTACAGGTTTTAAAAGACCCAAGGTATTTTAACAGCATAACCCAGCCAAGCCCTTCTGTTTTTCTAGTGCAAACAGTTAAATCTCCACCTATTATTGGTACAAGGTTTCTGCCCTCAGCAAATAATCAGTTACGCTGGAGAGTAGAGTTGTGTATGTATGTCCACACATATTCATTCTTTTGATTGTCTTTTCAGCATTCTTATCCTGTTAAAACAAATGCAAAGCAACTTTTGTCATTGCCTTACAGCAATGAATGCATTTTTTCAACCAGTAAATTCACAGTACTCTAACATTTCTAAATTTTAAGCTAAGTTTACAGTCTATATGTGTTGTTTAAAATGTATTTTATGCATTATGCATTATGCTCAATACTAAAATTGTTCTATTACAAACATGCTTATGTTTCATGTTTATGTTATAATGTTTTGATATACATCTTGCTACACTGTATCATGTGTGTGTTCAAAAGTGCTCCACATGTATAATGTTTTTAATGCTCATAACCAAACCTAAATACTGGGACCAGCATTGCTGCCCACCCCTACAATATGTTCCAAAGCAAAACCAAAAGTAAAATTAATGCTCCGTTTGTCTTATTACTCACAGGTACCCTAAAAAATAAGTGCACTCTATGCAGGTTTTGTCATTTTAAATTTTAACAATTATAATATGCACAATTTACATTGTACTCCAAAGCTATGCTTCAAGCCTTATCTCACTCAGTACTTTAAAGTATGTCACTATAGGGTAAAAAAAAAGTAGACCTTTTCACGTGTCACAGGTGCAATAGGCACTGTTATTAAATTGGCATAGACCAACCACATATGTATTTGTCCCACTGATTGCATTGTGTAAAAGGCATATTGTTATGAACAATATGTTTAAAGCGTGTAACTGCATTAAGCAGGTTAGCAAAAAAAAAAGGAGACCATTATGGTTTTCCAAAGAGGTAGCAAAAAAAAAAAAGACAAAGGAAAGGGACAGTGAGACTGAAGGGGGAGAATGGGAGTCGCGTGGAAAATGACAACAGTGGAGCTGACATGTTGAACAGGTGTTTCTGCTCAGTCTTTACTGAGAAAGAGGGGGGTAATGGGTCTAAAGGGAGTACAAGGGGTGAGAATGGTGCAGAAATGAAATGCATCACAAGTCCTATAAAGACAAGTTAAAGAAACTAAACATGTACTCCCTGGAGGAGAGGAGGGAGAGAGAAAATATCATAAGAGACATACAAGTATCTTACAGGGAGAAACAGAGTGCAGAAAAACACTATTTTTAAGCGAAAAAAAATGTTCCAGGACTAGAGGGCATGAAATAAAGTTGGAGGGAGGACGATTCAGAGAAAACATGAGAAAGAATTTCTTCACAGAGCAGGTGGTGGACAAGTGGAACACCCTGCCAGAGGAAGTGGTGGGGTTAAAACAATCACGGATTTAAGAATGCATGAAATAGACATAAAGGAATTTAGAGGTCAGGGGTAAGGAAAACAGACTTGTAGAAAAACAAACTAAACTTACAAGCTCAAATGGGTAGACTGAGGGGCCATAGGCCCTTATCTGCCGACACTGTTTATGTATCTATGTATTGTAACATTACAAGATTTTATAACTCAGGCCTGCTTGCAACAGACAGGAAATAATGTTCATCACTGTCATAACTGCTTCTGTGATTTAAAAGCAGGAGGTAACCATAACATTGTCATAATTTACAGATAGTCAAATGGTATAACTGAACCTTGGCCTGCACCCCCAGGTGTCGGCTAATGTCCCATTTTATTTTTCTCTTTCTAATTGCCAGAATTTAGGCTCTGTCACACCACTCTTTACAAAACAAAAGTAAATGGTTTAAAAGATTGTTATTTATGTGTTTTAACTCAGTGTCTAACACACTTTGCAAGTTTGCAGGTTTCAAGGTGTGGCACACATAAGATCTCCACGTTCAACAGCAGTAATACTTTCATCTAAGTTGCCAAGACCTTCATCTTTTTCCATAAAAAAAGAAAAACAACTGCCACAGTTTTGATGTTATCACCATCTTTGTGCCTGACTAGTTTCTTATAAGGACTATTGCATGAATCCAGTTATTACTACCTCTGCAAGTGTAATGTTTTCAGCAAAATTACACCTATTTGTAAAACTTTAAATCAACTGAAAAAGGTCCAGTCAGTTCAGACTCTGCAATCAAGCTTATTGTTTCTGCTTACTATGAAGTTAAGTCTGGGAAGGGCACTCCCCTAACTCCAGCGAGAAGATTCTACTTCAATTGACCTTCAAGCAATACATCCATTTTCTTCTGCCACTTGTTCCAGACATGGCTGGTACTTTCTACAACCCTAGTGCTCTAATATGGACTGTGTTCTTAATGGTTTATTGTCAATTGTTACCTTTTATGGACTGTTAATCTTTATGCTGGGGTGTAATCAACTACGACAAAACAAATGCTATGCCAGTGTGTGTGTGTGTGTGTGTGCTATCCCATTAAGGACTCAATGCACCCCTGGCCAGTGTGTCTACCACTCAGCCATCCAGCAGCTAGCCACAAAATGAACACTGACTTTTCTACTATGCTGGTGTTTTGTTTTAAATTACTGTCTGCATTGCCCCATATGCCTTGGGTTACCACCATTCTGCAAATGACATTTCATCTGTACTATAACTACATCAACCTGTGGATACTTATATGAACTTATGAACTGTTAATTTCATGGACTGTTATGTTTTATAAGGACTTATCTGTCAAGAGACATTATCAATAGATTCTTCAATCAAGCTCCAAGGGTGTGCCACACCTCAACACAAGGTAGCATCTACCTTATTCACTCTCAAAGTGAATTCCATAAACTCTTTTCATCAACAAAATTGTTATGTTATATGTGGTGTCACGTGTTAGCATTTTTCTCACACATTTCAATTGTGGTGTTGACATCCTTCAATTCTGTATTATGTTTTATAAACTCACCACTGTGTTCCATCTGTAACTCCATGCCTTAACTATCTGTATGCTAAAAACCAGTTTTAAATCATATAAATAAAAAGGGGGGTGGTTAGTTGATACAGAGTATCAAAAGGGGAGTGTGGTGGAATTTTATATATCCTAAAGTATAATACCTTTATGTTCTAAAGCTTATTGTACCAGAGCTTATAACTGTTATATGTGATTATAGCCATATAGTATATTTGCTTCTCATATGCTCTAAAACTATCTGTTTTGTTATAGCCATATAGCCATGTTGCCTTTCATATGCTTTAAAACTATCTGCTTTGTAAAACAGCCATAATGAATGTGCAGTTCTGTGCTAACTAAAACAAAGGAGGTTGTTTGACTAAGATAAGAAAACCTTGAAAAATTAAATAAAGTGAAATACAGCTGGTTGTAACTAAGATAAAGGGGAGACACATAGTAAGTATAAAAAAAACAACTCCTTATACGGAAAGTGCTAAATCTAAGGTTTTTGCTAAAGATAAGGGAAAGCTGTTGTTAAGCATGAGATCACTGTTAGACTGTGAAACTAAAAAAGGTATATAAGCCTCTGTGAACAATAATCGAGGAGCTCTTGCCTTTAGCCGAGGCTCCCACACATGTGTGTACAGACAATAAACTGAGTTTATTGGAATAACCATTGGGTGTGGTTATTGAGTATATAGAATTTAAGGTAAAGTATAGACAGTAAAGAGAATCTGCGACCACACCCCTCAACCCCTATGGTCATAATTAATGGATATATGTCACAGCTTATACATTTAAATCCTACCTCTCTATCCAAGGTAATGATGGTATCCACCATTTGTTTTTCAATGCTTACGTATTTAAGGACAAAGCAACGGTTTCCAATCTTTTTAAGTTGTAACTAATTTCCTGGCTCCCCTGACTTCCCTGGCTGACACCAGCAGACATGTGCCTGCCTCTGCCACTTTGCCTCCGCTCGTGCTTGCTGCTGCTTGCTAGGGTTGTGATCTATGTACTGAGACTGGAACTCGCATGGCTACCCACTTCCTGTTTCTGCGCTAATTCAGTATACTGCACAAAAGCTACAAATGCCTTTATAAGACTGCCTTGACACTGCTGGTGCCTAAAAACACTTACACACACACACAGGCTGATAAAAAGTGCAGATCCAGTTGCCCTTTGGAATTTTGTTGTGTTTTTTTTCCTTTTTTATACAGGAAAAAGCAAAAAGATATATGAGTGCCGATATCTGGGACACTACCCTAGGGGTTAGATTTCTGCCCTAGTGACAGGAAGCAGCTGCAAATGTCATACACACTGCATGCGATCTGTCTATATTCCAAATCTCAAAGTCTAAACTGTATGTACGGTAAATACTGGTGCAGAGACCACTGTTATGGCTTTAAGAGTGGTTTCACGTGCTTTCTTAGGGTATGAGAACCACAAACCAAAGATGAGCAATTCTAATACCTTAAGAATGTACTTAAGATCATTCCTACAACCGTAATATTAGTCTCTGCTGCAGTAACAATATATTTTTTTATCAAAGTTGATCAGTAGTGTGGTAGAACTGTTAAACACTGCATCTATTAATTTCACAGTCCCAGTCCCTGCTAGCAGATGGCTATATTTAAAATTTGCACAACCAGCTGAACAGCTGATCAGCTGATCATTACAAGGCCTATATGAAGACTTGCTGACATGAAGCTGTCAGTCAAAAAAAACAGCAATGGATTTGCAATGGCTTCACAATGTCCTTTCATCAATGGCTCTCTCACAGCAAACCACAAGAGCATGAGAGGGAGATAGATATAGCGGTTACCCACAATTTATCTACTGAAGCTCTCAGCAAGACAGTCGATATCCTTGTGGTTGTGGCAGAGCATGTGGCATCTGAACTTGCAGTGATGTAGCTGTCAGTCAAGAAACAGAGGTTGGAGTATACGCAATACTATGCAGAAGAGCAGTCTGAGGTCGGCAAGCATGCTGCAGATTTTGGGGTCATGAGGACTGTCTGGTTTTACAATCACAAATACAGCAGCACAGTGAACAAGAGTACTTTGTGCAAATTCAAACTGAACTATCTCACTAACCTTTGCTCCATCCCTGACCTGAGCTTCTTGCTACCAGAGCTCTTTACCAAAGCTAGAGGCCTCTCCACTCTTCAAATGGATGACCTAGAAGGAGAGCTAAAACAAATCATAGGTCTCTGAGGAGAAGAGACTGTAGTTTAATGCCCATGTTGTGCTTGCTGTGGTGAGTGGTATAGTAAAGGCACCCAACAAGCAACTCCTGGCTCAACATGGTGGTAGCCTGCCACTGATGAGGCAATGAGCGGTTTCTGAACTAAATGGGTTACTGCAAGCACAAGGGTATGAAGGCAGGTAGAAAAACACCCAGTGACTTTCTTGTTTTCAACTCAAAGAGGATTGCTAAGCCTGTCAGCTAAGAACTTATCTCTGCTGTCCTTGTGATAAACATAGATGAGACTGGTTTTAATGAATCCCCTGTTCCCAGTGGACTATAACCAAGAGTGGTGTGAGGCAGGTGGAAGTCACTAGGTTAGGGGACAAGAGACAGGTCTCCCTCCTTCTTGGCTGCATGGTGTCCAGTTCTTCTCCAAGTGATTTATCAGGGGGGAAAACCCTAAACTGCCATCCTGCATATAAGTTCCCTGAGTCATTGTATATAACACACTTGGAGAACCACTGGGTGAACAGTGACACCATGCTCCTATATATTGACTCAGTTCTTGTGCCCTACATTCATACCATTAAAGAGAAGCATGATTTGTGCTTGACTACTGCACTATGTGGCTTTCTGTTTGCTTTTTACAGTTTTTGTTCTCATTTACTGTATTTTCATTGGAAGTGGCGTTTACAAGCAGTACAGAGTTCCTTAGATTTGTAGAGATTTTGCAGAGATCGGGCACTGGCATTTGTGACTAATTGCACTGCTGATGTTGTCTGTTGGAACGCATGGTTTTGGTGAATGATTGTTATAATGTATGCTGCAATTCTATTTTCACAGATGTGGTATGATTAAGCGGCAATATAATTACATCAAACATTACCCGTTCCACAGTATGTTTAACATTTTAAAAACTTTCCCCAAACAAGTCCATTTTGAGGGCACCTGTACCTGAGACACAATTTACAGAAAAAGTGTCTCACGCACAGTGGAAATGACTGTTCTAATTGGTCAGGAGAGCCTCATTGATCTATAGATAGATAGGTAGGTAGGTAGGTAGGTAAGCAGGTAGGGAGGAAGGGAGATAGATAGATAGAGAGAGAGATAGATAGACAAATAGAGATACGGTCAGCCATCCAGCTAGACAAACTGATGTGTAGAACCAAACTAAAACACTCAAAACAGCGAGTGTTTTATGGAAACCAGGCAGCTATGCTCATTTGCCTGTGATACGATTCAAAATCATTACAGTGAATAATTAAATTTTTTTTTGTTTTGAAGCTAGAAAGAAGTGATGCAGCACAATAGGCAATGACAGCAGTACCTGCCTATAGCAGAGGAATGTGGCATCATTATGAGCTACCTCACACCTGAGCCCTGTCAGTGCTGGTTAGGAATCCATCTGGAAGGCCCCCGCTTAAAAAAAAGTGGAATCCTTTATGCCTTAGCAGTGACTCCCTCCAGCTAGCACACTGAGACCTCAAAGCATGCTGCAGTGCTGTGACTTTGATCCGAGACCCAGAAGCATGAAGGAAGAAACTAGAGAGCAACATATAGCTTCTAAGCAATAATGGATGACCTAGCTGGCTCTGTTAGTACTAGATAACTGGCTAGAATACAGCTAAAGATCATCAACAACCTAACATGTATTTAGATGTATTTTTACATTTAAAGTGTATTTGTAAAAAAAATATTCTTTATTACATTAAAAGGGTTTATAGTGTACCAAGTCCACTGCATTGTGTTTTTATCAGTGAAACTTGTCCCCTGAGGTCTCAAAGCCATGCCATTTGGTGGGAGGCAGCCTGATTTCATTTTTAGCCTTGTTTACATGGCTACATTTGCACTGGAGCAACCTGAGTGCTTGTGTTGCTCCGCTGCAAAGCCTTCCATGTAGACACTCACCGCATCATGGTAAGTTGATCATTACGATGTTCCAGCACCCTCTCAAAAGCTGGAGATGCTGATCGGCACTTCTCGCATAGCTGTAATGAGATCATTTCCCACAATGCTTGTTTCAAACCAGTAAGAGTGATCCGCACGCTGAGGTTTTATTTTTCTCACAGAATTAATGTTTTTTGTTTGCTTACCAGGACCTGCATTGTGTTACATTTTAGAAACGCAGTCCCACCACTGGCAGGCTCCTAGTATCAGTATCGAGTATCAGTATCAGTCAGACTATCCCTTGGTTTGTGGTTCACTTACCCTAAGAATGTGTGTGAGACCACACCTACAAATATAATAGTGGTCTCTGCAGCAGTGATGCACACATAGTTGCTCAGCACTGCTCTGACTCTGTTATTCAGAGCTTTTGCTACTAGATTACATTGCTTTACCTGAACTAACTTTTCTCGTGAACAATAGGGATGGGAGGACAGGCTCACTCTGGAGGAATCAGGATCATTGTTGCAAGTTCCCTTTTGAGGTTTAGCTGCACTCTCAGCAGTAGAGGAAACGGTGGAAATATGTAAATGAACCTCTCTGTCCAACAGAAGACCAGGGCATCCTCTGAGACTGTCCCCACTGGTGGAAGCCTGCAATAAAAGAGGGGGAGCTGGTAGTTTTTGCTACCAACTCACCCTCCCATACTCATCACTGTTCCCTCTTCGTCTCCCTATTCATCCTCCCTCGCCCCTCATGACACCAGTCCCACTGTTCTTCTCTCCTCTCTAAATACTGGTATGGGTTCCTCCCTTATTACCTTTCCTCACTTATCTCTCCCCTTCCCTCCTTCTAATCCCTCCACTCCAATGAGAACCTGTGCCATTTTCTGTAAAAGAACATTATCAAAATCAAGTATCTAGTTCTTAGTAAGTAATAATGCATAGCTGGATGCAGATCAAGCTAACTCAGTACATAGCCTGGGTATGTTGTAAGGCATGAGGCAAAGCCAAGTGCTTTCATGCACCCAGAGATGTCATCGATGTAGTCAGATGCACACACTGGTGTGTCTCATTATGCTTATGAAATGGCATTGTTCTGAAAATTAAGAAAATGGTAGAACGCTTTCCAAAATTAGTTTAAAAAGTGCACAGATGTTTGTTTATATTGCTGTGGTGTGGTTTTTTTTTAAATCTTTTATCTTTTTAGGAGTTGCTGGCCAGTTTAATACCTTTTATTGGACCAACATATGTCATGTACAGAGATGGTATAGTATACAAACTTTCTGGTCCACACAGGCTTCATTAGGTGCAACAGCATTCTGACTGCATAGCTGCTATTTCAGGTGGTGAATCGTGGTATCTTCCATTTCGTAGTAAAGAGAGACTGTATCTGTATTGGTCCTTAGAAAACAAGAGTCGCCGGATAGTTTGATATACCTTATTGGACCAACACATGTCTTTTACAAATATTTTATAGTACACAAGCTTTCGGGGCCACACAAGTCCCTTCATAGAAACATAGAAACATAGACTTTGACGGCAGATAAGGACCGCTAGGCCCATCTAGTCTGCCCATTTCCCTACCTATAGGATAGGCCGCAGATCCTAGTTAACCAACAGCCTATTTCTTCCTACCCCCAACAAGAATTGCCTTATGTCTGTCCCATGCATTCTTGAATTCTCCCACAGTTTCAGGAAGGCTGTTCCATGCATCCACTACCCTCTCTGTGAAATAATACTTCCTTACATTGCCCCTGAACCGCCCTCCTTCTATCTTTAAATTGTGTCCCCTTGTTCTTGCAAGTCTCTTTTTCTGAAAGACGCTACCCTCTTGGACTTTGTTGATTCCACTGAGGTACTTAAAAGTTTCTATCATGTCCCCCTCTCCTTCTTTCCTTAAGGGTATCATATTAAGCTCCTTTAGTCTCTCCTCATACAGCTTCTCTTGCAGACCCTGCACCATTTAGTTGCCCTCCTCTGGACTGCCTCTATCCTGTCTATGTCCTTGTGGAGATGGGGTCTCCAGAACTGGACACAGTACTCCAGATGGGGTCTCACCAACTGTCTGTACAGAGGGATAACAACTTCTTGTTTGCTGCTGATGATGCCTCTCCCTATACATCCCAGTATACCCCCAGCCCTCCCTACTGCCTTCTCACATTGCTTGCTAACCTTAAGGTCATCTGATATGATTACCCCCAGGTCCCTTTCCTTTTTTGTTGTTGTTACTACCTCCCCACCCATTGTGTATTCTTCCCCTGGGTTCTTGTTTCCCAGGTGCATTATTTTGCACTTCTTTGCATTGAATCCTAGCTGCCATACTTCTGACCATTCCTCTCCAACCTTGCCAAGTCCTTTTCATCCTTTCCACGCCTCCTTGTGTATCAACCCTGTTGCAGATCTTTGTGTCATCTGCAAAAGGCATATCTTCCTTCCAGTCCCTCTGCAATGTCACTGATGAAGACATTAAAAGGACTGGACCCAATACTGAACCTCCTGCGTACCCCACTAGTAACCCCCTTTCTTCAGAGAGTGACTCCATTTACAATCACCTTCTGTGTCCTGTTGTCCAGCCAATGTTTTACCTAGGCTACCACCCTGGGTCCCACTCCCAGGCTGGTTAATTTGACTATTAATCTTTGTGGGACTGTGTCAAATGCCTTGCTAAAGTCTAGGTAGGCCATGTCCACAGCCCCTCCCTGGTCTACTACTTTGGTCACCCAGTCAAAGAAATCTATTAGATTCGTCTGACATGACCTTCCCATTGTGAACCCATGCTGCCTTGGGTCCTGTGCTCCACTGGCCTCTAGGTACTCAACTATTCTTTCCTTCAGAAGTGACTCCATCACTTTCCCTACCACAGAGGTCAGACTGACAGGTCTGTAGTTTCCTGCCTCTGTCTTGGTCCCACTTTGTGAAGGGAATCACATCCGCTTCCTCCAGTCCTCGGGTACCACACTATCCTCCCATGATTTATTAAAAAGAGTAGCCAGTGGTTTCACTAGTTCCTCCCTTAATTCTTTTAGAATTCTGGGGTGAATTCCATCAGGACCCATTGCTTTGTCCACCTTCAGTTTTAGAAGTCCTTGCAGAACCCTTTCTTCTGTGAAAGGACTGGGATCGAACCCCTATCAAGAGTGCTTCTGTTAATTGGATTAGGCACTTCCCCCTCCTCTTTTGTGAATGCTGAGCAGAAATATTCATTCAGTATTCCTGCTTTTTCACTGTCCCCCTCTGCCCACCCACCGTTCATTCTATTCAGCCTCACTATCCTCCTTTGTCTTTCTCTTCACTGATGTACCTATAAAGGTTTTATCCCCTTCTTAACTGAGTTGGCTATCTTTTCCTCGGTTTGGGCCTTTGCTATTCTGACTTCCTCCTGCTTCCTTCTGCCTTAACTGGTACAGCTCTCTGTCCTGCTCCTTCTGTGTTTCCTTATACTTCTGGAATGCTATCTTTTCTTCCTGACTTTCACAGCCACCTCTTTTGAGAACCATAGTGGTTTTTTCTTTCATTTTGATTTGTTTATTTGCTTCACACAAAGGCTTGTTGCCTCTGTGATGGCAGTTTTGATAATTCCCCATTGTTGCTCCAGACCTCCTTCTAGCCTGTTTGCTAGTGCTTTTCTGAGGCACTCTCCCATCTTGCCAAAGTCAGCCCTCCTAAAGTCCAGTACCCCCACTTTTGTATGGCTTGACTCTGTAGCTGAGTTTAACGTGAACCACACTGTTTGATGGTCACTTGTCCCCAGATGGCAACCCACTTCTAGATCTGAGATCCTCTCACTGCCCACGTTTCAGAGTATGAGGTCTAAGATTGCTCCCTCACGAGTGGGTTCCGAAACTAGCTGTCTAATGCCTGCCACCTGTAGGGCATCAAGAATGGCCCTGCTCTTGGATGTGGCTGCAGCAAATGTGCTCCAGTTAACATCTGGCATATTCAGGTCTCCCATCAACAGTATCCCCCCTTTCTCTGCCATTCTAAGAATGCCTTCTATCATATCCTTGTCCATTCCTTCCCCCTGACATGGGAGTCTGTACACAACCCCTGTCCGGATTGTGGTGCCCTTTCCAGTCTCCACGGTGACCCACAGTGCCTCCTCTCCTCCCTGTTTACTCTTTTGTTCAGTTGCTTTTATCCCTTCCTTTACATAGAGAGCTACTCCTCCCCCTCTTCTCCCCTGCCTGTCTCTCCTGTAGGTTATGTACCTGGTATGTTAACATCCAGTCATGGTTCTCTGTGTACCATGTTTCTGCATTTCACTACAATATCTAGGCATCCCTTCCATTAAGGCCATCAGCTCAGGGAGCTTGTTGCCCAGACTACGGGCATTGGTACTCATTACCCTCCATTTCCTGATGGCCTTACTCCCTTTTGCCCCATCCCTGTCCTTCTTGCCTTTGTCACTTTCTCCATTTACCCCTGCCCTTCTCCCTATCGACACCTCTATGTTGGTGTTTGCCGCACTTACTACCGCGATTATTTGGGGGGGCTAGGATTTTCCTGCTCCTTTCCAGTGCCTCCCCCCTTGGCTAGTTTAAAAGCTTGCCAATGAAGCATTTAAACCTATCACCTAGGATCCTGGTTCCCCTCCCAGACAGATGCAGCCCATCATGCCAGTATAGGCTTGCATCACTCCAGGTGGACCCCCAGTCCCCAATGAAGCCAATCCTGAGCTCCACACCAGTTTTCAACCACTGATTGAATCCCATGGTGCAGAACACCCTAGCCTCTCCTATGCTATAGATGGTAGCACCTCGAGAAGGTTACCGCATGCATACTGACTAAGGCCTCCCAATTCCACAAACTCTTCCTGCACTTCTCTAACTTTCTTTAGCCAGGTCATTTGTCCCTAGGTGGACAATGACATCTAGCTGCGTCCCTGTGCAGCTGCTCACGCAATCCTGAGGATTCGCCTCCCTGTCCCTCCAAGCCATGGCGCCAGGCAGGCACCTTATCTCCCTCTCCCCTTCCTCCCCCAGTTCTACCTTCCTAACAATGGAGTCCCCCACCAGGAGTTGTTTCCTTCCCCTGCAGGGTCCCCTGCCACCCTCCTGTGGGTCTCCTTTGTGGAGGTTCCCAGCATTCTCCTTAGTCTCCACTGTGGGTGCCTCCATAGAGGAACCACACTTTGCCAGAATGGCATAGGAATTGTGGAGAGGTACAACTGGAGGGATGCACCTCTGTTCCACCACCCTCACCCTCCCTGAGCCCACTGTGGTCCAACCGCTCCTCTTTCTTGGCAACCTATGAGGCCAGCGGTGGCACTGGTGGACCCTGGATGGAAGAGGAGGTCCCACAAATCCTGGCCAACTCAGCCTGGAGATGAGCAACCTCCTCCCTCAGCCCAGAGAGGTGCCTGCAGATGGGACAACACAGCATCCTCCAGAACATCTCCCGGAAGACTGCTGCTCCACAGCCACTGCACTGCACCACTCCAATCATGTCTTATTTCTGGCCCCTTACTGTTTGCAATCCTTACTCTTTCCTCTGTTTTTTTTCTCTCTCTCCTTACTTTCTGCCTGTGTGCCCTTTAAGCTCCTGATTGTCCTGTTCTGAGACAAGAATATCCTATATTTCTCAGTAGACCACTTACTTGCTCAGAGGCAGACCTCCAGCAACTAGAGGGGCCAGAGAGCTACTCTTGCCCTTCTAGAATGGTGGGTCCTTGGTGGTTCTGTGATCACTCACTTCCTGCCCCTAAACAGGAAGTTCCTGTTGTCAGTCAAATCCTGTGCCTATAAAAATAGAACTAGCTTTGGGTGGGGAGGGAGGGAAGGAGGGCAATATAGTCCCAGCAGAGAAGTTCAGTCACACAGCAGTCCTTTCTCCTGGTGTCTTCTGCCAAGCTATTAGCAGAAACTTTCTAAGGCAGTCCTTAAATGTAGCTTCCTTCTAGCTAAGCCACTCCCCCTACTTACCAGATCTTTCTACAAGTAATTTAAACCTCACAGCAGTTAAGTTCTTTAAGTCACCTGAGATTTACACCTAGATAACTCTTCAGATACCCATTCAGTTCAGTTAACCCAAACACACACTTTTTTTTTGTATTAGTTTTTTTACCCTAAATTAAAGGTCCAAGTACAAAAGTTCTTCTACTTTAGTCCCAGCAGAGAAGTTCAGTCACACAGCAGTCCTTTCTCCTGGTGTCTTCTGCCAAGCTATTAGCAGAAACTTTCTAAGGCAGTCTTTAAATGTAGCTTCCTTCTAGCTAAGCCACTCCCCCTACTTACCAGATCTTTCTACAAGTAATTTAAACCTCACAGCAGTTAAGTCCTTTCAGTCACCTGAGATTTATACCTAGATAACTCTTCAGATACCCATTCAGTTCAGTTAACCCAAACACACACTTTTTTTTTTTTGTATTAGTTTTTTTACCCTAAATTCATCGGGTGCAATCAGGGGTGATGGAACATCGGGGAAAGTTGGGGGGCAATAGTAGTAACAATAGAGACCATGATTGTTTCCCTTCTGACCTTGCATGCATTACAGGGGCACGTTGAATGCTCTTGGGCAAAAGTGTGTGGGGGAGGAGGCTGCTGTCTCCCCTTGCCCATAGGTTCCAGCACCTATGCGTGCAATAGCATTTTGACAGAATTCTGGGAAGGAGAAGACCTCACCTGGCAGGAGAGCCCTTTCCTTCATGAGAGACAGAACTAGCCCCCCGCAGAGAACTGGAATCCTCCAATGCTTACTATATTTGCTGGAGAAGGGTATGGGGCAATTGACCAGTCAGAGGGTGCTGGTTTTCTGTTCCTCCTATAGAGGACCTTCTCAGGCAAGGATGGAGGTAACTGTAGTGGACATGTATCAGTGGTGGCAGAGTGAGCTAATAAAAGATCCCCATCTAACTGCACGTCACACTTTAGCAGCTGTAATCTCTGTTGATGCCATTAATAAATATATTGCTGTGGCCCTTTAAACTCCATTGATGAGTGTGTGTTGTTATTGAGGGGAAATGGGGGAGGGTGATATGGAGCCTGACTCTTCAATACCAGGTCTGAAAAAGGCTGCAGTGAGAACTGGCTTTGGTGGTTGGCTCCTCCTCCACCCTCCCCCTCAACAGGTAGAAGATGGCAGATGGCCACTCCCCCAGGGGCTGGGTTATGGTCAAGAACCACCGCTTTCCAGGTAAAGGAGATGGGAGGTCCTGGGCCAGCTTATGGGGTCAGCTGCATGCCCAGGGGTTAGGGGATGTGGTTGAGGGGTGGGAAGGGGGGTGTAATCCTGACTGGCCCTTTCCTTCCTCCCAGGCTGATCATCCCACCCGTGTACTGTAAAAGCAGGGTGAGACATGTGGTCATGCTTTCTTCCCAGGTTTGTTAACCTCCTCCAATAGGCTATAGTACTGTTGGTGGGTGAACATTTGTCACAGGCTTTAAACATGGCAACAAGAGTGTCTCTGATCATGTGGTATGCAGATAAAGGGGACATGCTCTCAGACTAGACAGGTCTCCTAGGGGCAGGCAAGGCAGATAGAAGGCGCAGGACCCACACCCTGTATAGATGGGTCCAGGCAGGAGGGAGAGGGCCTCACTTTGTAGGCAAGCCCTTCCCATTACCAGAAGAAGACCTTATCCCCCCCTTGTGGGGGATGGGAATCTTCCAGTGGTTGCAATGCTTTCTTGGGGGGAGGAATGGGGGGATCGATCAGCCAAAGGAGGGCTGGCCCGCTCTTCCACACATGGAGGAAAGTCCCATAAATGAGGGGGGCTAGGTAATCTGATCAGAGATCCTCTAGTTGCTCACTTCATGCTTGCATCAGCTGTGAACTCTGGTGATACCATTAATAAACATCAGGCCATTTACACTCCAAAGATGAGTATGAGCTGCTGTTAAGGAGATAGGTAGTATAGCCTAGAAGTTTAGTAACAAGCTGTGAATGAGCTTGGTACCTCCAGCAGACCTGGGTTTGATTCCCCCAACCTCCACTTGCATACTGTGTGACTCTGAGCAAGTCACTTAACCAGCCCAAAGCTCCTGGGACACCCCTGAAAACAGGCAGTTGTGCCAAGTGGGCCTTAAGCGGTTAACAAAGAATAAATTAATAAAATAAAACAGGTGGCGGTGGTAGGGGTATGGAACTCAACTCTTCCATGACTTTGACATTAAAACCAACTTTGGGTTTGAAAATTATTTTAAGTATAAAAAAAAAAGAAACAGTACCACTCAATGATGTCTCATTATCTGTTTCTTTGGCTATAGTCCTATGGCTCCCCCCCCACCCCCCACAGTGAATTGAAACTTTGTTTTTGGTCTGTTTCTAGATAGGTGAAGTTAGGGCTGCCACCTGTCCAGTTTTAGACTGGATAATCCATTGTTTGGGGTCCGTATCTAGTCATCCAGTTTTTAGGTCATAGTGAGAGTTCACATACACTTAAAACTGATTTATCAAATCACTTATTCACTCTTTTGGCTGCATGTCCAGGTTACAAAGAAGCTTTGCCATCATACTGACCTTGGTTTGTAAGATCAGTCAGTTTGGGAGATTTTAAGTATGGCCAATAAAGGTGACAGGAAACTGTTTTTACACCTCTAGATGCCCTCCTGTTGTCCTTTTAGTGTCTCCCCAATACTCTAATATAGTTTGACCTTTTTTGTTAAATAAGTAATATGTTGTTTTTTTGCCTTTGTAACTACCCTGACTCCCTCTCTCCTCAGCAGCTGCTGCTCACTTTCCATACTGCCTGAAGATTCTATGAGATCAATAACGCCAATCCAGGCCAATCAGCTGAATAGCATGGAGTGTGTTACTGATGTCACAGAATGTTTTAGAAATATGAAAAGAAAAAGCTGTTGCCGGTGAGGAGAGTGGAACTCTATGTAGATCTGAGCGTACTCCAAAGCGAGACCATTTATTTATCAAAAAATATTCAAAGCATATCAGAATACATAACTGGCATGGAAAGGAAGATGGAAGAGCAGTTAGCAATGAAAAATCTTTTTCTATCTCCTTTAAGTCTATTAGCAGCTAATTCACCAAATCTTTTTCACTCTGAATTTTAAGTATGGTCTTTTAATACTGACAGGAAAAAAGCTTTTGTGTCTTTTTAGGAAATGGGCAAATTAAAAACTGTATCCTGATTGGCTGTTGCCATTCCATTGGCAAATGTTTACGTGCCAGCACCACCCTGTAAACAAAAAGGTCCAATATGTGATCTGAAATGTGGACAAATCACAAACAGAATTCATTAGTCACTTCACTCTTTCTTGATTTCCATCACACACATGGCTGCCACCTTAACTCGTATATAAAAACCTTCAACTAAGCCCTAAAAATAAAACTCCCTTACATTAAAAAAAAAACGTAAATACCTGAATGTTCCTTCTATGCATGCCTCCTTTCTTACACACATAAAGACATTTTAAAAAAAGCACTGTTCAGATTCCTATTCAGATTTTTATTCCTGGTGTTTCATTGATGAGCACGAAAAATCCCCCTCAGTCTACCCAGCTTGACAGAGCAATCTCTACTGTTAACCCTGCCGCAGGTAAAACTGAGCCTGTGTTTCCATGTGAGGCCTGTGTGTGTCTGTGTTAGTGTATGTGTAAGCCCACTCCACCTTGGGCAACAGACAGCACAGTATTACCCTTGGCATTAGGGAAACACCTGGCTCGCTATCTAAGAGGTCGGGGGAAGGGGTACAAAATAGCATTTTTATTTTACCAAGTCCTGGGGGAGAATACCTGGACAATGGTGGCTCATACATGTCTGAGGGGGCCCCAAAAATCACACAGGTCACAACACAGATGGAATGTCCACAAAAGGCTTAGAGTTATGCAGTATGGCTTTATTTTGACAAGTGTCAGTCAGAAACTTTGTGGTGCCACAAGGGATTTTGCAGGTGCAGAACAATTGTACACAGAAATTCACAGCTGTAGATATTACTACCAGTACACACACTTCAAACATCCATCCCTCATCTGAACAATGGACTGGGCACTAGAATCCCCAACATTTGTAGAACACTAGGCAATACATCCCACTTATTTCAGAGTACACGGCGAGCAACTAAGCCCCACATTTTTCAGCGAACGGCGGGCAATTAAGCCTCACATATTTCAACAAATGGCTGGCAGTTAAGCCTCATATAATGAAAGTTACCCTGCAGGCATATGGTTCTGAACCAGGAGGGAGGACAGTGCCTAACTCTCGAAATAATCTCCAAGGGGAAGGTAGCACCTAACTCCCCAAAACATTTCATGATCAGGGTGCCCCTCTGAAATTGGACCAACAGTCTCTTAGCTCAGCTCCAGCCAAAGACCAGGCAACATCTGAATTCACTACAAGATCCAAGAACTTGAAGGCACTAAATGGCTTTTAGCAGTCCCACATTAGTTCTGAGAAAACACTTTAGATTTCAAAGCTGTGAGGGTCCTGCTCCTCTGAAGCTATCCTACAGTAACTCTTGAAAATGCTGTCCCCCAGATTACCAGGCACACCTCTAAGCTAAAGGGCTAACCTGCTTTCAATCCTAAACTGACAAATTTCAAACACATAGCATTTCCATGACGGGAGGGCTTGGACTGAGCCAAACCAGTTCTGGGCAGCACTTTTAAAACAAATCTCTACAGATGTTAGGATCGCCCCAACAACTATTCACTGGTTCCAGTCCTAAAAGCACTTCTGAAGAAACTGACCCCCTCGGGGCGTCACAGAGGATGGCAGCCACCATGTCCTGGCATCCAGGCTGTTCTGCTCATGAACTAGGATGAGGAAAGAAAAGAGGGGGGGGGCTCCCCTCTGACAATTGGTCTGCGCACTGGCAGAGCACCAACCAGCTCATTCGAAGTCCAAGCACTACCCGACTACTGAGTCAAACTTCACTGAAGCACAGTAGCTGGGGGTTATGCTGCTGTGAGAGTTTTAACAATCCATTTTAGAACCCTCTGCCCAGCAGAGCTGACTAGATGGATCTTAAAGGAGCCCTACAGGGATTTTACCATTGGCTGCCCAAATCCTACCTAAACTACATTACAAGGAATTCTAGTAAACCCAGGGGAATCCGGGTTTACATATGCCAGTGGAATTCTGCAGAATTTTAAATTCATGCATTCTACACTTCTGGGGGGAATGAGCATTCTGTTGGAGGAATAGGCAAGCAATAACACAAGATGAGGTGTGGGTTATCTCCTGACAAGAGCATGCTCAGGTGTGTCGTTAGACATGAGGTGCTTGCGCCAAGTGCCTTATGCACCTGGGCGTGCTCTTATCAGGAGATAACCCACACCTCGGAGTGTGTTATTGCGCTTATAAAATGGGTCTGCCAAGTAAATATTTGAGAAAAAAAAAAGATTAGAAAACAGGGCAAAACATTTTAAGAGTTTGAGGTTTTAATGCCTGAAGTAGTAAAGTAGTCCCTTTATTTAGGTAGTTTCTGTGCTATGATGTCCACTACATGTGCCCCCCCCCAACCCCACTAGTTAGGTTCTCCTTTGTGTAGTGTTTTTATTTGGTCATATTTTTTTATTTATTTAGGCTTTGGTTATATATTGCTGCCACCAGTGGTTTGATTGCATAGTAACCATACACAGCCATTTCTTAGTTTGCGTTTTTTTTTTTTAAATAAGTATTTCAGTAATTGTGTGGTGCCTTTCAGCTTGAATGATTGATCAGAGAACTAAAAAAAAAGATAGTGTCGCGGTATACAGCCATTCAGTTGTTCAAAAATAAGACACTGAAGACTGCAGGGAATGGGAGATTGAAAGAGGAAGCAGCATGTTGTGCATCTGGAAGCCGTCTGTGTGAGTCTCTTGCTGGCCACCTTAGCGCTTCTGTCTGAGTGCTTACATCCTGCAATAAGCAGCTGGTAGCTAGCTCGGCATTGAAACGTTTAAATGGTGATAGTGTTTATATTTTTCAGCATGTTTAATAATAACAGCACTGTTAGAGTTGATTTTGGAGTTTCTGTTGGCATTTGAAAGTCACTTCATGACGTCACGTGCTAGGCTCACTGGATCTGGGGACCTGTCTATACAAAGAAGAAGAAGAAGAAAAAAATACTGTAGAGGTTAGATTTTTATTTTTAAATTGGGGAAAGGTGTCAAAAAGTTTGTACACAGTTACACGTATACTTGGGGCTCACAATAAGGGATGAGCGGCTGACAGCTGCTATTTCAAAGTTGCATCGTTGCAGCATGCGCATGACTCCCTTCATCGTGGTCACCTTTTTTCCTTTTCTGGAATACCGCAAGTTACATTTTATTTTTATTTTGTTTGGGCAACTGATTTATATGATATTATGCTGTTCAGTTCTGTGTGTGGTGGTGGTTTTGGGGGGGTGGTTCTCTATGGTTAGTTCTTTCTCTCGCTTGGTCAGGGAGGTCCAGTCTAGAGACACTGGCACACTGCATTGTGAAATGTCCTGACTGGCTGAAGAGGTGCCGGTTGGGACAATATGCTCTGATAAGGACACGGCCAAAAGTGCCTCTCAGCCAATCAGAACTCAGAAAAATCTTGACCCATTTTATAATGCAGAATACTGCATTTTTATGTTCCATGGTGAACAAACAAACCTTCTACTTCGTGTGTAGAAAGACAAATGCCTAACAGCTAGAAATCATTTGTAGAGGAACTACTTGTCATTTTCAAAGCAATAGTTTATTGCATTGTTTGTGTCTTTTTTACATTTTAAAGATTTTTTTTTTTGCCCAACCCATTCTCTAAGCACAATAAGACCCCTAAGGGTGTGGTGTATTGGTGTACTGCCCGCACTTCCAAGAGCCTCATCACGCCCCTTGACATGCTGGTATCTACCAATACCCCACACCCTATCAGGTTTTATTGCTTACAGATGCTCTCCTTTGTTCCTTTTGGCCTGTCCTATATTCTCACAAGTTTTAAACCCATATTTGTTATGTTAACAATATAATTTTTATCATTGTTGTCACTACATGTAGTCCATCTCTCTTAAGTCCTCAACAGCTACTGATCTCCTTTCAGACCCCAGGAATCCCTCACTTATGTTTAACAATTGCAATCATTCCCCTGGAATGAGCTGCCCCAGAGACATAGAATGTTATGCTAATTATGGAATCTTAGAATGAAATTCAAAATTCTGCCGCATGGTCATGCTCACGTCTGCCCTCTAACAGCCAGTTTATTTCTTTGCATGAAGAGGAAGTACTGCCCTGAAATCACTCTGCAAAGTTTGAATGCTTATGGTTTAACTGTTATTTTCTTTACTAGTATTTACTTCAGTTATTTTTTTTAAAACTCTGCATTAGTTAGGTTTTTTGTTGTAAATACTGTGTTTTCTTCAGTTCCCTATCAGTTCCAGGGAACTGAGGAAATGCCTTGTGAAACTGTATTTATTTTGACTATTTTTTAGCTTTATTGCTATAAATATTTAGCAGTTTGTCTTATTTTGCATTGCAGTTCCTACTTTGTTTAATCTTGGTTTCTGTTTTTAGGGAACTGAGACATTAAATCTTATTTTTGGCCTTTTTAAAACTTTATTTTAGCAATTCCTTCACTTGGGGGAACCAAACAGCAAACTTTACATTTTTTTCTGTTTGGAGCCAGTCTCTTTAGGTCTTTCAGTGATTGGCATGTCTGACAGACCTAAGACAAGGATGGGACCTGCAGGTTTTAAAAATTGTGCGCATTGTTTTCAACTCCTGGCTAAGGCAGATCACCACAAGTTGTGTTTCAAGTGACTGGGTCCAGATCATGATATTAACAGTTGTGAATTATGTCTCACATTCTGCCCCAAAACTATTCATAAGAGGGCCACAAAACTTGAAGAGCTTATGTCTTCTCAGTCTGCCTCTACATCACAGGGATCAGTGAAGGTCCAGCCCCTCAGTATAAGCAGAAGGACAAGTTTACTAAAGATGGCATGGATCTCAGGGTGTTTGAAAGGAGGAACCCTGAAACTAGTAAGAGCAAAAGATCCACTGCGCAGGCATCGGAAATGGTGCCTGCTAAAAAGAAACAGAAAGAAAAACATGTCACTGCCCCTCCTGCTGAACATGCAAAGGAGATGCTAGTGGACAAAAATAAGATGCCCTCAATAGAGGACATGACTAAGGCATGGCAATTCCTCCAGGCCTTCCAGTCTATGGGGCGCTCCATGTATATGCCCACCCCCCCCATGCTCCAGTACCAGTTCCAATGACTACAGAGGAGGAAGAGACTGAATTTTACTACGAGGAGGAGGAGGAGGACCTGTACAGCCCGACAGTTCTCCTGAACAAGAGTTTGGTTCCCCTCCTTGTCCCTCGGAGGATTACACCTCACATTATTTATTTGTGACACAGATGGTAAATACCCTCAATCTCTCATCCCAGAAAACTGCAAAGGATGAAGATGAGATCAGCTTCCTGGATATGATGGGGTTAACCCCAACTAAGATTCTGGAACTCCCTTCCAGTGCTCATCAGGTGGTACCACTTCACATCAGTCTTTCAAGAGATCCTTATGGACACACCTGAAATCTGCCTCAGACTGTCACTGTCCCTAGTGTGCCATACTCCTGCATGGTTTCCTTGACCTCTACATTTGAAAAGAGTGGTGTCTGATATCTTTTGCTATACTCATATACTTAAGCAGTTATTGTATATAAAAGTCTCACTGTATCATGGCTTGTACTAATGCTCATTCCTCCATGTAATGTATATTTGCCTTTTATTGTTTATTGCCTCTACTATTGTGGTCATGCTTCTCAGATTACTGCCTGCACATCCCTTCTTTGTTACACTGTTATGTTGTTCGGTATTTTTACCTTTGTAATCTCCTGGGTCATACCTGAAAATAGACATTTTTTGCCTAGTGTTCTAACCCGGTAAACAAAAGCTAAGTAAATAAGAGGGTGTTCCTGCCCGTTCATGAATTACTCAAGAAGTCCTCATGCAAGGTGTTAGAAGCACCTACTTCTACAGCTGGCATTGTCAAAAAGATTGAGAAGAAGTACCAGATGAATAAACAAGGTGCAGAGTATCTGTATACCCACCCTGACCACGATGGAGTGGTGCAGACTGTTGCCTGTGATAAGGTCAAGCTCCCACTCTCTTCCCAGCTATCAGAATGGGACTCCAGTAATCTGGATAGTATGGGCAAAAACGTCTGTACCACAGCTTCTTTGTTACTGAGACAAACAACTTTTATGGTCTCTACCACCCAGTACCCAAAGGCACTCTGGAGCTCAGTTGTGGACATGAGTAAGAAAGCAACTGGTGACTTGGCACAGGATCTGGCAGACACAGTAAAATCTGCCATGGAGCCGCCTCAGTGACGCTGAGGATTGAGAAGCTGGACACCACACCTTGTGCCATGTCAGCGACCCAGGTTCAGGAACGAGCCTGGGTCATTGGGGGTCGGCTGGGGGGGAGCTGGATTGAGCAGCTGAAAGGCAGATCTCCTCTCCCGAGGAGGGGGGTGATCACTCATCGCACAACTGCCCTCAGGTGGAGGTCTGGGGGCAGGACGGGAAGTCGCACGAAGGGAGGGCATTGTGGGAACTGCAATGTGTGTGTGCTTCCACACGCAGACGTATGACCGCAACAGGGAAGGGAGAAAACTGGTAGAAAAATAGTGTCAACCGGCAGGAAGACACTGATTCTCCACAGGCTCCGCACCCGGCCAGCTGGGCACCTCTGTGCCATTGAAGTAAGTCCTGGTGAACGCCAGGGTGATGGGGCTGGGGGGATGGTAGAGGGGGGATGGTCGACACAGGAGGAGGAAAAACACAATAATAATAATAGCAATTAAAAAAAGCTGCCATGGGTGCTACCAAGTACCAGTTCACATGGCTGTGGATGCTAATGACACTGTCTCCAGAGTCATGGCACATGCAGTGTCTCTCAGGAGGTTTGTATGGTTGAGAACTACAAACCTCTCCCAAGACACTCAGACAAAGACTAAGGATTTCCCCTGTGAATGGAACTCCCTATTTTGTAACAAGACAGGCTTACATGAAAAAGGTGGATGAATACAAAACCACCTACAAAAATAACACTGAAAAGGAAAAGGTCTCAAATTCCCAAAGGCCTTATAAAAGGGAAGGTAGGGGCCGGGGCTACTACCCATGTGCATATGTGAACTATGACTGCACCCCCCAGAGGGGCTTTTTCAAAGATAGGGGCAGAAAGGGCACCAAGTGTGGGGATGTCACTGCAGCTGCCAAAGCCCAGGCTAAGCAAAACCCCCTCACATGATTGCCCAGGTTGCCCAACCACTGCCAGTCACTCTTCCCAGGAATGGGAAGACATCATTTCAGAGAGGTGGGTTCTGGAAATAGTGAGCTAAGGTCTCACTCTGCAGTTCAAGGGATTCCCCAGACTGCAAGATCACACAGCCTTAACACCACATACTCTAGCAGAAAAGCTGCTGCTGGAGTTGGAGGTAAAGAAGTTGTTCTAAGCAAATAGAAACATAGACTTTGATGGCAGATTAGGACCGCTTGGCCCACCTAGTCTGCTTATTTCCCTACCTATTGGATAAGCTGCAGATCGTAGTTAACCAACAGCCTACTCCTTCCTATCCCCCACCAGAATTGCCTTATGTCTGTCCCATGCATTCTTGAAATACAGTAGAAAGAGTTCCCCCTTCCCAGTGTGGGAAGGGGCTCTGCTCAAACTACTTCCTGACCCACAAGAAAAATGGAGAGTGGTGACCCATTTCAGACCTGAGATATCTGAACAAACACTTAAAATAATAAAAATTAAAGTTGGTAACACAGGGCACAGTGATTCCATACTTACAGCAAGGACATTAGCTAGGATTTAAAGGATGCATACTTCCACATATCAGTAAGACCTTCTCACAGAAAGTACCTCAGATTCAGGGTAGGGAACTGTCGTTACCAGTTCATGTTCCTTCCCTTCAACCTCTCCTCAGCACCCCGAGTTTTTACAAAGTGCCTGGCCGTGGTGGCGGCACATCTGAGGAGGCAGGGGGTAGTACTTCCCTTATCTAGATGACTGGCTAATCTCAGGCCAGTCACAGCAGGAGGTCAAGGCCTCCCTCTTGCTCACACAGCACACACTATAGTATCTGGGCTTCCTCATAAATGTTCAAAAGTCTCAGCCAGAACCCGTTCAGTTGCTAGACTTTATAGGAGCGGAACTGGATACCACCCAACAGAAAGAATTCCTCTCTCGGGACAGGGTATCAAATCTTATTGGACTGGTAAAGTCCTTCGGAACAGGGTGGCTCAGACTGGCCAGGGACTTCTTACAGTTACTGGGGCTCATGGCTTCATCCACAGCAGTGGTATTGGGGCCAGATTCCAGATGAGGGACATCCAATACCACTTAAGGGCCCAATGGTCTCAGAGGTGGGACCCTCTGTCAAAACTAGTGCCTGTTACAAAGTCTCTGATAAAGGCCTTAGAATGGAGGAAACCTCAGAGAGGGGAGTCCCTTCCTTCAGCAGTCACCCACATTTGTGCTCACTACAGATGCTTCCCTCCTAGGGTGGGGCACCCATCTGGAGGATCACACAGTAAGTGGAGTGTGGACCCCTCCAGAGTCTCAGGAACACATAAGTCTCCTGGAACTCACAGCTGTCTATCTGGCAATGCAAGCTTTCTCCTTCCAAATCAGGGGTCAGTCAGTTCAGATCAGGACAGGCAACACCATTATGTATTACATAAACTAGCAGGAAGGAATGAGATCTTCCAAGCTGTGCACAGAAACAATGAAGATCTAGAGCTTGACATACCCACTGCACGTGCAGCTAGCAGCAGTACATCTGCCAGGGAAGGACGACATCTTGGCAGATTCTTTGAGCAGAATCAGTCAGGGAAACCATGAGTGAACACTGAACATGCAGGTGCTCTCCACAGTGTTCAGAAAGTGCGGGACTACAGAGACAGAACTGTTTGCATCTTGGGAAAACTACTAGTTACCCAACTTCTGCTGCAGGTCTCCCTCTGTGGGGATGGTCCCAGAGAATGCCCTGATCCTCTCTTGGATGGAGTGGTTCCTTTACGCATTCCCACCATTCCCTCTTCTGCTGAGGGTACTGCTGAAAACTCAGAAGGAAATCTGCGACACTGATACTGATTGCTCCAGGCTGGGCCAGACAGACCTGGTACTCCCTGCTCCTGTCCCTTTTATCAGAACCTCTATAATCCTCCCATCAAGGTACAATCTGTGGGCACTGTCTCAGGCAGGATAATATTTCCAGACCCAAGGACCATGTGCCTCAGGGCATGGTACTTGAAGAGTTAGAAATCTCTGGGTTAAACCTTTCAGAAAAGGTGTCACATGTCCTTAAGGTTTCCAGGAAACCAGCAACCAGGAAAATGTATTCTTCAAAATGGAAAAGGTTTTCTTTATGGTGCTTTTCCATATAGCTGAACCCATTCAGTGTGAGCTTGGCAGAAGTGTTGGACTATTTAGTCCATCTGCAGTCCTTGGGCCTCCAGCCTTCAGTCCAGAAGGTGCATTCGGCAGCAGTTTCAGTTTAAGTCTCCGCTGGTAAGGACAGGTCCCTAGCTTCACAGTCTATTTTTTAGAGTTTTTTCAAGGGCCTGACCGATCTCAACCCTCCTTTGAGGGACCCAGTTCCTCCATAGGATCTGAATCTGTGTAATGCTCAGCTGATGGAGGCTCCCTTTGAGCCTATGGCAACTGCTCATTAAAATATGTCACCTGGAAAACAGTTTTCCTGGTGGCCGTAACTTCTGCCAGAAGGGTAAGCGAGCTTCAGACCCTCTGTACAGATCCTAACTACATCATCTTTCACAGGGATACAGGGGTCAGTGCTAGGACCAATACTCTTTAACATCTATGTTAGTGACCTAGCGGAGGGTCTGGAGGGATGGGTGTGCCTGTTCGCATATGATACAAAGGTCTGCAATAGGGTGGATTCACCTAGTGGGGTGCAAGCCATGAGGTGGGACCTGGAGAGGCTGGAGAGGTGGTCTGACACCTGGAAATTGAAGTTTACTACACAAAAGTGCTCGCTGATGCACCTGGGGAGGAAGAATAGGAGAGAAACTTACTCCCTTGGGGGGTTGGTGATTAAGGAGAAGGAAACAGAAAGGGACCTGGGGATTATGGTATCGCGTGACCTCAAGGTGGGCAGCCAGTGTAGCAGGGTGGTGGGAAAGGCAAATGGAATATTGGCCTGCATTGTGAGGGGTTTTAATAGCAGGAAGAGGGAGGTGCTAATGCCATTATACAGAACCATGGTTAGGCCGCATCTGAAGTATGGGGTACAGTTCTGGAGGCCTCACCTACGAAGAGATGTTGAGCTGATGGAGAGGGTGCAGAGAAGGGCAACCAAAATGGTACGAGGGATGCAGAATGTACCCTATGAGAGAAGATTGAGAGGGCTGAATTTGTACCCTCTGGAGACTAGGAGGGAGAGGGGGGACATGATTGAGACCTTTAAGTATCTGAAGGGAATAAATAAGGTAGAGGGTAATAGCCTGTTCAAACTGAAGAAGGGAGTGAACATGAGGGGCCACAGCCTCAAACTGGAAGGTGGGCAAGAAAAAATTACTCACCTTAGTAATGTTGTTTCTTCTAATGGAGTCTTGCTGTATTCTGACATATGCAGTTAGGTCCTGCCTTTCAACTGCCCCGGAGAACAAAGAGTTAAACTTTCCAAGGCCAGCATGGAATGTTCACCACAAGCTCGATTGAAGCCCCTGTCTGCTGTTGTTTAAACTCCAACCATCAGATCTTTACGAGCAATACTCACTAGAAGTTCTGTGTGGAAACTGTAAAACTCACACTAGCCAACTGGCAACTAAATTTATTAAAAAAGGGTTTTTTGGTTTCAAAGCAAAGACTCAAGTCAGGAAACCCAAAAAACAAAACACATCCAAAACACAATCACTCACCCAAATAAAAGAGGGTGAAAAAAGACACCCCTAGGGTGCCAACACTGCTTCTGTCCACCCACATCCCAAAAACTGAGTTCTGAGAGGGGAGGCGGGGGGGAGGTCAGAATACAGCAAGACTCCATTAGAAGAAAAAACATTACTAAGATGAGTAACTTTTTCTTCAAACAACATGAAGTCTTGCTGTATTCTGACATATGCAGTCTACCAAGCAGTACCTCCATGGAGGAGGGACAGAACCTACTTTGGAAACAGGCTCTGAAGTACTGCTGTGCCAAACCGAGCATCACTCCTAGCCTGGATATCCAGAGAGTAATGCTTGGTGAATGTATGGACTGTTTTCCAGGTGGCTGCTTGACAAATTTCTAAGAGAGGAATATCCCTGGCAGCAGCCAGGGAAGCAGCTGTACCTCTAGTGGAATGAGCCCTCAGGCCTGAGGGTGGAGTTCTACCCAGTTTCTCATAGCAGAATTGTATACAAGAAACAATCCACCTGGCAATAGATCTCTTAGTGGCAGGTTTGCCCTTACCAACCTCTCCATACGAGAGGAGCAACTGGAGGGATTCAAACCTGTGACCCTTGGTGCACTCTATGTAGTAGTTCAGGGCCCTTTTAACATCTAAGCTGTATAGCCTCCTCTCTCCAGAGGAGGAATGGTCAGTGAAGAAAACAGGGAGAGACATAGACTGGTTGAGGTGGAAATCTGAAACCACTTTAGGCAAAAACTTTCTGTTAGTTCTTAGGACCACTTTATCTCTATGGATAGAGATGAAATCAGGTTCCACTGACAGGACTTGCAATTCACTGATACACCTGGCAGAGGTAATGGCCACCAAAAAGACAGTTTTCCAAGTCAAGTACTTAAGCTCTGCAGAGGACAAAGGCTCAAAGGGGGGTTGCATAAGCTGAGCAATGCAAACATTAAGGTCCCAAGCAGGAGCAGGATCCCTAAAGGGGGGACTGTGTTCAGCAATCCCTTGAAAAACTTACAAAACATAGGATGGGATAATAGAGGGGAAGGCTTGCCTACTGACAAGAAAGCAGAAACAGCTGCCAAATGTACTTTAAGGGTAGCTGGCCTGAGGCCTAGGCCATTAAGATGGACCATATAGTCCAGAACCGTAGGCAACTCAGCAGAATCTGGAGAAATATTTTTCTTAGAACACCAAATGCTGAATCTTTACCATTTGGAGTTGTAAGTCTTTCTGGTGGAAGGCTTTATCCAGAACCCCTTGGGAAAGATGAATATCAGCAAACTAACTCTTTAAGAGCCATGCCTTGAGATTGAGAGACCGAAGATTCGGGTACCAAATCCTCCCCTGAGAGGATGTCAACAGGTTGTAATTCCTGGGAAGAGACAGGGGAAAGTGGACTGGCAACTGGCAACTGGGGATACCAGGGCTGTCTGGCCCAGTCTGGAGCAATCAGAATCACTTTGCATGGTTGTGACCTTATCTTGACTAACACTTTGAACAGGAGAGGGAAGGACAGAAAAGCATACAGAAATTTTCCTTCCCAATTCAGGATCAGAGCATCCAGGGGGACTGAGCCCAAGACTGGGGGTCTGCAACAAAAGAGAGGAAGTTGGTGATTGTCTGGGGCTACAAAAAGATCTATCTCTGGAGCGCCCCATCTCAAGAAAATAACTTTCAAAACTAGAGGATCTAGGGTCCATTTGTGATGGCCCTGGGATATTCTGCTCAGAGCATCTGCTAAGACATTGTCCTTCCCTGGGAGGTGAACTGCTATCAGAGAGGTTTGCAGGGAATAGGCCAGGGACCACAACTTCATTGCTTCTGTGCACAAGGCCATAGACCAAGTGCCTCCCTGCTCGTTGATGTACCACATGGTGGTGGTGGTGGTGTCTGTTCTGACCTGGACCACCTTGTTCTGCACAGATTTGGAAAAAGCTTGCAGTGCCAAAAGCACTGCTCTGAGTTCCAAGAGACTGATGTGAAGCAGAGATTCCTGAGGTGACCACAGTCCTTGGGTGGTGAGATTCCCCAGATGGGCTCCCCAGCTCAGCAGGGAAGCATCTGTGGTGAGTATCACTGAATGAGACTGAGTGACAAAAGGAACCCCTTGTCTCAAATTGTCCCGATCCTGCCACCACTGCAAGGCCTGGATCAGGGTTCGAGTCACTGGGACTAGTTTGGTAAGGGAATCCTTTCTTTGGGACCAGAAGGCTCTTAAGTGGAACTGAATGTCCCTCATCTGGAATCTTGCTCCTTGGACCACTGCGGTGGAAGCTGCCATGTGGCCCAGAAGCTGGTTGAGACACCTGAAGGGTGAATGAAGAGGCCAGTTCCATGAGGGTCCTTGCCCTTTCCAGGGGAAGGAAGGCTCTTGCCTTTACTGTATCCAGCTCTACCTCTATGAAGGTGAGGAGCTGTACTGGTTTGAGAACTGACTTTGGAAGGTTGAGAAGGAATCCTAAGGAAGTGAGCATTTGCTGAGTCACTTGCAAATGTGACTTGACTTGGTCTGGAGACTGACCTACTATGAGCCAGTCGTCCAAGTATAGGCAGATGGAGATCATTTTTCTCCTGAGGAAAGCAACCACTGCTGCCAGGCACTTTGTGAAAACCCTTGGGGCTGATGTTAGGCCAAAGGGCATTGCTCTGAATTGATAGTGGCCTGAGGGCAACTCGAACCTGAGGTACTTTCTGTGGGAGCACCTGATGGGAATGTGAAAATAGACATCTTTGAGGTCCAGGGAGGCTAGCCAGTCCCCTAGCCTTAGAGAGGGAAGGATTATTCCCAGAGTCACCATTTTGAACTTTGGCTTTAAAAGGTGTTTGTTCAGATATCTTAGGTCCAGGATGGGCCGCCATTCTCCTGTCTTTTTGGGGGTTAGGAAGTACCTGGAGTAAAATCCTTTGCCCTTGAGTAGGGTGGGAACCTTCTCTATAGCTCTGAGAGGTAGGAGGGAAGAAACCTCTGCCTTTAAGGCAAGGGACTCTGATGGATTTGCAGGTGGAAAGAATCTAGTTCTCATTTTGGGAAATTTTTTGAAGGTGAGAACCAGCCCCTGGCTTACTACTTCCAGGACCCACTTGTCTGATGTTAGAGACTTCCAGTCCTGGACAAAGTAAGCCAGCCTGCCCCCTACTGGTATGGGAGAATCGGCATGGGCAGACCCATCAGGGTGTCTGCTTGGCAGGGGCTTTAGGCTGAGGGGTGGATGCAGGCCTGCTCATCTCCCGTCTGCCTCTCCCTCTAAAGAACCTCCTCTGAGAGTAAGAGGAGGCCTGAGCTTGGTGAAAAGGCCTTTGGAAAGGCCTGCCCCTGCCCCTGGACTGCTGCCTTTGAGGAGTTGCTTGCCTTTCTTTGGCCTGAGCACTCCTGTAAGTGGTCCTGTACTCGTCCATCTTTTTCATGTAGTTCTCTGCCTGCTCCCCGAACAGAGAATTACAATAACAGGGAAATCCATGGCCTTAGCCTGGGTATCCTGTGATAGGCAAGTACATCTGAGCCAAGCCATCCTCCGAAGAGCCACAGATGTAGCCATGACTCTTGATGAAACATCACTGGAGTCCACAGCAGCATGGAATTGTACTTTAGATGCCTCAATCCCATCTGCAGCCACCTGCTCCAGCTCCTTGGTAAGCTGGTCAGGGGCCTGTTTAGCCAGAGCCAGCACAGTGTCCCACCTGGACTTCTGGTATCTAGCTGTGTAGGCCATATAGTTAGCCTGCCTGAGTCCCAAAGATGCTGCCATGTACTGTTTCTTTGCCATGGCATCAATCTTCCTGGAGTCCTTGCTTGGGGGTGTGATGCCAAGGGGATATTTGCCTTATCACAGGCAGCAGCCTGCACTACCCCAACATGGCTGCATTTCTGGAAAAGGAACTCCGTGTCTGAGCCTGAAAGAGTATACCTCTTGTCCATTTGTCTGTCCACAGGAGGTATGGAATTAGGAGACTTAAGAATTTTATGTGTCTGTTTCCCAAAGGATTTATGGAGGGGAATAGACAGTCTCCTGAATTCTGGGATGTCCATCATCTCAACAAAATCAGGCTCCTCCTAATCCTCTACTGTTTCCTCCACAGGAAGCTGGAGGATCTCAGCCACTTTTTTTGTAAAACATATAGTGAGAAGGGGACTCAGAAAGCCTAGGAGGAGAAACACCTGAAGGTCTGTCTGGGGAGATGCCCGGGTCAATAGGCACATCCAGACTTTCATAATCACCATCATCATCCTCATAGTCTCCTTCCTCCTCCTCCGGTTCATAACATTCTTCCAAAGTGTAATCCGGAACCAGGGGAACCGACCAAACCGAACCCCTGCCAGATGGTGCCGGTTCGGTCGGAACCGAAGTAAGCGATTGCACATCCTTATCGCCTTGGCTATCTCATCGGCGGTTGGAGTATGAATTTCTGGGTCCGAACTGGACAATTTATCTTTTCTTTTCCTTTTTACGGAACCGACTCCTCAAATTGGCTCTCCTTTTGCCCGAAGAAGTATAAGCCCTGGTCAGAGGCACTCCAACTGCAGATTCGGTGGCTTCGAACTAGCTAGCCATCCAGGTCAAGCGGACTTCTTATCCTCCCTTTCCCTCAGTCTACCTAATCTCTTTTCCAGGGTAGCTTTGGGAAAATTCTTACAAATTTGGCAGTCTGAATCGAGGTGATCAAACCCCAGACAATAAACACAGGTGGTGTAGGGATCAGTCTTGGCAAAGACTTCCCCCACACACACTGCAGTGTTGAAACCCAGTGGGCTCATTTTTTTTCTTGGGTTTCTCAGACATGGCCAATCCTAACCAAAACTTACCCTTTTTTCGGCAATCCACCAGGCAAGACTCCCCTGTCGGTTCCTGACCGTGTCACTGGTCTTGGAAAAAAACGTAATAAAATCTTTTTTTTAGAACCGATACGGACCGGTTACCACACTCTAAATAAATCACAAACTTTTTTTTACTTGAAACTGATCGGTTCAGACGAACCGATCCATAATTTACAAGTTCCACACAGAAACTACACAGAAAACCTATCTAGTACTCACAGTACTACAGACAGAGACTTGAACCAACTGAGCGGTAACAGCAATTCGGTAGAAACCGAGCAAAAAAGAGACACTTCAACCAACTTTTTTTGAACCGAGCAAAGGAGAAATCTCTGGAGCGACTGTTCAGTGAGGCGGAGTAAAGAATCTGACGGTTGGAGTTTAAACAACAGCAGACAGGGGCTTCAACCGAGCTCATGGTAAACATTCCATGCTGGCCATGGAAAGTTTAACTCTTTGTTCTCTGTGGCAGTTGAAAGGCAGGACCTAACTGCATATGTCAGAATACAGCAAAACTTCATGTTGTTTGAATACAGAGGTAATGTCCATGGGCAGTTTTTCACGGAGAGGGTATTGGAGGCCTGGAACAAGCTGCCAGAGGAGGTAGTGGCAGCTGAAACAGTGAAGGGGTTCAAGAGGGCTTGGGATAGATTTAAGGGGTTGGGAGAAGAGGGTGGAAGCATAACAGAAGGGGGGAGGTAGGGTGTTGGGCAGACTAGATGGGCCATGGCGCCTTTCTCTGCCGTCACATTTCTGTGTATCTGTGAACTGTTCTCAAAATTTCATCTGAACCAGTCTATTACTCTTCCAGTGCTCTTTATAGAAAACTCCACTCCAGGGGATCAAAGCCGCATAGCCTGGATGTTAAGGGAACTTTGGAATACTATTTGGACTGTATAAAGAATGTGAGGTCTGCAAAAACATAACTATTTGTCACCTACGGTGAGGTAGATCAGGGAAAGCCAGCATACAGGAAGACCATTTCTCATTGTAGAGTGGCTTGTATTCAGTTCTGTTATGGCAAATCTGGAAAGCTTCTGCCTGAAGCCCTTAGAGCCCACTCTACAAGGGGCATCTCTGCTTCTGTGCCAGCTTCCAGGGGTTTTTCCATTCAGGATATTTGCAAAGCAGCTACCTGGAAGACAGTTCACACTTGTACAAGGCACTGTTGCCTGGATATTCAGTCCAGGAGTGATGCCAGCTTTGGCACTGCTGTCTTGATAACCCTTTCCCTAAACAGATTCTGTACCCAGCGTTCCAAAGTACTGCTATGGAGTCTGAAGTTGTTAAGCACAAGTCAGGGATTCCTGGAGTTTGAAGAAAAAATTACTCACCATAGTAATGTTTCTTCCAAACCGAACCCTCACTATGCTTAACAATCTCATCCCATCCTTACCTCCCCTTCTAGGACCTGGAAAAAGGTTCTCACAAGAATCAGTTTTCTCTTTAATTGTTTGAGCACTACTTTATTTATTTATGTATTTGTTAACAGGGTAATTACACTGATCCAGAGGACCATTATCAGGCACAACCCAGGCCATCTGGATGGCACACCATGCAAAGACATGATCAGCATGACATTACAATAGCCGTTTACATACAGGTTACAGAGAAATGACTGATACAAGTACAGCATTTAGACATTTAGCCCATCACAGTGGGGGGAACAATTAGATTAGAGAAAACAATGTCCTGGTAACGCTAGTACCAGGGCAAAAACAAGTGAATACAAAATAAACAGTGCTGATTGTAGTGCTAGTTAACAGTTTCAAGTCACATTGGATGTTAGTGTTCTTGAAGTGCTGTTTGAAGGTTAGCAGGGAATCCAATGAGTGAAGTTCTACAGGGAGAGAATTCCAGAACTCAGGGGCCATCCAGGAGAAAGCCTGGGGCAATCAAGAATTAGATTAGAGGAGGACCTCAATTGGCGAGAACCCTGTTTGGTGGTGAGCATGCCCATAAGTGGCAATTTAGCACCGTTGTGGAGTGTTTTAAAAATGAGTGAGCCAAACAATAGGTCCCTTCATGCCTGAGGGGATAGTCATCCTAGCGACTGATATAGAGTACAGTAGTGGGTGGCATAAGGAGCAAGAGTAACAAATCTACAGATGCTGTTGTATGCTGTGTTCAGTCTATTAAGGAGTTTAGGTGAGATAGGGTGTAAGATGGGAGAGCAATACTCTAGGATTGGAAGAAGGATGCCCTGCCCTATTGCCAGTCTTGCTTCAGGTGACAATAAGTGTTTCAGGCAGTAGCACACACCCAACTGCTGGTTAATCCTTTTGAGTGCATGGCCTATGTGTGTGTGGCAAAGCTAAGGGAGGAGTCCAGAGTTACTCCAAAGTATTTAAAATCTTCGACCCATTCCAGAGTTGACCCTTCTAGGGTTTGGATATTAAGTGAGTGCAGGGGATTAGCTGTGTGCATTGTAAGCCTGTGCTTGGAGCCAAACAGCATAGCGTTAGTTTTTTTCGCATTTACGACTAACCTGTGTTGAGTGAACCACTGTACAACAGCGAAGAACTCTGTGGAAAGTGACTGAGATAGTTTGAGGGTGGAGCTGTCACCGCTGAAGAGAATGAGATCATCTGCATGCGTGAGCCTGCTATTTGCAGTTGTTTCTGAAAGTAAAGGGTTGACAAAGATCGAATAAAGTAGGGGTCCAAGGATGGACCCCTGGGGGACTCCCCTTAGAACTTGAAGTGGACTGGATATGGTTCTACCAATACGGACCATCTGGGTCCTGTTTGAAAGGTAGTTTCTAACCCAACCAGAGGAGTGGAGAGAGAACCCTAAATCAGACAATTTATTGAATAGTATGCAATGATCAGCACTGTCGAACACCTCAGAAAGGTTAACAAATATGGCCCCAGTGAAGCTCCCCTTATCCACCTCCCTGAAGACGTGGTCAGTGAACTGAGCAAGGGCTGTGGTAGTGCTATGTCCCTTTCTCAAAACGTGCTAGTCTAGGGATAGTTTGTTATATTATGTGAGGTAATCAGATAGTTGTCGAAATACTACCTTGTCCATTATCTTGCTCATATGTGATAAGATGGATATGGGCCTATAGTTCTCAGAGAGATTAGGATCTCCTGACTTAAAGATAGGAACAACTCTGGCCTCTTTTCAAAAGCACAGGAATGGTGGAAGTACTCAGCGATAGGTTTATAATGCATGCTATGGCTTTGGCTATGAAATCCGTAGCTATTTTCAGAAACTGGGAGCAGAGTGCATCACTCCCAGCACTGCCTGGATTTGGTAGAGCCCACAATAATCTACAGACCTCCAAGGGTGACGTAATCTTGAAATAAAATGAAGGACAGTCAGTTCTCTCTACATCCTGGCTCAGAGATTGAGTGTCCTTAGATACAGGGGCAAGCTGGGCCAGATACTGTTCAAGATCAGCGAATTTATTATTAAAGATGCTGGCTTCTGTGGCATAATTTTACAACTAATACTCAGTGACCATTCATGCTAATCTGTTTTCTGCCATAGTGTAAATTTTTTCCCAAAGACCTTTGTTTTATTTGATACTTTTGTAGCCATTTAGCGACCACTGCTCACTACAGCTTGAGAAATAAATCTGCTGTTAGAAGACAGTGGTGATCGTGACCATGCAGTAGAGTTTTGATTTTTTTTTTTTTTATTTAGTTGCTTAACCAGGAGTAGCACACTAAGCTGAACAGCTTTTTTACAGGAGCGACCTGGGAGCACAGGGAAGTTAAGTGACTTGCTCAGGGTAACACAGTATGCAGGTGGAAGCTGTGGGATTCAAACCCAGGTCTGGTCTGCTGGACGTCACCACATTTGCAGCGCAGAGCCTTAAACCACTGCGCTATACTGCCTCCCTTAAGGAGGGACACTGAACCTCATATTATGGGACTCATCCTTAAACATGAAGAGACACGACTAGAAATTTTCATTCTAAGATTCCATAATAAATTATATTTCTCTGGGGCAGCTCATTCCAGAGGAATGATTGTTGTTAAGCATAGTGAGGGGATGCCTTTGGACGAAACAATATCACTATGGTGAGTAATTTTTTCTTTTCATACTACCTGGACATTCCATGACATCAGTTACTCCCCTTTCTGGCAATTCAGATGACATTGTGAAACGTCTTAAAAATATGAGCAGTAGCTGCTTAGGTGAAGGAAAGAGAATGCAGATTTCAGAGCACCACAAACCTAGATAATTACTCTATCAAACATTGGTCAAAAGTTTAAGAGAACACATGACTGATATGGAAAGAACAGGAGAGTATTTAACAGTATAAAAATGATTTCATATCACTTTCAAAGTCTTTTCTGAACATGCGCATTGCTTTGGAGGAGGAGCGTTATACTTATTCATAAAAGGATGTGGAGGTCGAGGTGTGGTTTAATATATGGGTTGCACCTCATCCAATAGTGGCAATCATAGGTAGGGTTCGGTTTATAAATCCTCTTCAGAAAACAAAGTCTTAGTTGTAAATCATTTTATAAAGCAGAACAGCTGATTTTTTTGCTTGTTTCTTCGTGCAGTTTTTTTTGGAGGGGGGAGCTGACTTTGCTTTGCTGTTTGCCTTAACTTTCTTGGAGTTCTTTTCTTTTGGGAGGAGGTGACTTGCTTTTTTACCTTTTTTTCTATTTATGCTTTTAAAGAATTACATACAGAGGATTTTGGTTATGTTTAAAATTCCCAAACAGGCCAGGAGAATGAGCTTTGACAGAGGCATACAGAGTTCACTGAAAAGGTCACAGAAAAGAGAGAAAGTCTTGCAAAACATTTGTCATTCCTCTGTGAACTGAGAACAGGTTGATTAGCCAGGAAACTAAGTGTCCATTTCAAAGGGATGGATTTCCCTGGTCAGCTAATCAAAAGGAAGAGGATCATAACACTCAGGGAGATGGGGGAAGCCCTCACCTGTCATAAACTTTACACTTCAAAGGAAAAGTGTTTTAGGATCCAGGAAACTGTCATGGTATATGTACATTTGGTTAGCTGGCAGGATATTGGAATTGTAAGGGAATCTAATAAATAATATGGTTCACTTAAAACCTGGGAAAGAGCAAGAGAGATCCCTGCTGGCCTAAAAAGAGAAGGCCGCCAGCTATCTGCAGACTGGAGGGGCCAGGCCTATAAATAGTCCCTCCAAACAGAAGCTCAAGGCATTGCATCTGGACACTTGTTCCTGACCACAAGAGAAGCCAGACTGCCACAACAGAGAAACAGACTAAGAACCAGTGAATGCTACAGAAGGACTGAAACTTTTGCCAACTTATTTTGGTTCTAGACTTTCTGAGTTTTCCACAAACAAGGTAGAAATTACATATATAAATTTTACAGTGTGCTTTTGCCTGTTTTTTTCCACCTTTATTTTTGTTATTCTGTAACCAGATTTCTAAACCTTTTGTTTGTAAAGTTTGTATGATAAACATTTTGATTTAGTAAAAGCATTTTTGCTTTTAAAACTGCCTGTGAGTGATTTTTGTGTATGTAGAAGTAAAAGGTTTAGTCAATTCTGAGACCAGCCTGTAATTGCTAAAGTGCCACCATTTGCTGCCAAGACTAGGATCCTGAAAAGGGGATCTGCATGCCTTAAGTAGGGGAGATATACAGGTCTTGGGGAGAGTCTGTAAGGGGGAACAAGGTGCTGCACACCCCTTGGGAGAGGACTCAAACAGGTTTACGAGGGCAAATCCCGAAGAGCTCGTAATGCCTGGGTCCCCCCCTATACAGCAACCGAGGAGGGTTCCCACATGGCTACAGACTTGAGACTGTATTTGGCCCTTACCCAGAATAGAGAGGACACCCTGGGACCTCATGGCGGGTGTTCAGTCGTGAACCAAATGAGCACTCTAGACAGACACTTTAGGGTATTCCTGTTCCCCCCATCATGGATTGCACTTATGGGTGGGCACTGTGAGCTCAGTGGACCTGGCCCCCAGGAGTGGGTTTGTGATACAATGCATTACAGTAGCCAGCCTGGACATCACAAATGCATGCACCAGTATTGGCAGGTGCTCGGGAGGAGTGATAAGAGATTTAATCTGGCTGACATTCCTCGGATGGTAAAAGCCACTCCAGACTACAGTTGACATCTAAGCCTCAAATGTAAGTCTCTCATCCAGAATAAACCCCAGATTTATTATCTTTGCAGAGGCAACAAACCTGGAGGACCCGATCTGAAACCCCATCACCTGCTCGACCGTCAACTCCCTCCTCCCCCGAGAGACCTGCTGGAGCACCAGTACCTTCCATCTTATTCAGGTTGTCTCAGCCAGCTAGATACCATTCAGTCCTGTACCATGGTCAGGCATAAATTAAGTACATCAACCACGTCAGTTGCCTGGTTGCAAATGACAGACACAGCTGGGTATTGTCTGCATAGCAGTGAAAACCCATATTGTATCAACTGATGATCTTTCCCAGGGGAAGAATATACATGTAGACAACACAGCAGAGAGGCCCAACTCTTGTGGTACTTCAGCAGGCAGGGGCATTGGGAGCAAAAAGAAATTTCCCATCCATGGCCTATGCATCCTATCTCTGAGGTAGGACTCAAACCAGTAGGTGCCAGTGCCAGTGAGTCCACCGTACTCCTTCAGACAGTCCAACAACAACCCATGGTCTATAGTGTCAAACACTGAGGAGAGATTAAGGAAAATAAGAATTGATTGTTCACCTCTCTCTCTCATCATGAGGAGGTCATTATGCACCCTGACCAATGCAGTCTCAGTGCTGTGACTTGATGTAAAACCAGACTGGAAGGGCTCATACATGTCATACGTCATCAGGTGTGCCTCAAGCTGTAGGGCCACAAGCTTCTCAATAACCTTTGCTAAAATGAGCAGGTTAGAGACTGGATGATAATTTGCCAGGATTTCCAGGTCCAGAGATGTTTTTTTCAGAAGGGGCCAAACCAGTGCTTTTTTCAGTGCAACCAGATAGACCCCCTCTTATAAGCTGCTGCCCTCTGACTGCTGGCAAGCTCTACTGCTGCTGGCTCTCTGCTCAACCATGTGTGTGGTGCAATGAGAGAATGAGAGAGAGAGAGAGGCTGTGGCTGCACTCTTCATTCCTGGTCCCCCACTATGGCAGAGGGGCCAGGAACAACCAGAGACATCTACATATGTGGCAACTCAAGTACCAGCAGCTGGGAAAAACTACTTGAGCAGGAGTGCATGCAGCAAAGGGGCTCTTCCCCAATATCCCCAGCTCCACTGAACCTGCCAAAGGCAACAACTCCATTCCTGCTGTACCCGCAACCATAATGGCATGACAAGATAACAGCCCTAAGGGACTACAACAAAATAAGGGGGCCAGCACACATAAGGAGGCACTAGAAATTAATATAAAGACTTTGAAGCACGAGACTCCATCAGAACATGGCTGTGGCCACCTTTGTGATACTTGACCCCTGCACAGACCAATCAGAGGGCTAGAATCCCAGGACAATACTGTAATGGATTGTGGGGGAAACTTGATCAGAGATCCTACCAAATTATCTGGCAGACTAAAGGAGGCCTCTGGGAGAGTAGGACAGTGCCAATGGACAGACTGACAGAACTGTGCAGCATATCACATACTGAATTTGAGAAAGAAGTTTCTGGGCTCACAGGGAACTCGTGGCAGTTGGGGAGAGAGACTGAAGAGAGCAGACTTGCTGCTGCACGAAAGAAAGTGCAGTTACGTATGAACGTACCATAACAGTAGATCCTTGAGAGAATCTCTTTCATCAAGCCACACCTTTGGAACATATAGCCATCAGGCAGTAGGACCACATGGAAACTTTTGTAAGCAGTGTCACCAGGGCCAGTCCATGACAACGGCTGGTATCAACATGCGTATAAGAGTGGGCGGAACCTCCTCTCCTCAGTTCCCCGCCGGAGATCATACTTGGAGGACAGACTTTGTGGGAACCAAGACAGAATGGAGTCCTCTGGGAAGCAGAGGATGGGAAAGTAGTTACTGAGATAGCAGTAACAGGATCCTTTGAAGCAGTGTGTAGAAGGTGGAAGAAAGGAGGGACAGCATGGCCCAATGAGAGAGCTTCTTGAAGATCTACTGTTATGGTAAGTTTCTACATAACTGTATTATCTTCTTTGAGGATATCTCTTTCATTAGGCCACACCTTTGGAATGTGTGCTAAGCAGTACCAAAAGGGCAGGGGGTGAAATCAGGAGAGGAGGCTTTGGAGGACTGCGAGGTCAAAGCCTGCATGTTTGCAAGACTGGATATCCAAACTGTAATGTTTGGTGAAGGTGTAGACAGTTCTCCGGGTGGCAGCTACACAGAAGTCAGCGACAGGTACACTGTGGAAAGAAGCAATGGAGCTGGCCATCCCCCTAGTATCGTGGCCATGAACCAGACCAGGAAGCTCCTTGCCGAACTTCTGGCAGCTAAAAAATGATGATATTTATTAGCCAATTGGACAAGCATTGTTTAGACACAGGGGCACCCTCTTTCCTAGGGGCAAACAACATAAAAAGCTGAGAGGAGTTTCTGAAGCCCTTGGTGTGATTGAGGTAGTATCTCAGGATTCTGTGTACATCTAAGGTGTAGAGTAATGCTTCCCCTGGATTGGCATGCTCTGGGTAGCAGACCGGAAGGTGGATGGTTTGATTCAAAGTAAACTCAGACACCACCTTAGGAAGAAACTTAGGATTAGTGCACAAAGACGGCCTGTCATTGTGAAAAATCAAATAAGGAGTTGTAGCTCTGAAATTTGTTGAGCAGAAGTAATGGCAACTAAAAATAATGCTTTCCAAGACAGAAAGCATAGACTGCAGCTCACAGCAGGCTGAAAAGGAACCAACATAAGCTTTTCTAAAGCAAAATTAAGGTCCCATGGGGGCACTGGATTTTTGTATAGAGGGCTTTAAGTGTAGAATGCCCCAGAGGAAGGTCCAGACCACCTCTAGTTGAGCCACCAGATGTCCATCAACAAGGACATGAAAGGATAATATAGCCAACAGGTGAACCTTAGAGTATTGTAGGCCTGCATCCAATAGTGTAAGCAGGTATTCCAAAATCTAACTAACTGGACATGTAAAAGGGCCCAGATAGCAAGAAGCTGCCCATTTGGTAAACTACTTCCATTTGAGGGCATAGGTGTGTCTGATGGAAGGTTTCCTAGCAACCACTAGAACATCTGCTACATGTGGGGAGACTCCAAAGCGAGCAATGGCTATGTTTTCAGGAGCCAGGTGTGAAGGTGAAGGGACTTCAGGTCGGGGTGAACCACAGCATCCTGGTTCTGGGTCAGAGGATCATGTTGGAGTGGTAATGGTATTGGGGGCTCCACTGCAGGAATGAGAACCAAATCTGCTGAGGCCAGAAGGGGGCTATGAGTATTAGTGTTGCACCCTCCTGTTTCAGTTTGAGAAACACTTTCTGAATGAGAGGAAAGGGAGGGTAAGCATACAGAAACCTCCCTGTACAGCAAAGGGGCAATGCATCTTGCCAGAACACTCCAGGCACTGGCTCGAGTGAGCAGAAACTTGGCAGTTTTGCATTGTGCAGAGATGCAAAGAGGTCCAGGTCTGGTCGGCCCACTTTGCTATAAGGTCTTCTACTACAAGGTCAGGAGTTCCCACTCATGAATCACTGGTTGGGATCTGCTGAGCTTGTCTGTCAGTATGTTTTGGACACCTGGAACTTGAACAACTGAGAGGGTGAAGGCATGTTCCAGAGCCCAAAATCACATTCTCATGGCCTCTCTGCACAGTGGGTTTGAATGAATCCCCCTTGTTTGTTGATGTAATGCATCACAGTGGTGTAGTCCATCTGTATTAACAGAGGACCTAGAGACAGATATGATAGGAATGCATGAAGGGTGTACAGAACAGCATGGAATTCTAGCACACTGATGTGCAAGGTGTGTTCCAGTGGGGTTCAGGCACCCTGAGTTTGATAAGGGCCCAGGGGTGGGTACCATGGGAGTCAATGACTGGTTGAAAAACTGGTGCAGAGCTCAGGGATTTGGCTTCATTTTGGGGCAGGGGCTCCACCTGGAGGGATGCAGGCCTATACAGGTGCAATGGTCTGTATCTATCCTGGAAGGGAACCAGGATCCTAGGTGATAGGTTTAAATGCTTCATTGGCAAGCATTTAAACTAACCAAGGGGGGAGGCATTGAAAAGGAGAAGGGGAAATACTAGCCTCCCCCCCAAAAATCAGGGTAGTTAGTGAAGTAAACACCAAGATAGAGCAGTCGATAGGGATAAGGGCAGGGGTAAATGGAGAAAAAGACAAAGGCAGTAAGGACAGGGATGGGGCAAAAAGAAATAAAGCCAGAAAAAAATGGAGGGTAATGAGTACCAATGCCCGTAGTCTAGGTAAAAAGCTCCCGAAATGGTGGCCTTGATGGAAGAGGGATGACTGGATATCATGGCAATCACAGAAACATGGTACACAGAGAACCATGACTGGGATGTCAAAATACCATGGTACACAATCTACAAGAGGGACAGGGAGGGAAGAAGAGGAGGAGGAGGAGGAGTAGCTCTCTATGTAAGGGAAGGGATCAAAGCAACGGAACTAAAGGGTAAAGGGAGAAGAGGCACTGTGGGTCACCCTGGAGACTGGAAATGGCTCCACAATCCGCAGAGGGGTTGTATACAGACCCCCGTCTCAGGGGGAGGAAATGGACAAGGAAATGATAGAAGGCATCCTTGGGATGGCAGAGAAAGGTGAGATATTGCTGATGGGGGACCTGAATATGCCAGATGTTAACTGGAGCACCTTTGCTGCAGCCACATCCAAGAGCAGGGCCATTCTCAATGCCCTACAAGGGGCATGCCTCAGACAGCTAGTTTTGGAACCCACTCGGGAGGGAGCAATCTTAGAACTGGTACTCTCAAATGGGGAAGGAGAGAGGATCTCTGATCTTGAAGTGGGTAGCCATCTGGGAACAAGCGACCACCAAACAGTGTGGTTCATGATAAACTTAGCTGTAGAGTCAAGCCACACAAAAGTGAAGGTACTGGACTTCAGGAGGGCTGATTTTGACAAAATGGGAGAGCGCCTCAGAAAAGCACTAGCAAACAGGCAAGAAGGTGGGGGTGGAGCAACAGTGGGGAAACATCAAAACTGCCATCACAGAGGCAACAAGCCTTTGTGTGAAGCAAATAAATAAATCAAAATGAAAAAAAACACTATGGTTCTCAAAAGAAGTGGCAGGGAAGGTAAGGGAGAAAAAGATAGCATTCAGGAAGTATAAGGAAACACAGAAGGACCAGGACAGAGAACTGTACCAAGCAGAAAGCGGGAAAGGCAGTCAGAATTGAAGCAAAGGCCCAAACTGAGGAAAAGATAGCCAACCTAGTTAGAAGGGGATAAAACCTTTATACGTATTATTAGGGAGCAAAGAAAGATGAAGGCAGGGATACTGAGGCTGAATAAAGAGGAAGATGGTTGGGAGAGGCGACAGTGAAAAAGCAGGGATACTGACGAATATTTCTGCTCAGTATTCACAATGGAAAGCAGGGGGAGAGATCTAATCCAGTCAATAGAAGCACTCTGGATATGGGGGTTGATATTAGTCCTTTCACAGAAGAAAGGGTTCTGAAAGAACTCTTAAAACTGAAGGTTGATAAAGCAATGGGGCCTGATGGGATTTACCCCAGAATTCAAAAAGAACTAAGGGAAGAACTAGTAACACCACTGACTACCCTTTTTAATAAATCATGGGAGGATGGTGTGGTACCTGAGGACTGGAGAAGGGAGGATGTGATTCCCTTCACAAAAGTGGGAGCAAGACAGAGGCAAGAAACTACAGACCTGTCAGTTTGACCTCAGTGGTAGGGAAAATGATGGAATCATTTCTGAAGGAAAGAATTGTTGAGTACCTAGAGGCCAGTGGGGCACAGGACCCAAGGCAGTGTGGGTTCACAGCAGGAAGGTCATGTCAAACAAATCTAATTGATTTCTTTAACTGGGTGACAAAAGTAGTAGACCAGGGAGGGGCTGTGGACATGGCCTATCTAGACTTTAGCAAGGCATTTGACACAGTCCCGCTCAAAAGATTAATAAACAAATTAGCCAGTCTGGGAGTGGGTCTCAGGGTGGTAGCCTGGGTAAAACACTGGCTAGACAACAGGACACAGCGAGTAATAGTAAATGGAGTCCACAGTGAAGAAAGGAGGGTTACCAGTGGGGTACTGCAGGATTCAGTACTGAGGCCGGTCCTTTTTAATGTCTTTATAAGTGACATTGCAGAGAGACTGGAGGGGAAGGTATGTCTCTTTGCAGATGACACAAAGATCTGCAACAGGGTTGATAGGCAAGGTGGGGTGGAAAGGATGAAAAGGGACTTGGCAAGGTTGGAGGAATGGTCAAATGTATGGCAGCTTAGATTCAACACAAAGAAGTGCAAAGTAATGCACCTGGGAAACAAAAACCCAGGGCAAGAGTACACAGTGGGGGGGTGAGATACTAACAACAACAAAAATGGAAAGGGACCTGGGGGTAGTCATATCAGATGACCTAAAGGTAGGCCAGCAATGTGAGAAGGCAGTAAGGAGGGCTGTGGGGATACTGGGATGCATAGGGAGAGGCATAACTAGTAGAAAACAGGAAGTTGTTGGCCCTCTGTACAGACAGTTGGTAAGACCACACCTGGAGTACTGTGTACAGTTCTGGAGACCCCACCTCCGCAAAGACATAGACAGGGTGGAGGATGTCCAGAGGATGGCAACCAAAATGGTGTAGGGTTTGCACCAGAAGACATATGAAGAAAGACTAAAGGAGCTTAAGATGTATAGCCTAGAGGAAAGGAGGGAGAAGGGGGACATGATAGAAACTTTCAAATACCTCAAGGGAATCAACAAAGTCCAAGAGGGTAGCATCTTTCAAAAAAAGAGATGTGCAAGAACAAGGGGGCACAATTTGAAGATAGAGGGGACGGCTCAGAGGTAATGTGAGGAAGTATTTCTTCACAGAGAGGGTTGTAGATGCATGGAACAGCCTTTCTGAGGAGGTCATAAAGTCAAAAACAGTGGGGGAATTCAAGAATGCATGGGACAGACATAAGGCAATTCTAGTGGGGGGTAGGAGGAAGTAGGCCGTTGGTTAACAAGGATCTGCAGCTTATCTGTTAGGTAGGGAAAAGGGCAGACTAGGTGGGCCAAGCGGTCCTTATCTGCCATCAAATTCTATGTTTCTATGTGTGCACCACAGTCCATGCCTGAAGCATCTGCGGTTAGGATGTGCAGAGGGGAAGGAGGGAGGTATGGCATGCCTTTGAGAAGGTTGCACTGATCAATCCACCACAACAATGTTTTGTGAAGAGGTGTCGTGATAAGGACTGTTTGGTCCAAGGCATCTGTGAGTTGATGCCATTGGACCTTGAGAGTCCATTGAAGGATGAACATTTGCAGTCTGGCTAATGAGACTGTGACAATGGATGCTGCCATGTAACCTATAAGGCATAGGATGACCTGGCAGTAACATAACAACTGGTGTAAATGGAGTGGGCTTGAGCACTGTGGCGATCAGCCTAGTCCTCTGGGAGAAAGGCTATTCCAAAGGAAGTATCCAGCACTATCCATTGTATTGGAGGCATTGACAAGGTGTCAGTACCAATTTTTGGTACACTGACTGTAATACCCAGGGTTTTGAAGTGGTGTCTGTTTCAACCCAGGGTATGTAAAAGCAGATCCCTGGAGCTGGCTTTCAGGAACCAGTCATCTAGGGAGGGAAACACATATGCCTTCCCTGCTAAGAGCCACTGCCACTATGGCAAAGTGGTAAAAACGTGGCATCAAGGATAAGCCAAAAGGCAATACCCTGAATTGGTAGTGGTTCCCTTGAAGGAGGAATCTCAGATTTTTTCAATGAGATTTCCTGATTTTGATGGGGAGATATGTATCCTTCATATCTAGGGGATGCAGCCAGTCTACTTGCTGCTGTAGACTGGAGGAGCCCCTGGAGGGTGACACAGAAACATAGAAACGTGATAGCAGGAAAGTACTGCCCGGCCCACCTAGTCTGCCCAGGTTGCCTAGACTACTGCTAGGACTTAACTGTAACCCCCCACTTGCCAACAGGCCCCTGTGCTTGTCCCACACCCCCTTGAACCCTCCCACCTTCCTCTCTCCGACCACCTCTTCTGGAAACCTATGCCATTTATCCACCACCCTTTCTGTGAAAACATGCTTCCTAATATTTCCTCTGAACTCCCCCCCCCCCACAATTTGAAAATCACGGCCCCTTGTCTTCGATTGCCCCTTTAGTTGGAATATGCTCCCTACTGCCACTTTGTTAATGCCCTTTAAGTATCTGAATGTCTCAATCATGTCCCACTCTATCTCCTTTGTTCCAGGGAGTACATGTTTAGGACCCTCAGTCTCTCCTCGTATGTTAAGTGACTGATTTCCTTAACCATCTTTGTTGCCCTCCTCTGGATGTGCTCAACCCTCTCCAGGTCCTTCTTGTGGTATGGACTCCAGAACTGGACCCCATACTCCAGATGTGGCCTAACCAGCTGGGTGTACAAGGGTATTATGACCTCCCTCCTCCTACTAGTGATCCCCCTCCCAATGCAACCCAGCATCCTGCTGGCTCTTGTCACTGCCTTGTCACAATGTTTTGCTACTTTCAGGTCCAGTGTAATGTTGATGCCAAGGTCTCTCTCCTGTTCGGTTACCTTTAGTGGTTGCCATCCCATGCAATACACCGCTCTCCAATTTTTTCTGCCTAGGTGCATGATCTTGGACATCGATGTATTGAAAGACAGTTGCCACTCTCCGGACCATTCCTCTAGTTTCCTCAACCCCCTCCTGTGTGTCTACTCTATTGCAGACCTTTGTGTCATCCACAAATAGACACACCCTCCCTTCAAGGCCCCTTGCTATGTTCCCTATAAATATATTGAAAAGTAGTGGGCTCAACACTGACCCTTGGGGAACTCCACTGATGACCCTTCCCTCCCCAGAGGGTACCCCGTTTATTACCACCGTCTGTCTTCTACCCCCAGCCAGTTCTGCACTCACTGTACTACCGTCCACCCCAGCCCCCGACATCCCAATTTATGCAGTTGCCTCCTGTGTGGCACAGAGATGAACACCTTCCCAAAATCAAGGTATGCAATGTCCACCAACCCACCGATCCTCCACCTTGGTGACCCAGTCAAAGAACTCTATCAAGTTAGTTTGGCAGGATCCACCCTCGTTGAACCCATGTTGTTGGTCCAGCAGGCCGTTTGCTTCTAATTAGCTGGTGATTCTATTTTTTAGCAGTTTTTTCATGAGCTTGCCAACCACAGATGTCAAGCTCACTGGCCTGTAATTGCTCATCTCCCCCCCCCCTTGTGAAGGGGTACCACATCTGCCTGTTTCCAGTCATTGGGGACCACCCAATTCTAGGGACCTGTTGAAGAGGGCAGTCAAAGTAGCTGCCAGCATACCCCTCAGCTCCCTCAACACCCTGGGGTACACCCCATCCGGCCCCATTGCCTTATCCACCTTCAAGCTCTCTAGCTCTATCAGGATCTCCTCTACCTGGAAGGGACTCATGTCCATTCAGTCCCCCTCCTCCTCTTTTACCCTTGTGTTAATGCCCTCCCACTCATTCTCCTTTGTGAACACTGAGCAGAAATAGCTGTTCAGCAATTCCGCTTTCTCCTGGTCTCCTACCACCAGCTCTCCACTATTGTTCTTCAGTCTGTGTATCCCCTGCCCTGTTTTCCTCTGCTCGCCTATATACTTGAAAAAGGTTTTGTCCCCTTTTTTGGCCACATTGGCAGTGCTCTCCTCCATTCTAGCCTTTGCTCGTCTTACCTCCAGGCTCACCTCCTTTTGCCTTGCCTGGTACTTTGCCCAGTCCTCTTCCCTTTGTGTTCTTTTAAACCTTCTGAATGCTAACCTCTGCCTGGACTCTCTCTGCCACCTCCCTGCTAAACCATAGGGGCTTTCTTTTCCTTCTATTCTTACTCAGTCTCCTTACACAGAGGTCTGTGGCCCCCACAATAGCCCCCTTTATTGTATCCCACATATCCTCCACCCCTGAGCTCCCCCACCCCTTCCAGTGCTTGATAAATGTATTCCCCCATTCTCTTAAAGTCTGCTTGCCTGAAATCCAGCACCCTCACCTTGGTGCAGTGAACATCAGCTGATGTATGTACTGTAAACCAAATGGTGCTGTGGTCACTTGTACCAAAGTTCTCCCCCACAGATACCTCCCCTACCCTATCACCATTTGTCAGAATTAAATCCAGAACTGCTCTCTCCCTAGTTGGTTCCCCGACCAACTGTTTGAGTAGGGCTGCTTGTAGTGAGTCCACGATTGCCCTGCTCCTGGTGGATGAGGCTGATAGAGTCCCCCATTCCATATCCGGCAGGTTGAGGTCCCCCATCAGCAGCACCTCACCCTTATTTGCCATCCTCAGGATCTCTTCTGTCATCTGTTTATCTACTATTATCTGCTGTGCTGGTTGCCTGTATATCACTCCAGTGCACACCACATCCCCGTTTCCCATGGTCAGTGAAACCCATAAACCTTCTGCCTCCCCCCATCTACCCTGCAGTTCCATTGCCCTGATCCCCTCCCTCATGTAAAGTGCCACCCATCCACCTCTCCTGTCCTCCCTGTCCCTCCTAAACAATGTATACCCTGATATTATCATGTCCCAATCCTGCCCCTTGTGACACCAAGTTTCAGTAATTCCTACTATATCAAGGTTACCCTCAGGCATGAGCGCTGCCAGGTTTGGGATCTTGTTTCCTAGACTGCCGGCATTGGTACACATGGCTCTCCAAACTCCATACTCTTGTTTTCTTTCCCTTGTACTAGTTTGCCTACCCACTCCCCCAACTCGGCACTTTGCATTCTGGGGGGGGGGCTGGTTGCCCCCTTATCATCTGCCCTGTGGCGTGACTCTACCTGTAACCTCCCCCCCCGACTTAGTTTAAATTGTAGTGGTGCTCCATGTACTCTGCTAGTTTACACTTTAGCACTGCCTTCCCTTCCCTACTTAAGCGCAACCTATCCGGGGCAAAAAGGTTGTCATCTCTCCACGTTGTCTCCCAATCCCCCACCAACCCGAGGCCTCTCTGGGCACACCAGTTGGTGAGCCAACTGTTAAACTCAGCTATCCTCTGCTTTCTCCTAGAGTTTGCCCTTGCGACTGGCAGCACCTCTGAGAAAGCTACTGATTTAAACCTCAAATTGCTGCAGAACCTCGCTTTTATAATGTCCTTTTAAAAAAAGTGTCCTCTCTGCAAACAGGAGGACCTACCATGCCTCAGGGCTGGGGCTCATGACCATCCTGAAATTTTTGTATGCTATCAAGTGGTTGAAACTCCTGAGATCTAGTATGGGGTGCAGGTAGCCTGTCCACTTGGGGACTAGGAAGTACCTGGAATAAAAGCCGGTGTTCCATTGTTATAGAGGAATTGGTTGGATGGCCCACTTTTGGAGGAGGAACTGAACTTCCTCCAGTAACATAGCAAGATGTTCTGCTGAGTAATTTATCTAAAGAGGTGGATGGTTGGAGGGTTGTCTAAGAGTTCCAGAGCATAGCCTTTGTCTATAATTTCTAGAACCTAGGCATCTGAGTTGATCCCCTTCCATTGGGGTAAGTGGAGGGAGATGTGGCCACCTACATCCACTCCTGTAGGTAAAAATGGCTAGGGGAGGACTGGGGAATCAGGCTGTAGTTGGGGGGGTTGGCCCCTGCTCCACCAACCTTGAGGAGCTTTGGAGTGAGCCCGAGGAGTGTGCGCTGGAGTTGGTAATGTTGTTCCTTTTCCATTACCTTGCTTTCTGGAGGGGGGCACTGATCTCTGACCCCTGTAGGATGGTAGGAACCTTGAAACCAACCCCCTAGGCTGGGTGTGGTAGAGGGAGTGAACAGATTTCAAGGTTCTACCTGAAACTTTTAGATCCCTTAAGGTATCCTGCACAACAGGGCCAGGTAGTTAAGGGCCCTTAAAAGGGGCATTTAGTACAGCCTGCTGGACATCTCAGGCAAAACCTGCCACTCTGAACCATGAATATCTTCTAAGGGAGATCCCTGAAGCAGCTGCTCTGAAAGAGGCATCTGAGATATCACAAGCTGCTCGAAGGACATGTTTGCCCACATCAGTATCCGTAATGAAAGGTTTAAGTAATTCTTGTTTCTCTGCACTGTCAGGCAAGGCCTGGGCAGTAGCCTTGGCATTGCGCCAGAGGGAGTATTTCATCATATGGGCCCTGTAGTTTGCAATGCATGGGTCCAAAGATGCTGAGGCATACGTACGTCTGCCTAGGGCATCTAGTTTCTGAACTTCTTGTCAGGAGGGAGGGAGCTAAGGTGTTGGGTGCCCTAGACCTATCATGGGCAGCAGTAATAACTGCAGAGTCTGTCTCAGGCTGTGCTGCATAAAATGGTTTCCCTGATGGGGCAAGATACAATTTATCTGCCTTTCTAGAGATTGCAGGGATGTTACTGGGCCTGGTCCAAGCAGCATAAATGAGTGGCATCCTCTAAAGCTGGTAAAAGAGGAGGCGCAACTATAGTTGGAGATTCAGGGAGTGCCAAAAAATCCAGTAAATTATTTTTGGTGGTGTCCTGTTTCTCCAGGGCAAACTCCATAGCAGCCTGAAGTTGCTGCATCATGGAAAGAAAAGAAGGGTCTTCTGGAGGTGACCTGGGAGTGTTAATGGCAGAGTGCTTACTCCAGGTTAAGATGCTGGAGTTGGTACTCTGTTCATAGGGTAGCTACGCTGGCTCCTCAAGGCTCTCCTCCTCCTCCTCCTCTTGCATGATAAGGTCTGGATTATATTCATAGGCATCATTGAGAGTGTCGATGGGCAGGAGGGACTAGGCCAGCAGCTGATGTGAAGGAGGTTGCTGTGGCATAGAAGGGCCTGGCATCATTAAGGGGAGAGGTGTCGGCATCCCAGTTGATAGTGGGATAGTGCTAAGTAGGCCAGGCAACAGGTGGCGGATCATCTCGGAGAATGTGATGGGAGCCACTTGAGCATCAGTGCATGGTTGAGAAAGGGATGTGATGACAGGGTTCAACGGTAGAGGTGGAACCGTTGACATTGGTGGCACACTTGAAGTCATTAAGCCAGTCATGTCTATGCCTAAACCTGGCCATTGTGGGAGATCGACAGGTGGGAGGACTGAAAGCCTTTCTGCTGAAGCACAGAAAACATACCTGTAACAGTCCTGTGAGGAGACCTGGAGCGAAGCAGGGACAATGTGTCCTTGTCTCTATGCTTGAGCTTGTAGCTGGACTTATTCTTGGATTTGGATGTCTTTGAAGTGGTCGAGGATGCTGGTGATGCTGACCTCTCTTGAGACTGCTTTTGAAGCAGCCTGTTCTGTATGATGCTTCTCTATGTTGGCTACTTGTTTCTTTAAGTAAAAACTTTTCTAAAGCACTTTTGTAGTGTTGCCTCATCAGATAGTTAAAGCCCTTACAAATTGGCAGTCAGCAACATCGTAGTCATGGACTAAGCAACAAACGCAGATGGCGTGAGAGTCGCCAGTGTATATTTTATCACTGCACTCACAGTAATAAAATAACTTGATGGCTCCTTTGCGGACATACATGTCATCGACTGATCACTTAAAAAGTGAATACTATGGTGAAAGTGGCATAGTGACCGATGGTGTTTCTGTATGGCATCTGACAAATAGGGGTGATGTCAGGAAAGGAACTGAGGAGAGGAGGGGCCACTTACTCTTATACTCACATGCTGCCACCTGATGTCATCGTGGGCAGCCCCTAGGGGCACTGCTTACAAAAAGTTTTCATGTGGTCCTACTGCCCAACAGCTATATGTACCAAAGGTGTGGCCTGTGATGAAACAGATATCCTCCAAGATGATCTGGAGGCCTCGGCTCATTCTTTGAAACCACTGTAAGCCTCATCCTGGGCTCAAATTGCTATGAGACTGAGCCAGAAAGGCACCTGCTGAAAGTGGGTTGTGGAGAAACTGTGCCTGTGGGGAAATTTTCTGCAGAACAAAGCTGCTGTGAGAACTCCTAACAGCATCTCCTGAGGAAAGATACTGAGCTAAGAAACCAGAGATCAAGACCTGCATCTAATCCAGGGTGTTGTGGAACCAGGTAGCGAACCTGCAAGCCATGGTGAATTAAGGAACTGGGAGTCATGGAACATGTGCCCCAAGTATGCAGGTACTCTTGATCCAGAGGGGAGCTGGCCCATGGGGGTCACTCCCTGGGTCTTGTCTCCTTCTGAACTGTGAAGATACTGCATAGTGCTCCTGTGACTGTGCTGTGAGAGCTGAGCCAGAAGGGCAGTGCTGTTGAGAGTCATTTGAGGGCAGATCTGAGGTGCTTCATCTCCAGGCCATAGGGACCTACTCCTGAATACTTCCCAACCTGCTGCTGTTTGTTGGTTCCTGCTTCGACTGAGTGCTGCATCCATGTGTCATTTGAGTGCTGGCATTGCTGACTGTGGTCCTTTATATTTTTCCTGTTTGGATTGTAGTAACCTCATTTGGATTACAAATTTGGCTTTCAAGTATTTTCCATTTGGGAGCTCATATTTCTTTAATTGTACTAGCAAACCATGGCCTATTGGGATGTTACAATGCAAGTTTGCTAACTGTCAACAAGTGCACCACTGAAAGAACCCAGGCAACGTAGCTACCAGCCCTGCACTGGGACTTAGTGTCACTCCTGGTTACACAGTCATTTACTGGCATTTCATACATAGTTCTAGTACTTTTACCAGCTGAAAAGTATACCGCACCCCGTGTAGTGTAAGTTATTTGATTGTGCCCTTTGACTGGGCAAGTGCCTACAGTAATTTTGTTGGATTTGAGAGGGTCGTATAGTGACCCAGAGTATGGTAGCTCCCAGGGAGTATTGGTATCAGGTAGAAGTGCTGAAAGTAAATTAAAATTATGCACTCACCATAATTCTTCATCTTCTAAGAATATCTTCACCATTGATTTACACTACCAGGTCTTAGCTGGAGGCACTAGGATCCAAAAGGAGGCAGAATTTTCAGAGGTCTGGCTACAAGGTAAACAGCGTGCATGCATGGCTCTGTGAGCAAATGTGGCCACCTGTTTAGATCAGCACCAACCCCCTACCACCTCAGTACCCTTTTTTGTTGAGGAGGTGCAGCATAACCTAACAAGTACCTATGCACTTAACCTAAGGGCTTAAGATACCCACAGTGGCCTACGTAAGAAGGGCCACCAGATCCAGTAATACAGCATCTTCACGGCCCAAACCAAGCATAAAGGAGGTGAAGACCAACATAACCATACTGGAGTAAGTCCGGGGTATTGGGGGCATGGAATCAATGGTGAAGATATTTTTAGACAATCAAGAATTATGAGGAGTACATAATTTTAAATTCTTCCAAGAATCAATCTTCACCATTGATTCTCACTAGTGGGTCAGAGTACCAAGCTCAGATAATGTTCCCAGACTAGGGAGACAGGAGCTGAGGGCTCACACAGGACAGTAATCCATTCAGGATTGTCCTGCCAAAGGTGGCATGTTGCCTGGCATGGACATCCAGGACACAGTGCTTGGTAAAAGTGTGCACTGTGCTCCAAATTGCAGCTCTTCAAATTTCTCCCATAGCAACAGAGTGTATCTCAGCAAAGGAAATGACAACTACGCTGGTGGAGTGGGCATGTATGCTGTCTTCCAGTTTACCCTGAGCCATGTCATAGCAGTGTAGAAGGCAATTCATAATCCAGGCAGAAATGCACTTGAGTGTAACAGGCTTTCCCTTCTGATTAGGATCGAAGGAGACAAAGAGCTGTTTGGATAGTCTAAAGTCCTTGGTTCTGTCCAGATAAAACATAAGGACCCTCTTAACATCCAGTGAGTGGAGAGTCCTCCTCATTCTGGAAGTTCGCAAAATATGTAGGCAGGACTAAGGCCTGGTTACGATGGAACTCCGACACCACTTTTAGTAGAAACTTGGGGTGTGTATGGAGAACTACCTTATCTTTATAGAAAACAGTATATGGAGGATCTGTGACCAAAGCATGGATTTCAGACACTCTGCAAGCAGAGGTGATAGCCACCAGAAATGCTGCTTTCCAAGTTAGAAACTTCAAGTCCCACATCGCAAGGGACTCAAAGAAAGGGCTTGCCAGTGTGCATATCTAATACAAGGTTGATATCCCAGGCAGCCACTGACTTTCTGATGGGAGGCCTTGTGTGTAAAATACCCCTGAGGAACCTCTTGAACAGTGGCAGCTGTGCGAGGTAGAGGGTAGCGATGTGCTTGTGATATACTGAGATAGCACATGGGTGGACCTTTACTGTGGAATACTGTAGATCAGCATTAGGAAGGTCCAGAAGGGATGGATTTTCACCCAGCATCCTGGGATGCAGGCTTCAAAATATGGGAAAGGAAAAATCTACACATGATATGGCAATTCATATCGGAGTCGGGCATATTACCCTTCACGGACTTGGTAAGGGATTATGATCTAGTCTGGAAAGATAGATTTCGTTATTTTCAAATTAGGACTACATTAAGAATCATTGGTCCAAAATAGAGATGGATATCCCCCCCAATAAATCTTAGTCTTAATTGTGGAGGGTAGATCCCCCTACACACATTATAGCCTACATATATAAAATTCTTATGGCATGGAAGGGAGACACTACCCATTCGGTCAGAATGGCTTGGTCTCGTGATCTGGGCCTTCAGGTGGAGGAGGGAACCTGGGTCAAGGCTCAGTTAAAGATTTATCTAGGTCTATCAACTTGGCAATGGAGAGAATTCTCTTGGAAAATGCGGACCAACTTTTTCAGGACCCCGGCGATTCAAGCTAAATTCCAGTCACCCAGAGTCACAGCCTGCTGGAGGCGATGTGGTCACTCCCCAGCAGCTTTATATCACATAATGTGGGAATGCCCAGTTTTGTCTGATTTTCTCATGGAGTTACAAGTCCTATAGTCTATTTTTAGCCCTGACTTAACCTTACACCCTCTGCTATACTTCTTGTTAGAAGTCCCACAGGACTGTGGGGATCCCAACACAGAGAAGCTTTTGAAAACTATACTCCTAGCAGCCCAGAAAGTTATCACTAGGAGTTGGCTTTCTAAACAGGCTCCACCCTTCTCTCAGTGGTATGACACTATGACCTCTATATGTAGAACAGAGGCCCTCACAGCCCTTATTAACAAAAAACAGACTCATTTTGAATTAATTTGGAGGAGATGGGTACTATTTATGGCATCAGGTAGGCCCGACTTTGTTCCCTGAACAGGGGTTTAGTTTTAGAGGGGCATGAAACGCTGTATCATGTTCTTTTTTTCTCTCTGGAGATATCATGCATTAAAACTGGCTGAATTGATTCCTGACTGTATTTTATAGACTTGCCCACCTACCCATTAACCCCTTAAATGCCCTTGTCCTCCCCATCCTTGCCTTCCTCTCCCTACTTTAGACCTACTCTCCCCCCCTTACCCTCCCCCTCTAATTCCCCCACCTCCCCCTACTACCCCTGGAATTAGACTCTATCTTAGGCTTGTCCTGATGAGATAATTAATTCATTGACCTGTTCTGTATGTCTGTACTTTTTTATCTTTAATTATGTTTCTATGTGTGTTTATATTAATTCTGTCTGTACCTATCTGTCTGTAACATTTTTGGAATGCAAACTGATTATAAATAAAGTTATAAAAAAAAAAGAAAGGTCCAGCAGGTACTCCAGAACCTTGTCAAGTGGGCACCTAAAGGGGTCCATGCGGTGTTTTGGAGAACCAGATGGAAAATCTTTTGCATTTGGCTGAGTATGTCTTCCTAGTGGAAGGCTTACATGCAGCCAGAAATTATTTCAGAGACCCTCTGAGACACCTGCTTATTTCCATCACTTTAGGAGTCAAGTCTGAAGGTGAAGGGAGCACAGGTTCAGATGGGCCAGATGACCCTGCGTCAACATGTCTGTCTGGAGTGGTACGGTCCTCGGTTTGCTGACTGAAAGTCTGTTCAACAGAGGAAACCATTCTCACAAACCCACTCAGCAGGTCAGGCCCTCTACTCCCAAAGTGCCAACCTCTGAGCGCAGTCTTGTGAACAGTGTAACAGACAAGGTAACCCTCTTGTCTGTTTTTGTGAGTTCGGATCAACCTTTGGTCTCAAGTTCTGGATGGATTCAAACTGTGAACCTCTTGCTAGTGTACCCAATGCACAGGCTCAGAGATTTCTGTCTTCGGGGGTGCTAGATATCTTTGCCTGTGGGCACCTAATCAGGTATACAGAGATGACCCCTTACAAACTTTAATAAAGACCTCAGATTTAAAACGCTTCTCTTTCCAGTTTGGTACCACCATTCAAGCTTATGTTTAGTATCTGCAATAACCATATACTTTTCTTAAAACTAAAAAGAAGTCAAAGACAGACCAAGTAAGTTCTAAAAAGAATTTTACTAAAATAGTTAAAATATGTAAAACGCAAAATACAGCACTCTTATATCCCCAGACATACAAATCTTTTAAAAGAAACAAGGTTTAAACAGTGCAAATTCCTACTTACAGTACTTCGATTTGAAATCTTTCTAAATATCTGTTTACAAGTGCTCCAAATATCTTTCCTCAGTCAGAGTCTAGGTAAAAGTGTACAAGTAAAAGAGAGTATTCCTTAAACAACTGTATGGGACAACCCATTTTTGTGTGAGGTCAGCTAGCTCCTCTGTCAGATTATGTATAAAAAAATATATATCTTATACAAAAGTATTACATTCTGCAACTTCAGCATAATTCTTGTCCTTCAAATGACACTTCTTTTGATCTCATAATAAGCTTCCTCCTTCCAGGACATGAAAGCATCTTTATTATTTCGCACTTCTATGTAATTACCTGGGTTTTCCTTCTAACGTCATAAAATAGATATGTTATAGCAACTATGGCTGTAATTAACTCAGACAGGCAGGATCCTTAATTAAGGCCTTACACGTAACACATGGTCTCTAAAAACCGAGTGTGTGTGAACTCACATGCTGTCAACATTTTTCTTATGGCTTTCATCTTTTGGGTAAAATCTGGGGGATGAGTGAGGTCATTCTAAGAGCATCAGTTTTTTTTAGCAGAGACAGTCAATCATACATTTTATATAAAAAAAATGATACAGCACTCAGAGCCGGCTGTCTACGTCACACTCCTCCCCACCTAGACTGAATTTGGGGGATCTATCCCCTACATCGGATGAGCTTCCCAAATCAGTTCACTCTTCATAGACCCTAGACAGCCCATCTGAGTTCTGGTTCTTCGCTCCAGCCCTATGTATGATTTTTAGATCATACCCTTGTAAAGCAAGATTCCATCTTAGTAGTCTGCCATTGTTCTTTCCCATCTGCGTCAGCCAAACCAGGGGGTTGTGGTCAGTCTGCACCACAAAATGCTGCCCATACAAGTATGACGCTAATTTCTTTACAGCCCACACTATGGCAAGACACTCCTTTTCCACCGTGGAGTACGCTTGCTCCCTGGGAAGCAGATTTTTGCTCAGGTACACTACTGGGTGATCTGTCCCTTGGCTGGACGTCTGGCTCAGTACTGCCCAATACCCATATCTGAGGCATCTGTCTGAACTATAAAGGTTTTACTATAGTCAGGACTTGTCAAAACAGGAGCACTGCACAGTGCCTTCTTCAGTCTGGTAAAGGCTTCCACACAGGCTGGGCCCCAGGTAATTTTCTTTGCCATCTTTTTCTTTGTCAGGTCAGATAGGGGAGCAGCCAGGGCACCAGAATTGGGTACAAATTTCCTGTAGTACCCTGCTGTCCCTAGAAAGCTCCAGACCTGCTTCTGGGTTTCTGGTCTGGGCCATGCCTGGATCACCTCTATCTTTATTTGGTTAGGACGGAGCTGTCCCCATCCTACCACATGCCTGAGGTATGCCACTTCTCCCATGGCCAGCTGGCACTTCTCGGCTTTGACAGTGAGCCCGGCCCTCTGTATCCTGCCCATCACTTCCCTAAGGTGGGATAGGTGTTTCTCCCAGCTGGTACTAAAGATGGCAATGATATCCAGGTACGCCACGGCATACTCCTCAGCACCATTTAACACCTGTTTCACCAACCTTTGGAAACTGGCTGGGGCATTCTTCATTCCGGAAGGCACTACTTTAAACTCAAATAAGCCTATTGGAGTGTTGAAGGCCGACCTCTCCCTAGCTCTGTCTGTCAATTCTACCTGCCAATACCCCTTGGTCATGTCAATAGTTGTAAGGTAGGTTGCCCCTTCCAACTTGTCCAGGAGTTCATCCATCTGGGGCATCGGGTGGGAGTCAGACTTTGTGACTGCATTCAGTCCACAGAGAAATGAGTTGAGCCATCTGGCATGGGCACAAGGACTATGTAAGGTCCAGGGGCTGTGGGATCTCTGGATTACCCCTAAATCCAGCATCTCCTCCACTTTCCTCCTAATGTTCTTTTGGACAGCCTCTGACACCCGATATGCTGTTCGCCACATGGGCATCTGTGTCCCTGTCTCCACATCAGGTGCCGCTAAGGGGATTAGTCCAGGTTTGGCGCTAAACAATGGGGCAAAGTCTGCTAAAACCTCCCTTACTTTCTGGATCTGGTCTGAGGACCAGCTGGGGAGACAATTTTACTGCCTCCACAGAGGACTCCCACTTACTTTCTTCCAGAAAATCCAGAAGGGGGTCTCCTTCGTCCGTCCCCTCCCCATGACTACACACTGCAAACACCAGGTCAGCCCTATTTGCATATGGCTTCATCATGTAGACATGGTACATCCTTGCTGTCTGTCTTCTGTCAGGTAACTCCATAATGTAGTTCACGTCATTTACCTTCGTAACCACTTTGTACGGTCCTGCCCACTCAACTTGCAGCTTGTCTTTCCAGACCGGAATAAGGACCATGACTTCCTGACCCACCATTTACGAGTGAGCTCTGGCTCTGCGGTCGTACCACACCTTTTGTTTCTGTTGGGCAGCTGCCAGGTTGCTCTGGGCTGTCCCCATAAGCTCCTTCAGCCTTTTCCTAAACCTAAGGATGTAATCCACAATGGGAGTTCCCTGGGTGGCGTGCTTGCCTTCCCAGTCCTCATGGATCAAGTCTAGGGGCTCATGTACCTGACGTCCATATAAGAGTTCAAAGGGGGAAAATTCTGTCAACTCTTGGGGCACCTCCCTGTATGCAAACAGATGGGGAAGGTATTTCTCCCAGTCTCTCCCATGCTGTTCAGCAAACGCCCAGAGCATTGACTTTGGGGTACCATTGAATCATTCTACAAGTCCATTGGCTTGTGGGTGATATGGTGTTGTGCATCTCTGCAACACCCCACAATTTTCCCATAAACATTTCGTCAGGTCCAACATGAAGGAACCCCCTCGATCAGTGATTACCTCCTGCGGAAACCCAACATGGGAGAAAATTCCAAGTAAGGCATCTGCCACTTTGTCTGTCCTCAGAGACAATATGGCGACTGCCTCTGTGTACCAGGTGGCATAATCCACCACAGTCAGGATGAATCTCTTCCCTGAGGAGCTGGGGGTATTTAAAGGCCCCACAATATCCATTCCCACCCTTTGGAATGGCTCATCCACTATGGGCAGTGGAATCAGGGCTGCTTGGGTTTTCTTGCCAACTTTCCCTATTTCTTGGCACCAGTGACAAGATCTGCTATACTCCTTCACCTGCTGGTGAAGTTAGGCCAGAAGAAATTCTGGGCTAACCGCTGCATTGTGCGCGTGATTCCCAGATGACCAGACAAGGGAATATCATGTGCAATTTTGAGCAACTGCTCACGATACCCCTGGGGAACAACAAGCTGCCTGCCTAGCATCCCTCCCTCTGTCTGTACTGCCTGAGTATACATAAGTCCATTTTCTCAATAAACCTTATGTCTGCCGTCACCTCCCTGTGTTTCGTCAGAGTCTGCCCAAGCTGTCAGCTTCTCTAAACTAGGGTCACTCCTCTGAGCAGCTGCAAACCCCTCACACATTCCCAAGGTACGGAACAGGTCCCCTTCATTCGCTAAACTAGGGTCCCTAGCACTAGAATCAGGGCCCTCAGGATCACTGTCAGTCCCAAACCTCGGACAATGGGTCACCCCTCCCTCTTCGGAGTAACCTTTCGTAGCTGTGTGGTCACTTGCTGCTGGGGAAATTTCTACCCCCTTTTTATCAGTCTCCCCATCTGGAGACACAGGCTGGGGAATCAGCCTCTCAGTGGTTTCCACAATGGCTTCTGTGGGGTTCAGGGAACTACAATTTTCCCTTGCCGCTTGGCTATGGGTAACTGCACATACCATCTCCTGTTGGAGACTGTTACCCAGGATCACATCCACTGCTAATGTTTTGGTTACAGCCACCTGTTGAACAGTTCCCCCTTTTTTCACCCCAATCTAAGAGAACACTAGCGAGGGGCAATGTTTTCTCTTCACCAGTGAACCCTTGGACAATAACATATTTATTGGGTATAAGCTGACCAGGTTGTACTAGATCCCCTTTCACCAAGGTCAGGGATGCCCTTTGTCTGTACACCATTCACCATGACTGGGTGCATGTGTTCCCTTATGTTCACTGGCATGCTTCCAGGGCCACACAAACAACCCACTTCTTTTCTAGCATCGTGTTGTGTATTATTGCTCACCTTTTTGGGATACTGTCTGGCAATATGCCCAGTCTCTTTACACAGCCAACATGCATTTCTTACTTCAGAGAAATCTTTTCTTTGAAACCTGGGGCTAACTGGTTTCGGTGGAGGCAGTGAGGGTTTTAGCTGCCCTGAAGGTGCACTTTTCCCTTTCTGTGCTGCCACGCCTGCCCATTCACTCTCAGAGCAGGTCTGCTCTTGGCATAGCGGTCCGAGAGTTCAGCAGCCTCTTGCACTGTTTTTGGATCTCGGTCCTCTAGCCAGGTTTTTAGCTCGGCTGGGCAAACCCAATAAAACTGTTCTAATAAAATCACATTTTCAATTTTGTCAGTAGAGTTTGCCTTAATTCCTTCCCACCATTTTAAAAACTGATGTTGTTTCGTGGCTAGCTCCTCATAGCTTATATCAGGGCTTCTCCTGAGCTTATGGAATTTAGCACTGCATGATTCAGCAGTTAATTCAAACTTTTTTAACAGTGCAGCTTTTAGCTTGCTCTAATCATTGCTGTCCTCATTGTCCATTTGACCCAACGCATCCCGAGCTTTCCCGGTAAGTAGCGGGGATGGCTGGAAGCTCCAGGACTCTCTAGGAATTTTAGCCTGAATACAAACTTTTTCAAAAGAATTTAAAAAGGCATCCATGTCCTCCCCTTCCTTAAACTCAGCTATTAATTTGGAGTTCAATTTGTAACCCAGTCTTGCAGTCCCAGTTAAACCCAAGCCACTTACCTGCTCTGGTGCCACTGGTCGGAGTCGTATCTTCTCCAGTTTGTGTTGCCTCTGGCACTCCTTCTCCTCACATTCTGCATCTCTCTGTTCTCGCTCTGCCTCTTGGTGTTCGTGTTCTCTCTTCTCCTCTGCAGCTCGCCAGTGCTCACGCTCCTCACGGTCTGCCTCCCTCGGTTGTCGCTCTGCCTCCAGTTCCATCCTGCGAAACTAAATTTGCAGTTTGAGTACCTCTGGATTCAGGATACTGGTGATCATCCCCTGCTGCTTTGGCCCTTCACTGACAATGGCCCTTCTGTCCTTTTCAGTCACGGTCGGTGACTCACTGCTCTGGGTATCTGCTACCATCAGGGCCTCTATGAGGTTCTGCTTTTTGGCTGTCACCTCGAACAGGACTCCCCTGTCCCCGCACAAATGCTTCAAGTAATCTACAGTGTGCCTGCTGTAGTTGGAAGCCATCTTCTTCTTCCCTGACTATGGCTACTCTGACTTGCACTTCAGAGAAAAAAATAATAAAATGGGTGGGAACTGGACTATATGCCAAGTGATATATAGTTCTGTTTCCTTTTTAAAATAAAACTCTGTCTTTTTCTTTCTTTGCAAGAGAGCTTACGGTCTCAGCTGACATAGAACAATACAAGCTTGTGATGCCAAAACGTATCCCACCGCTGCCAACCAATCTGTCACAAACCCACTCAGCAGGTCAGGCCCTCTACTCCCAAAGTGCCAACCTCTGAGCGCAGTCTTGTGAACAGTGTAACAGACAAGGTAACCCTCTTGTCTGTTTTTGTGAGTTCGAATCAACCTTTGGTCTCAAGTTCTGGAAGGATTCAAACTGTGAACCTCTTGCTAGTGTACCCAGTGCACAGGCTCAGAGATTTCTGTCTTCGGGGGGGGGCAGATATCTTTGCCTACGGGCACCTAACCAGGTATACAGAGATGACCCCTTAAAAACTTTAATAAAGACCTCAGATTTAAAACGCTTCTCTTTCCAGTTTGGTACCACCATTCAAGCTTATGTTTAGTATCTGCAATAACCATATACTTTTCTTACAACTAGAAAGAAGTCAAAGACAGACCAAGTAAGTTCTAGAAAGAATTTTACTAAAATAGTTAAAAATATGTAAAACGCAAAATACAGAACTCTTATATCCCCATACAAATCTTTTAAAAGAAACAAGGTTTAAACAGTGCAAATTCCTACTTACAGTACTTCAATTTGAAATCTTTCTAAATATCTGTTTACAAGTGCTCCAAAGATCTTTCCTCAGTCATAGTCTAGGTAAAAGTGTGAGAGTAAAGCAGAGTATTCCTTAAACAACTGTATGGGACAACCCATTTTTGTGTGAGGTCAGCTAGCTCCTCCTCTGTCAGATTATGTATAAAAAATATATATCTTATACAAAAGTATTACATTCTGCGACTTCAGCATAATTCATGTCCTTCAAATGACACTTCTTTTGATCTCATAATAAGCTTCCTCCTTCCAGGACATGAAAGCATCTTTATTATTTCGCACTTCTATGTAATAACCTGGGTTTTCCTTCCAAAATCATAAAATGGATATGTTATAGCAACTATGGTTGTAATTAACTCAGACAGACAGGATCCTTAATTAAGGCCTTACATGTAACACATGGTCTCAAAAACTGAATGCATGTGAACTCACATGCTGTCAGCATTTTTCTTATGGTTTTCATCTTTTAGCTAAAATCTTGGGGGGGGGATGAGTGAGGTCATTCTAACAGCATCAGATTTTTTTAGCAGAGACAGTCAGTCATACATTTTATATAAAAAAAATGATACAGCACTTAGAGCTTGCTGTATACATCACAACCATATCTGTAGAGGCTAGCTGGGAACCACTAGTATCATCTTCACCCTTGAACCTCCAATTTGAACAATACCCTTTGAATGAGAGGGACTGGAGGGAATACATACAGAAACAGATTTTGCAATTTTTATTTTATTTTATTCTTTGGTAACCGGGTAGAAGAAAAAGAAGAAGAATCAGCATTTATATAGTGCTTTTCATACACACTGTATCCCAAAGTGCTTTACAAGCAATGTTAGACTGGTACTGAAGTGACTGAATGTGTGGTGGCAGCCATATCGCACATCATCACCCACACACAGCCTGGATAATTGCATGAACCAGTTTATGGGAAGGGGAATGTTAGCCAGGACACCAGGAATGTTCCCTACTCTTTGCGAAGAGTGCCCTGGGTTCTTTTACTTCCACCTGGACACCCACTAGGGCAACACCAGGATGGGCAGAAGGGACCTCGGTTTAACATCTCATCTGAAGGACGGCACACCCCAGCAGTACAGCACCCCCCAATACTGCACTCGGATGCCAGCGATTTTTAGGTGCAAGTCCAATCCCGGTATGGGACAAGAACCCATGAACTTCTGGTCCAGTGGCAGATGTGCTACCAACTGAGCCATGCTGAGTGGCCCACTAGGCACGAGTGCCTGTTTTCAGGGGCAACCTGGGAGCACTGGGTGGTTAAGTGACTTGCTCAGAGTCACACAGTATGCAAGTGGAGGTTGTGAGAATCAAACTCAGGTCTGGTCTGCTGGATGTATTAAGCTTGTTCACACCTCATTCCTCTAACCTCTAGGCTATACTGCCAGCCCATTGTAGTCTGAGTGCATCCTGACAGGAAACACCATGTCCTGGATTTTTGGAGCAGACCTGAGGCAGTTTGGTGTTGGATGGGGACTCATCTACTAACAATCTCACAACACCTGGAGCTAGTGATCACTCATGAGGACCAGTCTCTGTTTGACTGCACTCATCTGCCAGAGTGTTCTGAACTCCGGCCCTCTGGGAACATCCATCTCAATCCAGGCCCTCCTTCAAGGTATGGCATGGGTCAAAATAATGCTGGTTTGCTAACCTTTGCGTCAGTCAACATCTACAGCCTCCTGGATAAGCTTGACCTTCTTCAGGCCTGGGTCACGCAGCTCAACCCAGATGTGCTATCAATAGTAGAAACCTGGCTTTCGCCCAGCATCCCTGATGCATCCATCATTATACCAGGGTACACTGTGGTTCGCCAGGATAGTTGCACCAGACGAGGAGGTGGGTGTGCAATTTATATGAGGGACAACCTACAAGGTTTTGCCCTGCAGCTACCCATCCCAAGGGATAACATGCAAGCAACTGCTGTAAAAATTCTCCTTGGGGTTCACAATAAGGCTGTTACCATCATATCAGCATGCATCCCCCCATGACACACTGTCACTGGTTTTGACACACTCGATTGCTTACATAATCCGTGTCTCAACTCTGAAGTCATTCTGCTTGGTGACTTCAATATAAACTGGCTAGCTGATAAAACAAATCCTTACAAGGATGCTATCGTGGCACTCCACTTCTCCCAACTTGTTGAAGGTCCCACATGTATAAACTATAGGATGGGCACAAGTACCTTATTAGACTGGGTATTCTCGAACTGTCCTGCGCATATAACAGACATCACCGTGCTCCCTGATGGTATGAGTGACCACTCCCCCGTAACTTACTGTTGGTCCAATAGGTTTTCCAAACCACCCACCAGAACAGTAACTAACAGGGTCCTTCTTCGTGGCCACCTTGATTTATTGAAAAACGACCTTCAGCACACTGACTGGTCTGCATTATACTCATCTAAATATGTTGACTTTGCCCTTGAGCACCTCATCTCCCGCTTCAACGAAGTGACAAGCATAGACATAGAAGCATAGACAGTGTCGGCAGATAAGGGCCTATGGCCCACCCAGTCTGCCCATTTGAGCTTGTAAGTTCAGTTTATGTTTTCCTAAAAGTCTGTTGCCCCTTACCCCTGACTTCCAGAATTTCTTTATGTCTATCCCATGCATTCTTAAATCCCGTGATTTTTTCAGCCCCCACCACTTCCTCTGGCAGGGTGTTCCACTTGTCCACCACCCGTTCTGTGAAGAAATTCTTCCTCATGTTTCCTCTGAATCGCTCCCCCCTCCAACTTCATCCCATGCCCTCTAGTCCTGGAACATCTTTTTCACTTAAAAATAGTGTATTCCTGCACCCTGTGCCTCCCTGTAAGATACTTGTATGTCTCTATCATATCCCTTCTCCCTCCTTTCCTCCAGGGAGTACATTTTATTTATTTAGTTTTTGTTAATCGGGTAGGTGCACTAGCCATAAAATGACTATTTACAGGCATGACCCGGGAGAGTACAACAAAAGGAGAACAGTTGAACAACAGCAACATGGGTACAATAATACAAATAGAGGAACAGTACAGCAGTGCTACAAAAATACAATGGGTAGAAACAACAACAAATAATGGCAAGCATTATACAGATAATGGCAGTAAGATATATAATAAGTGCAGAAACCATGGACCCAACCTGTGGAGTGAAAGGGTTAATAAGATAGTAAGGTTATATAGAGAGAAATGTAAGGAATGTTCCAACATAACAAGAAAGACTGACAGAAGGAAGGTCAGGGGTGGTAATTGGCAAAACAACAGTGGATGGTCAGCAACAAGGTTCAAGAAGGAAGAGAGCTAGTAGTCAAGAAGTTATTTACAAAGAGAAGGAAAAATATGGGGAGGGAAGAGGAGACAGTCTTGGAGCTGGATTAGAGCAGGGGTGACATTACTGGTAAGTCTCAGGAGCTTCAGGTTGGGTCAAAGCATGTACAAGCATCAGCTAAGGATAGATAACGATGATATTCACTTTTAAATCCAAAGTGAGACTGAGACAGCCGGAGGTTGAGTGGAAGAGCATTCCATAGCCTGGGAGCAAAGAATTGGAAGGCCCCTGTGCCTTTAGTTGTCCGTCATCTCGGAACATAGAGCAAGGATTTGTCAGCTGATCGCAGGCCATGGGAGGATGGTTGAGGAACCAGCAACGCCGCTAGCTGGGATGTGTTTTTTCCCCGGATGATCGAGTCCATTAGTGATCCAAGGTAGTATTGTCTACTGGCAGAGGGCTAGAGCCATTCAGATCCTTATAAAGAAGGCAGTGATTTTGAGTCGAGTATGACAAGAGGCAAATCGGCATATATTGTTATGAGTTACGTCCCATTTTAGTAGGGAGGTTTTATGGGCAGAGGTAAGAATAGAGGCACCATAAGTAAGGGTTGGGAGCAGAATACCTCAGGCAATTGCTAATTTGGCCGAGGGTGTAAGCATGTAGCTCGTTTTGTAAGCTACTCCTAGTTTCGAGTTTACAGCTTTGCACGAGGACTGAATGTGAAGATTAAAATCCAGGGACTGGTCCAGGACGATCCCAAGGTACTTGAAGGAAGTAACATTTTCAAGTGGAAATCCTTCTGGGTGAAGAACCTCCAGCAAACTAGAACAGGTCTTAATCTTCGACGCAGAACCTAGGAGCATGGCTTTCATTTTCTTTTCATTTAGTACAAGCTTATGGTCTAGTAGCCAGTCTAAGACCTTATTGAAGTCTGAAGTAAGTGATGTGTTTATGCAGGCAATACTAGAAGAACTAGTGTAGATGATCAGGTCATCAGCATAGAGAATAGCTGAGCAGGATTCCAGGACCTCAGCTGCATTGTTGATAAAAATTAAGAACAGAAGGGGCCCAAGGATAGAGCCCTGGGGGACCCCAAGGTCGATAGTAGACGTGTTGGACAGGGAGGAGTTAAATTTGACAGCTTGTGACCTGTTTGACAGGTAGCTACAGAACCGGTCCACAACATGGGTAGAGAAATGGAATTTATGGAGAGTGGAGAGAAGCAGGGGATGGTCAACAAGGTCGAAAGCTTTAGTGAGGTCAATGAAGATGGCATCTGTGAGTTTTCCAGAGTCCATGTTGGACAGAATATCAGAAGTTAGTTGAAGAAGAGCCGTGGTGGTGCTATGAACATGTTCGGTTCCTTCAACAGCCATTGTGTTCTGGGCTTTGATCACCTCCGCCTCCACTTCAGCAGGTTCCTTCGGGTCCTTCATGTAGTTCTTGTAACTGATTCAACCCTTCCACCCGTTCTTCTCCCTTCCTTTCTTCAGTTTTAGCTCCAGAGGGCATCTTGTAACAATACCACTTCCTCGAGGTACAGCAACACCAGACAGTGCCTCCAGCACAGAGCTTTTTCCTGAACTCTGGTCACCGATGACAGCGATGGTAGATAGAGAGAGATCCTGGTCAACCCCAAGAGCTCGCAGTGAATTGATGAGATCAATGCAGGGATGCACTTTCTCCTCATAGTGACTGTACAAGGTGTTGTCCATGTCCTTGAAGGAAAGAATGATCACGATGCACAACACTACTGCAGTACCGGCTAGCTGTACCTTGGCGGGGAGGAAGCAAGCTCCGAATCCAATCTGAAAATCACAAAAACCAGGTAGCTCGAAAGGTGATGACTACAACCCCACAAGCATGCCCCTCTTAGAAAGTGGTAAGTCAAGGGTCATAACAATCTGTGGATCTCCCCTGACATTACTGATCTCCTAAAGGCCAGGGATTTCCTCTGGCATACAGCACGTTACTCAGGTAATCAGTCTGATGTGCAGTCTTATGAAAAGGCTAGAAATGATTGTACCTGGTCAATCCAGATCATGAAAAAATCTTACTATAAAGGAGCCTTGTCTCGTGACTGGAATGATAGCAGGCAATTCTGGAGGAATCTCAACGAAGTTACTGGGAAGGATCCTAAATCTGCCCCTACTATGTTTAACATAGATAGGGGCCCTACGTTAGACCCAAAAACCATCTCAATCTGCTTCAACACAGCATTCACTGACCTCAGTGGAGTTCTCCCCCCAGACTTTTTCAGCCCTACCTCTCCCACTGCTGGCCTTAACAATCCTATCCAGCCCCCTACCCATCCACCTTTCTATTTTAGAACTGTCACTCTTAAAGAAGCCAGGAAGTATCTCCTAAAGGTGTTAGGTGAAGGTCATTACAGCTGAGATACCTTGGATCTCAAGTTTGTCAGTCTTACCTTGGAGGAGCTATTGGCACCCCTTAAACATATAATTAACCTTTCCCTAAGGTTTGCCCACCTTCCTCAAAAGTGGAAATCTGTGGTAGCGACACCAGTCCATAAGGGCGGAGACCATGCCTTACATGTTAACTACCAACCTATTTCCATCCTACCTCCACTATCCAAAGCCCTTGAGAAAATGGTTTCGGACTGACTGGTTGAATACCTGGATAAGTATCAACTTCTATGCCCCCAGCAACATGGGTTTAGGGCTGGACACAGCATCATCACTGCCCTGCTCAAGTTCACGGGCTACATTCATAATTCTCTGGACCAGGTTCATTTGGTTGGTGCTGCATACATTGACTTAACCAAAGCATTCGACATGGTTACCCATGCCCTCCTGGTGGAGCAACTTTCTAACCTTGGTCTCTCCCCCGATGCCACAGCTTGGTTCAGGAGCTAGCTACCTTCTGAATTGACTGCAACAAGTAAAGATTGTTGATATCCTATCGGACAGCAAACCTGTCAAGTCAGGAATCCCACAAGGATCAATCCTGGGTTCCCTCCTGTTCAGTGACTTTCTGAAGTCACTTCTCCTCTCCTACTGGGGACACATCCTTTTCTATGCGGACGATGTGGTCCTCTTTACTAGTGCTATTCATCCCAAGGTGGTTGAACATGAGCTGCAACACAACTCTGCTGCAGTAGAGAATTGGTTTAACAACAATAAATTAGTCTTGAACTATCAAAGGACAAAAACCATGCTGTTTGCAACTGCCCAAAGTAAGGACAGATACTACCCACTCACCATCCAAAATGATGCTTGAGCATCACTGGAGCTAGTACCTCATTTTAAATATCTAGGGATCATGGTTGATAGCACCATCTCTTTTGCCAGGCATATAGATAACTTATTCAAAGCCATCAAAATGCAAATTGCGCTCCAGTACATACACAGGTATAGTCTGACTCACGAAGCCCTTAGCACAGCTAATCACAGCTCAGTGGTCTCACTTGTAGACTAGAGGCTTGTAATATATGGGTAGGCCACTGCCACGTCCCTCAAACATATTACAACAGTTCTAAATAAAGCCTGCTGGCTCCTCACAGGTGCAGGGCATCTAACCCACACCTGTGACCTATATGCACAGGCAAACCAGCTTCAGTTCAATGGTAGACTTCAATACCAAACCTGTCTCCTAGCTAAGAAGATTACCTCTGGGCTGATGCCTCCTGGGGCTCAGAAGTTTCTTATCCATAATACCAACTCACGTTGAACTAAAGGCTCAGTCTGCCAATATTTCAAGATCCCTTAATGCCGTACCTCCCAGGGTCAAAGGTCTTTTGCCTACTGAGCCCCACTCTGGTTCAACTCTCTTGCTATTGACATCTCATCTGCTGCTACCTTAGGAGCCTTCAAACAGAGGCTTAAATTCCAACTTCTCTCTGACTCCACGTGTGACTGCACCCACTAACTGCTTGTGCCAACTTGCCCCAGGTCACCTTGGCACAGCCCCTGTGACTTGTGTCTACTCTCCCATGCAGTTAAGCAACCTGACGAGGCCCCTGGGCTGACTTACATTCTCCCCTGCACCAGATCATCTATCGCTGCCACCACTGCTCTCTCTGTCATTACCACATATTCTCACTCTCTGTAATTGCACTTAGTTAATGAACATACTTTTTACAATGCCCTTAAGCCACCGTCTATTTTCACTGTATGTAATGACTCTTGTTCTCATGTAAATTTGTAGCAGTGTAATAGGGTCATTCTAATCACTGTATTGCCAATCTATTGTTTTCATTCCTTTGTTTGTGTCCTTGTTATTGTCTTGATTGTTGACATGGAACCCATGTAAAGAGCTTTTGCTCAAAGGTATTATCCGAATAAAGAATAAATAAATAAAGATAGCTTGGAGCAGAATCCCCTGCTTTAGGCACCATTTCCACACTCTCATCACCTCCCTGCAGACAGGGTAGGAATGTGCTCCTCCCTGTTTGTTGATGTAGTACATGACAGACCTGCTGTCTGTCTGAGGGAGGGCTGTTTTGCTGCTGCCTAGGTCCACTAGGGCTTTCAAACTGTACAAAACAGCTCGCATCTCCAACACACTGATGTGGAGATGAGACTCTGATGGGTTCGAGACACCTTGTGTTTGGAGGCCCTGACAGTGGGCCCCCCACACCAATATAGAGCATCTGTGATGACAATTACCTCAGGCTCCAGCTGGGAGAAGGGGAAACCCTGGAGGAGGTTGTCCACCACCAACCACCATGTTAGGGACCAGACCAAGAGCTTGGTAACCTGAATGGATTAAGTCAGAGGGTGTGATGCCTGTGACCACTTTGCACTGAGCATCCACCACATTATTCTCATGTGTTGACATGTCAGGGGCACTGTGAACACTGAGGAGGCTATTAGACCCAGCATGCATTACATGGAGTAGGCTTGCACAGTTTTGCCCTCCATGATGTAGCATGCCATCTGCAGAATTGTTTGTAGTCTGCTCTCTGGAAGAAAAGCCCAAGCATCAGTTGCATCCAGACAGCAATTGTTGGAAGGGTTGTAGCTAAAACTTTCTTAGGTTCATCAAGACCCTAAACAAAGTCAGGAACTGAGAAGCAGCGGCTACTGCTTGTAACTGTTTCCTGTCTGGATTGGCTTAAAACTGGCTGGGGTGTACCAGAATGTGCTGATATGTGTCTTGCATATCGTAAGACTTCAGTAGGGTAGTAAAGAACCCAGAGAAATCATTTTGAATTTTTCTTGAGCCATAAATTTGATCAGATTTCTGAGGTCAAGAATGGGGTGCCTGCCTTCTGATTTCTTTGGAACCCAGAACTAGTGGAACCCTGTTTTTCATTCTGACTCTGGCACTATAGCCACTGCCCTTTTGCTCAGAAGGCCCACAATCTCCTGCACCAGAAGCTCTGACATGTGAGCTGAAAAGGGGTCTGACTCCTGGCAGACAGTCCTGAGAGATTTCTATAAAATCCAAGGAGTATCCCTCTTGAATGAACCTGAAGGCCCACTTGTCCATCGTCATAGAGGCCCACTGATGGTAAAACTGTGTTAGGCATCCTCCCACTGGGAAGGAAAGGTCTGCCTTGGGGAGGTGAGGCAGAACTGGGGCTGGAGCTTCAAACAGTAGCACTAGGTACTTTCAGCGCCTGTGACTTCAGCTGCACTTTCTTTTGAGGCTGGGGAAGCTGGTTTCTGTTATTCTGGGCTCTGCTGCCACAAAAGAACTGCGTATTATGGAAAGAACTGCACCCTTTACCCTTTTTAAGGTTAAAGGGAGCTGGTCTGGGAGCCTTACGGGTCATTCTAGTTTCAGTAGACGCCTTAAGAGACTGTTCCACCTGCTTTCCAAACAGGTAAATTCCATCAAAGGGAACATTCATTACCTGTTGTTGTATGTCCTGGTTAAAGCTGGATGTCTGCAGACAGGAATGCCATCTGATGCAAATGCCTGCTGCAGCAGAGCGAGATGCAGCATCAAAGGCATCCACAGAGGTCTTAAGCTGGTGACTGTTAGACTCAGTGCCTTGATTAACGGTCAGCAGAATATATTGTTTTGCCTCTGTATCTGGCAGACACTTTGACTGGCTCCAAAGCGCTCTTGGTAACTGTCTGTCCTCATGCTCAAGGTAGCTGAAGCATAGGCTTGCTTGCCCATAGTGTCAGTCTTGTGTGACTCCCTAGTAACAGGGTGTGCAGTGACCTCTTTCAGGACAATGGCCTTGTCATTCTCAGAAAGAATAATAACAGCGTCAGTTATGGGCTGAATGGCATACACTGGCTTATCTTTAGGAGCTTGGGAACAGCTGCCACAAAAGCAGGTCTTTGCCAAACTGCATCAGACAAGGTGTCCAGTGTGGGTGGAATTGGAGGAACTAAATTGACAGGTATATTAGGCACATTTAGGAATTCCATTTGGAGGTGCTTAGCCAGGTCAGAGGCTGGTGGCTTGAAATTCAATGCCAAGTGTGTATTTCTGAGCAGAGCCTGGAAAGAGAGATCCTCCTGAGCCACACACATGGGAACAGGGTCTGGCTATACTAAGAGTCATCATCACTGCCTTCAGAGATAATGAGGTGGGGGTCTGATATGTCCCTCTCTACACCTTCCTCAGAAGGGTAGATGAGAAATACAGGTTACTCACCTGTAACAGGAGTTCTAGGAATGGTATATGTTGTTCATCCACACTCATTGGCAGTATCCTTGCCGCTTTAAATCTTGCCGGAAGGTCTTCAAGCTTGCTCCTCCCACCCACCGGGTGGTATAACCTCGGCTCCCTTGTGGCATGAATCTGGCCCGCTGGAAAGCTCAGGTTGTGCGTCGAGCCGAGGGAATCGGGTGGATCGTGGGATGAACAACATATACCATTCCTAGAACTCCTGTTACAGGTGAGTAACCTGTATTTCTAGGGACATGGATATGTTGTTCATCCACACTCATTGGCAGACTCCCTAGCAGTTCTCCCGGGAGGAGGGAGGCAGGACGACACCCCTACATACTTACTTGGGAAAGAGAGACTGAGAACCGGGAGGCCCCAAAACCAGCATCCCGCGTGACTCAAGGTCGATGTGGTAGTGGGTAATGAAGGTGTTTGCTGACTTCCAGGTAGCAGCCCTGCAGATTTCCTGGATAGGGGCGCCCTGGAAGCAACCACCGTTGCAACAGTATGGCGGTGGAATGACTCTTATCCTCTGGGAGGCTCCATGCCCGCTAACCTATAGCAGAGATCTATGCAGGAGGTTACCCACCTGCTTATCGTCCGCTTGGCTGCAGGTCTGCCAGATGCGGCTTCAGCGTAGGGTGACAAACAGCTGGCTAACTCTCCCCGACCTCCCCAGCCGTACAGCCCTTATATTGCTTGAGCGCCTCCAGGGTCCAGGAGTATGGAGCCTATATCTGCCTCCGAGTGTGAATGGGGTAGAACACCGCAGAGTCAACACCTGGTTAAGGTGAAACTCCGGCACACCACCTTCGGAAGGAATTTCGGTGGGGGCGGAGACAACCTTGTCCCTGTGGAAGACCAGGTAAGGAGACTGGATGGAAAGCGCCCTGGAGCTCTCCCATCCTTCTGGCTGACGGATAGCCACCAAGAAGGCGGTCTTCCACGACAGGTGAGAGAGAGCACACCTGTGCATAGGTTCCGAATGGCTTCGCCCATGAGCTTTGCCAGTACCAGCAGTAGATCCCACGGAGGTGGGGGTTCCCTCGACTGGAGGGAAATGTGATCAAGGCCTTTGAAAAGCGCCCAGACCACCTTCTCCTGCGCCATCGATCGCTTCCCGGCCCGCGCCCGGTAAGCAGAGATGGCTGCCAGGTGCACCCTTAGGTCGCCGACTCAAGCCCTTGACTAGAAAGGGACCATAAATAGTCCAAGATGCTTGCCAAGGAACAGGAGGAAGGGTCCAAGCCTCTGTTCTGACACCAAATGGAAACCTTTTCCATTTGAAGGCATAGCATTTTCTGGTCGACTTACGGGACGCTTCAACTACATTGAGGACCTCGTCGAAAGACCCAAAGCCTGGAACTCTAGCCGCCAGGAACCAGGCCGTCAGGTGCAGGGATTGAAGGTCCGATGGAACACCTTCCCTGATTGACTGAGAGCAGGTCCGGCGAGCTGGAAGCTGCCGCGGAGTCCTGGAGCTGAGACTGAGGAGATCTGGTACCAGAACTGGCGAGGCCAGTCTGGGGCTATCAGAATCACCTGCGCCTTGTCCCTCCCTCGCCTTGAGAAGCACCTTGTGGATCAAGGGAAATGGGGAAAGGCGAAAGAGGGCCCGGGTCCATTGCCTCGAGAGGCATCCCCTGCAGCGAGCCCTGCTGAGGGGGGCGGGCATGGAACAGACTCAGCCAGTGCTCTCCATGGAGGCAAACAGGTCCACCTGAGGTGTGCCCCAAAGGGAGAACAGATGCTGACTACCTCCGGCAGGAGAGACTCTGTGGGATGCAGCCCCTATCCGCTCAGGGCATCGGCCAAGTGTTGGAGGCTCCTGCCACGTGAATGGCTAGGGAGATCCGCTCCAGGCTGCGACGAGTGACCAAATGCGGAGAGCTTCCCTGCATAGAAGCATGGAGCGCTGGCCCGCCCTGGCGTGTTTAGATAGTACATGGTCGTGGTATTGTCCGCCTGACTCGGACCACTTGACCTCGGAGGAACGGAGCAAAGGCGGTGAGAGCTAGGCGACCGCTGGAGCTCCAGCAGGTTGATGTGCATCGGGACTCCCTGCTGGGACCAGAGGCCATGAGCTCGGTGTTCCCCAGATGGGCACCCCAACCCATCAGAGAGGCATCGGTCGACAGAGAGACCGGCCGCTCGGGAAGGACGAACGGGATGCCCTCCTGCAAATGATCTGGAACGGTCCACCACTGGAGAGCATTCCACATCCCCTGTGTCACCGATCAAGCTGTCCAAGGGATCGCAGGCCGGACCACTGGCTGGCCAGTCCCCACTGAAGGGACGTATGTTCCAGCGGGCCCAACGGACCACGCTGGCACAGGCCGCCATGAGACCCAGGAGGCGCAGGAAGTCCCCGGCAGGGGCGCATTGCCCAAATCCAGAAATGATCGGGCAAAGGAGGAAAGAACCTCGCCCCCTGTCGCCGGGAGCCGCGCCTGGCTCGAAGAGAGTCGAGCTGCGCCCGATGAATAAAATCACCTGCTCGCTCGAAAGTTCCGCCTCTGGCCTTCTGGATAAGGAGGCCCAGTTGGAGAGCAGACCTTGAGGGCCAGGATCTCTGACCACTCCGCCTCCTTCCTGAGGGAGCTGCTATCAGCCAGTCGTCCAGGTAAGGGTACACCTGGACCCTCGGCGCAAGAGGAATGCTGTCACCACTGCCATGCATTTGTGAAGACCCTGGGAGCTGGAGACAAGCCTAGGCATGGCTTGAATCAAGAGAGATCCTTCCGCCGAAGCTTGGGGAATTTGGTGAGACGGACGGATAGGGACGGAAAAACGCGGGCCCTGCAAGTCCAGAGAGCAGAATCTACACACGCTGCTCCAAGGATGGTATTATCTGAGCCAGAGTGACCATCCTGAAGGTTCGAGACCTTAGGAACTTGTTTAGGTCGTAGGTCGAGAATGTGGGGCGCCAAGGCTCCGCCTCTGGAACCAGGGAAGTACCTGGACACAAACCCTGGGTCTGGAAGGAGGGTCCACCTCACCTTCTTTACCACCTCCTTCCTGGAGGAGGAGAGGGATGCCTGCTCGACGAGCCGCCAGTGAGGCCGGGGATCCCGGTTCTCGAGGGCGAATGCCTGCAGCGGTGGTGCCTCTCGACCCAGAGGCAGGGCCTCTTCCCACCACCTCCAAGACCCACCTGTCCGTGGTAACAGCGGACCAGGCGGAACGGAAAGAGGAGCCTGCCTCTCTAATGGGGACCCAGGGTAAGGCAGGAGGGATGGGGTGACACCCTCAGCCCGCTCACTGGCAGGCTTGAGGAGGGACCCGCCTCAGGGACCTCCTGGGCCCTTTCTCCCTGCCTCCTGTTAGAGGAAGCCGGGCGGCTTGGGTTTGGGATGCCAAGGCCGAGCCTGCTGGCCCTGACGTTGCTGGGCCGGCACTGGGGCACAGAAGGACGAAAGGCTTAGGGCTGTGGTTTGCGCCTTGTCCTTCTGAGCGGAAGAGACCGAGTCCAAGGTGGCATTGGACTTCGATCCTCTGCAGGTGACCTTCCACCCAGGGTCAAGAGGTCAGTCCCCAAAAGGGAACATCCGGCCAACTTGTGCTGTATCCGGGTAAAGGTGGATATCCTCAGCCAAGCCCGCCGGGACGATAGCCACCGCGCCGCCACCGATCTGGCACATGAGTCCCCTACATCCAAAGCAGTCTGGAGCTGTTGTTGGCCACTGCTCTGCCCTGGTCCCGCACCTGCTTAACCGTAGTCTGCAGATCGGCGGGAAGATGAGGGATGACTCTTATCCAGGGAGCCCAACAGGCATGAGGAAAATGTGCCATGAGGACGGGCCAGAACTGGCCTGACGGGCCGAGAGGACGAGCTGCAGACTTTTCGCCGACATAGTCCAATCTCTGGACTCCTTGGTCAGGAGGTTTGTCCACATCCCTGATGCGCCAGGCTACTGGAAAACGCTGTCGCAACCAATCCCTAGCAGAGGTGTTCAAAACCGACAAGAACTGTAGGGACCAAGATATTTCTGGCTATCCTGGCCAGGGCGCAGGGCAGGAAGCAGGGCGCTAAGCCAAGTTCCAGTGCCGGACCTACTCGCGGCCTCGGCCACCGGAAAGGCTCTCCGCTGGAGGAATCCCCGGTCCAGAATCTCCGTGGAGGGGTATTACCTGGCCCGCTTGGAACGGGTTCTAGCCCATCCCGTAGACTCCGAGATGAGCCAAGCAGTCCTAGGTAGGAAGTACCCACGGGCTATCGCCCATTGGATCGGGATTCCTCCTGAAGACTCCCAAGTCCAGTCGCTTGAGAAGAAGGAGGAATCATCTTCGGACCTCGAAGAGTCCTCGGCATGCTCTGGCCTGGAGCCACCCTTCACCTGCCGAGGTCAGGTCGGGAGTGAGGGTAACTGACAGCCATGGTGAAACCCTTAGCCGACCGAGAATCCTTGGGTCGGAGCCCCACCTTGTGGCTGTGGAGGCGGAGGTTCCACCGGAATCGTGGAGTAGCTGGTTTTGGCCGACAACCGCCTGGGTATAGGCCTCGGACAAGTCGAGGGGTTGTGGCCGGCTGCCCGCGGAAGCCACTTCTAATGGCCGGGAAGGCGCCGGAGTCGGCTTATTCCCCGCCAGGAGGAGTTGTTGTGAACATGAAGGTGTCCTCGCATCGTCGACGAATTTCACGCCTCGCTTCCTCATCCGGAGAGGAGGAACAGGACGAGCGCGACGCCGCTATCGCGTGCCGAGACCGAGACCGCCATGACGGGTGGGAACGGCTGGACCGCCGGAAGAGGTCCGAGACCGACCGAGAGTCCCGGAATTCCGGGTCAAAGCGGAGGTGTCGGGCCGGAACTGCACTCCCTTCTCGCGGAAGGTCCATCCGAGGGCTCCGGAACCGGAGGCACAGACGCAGCCCACGGGATCTCAACTCTCCCGTGGGAACTGGGAGAGGGAATCTCGCGCAAGCTACGACAGCCTGGCCCAATGGCCGAAAAATCTCGACTTATCAGTGGAGTTCCCGGTCAACTGACCACGGACGGGGACACCGTGAGGCCAGTGGTCGGCCGAAAGGGTTTAATTTTGCCGATTTGACGACGCCCGGGAGAGGGACCTTTCCCGCCCCAAGAGCCGCCGACGGAGGGGACTTACCTTTTGTCCTCTTTTGGACCGAGAAAAAGGTCCAGCAGACGAGGCCCTTCTCCTTTAGTGGAGAGGGACAGACAAAGCTCCTTAAAGAAGCCGTAGGAAGAACCCAGAGAGAGCGGATAAATGCCGCTGGCCGAGGAAGACACGTCTGGGCCAGCCCTCTTCGAGGACCCACCATCCGCCGAGTTGATCCGCCGAGCTCGCCGCGGACACCGCCAACCGCTTCCTCGACTTCACTGGAGGGAAACGCTCGACGCCCAGTTAACCGGCAGCACGGCTTCGGGGTGATGTACGAAAGATGAGCACAGGTCGCAAGCCCGCGGGTCGTGCTCAAGGCCTAGGCAGTACACACGGGAGTGTGGATCTCGCCCGACATCTTCGCTGTCCGCATGGGCATCTCCGAAACTGGGAGTCGATTTGTCCATCGTAGCCGCGAGGGATCAAGATGAAGTCTTTTGCAAATTTTTATTTTAAATCCGCCAGCGGAAAATAGGAACCAGCCGCCAAACGCGGAAGGCGTTAAGGAGGGAACACAAACTTCCAAGCGATGAGGAAGATCTGGCGTCATGGGGCGGAGCCGAGTTATACTTCAATTCGGTGGTGGAGGAGTAAGCTTGAAGACCTTCCGGCAAGATTTAAAGCGGCAAGGATACTGCCAATGAGTGTGGATGAACAACATATCCATGTCCCTAGAAGGTGGTATCGCAGGCCTGATAGCCCAACACATAGCTGCAGCAAAACCTGCCCCAGCGGGGTGAAGGACCAGTGCCAGAGGCAGAGCTAGAACCAGGGAAGATCCCTACATTGTGAACCGTGCAACATGAAACTCAGTGCCACACCTTGCACTGAGCTGGGCCCCAAAGAACCCAAAGCATTGAATGCAGCCCTGGAACCAGCAGTAATGGCCCAGCCAGCACCAAAGTGACCAGCGATGGCAACATGGCTGGCTCCATCCCAGAACAGGATGGGGGAGGTGGGTCACAAGAGGGACAGACATTGGCAGCATCACTCCCAGCAAGGGCCTAAAGGCTGTCACTGCAAGCAAACACTGTTCCTGTCCCAGCAGTACAGCATGCAATTCCAGGTGAACTGGCCCCAAAGGCTCAGGGACTGGCTCCACTAGTGGTGCCACTCAGGTTAGATGCTGCACCTACTGCTTCATAACAGCTGCACATTGGTGGAACTGCCCGCCAAAGCCCTCACTTAAAGATAAGGGGGTTCCAGGCCTGAGACACCAGTCTCCCAGAACCAGAGGCCTTCAGTGTTACTGACGGCAAAGGAGAACATCTCCAACTCCAGGAAACTCAAGTGTCTCATGGCAGACCTTGCAGCTGGCAACCTCAAGCCAGTGCCATTTCTTCTCCTTCCTACAGGAAGAGGAAGATGTCGAGGCCGAGTGGTGCCTGGACCCCGGAGAGCATATGCAGGGTCGGGGTCACTTCTTTTTGTGCTTCTGGAAGGACTGCCTTTCCTTCCAGGCACTGGACCGCCCACTGTCAGAACCTTTCCATGGTGGGGAACGTGGACTGGATGTGGCCCTGCTGTCAAAGCAGCCTGCCTCTCCAGGCTCACTACCATCCTCCATGATCGTTGATCATTAATGCTTCATGGGGATGAGAGAAACTAATCAGTAAATTTGTGGCAGAATACACTAAACTGACACAGAAATAACAAACACTAGTTTAAACACTAAAAACTAAAAACCGTTGTTGGATAGAAGTGAAGTTCTGACTCCTGGTGAGCAAGCGCCAAAGCACTGATGTGCACTCGACAGCAGAATAAAAGGAACTGAGGCAGGTGAGGGCAGGCACCAACATAAATAGAAAGCCACTGCATTCACTCACTGAGCCATGCACGAGCACTGCTTACCTCAGTGTCAGCCCTCCGAAAAGTTCTGGCTCCTGCTGGGTCCTAGTGCCTCCAGCTCAGACCCACTAGTGGGAATCAATGTTGAAGACTGATTCTTGGAAGACCTTTCAATTACCTAATCCCACTTTTTCATTCCAGCTTCCAGACCTGTGTTGCACAGTAAAAATTTGCTGAATTTACTTTTGTGTGTGTGCTCATTTTGTGTAATCTGCTTGCAATGTTTATCGGTGAAGGTAACAACTGTCTCATTTTTCCCCAGGTTGTGGTCGAGTCTGATGTAGGGAGGTGGGAAGGTACTGCATCCCAGTGGTTGGTAGTGCGCAGAACATCTGGCACATTTATTCTGAGTGGAGACACTCTGCTATTTATTATTGGTTCTGGGATGAACCCCCTACCGCAGGAGAAAGAAAAAACCCAACCCCTCAACCAGGTGGGCCCTCTAAAGTCACCAGCCAGGAGTGTGAACCAGGGGGATCACATGTGGGTCACATATGTAAAATTATAAAAGAATTCATGATGCTCTTGTTGAGCAATGTGAAGGTAATATTTTCCAGAAAAACAATTAAATCTGTTCCTTCTGTCAGGAATTTTGTTTTTGTCTTGAAATTATCCATTATCCAATGAAAACCATGTGAACACCATATGCACCTGGGGAGCCAGAAACAGGCAATGGGCATACAGATGAAACCGTACAGTATGGGATGTGGAAGAGCAGGAGATGGGCACATGGATTATTATTGATTTCTCTTAGAAAATACAAACAGTGCTCAGCAGCAGCCAGCATAGGCAGGAGAAAGTTAGGTTCCATTAAAAGGGAGATAAATAGTAGAGAACAGGAAGTGATATTGCCACTATACAGAGCACTGGTTAGACCCCTTCTGGAGTACTGTATGTGGTTCTGGGCAACCTATTACAGAAAAGACATGAAGGAACAGGAAAACGTAAAGCATAGAGCAGTGGTGTAACTAGGAAAAGAAAACTGGTAAGGCAGAACCCTTTGGTGTCTGTTTGTCACCCCCTCCCATCGTAGACATACCCATATTTTTTACCCAGATCCCTTTTACACCCCATATTACTTAGCTCTGCACATTTAGCATTACACCTAATTCAAACAGAGGACAATAATCCTTTTATAAGAGCAGAAGGGGGTGGATATCATACAGTAGGAGAAACCAAAATCATTGGTCAGCACCGAGAATGCCACCCCCTCTCCAGTAAACTCGTAAGCAGTGGCCTACTTAGCATATGCATTCCTACACCCATGGCATCGAGCTGCCAAGATGATTAGTGGGCTAAAAACATGTTGTAGGAGTATGATCCAGGGGCACCTGGTGTTGTTCTCCCAAGAGAAAAGGAGACTAAGAGAGATATGACTGAGGTATTCAAGGTCATGGAAGGGCATATAATAATAATAATTATAATTTAACAACAGACCAGAGCAGTCTGTTCAGCAGAATTCAGAATAGCAGAACCAGGGGGTTATGAAGTCAAGCTAGGAGAAGAGACAGTCAGTATGGATGTATGGAAACATTTTTATGACTGTGGGCAGAGCCTACAGCCATCTTGCTATCTGTAGCTGGAAAATGGAGTATCGTGGAACACATTCTGGACTTTTCAATGTATCCTTCCATGCCAACTGAAATAAAATACTCCCTTCTTTCTGTTAAGAATGTTGGAGACATAACTCCATGCTGCTTATCAGAAGCCACTGGGAAACTGAAACAGCTTGTTAAATATTGGTTGCCTATTAAACTAAAGATTGGTTTACCCCCTTCAGAATGCAGCAACTTGCACATTTAAATACTTAGCATTTAAACAGCTTCTTACTACTAGTTTCACTTTGGAATGTATTGTCTTTCAAGAAAGATTCATACCTCATAAATGTCATCCCTTTCCCAGGAAATCTATAATTTACACTGTTTTTTTTAAAAAACCTCTAAAGACACTATCTGATAAGTACTGTCTCAGACATATGCCAGGTCTTCAGTGAACTACCCAGACTAAATATGTAGCAATCAGCAGGCATTTTCTACTATGCTTTTTGGGGAAAAAATATATTGAGCTACAGCAAACACACATACACTCTGTACATATCCTCATGGCCACAACATTCAAAATAAATACTGCATTCTAATACGTTATAAAACAAGAAGCTGTTTATGTCAGTGAACACAGTGAAGTTCAGTTTAGAGCAGATTTCCTTTAAATATTTCTTATCCTATATTTTGTATCCTGGATACACACACACACACACACACACACCGCACACACTCTGTACACACCATCCTCATGGCCATAATATTCAAAATAAATACTGCCTTCTAATATATTATAAAACGATAAAGAAACTTTTTATGTCAGTGAACACAGTGAAGTTCAGTTTAGAGTAGATTTCCGTTAAATATTTCTTATTTTATATTTTGTATCCTGGATAGTGCAGGGGAGATGCCACATCTCATTGTCATAGGGATCTTCATCTACACATTTTTGCACTGTATTTACTCAGGCTGTCCCAGATTAGATGCAATATCTTGTTTTCAGTGGGGTCATGATTTTACCATTTTGATAATGTATTTCTTCAGGGTAGCCTAGTCCAGGGCCCCCATATTTAAAGGAGATGTGCAGCGCATCCCAGCAGAAAAGGGAGATATGCTGCGCAACTCCAACAATGCACCACAGCATGATATTCAAATGTGAGGGATGTGCTGGCCTCAAGGGAATGGGCCAGGGTGCACACAAATAGTATGCTGTGCATGTCAAGGGTGCATTCCCATGCATATGCCGCATTGCGGTATACTCAGTGGAATGCACCGCAGTCCAGAGCAGCGACCCACAGTTAGGCCATAAATAGTGGGCCTAACCCAGCCAGCCACCCACAGGTGGGCTGCGGAAGTGCACCCAGGTGCACAGCAGCCTGGCAGCCCTGGTGGAATAAAGGTACCTCCCCCATCCCCAATTGATCCAACTCCATCCCCAAAGAACTCCATAGTGTAGGGCCCCCCCTGGCCCAATCGCACCAGAGGAAACCATGGTCCATATCCACAGCATACAGAACCCCCACCCACTGCCTAGGTATGTAGATACCCCCACTCCCCCCATACCCAACCTGTTACGTAGACTGGCACTGCCCTCCACACCCTGCCACGGCCAGCCGCTGACTGCACTGGACCCAGGCTGGGGACCTGCACTCCGGAATGACCCAAGTGGCTGTACCATGCAATGAGACACTATGCAAGCTGCAGATCCACCAGTGTATGCAGCCGTGTGTATGTCCCTGGAAAATGGTAAGAGGGAATTGACATACCTCCAATGCGTGCCTTGTCAATGCTGAATCTTCCTGCTGTCATACACCGCTGCAGGCTCACATTCTCCCCCGTTCCCCTGTGTAACATGCCACCCTCTGGAGTGATGAGATATCCTGGGTGCACTGGGGTGCAGTATCCTGCAGTGTCATTTGCAGTGTACACTCCAGGCTATGGATAGTGCATTTGTGGTTCCCCGAATGTACAAATGAATGGGAGGTCAACTGTAACATGCCTGCTCCGGGACCTGTGTGAGTGGGTACAGCATTGGCTGTCACCCGCACTGAGCAGTGCAACGACACCGGGATGATGGATCCACATGCGAGCGCCTGAGGTGTATGGCCACAGGGCGTTATTGCCCTCACACAGCTCGTGCCTATGTATGACACATTCCAGCGTCCTACTGCCAGTGCTCTGCCACCCGAAAATAAGATGACATTTCTTCTGTGAACTATCCAGACTAAATACATAGCAATCAGCAGGCATATTCTAGGAAAATACATTGTAAAAATGTGTAAAAGGAAGACCACATTGAAACTGCCTGTTAGCAGATCTGCATTGTGCAAATTCATTAGAAATAATTGGTAAAAGCATCCCAAAATCTCTGCACAGCCATATTGGCTCTGACCAGAGTTTGTTTTACTTACCAGAGGAGGAGATACATTTTTTACTTTATTTTACAGTTTTTGACCAGGAGAGACACAGTAAGCCAATGCTTATTTCTAGGTGCATCCTGGGAGCACAGGGAAGTTAAATGACTTGCTCATGGTCACAAAGTATGCAGGTGGTGCTGTGAGATTCAAACCCAGGTGTCCATGTTTGCAGGTTAGTGCTCTTAACTGCTATGCTATACTGCCTCCCAGGTAAGTGCAGATAGTGTTCAGAATTTTAAGACTACAGTAGGCTCAATAGCTATTGGAAAAGGTATTTGAGGTTATTTCTGTTGGGTTAATAAGGAAGGGATCTAGAATGGCACCATGGTCTTAGCTTGTTTCACCAAACCTATGTACCTGCAGTATGAATCCATGTATACCATGGTCAGGAACCTAATCAAAGAGCATTCTGAACAAAAATCCTAATACTTATAACTCATTGGTAGTTTTAATTATTATTCATAGTGCATATCAAAATGTTCGCTGCTCTCACTCAATGTACCCCAAAGTACACTCAGAGTTAGTATACCAGTTTCAGGAAGTGTACTGCATAGGATTCATAAAGGGACACTAGGAAAGAGGAAGTATACACAGATGGGGCACCAGTAACAACAATGTAATCAACAACAGACAACCGGGCTTAATGTACTCCATGAAAACAAAAACACACAAACAAAACAAAATGGACAACACTTAGCAAAAGCTGATACTATAAAAGTTAAAATGCTAGCATGTAGCAGAGCTGGCAACACACACACTCAACGTTTCACATGTCTGTGCACTTTCTGCTCTCACTGAGTAAGTGGAGCTTATTTTCTGTTGTTGAAAGAGGATTTATCTGAATGTCTGGTTTCTCTGCATCTCACTAAACCCACCCATACTCTGAAGCCTCAGTTTCAGTGCAACCATCATTGGCGTGCTAATCCTTATGCATGACATGCTGATAAGGCTTCACCAGAACAGACATCAGGCCCCATTTTCTAAAGGTTAGCATGGCACAAACCAGTTTGTGCCATGTTAATCCAGAATAGTGCCGGCTGTCGGGGCATACCCATATTCAAAAGGACGCATATGCAGGATGCACCCCAACAGCGTCATCGCGCACAATATTGTGCTGTGCCTTTGCAAATGAGGGTTCCCTCATGCATATGTGGTGCAGCATATATTGAAATGTTCAGAAGCACTAAACGACTGAAAGCAGTGGCACCATTTAACACTTCTGAAACCCAGCCCTTAACAGTGCTGGGTACCCTGCTGGTCCGGTGGTCCCTCCCCTACCCCAATCCTTGCATGTGAGTGCCATGGGGCCCCATCACCTTCTACAAGCCTATTATATGACAGTGAGACCAAATATGACAATGAGATGATGTATGCCATTGGGCTATCCTGCTGAACAGCATTTTCAATTTCAAAAACAAACTTATTAAACAATTTCATTTAGTGATGAAAACCCAGGCATGCAAGTAGTCTAAAGCTGTACCTCTCATTCACACTGAATCATGATGATCCTGTAACTGGGAAAAATCCATGTTTGTCCGAGCTCAATGACTGGATGGCTGCTAGTTGGATGAGACTGAATCTGGGACAAAACGCAATTGTTGATTGCAGAATCAGGATCTCAGAAGTTGGCAACAAAGAGGGTTAGCCTCACTCTACTATCATTGTGTGGCACTACCCTCCAAGCCATGCATAGGGCTAGCAATCTGGGGGTCATAACTGATAACAGACTGACCCTTGAACACCATGTGTCGAATGTCATCCATTGTTTTTTTTTTTCCATTTATGGAATATCGCTCAGGTGAAGCCTTTTCTGCAATATGATAAGCTGGTGACAGTAGTCCGAGCATCTGTTATATCCCATCTAGAGTATTGTAAGGTTCTTTATCTCCGGCTTTCTGAGGTTTGATATATCATCTCCAGCTAGTGCAGACTGCAGCAGCATGGTTGATATCTGGTGTGAACACTTTCAATCATTTTACGCTGGTGCTGCCTGAGCTGCACTGGCAGTTAGTTAAACGACATATCACCTTCAGGAATTGTTTAGTGGTCTGCAAGGCCCTGCATGGGTTGGGTCCCAGCTCAATAAAAGACAACCTGGTCCCATATACTTTGGTTTAGTTGTTCTGGTCAGCAGGAGACAATCTGTTGGTAGTTCCATGTGCTCGTTTGAAATGCAAAGGGACAGGGTCTTTCCTGTGGCTGTCCCATGTATGTAGACTGCTGTACCTAGTCAGCTGAATCAGATCTCCTCTGTTTAAGTTTTTAAAAAGGCTCTGAAGACACATCTCTTCTCACTGACATTTAAAGGTTCTTTCTAATAAATAATTTTTTTTCATTGTATGGAGGGTCTGGGGACTTCAGTGCGTTTGCTCTATTTGTTTTACTGATGTTTTAAATGTTTAGCTGATCTGATTTTAATGTGTATGTAAAGCATTCGAGCCTGTGGGATGAGGAACTATAACAAATAAAATGTGCTTGCTTGCTAGCAAAATGCAGACAATTTTAATATGCCAGCACCTATTCCTACCAAAACCATGACGGATGTATTGTAGATTGGGCAAAATATTGCAAAAATGGGCATCATAAGGGCTTGAAAGGCACAAGGGCCACCGCATGTCAGCGGCTGGCTGGGCACCTTAACAGAAGCTGCACAGTTGGAAAAATGTATTTATATAGCAAGAGGACATATGGCTGCATTTGACAGAACCTGGGCACCACTAGTAACTTATTTAGATCAATAACCAGCACCTTTCTGGGCCGGCCTATTGGCGCAGCGGTTGGATTTCCGCTCATGATGCTGGCAACCTGAGTTTGGGAATGGACCTGGGTCGTCGGAGGGTCGGCCAGGGGAGTTGGATCAAGCATCCCACGGACTGCTCTCCTGCTCCGGGGGGAGGGTGTGGGGTGTCGCTGGAGGCCAGGGGTTCTACAGCAGATGGCGCCAGCAAGGATCAAAGTGGTGGGGCGGATGCAGGCGTCATTGCATGTTCCTGCCCCCCACAAATGGGAAAAAAAACCCAGCCTGCCTACTGCCTCTATGAAGCCCACCCCCAGCTGCAATCGGCTCTCCCAGGCCGACTCCCGCCCTATCCCATCAATCATGGCACCTTGGGCTGGGTGCCATGACCCCACCCTGGGGAGCAATCCAGGGGGTCCTGGGAGGGTGGCTAATGTGCGGGAAGCCACAGCCATGGGGGTCCATGACCGGGCAGATGCCTGGCAGTAGGATGGGCCCATAAAGAATAAATAGAAAAAAAAAGTAACCAGCACCTTTAAGATATAGTTTTAAAGCTGGCCCAGTGGTGAAGAGGTCTGAAGGCACCTTACCTTTTCCCATGCCAGTGACCTGGGTTCGGGAACAGATTGAGGTTGCTCGGGTGTCGGCTGGGGGAGGGAGGATTGAGCATCCGTAGGACTGTTCTCCTCCCTTGGTGAGAAGGGAACTTTGTGACCCAGCGATTGACTGCCACCTGGAGGAATTCAAGTGGTGGTGCATGCGAGTCGCAGGCTGGGAAGGACTCCATGTTCGGAGCACTGGGGGCATCCCTGTGGAGGCAGAACACGCACAACGTGCTAATTGTACATCTTGTGGAGCCCTGGGGAGATAACGTATGGAGGAAAACTGGAGGATGGGCTCCACAAAGTCCTGTTTGTCAAGTCATAGGCCTGCCCAATCTCTCTGGGACTGGGACAGTCTGAACTTATGTTCTGGGTGGGGGAGGACAGCGCTCCTCTCCTGGCCCCACCGCGGGGGGAAATCCGCAAGGGATAAATGGTCCCGTACACTGGAGGAGACACAGGACAACTGCGGCTGATGGGGATGGGAAGGAACAAGCCCCCCCACATCCTGCCAAGGAGGATAAACACCTCTACAGCAAAAAAATATGTAGTTTTAAAGACAGCCTTGTAGTTTCTCTCCAGCGAGACATACTAGGAAATTTATTAGAAGGACAGAAGGCCATAAGCCCAAAGTGTCCTCCTCCCAACAAATGGGTTAGTGATCCCCACCTTTTCTATATTTTGATAACAAATGATATGTGCACAGGGAATGCAACTAATGGCATACAGTGCTTTTTAAAGCAGCAGTATTTGTTAGTCATCATGTCATTTTTTTCAACAATGTTTTTTACAAACATATTACTAAACCCACTCTTCCTTTTGTTTTCTTTCATTCCTGAACTAAGAGATTGGGGCTGGCAGTATAGCCTAGAGGTTAGAGCAATGAGCTGTGAATGAGCTTGGTACATCCAGCAGATAGACAAGGATTTGATTCCCGCAACCTCCACCTGCATACTGTGTGACTCTGAGCAAGTCACTGAACCTCCCCAGTGCTCCCGGGTCACCCCTAAAAACAGGCACCTGTGCCTAGTGGGCCTTACCCGGTTATCAAAGAATAAAAAAAAGATAGTCTGTAAAATGTCCCCTTCCCATTCCATGCCTGCCATGAAAAAACTGAATGTCTTGGTACAGTGCTGTGATCTCTGCCATCAAAAATACCTGCTATCACCATCCTAATACACATAACATGTACATTCAACTGGTAACCACAGCAGAAGATATTTTTTTTAAATTACAAGTGGTGTACAATTTCCATCTTCAATGGCGTGAGTAATTAATTACAAAGTAAGCAAAAAAAGCTGATTTAAAATATGTGAGAAAACTAAAAATATTCTGATGATGAATTTAAGTATATCAGAAATACATTTTTGCTAAAAAAACAAACTACATGATGTAATTTTTTTGCCAGCTAACAAATACTTCTGCTTTAAAATAACTCTGTTAACCTGTAAAGTGAAGTGGAAAATTAATCACTTATGAAAATCTTGGTAGATCAACTACTTTGGTTAATGAGTTTTGATGTTTAATGTTAATGAGAATTGATGAACTTTATATTTTTTCAGGCTTCTTTTGTATTGTTAAAAATTTTAAAAATCCAAATAAAATATTCTTGAGAAAAAGAATGCATTGGATAACTGTACGGTACATCTGTGCCTAATTTCATCTGCCAATTTACATAGGAACACAATTTTCAATATACTTTTCAGGAGTTCTTCCAGCTGTTAAGAGAATGCTAAAAAAATCTTCCAGGAGCAGTATGTATACATTTTGTACACTTGATGGCAGCATTGCCCACTAAATATGTCAAAAATGACCCTCCTACTATCGTTCCTCAAAGCATTGCCTTTTTGGATACCACGCAAGGATCTTGGCTTTGAGGAGGAAAATATTAGCTTATGTTTAGGAATGGTAATAATTTATATTTGAAAGATGGTGAAATGCTGCAATCACCAAAACATAAAGAGTGAACTTGAGTTTCCAAACCGTGTGATCTAGTCTGAGGCATCCTTGTATTTAGCAGTCTAAGCAGTACCCACCTTCAGCTACAGTTTTCTTTTAAATATATTCACAATTACCAATTCTGCTTACCAGATAGACTTAACAGAAACAGATCTGAAGTGCAACTATATTGCTTTTATATTTTGTTGCTTGTTTTTTTTTTTGTATTCAAATCAAATAACTACAGTAGCAATGAGCTAAAGAGCTAAGTCAACCAATCACCTTTTAAGGGCTGCAGAGATAGGAATGTTCTTTTTGTACTTGTAAGCAAGCCTAATGGTGAACGTTGGATGGTTTGACGCTGCCAAAGAGAACTTAATAAATGCTGACTTAATACTTTCCTGGAGATTCCGGTATATGCTGTGCAGTACTGCAATTCAGGATGGCATATGGGAAAGTTAAAGCATATGGGGTGCTGGTATGCATCAAGTAGGGTTTCACTAGTCTAAACCAAGAGATGATATTTCCGCTATATAGGTCATTGGTTAGGTCACACCTGGAATCCTGTGTGAAGTTTGGGAACCCTCATCTCAAAAAGGGTAAGGAAAGGTTAGAAACTATTCAGTGGAGGGCAACAAGAATGAGTCAGAGGCAGCAAGGTAGGACCAATCAGGTGAGATTAGTAAGCCATAAAACATGTACTCGCCAGAGGATGGGGGTGGGGGGACATGACAGAAATCTACAAATACAGGAAGGAACACAAAAGGGTGTACTACTCAGATATATTTAAATTAAGACATAACACAACTACCAGGAACCACAAACTCAAATGAGTGTGGGGGGGTGGGCGCGCAAAATGCCATGGGATAAAGTAGGTGCAAGGGGTAATTAGAAACAAAAGTGAGGGTAGGTTCTCAGGGAACTTTGAAAGAACTGAGGAATTCTAAGTAGAAGCAAAAGGGGCTACTAAATGAAATTCTAGACTTTTTCTGTCCTATCCCATCTATGTACGGGTATTGTATAGTAAAAGTGCTTCATCAGCTGGGCAAGTTGCATAGTGGCACATGACGTTGCCATATGGGGGACTGGGGTTCACGTTTAATCCAGTCTCCAGAATCCCACACTGGGGCTGGTTGGAGCTAGGCACTTCGCAGAGGTGCTACACTCCTGGAAAGGGAGGATGAGGGCCCTCTGGAATTCGTGCGCACCCTGCTGGCTGACAGGCATGGCACAGGCCTCATCGGTTACAGCAGCAGCTCACACATTCTCTTGACTGGAAGTGCATTGCCATGGTAACCCAGTGCACAGAATAGTGGAGGGGGGGGAAGACAACTGGAGACAAGTAAAATAATAATTACAACAATGAAACGCTTTATGCTGCACTACGTGAAGATACAAATGACAAGATAAAAAGGGATATCTTATACCCAACACACAAGATATCATGTTATCTTGTGAGTTGTCTATGTCACAGATGATATCTTGCCCTGCTGAGTGCATCACAGTGGAATACTGAACCAATCGTAGAGCAACTTTTGCAATGCTGACATCACAACAGCCACATGCAGCACTGAAGCCAGCAGCTGAAATTAAAGTGAAACAGATACGTAAATATTTATAGAAACAGCAGATATAAAAGCTATAGCAAGTAAACCGATATTGTATAAACAGAATATGCAGTGGTCTGAATCAAAATATCCACATTATCATCACTTGCGAGGGGCAGGACTTTCATAACTCATTTGTGCCTCCAACACTTGTGAGTTATGGTCCTGCCACCTCACATGTGAAGATAAATTACAAAGTATATCAACTACTTCTCTGACTTAAAGGGACACTGTCAACCCCCTTAGATCTCAAAGTGTCCCTAGTTTAAAAAAACATAGTTTATGATTGCAAACATTTTGTAAAGACTGCTGATGTAGCTGGTAGTTTGATTTTGATTCTTTTTTCTTTAAGGCCCTGTTCACACCACAAAGCTTAAAACGGTTTAACTACCTTAAACCATGTTAAGCTCCCGGAACACGGTTTGCGTTAACACTGTAACACGGTTAAAACCATGTTACAATCGTGTTCTAAAACCCTGCTAAGAGGTAGTCTTTAGCACGGTTTTAGCTAAACACGGTTGCCTTAATTCATGTTAACAGCAGAGTGAACGCAAACCATGTTGTAACATGAGTTAAGGTAACCCCTCCAGCGAGAAAATCCATTTTGTCAGCCATAGGAAAAAAAAATATATATACTTTACAGGCACCACTGTGCAGTGGAAGAATCCCCGAGTCTGCCCGTGTATTTTTGACCCGAACAGTTTTGTTGTCCGTTCACGAGTATCCCGGCATGCACTGCGGCACCAACCGGAACCCATAGTGCTTTGAGTTGGTGCCGTAGTCATGCCTGGGAACCTTTATACCTGGCACGTTGTTCGAATGGAGTGTGAACGCCCGACAACCGTGCTATGGACCGATTTATAAAACTTTTTTTGTAACGTTTTATAAATGGTCCCTAGTGTGAACAGGGCCTTAAAAGGTGAAAAACAGTCTGCCCACTATACTGGTGTTACCACACAAAAACAGGTTTGTTTACATTCCTTGATCAGCTCCCACTGCATGTTTCCTGGACTTGAGAACACCCAAAACACAGTCTAGCCACTCATGATGCAGTGGGAGTTTAGGAGGCTTTTGCATCATGAGTGACTGCACTGTTTGGGGGTGTTTCTAATGCTCAGGAAGTATGCAGTAAAAACAGATCCAGGATTGTAAACAAAACAAGGTTGTTTATAAATATACATTAGCATGCATTTCAGTTCTACTGAACAAGGAGACAGACAAAACAAACAGCAACATCAATGACTTTTAGAGAAGGTAAGCAATCATAAAATGTTGGTTTTTAACTAGAAATAATATGATGAAAAACAGGTTGACAGTGCCCCTTTAAGCTTTGAAGACAAAAGCCAGACTTGGATAGCAAGATCACCTCACCGATAATCAAAATGTAAGATAAAAATAGTATTTGTTTTTCACTATGGGTAAATTACCCATTCACATACACATCTGTTGGTATTTTTTAAAATATTTCGCTGACTTTTGTTTATTATACTCAAGAAGGTCAAAAGGCTTCAAAAATTGTATGATCAGCAAGATTTCTCTTTTTTACAGTGTTTAAAAGTTAACAGCTGTACTTGGTTTACATCTACAATTAAAGCTTGAGAGAATTTTTGTTTTTATGTGTTAATGTTGCCTGTTCTAATGGAATTTTGTTATGGCTGTTTTGTCTTGTTTTATGTGTATTTGTTGTTGAAATAATATAATAAAGTATATTGAATTAAAAAAAGCTTAACTGGAAAAATTGTCATGCTTTATTGCCCAAGTATATAAGATGGGCAAAAAGCTTTAATGATGACTTTGTATACAGCTCTGGCTGAAGAAGCCTTTCACAATCTACTTTTGTACTACACAACCACAGGCAGCATTCCAGGCTTGGGAAAGGACAAATAATACGAAAGCATTTTGGCAGACTTTGGTCTAAAACAGCTACATTGCAGCTCGGCCAATAATATCAAAGGACAGAGGAGGCATCAGGAGGAGTGCCACCACTGATCCAAAACACCATTGCTGAAACATCCCCAAATCACTCTCAACTTATTCGAGAAAGGGTTGGAGGTATATTGTGATAGCAGGCTGCCCCCCACCCCAAGCAGTTCTTCCAGTGATGCAACGTTCCATTCTCATAAAGCAATAAGTAACAGGAAAGCCATTTGTCCCATTATATACTGTCATATTTCATTTGCAATCCCTGGACACTGCTGTTATGTGGATTAGCACACAGTAAGCTGTCAAGTGGTAGTTAAGCTTCAGATTTCAGCTACTACAACTGATATTATGTAAAATGTTTATATAGGCACATATCTAATATTTCATTTCATGACCGTAACATTTACCATGCTAAAAGAAAACAGATCCTGGCTGAACACTGATCAACACAGTGATGCACAGGGCTTGAAAATGCAGTCTGAAAAACTCTTAATCTGTTAAGTTTAAAAAGAGATATATAAATGCAATTTAACACAGTCTACTGTAGGCATCCAGTGGCAGATAATGGGTAGAAAAGAACGTCCTTGAGGGAGAATTGGTGCTTCACATCATCTCCTTTATACCCAAGAGACCGTCCAGTCCTAATGCCCGCAACACTTCACAGAGCTGGAAGGAAAGATGCACCCGTGCTATGTGGCGTAACAAATCAGGTCTTTAGTCATGTAACCATAAAACTTACAGAAAGATTAAATAATCCCTGCTTAAAATATCTCAATGTCATCTGCTAACCTATTTAGGATGCTCAGCTCTGTTGGGTTTATGGCAGCTAAGTCACCAGCATTGTTAGCCTCTGCACTGGCTGTCACTGGCATGCTGGAAGTTATTGGGGAAACTCTCATGTTATCTAACACTTCACTGCTACAGCATTTTAAACAGATTAGCTATCATCGACATTTTGCTCTCGCACCCAAAAAATGCATAAAACAAAAGTTCATGCAATACATTTAGCTCTCAAGGAAAATGTGACACTCGGTCAACAATTACCATGTAAAATGATGACAAGACCGTTTTAGAAGGGAAAGTAGTGTTGTTTCATGGTTATAGCACTGAACCTGAAATGGGGGATTGCAGAATTAAAAGGGCAGTAGTGCCAAAAACAGCAAATAGAAAATGTTGTTTTTAAAAGTAGGCAGTTGCTGCTTTTTATTTCTTAAGCATTTTTCTTTTTCTAGTTGTTTATTAGGAGTTTTTGACTCCATTGTATTAGTTGTGATAAGAAAAGCAGATTTTACCTAGTAGCCGACATAGCTACTGTAGTTCTGTTCCCCTTCATAAAAGCAGTGTGACCTCACTCACTGTGACATCTCAAGTGACCAATCTTGCAGCAGATGAATTGCTCTACTTGGTCAGTTGTGATGTCAGAGTCAGTGAGGTCACAATGCTGATGAGTTATGTAGGGAAACGGAACTACATATGCCAGCTTCCAGGTAGACTGCTGTTCCACACATCACACCTTGCAATGCCAGGTAGAAAATCTTCTAATAAGCAAAAGTGAAAAGAAAACGTAAGTCATATATAACCCCCTGAAGAAGCCTTCACTACAGTGGCGACATGTAGGGGTATCAGCCAAGCTGCTGGGCATGCTTTGTATTTAATAAATTAATATAGTCACTGGATCTGGTGTGTGGCCAGTTTTTTTATTTAAATATAAAATGTAACATCTGGCTACTTTTAAAAACTAATATTAATCTGTTGACCTATTAGTGCAGTGGTAGTGCTACTGCTCACAGCACTGGCAAACTAGATTGGGAGCCAGCCTGGGTTGATGGTGCTGGCTGGGGGGTGGAGGGGAGGACTGAGCATCCCAGAGGATACCTTCTGCCACTGGGGGGGAGGGCAGTCAGTGCTGGTGCAATACTGATACCTGGGTGACAACAGGTGGCAGTGCACTTGAGGTGGCAGAAAGAGCAGGCAGGATGGTGACAGTGATAGGTATCGTATGTGTGCACATGTAAGGGCTTGGGCACAATCCTGCGTCAGGTCCCACAGGGAGAACATTAACAAATCCCTGGCCAGAAGCATGATGATACTCTGAGCCCTCACAGGCCCCGCACTGGCAACAAAGCCCTCTCCCTAACTGAAGTATCCATTTCTGAGGCAGGCCTACTGCCCTGCCACAGGGGAAAAGCTGTGGGGAGAAATGGGTTTGACTGGTATGTCAGCATTAAGCTTGGTTACACGACTGGGGGTTTGGACCTAAACGGGAACCTGGGCGGTAGCTGAGAAGCTCAAAGAGAGAGTAACAAAAAAATAAAAATAAAATGACACCAATTAAAGGTGGTGTACTAACTCTTTAAATCTTACTACAGTCAACAGCTCAATCCATGACCTTGAGCAAGTCACTTTATCTTCCTGAGCATCAATCCTCCCAGCAGTAACACCAGGCAGAAGGAGGACCCCATAGAAAATGAGATGTTGCACCGCAGTCATGTAAATAAATTGTAGAAGACAACTGCTATGTCCCCACTGTTTGCAAGTGTTGATGCAGTCATTAAGCATTCTTTATGAAAAGGGTATACCCCTCCCCTTTTTCAAATCTATGCTCTACGGTATACTAAACATGCCCTGCAATTGTACATGAGCAAGCCTTGTCACTAAGAAAATTATCTTGTTAAATAGCATTGCACATAATTGAATGATGATGGACTGTAAACTACTGGAAAGGAGTCTATGTAACCTTATATATGTTATGCTGCTGTTCAGGTTCCTTCCCCCCAGGGCCCTCTTAAATATACTGTAGATATTAACCAGAACGTGGCTAAACAACTCAGTACATAAAGTACTGAAAAAATATAAGATGAGACAATTTTAAACAAACAAATGGAACGAATATGTATATGGACAGGTTTCTTTAGGAAGCTTCCACGACTCAATGACATCTAATTAAAATGACGACATGCCTATGACAAAATTCCCAATTACTGCAAAACGATTCTGGGTTGCAAAGTTCATAAATTACAGAACTGATTGTTAATGTCAATTTTCTTCGGCTTATTACAGTTACAGATACTCATCCCCAGCTCTCCTGAGACAGAAACACAGTGATAAAAAAGTAAATGCAAACACTAGCTAATCCATCCGTCCGTCCATCCATCCATCCAAATGATCCAATCAATCAACCTAATCTAGCCATCTGTTTTTACTTTTTCAGCAATCTATCAGCCTACCTATCAACCTGCTCTACCTCTCTAAGTATTTCCATATCGGTGTAAGTACAAATGTTCTGCTAAGCATATTTTGGCAGGTATGACAACACAGAAGTGTTAACAGCCTTTCAGACTGACCCATACACTTTTAAGGCAATAACTGTGCTAACACTTCACTGCCATTAAAATCTCTGAACCACTCCAAGGGTTACTGAACTGTTACTCTCTTCCACTATGCCCATTTCTTTATATTTCTTGATGCACCAAGTACTTTTGGTCCAGGTTATACTAAAAACTAATAATTCAGATTCAGCGCCTCTTGTAGCCTGGCCACAGGCTTCATTAATATTCCTCGGATTTTTTTTTTCTTTAATTAAGAGATGATCCACCAGATCCGAGGTGGCAGGCTGCCTCCACCCTTTAAACAGGGGATGTAGGATTTGAAATGTGTACAATGAAGGCTTAAAATAAGATTCTTTTATGACAAACTACAGCTGGTGACAGATACCCTTTTGGATCATAACCCTGAACTAGGAATCAGAATTAGACAGGGTGAGCATGTGTGGTTCATTCAATAAAGTCATTCATATGAGTCAATGTGCTTAACGACAGTGTATTTATGCCAGAGTACGTATAAGCGTTCACAAAAAAAGCCCTAAAAACAAAAAGCTGGTATTAATAACATGATCCTATTGAGTGTGGAGCAAAATGCAATGCACTATGACGTATTCAGCTTAAAGAAAAGCAAGTATGTGGGCACAGCGTCCCTGACTAGAATTAACAATGCAATATATCCTGAAATAAAAACACTGCTATTAATATACAGCTGAACAATGTGGACACAATGGTAATTTGTGATCAGTACAAAAAAAATTAGAAAGTTCATTTCATCTTTATTCACAAACACTTGGTTTTTTAGAGGTAACATTTGCTGGTTAAGATAAGTACTGTCATTTCTTTTTATTTAATGAAACATTCATCGATGCTATCTGATCACAGTTCTTTCAGGTAGCTAAAGACTTAACCAACAGGCAACGTGAAAAATCTCCAAATCTGGCAAGTCTACCACAGGTACCAAAACCACAGCAGGAGTCTTCGGGCCCAACATTTCTTCCAGACATTCTCCCAATCCTATAAAACATAAAAAGGTAATATATTACTTGTATTTACTGGGCAGGTCATATTTAAGAAAAAAACTAAACCCAGTTCATGCAAATTCTGTAAACATCAATGCAATCAAATTACTTTTCAAATTCAAATCTCGTCTTTCACCAGATACCAAAAAACAACTATTGCTTTATGTCAATAATGATCAATTTAACCATATGTCTTACAGAATCACCTCAGTGCCCCCTCTCCCAAATATTACTTCCTACATATAAAATAGCACACAGTATGATGCACTCAATCTCAAACGCCAGGCAAGCCCTATCTGTACTGTGATAACTTAATTTTCTTTTAAATGAATAAAAACACTTATAGACAAAGGATATTACTCCACTTCATGATCACCGTAGGGTTTCTCATCTATAAAAGACTACATAATTCCCTTGCCGTGGCACAGGTTATGACCCGTTAGGCTATTACTCACATGAAATCACTAGACATGCGTCAGCATCTTGCTGTGGTTTGCACGTATCAGCTATTTGATAAGATACCTGTTCTAACAAAGAGACATGTATTAACCTCTGATACGTTAGTGTTTGTACCTGATGCACTTTCTGTGAAATGGTATTTGTATCTTATATTGCGTTACTTAAGCTTGTATAGTTTCATTGAAGAGGTACTTGCGTCTGATGTGGTTTAAGTCAGGGTATTTGTAGGTTATGTAGTTCAATATGATTGTGTTACCTTTCATCTTTGATACACTGGGCCAGATTTTCAGATGGCTTTCAGACTGCCACAAGTCCCAGGTGCGCTGACTATACGGTGCACTGGGCCTGCGGCGATCTAATGAGATTTTCTATCCAGTGCATTATCTGCCACGAGTTAGATCAGCTTTCATGGTCTAGCTTGCTGCAATCCCAGGGGCTGTTTTTATGGCACTTGCGCCAGATATTTGGTGCAAGCTGCCATAAATTGTGGAAACTGTCACAAGTTGCACCTGAGATTGTAAAATCATGTGCGGTTGCAACAACTGGGACTGACGCAGCTGTGCAGATGCAAGTGTCTGACAGAGGGCTCGCTGCAAGCCGCGCACCAGCCTTTAAAAAATCTGCCCCCCTGCATTTCGCTTCCCTCTGTTCTTTATTATTACTATATATCAATCGACATGGAAATGGGATCCTTGTCTCTTAAGAGTTCATTTACTTACTTAAAGAGCAGCTGGCACGATCATGGCAGGCAACCTATAACATGGAGTAGCCTGCCCTAGAAGCTATCAAAGTCATATGTGGCATTTTTTGTGCTGTATAGAAAAAGTTATTTCCTCTGTAACACCCAGCTCGTAACTTCTGTGTATGAGTCGGGCAATCGTTGAGCACTGCAGTTCCACCCCTGAAAACAGCATAATTATGACATGAAGTAGGGAACAGGGCTACAGGCGCTTTATAGACACTGCAATGGTATCTTGGGAGGGGGCTGCCTAAATGTACCTAGATTATCTTTGCTGGCTGGTATACATGTATGGGGCTGTAATATATGCCATATTATAGCCCCATACATGTATATCTGCCAACAATAACCCTAGCAATACATTTAAAGCAACCCCCTCACTGAATTCCATTAGTGTGTCAAACAGCTGCTGGAGCTTCGAGCGTGTTCGTCCAGCCCTCAGCGCCTTCACTCTGTTTCTCACGGGTCAAGTGATCCAGGTCCAGACGGACAATACCACGACCATGTACTATCTAAACCGCCAGGGCGGGACGCACTCCATGCCTCTGTGCAAGGAAGCTGTCCGCATTTGGTCACTCGTGCGCAGCCTGGAGGTGGATCTCCTTGCCATCCATGTGGCACGAGCCTCCAACATTCTGGCCGATGTCCTAAGCCGGATAGGGGCTGCGTCCCACGAGTGGTCTCTCCTGCCGGAGGTAGTACAAGATCTGTTCTCCCACTGGGGCATGCCTCAGGTGGACCTGTTTGCCTCCAGGGGAAAATGTGAAGCTGAGACTGTTTCATGCCCGCCCCCCTCAGCAGGGCTCGCTACAGGCGGATGCCTTCTGAAGGCCGTGGACCCCGGGCCTCTTCCACGCCTTTCCCCCCATTTCCCTTGATCCACAAGGCGCTTCTCAAGGTAAGGAGGGACAAGGCGCAGGTGATTCTGGTAGCACCAGACTGGCCCCGCCAGTTCTGGTATCCAGATCTCCTCAGTCTCAGCTCCAGGCTCCCGAGGCAACTTCCAGCCCACCCGGACCTGATCTCAGTCAATCAGGGGAAGGTATTCCATCCGGACCTTCAATCCCTGCACCCGATGGCCTGGTTCCTGAGCGGCTAGAGTTCCAGGCCTTGGGTCTTTCCGACGAGGTCCTCAACGTTGTTGAGGCGTCCCGTAAGGAGTCGACCAGGAAATGCTACGCCTTTAAATGGAAGAGATTCTCCATTTGGTGTCAGGGCAAGGGCCTGGGACCCTTCCTCCTGTTCCTTGGCAAGCATTCTGGACTACCTGTGGTTCCTTTCTCAGCAAGGACTTCGGTCGACGACCCTCAAGGTGCACCTGGCAGCCATCTCTGCTTACTGGGCGCGGGCCGGGAAGCAGTCGGTGGCGCAGGAGAAGGTGATCGGGCGCTTTTTCAAAGGCCTTGATCACATATCCCCTCTGGTGCGAGAACCTCCACCTCCGTGGGATCTACTGCTGGTATTGGCTAAGCTCATGGGCAAGCCATTCGAACTGATGCACAGGTGTGACATCTCTCACCTGTCGTGGAAGACCGCCTTCTTGGTGGCTGTCACGCCAGCAGAAGGATGGGAGAGCCCAGGCTTCCATCGAGTCTCCTTATCTGGTCTTCCACAGGGACAAGGTTGTCCTGCGCCCCCACCCGAAATTCCTTCTGAAGGTGGTGTTGGAGTTTCACCTTAACCAGGTGTTGACTCTGCCGGTGTTCTACCCCAATCACACCTCGGAGGCCAAATATAGGCTCCATACTTTGGACCCTAGAGAAGCGCTTGCTTACTATAAGGAGCGGACGGCTGAAGTTCGGGGAGAGGTTCGCCAGCTGTTTGTCACCTACACTGAAGCTGCACCTGGCAGACCTGCAGCCAAGCGGACGATAGGCAGGTGGGTCACCTCTTGCATAGATCTCTGCTATAGGTTGGTGGGCATGGAGCCTCCCAGAGGGATAAGAGCTCATTCTACCTGCCATACCGCTGCATCGGTGACTGCTTCCAGGGACGTCCCTATCCAGGAAATCTGCAGGGCTGCTACCTGGAAGTCAGCACACACCTTCATCACCCACTACCACATCGACCTTGATTCACGCTGGGATGCTGGTTTTGGGGCCTCGGTTCTCCAGTCTTTATTTCCTAAGTAGGGGGTGTGTGCGCCTTGCCTCCTCCTCCCGGAGAACTGCTAGGAGTCTGCCAGACAGTGTGGATGAACAACATATCCATGTCCTAAATACAGGTTACTCACCTGTAACAGGAGTTCTAGGAATGGTATATGTTCATCCACACGACCCACCCGCCTCCCGGCTTCGACGCACAACTTGGCTTCCAGCGGGCTAGATCTGGTGTCATGGGGCGGAGCCGAGAGTTTTACCACCCGGGTGGGTGGGAAGAGCCAGCTTGAAGACTTTCCGGCAAGATTTAAAGCGGCAAGGAACCTGCCAGATAGTGTGGATGAACAACATATACCATTCCTAGAACTCCCGTTACAGGTGAGTAACCTGTATTTTCAGTATATTAGAGATCTGTTTTCTGAGATATATTTCATATATGTTAAAATAGGTTTGGCCTGATATGCATCTGGAAAGTATCTGTAATATAGGTATTATATATACAGATAATACATTGTAAATATATGTTTCACATAGCAAATAAATATGTTTTATAGTTTATAAATATGACTGGAATATATAACATATACATTTTAAAATACAAATAGGCTACATTCTGTAAATATATGTTGAATGCACTATTTCTACATAAAAAATAAAATGTAAGACCAAAGCCCAAAGTAGCAATACACATAGTAAAAGTCAGACCTCCCCACAGGACTGGCATTTTGTGTTGTTCCCGTGCTTTTTCAAGAAAGTGTGAAATATTTGGCTGTGGGAAAGTCTGTTTTTCACTGTTGCTACTTTTGGCTTTAGTTTAACAATTTTTCTTTTATCGTACAAGTAAATTTTGGGATGGAAAATCCAAGAAGTGTCCTCTGGAGCTTCTGCTGTCAGTAAAATATGAATCTTGTTTGCTTGCAAGATAATGTATGTGTAGAATATATGCAGAATATATTTTTGTATATATGTCAAATATATTTATGCAAATGCTTGCTATGGTACTGTGTATAGATTTGCATAACCAGTTTGCATATTTGAAACGTACGGTTTATCAATGAAAAGCATGGTAATTTCCATTTTTAAAATAGTTTTGAATTGCTAGCATTAGCTTACAAACCAGAGGGAAAGGTAAAGAGCAAAAAGTAAGTACATGTTGGAACTCACCCTGACATAAAAGGAACAAAACAGGGGTGGTATAAATACCAATATGAGTCTTACAAAATAATGAGATCAAGAGGCAAGTTCTATGTGTAAGTATATATGTGTAATCTGTAAATCAGTAGTAATGGAGTATTATTAAATGATAAGTGTTCTATATTGTAGTCATTTAAGTAGTTGCTAATGTGAGCGGGCGCAGGTCTCTTTGTGGACTGTAACCCCCCTGCAAATGGGGGTTCCCAAAAGACTTCCAGGAGCTTGCTTGAATGCTCCAAGCCTAAATGGTGTTTGGCGTTTAAGCCATTTATCAGTGAGTGTTTTAGAACCTCTGTACTGTCTCTTTAAGAGCTGTCTGCTTGCAGACATAATTAGTTTGTATGGGGACTGTGTTCTTTTTGATTGAGTACCACCAAGCTGCTGCCAATTCACTCCATTTTGCAGTCACTAGGAGTGCAAAGAGAACCTATCTGAAAGATGTAACTGTTTGCCAGAAACCATTTAGAGTGATAATGAAATTACAGTTTGTCTAACCTGCTTTTTGCAGTCAGAACTGTGTCTGCTAGTTCCCCATTCTAGTTTTGAACTGCTGAACTGGACCAATCAGTGTGGTAAGCTAGCTCTAAATGGTGCCTTGACTTAATCAGAACTTGACTCATAATCTGAGCCAGCCACAAGAGGATTGTATGGGCAGGACTTTGGGAGATGTAGTTTAGACTTCAGTGCCTTTTGGACCAACAGCAGCAGTCTATTGTGAGTGACAGCCAATCCAGTCAAGAACTGGGAGGAACTCAAAGGAAGTGCCCGTTTGTCGATTGGAGCTTCAGTTGAGCTTTGCAGTGAAGAAGGAAGGAGCCTGTGTTTTTCAGTGTGCAGTTTTAGTCAAAACGTGTAAGGCCCAGAGTTTCGTCTGCTGCTTGTTAGGACTGAATCTGTCCTGTGAAAAGAATCAAAGGATCTCTGAAGAGTAGAAACCAGGCTCACCCTGTAGAAGACTGGAGAAATTATTGAATTGCACTCGTCTGTCAGGAACTGAATCTGCTGTGTGTTCTCCGGTATTGTGCAGTAATTGCATCGGATAGAGAAGCAGCCTGCCTGGTATAGTACTCTTTTTTTTTTTTTTACCATATAAATGTGTGAAGAGTCTCTTGAGCTTAAGAGTAGCCCTGCTGATATTGAAGGACCCTATCTTATTTGGAGGTCGTGAGTACTAATTCAGGGTCGCTCCCTGTTGAATTGCCAACATTAAATCCAATTGGAATTACTGTACTGCTGACTGTTTAATTTTCCTTTTCTCTGTGTGAAAGGGCCCTACCAGCTGCCACGGTTTGACTAGCCACTAGGGCTTGGGTACCCAGGGACAGTAACTGATAGGGATAGGCCTGTGCACAGAGCCATAGGTAGATTATTAGAGTGATAAGCTAATTAACCTGATTTCCCGTCCTTGTTATATCCCCCAAATAAATCAGAGCTGCTTGTTTCAGCAAAGTTATACTGCCTGAGGTATTTGTCTATGTTAAAGTACTGTACTGTGATTGTTGCACTGTATCTCATTTCACAGGAGGTCCCAGTGCCGGAACCAGACCTGGGGGTAAGTGTATACTGTGAAGGTAATCTCATATTGTGTGGGCCACTAGTGGGAAGAAAGGGGTTGCAGTGTCCCAGAGGGCTATGACCAAGTTAGTTTAACTATTGCAAACCCTGACCTCTGGGTGGAGGCACCGCCATTGGATCCAGGCCTCAACCTGTTAGTGGCAAATCAGGCAGGGGTAGTAGCCCGGGATAGCTCATCTAGGGGTTACATCTTGAGGCTCACCGCTGGGATTGTGTGTCCTCTAGTGGCCATATTTACGAACCACTGTTAAGAAAAAATGGGTACCCGACAGAAGTGGCTGTGCACCGCTGGTGGAGTGGTGTACTTGGGAGGAGATCGACCTCAAATGCTATGCTTATCCTGGACATCCTGGTATCACACGGACACTGTGCAGGGAGTACTTTCCAAGGTGGAAGGTTTACAAACCCTGTGGTGGTGGGTCGGCATGCTAATCTGCTCACCCACACTTTCCTGGCCCTAGTAGAGTTTAAGGATCCCATAGATAGCTCCAAAGTGCCACAGACCATTACCCCAGAGGGAGCCCTCACTGCTTGGAGAGTGATAACTAAGGACAGTAAAGACCCGGGGGGGAATCAGCCCCCACCACTATCTGAAACTTTTGAGGAGAAATTTGCTGAATGGTTGCTGGAGAGGGAAAACTGTGGAGGACTTGAAGAAACTATTCCTTGCCACCTGGGGTGTTCCTCCCAACACCCTCTCCTGCTCCAGTGCCCGTAATGGTGGCTGAACCAATGCAGACTCCTATTTCTGCACCTGCCATTAGTCATGACTCTACCAAGGTTGAGGATCTTCTCTGGCACCTCCCCACCCCCAAGGAGGATGACTGGGAGACCTGGATAGACTATGTTGCCCCCAAGTGCTAGAATGGCAATGCTCGGAAGGCGGAGGCTTAAAGAGGGTTAGTGAGAGCCTCCGAGGTCCTGCCCTGGCTACCATCCTGCATGAACGGGCCAGTAACCTGAAGCGACTGCACAGACCTATCTTGAGGCCTTGGAGAATGTGTATGGGAGCCCAGATTCTGATGAGGACCTATGGTGGAGAGTAAGAAATGCACAACAGTACCAAGGGAGTTGTTGTCTGTGTATGTCTCTGCTGGAAAAATTGTTGCAAGAATGCCTCAGAAAGGGTAGTTTGCCAGCGATTGAACTGGACCGAACCAGACTGGACAGAATCCTTAAGTCTGCCCCTTCTCAGAACTGCTGTTGCTTCAGTTACGCCTGGCAAATCGACTGGAATCCCACCCTCCTATGATGAGTTAATGAGAGAATCGAGGAGTTGAGAAAAGGCGACCGGAGGTACCTGCACCAACAGCTGTGGCTACGACCCGAGTGACTGAGGGTGACCCATCAAGTGAAGTTCAGGGCAGAGGTTGACAGTCAATGAGTGCTCTGACAAGGAAAGATATGCCACAATGGGGCGAACTGTTGAGAGAGATCCGGGAATTCAAAAACAGTCCCTTTATGAAGGCCACGCCTGCAAGCACGGGCCCTGACCTATATCCGACTGCATCTGCTATGGGGTGGGGTACCCACCCATGTATCTCCTGCTGATAACAGCTCCAAAACTCAATTCTTGACCATGGAAGTGGAGAAACTGACGAGATGTCTCCAAATGCTTATCACGCCGCAGACAGAGATGGCACCCAGGTTTCCAGTTAGTAATACCCCGCCCTGGCTCCCAGTGTGGCGCCTCGGCCAGCTCAAACTCCAGAAAGTATGTTTTGCTATAATTGTGGGAAGATGGGCACATGAAAGGGAATGCCAGTCCCCAAAAGACACTGACAAAGTTGCATATAGGCTACAAGGAGAGCTCGAGAAGAAATCAGTGGTTAAGAGGTGCACGACATGATCCCAGTGAGGGCACCAAAATGCTAATTCACGCCTTTTGTGGCAAGGTCAGTTGCCCAGGCCCCCACTACCGCCTCTCCAGACTGGTCCAGAATAGTGGGTCCCTCCATGGAGACCACTGTAAAGGTGAATGGAGTGTCTACAAGATCTGTATTAGACAGTGGCTCCCAAGTGACAATTATGTTCCAGGATTGGTATCAGAAGCATTTGTCAGACGACTCTTACAACCATTAGAAGGACTGCATGTATGGGGTTAAGTGAGAAGGCCTACCCTATTCCGGTATATCCGAATTTGTTGTCTTTCCCACCTCCGTGGCTGGAGTGGTCAACAAGTAGAGACCCTAGCCTTAGTGTGTCCCCCACTGGACTGTATGATGGTGTCCCTTTGTTGATTGGAACAAATGCTCATATGTTCGGAAGGCTGGCACAGTTGTGTTATGAAAACAGGGTCAAAGACTAGTAGAGCTTTAAGAGTTCCGGCTTTAATTAAGAAGGCCTATGAGGCACAGAGAGATGCTGAAAAAACAGAACCAGAGGAACCGGTCGGAATTGTATGGAAGAAGGATCCTGAGTCTCTGATCCTGGCGCCTAAATGCCCAGTGTACCTTACAGGAGAGGTCCGTATCAGAAAGGATGTTAAGAATAAAATATTAATGTTGGATGCACCAGGCGATGGAAAATTGCCAGAGGGACTGCTGGTCGTTTCTAGTATTTTGCCCGCTAGAGCCTATGCTTATGCCAGAAGGGTAATGGTCCAAGTTCATAATGTGTCTGAAAGAGACATTCGAGTAAACAGAGGTTGCATCCTGGCTAATGTGCATTGTGCAGACACTGCAGTGCTACCCAGCAGCAAGAGTTCAAGGAAGAATGACAGAGTAACGCCTGACTTGTTTGATTTCGCGACTCCCGCTGCCAGCTGAATGGAAAGTGAGGATCAGTGAGAAGCTTGCCCAGAGAGACCAGGTGTTTTCTTTAAAGGAATGGGATGTAGGATGAGGCAAGGAGCTGAGCACAATATCCGCTGCATGATGAAAGACCATTTCGTGAGAGGTCTCGACGCCTGGCACCTGCTGACATAGATGATGTGAGACGCATCTGCAAGAGATGTTAGCTGCTGGTGTAATACAAGAACCAGAAGCCCTTATGCTTCCCCCATTGTGGTAGTGAGGAAAAGAATGGAACAGTAAGGATGTGTGGATTATCGCACCTTAAACCGGCGGACTATCCCTGATCAGTACACAATGCCCCGCATTCAGGATGCTTTGGACTGCCTAAACGGGAGCAAGTGGTTCTCTGTGCTGGATCTCCGCAGTGGGTACTACCAGATCCCGATGGCCCCAGAGGACCGTGGAGAAGACGGCTTTATCTGTCCGCTTGGCTTCTATGAATTCATGAGGATGCCTCAAGGGATTTCAGGTGCCCCAGCCACTTTTCAACGATTGATGGAGCGTGCAGTGGGGGACATGAACTTACTAGAGTGCCTGGTATACCTAGATGATGTTATTGTGTTTGGCAGCTCACTGGAGGAACATGAGAGCAGATTATTTAAGGTATTGGACCGACTGGAGGACTTTGGCCTTAAACTGTCCATTGATAAGTGTCAATTCTTTCAAACATCAGTAAAGTATGTGGGACAATAGTATCCACCGAGGGAATAGAGACCCACCCAAGTAAAGTTGAGGCCTTGACCACCTGGCCACAGCCCAAAAATCTAAAAGAACTGCAAAGATTCCTGGGATTCTGTGGTTATTATCGGCGCTCATCAAGGACTATTCAAGAGTGATCCGCCTTTACTTAACCTTACTCAAGGGTATCCCCAACCCACAAAAATACCAAAAGTCAGTCCCTCAAGACTGAAAGAGTGTATTTTCATCCGAGTGAAGTATTTGGGGCCCGCTGGACTCTGATTGTGAGACTGCTTTTCATGAGATCATATATCAACTTACCCATGCTCCAGTGCTGGCCTATGCCGATCCAAGAAAACCTTACGCCCTGCACACTGATGCTAGCTTGCAAGGGTTGGGGCTTGTGTACCAAGAGCACGAGAATGGCCTGAGACCAGTGGCCTTTGCCAGTAGAAGTCTGACCCCATCCGAAAAGAACTATCCTGTACATAAGTTAGAGTTCCTAGCTTTGAAGTGGGCTATTGTTGACCAATTCCATGAGTACTTGTATGGGCTAAAATACTAGTAAAACTGACAATAATCCTTTGACCTATGTGCAGACCTCAGCTAGTTGGATGCCACTGGCCATAGGTAGCTTTCTGCATTATCTACATGACTATGCTCTGAATACCGAGCAGGTCTGAACCACATAGATGCTGATGCTCTCTCCCGGAGGCCTGTTCCCCAGAATGATTGGGTCCGATTGGCAGAACCTGACATTCGGCACTCTGCCGGAAGTTTGACAAGGAGGAACAATGTCCACGGACGAGTGGACTGCATGGTGGATTGCTTGGGAGCCTCTGAGAATTGCATACCTGCTGCTTATTGCCACTTTTCTGCAATAGACATTGGTGCACTGCCTCAGCTGGACAATGACAGTATTCGCGGGCTCAATCCTCGCAATCCCATGATCAAAGCAGCTTTAGAAGCCCTCTATGCAGGAAAAGATGTGTCCAAATTACGCTCCACTGATTTGAGAACTGCACTGTTATACAAAGAAGGTCCTAAGTTGAAACTGATCAATAAACTGTTATACAGAGAAACAGTAGACAGAGGGGGACAAGTAGACCAACAACAACTAGTGCTGCCCACTGCCTTTCGAGACTCAGTACTGAGGTCCTTGCACAACCACATGGGGCACCTTGGTATAGACAGAACACTTGACTTGGTGAGATCCAGATTCTATTGGCCTAAGATGGGGGCTGATGTGGAGCAACACATTCGAACTTGTAGTCGCTGCTTACAGAGGAAAGCTTTTGCCCCAGAGGGCTGCCCCTTGTTAACATCACCACCAGTGCACCCATGGAGCTGGTCTGTATTGATTTTCTGAGTTTGGAGTCAGATCAAAGAAATATCAGTAATGTGCTGGTGGTCACTGACCATTTCACGAGATATGCCCAAGCTTTCCCACCAAAGACCAGAAAGCATCCACTGTGGCCAAAGTACTTGTAGAAAACTTTTTTGTTCACTATGGGGCTCCACAAAGAATCCATTCTGATCAAGGGAGAGACTTTGAGAGTCGTCTGATCAAAGAGATGCTTTCTCTGTGGGAGTGCTAAAGTCCAGAACCACTCCTTACCAACCCCAGGGGACCCACAGCCTGAACGCTTCAACCGCACTTTGCTAGATATGCTAGGCACCCTGCACCCAAAGGACAAGCCTAGATGGAGCCAACAAATTAGCACCCTGGTACATGCTTATAACTGCACCAAAAGTGATGCCACTGGGTTCTCCCTACCGCCTTGATGTTTGGAAGAGAAGCTCGACTACCAGTAGATGTGTGTTTTGGGGTCTCCTGATGGGGTTCAAGCTGACAACTATTTACAGTATGTGCAAAAGTTAAAGGCCCAGCTAACTCATGCGCACTCAACTGGCTCAAACCATGGCTGCCAAAAGAAATCTGGCCAACAAAGAAAGGTATGATAAAAGGTGAAAGCACAGGAACTCCAGGAGGGAGATCGGTATTGCTAAGAAATCTGGGACTGCATGGCAAGCACAAGATTGCTGACAGATGGCACCATCTCCCTCACATTGTAGTGGGCAAACTAGATGATCTGCCAGTGTACAAAGTAAGGCCTGAGAATAATTCAAAAGATGTAAAACAATGCATAGAAATCATTTACTGCCCATTGGACAAATCTTAATTGAGTCTGAGCCCTAGAAGATGCCCCTCTGGACCAGTGACTAGAGCTGCTGCTAAGAAAAGATCAAGAAAGTCTGCACCTACAGAAGCAAAGTTAAAGTGTTCCCTCCACAAGTCCCAGTTGAGCATGACTGTCAGTCCATATCGGAAGAAAGTGAGAGTGACTTTGAATACTATCCTTCTACGAACTGAGTCAATTGTTTCGGGGCAATCCCTAGTCAATACTGGAGATGAAGCTGGGCCTTCTGGACTGTCTAAGCCCCAGCTTCATCCCTGAGCCAATGCTCCCAGAAAGTGAAGTGCAAAGCATCATATCAGATGAAATGGATTCATTGTGCATGGTTGAACTGTTTGAGCTTTCAGGGAGGAAAATGATAGATTGGGGCAGACTGGTGATACACCCGAACAAGAAGAGTATTTTGAGTGCCCTGACAGTCCACTGCCAGTGTCCGAAAGCTCTCCATGCGAGCCAAATGTTGTGGACTCAGAAACTGTAACTCCTGGAGCTGAAAATGCCCCAAGTTCTAGCCTCTCTACCCCATGGAGACTCCCTGACAAGTGAGGACAATGCTGAAAATGAGGCTCAGAGTGCAGGGACTATAACAGTTCCCCTAGAAAGACTGGTCGAGCTGTAAAGCCTGTGGTGCACCTCAGTTATGATTCCCTGGGAGGCCTGTGGATTTGCCTCTCAATGTTGTCCATAAAGGAGTGTATGTGTCCCCGAGCTCATTGCCCAAACTGGCGTCAGTGCTAACTCCAAGTTACTTGTGTTGCCCTCTAGTATGGTGCCCTTGCCCCGTCCAGCCCCAAGGTAACTGATAGGGAAGGGCCCTCTTCAGGTTTCATGTACAAGAGGTAATAACTTGAGTTATGGTACAATGTGTATGTAATACTGTGTAAAGAGTGACGATCGCAATGTTTCAGAAATGTTTTCTTGGTAAAATGATATATTGACTGATGATTACATGTGCGAGCCTAATGTAAATGTATATGGTTGCAGTTGAAACTTATGGGTACTTGCTTGACGCGGACGGCCAAGCTTTCCCAGGGCTAGGAAGGGTGTGTAACCCCTGCAAATGGGGTTCCAAAAGACTTCCAGGAGCTTGCTTGAATGCTCCAAGCCTAAATGGTGTTTGGTGCTTAAGCCATTTATCAGTGAGTGTTTTAGAACCTCTGGTACTGTCTCTTTAAGAGCTGTCTGCTTGCAGACATAATTAGTTTGTATGGGGACTGTGTGTTTCTTTGAGTACCACTCAAGCTGCTGCCAATTCACTCCATTTTGCAGTCACTAGGAGTGCAAAGAGAACCTATCTGAAAGATGTAACTGTTTGCCAGAAACCATTTAGAGTGATAATGAAATTACAGTTTGTCTAACCTGCTTTCTTTGCAGTCAGAACTGTGTCTGCTAGTTCCCATTCTAGTTTTGAACTGCTGAACTGGACCAATCAGTGTGGGTAAGCTAGCTCTAAAATGGTGCCTTGACCTAATCAGAACTTGGACTCATAATCTGAGCCAGCCACAAGAGGATTGTATGGACAGTGACTCTGGGAGATGTAGTTTAGACTTCAGTGCCTTTTGGACCAACAGCAGCAGTCTATTGTGAGTGACAGCCAATCCAGTCAAGAACTGGGAGGAACTCAAAGGAAGTGCCCGGTTTTGTCGGTTGGAGCTTCAGTTGAGCTTTGGCAGTGAAGAAGGAAGGAGCCCTGTGCTTTTTCAGTGTGCAGTTTTAGTCAAAAAACGTGTGTAAGGCCCAGAGTTCCGGTCTGCTGCTTGTTAGGACTGAATCTGTCCTGTGAAAAGAATCAAAGGATCTCTGAAGAGTAGAAACCAGGCTCACCCTGTAGAAGACTGGAGAAATTATTGAATTGCACTCGGTCTGTCAGGAACTGAATCTGCTGTGTGTTCTCCCGGGTATTGTGCAGTAATTGCGATCGGGATAGAGAAGCAGCCTGCCTGGTATAGTACTCTTTTTTTTTTTTTACCATATAAATGTGTGAAGAGTCTCTTGGAGCTTAAGAGTAGCCCTGCTGATATTGAAGGACCCTATCTTATTTGGAGGTCGTGAGTACTAATTCAGGGTCGCTCCCTGTTGAATTGCCACATTAAATCCAATTGGAATTACTGTACTGCTGACTGTTTAATTTTTCCTTTTCTCTGTTGAAAGGGGCCTCTACCAGCTGCCACGGTTTGACTAGCCACTAGGGCTTGGGTACCAGGGACAGTAACTGATAGGGGTAGGCCTGTGCACAGAGCCATAGGTAGATTATTAGAGTGATAAGCTAATTAACCTGATTTCCCTGTCCTTGTTATATCCCCTAAATAAATCAGAGCTGCTTGTTTCAGCAAAGTTATACTGCCTGAGGTATTTGTCTATGTTAAAGTACTGTACTGTGATTGTTGCACTGTATCTCATTTCACAGGAGGTCCCAGTGCCGGAACCAGACCTGGGGGTAAGTGTATACTGTGAAGGTAATCTATATATTGTGTGGCCACTAGTGGGAAGAAAGGGGTTGCAGTGTCCCAGAGGGCGTGACCAAGTTAGTTTAACTATTGCAAACCCTGACCTCTGGGTGGAGGCACCGCCATTGGATCCAGGCCCTCAACCTGTTAGTGGCAAATCAGGCAGGGGTAGTAGCCCTGGGATAGCGCCATCTAGGGTTACAGGACTAATTGGTAGCATGGCACAGTTAGGTTGTAAATGAATGAAATTTATTCAGTTCTATCTCAAAATTTCTTCATAGCAGGACAAATATAACATCAGCGGACTGGTACGACAACAAAATGAAATAATCAGAATGGCAAATAAACTTTATCCCATGACTTTTACTTGGCTTGAAAGGTGTTGTTCTCCTAACGCCTGCTGGAACAATTCACAGAGCTCCCTGGAGTTCACCTCCAGACCCAGGAGCACAATCTAAACTAACAATCTCAAATGACAGTACTTTTATACAGGGAAATGATCATGTGTTCTCCCTAACTCTACCCACATCATTAATGCTAAAGTAAAACTTCTTATTTAAACATAATTATTTTGTTTTAACTATCTTAACTAAACAGTTTATAATTCACATACATTTATACACACATTCAGTCTATTTTATTTCAATTCCTGGCTCTTTTACAAACAGCTTGACCATCAGGCACCCCCCAACAAGAGAGAGCATAAAACAAAGGAACAAGGGCTGGTCAGCACTATAGCTGTCCTGGAAGGGTGGGCAAGAAGAGTCAGAAGCAGAAGCTGAAAAGCCAAAGAGACACGAACAGGTGCCCTTTCTGTAAGTGAGAACTGTACCACACAATTTATATAGTTATTCTCTGAGGTGTACTATCCCCATATTGTTTCATAACCTGCTTACTTAAACACAACTGCTAGGCTGTTACTGAACATGTGTTTTAACTGGTTGTTTCAAACAAGGAGCTTTGAGCAGGAAGTCTTACAAATGGTTTTACAGCCCACTACAAGTACCTTGTCCTAGTCTTTATTTTATCAAAAGATGGAGAGGACATGTGTATGAATTAACATTACACCGACCTTCTGCCAGGGGAAGTTAAATGTGCAATAAACACATGTTGCATTTCAGTACTTTTGCTACTGTTGATATTTACAACCACTGGAGAAGAAATGACTTCTAAATAATACCGTCCCTTAAAGACTAAAACTTAAACAGAACAGTGACTTAAATTACTTTATTTTATTTCCCCTCACTTACAACCCATTCTTCCTCTTGGTCAAGCAGCGCCTGTATTCTGGTGTGCTACCAAACATCTCTAAAAAGAAGAACTAAAAGTGTTCTTTCAACCCAAGTAGAAACAGATTGCTGGTGCTGCTCATTTAAGCTCCAAATTAACTCAATTACCATGTAAAGAATCCCAACTACCTTAAGGGATTCAGTTCTCCCTTTCTCTTTAACTGAATTACCTGGGGGTTACTAAGTGACTCACTCTTACTTCTGTCCTCCCCATTGCTTTATTTTTTCTACCTTGCTAGTCTCCACTACACTATCTTTTAACTTAGCCTCAACTTTTAAAGCTTACATTTATTTATTTATTTAATTCTGATTTTACATAGTTATAGTATCGAAAGGCTTTAAGTGAAGCACCAAGCCCAAAGTTCCAGGGCCCCTCAATCCATCACAGAGTCACTCTGTGACAACTAATAAGAGGAATTCCAACACACAGTTGTGCATGCTGCCTGTTTGAGGTCCATTTGAGGTTGTGAGGGCTGCCAAACAGTCGCCTCCCCACTCCCTCGAAAACATACACTCAGCTGCTGCCTGTCTGAGGGTCCACGGAGGTTGTGAGGCTGCTGAACAGTTGCTCTCTCCCCTGAAAACATACACGCAGCTGCTGCCTGTTCGAGGTCCATGGAGGTCATGAGGGCTGCTGAACAGTCGCCTCCCCTACCCCGAAAACATACACTCAGCTGCTGCCTGTTCGAGGTCCACGGAGGTCCTGAGGGCTGCTGAACAGTCACTTCCCCAACCCCCAAAACATACACTCAGGTACGGCATCTGAAACAACGTAATGCCCGGCTATCGGCCTGCTTTTCCATCTGCAAGCTATACCAGTTCGCCACTAGAGGCATCTCAGCCTGCTCGCTCCCTCCTGCAGAGTCTTTTCCCTTACTTCCTCCCTCCTCCTTCCTATTTTTGTAATGTCTTTTTCTACGCTTGACTCCGCTAATCCCTGGTGCTCTCTCTCCCTACTCTTCTTACCCAGAGCATCTTCCTCCCTATATCCACCACAAAAGCCAGTCTGCCTGTCAGCTCTCACCTGATGTTCTCCCCACAAACCAGTTAAGACTCCTTAGACTTAGCAAACCTTATGCTCAGATACCATCATCCCCCCCCGGATGCAGCCACATTCCTGCCTCCTTTCCCTACAATATGCAGCTGCAGCCACTGCCCCGGACGCACCCAGTGTTCTCCACTCGGCCATCTCCTCCCACCCTTAAGGATACACAGGACCCCAATCCCCTCCCCGCTCTCTCCCTCACTGGCCTCCCCTCACATATTTACCCTTCCCACCCCAATATGGTCAGACACCCAGGGGTCCATCCTATGCAAATCCTACTATCTCAAAAAGTTAACCTGGAACTTTCTCCTCCGATCCCTCCTCCTTCTCCTCCTTATGTCTGGCAATATACACACTAACCCAGGCCCGCTCGCAACCTCCACACCCGGACAAAACCAGGCCTCCACCCTACTCATTGCCACCATCAATGTCTGCAGCCTATTGAAAAAATGGGATACCTTCCAGGGATGGGTCCTTTAACATCATCCCGACGTAATTGCCATGGGTGAAACCTGGCTCTCCCCACATATTCCAGACTCCTCTATAACTCTGTCTGAGTACAACCTCTTAAGAGCTGACCGGCAGGGTAAAAGGGAGGGTGGCTGTGCCGTTTATATTAAGGACACACTACAGGGTCATTTACTCCCACCCCTCCACTGGTCCCTGTACCCCAAGCCTCACACACAAATTGCTCAGGACACTCCCAAACCCTCTTCTCATCACAGCGGCTACATTCCCCCAAGAATCAGAATGCTGCCTTCCACTCTGTCTTGTCCTACCTCACCACCTCCCATCAAATAATGAATTAATCGCACTAGGGGACTTCAATATCAACTGGCTGGCTAAAAAAAAAATGCCCCACTCATCGATGCTGCAACTGCCCAAGACCTTACCCACGTAGTCCACTCCCCTATGCACTGGGTCCTCCTTCTCCTTACTGGACCTGGTCTTCACCAACCGCCCCCACAAGATCACTAGCACCACCGTACTCCCTAACGCCCTTAGTGACCACTCCCCTGTCCTCTGCTCCTGGTCATGCAAAGGCCCTAAAAACCCCCTTAAAATAGTGCAACAGTGTAAACTTGGACCCGGTAAACTTGCCCTCCTAAAATCACACCTCCTTTCATGGGACTGGTCCCTCCTAATGAATACCCTCGATCCCAATCGAGCCCTCGACCTTTTTGTTCTTACCTTCAGTGCTATCTGTGACTCCTTTGCCCCACTTACTAAAAGGGTGGTCAAAGGCAACCCTGCATCTTGGATCAGTAGCCACCTACAGGCCCTGATGCGAACCCGAGACTAGCTATGGCACCTCTCGAACGAGATCTGCCATCCATCCGACCAGCAAAGGTACAGAGAGGCCTGGAACAAATGCACATGGGCGCTTCGCAAAGCAAAAGCAGAATATTACAAATCCTCCCTTACCTCAACCTGGGGCTCAGGGTGCAAGTTCTGGAATAATATTAAAAACATCTATGGCAAGAACCATAACCCCCCCCCCCCAAAGTCTGATAGAGGTTGGCGGATGCCTGACCATGGACCCCACCCATATTGCTTCAGCCTTTAATCATGCCTTCTCTAATCTCAGCCATGTCCTCCCTCCCAATTTCTTCGATCCCCCCACCTGCTCCCCTATGACCCCTTCAGCAGCCGCTCCCTTCCACCTTCGTTGCATCACCACCATGTCAGCCAAGCCTTATCTAGAAAAAGCCCTAAGCTACTCCTACTGCAGTAGTGACTCTCTGGACCCGAGACTCCTCCTGCTCATCTTGATGAGGTACTCCACCACCTCACCAATATTCTCAACCACTCACTCTGCCAAGGGAAATTCCCTTCCAGTGGAAATCTGCCTCCATCACCCCCATTTTTAAAAGCGGTGACCGTACTGCACAAACAACTATCGCCCCATCTCTATCCTCCCCCCCCATCGAAAGTGCTTGAGCGTATTGTCTCTGACCAACTCACCAAACACCTTAATAAACATGACCTGCTCTGTAAACAGCATCATGGCTTTTGCAGAGAGCACAGTACCCCAACAGCCCTCCTGGAGTTTAACACACACATACACTCCACTTTAGACAGAAGTCACATCTCAGGTGCGATCTTTGTTGACCTCTCTAAGGCATTTGACACTGTCAACCACTCCCTCTTACTTACCACACACTCCAGCATCGACTTTTCCCAGGACGTGGTCGGCTGGTTTACGGACTACCTGTCAGATCGCTACCAACAGGTCAAAATTGGCACCGCCCTCTCTAGCATACTAATAGTCCATTCTGGTGTCCCCCAGGGGTCCATCCTTGGTGCTTTACTTTTTAGTCTCTTCCTTAACTCCCTTCCCTCGTCCTGCTCTGGCAATCTACTATTGTATGTGGATGCTGTCCTTTTTTCCTCCAATCCGGTCCCTACCCTACTACACAATTCCCTCCAGTCCTCCTTCTCTGATGCCAAAATATGGTTCTCCACACGGCGTCTTACACTAAATTACAAAAAGACTAAAGTCATATATTTCTCGCATCAGCTGAACTCCCGGAAGGCACTCTGCCCTCAAATCCTTACCTCCAGTGGGACCCCACTAGTGAATACCTTCAAATACCTGGGCATAACCCTGGACCCTGCCCTAAACTTCCACCAGCATATCCATCTCCTGTCCACCACCCTCAGTGTCCGCCTGGAATCCTCTATCGCCTCAAACACTGTCTTACCCTGGAAGCTCTTCGTCTCGCTGTCTCCTCCTCTGTCCTGTCCCTCCTTGACTATGATGTACTTATTTATGGAGCTGCTAACACATCGGCCCTAGGGAGACTCCAGCTCTCCCTGAACAAAGCTTGCCGTCTTGTCCTTGGCTGTGATCGCCTCACACACACTTGCTCTCTGTACACCAACACTAACTGGCTGAACCTTGATAGTAGAATAGAGTTCCATACATGCCTTATGGCCAAAAAGATCGCTTCGAGTCATGCTCCCGCTGGCTTCTCCCTATTATCCAGTCGGCCCTACCATAGAACCACCATAGCTTGGGCAAACTTTTTCTCGTGTTCCCAGGCCAAACCTCCCAACTTCAAAGCTCTCTTCAGCCACAGGGCCCCTCCTTGCTGAACTGCCTTCCCAGTACACTTGCCAACGTAACCAGAATTGGCCCCTTCTAAACCTTACTGAGGGACCATCTCCAGTCCTCCACCCCGCAAGGCCTGTCATTAACCTCCCTGCCCATCCCTGACAGCGGCCCTGGCCTGCACTCCCCCACCCCACTCTTTGCCTCTGCCTACTCAGCTCTTTCTGAGCCTTCATTCTAAACTGACTTAATCTTGTCCTACTGTATCTCTTCTGGGTATGACTGTTAGAGTTACATTATTAGCTGTAACAAGTCTGTCTGAATTATGTTTACTGTTGTATTGTCCAACTAAATGTGATGTGGAGCTTTGTAAATGAGTCTTTGACTCAAAGGCATTTTCGGATAAGCAATAAATAAATAAAAATAAGATTAATCTATTGTTTGGGTATTTTAAGATATTTTTAACAATGCATATATTTAAAAAACATATTTTAGAAATATGTCAACTATATAAAAAGTATATTTAATATTCAAAATGTATACACAGATATATAAAATATATATCATGCACCTATAATAAAGATATTATGTAAATATATTTATGATATATCTGATATATATGTGTCACATATATTCTGCAAATAAATACACTTTTATAAATATATCTAAAATATATTTATTTTCCATATGGGAGAATAATAATTCACAGAATATTAACAAGATAATTCTATGATCTATACAATAAATAGTATCTAAGATATATCTGAAATATATGCATCAGATATAATTCAAATATTTAAAAAACCAGTCAATCTGAGATATAATGCATATATTTGGAAACCATTACATAAATCTATTGTTGGATATAATTCAGAAACTATTTAAAATATATCTTAAAACATATATTCGAGATATAATTCTTTTACATATGGGCCATTTGGTATAACCCTTATATCTTACTTCGAGGGTATCTCTTGCAGCAGCCCACACCTATGAGACTGTAGTAGGCAAGTGCCAGGACCACACAGAAACTTTTCTAGCTTGAAGTCTACCAGGTGGCTGCCCACTCCAACGTCACACGCTGACATCTTCCTATCCTATAAGAGTGGGCATCCCCTGCGCCCTCCTCGGTTCTTTTCCTGCCATCAACCATCACACGTCAGACCTTCTTGGAGATTCCACCCACTTCAGTCGACCGCCATTTCTTTTTTATTTTCTTCTTACTCTGTCTAGTGTAGTATCACTTTACTTGTAAAGTGCTTTTTTTCTTTCATTTATGCAGAGCTCCATCTCCAACAAACTCTTCAGAAGGTGTACCTGTGGTGAGAAGCTTCTTGAGGAGGATGACCACAATGCTTGTGTCCGCTACCTAAGCCCAGCCATGACATCCAAGCCTGTGAGATCTGCCTCAGCTTTAACCAGGCTATCAGGTGGCGCCACCAGAAGACCCTGGAAACTTTTGTACTCAAGCAGCAGGTCACCTGAATGGAGTAGGAGTTACAGGTCAGAAGTTCTTCCACTTCCCCGGCCTTGTCCTCAGATTCACACTCCTCTAAGGTTCGGGACAAATCAGTGGAAAGCACAAACACCAGGAGAAAGGCTTTGCAAAGCCATGGTCCTCCGACTCGCTCATGGTCAGTGCTTCATGTGTTGGCCACAGTGAGGCCATCCTCCTCTTTTCTGCCTCATGCCCTCTTCCCCATGGAGCTGCCTTTGGCAGCCCCACCCAGCAGTCTCATCTTGGTGAGCATTGGTTCTGCACGCTAGTGCCCCCACCAACATCTCAGCCCCTTCTGTTTCAGCCCTTATTTTCCTTAGGCCATCAGTTAGGCGGCTTTGCAGACCTGTCATTGACCAGCACAGGATTAGCACTCTCTGGGGCTCTTCCTACTTCCCCCGATGCCAACCTCGGCCATTTTCTCGGCCACAGCCTCTGCTGCAGAGCCTCTGCCTTCTCTGGCATTGCCCAGAGTTGTTCCTCAGTCATCCTCCCCTCTTCGGCGATGACCCAGGCAGAGAGATGCCTCATAAGCCCTGACCTGCTAGGCCACTGTTTCTGGACCTGCTGGTGATGCCGCCTGCATTCCTACTCAGCCCATGCCGATTGGTGTCCAGACGCTGGTTATGGTGGACTTCCAGGTCATGCTGCACTCATTGTGGCACTTTGTGCAAGCTTGGCTTGCTCCTCCACAAGGGCCACCACTGCTAGGGCCTACAGTGCCTGTACTGCCCGCTCACCCCACGGGCCACAGCATGCACCCAGGGACCCGGATACCTCTGACCCCTGCATGGGGGACGATGACAAGTATCACCTAGACCTTCTCTCGCCCGGATGACAAGGATGAGTTAGGTGCTGGAGATGAGGGAGGTGCTACCCCCACCCACTCCACTTCTGCGGTGCTGGCCGATGGTGAGGAGACCCCCCAAGTATATCCCACAGTCTCCCTGGAAGACCCTCCTTTGTCTCTGTCCTAAGACTTTTGTAGGCAGCCATGTGATTCAACACCGAGGAACTAGACCTTATCTGGCACCATCTGTTCATTTATCTTGGTCTGCCAGATGCCCTTCCTCTGATCATTCCTTCTCTTATAGAACTGTTTGAGGATGTCACTCTGGCATCTGCCCAGCTAAGTCCCTGCCATGCTTTGAAAGGTGGACGAGCTATACCAGCTTCTTGCATGGAATCCCTTCTTCTCTAAACATCCTCAAGCAGACTTTGTGGTCATTAATGCTGCCCACTACCATACCAAGAGGATCAAGTACATCAGTTCCCTCCCTCTGGACAACGAATCCCGCAGGTTAGACCTCATTGGCAAGTGGACCATTGCCTCTGCCACTTTGACCATCAGGGTTCTTAACTATATTGCCCATATGGTCCAGTTCCAGAACCAGGTCTGGGCTGAATCCAAAGAAGTAGCTACAGCCCTCCCAGAAGACCTCCTGAGGCAGCAGCTGTTTCAGAGCATTCAGTCAGAGGCCAATGTCAGCAAGCAACTTCTTCACTTTGCCTGCGATGCAGTCGATGCCTTGGCTGGGTGACTGCGACAGACATTTGCCTGCGACGTCACACTTGACTGAGGGCATTGGACTTTGCCCAGGATGTACAACAATCCATTCTAAAGGCCCTTCTTAGAGGGTATAAACTGTTCGGGGCGGATGTGCAGGATATACTTTCCAACCTGCGGGCCTCCAGCTGCATCTTGTGGTCAGTTCATTCCATGTACTACACCAAACAACCAAGTGGTCAGTAGATGCCCTTTCAGTGTGCTGCCCATAGGCCCAAACCCAGCACCAAGCCTCAGGGTAAACGTAGAGCAGTTGAAAGCCCTTCCTACCCCTACTTCCACTACTGGGAAATCTCCCAGAGGAGGTGTTGTGGCCCCAGCTGCAGGTGCTTCCCAGCCTGACTCCTTGCCCAGCTGCCCCCACCCTGCAGCTGGTTGGGAGGTGGAGGTTGTCGGGGTTGTGTCTCCCTGCATCTGGACAAGTGGAGGACATTACCAAGACGCGCATGGTCCAGAAGCACCAAGATATCTCTGGTGAGAATGCCAGCCTCCCCCACAGCGGCCTTTAATGCCGGCACTTGGGTATTGTGCCGCCTCTTGCTTCGCTGTTTTCTGTGGGGGCTGCACCCTCACCCCCATGCAGGGAGCTCTGCCCCTGCACCCCCAGACTCTAGGATTCCAACTCCAGGTCGGAGTTGGTTCAGGGAGGGGGCGGAACACTGGGGGAAGGCGAAACACAGAAAAGGGACCATTATCGCGAATGTCGCGGTAATGGTCTTTTTCTGTGTCTCGCCGTTGGAGTGTCGACCACAAGGGGGTGATACGGCATGGTCCTGCAGCTCATAGAAAACTATTACATTCTGGAGCTCCTGGAGTGACCTCCACAAAAGCCTCCAGTTCAGTCCTTTTACACCAGACCACATTCCAGTGCTCTGGGAGGAGATCCACACCTTGCTGCACAAAAGGGCCATAGAACCCGTCCCAGAGACTCAGCAGGGCAGGGGGTTTTACTCTTACTTCTTCCTAATGCCTAAATGTACAGGGGATCTCAGACCTATCCTAGACCTCTGAGAGCTAAATTTCTTCAGTACAAGAAATTCCAGATGGGAACCCTTCAGGGACTGCTGCCCCTTCTGCACCAGGGAGACTGGATCTGCTCCTTCAACATGACAGATGCATACCTGCATATCAGAGTAGACGCCTCCAACTGACAGTACCTCAGATTGCCTTTCAGGGAGCACACTTCCTGTTCCTGGCCTTGCCTTTTGGCTTATCCTCTGCCCCTCAGGTATTTACCAAATGCTTGGCAGTAGTGGCAGCAATCCTCAGGAGGGAGAGACTCTGTCTTTCCATATCTGGACAACTGGCTTCTCAAAGCACAGACCAGGGAACTCCTACTGCAAACTCTGGAACGTACCACCAGTTTGTTCTAAGACCTGGGCATTACAATCAATCTGCCCAAGTCAGTTTTGACCCCTTTCAGTGCCTCCAGTACATGGGGTGGTCCTGGATACATTTCGGGGTGTAGCCTTCCTGACCCAGGACAGGATGGACCGCCTAATGGCTCAAGCCCGCCTGCTGTACAACAGCAGGTATGTCTCAGCCAAAACCTTCCTCAGCTGTTGGGCCTGATGGCTGTGGCTGTAGTCTCAGTGTCTTTAGCCAGATTGCACTTGAGGGTACCCCAGTGGACACTGAGGATCCAGTGGGATCAGCGCACTGATGATCTGGAAAAGCAAGTCCTAGTCTCCTCTCCAATCAAAATGGTGCAGCTTTGGTTGACGGAACCCACCAATCTGTTAAGAGGGGTTCTTTTCCTCATTCTTTCCACTCAGCAAATTCTTACTACCAGTGCTTCGGGGTTGGGGTGGGGGGCCCATCTAGGGCCCCACCAAACGCAAGGGATGTGGTTGAGGATGGAATCTTCTTTCCATATAAATGTCATGGAGATGTGGGCAGTTCTTTATGCCATGCAGGCCTTCCAGGTGCAGCTTTCTGCAGGTCTTCAGTTAGTACAAATGGATGTCAGTGTAGTCCACTGCATCAACAAGCAGGAGCACTCACTCACCTTCTGTGCCAGAAAGCGAAGAGAGTTTGGTATTGGGCTCTAGAACATGGCCTTGAACTGTCGGTCATCCATGTTCCTCACATCCAAAACATCCTGACAGACAGACTAAACTGATCACAGTCCAAAATGCATGAGTGGCAGCTGCTGACCTCAGTCTAAAAGACCTGTTGGACAAGTGGGGTCATCCAGAGCTGGACCTTTTTGCATCCCCACTCAATGCAAAACTTCCGCCTTTTTACTTGCTCATTACAGGGCCTGGAGTTTTCTGGCAAGATGTAAAGTCCCTCTCTTAGAAAGGGAGGCTTCCTTATGCCTTTCCCTGCTTCAGAGGGTTGTGACTGTTACAGATGGAAGGGGCCACTATGATGCTCATTGCCCCTTCTAGCCTCATTAGATCTGGGTCCCCTTCCTGTAGCAGTTATTAGTGGAACCTCCAGTGTCCCTGCCTCTGTGTACTGGCTTGCTCTCCCAGGACTGGGGCATCCTGTTCCATCCAGGCCTCAAATCGCTGCATCTTCACGCCTGACTCCTGAAGACATAGCCTTGGCTATATTTGTGGTGTCTCCCAATGTGGCTGATGTCCTAGTGGTGGCTAGGAAGCCCTCCACCAGGGGCACTTACTCCATGAAGGGAAACGTTTCACTCTGTGGGCTGCTTCTCATCAACTGGATCCCTTCACTTGTCAGTGAATCAGATTCTGGAGTATTTGCTGTCCCTTTCAGACTCCGGTCCGAAGTACTCCTCTCTTGAAGTGCACGTCTGCCATTTCAGTGCCTGTTAATGACAATACGGTGGCCCAACTAGAGGTGTCACATACTTTTCTGAGAGGCATTTTTCACTTGAAGTCTTCTATGTGCAATCCAGTCCCACCTTGGGACTTGAATTTTGCATTACACAAACTTACTTTGGCTCCATTTGAACCGGCCGCAACATGCAAACTATGCTTTCTGTCATGGAAAGCGTTATTTTTAGTTGCTGTTAATTCTGCTCAAAGAATTTTTGAGCTTCAGACTCTAATGTGTGAGCCTCCTTATTTAGTTTTCACAGAGACAGGGTGTCTTTGCAGATGAAACCCAAGTTCCTTCCTAAGGTGGTGTCTGAGTTTACTTTAAATCAATCCATCCACCTGTCTGTTTATTTCCCAGAGCGTGCCAATCCAGGGGAAGCATTGCTCCACACTTTAGATATTCATAGAATTCTGCATCACTATACGCACCGTACAAAGGACTGCAGGAAGTCATCTCAGTTGTTTGTTACCTTCACTCCTGGGGAAAAAGGGTGTTTCTGTTTCTAAACAGTGCTTGCTCAAATGATTGGCTGGCTACATTACTTTTTGCTACAGGAAGTATGGCAAGGATCTTCCTGGTGTCCATGGTCATTCCACCGGAGGCATGGCTAAATCTGTGGCCTGTTTTCGGGATGTTTCAGCTGCAGAGATCTGTGCTGCTGCTACTTGGAGTACTGTCCACACCCTTACCAAGCACTGCAGTCTGGACATTGCCTGTAAGCATAGGGCCAGTTTTGGCCTAGCTGTCCTACAGGGCCTACTTTCTTAGGCTTTCATTTTCTGTCCACCCAGACTGGCTTTTCTGATGTCAGAACTGCTTATGACTCATTTAGTAGGTGTGGTCTGCTGCAGGAGATGCCCTCGAAGTAAGATAGTACAGTTATGTAAGAACTTACTGTAACAGATCTTCAAGAGGATCTCTTGCAGCAGGTCATGCCATCCCACCTTCTATGCCCCTGGCCCAATGGGCTTTTCCTGTGTCTGTCTTCCCTTCTCTTATTTCTATATCGGGAACCTTCAGCTCTTTCTTGGTTCCTTGGCAGGAGACAGGTTACTTATGGTCTCCAGCAGGAGAACTGAGGAGGGCGCAGGGGCTGCCCACTCTTATAGGATAGAGCAATATTAGTGTGTGATGTCGGAGTGGGTGACCCCCTGGTGGACTGCTAGCTAGAAAGGTTTCTGTGTGGTCCTGGTGGCTGTATTTGCCATAGGTGTGGCCTGTTGCAAGAGATCCTCTTGAAAAATCTACTGTTAGGGGACGTTCCTACATAACTGTATTTTCCTTCATTAGGACCAGAGCTGCTGAATAATAAAGTCCTGTGGTTAGTCTCTAAAATGTGGTGTGTGTGAGCATATTATTAGCCATCTACCCTAAATGGTACAAAGGTGTTTGATATCCCAGTTGAAGTGTGGGTACTGGTACTAGTGTTTTCAAAGGTGGTGTCTGAAAGTTGTTGGGGAAGTGGACTGGTACTGCATCCCAGGGGCAGTATTCAACTGGTCAGCAGGCCCACTGTTTTCTTCTCTGGATGGAAGCACTGTGCTGTTTCCTATTCCCCTTATTCCTTGTCTGAACCAACCCCCAAATGAGGGATTTAATGAGCCTGTTCCTCTATCTTGCTTGTCCCCTCACGGATGCAAGGCAAAGGTAGTAACCGAGAAAGTAACACCAGTACCATGTGTACAGCAACCTGGTTACACATACGATAACTGTATAAACAAATTACATTAATTTATATTGTAGAATGTAACAGCAGATGAGTGGACAATCATGCAGATGCAGTGCTTCCTCGCTATATTGAAGAGAATGGGAGCCATAATGTGTTCGTTAGCTCCTGTTTGTTACATCAAGAGATGCTGAAAGACTTTAAGCATCTGCCACCACGTCTCCTGCCTGCGCTACAAACAGTTTCCTTTGATTACCCAATGGTACACCCTATCACAGCAGCTTTCTTTTCTTTATAGATAGATGTAGGGCAGCTTTCCTTAGTCTTTATTCGGTGCAGTAGCTGCCGTTTAGTTCGCCCACCCGCCCACTTTCTCTCCTGAGTGCAACTCAAATACAGTACCATACTGTATATTGCTGTTACTTAATTTGCTGCACTGTACTTAGTTTAGGTAGTTTATTATTTTTATTTATTTTCTTTGGTTTCTAACCCAGTGTTTGTGGAGAGACGTGAAGAGCGTGCTGGATGGACAGAACAACTGGGAAGTCAGATGGTCAGTTGGAGGCGAGCAGAGGCAATCAGTGGTACTTTCAGTGTAGTGCAGTATACTACAGTACTTAAATTTCTTTGCTGTGATTTTTAGTAATTTTGAGTAACTGACACAGGAGGGCCTCTTCTACAGTGAATAAACAGGCGAGCAGTGATGCAGTGTAAATCCCGAGAACAACTGATTGTAGTCAGGAGCCAATCACAGTGTTTTGTTATACCAGGGTTTGGTATAGCAAAGAAGCACTGTAGATACTCTTGAGTAATGAGAGTAAATATCAGGTACGGTCACAATATGTGGCAGTTACATTTTTGAGGTAGTGCTTGTGTGATGCAGTGCTGATGTAAGGATTCGTTATTCATATATGGTATCACAAACAGTTGTACAGTAACTTGGCATGTAGCAGCGTGAGTTCAGTGCATGTCAATCCATGTGCATATTACAGCAACAGTGCAATGATGTGTAGGATGATTGTAGAGCAACTGATATATATTATCTTACTGGCATAACTTAAGAATTATGGGCCACTGTATGTATTAGGCTATATGGATGTTCTCTTTGAGCAAACACTATCAAGCATTGTGGTATTTGTGATTTAATTATATTGGGTGCTATACCATGCACACCTTTTTGATTAAAATTTTAGTTTGATATACTTGGGTGGGGAGTAGAGCCCCCCCCAACATAAAACCATCCATGTTGAAAAAAAGAAATGCCAAGATCTTCGAGGATATCTCTTTCTTCAGACCACATTTATTGAAAATATAGCTGCTAGGCACTAGGACCACACGGAAACTTTTCCAAGCAGTCAGCCAGGTGCCGCCCACGATGACATGAGCATGTATGTAAACTTGGGTGGCTCCTCCTCACCTCAGTTCTTTCCCGCCATACTCAACTCGTCAGACCTCTGTGGAAACCCCACTGTGAAGCCGTTTTCTTTTCTTGATATTAAACTAATCACTTTTAGAATGATTCTTTGATGGGTTGTATGTTGTTGAAGAACCCGTTGAAGTTGTTCAGGTATTGTGAGTGTGGAAAAAAGATCTACACCAGTGACTACCACGATGTCTGCATTTGCTGCATAGGCCTGGACCACAACGTGAAGGCCTGCAACGTTTGCTGGGGTTTCAATGCTGTGACCAGGTGATGCTGCCAGCAAGCCCTAAAAAAGCAACTTCTGGAGCAGAAAGTGGCCAGAATGGAGAAGCTGCTACAGCAGACGGTTGGCAGCCTCACCAGCCCTGTCAACCGAATCACGGTCCGCTAAGTCCAGGGACAAGATGTCAGGGAGCCATAAACACAAACCAGGATAAGCATAGGGAGAAGACCTCCCCAGTATGTTCCAGGTCACCACTTCACCCAGTGGGCATGACGACCTCTGTGCTGTCACCTGTTCCTGCGATGCCACCGCTTTCCCTCCCACGACCATCGACATGACACCAAGACTGGGGCTTGGCACTGACACTACCCGGTCTAGAACAGCTACTATATCACCATCAATGTAGGGATTGCAGCCTCCCCTGTCAACTCCTCCAGTCACACCCTCCGACACTACAGGTGCCAACGGGCAGGCTGTTCTCTTTTCATTCTCTGATATGATAAGACACCTGTTACCTGGCCTCCTGGTTCCAGGAGATCCATTGCTAGGGCCTACTACTCACCCCCATCGATATAGCCATGTACTTCTTTCAGTCAGTCTCCTACTATGCTGCTAACATCACTGGTGCACTCTCTGCTCCTTGTTGACCAAGTCAATGATGGGTATGAATATAATAGTCCAGAACTAATCATGCAGGATGAGGAAGAGGAGGCTGAAGATTATACTGAAAGCCACTATGACCGTGGCACCAGCTCCACTGTCTCAACCTGCAGTGAGGACTTAGTGCTCTCACCCTGATATACCCTCCTGAAGATCCCACTTTCTTCTCTATGAGCAGCAGTTACAGGCTGCCATGGGCTTTGACCTTGAGGAAGAGGACACCACTAAGAAGAACTTAACAGAGTTTCTGGAACTTCCAGACCCTCCTACAGTTGTGGTGCCACCTCTGCTCACTGCCCTAGAGGATGCCACTCTTGCTGCCTGGTACAGGCCAAATAACATCCCCGCTTTCCACAGAAATGCTGGCAAAATGTATATGGCACCTTCTGGGAAACTTTTTTGTGCCACCCAACCTGAAACTGATTCAGTGGTAATTATACTGCCCATGATAGATCCAGGACACCAAAACACCTGTGCTCTCTTCCTCCTGATAAAGAGTCCAAAAGATTGGATGTTTTAGGTAAGAGGACATGTGCCTCAGCATCATTGGGCCCACGGATTGCCAGTTACCAGGCTCATATGATGAAATATCAGAACACCCTCTTGAGGAAGGCCAAAGCAGGAGCACAGGCATTGCCTGAGGGTTCTGCAAAACAAAGCACCTAAACTCTCACTACTGGGGCCAGTGCTGGCAAGCATTTGCTCTGCACGGTGTATGATGTCTCAGATGCTTCTGCCAGGGCTGCTACCTCAGCCATCTGCCTTGGAAGGTGCTCCTGGCTTAGGGTGGCAGGTTTTGCAAATGATGTACACCAGTCCATTCTTAATACCCCATTTCGAGGGCAGAAGTTGTTTGGCCTTGCGGTCCAAGAGACTCTGAACTCTCTTCAGGCCTCAGCTAGGACTCTGAAAGCTGTGCATTCTCTCTATCATACTCATCCCAGGGGTAGGAATAGGGGTTCCTTTCATCTGACTCGTGTTAAACAGCGCCTGGCCACCAAACAGCAGGGCAGGGGCAGAGGAGCAGGAACTTTGCCCAATTCCAGGGACCACACCAGGAGCTCATTCAAAAGCCCCTAGAGGTGGTGGGGTTGGGGGAGCAGCTTCACTGGCTCCACCTAACTCTGTATACCCCCCCAACCATCTTTACCTCTAGGGGTGGTTATAGGGGGTCATCTCTGTCTCCACTCAACCCAGTGGAAAGAGATAACTTACAGATGCATGAATTCTGGAGATAATCGAGTGGGGTCATGCTTTAAAACTTCTGGGCAGCCCTCCAGATCATCCCTCACTTCTTACCAAATATCCTCCATGGCATGTGCCCCTATTACTGGAGGAAGTGCAGACTTTCCTTCAGAAACTAGCAATAGAGTCTGTGCCACTAGAACAACAGAACACAGGTTTTTACTCCCAATTTTTCATTGTTCCAGAGTGGGCAGAAGACCTACAGCCTATTTTGGATCTCAGGAACTCAACTTCATAGAATACAAGAAGTTTCAGATGGTCACTCTACAGCGCCTCGCCATTACCAAAAGGGGACTGGATTTGTTTCCTTGATAAGAAGGCCCATACCTCCATATCAAGATCCACAAGCTTCATGAAAATACTTGAGTTTCTGTTCCAAGAGGAACATTATCAGTTCAAGTATTGCCCTTTGGTTTGTCTTCTGTGTCACGGGTCTTTGCCAAATGTTTGGCAGTAGTGACAGCAGTAATTAGTAAGGGAAGGCCTGTATGTTTTCCCCTACTTGGATCATTGGCTATGAAAAGCCCTTTCCGGGAACAGCTGCTGAAGACTTTAGCTACACCAGACAGCTGTTCGATGCTCTAGGGGTGACAGTCAGTATCCCAAAATCAGTGCTGACACCCTGCCAGCACCTGCAGTATATAGGGACAGTCCTAGACATGGCCCAGGACTTCGCTTTCCTGTTACTGGACAGGGCTGATCACCTGATCCTGATTGCCCAAGCACAGTTAGTGCATGACAGCCACTGTGTCTCAGCAAGGACATTCTTACACCTTCTGGGACTTATGGCAGCAGCATTTGTCACAGTACCACTGACCAGGCTGCACATGCGAATTCCCCAGTGGACTTTATGAGTCCAATGGGACCAGCTCACAGACGATCTAGAACAAATGATTCTAGTCACTTTCCCTGTTCATAAAGTGCTCATATGGTAGATGGAACCCAGTATTTGCTGAAAGGGGTACCCACCCTGATTCCTTCCCCTGTGCAGATCCTCACCACAGATGCTTCGGGAATGGGTTGGGGAGCACACTTGGGTCCTCATCAGACACAGGGCATGTGGACTGTGCTGTAGGGCACTTTACACATTGATGTTCTGGAAATGCGGACTGTTCTATATGGATGGACTGTAGGCCTTCCAGAACCATTTGTTCTCAGGCCCTGTGTTGGTCCAGACGGACAATGTCAGTGAGATGCACTACATCAACAAACAATGGGGACATATCCTATCCACTGTGCAGAAGAAATGAGAGTTTGGTATTGGGCTCTGGAACACGGTTAACATCTCTCAGCAGTACATGTTCCAGGTGTCCAAAATAACCTTGGCAGAACAGGCTAAGCAAGTCACAGTCCAGAATGCATGAGTGGGAACTGCTGACCTTGGTGATCGATGACCTATTTAAAGATGGGATCATCTGTAGCTGGACCTTTGCATCCCCAGACAATGCAAAACTGTCGTGTTTACTCCTCACTCCAGGACCTGGGTTTTGGGTGAAGTCTCGTCCCTGTCTTGGAAATGGAGGTTTCTGTATGCCTTTCCTCCCTTTCTTCTGATTCACAGAGTGCATCTCAAGCTACAGTTAGATAGGGCAATCCTGATACTGATTGCTCTCCTATGGCCTCAATAGATTTGATTCCTCTTACTTCAACAGCTGGTGGTGGAACCACCAGTGCCTCTGCCTCTGTGCAGGGGTTTACTGTTACAGGAACAGAGCACCCCGGTCCATCAAGACCTGAAGTCTCTGCATCTGCATGCATGGCTTCTGAAGATGTAGCCATAGCTCATTTTGGGGTTTCACAAAACGTGGTGGGACTTCTGATGGCTACTAGAAAACCATCCACCAGATCCATCTATTCTGTGAAGTGGAAGCGGTTTGCTTTAGGAGCCACTTCCCACCATCTGGATCCATTCACCTGCCCAGTTAACCAGGTTCTGGAGTATCTGCTGTCCTTATAGGATTCAGGTCTGCAGTATTCCTCTGTCAAAGTGCATTTGGCTGCCATTTTCAGCTTTCCATGTGCCCGCAGAGGGCTGCACAGTAGCTCAGCTAGAGGTATCCTGTAAGTTCTTGAGGGGCATTTTACATCTGAAGCCTCCCATCCATAATCCAGTCCCAGCCTGGGACTTGAATTTTGTTTTGAAAAAGATTACTTTGGCTCCTTTTGAACCAGTGCGTGACTTGTGGCTTGCGCTTTCTTTCTTGGAAAGTTACTTTTAGTTACAATCACTTCTGCTCAAAGGATTTCAGCTGCAGGCTCCAATGTCTGAGCTCCTCATTTGATTTTTTTCACAAAGACAGGTGTTTTTATGTACTAATCCAGCGTTTCTCCCAAAGGTGGTGACTGAACTTACTTTAAATCAAGCTATCTACCTACCAGTTTATTTTCCAAAGCATGCCAATCCAGGGGAAGCATTGCTCCATGCATTGGATGTGCATAGAGTACTTGGTTAAATGTACACTGTATGAAGGGACTGTAGGAAGTCCTTGCAGTTTTTTGTTTCGTTCGCCCCGGAAAAGAAGGCATCCTAGTTTCTAAACCATGCTTACCAAAGTGGCTATCAAACTGTATTACTTTTTGTCACAGGAAGTACGGTAAGGAGCTTCCTCGTGTAGTCAAGGGTCATTCCACTGGAGGCATGGCCACTTCTGTTGCCTGTTTTAAAAATGTTTCTGCTGCAGACATCTGTGCAGCTGCCACCTAGAGTACAGTCCACACCTTCACAAAACACTACAGTCTGGACATTGTGTCTCGTAGAAGGGCTGGCTTTGGCCTAGCCGTACTACAAGGCTTCCTTTCATAAGCTGATGTGCTCCAACCACCCAAACTTTGTCCTATCAGTACTGCTTGGTACTCATTCCATAGGTGTGGCCTGAAGAAAGAGATATCCTGGAAGAAGATAGAACAGTTACGTACCTGCCATAATAGTAGATCTTCGACAGAATCTATTTCATCTGGCCATGCTGTCCCAACCTCCTTCCTTCTGGTGTGTCTACAGTACTTGGTGTTCTGTTCTTTCTCCATTCTGTTCTACTTCTCGAAGAGAGCTGAGTTTTCTCCTGGTCCCTATAGGGAGGTCTTCAGAGTGTGGACTCTGATGGGGAACTGAGGAGAGGAGAAGCTGCCCACATGTACACGTTGACACCTGACATCATCGTGGGTGGCCCCTGACTGACTGCTTGCAAAAGTTTCTGCATGATCCTCGTGCCTGATGGCAATATGTTCCCAAGGTGTGGTCTGATGAAAGAAATTGTCTCAAAGATCTACTGTTATGGTAAGTACATTACTGTTCTTTATTTCTGTCTGAATTACATAAGTAGACATATAGCATATTAACTAAGTAAGCTGAACTATTTAGGTAGATGTGTAGTGCAGTCATTATACTGTACTGGGCCGGGACTGTGCCATTCGGCTTATTTATGACAGGGCAGCACACAAAGTATGGGTCAGGAACAAAGGAATTTGGTTTCTGTAGTGTCTTTCATATAGACTGTATACTTGAGCAGTTCATAAAACATGAACAGCTGTATTTGTTGACTTGAAATTCAGGGACATTGTATATATATATATATATATGGATGTATGTAATAAAATGTATTGTTATACAGCAAATACACATTTGAGCCATGCCTATTTTCAAGTGTATCCCAGGTACACTAATAATGTTGCAGCAGCATCATGGAATGCGAAAAAAAGGTTAAGCGGACAGAGTGTGAGAGATTAGACACAGGAAATTTAGAGACTGGGTCAGGGTTACATAGTGAGTGTCACTAGTGGGGTTCAGTGCCTCCAGGTTCACACCTCTGCACTGTAAGACTGCCTCAGCAACTTAATGTTAAGCAGATGAAAGTAAAGGTGGGAAGACAGGTTTCTAGGGACGTGGCTATGGTGTACTTATCCACACTTTTGTCAGAATCCTTTCCTTTAAGAACTGGGCGGAAGGTCTTCAAACTGGCTCCTCCACCCACCTGGGTGGTAACTCCTTGACACTGCCATAATATAAGATCTTCCTTTCCGATGGAAAAAAGATCCTCCTTAGAGTTTAGCGCTGAGTATGCCCTTTGCATTTCAAAACTTCCCAATTCTGTTTATCTTCAAATTGGTTGTAATTCATTCAAAACTCTTGTCATGGGCGACTCTGAGCTAGTGCCCAGTTTTAAAACATGTGACTGTGAGCAGAAAATGTCCCGGATGGACCTGCACATCTCATCGTCTACTGCCTGAAGCCACGATCATGATCCACAGGTTTGTGGCCTTTGTCGCGCTTTGCATCCCAGTACTTTGGAGGACCGGCACACTCAACTCCTTCTCGGGTGACTGGATGAATGGGACCCTCCCGTTCAATCGAAAGATGCCCGTCGGGTGGTCTCCACAGCTGTGGGGTCCACAGAACGTGTGGTGGCTCTGGCTGTGGAGCATGCCTTTTTGGCTTTGGCTTTTGTGCTGTTTTCTTTTGGTGCCATGTTTACAGGGGCGTTTAGGGATTTGTGCCAGTCCCTTCCCACTCTTGGGCAGAGTCCCTGTGAAGTGCGAAATCCTCTAGATCGTCTGAAAGAGAGACTAAGAAAAATCTCTTGACAATCTTGGGATCGCTAACACTCACAGGCCTTGGATTCCTGTGCTTCATTGGAGGTTTTGACTATGGTTGATCATTCAGTCCAGGCCGCTGGCTCCACGGTTTCCCTTTCGGGCCCGTTGGCTGAGATGCACGTTGACCAACCTGTTGAGATTTTTCTCGAGTCGGTTGATGCCTTGTTGCAGGACGAGGTGGATACCTCACTTTCCAGGACTAAGGTCCTGCCTATTACCGCTCAGGGAGGGTCGGACCAGCCTCCTGATCCGGTCCCTAACCCTTCGGATCCCATTCCCTCAGAAGAGTCTCAGCATTTGCTGGCTGCTTCTCTTTCCCGCTGTTGGGTTCCATAGCAGTCGAGGTTGAGATCCCATAGTCTGGAGTCGAGCAGTCCTTGCTGTCATTGGCACTCCGCTCTCAGCACTCTGGCAAGCAGCAACACTGCTATTCTTCTTCTTCTTGCTCCTCAGGTGAGAGAGGCTCTGACACAAATGCGCGGCACTATGAAGAGCTAATGTGGTACCAACTCATGCTTTCCAGGGATAAGCCGATTCTGGCCCCACCCTGGCTTTTCTGGCTTCCACCACTGAGGCCCCAGCCCGCTCCGGCTTGGCGGTTCCTGCTTGTCTTTTTCCGGCCTCTCCACCCATGCGGGTGGAGCTGCCTCATGAGCAGCCTTAGAATGGTCCCCATCCTAAGGGTGCCCATACCGCTTCCAGGATTCCTCCTTGGCTGACGGTCACCCATACTCTCAATAGACCCAGCGGGGACTCAGGTGGTTGACTGCTTTTTGGCAAATCCTCAGAGTCTGAGGACTTCTTCCTGCACTCGCGTCCAGTGGACGAGGAATCGGGGGAGGATTTGTCTGCTGAGCATGGCCCCACATGTTTTGGGGACTTGCTGCATCTCATTTCGGAATCAACCATGATTCAGATGGAGCCCATCCAGAAACAGGCCAAATATCCCTTGACCGAAATTCTCGACCGAGTTGACTGCCCGGGGGTTGCCTTCCCAGTTGCCGAGGCCATTCTTGGCCCCACTCTGGAGCTTTGGCAGCACCCTGCCTCCTGCCCTGCACCGTTGGCTCATATGGCTCACAAGTATGTGGTCCCTACAGATTCCCTTCGGGTTTCACCAAACATCCCTCGGCTGAGGGCTTGGTGGTCAACTCGGTCTTTCGGCATACTGGCAATGTCAGGGACATGGACAAACCTATTCTAAGGCTGCTCATGAGGCAGCTCCACCCGGATTGGTGGAGAGGCCAGAAGAAGACGAGCAGAAAACAAAGCGGAGTAAAAAAAAAAACATTATGGTTCTCAAAAGAGGTGGCAGGGAAGGTTAAGGAGAAAAAGGCTGCATTCAAAAAGTATAAGGCATCACAGAAGGAGCACAACAGGGAACTGTATCAAAGCAGAAAGAAGTGGGGAAGGCAGTCAGAATAGCAAAAGCCCAAACTGAGGAAAAAATAGCCAAGTCAGTTAAGAAGGGGATAAAACCTTTTATAGGTACATTAGGGAGCATAGAAAGGTTAAGGGAGGAATAGTGAAGATTAATAGGGAGAGGAGGTGGGCAGAGGGAGACAGTGAAAAGGCAGAGATACTGAATGAATACTTTTGCTCAGTATTCACAAAAGAAGATGAGGAGGAGTTACCTAAACCAGACAATAGAAGCACTCTGGGTAGGGGGGTTGACACCAGTCCATTTACAGAAGAAAGAGTCCTGAAAGAACTCCTGAAACTCAAGGTGGACAAAGCAATAGGGCCTGATGGGATTCACCCCAGAATCCTAAAAGAACTAAGGGAGGACCTAGTGACACCACTGACCACACTTTTTAACAAATCATGGGAGGATGGGGTGGTACCTGAGGATGGGAGGAGGGCAGATGTGATTCCCCTTCACAAAAGTGGGAGCAAGGCAGAAGCAGGAAACTACAGACCTGTAAGTTTGACCTCAGTGGTAGGGAATATGATGGAATCACTTCTGAAAGAAAGAATTGTTGAGTACCTAGAGGCCAGCGGGGCACAGGACCCAAAGCAGCATGGATTTACAGCAGGAAGGTCATGTCAGACGAATCTAATAGATTTCTTTGACTGGGTGACCAAAGTAATAGACCAGGGAGGGGCTGTGGATATGGTCTACCTAGACTTTAGCAAGGCATTTGACACAGTCCCGCACAAAAGATTAATAATCAAGTTAGCCAGCTGGGAGTGGGTCCCAGGGTGGTAGCCTGGGTTGCAAACTGGCTGCACAACAGGACACAGAAGGTAATAGTGAGTGGAACACATTCCGAAGAAAGGGGGGTTACTAGTGGAGTACCTCAGGGCTCAGTACTGGGTCCAGTCCTCTTTAACATCTTTATAGGTGACATTGCAGAGGTCTGGAGGAAAGGTATGCCTCTTTGGAGATGACACAAGATCTGTAGAGTTGATACAAGGGGGTAGAAAGGATGAGAAGGGACTTGGCAAGGTTGGAGGAATGGTCAGATATATGGCAACTTAGATTCAATGCAAAAAGTGCAAAGTAATGCACCTGGGAAACAAAACCCAGGAGAAGAGTACACAATAGCAGGAAGGTACTAACAACAACAAAAATGGAGCAGGACTTGGGGTATCATATCGGATGGTCTAAGGTGGGTAAGCAATGTGAGAAGTTAGTGAGGAGAGCCAGGGGATACTGGGATGCATAGGAAGGGCATCACAAGTAGAACAAGCATTTGTCAATGCCGAATGTTTGCTTGCTGGCATTGGCAGTGGTAGTGTAGAAGTTACAGAGCTACGTAATAGGAATGGCAGTGAAGTATTGAACTGAAATCAACCCACCACCACCCTGCAGAGAGTGACAGGCATTGGGGTGTGCCTTTGGGTTGTCAGGTATAGCAACCCGCCATTTCACCACACCCACCTGCAGACACTGACAAGTGTCACGGTGTTCCTTAAGGGTCTTTGGCCCATATCTTTTACATTCCATTAGAAAATATGGTGAGATGGGTGCAATATAGGAGAATGGGGTGAACTTTGGGGCCAAAGAGTCCAAGGCATACCTTGATGCCTCTCACTGGCTGCAGGGTATGGAATGGTATAAGCATTACAGGCAAGAATCCCAAGTCACACCCCTGATGCCTGTCATTCTCTACAGGGTTGGGCGTTATGGTTGGAAACCCTAATACCTCAGGCATTCGCTGGTATTTTCACTCCAAATTTTCAACATGTTTTTTTTGTGACCCCACCTCATGAACAGGGGGAATATCAGTTTGTTCGCCGAAAGCTGCTTATGCACTGCGACTACGGCATTTAGCACCACAGGTGCAAAAACATTACAAACAGGATGTAAAAAATGACAGCTGTACTGTTCATGGGGAGGTGTAAAAAATGGCAATGTTGCAAATCTGCAGTAAAAATATAAAAAAAAATGATGAAGTGACGAGCGTACATAGAAACTGTGCAACGCACACCCGTAATATAATTAGGTTGGGGATTTTTACAGCAGATTGTCAACTCAGGCATTTGGTGCCTCTGATCATGAACAGTGTCACTGTGATTTTCTTTATCTGTCTGGAACAATGATTTCCCACAGTGACACGCATCTCTGCGCTGAAAGTGTGAAACACACTTGACCATGTTGTGAAAAATGACAGCTGTACTGTTCATAAGGAAGTGTTAAAAAATGCCACTGGTGAAAATCTGGACTGAAAATATTACAAAGTCATGAACTTACGAGGGTGCGTGGAAACTGCGCAATGCTCACTCGTAACACAGTCATTTTATGGACTTTTGTCACCAAATTTTCAACATAGCCATTTTAAGACCGCAGCTCATGAACAGTGTAACTGTGATTTTCTTAATCTGTCCCAAACATTGCTTTTGCACACCAACAGCACCATTGTGCGCTACATGTGCGAAAACACATTTTGGGCGACATATGAAAAATGGCAGCTGTGCTGTTCATAAGGAAGTGTAATAAAATGGCAATGTTGAAAATCTGGAGTGAAAATATTAAATTCATAAACTTACGAGCATGCATGAAGACTGCATAGCATGCGCTCGTAAAACAGTCATTTAGGAATTTTTTCACCAAATTTTCAACATAGCCATTTTAAGACCTCTGCGCATGAACAGTGTCTCTGTGATTTTCTTAATGTGTCCCATACATTGATTTACGCTTTATCGACTACTTCATTTATGCTACATGGGCAGAAACACATTTTGGCCAAGATGTGAAAAATGACAGCTGTACTGCTCATAAGGAGGTGTGGTAAAATGGCAATGTTGAAAATCTGGAGTGAAAATATTGAAAATTCACGAACTTACGAGCGTGCATAGGAACAGCGCAACGCACGCTCGTAAAACAGTCATTTTTAGGAATTTTTTCACCAAATTTTCAACATAGCCATTTTAAGACCTCTGCCTATGAACAGTGTCACTGTGATTTTCCTAATTTGTTCCGTACATTGATTTTACACACTGACCTCGCCATTGTGCGCTACATGGGCGGAAACACGTTTTGGGTGAGATGTGAAAAATGACAGCTGTACTGCTCATAAGAAGGTGTGGTAAAATGGCAATGTTGAAAATTTGTAGTGAAAATATTGAAAATTCGCGAACTTACGAGCGTGCGTAGGAACTGCGCAACGCACGCTCGTAAAACAGTCATTTTTAGGAATTTTTCCACCAAATTTTCAAAATAGTCTTTTTGAGAGTCCACCTTATGAACACTGGCAGTGTCGTTTCGTTAATCATTACGGAAAGATGATTTTTGCGCAGTGGCTGCGAGAATCACTGCCGGGCCAGTAGCCGCGGACAGTGCAGGAATTCATGGGGAGGTCCCAAAAACCCCATGTTGAAAATTTGGTGCAAAATTCAAAAATGCCTGAGATATGCAATAAAGTTGAAAAATCCTCTCTAGCCCATTATATAGCTTACCGGCATTTCCTCAGTTTGCAGTCGGCTTTGAAGAGTGCAGGCGTGTTCCCAGTCCACGAAGATCGTCGGCGCCGTGCTGGTGAAAGTATGGGGTGAGGGGTGTGGGGAGGCTGGGTGCGCAGTGGGTGGGTGCGGGTTGTGGGAGGGTCTGGGAGACTTGTGGGACCATTTTGCTTTACAGGTGTTTTTTTTAAAGGCGGCAGGGCGTTTGCCAGCTGGGGTGGGCTCCCAGCGTGGCCACAAGAGGGGGATGTGAAGCTGACAGGGATTGGGCCCCGTCGGCTATTGCATCAGTTGCCACACTGGGGTGGGCTCCCAGCGTGGCACCCAGTACTTCGGGGGAGGACAGTGGAGCCGGCAGGTTGGGCACCCCGTCGGCTGTCCGATAACACTTGCGCTGGGGTGGGCACCGAGCATGGCGTTTGGAAGACTTTGGGGTGGGAGGCGCAGCACAGCCGATGGGGGATTAGGCACCCCGTCGGCTATAGAAAGTGTGTGCGTGGGGAGGGGGCACGCGGTATCGCATCTTGATGTGTGTGTAGGGGGCTGGCATGGTGAGCGATATCTTATTGCTGCTCACTGGCGTAGCTCCCCTTTCAACTATATGCCACTGCATTTGGAGCTTGTCATAGACAGCTCCAGCATGCATTGACTTACAGGGCGTGCCTGCCAACACACTGACTGAATTGGAGGAGGGATGACACACCTCCGAAAACTCGGATGATGGCACTATGTTTCTTGCACATGCGTGCAAGCAAACATAAATAGGGAAGTGGTTATCCCTCTGTACAGACAGTTGGTGAGACCCCATCAGGAGTACTGTGTGCAGTTTTGGAGACCTCATCTACGCAAGGACATAGACAGGATGGAAGCAGTCCAGAGGAGGGCAGCTAAAATGGTGCAGGGTCTGCATCAGAAATCATATGAAGAGAGACTGAGAGCTTAATATGTATACCCTTGATGAAAGGAGGGACAGGGGACATGATAGAAGCGTTCAAGTACCTCAAGGGAATCAACAAAGTCCAGGAGGGTAGCATCTTTCAGAAAAAGAGATGTGTAAGAACAAGGAGACACAATTTAAAGATAGAGGAGGGGCGGCTCAGGGGTAACGTGAGGAAATCTTTTTTCATGGAGAGAGTGGTGGATGCGTGGAACTGCCTTCCTGGGGAGGTTGTTGGGGCTAAAACAGTGGGGGAATTCAAACATGCATGGGACAGATGGAAGGCAATTGTAGTGGGGGGTGGCAGGAAGTAGGCTGTTGGTTAACTAGAATCTGCAGCTTATCCAGTAGCTAGGGAAATAGGCAGACTGGGTGGGCCAAGTGGTCCTGATCTGCCGTCAAAGTCTATGTTTATATGTTAAACCTCTCGATAAGGAATCAGAAATTGAATCACATGGCCAAAAGGTCTATCGGCCTCCTCTCTTGGCCTTCAGCAGGCGAGTTTGGCCCTTTTGATGGCCCGTTTCACCATCTTTGCTTGGCACTCTCGACAAAATTACTTCCTCTGCTCCGGCTGACTTAAATGCAGTCAAGCCAGTCCGGGACCAGAGAGCCAAGCAGTGGCCAAACAGCAGCTCCAGCTGGCCATGGAAATCAGTGATTCCTGCACCCGGTTCATGGCTGCTGCAGTGGCCATGCACCGCAGGGCTTGGCTGCAGATTTCTACCTTTACAGCAGGCACCCAGCACAAGTTGGTGGATGTCCCCTTCTTGGGCACTGACTTGTTCGGGCAGGGGGTGGAAAGACACCTCACTCGGACTGAGAAATCCAGTGCTACCCTGGACTCTGTCACCTCTGCCCAGAGGGATCCCAAGGGCTCCAAGCTTCAGAGGAAGCAGCCTCACTGCCCCTGCAGCCAAGCCGTCCCAGCGCCCGCTGGGCTGCAGGCCCAGGCTTGGCGTCCTCGACTGAAATCGGCTGCTTCAGTCATCCAAAAACCAGGTGGTCAAGGCCCTGCTGCTTCATTAGCCAGTTCCTCCTCTGTCTCCAAGCCTGCCCAGTGATGGGATGGGAATTGCTTCCCCTGTGCCTGTCCTTACTCCCGTGGGTCCTCCCATGGGAGGCTGGCTTCGCCAGTTCATTTCCCCCTGGTCCACTGTCTTCATGGACTGGTGGATCCTCAAAGTGGTTGGTCAAGATCTGCCTCTACAATTTAAGACTTACCCGCCATGCTGAGCCCACGCCTCACAGGAGGGGTATCCATTTAAAAGATAGAAACTCCATTTCCCGAGTTGTACAATCCTGACGCCGGTTGCCCGAAACATGGTTGTCTGACATCAGGATTTTACCTGCGGTGGAGTTAGTTCTATAAATTAGAGAGGTTGCACAAGGCAAAACCCCCGAAACATGACAGAAACTTTTCTGCGGATAAAATCCCAATGTCCAGCTCCCTGTTTTGGCAGCTGGCATGGTGTGTGAAACTCAGGAAACTGAGTTTCTATCTTTCATAATATATCCCATAGGAGGACATGGTGTCTGCTGACATGTTGTCAGCCTTGAGGAAACATTACCCAGCTCCTCCAGAAGAAGGTAGTGACTCCAGTCCTGGTCCCTCAGTAAGCCCAGGTTTTGTTTCGGGTACTTCCTGGTCTCAAAGGGATTGGGGAGGCTGGTGCCCCATCTTAGATCACACGACCTGAACAAATTCTTTCAGTTGCACACCTTCAGGATGGTCACTCTGTCTCAGATCATTCCATCCCTGGAACAGAACATGGAGTTCTGCTCCCTAGATATTCGGGATGCGTTCTTTCATGTTCCCATCTATCCGTCCCACCGCCGCTTCCTTCGGTTCCGAGCAGAGGGGTTTCTTTATGAGTTCAAGCCATGCCCTTTGGCCTCTCCTCGGCTCCCAGGGTCTTCATTAAGTGCATTGCAGTGGTGGCAGCCTACTTGAAGCGTCAAGGGTCTGGGTGTATCCCTACCAGGATGACTGGTTGATAGCAGGTCTCTCCAGGCAGGAGGTGGAGTGGTGTAAGAACCTGGCCCTCCAGACCTGTTTTTCTCTTGGCCTCCTGGTGAACGAGGCCAAGTCTGCGCTTGTACCTTCGCAGGTGATGCGTTTCATCAGAGCAGAGCTGGACTCCTGCAGAGCCAGGGCTTGTTTCCTGGCCAACCAGGCAGAGGTTCTCTCCTACTTTGCCCGATCAGTTTGGGTTGGGCACTTGCGCCCTGCTTGGGATTTCCTGTACCTGCTGGGATTCATGGCAGCATGCATCAGCATGGTTCATTGGGCCCTGTGGAGAATTATATCTCTGCAGTGGGAGCTCACCCATCAGTGGTCTCAGTGCAAGGGCCACCTGGACCAGCCAGTCACTGTGACTTAGTCCCGGAACATCTGCAGGAAGGGAATCCCATTTGTCCGCCCAGAGCTAATGGTTACCATCATAACCGATACCTCCCTGATGGGCTGAGGTGCCCACCTGGGGGAGCAAAGAGGCCATGGACTCTGGACCCCGAGGAGTCCCAATGTCATATCAACCTGCTGGAGCTTCAGGCAGTTCAGCTGGCGCTGACAGCCTTTGCTCCACACATTTGGGTCAGATCGTTCAGGTCCAGATGGACAACACCACAGCCATGTACTACCACAACAAACAGGGCAGGATGCACTTCCTTCCTCCGTGCAGGGAGGCTCTCCACATCTGGACCCTCATGCTCAGCCAGAATGCCGATCTCCTGGTCATTCATGTGGCGGTCTATTCAATCAGCTGGCTGATGCCCTCAGCTGGTGGACAAGGCATCTCACCAGTGGCCTCTCCATCTAAATGTAGTGTACAGTCTGTTCTTCTGGTGGGGCACCCCTCTGGTGTATCTGTTTGCCTCCAGGGAGAACACAAAACTGAAACTGTATTGTGCCTGCCCTCTCAGCATGGAATGCTGCAGGGGGGTGCTTTCTCAAGGCCCTGGACCCTGGGCCTCATGTATGCCTTCCCTCCATTTCCACTGATCCACAGAGTGCTGCTCAAAGCCAGGAGGGAGAAGGCACAGATGATCCTGGTGGCTACGGACTTGGCCCCACCAGTTCTGGTACCCTGATGTCCTCAGCATCAGCTGCAGGCTCCTGTGGTGTCTTCCTCTACGCCTGGACCTGCTCCCATGCACTCGGAGAAGGTATTCCAGTCGCTGCACCTGACAACCTGGTTGCTGAGCGGCTGGAGTTTTAGGCTTTGGGTCTCTCCGGAGATGTCCACAGTGTGATCAAGGCTTCTCGAAGGAGTCAACCTGAAGATGATATACCTTCAAATGGAAGAGGTCCTCCATTTGGTGCAAGGGCAAGGGGGCTTGACTCCTTCTCTTGCCTGGTGGCTAGCATTCTTGACTACCTTTGGTCCCTCTCCCAGTCAGCCCTTCAGTCGACAACCCTTAAGGTGCACCTGGCAGTCATCTCTGCATACCAGGCGCAGGCTAGTATACCATCAGTGGCACAGAAGAAGGTGATCTTGTGCTTTTTTAAAAGCTTTGACCACATTTCACCTCTGGTGCCTGAACCACCACCACCTTGGGACTTGTTGCTAGTGTTGGCAAAGCTCATGGGCAAGCCATCTGAACCAGTGCACAAGTGTGAACTGTTACACCTGTCATGGAAGACCACTGTCTTGGTGGCTAGCACAACCATCAGAAGGATCAGTGAGCTCCAGGCACTCTTGGTGAAGTCTCCTTATTTGGTCATCCCCAGGGGCAAGGTTGTCCTTCTCCTCAACCCGAAGTTCCTCCCGAAGGTTGTGTCAGAGTTTCCCCCCTTAACCAGGTGATGAATCTCCCAGTGTTCTTCACCAACCACACCTTGGAGGCTGAGCACAGGCTCCATACTCTGGACCTGAGGTGAGCACTTGCCTACTATAAGGAGCTCATGGGTGGCATTCAAGGAGAGGTTCACCAGCTATTTGTCACCTACGCTGAAGCTGCACCTGGCAGACTGGCTGCTAAGGAGACAGTTGGAAGGTGGATTGTATCTTGCATTGACCTCTGCTATAGGTTGGCAGGTAGGGATCCTCCTGTGGGCGGCTAAGGGCTCATACCACCCATCATAATGCTGCCTTGATGGCTGCTTCCAGGGATATCCCTGTCCAGGAAATCTGCAGGGCTGCTACCTGGAAGTCAGCACACACCTTCATCTTGCATTACCACATCAGTCTTTAGTCACACCAGGATGCTGGTTTTGGGTCCTTGGTTCTCCATTCTCTCTTCCCTAAATAGGGGGTGTGCGCCTTACCCCACGCCTCCCTGGAGAACTGCTAGGAGTCTGCCAGAAGTGTTTATAAGTACATCGTATCCATGTCCCTAGTAAAACAGGTTACTCACCTGTAACAGTAGTTCAAGGAGTGGTATATGGTGTACCTCCACACAACCCACCTGACGTCCTCTGGCAAGTGGCACACTGGTCTTGCTTCCAGCTAGTAGTGTCTGACATCACAGGGCGGTGCCGAGGGAGTCATCACCCGAGTGGGTGGGAGAAGCTAGCTTGAAGACCTTCTGAACCAGTTCTTAAAAGGAAAGGATTCTGCCAGAAGTTTGGATGTACACCATATACCACTCCTAGAACTACTGTCACAGGTGAGTTACCTGTTTTTTCAGGACGGACTTGGAAACAGAGAAGAATATGCATTACCTGTAGTTCAGTAGACTGTTCCTGAGAGATACTGTAGGACATAAATTGAAAATGCCTGCCTCCTGATTATGGAGGGGTTAGTTGCCAGAGTGTAGGGAAATGGGCATTATCCAGTGTTACAGTGTTGGCCTCAAGCAGAGGAGAAGCACGGGTTCAAGCCCACAACCTCCTTTCTTGAGATTCTACTAAACTCACAAAAGGAATAAGCTCTTCCAGCCAAGCCTGTGGGGAGATCATGTTCTAAAGAGAGGCTGCTCAAGGGTTGTCTTCCATAATCATGGCTAGCCATTTTCTGAACGTTCAGTGGCACTGCTGGATGCAACTTGAGTTGGTATGATTATTGAGTTGATAAAATAAATACACATTAGACTGGCGCGTGCATGCATACTCATAGCACAGATATCATCTGTTAATACAAGCAGTAATACACAATGGGATGAGGGGGGCGGTGTTGGGCTCTACCGGCCTGCCCAGGGGCCTAGTGAGGCCCGACTCCACAGGCGGAGTGCCTTATACCCCTGGAAACGTACTATAGGTATTAACACCACCATCCACCTTGAAGTGTATTATTGCTCTTAGAAAATGGGTATTTGTGAGTGTGTTTATTATATAAAAGAAAATGTTTTTAAAATTACAAAAAGTAAAACAAACAAAAATTAAATAAATTAAAAAAGTCTATAAAGTAGGCCTCCAGTAGCAGAACAGCCAGTAGGGGTGCTGCTGTTTTAGTGATAAATTCTCTTTTTTTTTTTGTTAAATCTTCACAGACACCTTTGATTTCTCCTGTTTTCTGTCATCCTCCCAATCCATGAGTGATATTGTTGTGTGAACTGTTTTGATTTGAGTGCAGGAGCAGTTTTTAAAATGTCAGTTGTACAAAAAAAAAAAAAAGTGCATTCAGGAAGGCAGTTTTAACACTTGGGTCAGCAGGCAGGAATGCAGGTTTTGGACCCTACAGATGAGCCACTGAGATGAGAGTGTGAGTTACAGTGCTGTTGCACTAATGTTCACGTTTGTTTTGTTTTTTTAAATGTCTTTTTTGAAGAGCGGTGAGAGCGAGCAGTAAGATTGAGTGACGTAATCAGGGGAATCAATGGCAAAGTGGGTGGCGCTCGCTCGGTAAGAGAGTGGAAAAACAAAACCTACCATTAGTTATTTAACATTCTTTTCCGGGCACTGTGATTCAAATAGCTAAGAAGCAGGCTGGCACCGGGACTAGGTATTTGTTGTTCTGTCTTGCCTGATACCTGCCCAGCTGCTGAGTTCTGTGAGCCAGTCAGGTGTCAGGATGTTGCTAAATCCATTTTCTGAGCTGAAATAATATTCTGGCTGTGTTGTTTGCAGAGTGACATCATCCGGAAACCCCAGGGACAAATTGAGTTAAATTCATCCTGTCGCATTGTCCGTGGAGAAGCGGCACAGACCTTTCAGGTAAGGAGGATTTTTCCCTTCCACCCTATTTATAAACCACAGCACACTAAAAGTAGTGGTACTTCTCAAGCAGTTGCTAACTGATGATGCCAAGCTCCTTGTACCACCTTCTAACAGCAAAAGTTTTCTGTGAAGAAATTAAGAAGCCAGGTCAGAACTCCAACCACAGGGCTTCAAACTGATGACTGTAAGACAGAAATTCTAGACCACCACCACAGGGTTTAGAAGAATTCTCCCTTGTTTCAAAGCCAGGAGGGTTGAGAAATCACTTGAACCAGTGGGTTCATAATAAAGCTTCCCCCCCAGCAGTGCTACGTAGGCCTACTCTTGGATTGGACACTCCATCAAAGACCACATTGACTGTTTCATTAAAAAAGCCAATATCCTTTTGGGTGGCTTCATAATAGACATAATTTTACTGCTGAAACAAGGACATAGAAACATAGAAAACATGGCAGCAAAAAAAAAACCACAGTCATACTGTCTGCCCAAGATCCCTACCCATCACCTAATAGTCTGTAGCCAGATAGGGCAGTTACCCCAAGTTCCAATCCCCCTTTCCCTGGCTGCTGCCTCTCCACTCCTTCCCCCTTATTATAGGGAACACCAGCCACCAGAATCTGTCCCAGCCTTTCTTGAATGCTATTATAGATCTGCCGTCCACCACCTTCTTTGGCAATCTATTTCATTGTTCCACCACCCTCTTGGAATCTCCCCCTCACCATCCTCCACCCATGACCTCTTGTCACAGTGTTATTATTCCTTGTGCATGGGTCCCTACTGTCTACCTGGTATATCCCTCTCAGGAATTTGTAGGTCTTAGCCATATCCCCTTGTATCTCCTGGCCTCTGCTCAGATCTGCCAGCCTTTCCTCATAAGGTCTACCCTGCTGCCCCTGGATAATTTTGGCGACCCTGCATTGGACTGCTTGAAGCCTTTCCCCCCGCCCTTCCTCAGATGCGGGCTCAAGAGACGGGCACAGTACACCAAGTGGGGCCTAACCAGAGACCTGCACAGAGGCAATATCACCTCCCTCCTCCAGTTATCATCCTCCTCCCTGTACATCCCAGCATCCATGGTGCTTTGCTGCATGCTCTGTTGCACTGACTTGAGGTTTTGAGACTAATACTAATGATGACCCCTAGCTCCCTTTCTTTTGTCGTCATGGCTATCTGAACCCCTCCCATCCAGTGGTATGTGCTTGGGTTCTTCTTGTCAGTGTGCATCACCTCTCACGTTGTTGCATTGAACATCAAGTACCAGACTTTAGACTGCATTTCAAGTGCCTCTAGGTCCTTCCTCAGTTCCTTGACCCCCACCCTGCTGCAGAGTTTTATGTCATCTGCAAAGATAAAGCTTTAGTCCAAATATGCTCCCCAGTGTCACTAATGAACATATTTTGAATAGGACGGGACCCAGAACCACCCTTGTGGCAACCCATTTGTAACTTCCCTGCTTATTAATTTGACTCCATTAGCCACCACTTTCTGCTTCCTTTCCTTTCCTTCCCTTCCCATCCATTCCCTTCCCTTCTGAATCAGCCCCCAGTCAAATGATGAGCCTTTCGTCTACACCTAGGTCCTCTGGCATTTTTAGTAGCCCATGTGGAACCAGTTGAAGGTCTTGCTGAAGTCTAGCTAGAACACCTTGGCAATCCAGAATTTCTATGTCCCCTTGTTGATTATGGTCTTGTAGCCTGTGTGACTGCAATGAATAGTGCCCTAACAAAAGAGTTTGGTGCTATGTAATTGAAAATGTCCCTGCTGTGGTCGCCCACCAGCTAGCAGTAGTAGCACTACCGCCTCGATGCCATTGACCTGGTTTCGTAGCTGAGCCTGAGTTGCTTCAGGACCGCCAGGCGAGAAGGATCGAGCACCTATAGGGCTGCCCTCCATCTCCGGGGAGGGTGGGCTGCAGTCCTTGCTGCTTTACCACCACCTGGGTGACCACGGGTGGAGGTGCAGCTGAGGATGCAGGAATGCAGGGAAGGGCAGACATTGGCCGAAGGCCTGGAGCGAAGGCATGTCTCTGTGTGCCTTCGTCTCATTGGCCCTCTTCGAGTGCTGGCATCTCCAGGGGCAAGGACCAGAAAACATGGAAAAACACCCCACGGCTGTGCCAGGAGATAGGCCTCTGCACCGGGGACCAAGGGGAGCCTGAGGAGCAGCTGCGAGTGTCCACTTCACTGAGGTACAATGGGGTTGGGGAAGTCCCCTGCATCCCACCCGGGGGATTATCCGGGATGCATGAATGGCTCTTGAAGTGGGCATGTGATGGGAGCAGGCCGCACTGGAGACCCCGATGGAAGGGGCAGTCATGGTGATGGAAGGGGGCATAAATAGTAAGTAAAAAAAAGAAAAAGAAAATGCCCTTGCTATGTTTAATAACTAATCTGGCCCTGTCAATTTGTGTTACCATATCAAGTAAAATAGGAGGTCTCATGCCCCGAATTCTCTTCCGGCTATCAGTGACTCAAAATATTGCCTTCTCAAATCCAAGAGAAACCAATGAAGATGAGAGTACAAATGACAGTAGTGTATATGAATCCATGTGCCAGACGAGAGTAGTGTATATGAATCCATGTGCCAGATGAGAGTACAAATGACAGTAGTGTGTATGGATCCATGTTCCAGATGAGAGTACAAATGACAGTAGTGTGTATGAATCCATGTGACAGACGAGAGTACAAATGACAGTAGTGTATATGAATCCATGTGCCAGACGAGAGTACAAATGACAGTAGTGTGTACGAATCCTTGTGCCAGACGAGAGTACAAATGGCAGTAGTGTATATGAATCCATATGCCAGACGAGAGTACAAATGACAGTAGCATGTACGAAACCATGTGCCAGACGAGGGTACAAGTGACAGTAGTGTGTATGGAACCCATGTGCCAGGCGAGTACAAATGACAGTAGTGTGCATGAACCCATGTGCCAGACGAGAGTACAAGTGACAGTAGTGTGCATGAACCCATGTGCCAGACGAGAGTACAAGGACAGTAGTGTGTATGAACCCATGTGCCAGATTCAGACTACAAATGACAGTAGTGTACGAATCCATGTGCCAGATGAGACTACAAATGACAGTAGTGTGTACGAATCCATGTGCCAGATGAGAGTATAAGTGACAGTAGTGTGTGAATCCATGTGCAGACAAGAGTACAAATGACAGTAATGCGAATCCATGTATGCCAGACGAGAGTACAAATGACAGTAGTGTGTATGACTTCATGTGCCAGATGAGAGTACAAATGACTGTAGTGTGTATGAACCCTTGTGCTGGACGAGAGTACAAATGGCAGTAGTGTATTTGAATCCATGTGCCAGACGAGAGTACAAATGACAGTAGCATGTACGAAACCATGTGCCAGACGAGGGTACATGTGACAGTAGTGTGTATGAACCCATGTGCCAGGCGAGAGTACAAATGACAGTAGTGTGTATGAACCCATGTGCCAGATGAGAGTACAAATGACAGTAGTGTGTATGAACCCATGTGCCAGACGAGAGTACAAATGACAGTAGTGTGTACGAATCCATGTGCCAGACGAGACTACAAATGACAGTAGTGTGTACGAATCCATGTGCCAGACTAGAGTACAAATGACAGTAGTGAATCCATGTGCCAGGACGAGAGTACAAATGACAGTAGTGTGTATGAATTCATGTGACAGATGAGTGCAAATGACAGTAGTGTATGAATCCATGTGCCAGACAAGAGTACAAATGACATGAGAGAAGTGTATATGAACCCATGTGCCAGACAAGAGTACAAATGACAGTAGTGTAATAATCCATATGCCAGACTAGAGTACAAATGACAGTAGTGTTTGAACCCATGTGCCAGACGAGTAGAAATGACAGTAGTGTGTATGAACCCATGTGCCAGATGAGAGTACAAATGACAGTATAGTGTGAATCATATGCAGGACGAGAGTACAAATGACAGTAGTGTGTATGAACCCATGTGCCAGACGAGAGTACAGATGACACTAGTGTGCATGAATCCATTGCCAGACGAGAGACAGATTACAGTAGTGTGTGTATGAATCCATGTGCCAGATGAGAGTACAAATGACAGTAGTATGTATGAACCCATGTGCCAGACGAGAGTACAAATGACAGTAGTGTGTATGAACCCATTGCCAGACGAGAGTACAGATTACAGTAGTGTGTATGAATCATGTGCCAGATGAGAGTATAAATGACAGTAGTATGTAAGGAACCCATGTCAGACGAGAGTACAAATGACAGTAGTGTGTATGAACCCATGTGCCAGACGAGAGTACAGATTACAGTAGTGTGTATGAATCCATGTGCCAGACGAGTACAAATGACAGTAGTGTATGAATCCATGTGCCAGACGAGACAAATGACAGTAGTATGTATGAACCCATGTGCCAGACGAGAGTACAAATGACAATAGTGTGTATGAACCCATGTGCCAGACGAGAGTACAGATGACACTAGTGTGCATGAATCCATGTGCCAGACAAGAGTACAAATGACAGAAGTGTGTATGAACCCATGTGCCAGACGAGAGCACAGATGACATAAGAGAAGTGTGTATGAATCCATGTGCCAGACAAGACTACAAGTGACAGTAGTGTGTACGAATCCATGTGCCAGACGAGAGTACAAATGACAGTAGTGTGTATGAATCCATGTGACAGACAAGAGTACAAATGACAGTAATGTGTACAAATCCATGTGCCAGACGAGAGTACAAATGACAGTAGTGTGTATGAATCCATGTAACAGATGAGTGCAAATAACAGTAGTGTGTATGAATCCATGTGCCAGATGAGAGTACAAATGACAGTATAGTGTATGAATCCATGTGCCAGACGAGAGTACAAATGAAAGTAGTATGTATGAACCCATGTGACAGACGAGAGTACAAATGACAGTAGTGTGTATGAACCCATGTGCCAGACGAGAGTACAGATGACACTAGTGTGCATGAATCCATGTGCCAGACGAGAGTACAAATGACAGAAGTGTGTATGAACCCATGAGCCAGACGAGAGCACAGATGACATAAGAGAAGTGTGTATGAATCCATGTGCCAGACAAGAGTACAAATGACAATAGTGTGTACGAATCCATGTGCCAGACGAGAGTACAGATGACACCAGTGTGTATAAACCCATGTGCCAGATGAGAGTACAAATTACAGTAGTGTGTATGAACCCATATGCCAGACGAGAGTACAAATTACAGTAGCGTGTATGAACCCGTGTGCCAGATGAGAGTACAAATGACAGTAGTGTGTATGAACCCATGTGCCAGACGAGAGTAAAAATAACAGTATTGTATATGAACCCATGTGCCAGACGAGCGTACAAATGACAGTAGTGTGTATGAACCCTTGCTAGATGAGAGTGCAAATGACTGTAGTGTATGAAGTCATGTGCCAGATGAGAGTACAAATGACAAGTGTGTGTATGAACCCTTGTGCCAGATGAGTACACAAATGATAGTAGTGTGTATGAACCCATGTGCCAGACGAGGGTACAAATGACAGCAATGTGTATGAACCCTTGTGCCAGACGAGAGTACAAATGACAGTAGTGTGTATGAACCCTTGTGCCAGATGAAAGTACAAATGACAGTAGGGTGTATGAACTCATGTGCCAGACGAGAGTGCAAATGACAGTAATGTGTATGAACCCTTGTGCCTGACGAGAGTACAAATGACAGTAGTGTGCATGAACCCATGTGCTAGATGAGAGTACAAATGACTGTGGTGTGTATGAACCCTTGTGCTAGACGAGAGAACAAATGACAGTAGTGTGCATAAACCTATGTGCCAAGTGGAAACTTGTTAGGCCTTAATTTTGTCCCCCGTCTGTCACTTAATATTAAAATACATTGCCCGGTTGGGGCAACATGCTCTCAAATGGGATCCATGGGCAAAGTCCCCCATGTTGCAAAGGATATTAGTTTTAGACTTAAAATTCTGGCTATACTAGAGCTGGTTCAGGCAGTCCAAGGGTCTTACAGTGCTTGATGCATAATAATATTGACTGTATAATTACCTGATTTTGGTTTTTCTAATCACACTGTCAAAATTTTCATTCAAAAACGTCAGAACAATATGACAGTTTAGCGGTATCGCCTACTTGTCCTTGCTGAGTCAGTAACCAAGTTTAGCAATGATTAGGGAATCTGTGTATGTGTCTGTCTGTCATCGAGGCGCAGGTCAAGAAGCATAGGAAAACCAGGATCAGTTATAAAATTTGCAAGTTGCATTCTACTATTATCAATAACAGTAAAATAAAAAATAAAAAATAGGTCTGTGTAGCTATTTACAAAGGCAGTGTAAATAGAGAAAACAGTCATTCGTCTGAGAGTATCTCTAATTCCAAATTTCAATTTCTCCAGCAAAAATATTGCTGCTCTTTTTATAACAAGTCTTTGCCTGACCATTAACTTCTTCATCCTGAGGTCGTTAAGAAGACATCCTATTTCTCACAAATGTACCAGTGTTCTTGTCTGTCTTTTGCAGAGCAGGCTTGCAAAAACACCTGTGTCCCAAGCAGGCCTCCTTCTGACAGATCTGCAAAAGAGTTTGCAAACAAGCCTGAGAGGAGCTCAAACTGCATCTCAGGTTAACCCCCTAAATTCCTAATAGCTTTTTGCAGTCATTTCAGCAGTATAAGTATGTACATTTCAAACCAAGGGATCCCAGTTTCACATAAAGATTCACATATATTTTTGTAACCACAGATATGCAAGGGGGAAGAAAAGACAGAAACAGCAAGTGAAGGTAGAGAGATAGTTGGAGGCAGAGAATCGTGAGACCGTCAGAGTGATCAGTTCCTGGGTCTCACAAGAACATTTGGTTGCGCAACCAGACAGACAAGAGACAGAAAAGGAGAGGACAGAACAGATCCTTGCATTTAACTCTTTCTGCATAATAAATGGGATAGGGCCTTATTTAATGCTGTCACACTGTCATGCTATTCTGACAGATTAGAGAATACAGGGTAAAGCCAATTTTATTGTTACATTGTTTCTTCTATAGTTAGTCACTGAAAAAAAGACATACTACCTGACTGCTGATTCTCCCAATATCCTTGAGGAATGGGTCCGAACCCTTCAGAACATCTTAAAGATTCGGGCCACATCCAGTCCTGTCATGCAAAAAACTAACGTGAAACCAAGAGTCAAAGGGTGGCTGACAAAGGTAAGGACACGCTGAAAATAAACTGTTAGATTTTGAAGTAAACTTGATTGATTTTATCAAACTGAAGCATTACAGAAATAATCTTGTTTATATATTCCTCACCCTTGAGATAGTTACTGCAGTTTCCTGTTACATGACTTCCGATTAACTTGAACCTGCTTCAAATTGACAAGGAGTGCCCTTATTATTAGTACTAAAGTAGTGGATTGATTTCTGAGATCACTGTGTCATTTCTAATCCTGTCATGGACTGATTTCTGAGTTCACTGTATCATTTATAATCCCATCACTCAGTTGCTGACTTCTGAATGGGAGCAAAATCTGGGGTAATACTTGATGACCGCCTGACTGTTCTCAGGTGTCAGCCGTGAGTCTTCTTTTACCATCTGAGGAATATCGCCTAGATCAAACACATAGTTCCGTCTGGCGACCTTCCAACTTTGATCTCTGCCTTTGTGACCTCACACCCGGAGTACTGTAACTCCCTTTACCTTGGGCTTCCAGGGGTTGATATCTGCTGCTTGCAGCTGGTGCAGAACGCTGCAGCCAAGCTGCTGTCTGGATCATCTCGATCCAGTCATATTATGCCTGTGCTGCTCAAACTACACTGGCTGCCAGTTCAGTGGCGGATCACCTTCAAGGTCAGTTTGCTGACCTATAAAGCCCTACACAGACAGGGACCACGCTACCTGCAACATCTCTTGTACCCTTACTGCCCCCTCTGACCACTTCACTCGACTGACGAGGGATTGCTGGAGATTCCCAGGGTACAATTAAAAACTTCTGGATCGCAGTCCTTTTCATTTGTACCCCCAACCCTGTGGAATTCTATGCTTTGTCGGATACATGAGTGCTTGACAGTGGAGAGCTTTAAGACTGCTTTAAAAACGTACTTATTCGAGCTCGCATTTGGAGGTGTTCTTTAACTTATGTCCAACTATTGGAGTTGTGTTTTATATATTGATGGATGTATTTTAGAATGTTATGGTTTTAATTGTTGTTTTATCGATTTGTGAAGAGCGCTTAATAAATAAAGGTTATTAAAGGTTATTATCACAGTTCTGTACTGATGATACATCTAACAGACCTGATGATCCCCCTGCTCTTCTATTTGTAATTTGCAACCAATACTTCTGAATCTTGGTAGATTTATAGCTTGATTCTGCAGAAAACATTATAAATAAGTACAAAAAAGGAGTAGGCTGTTGCCATGTTAGGCTTTATTGTGCCCGAAGCATCGCAACCTTTTATCACAGTAAACTGTTTAAAAAATTATTATTGAGCCCTGGTGATGTTTATTCTCTCTCTCACCATGGGTTGAAGGCAGGGCAAACAGTGGACAAACCTGGCGTGTCCCCTTATGGTTGCAGTTTGGACATCAGATGACCTCTTTCTTAGCTTGCTCATGAGGTGTGTCCACCCTGTTTTCTACCTATGAAGTTGGTGGAATGAATATTACTAAGGACTTAGTAATTCTTTTTAAACTGTTTACTGTGATAAGAGGGTTTGATACTTTGGGGCAGAATAAACGTGACATATGGCAAGAGCCTATTTTTTATTGTTCTTATTGAAATGCCACTCTGCCTATGACATACTTTGTAAGTTCCATTACTTATCCTGTACCCAGGGAGCTGAGCGCTATACGCATTTTGAGAGCCCAGTTGCTTTTGTTATTTAAAAAAAAAGTTTGTTTTTTTCCCTATGTTAACAGTATGTATGGATGAACTAATTTCAGAGTGTGTGCTATATTAGGATATAATAGTAATTCAGGTAGTTTGTCTTTCTTCTTTAGGTAGTGTTTTTTTCTTCTTTGCTCTTTAAGTTTAGGTTGGAAGGGGTTTGAAACATGGTTGCAGCGGAGTCCATTAATGACCTTTTGACCCTGCAGGTTATTAATAACCTACCTCATGTGACCAGTTTTCAGACATTCAGGAAACTGGGTTGGCTAGACCTTTTTTCTAAACATGTACTGTATGTTGGTTTATAGTAAGAGCAGAGCTTGTAAATGCTAGAAACGTAGTGTACTTGGAATAATACTACAGAGGAAGGCTAATGAATTAATACATTGTAACCCCAAAGGGTGAGTTGATGAGTAGATTTATTAGCCCTTTAGCACCCCCAAGATAGCATTATTTCATGAGTACACAGCATTCTCTTAGCATTTATTTTATATAATACATTTAGTTAGCTGAAATGGATTGATTTAAATTTTTTTTAGAGATTTAAAAACATTTCCAGAAGTTAAGGAATTAAAGCTTGGTACTTTCTAATGACTTGTTAGTTTCCATGGTTGCCAATTGAGAAGAGCTGGAGGCAAAGTGTCAGTTGACTGTTGTCATCCTTACTGCTTATGAAGATATTTACATTAGACATGTGATATGGAAGAGAAGCACAGTAACAAGATGGCGTCTAACCGACTGTGTGTCTGGAGCCGTTTCTTTTTCAACTTGCTGGAGAGTAATGGCTTCTTCTTGTCAAATTGTGTTTTGTAGTAAAGAACGGGTCTGAAGATATGCTTTGATAATTTTGAAAGTCTGTGTTGTACTGTTTTTAATGTTTATTTTAAGCTGTAGGGAAGTCCTGCACTGTAATGGGAGGGTATGATCTTTCATGTAGTGTTTTTTTAATCTTTGGAAGATGTTTGTACAATAAATGGAGAAAATGATTTAAAGCCCTAGAAATGGTCTCCTATATAAAGTTGTTTTCGTTGGTTTCTTTCTGTATTGAAATAATGCATTTGAAGGCTGAATTAAAATGGGTAAGATGCCATTATAAAAGTCTTTTAATTCTAAGCATTGCATGAGAAGGAATAACCCAAACTGTTAAACACTTTTTCTATCAAAGTTTACAACTTTAAAATGTAAATGTGTATCTTTTTTCTTGGGGGAGTAAGTAAACTGCTTTTAATAAAACTCTTGCTTTACTGTCTCTGATACTCTGTTTACTTCATCTGCTCTGTACTTTAATTTGTGTTCCATGTTCCTTAATGATCTTGTCTCATCACCTGGGTTGCTACTGTGAAAAGGACTCTGTTCTAGTTAAGATCCACAAAAGACAAAATTCCTAGAGCAAATGCCCTGAGGTAAGGGTTACCCTGGAAGGATGTTGGACATATAGCCAAATTTCAAGAAAAACACAATTGCACATATCCCAATAATGAAAAGCATCATGGGAAGTATATGCAAATCACCATGAAGGAATTTGGAGTGGCTCAACTGTAAGCAGAATGCATGGTGCCAGAAGGCCTCACAATACAACCAGCAAAGGCTTAGAACAGCAGACACAGATACGTGTTTTGTCCTTGTTATGACTCAACAGTGTACCATTTCTGTATCTCAGTTTGAATCTTGGGGAACCCATAGTAGAGAACTACAAAATACAAAAACCCCAGAGCAAATCCCCTGAGGCAAGGGTTACCCTGGAAGGGTATTGGCCATACAGACAAATTTCAAAGAGAAAAACAATTGCACATACCCCAATAATGCAAAGCATCATGGAATTCTTGTATTTTGTACTTCTTCTCTACTTTAGGCTCCCCATAATCCAAACTAGTGAGAACATCCTATGGCTGTCTCTCTCTCTTTCTGGGCTGAGATACCTATATGGCACACTGATGAGTCCTAACAAGGATGAAACATGTGTCTGTGTCTGCTGTTCTCAGCCTCTGCTGGTTACACTGTGAGGCCTTCTGGCACCATGCAATCCTGCATAAAGTTGAGCCAGTCAAAATTCCTTTGTGGGGATTTGCATATGCTTCCCATGATGCTTTGCATTGTTGGGGTATGTGTAATTGTCTTTCTCTTTGAAATCTGGCTGTATGGCCAGTACCTTTCCAGGGTAACCCTTGCCTCAGGGCATTTGCTCTGGGGTTCTTGTCTTTCGTAGTTCTTCTCTACTATGGGCTCTCCATAAGTCAAAGAAGTAAGCCTTTCCTATGGCTGGCCCCTCCCCTCCAGGTTGAGATACAGTTATGGCACACTGATGAGTCCTAACAAGGACGAAACATGTGTCTGTGTGTGTGCTGTTCGGATGACAGTAGTGTGTACGAATCCATGTGCCAGACGAGAGTACAAATGATAAGTAGTGTGTATGAACCCTGTGCCAGATGAGAGTACAAATGACAGTACAGTGTATGAATCCATGTGCTAGACAAGAGTACAAATGACAGTAGTGTGTATGAATCCATGTGCCAGGCGAGAGTACAAATGACAGTAGTGTGTATGAACCCATGTGTCAGACGAGAGTACAAATGACAGTAGTGTGTACAAATCCATGTGCCAGACGAGAGTACAAATGACAATAGTGTGTATGAATCCATGTGCCAGATGAGAGTGCAAATGACATGAGAGAAGTGTTTATGAATCCATGTGCCAGACAAGAGTACAAATGACAGTAGTGTGTACGAATCCATGTGCCAGACGAGAGTAGAAATGACAGTCATGTGAAGGAACCTATGTGCCACACGAGAGTACAAATGACAGTAGTGTGTATGGAATCCATGCCAGACGAGGGTACAAATGACAGTAGTGTGTATGAACCCATGGGCCAGACGTGAGTACAAATGACAGTAGTGTGTACAAATCCATGTGCCAGACGAGAGTACAAATGACAATAGTGTGTACGAATCCATGTGCCAGACGAGAGAACAATTGACAGTAGTGTGTATGAACCCATGTGCCAGACGAGAGTACAAATGACATGAGAGTAGTGTGTATGAACCCATGTGCCAGGCGAGAGTACGAATGACAATAGTGTGTATGAACCCATGTGCCAGACGAGAGTACAAATGACAGTAGTGTGTACAGATCCATGTGCCAGACAAGAGTACAAATGACAGTAGTGTGTATGAATCCATGTAACAGATGAGAGCGCAAATGACAGTAGTGTGCATGAATCCATGTGCCAGACAAGAGTACAAATGACAGTAGTGTGCATAAACCCATGTGCTAGAGGAGATTACAAGTGACAGTAGTGTGTATGAACCCATGTGCCAGATGAGAGTACAAATGACATGAGAGTAGTGTGTATGAACCCATGTGCCAGGCGAAAGTACGAATGACAATAGTGTGTGTGAACTCATGTGCCAGACGAGAGTACAAATGACAGTAGTGTGTACAGATCCATGTGCCAGACAAGAGTACAAATGACAGTAGTGTGTATGAATCCATGTGACAGATGAGAGCGCAAATGACAGTAGTGTGTATGAATCCATGTGCCAGACAAGAGTACAAATGACAGTAGTGTGTACGAATCCATGTGCCAGACGAGAGTACAAATGACAGTAGTGTGTATGAACCCATGTGCCAGACGAGAGTACAAATTGAAGTAGTGTGTATGAACCCATGTGCCAGACGAGAGTACAAATGACTGTGGTGTGTATGAACCCATGTGCCAGACGACAGTACAAATGACAGTAGTGTGTATGAACCCTTGTGCCAGATGAGAGTACAAATGACAGTAGTGTGTATGAACCCATGTGCCAGATGAGAGTACAAATAACTGTAGTGTGTATGAACCCATGTGCCAGATGAGAGTACAAATGACAATAGTGTGTATGAACTCGTACCAGATGAGAGGGGATTTGTATATGCATATGCTTTGCATTTTGGGGGTATGTGTAATTATGTTTCTCTTTGAAATCTGGCTTTATGGCCAGTACCCTTCCAAGGTAACCCTCACCTCAGGGCATTTGCTCTGGGGTTCTTGTCTTTTGTAGTTCTTCTCTACTATGGGCTCTCCATAAGTCAAAGAAGTAAGCCTTTCCTACAGCTGGCCCCTCCCCTCCAGGTTGAGCTACAGTTATGGCACACCGATGAGTCCTAACAAGGTTGAAACATGTGTCTATGTCTGCTGTTCTCAGCCTTTGCTGGTTGCATTTTGATTCCTTCTGGCACCATGCAATTTTGCTTAAAGTTGAACCAGTTCAAGTTCCTTTGTTGGGATTTGCATATATTTCCCATGATGCTTTGCATTATTAGGGTATGTTCTAGTGAGTTTCAGTTCTAGTTAGCTCACCTGGTCAACAAAATAAATAAAATGAAAATGTGCATGGAGTGACTTCAACATGTTGTTAAACTCCTTTTAAAGTGACTTTGTACACTTAAATATGAACTTCATTACTTGCAGCAAATGATAGGTTATGCTGGCGATAGTCCCTCTGCAGAAATCATTTTAATTATTATGCAGCCATTATTTCATGGAGACAGTACTGTAGTGTGGCCCCGACAAGGTGACCAGCCAATCCCTTTCACTTCACTATTGCTTCACGCCCCACGCTATGATGTGCAGCAAAGGAGAGTGCAGCGGCGTGCCCCATTGAAATGAATGGGGGTGTTTTTTATTAGCATTTTGTACATTATGATGAGCTAGAGATTAATGGAGGCCACCACTTGATTAACAAGGGCATTGTTAGTTGAGCAGTGACATTCATTAATCTCTTAACTCGCCATCATAATGTATAAAATGCTACTAAAAAAATACTCCCATTCATTTCAGTGGGGTGTTCCCCCGTGCTCTCCCTTACTGCGCGTCATAACATGACTGAACGTGGGGGTGTGGAAAGCAGTCAGGAAGTAGAAGGATCAGTTGGCCACCTTGTCAGAGCCAAACTATGGTCCCTTCCCATGAAATAACGGTTGCACAAAAATTAAAATGATTTGTGCAGAGGACTATCACCAGCATAACCTATCACTTCCTGTAGGTTACCCCCCCAAGCTTCATACATCACTTTAAAAACAAAACAACGTTTGCTTTTAAAATTAAAGTGTACATATTTTTGGATGAGTCTATATTCAAACTGTTGTACAGCTCCTTATTTTTTTCTAAAACTTACTCTTAAAATTATGTTTTTATTTTTTATCACCTATGTTTTGTTTGGGGCAAACTGTTGAGAAACACTTTTCTAGGTTTTGAGGTTCTGGTACAGTGAGAAATTTGAAAATGTAAATTGGTGATGTCATGATTAATTAGTCTATTGATGATGTCACAGTTTCATTAATGGGGCAATATGGATTTAAAAAGAATGTTATATGAGAAACGAAGCATTGTTTTGTTCTATGTGGGAAAGGTATAATTACGTATTATATGTATATATGCATGTACTGTATATGTATATAGAGAAATTTTATAAGTAAACCTGTATTGTTTATTACTTTTCAACCCACCATTTTAACAGTTGGTCAGTTTCATTCATTAGTTTATATCATGGTTTTATGTTCTAGGTGAAACATGGCTATTCGAAGGTAGTCTGGTGTGCTTTAATTGGCAAAGTGTTTTATTACTACCGAAATCATGAGGACAAGGTATTTAACCTTTATGATACTTTATTCTTCTACTGGAAATTTATTTTACAGCCCTTAAATCAGTCTTCTGCAAATGGTGGCCCTTCTTTGTGTATGATTTGAGCCTGTTCTCTGTAGTTGCCCAGTTCTTATTTTCCAGTGCTGTTATCCCATTTATCTTTCACAAATTCTACAATTAACCACATAATTTAGAAAAAAAAATCAAAAAGTGATTTTTTTCTTATACAGAAAGTCACTCACATTAAAGTGCAGATAGCCACCTTAGTATAAAATTTCATCAACATACTTGATTCAGTTTAGTAGAAAACGCCTTTCGTAAAGGTAATAGGAAATCATTTTTATACTGTCAAATGCCCTCCTGTTTTCCTTTCATATCAGCTGTGTATTCTGATATCTGTTGACCTTTTAATGATCTGGCTTTGTAGTGCCCTCAACTCTGTTGTGTTCCCCTCTCCTTTATAACTACTGACCTTTCCTTTCATATTTCCAAGGCATTCCATGGAATCAGTTACACCATTTCACACTTTATCTGAATGGCAAGAATAGCTGTAACTGTGTTTAGCTCTGTAGTGCCCTCAATTCTATATTGTGTTCCCCTCTCATTGTAGCCTGCGGTCTCTTCATTTTCCAAGACATTCCATGACATCAGTTACGCCATTTCATACTATTCATAGGACTGGATGGGAATTATGTACAGTAACTGCGTCTACCTTTGCAGTTCTCTCTGTTTTGCATTGTGTTCCTCTCTTGTTAGCAGCCACTGGTTATTCTTTTCATATTTCCAGGACATTCCATGACATCAGTAAAACCATTCCATGCTATTCCTTGGAATGGCCAGAACAGTGGTACCATGTAATTGAATGAAGAGAAAGAGAGGGAGGGTGCAGTACAGAGAGACAGAGTAGTTACAAATGTGTTAAAATCTAATTAAGCAATATACCAAGACAGGGTGTGGGTTATGCTGGGATTTACCACACCAGAAGTAGTAAATCCCAGCATCATCCACACCCTGTCATGGTGTTGCGATTATACAGTTGTAACCCCTAGATGGCGCTATCCCAGGGGCTACTACCCCTGCCTGATTTGCCACTAACAGGTTGAGGGGCCTGGATCCAATGGCGGGTGCCTCCACCCAGAGGTCAGGGTTTGCAATAGTTAAACTAACTTGGTCACAGCCCTCTGGGACACTGCAACCCCTTTCTTCCCACTAGTGGCCCACACAATATATCAGAATTACCTTCACCGTATACACTTACCCCAGGTCTGGTTCCGCACTGGGACCTCCTGTGAAATGAGATACAGTGCAACAATCACAGTACAGTACTTTAACATAGACAAATACCTCAGGCAGTATAACTTTGCTGAAACAAGCAGCTCTGATTTATTTAGGGGATATAACAAGGACAGGGAAATCAGGTTAATTAGCTTATCACTCTAATAATCTACCTATGGCTCTGTGCACAGGCCTATCCCTATCAGTTACTGTCCCTGGGTACCCAAGCCCTAGTGGCTAGTCCAAACTGTGGCAGCTGGTAGGGGCCCTTTCACACAGAGAAAAGGAGAATTAAACAGTCAGCAGTACAGTAATTCCATTTGGATTTAATGTGGCAATTCAACAGGGAGCGACCCTGAATTAGTACTCACGACCTCCAAATAAGATAGGGTCCTTCAATGTCAGCAGGGCTCACTTGAGGTACACAAACCTCTTCACACATCCATATAAAAGAAAGCACTATACCAGGCAGGCTGCATCTGTATCCGATCGTAATTACTGCACAATACCGGGAGAACACACAGCAGATTCAGTTCCTGATAGACCGAGTGCAATTTTCAGCATTCCTCCAGTCTTCTACAGGGTGAGCCTGGTTTCTACTCTTCAGAGATCCTTTGATTCTTTTCACAGGACGGATTCAGTCCTAACAAGCTGTTACACAAGCTGCAGAGCCGGAACTCTGGGCCTTACACGTTTTTTGACTAAAACTGCACACTGAAAAAGCACAGGGCTCCTTCCTTCTTCACTGCCAAAGCTCAACTGAAACTCCAACCGACAAAACCGGGCACTTCCTTTGAGTTCCTCCCAGTTCTTGACTGGATTGTCTGTCACTCACAATAGACTGCTGCTGTTGGTCCAAAAAGGCACTGAAGTCTAAACTACATCTCCCAGAGTCACTGCCCATACAATCCTCTTGTGGCTGGCTCAGATTATGAGTCCAAGTTCTGATTCGTCTCAAGGCACCATTTTAGAGCTAGCTTACCCCACACTGATTGGTCCAGTTCAGCAGTTCAAAACTAGAATGGGAACTAGCAGACACAGTTCTGACTGCAAAGAAAGCAGGTTAGACAAACTGTAATTTCATTATTACTCTAAATAATTTCTGGCAAACAGTTACATCTTTCAGATAGGTTCCCTTTGCACTCCTAGTGACTGCAAAATGGAGTGAATTGGCAGCAGCCTCGAGTGGTACTCAATCAAAGAAACACACAGTCCCCCATACAAACTAATTATGTCTGCAAGCAGACAGCTCTTAAAGAGACAGTACCAGAGGTTCTAAAACACTCACTGATAAATGGCTTAAACGCCAAACACCATTCAGGCTTGGAGCATTCAAGCAAGCTCCTGGAAGTCTTTTGGGAACCCCCATTTGCAGGGGGGTTACACAGTGTCCCCCTTTTTTGGGGACCAAATAAAATAAAGAAAAAAGTTTTTTTCCTTTTTAAATAATTTTTATTGAATGTATTGCTGCACCACAAAAATAGTTCTGTGTTGGAGCCATCTTCCTGGATGGATGTAACTCACATGAGCTTTCTCAACTCTGACCATATTTTTGGGCAAAATACTAAATTAAAGTGGACTTTTGCTTATTAAAATTATGATATTAACTAGACAAAGTTAAGCTGATCAGTTTGATACCAGAAACGCTATGGGTCGCACTAAGACGCAGCAACCTGGATCTTCAAAAGGACAGCAGTCTGCAGCAGACAAGGCCGGGGAAGCCTCAGGACGTACAAGATCTCATAGTCCATCTGGGTACACAAAGCCCCCATGGCAGACAGTGCTTGAGGCTATGCGAGCCATGTACTCGGAAATAGAAAAAACTGCAGAAACTCTAATCACACAATTCGGCAATCAAGGCACTCACTGGCTCTGTAGAGGACACTGACAAACGGATGACCACTGCACTTGTGGTGGCTATACTCACTAAGGAGAATGGGCAGCTATGGAGTCGGTTAGAGCCCTAGAAAATGAACAATGATCTGGAAATGTACGCACCATTGGTGTCCTAGAGGGCATAGAGGTCAACCATCTGCTACTCTATATAAGTAAAGACTGGATCCAACAAAAGCTTACTGTACCAGAGGGCTTTGACTGGGATCTGCTGAAAAAAACTTACCGTGTTAATCCTAGGGTCAGACCACAGTCCCCATCCCAGTCTCGCACCATCCTTGTGAAAACTGGTGGCTCTGAGGTCAGAGATCTAATTATTACTGCAGCACAAGCAGTCTATCCGTTGGAGCTCACTGGCTCAGATATTAAACTTTATCCACCTCTCCTTCCAGGCAGGCCAGAAGGAAGTATTTTGATGTGACCTTCAAAGACTCAGAGCTCTTGGAATTATCCATTAATTTCTGTTCTTGGTCAAGCTAAGGTCCTATATGGCGGCAAACTTGGCAGTTCTCAGACCCACAAGATGCAAGAAGGTGGCTACAGAAATTCAAAGCTGAATTTGCTTCTAAACCAGCAGAACAGGATGATAAGCAGTCCGAATCAGAGGAAGCTTGAGATGGATAAACTATTAAGTGATTTCCTCTGGACACTAGCCTGAAACCAAGGTAAACTCTGCTGTCCTTTCTGTAAGGCTTATTGCATAATGTAGTGCGATTGGGGGGAGGGAAGGGGGATGGAACTGAAATGGGCTGAGGGATTGTACTATTTTTCTGGGTTTCACTTTAATTTGTTAGTGATGAGTCCGTTGATGTTGCACCGCTAGTCTGGGAATCCCGCTGGCTCTCTTTTTCGGCTCTGTAACATGTACTGTATGTTATGGGAGAGTTTTGGCACCTAGTGTCCCAGCTGAGAAGGCTACAAGTAAACTGTAATAGTCACACTGCTACCAGCTCAAGGTCCACTTGCAGTTATACTGACTAGCTGGCTTGCATGGCAGAGTTTCCACTTTTATCTTTTCTACTGTTTTAGATTTGGTCAGGGGATTAAGAGATTTGGTTGTGGGTTCACTATTTTCTGTAATTTTACCTAGCTTAAACCAGGTTTAAATAGCAATCTTTTGATTGTGTATGTTACCCACTGTTGGTTTGTTCTGCGTATGTAAACACCTTACACCATTGGAGATGGTTGGAAATTTATTTGAAAATTCATTTTACGTTATATTCCAGGGTTCTCCCCTTCCTACTGTTCAAGATTATACAGCTGATTCCTATTGTACTCTGTAACAGTCGCTCTTCTGTAATGTTTATTGTATTTCTGTATCTAGTGCCATATATGGAGAGGAATGGGTTATTTTTTTTTTTTTTACTTTCTCCTGGCCCTGCCCCAGGAATTAATTCTTGGGTCTTTTTAGCCTGGGTCCCGGTCGTGGACCCCAGCGTCATTCCATGGGACTGGGATATTTTTTGCCTTTTTTTCTCCTGGTCCTAAACCCTGAGGACTCTGGCATGCAGGACTTTCGTCCAGACAGATGGCATGCTGACGCACGCCATCGTCAAGTGCCCTCAGCATCCTCCAGACCCTGACTCCGAAGAGCCGCCTGTGCGCCAGGTGCCTGTGCTTCCACCGGCATTGGTGCATCGGGTGCCATTAAGCACACCAGGAATCTCATCCCAGGAGGAGAGCATCCATTGGGGTGCTTGATTGTCCTTCCCCCAACTGTGACCCCCCATTGACCCGAGTCCGTTCCCGAACCCAGGTTGCTGGCATAGCGCAAGTTGTGGTGTCCAGCGCCTCAAACCTCAGCGCCACCGGGCCGGCACCATGGTTTTTTGTATATATACTGAAAACTAATAAACATAAAGTTAAAAAAATAGTTCTGTGTTGCTAGGGAGAATAATGAGGAGATACCCCCAGAAGGAAGACCCAGATATGGTTAGAGGAATGTAATGTTAGTGTGTACTTTATTTTTTGTTTGTTTTTTTGATGTGCATGCTGTAGTGTTTTTTTTTTTTTTTCCTCCATGAAGCATTGGCTGTATGTGTGGGACCAGAACAAATAGGCATCTGGCAGAGCAAAGGCTATATGTTGTGTGTCCCATCCAGTTCTGTAACAGGTGGTACATTCAAACTGACATTTTTATGTATTTATTTTTTAACTGTGTTACTGAGTTATGTTCTGGAGCACGTACCATGGGAACTATATTGAAATTCTGGCAGATGTTGTTTAGGTCACTTCCACAACTAAACAGAACTGCTGCCAGGCGTTGCAGGTACGATCATGCGTCCGAGTCCACAGTGACAGCGCCAGTGAGGTTAGAGAGGAGCAGCGTTGTTGCAACTAATAATGTAGATGGACTGTACTTGGGAGACAGCCAGCTAATCAGAGGTATTGTGGCACTGGAAAAAACGGATTTGAAACTTTTTTTTAAATGTGTAGTCTACTTCTGTTACTGCTGTTTTTCCACCTCCAGTTGTGGGAGATGGCTGTTTAGCGGGGATTCAATATAGCGGTTTTCCACTGTGGACTTCGGGGGTCGGATGGATTTTAGAGACCACGGCTGGCTGGCGGCTTTTCCCATTGGTATATTGCAATTTTACAATGGAGAAAGGTGCTAGTGCACAATCAGAATGCTGATTTTTTTTGCCATTGTATAATTATTAATTTAGCAAAAAGCCATAGCTTATCTGAATATAGGATAGACACTAAAATGAAAATCAGTATGATATTAAAGGGATGGTTTGGAAGGACTTAATTCAGTGATTATCACCCCCTTTTTTTTCTGGGACTGTGACCATGTATTTTTTTTGTTTTATACTGCTTAATATAGACTATAGATTAAGTTAAAGCAATTGTCTGGATATTTACGTATAATGGTTCTAGCGAACCATATGTTATTTCTTCTAAAATTCAATGGCTGATATGTCTGTCACTGTCACTTGCTGCATTGGGTTCTGTACCTCTTTTGTAAAACAAATTATATCGGGAAAACAATCTCAAGATAATTACCAAACTGGGTGCAGAACCTCAAGGGGCCTATTACATTAAAGAGCTAGTGTACTTCCTGGAAACCGCCTGGAATTAATTGTAACTTTCAGAAGTAGTCAGCTATCACTTCTAGATCTCGTATATTTTTTTTTGTTTCCTGTATGCTAATTAGAAGGTTTTCCACCTGGCAGTACTGGGGTCATATGTGGAGCAACACTCTGTCTGGAGGCTAAAAAAAAAGTCAGTTCTGTTCCTCCCACTACATCAGCACTGACACCACACTGACTGTGACATCGCTAGAAACCAATGAGAACCATTTCTCATTGGCACATTATTCTCTTTCACATGACTCATCAAGGATCGGCCTGCCTTGGTTACTAGTGATGTCACAGTTTCTTGCATTTTGATTTGTAAGTTGTGAAGGTCACTGCTCAGACTGCAAGGGTTGTGGTGCCTCAAGGTATTTGGTCACATTTCTGATGATGTAGTGGGAGGAACAGCACTTTTTTTAGCCTCCAGACAGAGTGCTGCTCCACACATCAGCTCAGTGCTGCCAGGTGGAAAATCTTCTAATTTAGCAAACAGAAAATAAAAAAAAATACTTCAGTTATTGGAAGAGATAGCTGATTGCATTTGAAAAGTGCTACTAATTCCAGGCAGCAGTACACTAGCTCTTTAACCATATTCAGTTTAGGGGCACAGCCACAAGGTATAATGTTTGTTTTGCCAGCATTCAACAACAATTGGGAATCAGTAAGGAATTTTCAAAACTGCCAAAACCAGTCTGAAGTGTTTGTTGAACCCTGGGGTAGAAGTATTGGAGGTGTAGAGCACAGTATCATCTCCATAAAGCTGATAACTTGATGTCTCCAAAGGTCTTCTCAAGTCCTTCAAATAAAGCAGGGACCAGAGATAGTGCTATTCAAACAGACTCTTTCCTGTTAGACAAGTAACTCTTCAACCTTAACAATACACTCCCATTTAAAACCCAAAGCACATTCTGTCTAAGGGTAGCTAAGACTGGCCATGTCAAAGGCTTAAGAACCGTCAACAAAGACTGTGCCAGTGGGTTTACCACTGTCAGCAGCCAAGCTGATGTCGCGGACCTCTGACTTGGCTGAAGACAACACTGTGGTCAGAATGAAAGGCTGATTGGTAAGTATCCATTTGGCTGCTTACTGGTCAGGTACTGAGAAATTGGTTATAAATCTACTGCTCAGTAAGCTTAGAGATAACAGACAGCAGTGAAATCATGCAATAATTGTCAGAGTTGTCTCCCACACCTTCATGGACCGTGACAGTATCGGCAATCTTCCAGAGCTTAGGGACATAGTTAAACATTAGGGATGATTGAAGAGGTTAACTACCTTGTAACTATATTACCAATTTAAGCAGATAGCGTGCACATGCGCTCTACCATGGAACATTCAGAGCAGTTTGAACTGGTACCAACACTAATCCCGCAACCCTGAGCCTTAACTGTCAAATCATTCAGCAGTAAAGATCAGATCATCTATAATAAAGTCTGACAAAATTATACCTTACTAAAATATAAATAAGAATTCAAATCAGACTCCATGAATCAATTTTGATACTGTACCTAATTCTGTAAAATGTTTTATAAGCATCAGGCTAAACATACTGTAAAAAACTAGCATTGCCCGAAGTTACCTGTACCTACCCATTCCTACCCTAAGAGGGGAAATGGGGAGTGTAGTGTTAACCAGATGAAAACACTGATTAGAAGAACAATAGTTACAAGGTAGGTAACTTTTTCTTCCAACATCGTCAGTGTGTGGATGTGCTTACCACTTCTAAGAAGACTCCCAACAGTACCATTAAGGAGGTGGGTACTAGGATTACGTAGGGAACAGGTTCTAAAGGACTGGTGTCCCTAACTTAGCATCCCTTCTGGAGTGGACATAAACCAGTTGTGCGATGTGACAGTTTGCGTCAAAGACCAAGTTGCAGCCTGACAAGCCCACAGTAATGAAATGTCTCTGGAAGCTGCTATGGATGTCACTACTCCTAGTGGAATGAGCCCAGGAGGAGTGTCTTTGCCTGCTTTATCGTAACAGTGAGATATGAAAGATACCAACCAGTGAGAAATAGACTTTTAGCTGCTGGGTGACCTTTACCTACATCACCATATGTGACAAATAACTGGGTATTTCACCCTAGTCTACCTAGTTCTATTCAAGTAGTACTTCTGGGCCCTTTTATGCCCAGGTAGTAGAACTGTGACTCAAAATTTGGCATTTGCAACCCAAACAAGAGATACCAACAGCTTAGTTAATCTTTGAGAAAGGACAGTTTGTGTCTGAAACGCATCAGGCGGGATGTGTGCCTTTTTACAGAAAATTAAATGACTTTTTAAATATCAAGTAAGCTGTTGGCGTCCCTTGTTTGGGTTGCGAGTGCCCTAATTTTATGTTTGAATAATACTCTTTGGTTCAGTGCACCGCACTCCTTGTGCGCACTTTTAAGCCTACAAATGGAACTATGACTCGTCTGAATTCCAGCGGGGTCTCGGGCAGAATCCAGGCAGGTGATAGACAGATTCATATGGAGCATAGACAGACATAACTTTGGGAGGAATTTCAGACGAGTCCTAATTACAGCCTTTCCTTGTGGGAAAAGTCAGGGAATGTTAAGGAAGCTGGCATACCCTCTGACTGAGGTAATGGCAACCAAAATGACAGTCATCCAAGTAAGCAATTTTAAGTCACATGAACTTAAGGGGTCATAAGGCTCCTGCATGAGCTGTAAAAGAACTAAAGTTTAAATCCCAGGAGGGACAGGTTGCTTTAATGGAGGGAAAGATGGCCAAGACCTTTAGAAACCCTTGGAAAATGTTGTTGAAAGTTACATATTTCTGACCTTCTTTGATCTGTAAGCTGAATCTGCAGAAGAGTGTACTTTAAGAGAAAATAATTGAAGACAGAGATCCTCCTTCTTAAGATAGAACAAGTAATTATGGATGTCAGAAACAGTAGCATCACCTGGAAAAAATATTTTTACCCCAAAAAGAAAATGTTTCCTCTTGAAAAAATAAGATTTGCTAGTTGCTGGTTATCTGGAAACTTAAAAACTTACAGCAACTGGGAGGAGAAATTTAGTTCTGCAAATTCTAACTTTTCAGGGACCATACTTTCAAATGAAGTGTTTTGAGGGCTGGGTGAGCCAGAGCCAGAAGGGAACATATGGTGGTGTCTTGATGGATAATCTAAGAAGCAGATGGTACCAGGGCTGCCTGGCCCAGTGTGGGGCTATGAGAATCATTTCTGCACTCTCTGAGTTTGAGAAGTACATGCAGAATGAGAGAAAATAAGTGAAATACATGACAAAATGTCCATCTCCAGCATACTGGCATGGCCTCCTCTGGCACTGTGCCTGCCATTGGAGGGCTGCAGCAGAACTGGTGTAGTTTCTGTTTTTCCCAGGATGCAAACAGGTTCACATCCGGAGTATTTGAGGAATAGGAAGTCTGCTACTTCATTTACTAAAAGCCATTATTTATTTATTTGTTTGTTTTTGTTAACCAGGTAAGCACACTAGACAACAAGTGCCTATTTTCAGGTGCGACCCGGGAGGTTACAATGCAGAAAAACATAGTACATAGTCAAGGTAGCATACCAGCCCGCAATACTGGTGGGCCAGAGAGAATTCAGTACAGGGAACATGGTGCAAAGACAGAGTGACATACTCACCCACACACAGGTGGGGCCAGAAATACAGTATATAGACATGGTACAGAGACAGAGCTAACAAACTTGAGTACAACTACACTCAATTACGTTAAACCCAGTAAGGTAACAAGGAGGTAGGAGACTACAGGTACAGGTAACTAAGGGTGGGGGCAGGATCAGAGAACAATCCAGGTGTGTGTCCGGAAAACAGGCAGGGAGGAGAGTAAACAGTGCAGTAGGGCAGCATGGAACTAGTGGCTGCCCAATCCAGTTGCATGCCCAGGGCAGGTCAAAAATAGCGTGGGGACTTCAAGATGTTACGAGGAGGGAGCTAAGGGTAGGGGACGCCTGTGAGAGGAGAGTGAAGTGCTATAGTGGGAGAGGCAGAGGCTGAATTTAGCTTGTGGGAGAGGTGTCAGGCAGCTGTGAGCGTGAGAAGTGCTATAGTGAAGAGAGGCAGAGGCGAATCATGCTTATGGGAGAGGAGTCGGCAGCAGCTGCCAGCAGCTAGTTGGCACAAAGACAGGTGGAGGCAGCTTTGAGGAACTTCCAGAGGGACGTTTTGAAGCCGGGGTGGGAAGGAGCAGCTCGGACTGGGGCAGGGAGGGAGTTCCAGAGTCTCGGGGCGTAGGCAGAGAAGGCCCGATCACCAGTGAGGGAGCGGGTCCTAGGGACCTTGCAAACCAGAGTTGAGCTGGACCTTAGTTGATAGGCCGGGGTGCAGTGTTTGAAGGGAAGGGCAAGGACGGGGGGGGCAAGCAGTACGGACTATATTATCCACCATATTACCTAGGACAAAGGCTCGGTGTTTTTCTGGGGGAAGCCTCTCCAGATGGTCATAGAGGGCACACCGATGGGTAAGGCGAGGAGCGGAGAGGGCGAAATGACATATGTTATTATAGGCCGTATCCCATTTAGCTAGATAGGCGTTCGGGACTGGTGCAAAGGCAGCAAGCCCATAGCAGAGCGTGGGTAGGAGGAACCCCTGGCTATGGCGAGCGAGGCCGGGTGAGGCAGTCCTTGGCCCTGTATGCCAAGCCGAGCTTACTGTTCGACACTTTGCAGATGTTGCAGAGGTGCACTGTGAGATCAAGCTGAGGATCTAGGGTCACCCCTAGGTACCTAGTGGATTTCAGGACAGGCAGGAGGGAGCCATTCCCCCCATTAATGGCAAGGGGGGAGGGGCAAGATGCAGTTTTGGCCACCGACCCGAATAACATGGCGTGGATTTTGTTTAGATTAACGGTGAGCTTGTGTCCCACGAGCCAGTTAAGGATACGCCCAAAGTCAGAGTTGAGTTGGGAGTTGATGGTAGAGATGTCCTGAAAGCTAGATAACAGTACCAGGTCATCTGCATAGAAGTCAAGTGACCCAGTTTGCTCAGTAAATCTGCTGATACACTCCGTTTCCAAGCTACAGAATGACAGGTTCCAGATTTTCAGACTTTCATGGTATAGTTTTGAAGATCTTGAACCCCCCCCGCTGGTTTTTGTGGAACACTGTGGTTGTATTGCTGGTTCTGACTTGCACCATTTTGTTCTAAATCTGACCAACAAATGCTGCTGAGGAAAAGAACATGACCCTCATTTGCAGTAGTAGTTGTGCTGGCCTAACTGAACTGGAACTAGTTGGGTCATGGGGAATATCTGACACCAAAATTCTTTCAGATGCCACTGTACTACGCTCATTTTCAGTCCAGACAACGGAATTACTGCTGTGACGAGGACATGTAACCCAGGAGTTTCAGGAATTCTTGTGCTTGTGCTGTCCTGCCTGAACCTGCAATAAAAGTGGCAGCAAAGGCCATCGGTTCTGATGCCCTTGTCTGTGTTCCAGAACTGATTTTTTCCTTGTTGATGAACAATTTAAGGAGTTGAAAAAGGCCCAGGGTTTTCTATCAGGCCATGTGAGCCTTTTGTGGAGTTTTCCTGCAGATTATGCAGTCATCTAAAATAAATATAGGAAAACCACCTGTTGCCTTCTGAGTGCTGCCACTACTGAGCGGCATTTTCGAACATTTTGGGCTGAAGTGAGCCTAAATGACATTGTTTTGAATTGGTGCTGACTGCCTCTCCCCACCACACTCTGAATCTGAAAACGTCTTGTGATTCCCTTTTGGAATCTGAATGTATGCATCTTTTAAGATCCACTGATCTTAATCATAATCAGTCCTGTTTGAAGTGATGAAATGATTGTCATAAAGTTACCATTTTGAATTTGTCTTTCTTCATATGATTACTTAGAATTTTGGGGTCCAGAATTCACTGCCACTTACAGTTTTCTTTTTGGTCAGGTGGTATCTGGAGAAGTAATTTTTTTCCCTGTTGGTTCTTTGGCACAAGATTTATCACTTTTAGAGCTAGCAACTTTTCTTCTTCCATTTGAAGCAAGGCTTTTGAGTGTAGCGGGTCACCATATATGACAGTACACTACCCCTTCCTTATGGGCTCAAAAAAGGTTGGAGGCTTGGTTAGATAACTCCTGCCAAGATTTATTACCCAAAGGTAGTAAGTTAAAGTTCACATGTAATTTGCGTGGTGTCCTACCCAGAAAGATGAAATGGCTAGGTTGCAAGATAGTACTAACCCTGAGAAACCATTACAAGTCATTGGTGCCCACCCAACTCCACAGGTACCCCAATCCCAAAAATACCCCCAACAAGCCTTAGGAGCTCCCTTGAAGCCTGGGTACAGAACTGTTGGATTGTGGCAGGTCTGATGACAGTTGCACTTGGTTGGCTGGCACTGGTGTCCTAAAACAGTTCCCAAATGGTACAACCTAAAAACTACAGATCCCAGATGTATGGCCTAGTCCATTAACAGTAGTGGCCCCCCAAAACGGTGGCCCCATATAAGCTATTAAAGGGCGTTACAAGACCCATAGGCCCTGTGCAACTAATTATAGATACCCTGAGGCTGGCAGGCCTCTGTCTCTGGCTGCAGTCCTGGCTGGATATACCCGCTCTATTCCAGTCCTATGTCACACATTCCATAGCTCCTTCAGCTCTCATTTGCTGGTCATTCTCTCTGGCATATCACGCAACTTCAGCTGGGCTTTTCTTCGATCTCTTGGGATGTCTTGAGAATTCCAGGTCTCTGCAGCTCACTGCTACAACGCCCCAAGGCACCCTCCTTTGCAGGCTATCATCAGGCTGCGGTGTTAAGTATGGTGGCTTTATTTCCTCACCTGTTCCATTGTAGTTTAGACCCTTCGACGCGATCAGGAAAATGATTCTCAAAGTGCACTCTGAGGCTCAGCTGCAGAGTGGCTTACGCTTAAGTGCAGTTTTCAGTCTGTCTCTCTTTTCCCTCTGTGCTGCAAGCAGCAGTCTCCTCCTATGTAATTCTATAAGCACACGTCTCCTTCCAATGTTTCAGCACAGAAGACGGTGTCTCCCTCTTGAAGACAAGAGGTCTGCTCTCCTTCACTATCAAAATGCAAAAGGGCATCAGCACACACCACAAAACTTAATTTATTGTGTCCCCAAAAAGGACTGCATCAGACAGATAAGGAGTATAATGATTTATTTAAGTATACACAAATCAGGAACACCTACAAAAGTGTTAGAACAGTGCATAATATAAAAGCGCTTTGCACAGCCACCGAACACCCGATTCCATTTTGCACCACTGCACAGTGCTTTATTAAGGGTCTGCTTCACTATCCCTCGCAGGCTCCTTCAGACTCCTATACTCTCCAACCTGGGCACAGATAAGACAGTACATATTGAAAGTTCACTTTGTTTTTTTTTTTATTTAGAATTCAGCTGCTGTGCAGGAACCAATGCTCACAACACCAAATAACACAAATGGGTGTCAGTTATATTAACACAAGAAAACAATGAAGTGTAGGCTAACAGCACTGAGGCCATCAGATAAAGGCAAGCTGGTACTTTGCCTCCAAGCAGTGAGGCTTCGTCAGGGACATGTAGCAAGAAGCCCGACACTCTCCAAGGGATCAGGCAGATGCTCTAAATTTTAAATCACTGTGAAAAATCGTTATTGTTCACAGAATAACAAACAGCATACGGTGAAAAAAGCTGGCAGCAGTACACCAGTCACCCCAGGTGATGGGTTCCCACAGACTCCTCCAGCAAACTGAGGACAATCTGGAAAATTCCTCAATGAAAACCCAAGCAGACACCCTCCCAATGTGCTAAGTCCCAGTATCATTCACTTGGCATGTCTGTCTAGCTGTTCCTCTATGACAGACTGGCTGGCTACCACATAGGAGAATTAATAAGGTCCTTCGGTATCCCTTTAACCCCTTGTGGCTGTGGATCAGGCTTTGGGACCTGGTTGGCTGGTTGCTGTCCTCTGACCCAGGTGACCATGTTTGTTAGCAGTTAGAGGGTGAGCAGGATGGCTGCCTTTTAGTAGTTCATGGGGTGCTGGCCCCAACATCTCTTTTTACAAAGGGCTCTGGCCCCTTAAATAATTGTTTGTGCCCCAGAGGTCTCGTGTGCAGTTGTGCTTGTATGTCCAGTCAGGTCGGGGATGGTCATAGGGGAATGTTCCAGTGCATGGTGAGGACTGATTGTACTGTGTGTGTATTGTTGGCAGTTGCTACACTTTGATGTGCAGCCAGCAGCCACAAAACTGTATGGCACAGGAGCTGATAAAGAAGCAACCTCCTCACCTGCTGTTACAGACCCCTGCTACAAAGTCAAGTCCTTAGGTGCGCTTGAGAGCAACAAGACTGGTGGCAGAGACAGTTTGGGTGGCTGGGCTCTGCAGAGCCTAAAAGGCAAGCCTTCCACTTTGGGGGTGGGGTGGGTGGGCGGGCTAATCATGATGGAGTTCTTTATTTTGCATGGATGTCAGTTTGTAAATTTTACATTTTTTTTTTATTTTAGAATTTATTTTAGGGGGGCAGTGATCAGGAAAGGCACACTGAGCCAAAGCTCGGTTCTGAGTATCTCCTGGAGCACAGGGAGATTCAGTGACTTGCTCAGGGTCAGACAGTATCCAACATGAAGGTATCAGCACAGTGTAGGAGGGTGACAACGAGGGCAAATAGGATGCTGGGGTGTATTGCCAGAGGGATCACCTCTCGAAAGGGGGAGGTCATCCTTCCATTGTATAGATCACTGATGAGGCCACACTTGGAGTGCTGTGCACAGTACTGGTGCTCAAAAAGGATGTGAGATTACTGGAGGGGGTGCAGCATAGGGCTACAAAAATGATCATGGGACTAGGGGAGTTGCCATACGAGGAAAGGTTGAAGGAGCTCAACATGCTACGCTGGAAGACAGAAGGGTAAGAGGGGATATGATACAGACCTTTAAGTACCTGAAAGGCATAAACAAAGTCAGGGAGGGAGGATTGTTCTGCTTAAAGTGAAGGAAGGGTCATTAGGGCACAGTCTGAAAGTTGGAAGGGAAGGTTTAGGAGGAGGATGAGAGGCACTACTTCACAGAGAGTGGTGGCAGGTTGGAATGCAGTGCTGGAGGAGTTAATCACTCAAAGGACAGTGGATAGCTTTTAGTGGGGTTGGGATAGAATCAAGGGCAGGGTTAGTACAGACAAGAACACAAAGGGGGGACGAACCGGGAAAGAGGAGGAAGGGAGGCGTTTGGGTGGTGGTGGGGCAGCTGTAGTGATATGAAACAACGAGCTGCACAATTGGGCAGACTTGATAGACCTGTGGGCCTTTTTCTGCCGGCAATTTCGTATGTCCGTAAGTGGTGACTTTAGGATTAAAACCCAAGTCTGCTGGATCTATAGTTTCAGAGCTTGGTTCTCCTCCAAATGACACAGTTAGTCCCTTTCTGATTATTTCCAGGACTCACTAAACTATTGTGACTTTTTTCACAATTCTAAGAGATAAAGAGAAAGGCAACCTCCTACTGGCTGAGCTAGGGGAGAGACAGCGTAGACATAACAATCGGGGATTAGCTTTGTAGGAGCAGTGTGACAGGGTTAAGTAAGACCCTGTTCCATTTGTTATGCAGAGAGTGTTAAAAGTGAGTATCTATTCTGTTCTCTCCTTTTCTGTCACTTGTCTGTCTCTGCTGTCTGACTGTGCATTCAAATTTTCCTGTGGAACTGGAGGAATTGGCCACTCTGATGGGCCCACAGTTTTCTCCCCTTGCTATATCCCTGCCTTCAGTTGCTGTCTCTGTTCTTTCTCTCTCCCTGGCTTCTCTGTGGTTATAAAAATAATATGTGGATCTTTATGTGAAACAGGGTTCCTGGGAGCACATCCCTACCAGCAGGTCCCAGAACATGGTCCCATATATTTTGCCACTGTATTTGGAGAAACGGAACCTGCACTTCCAGGAACACTCCCTCTAATAAGTAGCCAAAGTCAATCTATAAGCAGGTATAGCATATTTATGTGATGTGGCAATTATGTGGCAGGTGTCCAACTCTGTATTCCATCTCTATAGTTTGGAATTCGTGGATTCCTGAGTTGTCTCTTGCAACTTTTTGTACAAATGACCGATGAAGTGAGTCCAAGTCTTACCTCATAGGTGCAAGACTAGTATGCTAGGGAGTAGGGGGAGCTTGGCAGGTAGTGTAGGACAACCTCCACTCTATCTTGGAGGTATGATCTAAGTTATAGTATCTATAGTGGTCTGTTTGAGGGAGCTGAAATACGGCTTGCACAGTAGCAAAGAGGGAGAACCCCATGAGACGCTTAACATTTGAAATATAAACTGAAGCTCTAATCTACTCCACCGTTTCATGGCTATATCCATCCCATTAGGAGGGTAGGTTGCATCATTAGAGATGTCTCTGAGATAGAGAAGATGGGTGGGACTTACAAAATGTCTCAAATGTCTTCTGGCCGCCAGTCATTGCTGGAAGGTTATGTCTGTGTATTGTGGGAATTTCAAAACTGGGAGGTAGCCTGGAGGGTGACCGAATAGAAAATAGTCTAAAATTATTAATGTCATTTAGGGTAAAAACTATCAGCTCCCAATACGGTTGGTAGGATGTGGCTAACCACATACAGAAAGTTCTCAGGGGCTGCCAGGGCATGCCACCTGAAGTTTGAGAGATTAACCCCACCCTGGCTTTATTCCAAGAGATTTCTGTGTGTTGACCTTCTCCTTGTAGACATCTACTTAGCTCCAGAGAGTCTCCATTGACAGGGAAATCCGAAGTCCTGAACCAAACAAATCCCTTTGTGACTACTGCATTTCTCACAGTGCTGGTTACAGTGTCATTCAAATCAGACACTTGAAGCTGTTGTCTGGAATCCTCCAGGCCAGCCTTCACAACAAGACAGACTTCTCAAGTGAAGGGTATGCAAATAAAAAGAGCCCTCTCTAAGTACAGCACATTTTTTCTCTAGTTTTTCTAATCAGTTGCCTGTGCTGAAGCAGGTTGTTTAAAATGTTTTGCAGACAAAGTTTGAATTTCCTTGCTGATAGGAAGGGACACCATTCTTGAAGAAGCCAGTCCCAGTTTTTTCAGAAATTTAGCTTGTGGTGGTGGCCACTCAAAAATGTCATCCTCCACAGCTACCTGAACCTATGGAGCTCCCTGAGGCAATCTCCCTATGCTCTATGCTGATACCACGGCCTGCTGATCCCCTGAACTGCCTTCCAGTACACAAGTCTCCCAGCCCTAGCCCACCACAATGCACACCTAACTCAGGTGGCACTTGGGGAGTGCTAGGAGGGGATTGCCTGCTATGGTAGCGTCTTCAGGACCACATGCCTGTCCTTTATCCTTAGGAGGAAAACCTGGAGGCTGAAGCACTACCGTAGAGCCTCCAAGGATCTAACATTAATGCTACTCCGAGTGCTGCTGTCTGGAGTGTCTTCCCAACCCAGGTCCTGCAGTTAGCCCTGGGCATGGCACTGGCAGTCAAGGGATACTGAACATAGTCTTCCTAAGTATCGTAGTCTGCTACCTGAATTTGCCCTATTCCAAGCCTGATCACATTAGTGCAGCCAGACATCATATCCCTGACTGAGACTTGGCTACATCTCAAAATACCTGAAGCCCCTACCTTATTGCCAGATTTCAACATCTTTAGGAGGCTAGAATAGGCAGGCGAGGTGGGTGTGCCTTGTCTATCTCAGATCTGACCTGCAGACCTCCAGAATTGAAATCAGAGACCCAGTCAGGGACTGTGAATGCCTAGTCATTAAGCTGTTGCTCTGGCGAAGTCATAAATCTCTTGACCTCTTTCTGTATATATCCCTCCTGGTAAACAGAATTTGGGCTTAGAGTCTTTCACTCACTATTTCATGCAGTTCAAGCAGAACTGGGAATACATAGTTACTGGTGATTTCAACATCAGTTGGCCTGCCAAGTCCAGCTCACAGGGATAATATGGCCAGTCCCACACAGCACTAATATGGCTCTCATCAGAGTGTTAATGATCTATTCACCACAAGAGATGGGAGGCTTTAGTCTATCTTGATCCTCTTAGATCTGTCATTGGCATTTGACATGGTGGACCATGGTGTGCTGTTGGATCACCTGTGGAACTATGTGAGGCTCACCAGCACTGTTTTACACTGGTTTGAGTCCTACCTCACTGAGAGAGCACAGTGGGTAGTTCTGGGTAATTCCATCTCCTGAACTGTGGTGCATAACTGTGGTGCTACTGCTCAGCCTCGATCCCTGCACCTGTGTTGTTTGCCACGTACATGTCACTTGGGGGAGATAATAAGGCGGTATATCATTGGGTATTACTGCTGTGCGATGATACTAGCTGTACTGTCCTGTGCACTTGATGGGAATCAAACAGCCTTGGTGTTAGGATAGTGTTTTGGGAGAGCAGCGATTGAATGGTCTCCAACTGGCTGTGCCAGAACCCTGGTAACACAGAGGTCATGATTGTTGAGCCGAATATATGTGGGTCAGCAGTGACGGGCGTGTATGCCACGTACTAACTTAAAATGGCATCACTCTTAGAGCTGTGGATGCATGAACAATCTGGTATGCTTTGGACTGCTGTCTTACACTTGAATGGCAGGTGTCAGCTGCAGTCTGAAATGGCTTTTCTGTCTATAAAATATGGCCCGGATCAAGCAGCATCTTGTGCCTACCGATTTGGTGACGATCCCCTGTCACTTTGTCACTACTGCAGTACTCTCTACTAAGGGTTAGCTGGAGATTTGATGCACTGCATGCAGCTGGCCTGGAATGCTGCGGCCTGGTTGGTGGTGGGAACTTCCTGAAGGGATGGCATCGTGTTGGTGCTGCATGTGCTGCCAGTTCAGTGGTGCACCACTTTCAGGATATGCCTGTTAATAGTCAAGGCCCTACATGCTTTGGGTCTGGGTTATCTTAAAGATCTGCTGTCACCCTGCGTCCTCAGTCTGCCCTCTTTGCTGTAATGGATGTGGACCTTTTGGTTGTTCCTCAATCCTGCCTTAAATTATCAGGCAGCAGGGCTTTTGGGTTTGCTGTGCTGCTGCTTTGGAGTTCCTTACCCCCAAACGTCTGTTTGACCCGCTTGGTCGAGGTCTTTAAAGGATTGCTTTAAAATCTTTCTAATTAGTGACACATATTCTTTAATCTAGTTTATTTAATTGAAGTTTATGCTTATTTACTGTTATTATTTACTGAATATTCTGTCTTCTCTGTGCTACACTAAGGCACACTGAGTCTTTGGGATAGGGTGCCATGTACTTTAGAGAAACTTTAACATGCCTTGCCATTGTTAGACTTTGGCTTCAGTGTAGTGTTGCTGTATAAAAAAGGGACCACTATATTACCTACATGTGATGTTCTAATCTGACCTCAGTATGGTTCTGTTGTTTTATAAAAGGACCAGAGTAGTACCTATAAGTGGTGTTAAAATCTGACCTCTGAGGGGTCACCCAGTGGCCCAGCAGAAGCACTACATGCTTCCATGCTGATGACCTGGGAAGCCAGTTGGGCAGCTGGAGAAGCACAGCTGCACACCAGTGATCCCAGCCAGGGGTGGGAGACTCCCTGGTTATGGAACCGTAGTGGCTCCTGCAGTGGGCCGAAGGATCTTGTCTCCCCCACAGGACGTTGCTACATGCAACCGAAGTGATGTGCATGTTTTGAGCCAGGGCACGGGGGGCACCAGGGAGAAAGAACAGAAAAACAATGAGCACTGGTCGCCATTAATGACGGCTCCGGTTCCCTTGGGTTCCTTCCCATGTGGATCTCTGCTTGAGGAACAGCAGGGAGAGTGTCATTTGGGCTCGAGTGCACAAACAAACCTGAAGCAGGTGCAGGGATTCCATTTCCACTGATAGACAAAAAAGTTGTAAGGGGGGGAGAAAGACTCTGGCCTCAGTGTGATTCTGTTGCTATACAGAAAGAATGCTATATTACTCATTGAATGTGGCCTTAGTTTAGTGCTATCATTGAATAAAGGTGCTACTGTATATCTATATATGTATATCTTTATCAATATATCTATATATATTGGGCTGGCAGTATAGCCTAGAGGTTAGAGGAATGAAGTGTGATCAAGTTTGATACATCCAGCAGACCAGACCTGAGTTTGATTCTCACAACCTCCGCTTGCATACTGTGCGACTCTGAGCAAGTCACTTAACTGCCCAGTGCTCCCAGGTCACCCCTGAAAACAGGCACTTGTGCCTAGTGGGCCTTACCTGGTTACCAAAGACTAAAATAAAAAATAAAAATAAATATGTGGCGTTAGAATGTGACCTCGGTGTAGTGCTGTTGTTCTGTAGAGGGACTGGTGTATCAAAGATATATGTGGTGTTCGAATCAGATTTTGCCATATTGTTGGGAAACTGGCATTTAATGATGTTCTACTATTCTCATAGTATCCCCTGGGGCAGCTGAAGCTACAGCGAGCAAGAGTGGAGAAGTGGACAGATCCTGTGACTCAGATGAAGATTCACGAGCAGGTGGCCGTGGATTCCTCTCCTCCATTTTACCTTGTCATCCACCCAAAGATCAGAGCCCAACTTACTTGCATATTGGAACAAAACATGAAAAGGTAAGAACAAATCCCATGGTGCCTGAGTGGGTCTGGATCATAAACCTTTCTGCCTTATTAATGAAGCAGAATATTTTTCTATCTAATCCTTTGTACATGGAGTAATATTCTTGGAGAAGCTGGAGAAGAGAACTATTTAAAACCATTTTAGGACATTCACACAAAGTGTTTTAAGTTACTGTCCACTGCTTAAATCTAAAAGTCTTTTCAGGAGCCTTTGGTCCTGGCAGTTTGACTTGAATCAGTCAAGATGAGTGAGACATCAGGCCAGCTCCTGCAGCGGAGATCTAATTTTCCCGATCTACAGTTGGGAATGTGAGAAAGGTCCTATTCACTACAGATTACAGCAGCACGTGATTTGTTTTCAAAGGCCGTTTAATCCAGGTGAAACTAATTTTGTCCAGTAGTGATTTTATTTATCTTTATACTGCATGTTGACCTTCTCCTCCAGTCAGAAGCCAGGGTTACACACACTTTATTCCTTAGCAAACTCATACCAGTCATGTTATCGTCAATCAGATGACTGCCCAGGGCTCAAAACAGTCATTGTACTGTCAATAAAATGACAGTAGTTACACCATCACCTTTCTTGCAGGCTATACTACAGCAGCAAACACGAGGCATAGTAGTTAAATGTGCTAGTTGGGTCACCTTTACACGGTAATAATGTGATTGTCTCATCACTTGACAGTTGCATTATTGCCTCATATAGTGACCCAAATAGCACATTATAGAAACATAGACAGTGACAGCAGAAAAGACCAAAGATCCGCTCAGTCTGCCCGAGTTCCTATTTAGCCCTGGTGCCTACTGTTCCTTCAGGGTCCAGCCTCCCCACCCCATCCATTCTACTTCCGATTCTGATGCTCTGAGCAGCCATGATACCCTTCATACTGTCCTAGCCATGCTTAAACCACTAATGTTTTTTTGCACTCACCACTTCTGCTGGCAGCCTGTTAAATCACTCCACCACCTTTTCTGTAAAATAGTATTTCCTCACATCCCTCCTGAACCTCCCTCCTCTTGGCTTCCACCCATGGCCATCAGACTGCAAGCTGCTATTCTAGTTAAATAGTTCCCCACAGTTTTCACTGTTAATTCCTTTTAGGAGTTTGAAGGTCTCTATCATAACTCCCTTCTCCCTTCTGGTCTCTAGCGAGTACACATTAAGTGCTTTGAGGCGCTACTCATAGGACATGCCCTGCCGGCCCCGAATCATTTTGGTTAACCTGTGCTGCACTGTCTTGAGCCTGTCCCTATCCTTCTGAGGTGAAGACCCCAGAACTGGGCTGAGTATTCCAGGTGTGACCTCACAGAGGATCTAGTATTACCTCCCTTTTTCTGCTATCAATACCACGCCCAATGGATTTCTTATGAAAGACCGACATTCGCAATACCGAGTGTCAGGATCCTGAGACTGACTGCCCAAAACTCGGAATCCCAACACTTTGTAATTATCTGTGGCAGAGGTTTTTGCATGTTTTCGATGCCCCCACACTCCCTCAATACAGGGGCTTCTGTCCCTGCACAACACTTAATATAAAAAACTCCACCATGGGAAATTACTGAGTGTTGATATTGAGTTTCAGGCAATCAGTCTCAGGATTCTGATGCTCAGTATTGCAAGTTTCAGTCTTTCAAAGTGTTACCCTTGCAATACATCCAGGCATCCTATTTGCCTTGCTATAAGCCTTATTGCACTGATTTGCTTGCTTTAGGGAGTCACTGATGATCTCTCCAAAGTCTAATTTCTCTGCTGGGTACTGAGTCTTACCCCTTCCATCCAGTACTGTGTCTTGGGGTTCTTGTTTCCTAGGTGCATGACCTTGCACTTTTTGGTTTTGAATTTCAACTGCCAAACCCTTGACACTCCCTCCAGCTTTTGCAAGTCTCCCTGCATTTCCTTTATTCCCTCGTCAGTATCCACCCTCCCACAGAGCTTAGTGTCATTTGTGAAGAGACACATCCTGCCCTGGATCCCTTAACAATGTTGCTGTGAACATGTTGAAGAGGACCAGACCAGGGACACATCCCTGTGGAACCCCACTAATGACCTCCCTCTTCTGATTTAACATCGGACCACAAGCCTCTGCTGCCTCCCTTTAGCCAGTTCAAGGTTACTATGTCCTTAGCCTCACCAAGATCCTCCCTCTTCTTCAACAAGTGTCTGTGGGTTGCCGAGTCAAAAGCCTTGTTGTAATAAAGCAAATCCACACTGTGGCCCCTATCCAATTACCTCATCGCCCAGTCAAAGAAAACTGTCAGGTTAGTCTGACAAGACCTCCCTGCCATGAATTTGTATTGTTTACTATCCTGGAGACTGTTGCTCTCCAAGTATTCCACGAGATCCTCTTTGACCAGTGACTCCATCAGTTTTCCTATAGTAAAGGTAAGACTGACAGATCTGTAGTTCCCTACTTGTTCATTGAACCCCTCTCCACCTCTCCATGGAGCAAAACTGTGTTCAGTACTGTCCAGTCCTTCAGAACCAGCCCGTCCTTAGAGACCTGTTGAACAGAGATCTACCAGGGATTAGCCAGTTCTGTTGCCAACTCCCAAGTATCCTCAGATGCAATCCATGTGATCCTGGGACCTTATCAACCTTTAGGGCTGATAGCCTTTCAGGATCCTTTCGCTAGTAAGTTCTGGCTGCCTTCCCTCCAGAACTCTGTTAATGGCCACTGTAATGCCACTCTCTGGCAAGGGCCCACCATCCTCCCTAGTGAAAACTGAGCAAAAGTAATCATTAAGGATGGCGGCATTTGCCAGCCTGGTGGTGTGGAGGGCTGAGGCATCGATACCTTACCCCCTGCCATGCCGGCAACCTATGTTCACGGTGTGAGCGTATCTCTGGAAGTTGGCCAGGGAGGGAGAGGATTGTGCATCTGGAGGACAGTTCTTCCCTCCCGGGGAGGGGTGGTTTCGGTGACCAGCATTTGCCTGACATCTAGTGGTGGCTGGGTGTTGGCACACCGGTCCTGCACATCAGGGGTGGAGACAGAGTGAACAACCCAGCATGCAACACGCGAAAGCGTGCGCTGCTCGGCCACTGGCGTCATTGCACACTACTACGGCTGCACTGGGGAAGGGGGAACCACAATGGGAAAAAAAACACTGCCACCAATGAAGGAACTCCAGGTGGGGAACTGGATCAATGGGTATGCCTGCCACAAAGGCTCAGGCAGTGGGGGAGCACAAATTCCCCCAAAAATGGCGGCCGCTTGCCTGCCCACCTCAGTCACCCTATCCCCCTCTGCTAGTCTCACAATTCTCCCTCCTTTCTTCCTTTTTTCACTAATATACCTGAAGAACTGTTTTATCTTCTTCGGGGGTATCTCAGTCATCAGGTCTCACCATAGGAACTTCACCATCAGTGAAGCAGGATCCACACGGAAGATTTTTTAGAAGTACACCTGGGGCTGCACATGCCGACGTCATGTGATGTCATCACCAACTCTGTAAAGGCATGAGCGGCCCTGATCCATCCTCAGTTCTTTCCCGCTGTCGACTTGCTCACACAGGTCTCCACGGAAGCTCCATAGCAATTTCGCACCTTTTTTGCCTACAGCTTTTCCTTTATATTTACTTTAGAATCTCTTTTTTAAAAGAGATTCCTTCCTTTCTTTTGTTTATATCGAGGGTTAATCCTTCGACCTGTCTCTCCTGCCGCCATGAAAGAAGAGTGCTCCACAGACACACACTGTCTCTGTGTCTGCTGTCTTCGCCTGACCACGAAGTCTCTGACTGTGAGCTCTGCCAGATGTTTAATCAGACAACCCTCAGGTCACACAAAAAGGCTTTTAAAAATTTCCTAATGGAGCATCAGGTAGCCAGTTCTGTGCAGGGGTCCTCCAGGGTCCCAACCTCCCAGTCACCAACAGGGTCATCAAGCTCCCAGACTTCTAAGACCCGAGACAAGTCCTTGGAGAAAAGTCACAAAAAAGATCAATATCGGGACCGCTCCTCCCTCTGGTGGCAGTCTCGCTCCCTGATGATCTCCTCTCCTTCGTCCGAGAGTTCATCGCTGCAGCTGCACCGATGCATAGGCCTGCTGTCCAGGTCTCTGTGTCCACAAGACCCATGCTGACAGTGCCTCCGCCTGATACCCAGGGCGTCGGGCATTAAACTCCAGGTCGTCGGCCCCTTCCTCGTCGACAACAGGCTCGTCATCGACGATTTTCTCAATGAGGCCTGATCCTAGTTCAGGCCCTCAGGCTGCAGGTTCTTCAACTCCTCAGGGCCCCTCTGATGGGTTGTCGCTGCTTGCGCCACTGACACCTACCCCCCATTGACACAGTCTTCAGTCATTGACCTCAATGAGATTTTGACTAAATTCACTTCAGTGATATATCACCAGTTTGACGCCTTTAGGCCTTCGTCGCTATCACTGTCAATGGCAGCTTCATCTACTCCTCCTAGACAGCTGTGGCTGTCCCCTGCTGGCCTTGTCGTCGCTCCTGCACCTCGGACCTGGATCGCGACAAGATTGACGCCGAGTACCATCCTGATCTCATTGTTCTGATGAGGAAGAGGAGGAGGAAGAACACTTTTTTCCTGACGGGTCCACTGCTTCCTTCATCAGCGAGGCCTCTTGTCAAGCACACCCTTAGGTCGCCTCCACAGGACCCCACCTTTCAATATTATAGAAGCAGCTGTCCTCAGTTATGGGGTTTTACACTGAGAAAGAGGATGTCACTAGGAAGGATTTAGTGGCTTCTGCAGATCCCAGAATCTCCTCCTAAGATCATTTCTGCTATTTTACCTGCTCTGAGGAATGCCACAACAGGAGCCTGGCAAGGCCTGACATGGTGCCAGCAATGCTCTGCAGGGTAGATAAACTCTTATCATGCCCCCCCAGGGTTTTTGTTATTATTCTGCCCAGCTGGAAACCAATTCAGTGGTCATAAAGGCAGTTCATGATAGGTCTAAGGCTCCTAAGCACCTTAGCTCCCTTCCCCCTGACAAGGAGTCACACAGGATTAACCTTTGGGGTGAGAGGATTTACACCTCCTCCACCCTCAGGCTGAGGATTGGTGGTTACCTATCCCATATGGTAAAGTACCAGAATACCAACTGGAAGAAGGACAAGGCCACTGCCCATGCCTTCCCAGAGGGACGCAGAAGCAAGAGATTCTTAAGTGCTTGCAGGCCGCTGAATATGTTAAGCACCTCCTGTGAGCCCTCTGTGATATTTTGGACACTGTTGCCAGTGTTACTGCCACTCTGAATTTGCCTCCGTAGGCACTCCTGGCTGAAGGTTTCTGGCTTTGCTGCTGATGTTTAGCAGAAAGTGCTTAATGACTCCTTCAGTGGCTCTAAGCTTTTTGGTCCAGATGTCCAGGATATCATTAATGACCTGCAGTCATCTGACAGGGCTCTCAAATCTGTCCACTAGCTCTACCACATGCAGCCTAATTGCAGACAGTGCCTTCCTTTTCGTTAGACACCCAACAGGCCAGGAGCAGCCCCTTGGCCTCAAGGCAAATGAAGAGCCTCCGTCGCCTTGCTTGCCCCCTCCACTGCCGGAGCAGCAACCAAGCATCCCAGAGGTGATGGACCAGCTCCAGTGGCTGGATCCGCCTCCGCTTGACTTATTGCCAGACCCCCCTTGTGGTCCTCGATCAAGAGGTGGTAATCAGAGGTCAGTTCTCCCTCAATCTCAGTTAATGGAGAACCATTACAGTGGATGCCTGGATTCTTCAAACTATAGAAAAGGGGCCACACTCTAGAGCTCACCAAGCAGCCCCAGAGAATCCCCCTCTGCCCTCCCACTACCCCCCCCAGCCCACCTGGTTGTTCTCCGGAAGGAGGTACAGTTCCTTTTGCACAAACAGGCCATAGAGCCAGTGCCCAGGCACCAGAGAAACGAGGGGTTTATTCCAGGTTTTTCCTGGTCCTCAAAAAGATTGGCAATCTGAGGCCCATCTTCAACTTGAAGGACCTCAATCTGTATGTCCAGTACAAAAAGTTTTGAATGGTAACTTTGCCAGGTATGACACCCCTTCTCAAGCAAGGGGACTGGCTGTATTCTGTGGACATGCAGGATGCATACCTGCACATCTCAGTATTTCTTTCTCATAGGAGATTTCTCTGGTTTCTTTTTTAGGGCGAGCATTGCCAGTTCAAGGTGCTACCCTTTGGCTTGTTTTTCGCCGTGGATCTTTACCAAGTGTTCCTAAAGGTCCCATCCAGAGAACTACTCCTGGGGACCCCTGAAAGAACTCTCCAGTTGTTTCTCTTCCTGAGTATTACCGTCAATCTGCCCAAGTTGGTTCCATCTCAGAGGTTGCAATACATAGGGACGGTTCTAGACTCGGCGCAGGGGAAGGCTTTTCTGCCTCAAACCATGGCAGAGTGTCTTATTGCCCAGGCTCAGGAGGTGGCCCAGAGCCATAACATACCTGCCAGGGTGTACCTAAGACTGCTGGGTTTGGTGGCAGCTGCCATCCCCACCGTTCCACTGTCCAAGTGCCACATATGCACTCTCCAGTGGACTCTTTAGGTACAAAGGGACCAGTGAATGGACGATTTAGATCAGATAGTGCTAGTCTCTTCCCAGTCCACAAAGTGCTCCAGTGGTGGATGCATCCCCTGAACCTGCTGCAAGGGGTCCCCTTACAGATCTACTCCCCCCAGCAGATCCTTACCACGGATGCCTCTGGTTTTGGCTGGGGGGCTCATCTGGGTCCTTTTCAAACTCAGGGTTCTTGGTCCCAGCTTGAAACCTCCCTGAATATTAATGTCCTGGAGATGCGGGTGGTTCTGTATGCCATGCAGGCTTTTTCGAGTCACCTTCTTCCAGGCCAGTTGCAGATTCAATCAGACAACCTCAGTGTAGTGTACTACATCAATAAATGGGGGGGAACACATTCGTACCCCCTATGCAGGGAGACCTTGAGAGTGTGGTATTGGGCATTGGACCACAGCCTGACACTCTTGGTGGTCCACATCCCAGGAGTGCTAAACTCTCTGGAAGACAGCCTCAGCTGGACTTAGTCCAGTGTGCATGGCTGGGAACTTCTCTCACCCATCGCAGAAGATCTATTCGACAGATGGGGTCATCCAGAGTTGGACCTTTTGGTCCACCACCGACACAAAACTGCCCAATTTCTGCTCACTAGATGCAGGGCCTGGAGTTTTCTGTCAAGATGCGTTGTCCCTGTCCTGGAGCGGGAGGTTTCTTTATGCCTTCCCCCCCATTTCCTCTAATTCAGAGGGTGCTTATCAAGCTGCAGATGGAGGGGGCCACCATGATCCTGGTAGCGCCATTCTGGCCTCACCAGATATGGTTTCCTCTTCTACAGCAGCTGGTGGAGGAGCCTTTGATCCCTCTCCCCCTCTGCAGAAATCTACTGACCCAGGAACAGGGGACCTTGGTCCATCCCAACCTCAGGTCCCTCCATCTGCATGCCTGGCTCCTGAGGACATAGCCATCACTAGATCTGGGGTTTCCAGTACGGTGGAGGACATCCTAGTGGCCACCCCAAATCCTTCCACCCGAGCCACTTATTCTATGAAGTGGAAATGGTTTACCATATAGGCTGGCAAGCATAATCTGGACCCTTTCATTTGTCTGGTGAACCAGATTCTGGACTACCTGATCTCTCTGTCTGACTCAAGTCTCCAGTACTCCTCACTTAAGGTGAACCATTCTGTCACTTTGGCCTTTCATGTGCTTGTGTGTGATTGTGCCATAGCTCAGCTGGATGTCTCCCATACCTTTTTGAGGGGCATCCTGCATCTGAAACCTCCAGTCTTTTCTCCTGTCCTGGCTTGGGATTTGAATTTTGTTTCGGAGATGTTGACCCTGTCTCCTTTTGAGCCAGCTGCAACTTGCGAGCTACGTTTTGTTTCCTGAAAGTGTTATTTTTGGTTGCTATTACTTCTGCTCAAAGAATTTCAGAGCTTCAGGCCCTCTGGTACGAAGAGCCTTATTTGATTTTTCACTAAGACAGGGTGTCTTGTCTTTGCGCACAAACCCCAAGTTTCTTTCTAAGGTGATATCTGAGTTTACACTGAACCAGTCTATCCACCTTCCTGTTTATTTTCCTGAGCTTGTTAGTCCAGGGAAGCACTGCTTCATATGTTAGACATACACAGAACTTTGTAATACTATCTGCTTCGGACAAAAGAGTCCAGAAAGTCAAAGCAGTTTTTTTTTCTTTCGCCCAGATAGAGAGGTGTTCAGGTTTCCAAACAATGTTCAGTCCAAATGGTTGGCTAACTCCATTGTGTTTCTGCTACAACAAGTACGGCAAAGAATTGCCTGGAATGATCAAAGCTCATTCCACAAGTGGTATGGCTACCTCTGTGGCTTGTTTCGAGGGGTCTCAGCCACTGACATTTGTGGCTGCCATCTGGAGTACCGTCCACACTTTACCAAGCACTACAGTACTGTCTGGACATAGCTTCTAAAGCCCTGCAGGATTTGGCAGGCTGTGCTGCAGGGCCTCCTGTCTTAAACTTAGGATTGGCCTTCCTCCCAGACTATTTGTTTATGCCTGTAACTGCTTGGGACTCGTTCCTATGGTGAGACCTGATGACTGAGATACCCCAAAGAACAGAACAGTTATGTAAGAACTTACACGTAACAGTAGATCTTTGAGGATCTCAGTCATCAAGTCTGTCTTCCCTCCCACAGCAAAGAGTTCAACACCATTCTGCTTACAAAATAAGGCAAACTGGTGCACCAAAATTCAGTTAATGCTTATAGCAGCAAATTTATTTTGCAAAACGGACACAAAATCAGAAATACATCCTACCTCCACGTGTAAGGGGCAACACCAGACAGCAACCCGATCAGACTAGCTCCAACTGGTTTTACCTTAAGGCATCATCAGGGAGTGTCTAAGGTTACTAGATACACACTTTTATTCTAAGGTCTTAAAGTGACAATACATAAAGCACCATATCTATCATTGCGATTAACATATATTCAATACATTTCCCTCCACCATAAGAGATGTTAAAAAAATATAGGTGATATTAAAACCGAACTTACCTGATGGTTCTGTATCCACAGTAAAGAGCAGGCAGTACATGACAATTTTCTAATATGGTTTAAAATCATGTATATATTCTTTGCAAAACACTGCGTTAATGTAGCAGGGGTTTTACAGCGACAAAGCGAGGAAATTCCACAGTTAGGGTTGCAACTTTTTGCGCCTCAGGACCACTCCGCCCCACCAACAGGCATTGGGGTTTGCGTTGGGGTCGTCAGCCTAACTCTCTCCCATTCCATGTGCAAATAAGCTGAGGTGGTGCAGTATAGGAGAATGGGGAGCGAGGACTGACACCCCAACGCACACCCCATGCTTTTGGTGGGTGTGGGTGGTCCTGGGGTGCAAAGAGTGATAACCCTAATGGGGAATTTCCTCACCTTTGTCGCTGTAAAAAATCCTAACTGTTGCATTAACGCAGTTTTTTGCAAAGAATTTCCTTACTTTTTGAGAAAGATAGTAAAGTACAGTGTTGTGCAAGTTTGGGCCCCGCGCTCCCACCAACTTGCAAATTTCTGCCAAACATAACAGCACAACTACTGAATAGCATATATATTGGTGGGAGCGCATATTGGTGGGCGTGCGGGGCCCTTTGGGCCCCATGCTCCCACCAACTTAAAACAAACCAAATTTAATTGGCTTGACTGGCATAATTCCACACCTGTTTACATGTTACACACCTAACGACTGAAAATTACCTCCATGGTAGTAGGCTAACTATCCTATAAATGTCAAGCCGCTACCACAATTCAGAATGCTATCCGAAACGTAAATCGTGGTCACTTAACATCATGCAACAAATTAATCTTCTGGCACCTAAACACCATAATTCACATCTACAGGACATTCCTCGACACTCTCAAACTTTCAAGTTCAAAGAGCAAACTGTTTCCGAGATATTTAATTTTAAAGTTTTCGCACCTTTAAAAATTCTTTGATCGTGAGAATCGGCCGCGACCTCGCGGTCAAAGATCATCTTTGATCGTGAGGAGACATCTGATTGTGAAATTTGGGCTATCTGGTCCCTCTCAGAGACATCTGGTTCAGCAAAAATCTGGCCATCTCATCCCGCCCTCACGAACGAAGCTCGCGATCAAAGAAATCTCGTGACCAAAGAATTTGCAGGCTCACAATCAAAGAATTTAAAAACGTTAAAACTCTGTTTTTTTATACAACTATATTAAGCCACAGGCATGGCTCAATAGAGGGAAGTCCCCTGAGCAAAACCCATCCTAGTTTTGCTTTAGAAGTCACCCCTGCACTGAGATATTTGTTTTTTTCCAATCCAGAAATCTGGCCATTTCGTCCCTCCATCACGAACGAAGATTGCGATCAAAGAATCTTGCGATCAAAGAATTTGCAGGCTCGCGATCAAAGATTGTTAGCAGCCGTGATCAAGGAAATTAAAAGTTTAAAACTCCATTTTTTGACACAACTACATTAAACCACAGGCATGGCTCGGTAGAGGGAAGCCCTCTGAGCAAAACCCATCCAAGTTTTACTGCAGAAGTCACCCCTGGGCTGAGATATTTGGTTTTTTTTTCCAAACTCGAACTGAAAACAAGATGGCGAGCATCACGATCAATAAATTTCTTGTGATCAAAGAATCTTTGATTGTGAGCCTGCAGATTCTTTGATCGTGAGGTGTGATCAGATGGCCAAAACCCCATTTTTCTTTCGCAAAACAACCATAACAATTTTTGCATAGACTCATAATAGAAACATAGAATTTGACGGCAGATAAGGACCGCTTGGCCCACCTAGTCTGCCCATTTTCCTACCTAACAGATAAGCTGCAGATCCTAGTTAACCAACAGCTTACTTCCTCCTACCCCCCACTAGGACTGCCTTATGTCTGTCCGATGCATTCTTGAATTCCCCCACTCTTCTTGACTCCACGACCTCCTCAGTGAGGCTGTTCCATGCATCCACAACCCTCTCTGTGAAAAAATACTTCCTCACATTACCTCTGAGCCGTCCCCTGTCTTCAAATTGTGCCCCCTTGTTCTTGCACATCTCTTTTTCTGAAAGATGCCACCCTCTTGGACTTTGTTGATTCCCTTGAGGTACTTGAAAGTTTCTATCATGTCCCCTCTCTCTCTTTTCCTCAAGGCTATACATATTAAGCTCCTTTAGTCTTTCTTCATATGTCTTCTGGTGCAGACCCTGCACCATTTTGGTTGCCGTCCTCTGGACAGCCTCCACTATGTCTATGTCTTTGCGGAGATGGGGTCTCCAGAACTGCACACAGTACTCCAGATGGGGTCTCACCAACTGTCTGTACAGAGGAATAACAACTTCCTGTTTTCTACTATTGATGCCTCTCCCTATGCATCCAAGTATACCCCCAGCCATCCTTACTGCCTTCTCACATTGCTTGCCCACCTTTAGGTCATCTGATATAATTAATCAGGACCCTTTCCATTTTTACTGTTGTCAGTATCTCACCCCCCATTGTGTACTCTTCCCCTGGCTTTTTGTTTCCCAGGTGCATTACCTTGCACTTCTTTGCATTGAATCTGAGCTGCCATACATTTGACCATTCCTCCAACCTTGCCAAGTCCCTTCTCATCCTTTCTACTCCATCTGGTGTATCAACCCTGTTGCAGATCTTTATGTCATCTGCAAAGAGACATACTTTTCCTTCCAGTTCCTCTGCAATGTCACTTATAAAGACATTAAAAAGGACCGGTCCCAGTGCTGAACCTCATGTGTACCCCACTAGTAACCCTCCTTTCTTCACTGTGGACTCCATTTACTACTACCCTTTGGCGTCCTGTTGTCTAGCCAATTTATTATCCAGGCTACCACCTTGGGACCCACTCTAATAGCTAACTTGTGTATTAGTCTTTGTGTGGGACTGTATCAATGCCTTGCTAAAATCTAGGTAAGCCATTTCCACAGCCCTCCCTGGTCTACTACTTTGGTCACCCAGTCAAAGAAATCTATTAGATTCATCTGACACAACCCTCCCATTGTGAATCCATGCTGCCTTGGGTCCTGTGCCCCTCTGGTCTCTAGGTACTCAACAGTTCTTTCCTTCAGAAGTGATTCCATCATTTTCCCTACCACTGAGGTCAAACTAACTGGTCTGTAGTTTCCTGCATCTGTCCTGCTCCCACTTTTGTGAAGAGGAATCACATCTACCCTCCTCCAGTCCTCAGGTACCACCCCATCCTCCCATGATTTGTTAAAGAGAGTTGTCAGTGGTGTCACTAGTTCTACCCTTAGTTCTTTTAGAATTCTTGGGTGAATCCCATCAGGCCCCATTGCTTTGTCCACCTTTAATTTTGTTAGTTCTTTCAGAACCCTTTAGGAACTAAAAAGTTTAATAACTTTTGAATGGATTAATATTTTTTCACCAAACAAAAAGTGGCATGTTCCTTGACCCAAGCTCTTTCTACATGCCAAGTTTCAGACCAGCATGCCACACGGTGGTTGAGCAGCGCCACGGGCAAAATTCAGAAAACTGCCCTCAAAACTGGCAAAGTGCATTTTTCAGCGATTCACTGCAGAGAAACCGTACGTCCGACCGAAACGCAGTTTTGCAAATCAAGAGCTCTATCATGCCCACCACGCATACCAAATGTCATGCAAATCCGTTGAACGGGTTCAAAGTTATTAACGTGCAAAATTTCAAGTTTAACATTAAAGTGCCTTCATAACCCTAACTATAGGGTGTGACCGCGCCTCTATAATAATTAATTTTCTGTATATATATATATATATATATATATATATATATATATACACACACACACACACACACATATTACTATTTTATCTTGGTTCATTTAATCAGAACCTGATATACACTACCTGATCAATTTAGATTTTTATCCTGTGTTCTCCTCCTCCCCCACCTTTCATTCCTCCCCTCCCCTCCTATGTACACATACCTTCCTAAAAATCCCCCGTTAAATAGAAAAAAGATACAAACAGGCCAAAAAACATATATGCCTGTTTGAATGTGGGGACTTATAAACCTGTTATGTACAGAAATCTGGTTTATTGGTAAAAATTAGAGTAAGCACCAATATGTGTGTGGTAATAGGTTTTAGGTAAAGTCATCTGAATTGAAGCTATATTTATATATGACAATCAATCAATCAATCAAAATCTTTATTTATACAGGCGAACATCGTTGAGCAAAGCTCATTTACAAGATGGACCTGGTTAATACTGGGTCAAAATAGAATTACATGCAACAGTGACAAATACATCATGACAACAATAAATACAAAGTTCATTTACAAGATGGACCTGGTTAATACTGGGTCAAAATAGAATTACATACAACAATGACAAATACATCATTATGACAACAAATAAATACAGAGTAGGTGCTCAGTGCAGCAACAGAGTAATACAGAGGCAGGCTTACAAGCACTTCAGATGGTGACTTTATTACCTATAGGTGAGATTTTTGATAGCCTAGATCAGTACGAGAACTTAACAAGGGTGCAGGGTAAATAGCAGGGATGCACCGCTAGGTTAGGGTGGGAGTTTAAAATTCGCAGGAGATTGGGGCAGTGGAGTTGGGGGGCAGTGAGGGTGGGGATGTGGGAGCACATGGTTGGTAAGGGAGTGCATAGGGGAAGGAGATTGGAGGCCGAATCCAGAATACAGGTAGATAGCATGCAGATGCAAACTAATTAGGTGAAGAGAAGTTATAGGATTCCCTCACAAAATGAGGTGAATCCATAGGGATCCAGCAGTAACTCTAGTCTACACTGCAGGCAGCTGAGAGCTGGGAGCCTAGGACTCAGGATAAGTTAAGGGACGAGGGAAGCAGTTACAGTGTTCCCTCACAGTCCGAGCAAATAAGGTCTTGAAGAAATCCAAACTAATGGGGATGCTCAATTTCAGCAACTTTTGCAGTTTATTCCACAAAGATGGCAGTACAAAGCTAAATGATGCTCTACCAAAGCGGACGAGACCTTAGGAATACAAAATGAAGAATGAGGCACTTCTTAAGGCATATGTTCCTGGTGTACTTAGCGGAGACAGTCAAAATATATTGAGGAAGCTTTTTGTGACAGCTCTAAGAGTCCAAAGTGCCAATGCTTCTATTTTGTCTAAACATGAGGGAGGCCCACCCTACGGCAGCATACAAAGAGCAGTGGTGGGTGGAAAGAAGGTGTTTTATAAACCTTATAGCTCTCTGTAAGGCATATCCAGTTTAGCAAGAGAAGCTTTTGGGCACTGACTATATAAGAAGTCCTGCATAGTCAACCAGGGATAGGAACGTTGTTTAGACCAGGCGCATTTTAGCATCTGTAGTAAGGAACTGGTTATCCTAAAGAAGAGGCCCAGCCTCTGCCTTAGTTTCTAAGCAAGTCCTCAGTATGCTCTGAGAATGAGAGATTTTGGTCCAGCCACACTCCCAGGTTTTTAAATTTTGTGAAAAACTCCAGATTTTCTCCGAGGACTGTAGTAAAATGTAAAAATCATAGAAAGGTCCTAGGCAGGATGTAAGTGTTTATCTAAATTGATCAGGTAGTCATATCAAGTTCTGATTAAATAAACCAAGATAAAATGGCAATGTATGTATATATACAGAAAATTTATTTTTATATATATATATATATATATATATATATATATACACACACACACACACACACACACACACACACACACACTCTCTCTATAGTGGCAGTGAGCTACTATAGATTAGAAGTTAATGCAAGTTAAATCTCAAATTTTGCACCTTAATAACATTGCCACCATACAGTGGATTTGCCTGAAATTTGGAATGCATGGCCAGATACCATAGATCTCTGGACCTGCCAAGTTTTGTATGGTTGGATGTACGGTTGCTGAGCTACAGAGTGTCAAAAATGCATAAATTATGGGATTTTGAGCGTTTCTTTGCTCGCACCTACAGCCCGCATGGTTTGTGCAATCAGTTTGAAAACTTCAGGGAACATGCAGCCAGGGCCCCTGATGTGCCTTTTGAAAATTTCGTGAAAAAATGTTAAATGGTTCAAAAGTTATTCAAAAAACACTGAATCCCATTATAGTCTATGGGAAAAGTTAACAAACTATGCAAAAGTGTCTCAAATGCAGTTTTTACTGTTGCAGTGACCCTTTTACTTCCATGATTCAAACTTTTTCTTTTCAGTTGATGGTCCCCACTGCCCCACCATGGGAAGCAAGCCGTGGGGTCGCTGGAGAGAGGGTAAGCTGCGAGCGGGGGACGGGGCTGAGGGCTTGGGCAAGAGGAACTGCTGCCCAGGGGAAAGGAGAGAAATAGAGTATTAAAAAAAAAAAAAAATCTAAGGATGCCTGTTGAGTGGTGGCTGCGGGTCCACCGAGCAGTTGGAACAGCTTACGGCATTTGAGGAAGAGGAGGTGGCTCGGGCCGCCATGCAGTCCTCCTTGGCTTGAACCTTCATTCTGCTCCAGTTGGGCTCCACTTTTTCGGGCTCCTTTAAGGAGCTGTGCTAGTCCTCCCAACTAAGGGGCAGGGCCCTTCAGGTTCACACAGCTCCTGCTCTCGGAAGAAGGAGACGAAGAGAGAGAAAAAAGAAGACTCACCATCAACGTTCTTGGGACTGGGAACGTTCTCGGTCTCAGGACTCCCAGGTTTTGACCAAAGTCAAAACCGCAGCCTTGGCTGCTGGTTTCACTGAGACCCCATCGGGCCAGTTGGTCGAGATGCCGCCAATGATGGGCTGAGATCTTTCTTGACCCTATCGACCGGTTGTCCAAAGAAGCCGACATCCTCTTTCAGGACTCCAGTCCTGCCAGTGACTTCAGAAGAGGCTGCTCAGTCTGCTGAGCAGATCCCTCCAGTCACCGACCAAGACCAGGAGGAGCTGCAGCATTCCCAGCTCCTTCAGAGAGCCCTGTCAGCACCACCGGTGGCTGAGTTCGAGATCTTCTTCTTTCTCCAGTGGGTCAGGCAGCTTCTGTCATCGGTGCTTCGAGAAGCACAGGCGGCGCCAGCGCTTCTCATTGTCTTCATCCTCCTCAGGTGAGGACAGGCTTCTGCGCAAGTTGTGTCAATGCTAATAAGACCCCATGTGGCAACATTTGGTGCTGGCCGTCCAAAGCTGACCCCGCTCCTACACTGGCCATCACTTGCTGTTGCCCAACAGGCCAATGCCGACTCCCTCCTTGGGTCTGTCGAGACCGTCCCTCCCCCAGCGGAGCTGGTCAAGACTGTCTCAGTGTTCCATCTAAGGGGCTTCCCCATTGACTGTCGATAACCCTCACGCCTGACCGTCCGCTGTGGGTCGAGGGTGATTCAGGCAGTCGGCCGCTTTATGCGGACTCTTCTGAGTCCAAGGATTCCTCATTGCACTCCCATCTGGTTGACGTGGAGTCCGTGGGGGATCTCTCGATGGAGGTAAGGCCCACTTCCTTCCTGGGCATCCTCCATCTCATCTCCGAGTCTTCAGGGATGAAACTGGAACCTGCCCAGAAGCAGGCTCGCTATCCCCTCACAGAAATTCTGGACAAAGGGGACTGTCCAACGGAGGCTTTCCCAGTGGCCAAGGCCATTGTCGGCTCAGCCCTGGAGCTTTGGCAGTGCTCAGCGCTCCCCTGCACCCTCTGCCCGGATGGGCAAATATGCAATCCCCACCAGCACCCTATTGGGGATCACGGAGCACCCCTCAGCTGAGGGGTTGGTGGCCGACTCTGTGTTTTGGTGCTCAGGCAAAATGCGGAACGTCAACAAGCTGCCAGACAAGGAGTCCAAGAAATTGGACCACACGGCCAAAAGTCTGTACTGCCTTCTCGCTCGGTCTCTGCCAGGTGAGCTTGGCCGTCATGATGGCACACTTCTCCCATGCCCTTCTGGGCTCTCTGGATGAGGTGATTCCTCACCTTCCCGTGGACCTCCAGACACGGTCAAGCAGGTCCGGGATCAGGGTCGGGCTGTGGCCAAGCAGCAACTTCAGATGGCTCTGGATCTGGGGATTCTGTGCCCGCCGGTGGTGGCTGCAGCTACACCGTAGGGCTTGGCCATGGATCTCAACCTTCATGGCGGACATGCAGCACAAGCTGGTGGATGTTACATTCCTGGGCACTGATCTGTTTGGCTCCAGTATGGAGGGTCACCTCCATCATATCGAGATGTCCAATGCCACCTTGACTCCATAACATCTGCACAGAAGGATTCTGAGGGCTCCAGGCAGCAGAAGCATAAGTCCTTTTAGTCCTCCACTCCTGCAGCAGAACCAGCCTAGCACCTGTTGGGCCAGCAGACTCAGTCCTGGTGACCCAGGCCCAAGTCAGTGGCCTCGGTGGTCCATAAGCCCAGAGGGAAGAGACCCGTGGCTCCTAAGCCAGGTCCTCCTCCTCCAAGCCTGCTCAGTGACAGGATGGGGGTGCCTTCCTCATGCCCATCACACCTCCCCTGGATCCTTCTGGAGGGGGGACGACTTTGCCACTTTCTTTCTGCCTGATCCACTGTCACCATGGACAGGTGGGTTCTGGAAGTGGTCGGTCAGGGTCTGCCTCTGGAATTTGAGCAGTATCCTCCAAGCCAAGCCCACACCCCACAGGAGGACTCGGTATCCACAGACACTTGGTCGGCTCTTCGAGATGACATAGCCTAGCTCCTCTGCAAGGAAGTAGTGGTCAGAGTAGTAAATCCTCTGGAAAACCCAGGGTTTGTCTCCCGGTACTTCCTGGTGCCAAAGCAGATAGATGGCTGGCACCCCATTCTAGATCTGCACAACCTCCGGTCAGCACCTTCTGGATGGTAACACTGTCCCAGATCATACCATCTCTAGAGTAGGACATGTGGTTTTGCTCACTGGATCTTAAGGCTCTTTTCTTTTACGTCCTGGTCCATCCGTCCCACTGATGGGTCCTCCTTTTCGAGCTGAAGGAACCCTCTATGAGTTCCGGGCCATGCCTTTTGTCCTCTCCTCAGCCCCAGGGTCTTCACCAAATGCATAATAGTGGTGGCAGCTTACTTGAGGCACGGAGGGTCCTGGTGTACCCATACCTGGATGACTGGCTGATTGCAGATCCCTCCAGGCAGGAGGTGGAGCTGGTCCATGAGCCTGGCCCTCCAGACCCATATCAAACTTGGCCTCATGGTCAATGCAACCAAGTTGGAACTCGTGCCCTCACAGGTGAACAAAGTGATCGCAGTTAACATTGGCTCTTACTCTGTCCCCAGGGCAGAGTCTTGCTTCTGGAGATTAAACTGTTCCATCTTTGAGGAGAAAAAATTGTTGAGGAGTCCAAGAGATTTTTTGAAAGCAAAAAGCAGTACAGTGGATTTCTTTGATGATTTGGTGGATTGGTGGGAACATGTTCAGGGAGAGATTAAAGAATTCTGCATTAAGGGGGTTGAAGATGAGGGGTTGAAGGTTAGCGCAACGTTGGCGGAGGTCCGGGTCTGGGGAGGATAAGCTTATATTGATGTCTTATTATAGAGACTATCAATCAGTAATCTCCTGCAAGAAGGCAGAGTTTCTGTCCAAGGAGATTGTTACAGCAACTAACAGACTGGCTCAGCTCTTCCTCAGTGTCGATAGGCTGTGTTTAATCGTGCCTGTCTTCAGTCCGGGGAGCATTTTCACAGTCAAGGTGTGATGAGTTCACTGTTTTTGCTGGTAAGGTTGCCTCCATCAGATTGGAGATCCAATTGGCGCCTCCAGTGGGCATGCAGTGGTGGGCCAGAGGGCATTCAGTCTGTCTGGTTCGACTTTGACCAGTTAGCAGTCACGGATGTTGTGAAGGTCATCCAGGAGTTAAGGCTAACCTACTGTAGTTTGATCATGATCCAACACGCCTCTTAGTAGGGTGTGTTGATGTCAGTGGCCTGGTCCTGGCTAGGATAGTCCAGTGTTCCCGGTCCTTCCTGGGCCCTGAAGGAGTCGGTGGTAAGACCACGCCTGAAGAAAGCTTCACTAGACCTGGACTGCCTGGCTAACTACAGACCTGTCTCTAACCTTCCCTCCTTGGGAAAGGTTATTGAAAAGGTGATGGCCCTTGAACTGGAGGCCCATTTGTCAACTCACGACATCTATGACCCTCTCCAATCAGGTTTCAGGAAAAGGCACAGCATTGAGACTGCCCTCGTTCTGGTGCTTAATGATCTCCTGGTGGCAAGGGATTGAGGAAGGTTTTCCATCCTTATTCTTCTCAATCTCTCAGCTGCATTTGACACCGTGGATCATGGGGTGCTGTTGTAGCACCTGCAGGTTTGTTGTGGACTGGCTGGTACAGTCCTCAACTGGTTTAAATCATTCCTCACTGGCAGGATGCAGCAGGTAGTGTCTGGGATTTTTTCCTCGACATCTCTGCCCTTGCCATGTGGGACCCCATTTTGTTCGCCATGATGTTCGCAGTGTATATGCTACCACTAGGGGACATTATAAGATGGTATGGGCTGTGTTTTTACTGCTATGTGGATGATACTCAGCTATACCTGTCTTCTGCTCCCAAACAGCAGGAGGTGGTCTTGGTGTTTAATCAGTGCCTTGCTGAGATCCAAGACTGAATGAGGCCAACTGGTTGAGGCTGAATCTGGATAAGACTGAAGTACCAGTGGTAAAATCTGGTCACCCGGGCGAATCTGCAATCTGGTCGAGCCTCCGGGCTGAGGCTGGGAGACTTCCAGTTGCTCACTTCTGTCTGGGTGAAGAATATTGGCATTGTCCTGGACTGTGGCCTAATACTTAAATCTCAGGTGTCGGTTGTAGTCCAGGTGCTTTTACCATCAGAGCAAAAATCACCAGGATTAAACACCTGATACCTCTTGGTGATCTGCCATCACTGGTCCATGCTTTTTTGACATTGCAGCTCAATTACTGCAATGCCCTTTACCTGGGACTATTGGGGGTTGATCTTCACCACCTGCTGCTGGTGCAGAATGTGGCAGCCAGGTTGTTGACTGGTCTGTCAAGATCATGTCACATTATACCTGTGCTGCGCTGTCTTCACTGGCTGCCTGTTAGGTGGCCGATCACCTTCAAGGTTGGTTTGCTGACCTATAAAGGTCTGCATGGTCAGAGTCCCAGCTACCTGCAAGACCTCCTATAGCCCTATCGCTCTTCATGTCCCTTCTGTTCGGCAGATAAAAGATTCTTGGAAATTCCTAGGATGTGCTTAAAAACATTGGGTGCCCGTGCTTTTTCTTTTATGGCACCAACTTTATGGAACTCCTTCTCTGCTTTATGAGAGAGATTCCTACTTTGGAAGCTTTTAAAAGGGAGCATAAGACATTTTTATTCAGGCAGGCATTTCCAACTAGTTAGATTTAGCTGACCTAAACATTGATCAATTAGAATTGTAGTTTAAAGCTGATCTCCTCAACGCTGACTGGCCAGCAGTGTTTGGGGTTTCTGACACTGATAGCATGCTTGACCATTTCATCCTCCTGTTCAATACGATCTGCAACACTCACGCACCCTTCAAAAAGCGTAAAAATCAAAGGCCATTTCAAACCCTGGATGGGCCCAGACACCCTTGAACTTATGAAAAATAGAGACCATCTCTGGTATGTAGCCAGGGCCACAGGGAAACAGTCTGACATTCTGAATTAGAAATGGGCCAGAAATAACTGTACCAGGACCATACAAATAGCCAAAAACTTATACTACAAGGAGGCCCTAGCCAAGAACTGGAATGATATTTGTAAATTCTGGGCAAACCTAAAAGAAGTCACAGGACGTGAATCCAAAATGGCCCCCACCATGCTCAGCGTTGATGGATCCTCCATCTTGATCCTAAATCTATAGCCAACACCTTCAACCTTGCTTTCACCGACCTCCGTAATGGCCTCCCTACTGACTTCTTCTCCCTCACCAACCCTGCTGCTCCTTCACAGATCCCAGTGCATCCCCCTTTTCGCTTCAAGACTGTTACTATCGGGAAAGCCAGGAAATACCTGCGTAACGTTCTCGGTAAGGGGAGATACAGTGGAGATAACCTCGATCTGAAACTAATCTCGCTCTCTCTGGAAGAAATCCTGTCTCCCCTTACCCATATCCTCAACCTATCACTCCGGTTCACAGTAGTCCCTCAAAATGGAAAGTCGAGTACTTACCCCCTGTGTACAAGAGTGGGGATTGGGCCATGCCCAGAACTATAGACCCATCTCTATACTTCCACTACCCTCAAAAGCCCTGGAATGGATCGTCGCGGATCAACTTGTCAAATACCTGGACAAACATAAACTCCTATCCCTGAGCAGCATTGCTTTAGGGCAGGGCACAGCACCACTACAGCCCTCCTGGAATTCACAGGCTTCATCCATAAATCTCTCGATCTTGGACAGCTTGCTGGGGCAATCTGTATCGATCTAACAACGGCCTTCAGTATGGTCAATCATACCCTCGTAGTTGACCAACTCACTGCTACAGGCCTGCTACAGGCCTTGCTCCTGAGGCAGTTGCATGGTTCCACAGTTACCTGCACTGCCGCTTCCAGCAAGTCAGGATAAGTACTGTCCTCTCAGACAGCAAACCTGTCTGCTCAGGCGTTCCGCAGGGGTCAATACTGGGTCCCCTCCTATTCAGCTTATTCTTGAATTGCCTCCCCCAAGCCAGTCAAGGCCACATCCTCCTTTATGCAGATGATGTGGTTATCTTCTCAAATGGCTCAGACCCCAGTGCCCTTGACCAGCAACTACAGAGCAACTTCACCAGTGTAGAGACGTGGTTCAAAGATTATAAGTTGATAATGAACTACAAGAAAACAAAAACCATGCTATTTTCCAGCTCTCTAAACAAGCACAAAAACTACCCACTATCAATATGCAGTAGTGGCGGGGTTTCCCTTGAACATGTTCAACACTTTAAATACCTCGGTATCACTATTGACAACTTGCCCTCCTATATGCTTCACATTGACAACAAGGCCAAAACAATCAACAAGCGTATAGGGCTACTTTATCATCACAAGCATAGCCCCTCTCTCCTGAAGCCCTCAGCATAGCTGTTCACAGTTCTGTGGGTTCCCTGATGAACTACAGGCTGCCTATATATTGTTCTGCCACAGATACTGCTCTCCAGTGCATAAAAACTGCACTCAACAAAGGCTGCCGGCTCACCTTAGGTGCGCACCAACTCACACCTGTGATCTGTATGCCAGGGCACACTGGCTCATGCTCAATGGCCAACTAAAATATCAATCCTGCCTTCTAGACAAAAAGATCTGCCTTGGTCAGCTACCACCAGGGGTCCATCAACTTCTGGTTCCCAGCAATAATCCACGGCACACCCATAACTCCGAACACCAGTCCTTTCTAACTCCAGAATGTCGAACATCTCAAGGACAAAGGTGCTTTGCTTACCGTGCACGCTGTGGTTCATCTCCTCAGGAGAACATTGTGTGCCTGTCCACTGGGTACTTTCAAATCGAACTTGAAGCTCCTTATGATATGCAATCTCGATGTGCCTGCCATCGCTAGCACCACACCTTTCCACCCCATCACTACGCCCATCCCTGCCCCTCAACCCTTCCTCTCTCCCTGAGTAGGCCCCATGCTCCTCCCACCTAGCACCCTCTCCCTCTGCCTCCAATCTAGTCACCTCCCTCCGATCCCTACTGCTATACTGATATTATGCTGTCCTTTTGCACATTGCACTTGGGCTCCTCCCCTTCACCCCTTTTTTTCTTTTTTTCTTCAGCACTTAGCAACACTCCAAGCAACCTCTTGTTTGCTGACAACTGACCGGTTTCACCATTGGGCACTGTAAATTTGTCTGTTTCCCTGTGACCTGTACTGTGTTTGATATATAATCCTGTTTGTTTTCCTTTGTATTTCTGCAATCCTTTGTATAATTTCACCTATCTGTTGTACTGAAATGTCCTGACGTGGAACGTATGTAAGGAGCTCTGAGCTCAAATGGTTTTCCAGTACTGAACTAAATAAAACAAATAAATATTATATATAGTATAGAAACATAGAATTTGACAGCAGATAAGGACCGCTGGCCCACCCAGTCTGCCCATTTCCCTACCTACTGGATAGCTGCCGATCCTAGTTAACCAGCAGCTTACTTCTTCCTACCCCACCCCTAGAATGGCCTTATGACAGTCCCATGCATGCTTGAATTCCACCACTGTTTTTGACTCCACAACCTCCTCGGAAGGCCATTCATGCACCCACAACCTCTCTGTGAAAAATACTTCCTTAAATTACCTCTGGCCGCCTCTATCTCTCAAATTGTGCCCTTGTTCTTGCACACCTCTTTTTTGAAAAATGCTACCCACTTGGACTTTGTTGATTCCCTTGAGGTACTTGAAAGTTTCTATCATGTCCCCCTCTCCCTCCTTTCCTCGAGGCTATACATATTAAGCTCCTTTAGTCTCTCTTCATATGTCTTCCGGTGCAGACCCTGCACCATTTTAGTTGCCTCCTCTGGACAGCTTCCATCCTGTCTGTCTTTATGAGATTGGGTCTCCAGAACTGCACGCAGTACTCCAAATGGGGTCCTGACCAGCTGTCTGTACAGAGGGATAATAACTTCCTGTTTTCTGGTGATGCCTCCCTATGCATCCCAGTATCCCCCAACCCTCCTTGCTGCCCTCTTACATTGCTTGCCCACCTTTAGGTCATCTGATATGACTACCCCCAGGTCCCTTTCCATTTTTGTTGTTGTTAGCATCTCACCCCCATTGTGTACTCTTCCCCTGGGTTTTTGTTTCCCAGGTGCATTACCTTGCACTTCTTGGCATTGAATCTAAGCTGCCAAACATTTGACCATTCCTCTAACCTTGCCAAGTCCCTTTCTTATCCTTTACACCCCACCTTGTGCATCAACTCTGTTGCAGATCTTTGTGTCATCTGCAAAGAGACGTTCTTTTCCTTCTAGTCCCTCTGCAATGTCGCTTATAAAGACATTGAAGAGGACCGGTCCTCATACTGAACCCTGCGGTACCCCACTAGTAACCCCCCTTTCTTCAGAGTGGACTCCATTTACTGTTACGCTCTGTGTCCTATTCTCCAGCCAATTCTTTACCCAGGCTGTCATCTTGGACCCACTCCCAGGCTGGCTAACTTGATATTAATCTTTTGTGTGGGACTGTGTCAAATACCTTGCTAAAGTCTAGGTAGGCCATGTCCATAGCCCTCCCGATCTACTACTTTGGTCACCCAGTCAAAGAAATCTATCAGATTTGTCTGGCATGACCTTCCGCTGTAATCCATGCTGCCTTGGGTCCTGTGCCCTCTGGCCTCTAGATACTTGACAGTTCTTTCCTTCAGAAGTGATTCCATCATTTTCCCTATCACTGAGGTTAAACTAACAGGTCTGTAGTTTCCTGCTTCTGCCTTGCTCCCACTTTTGTGAAGGGGAATCGCATCTGCCCTCCTCCAGTCCTCGGGTACCACCCCATCCTCCCATGATTTGTTAAAGAGGGTAGTCAGTGGTGTCACTAGTTCTACAGTTAGTTCTTTTAGAATTCTGTTATGAATCCCATCAGGCCCCATTGCTTTGTCCACCTTCAGTTTTAAGAGTTCTTCCAGAACCCTTTCTTCTGTAAATGGGCTGGTATCAACTTCTGTATCCAGAGTGTTTCTACTGTCAGGGCGGTGTTTGGGGCCCCAGCAAACTCCATTACTGGGGCCCTCAATGGGCCCCATGCCTCCGGGCCCCTTCCCTGTTCCCCTCCACAAACCCCCAGTAATCTTTGTACATCAATCCAACTACTGCATGATTTTTCAGACACAATGACCTGGAGACACTAGAAGTATTACATTTCTAACAGACAGTTAATAGAATAAAATGCAAAAAAATTGCTCCTCTCCAGCAGCTGCAATATTTGTCTTTACCTCTGCTGTTCTGCTCTCTACCTTTCCAGACTCCCATCTCCCCGTACTTATGCTGCAGATATGGACCTGAGGGGGGAACAGAAATTTTCAAGTTGAGTTGGAGGAGGTGCGATAAACAGCCACGGACCTATTGGAGCCCTGTGATTGGTTCCAGCACAGCACCTCCTCCCACGTCAGCACGTTCTGTGCAGCACAACAGAGGAACGTGGGGAACATGAAACCTCCTGGGGACAGAATTGAAGGCAGGATGGTGGCGGACTGCATGTAGTCTGGTGTTCCTTCGGGGAAATCGGGGCCTGATTTTTGGGCACAATGGGAAGCCGGCAGCAACAAATGTAAAGCTTCACAGACTAAACCACACGAAAGGGCAACTGGATGAGGACATCACAAGTTGTTGATGGGGAGCCGGAGCGGAGCCGGAGAGAATTCGCTAGTGCAGTCAGCGAGGAGCACAGGGGCTTGCCAGGTACTAATAATGCTGCTCAGCTAGCCTATGTTGATCGGGGGGGGCAGTATTTTATTCTTATAGGATGCTGTGGTGATCAGGCAGGGAGTGGGGTGGACGGACAAAGTATGCTGCTGGGCTGGTTAATGTGTTGCTGCTGGTGCGCCCGCCAGACCCGCTACATATAGCCTGCAGCCTGCTACATTTAGAGCCTCAGCTGTCAGCAGGGTTCGCGGGTGCCTAACGCCGCCCCGCCTACTGTTTGTTTTAGGTACCTCCCTCTTCATTTGTAAATACTGAGCAAAAATATTTGTTTAGTATCTCTGCCTTTTCACAGTCTCCTCTGCCCACCCTCCTCCCTTTATTAAGCCTCACTATCCCTCTCTTGGTCTTCCTTCGCTCCCTGATGTACCTATAAAAGGTTTTATCCCCTTCTTAACTGAGTTGGCTATCTTTTTTCGGTTTGGGCCTTTGCTGTTCTGACTGCCTTCCAGCTTCCTTTGCTTTAACTGATACAGTTCTTTGTCCTGCTCCTTCTGTGATTCCTTGTACTTCCTAAATGCTTTCTTTTTCTTGAACCTTCACTGCCACTTCCTTTGAGAACCATAGTGGTTTCTTACATCATTTTGTTTTGTTTATTTGCTTCACACAAAGGCTTGTTACCTCTGTGATGGCAGTTTTTATTATTCCCCATTGTTCTTCCACCCCTCCTTCCTGCCCATTTGCTAGGGCATTCCTTAGGTACTCACTCATTTTGGTAAAGTCAGCCCTCCTAAAGTCCAGTACTTTTGCCTTTGTATGGCTTGACTCTATTGCTGTGTTTATTGTGAACCATACTGTTCGATGGTCGCTAGTTCCCAGATGGCTACCCACTTCTACATCTGTGATCCTCTCTCCATCTCCATTTGAGAGAACCAGGTCTAAGATTGCTCCCTCTCGAGTGGGCTCCAATACTAGTTGTCTAAGGCATGCCCGCTGTAGGGCATCAAGAATAACCCCACTCTTCGAAGTGGCTGCTGCAACTGCACTCCAGTTAACATCTGGCATATTCAGATCACCCATCAGCAATATCTCCCCTTTTTCTGCCATTCTAAGTATACTTTCTATCATTTCCTGGTCCATTTCCTTCCCCTGAGAAGGGGGTCTGTATACAACCCCTGTGTGGATTGTGGTGCCATTGCCTGTCTTCAAATTTACCCGCAGTGCTTCTTCTCCTCCCTGTTTACCCTTTTGTTCTGTTGCTTTGATTCCTTCCCTTATGTAAAGAGCTACTGCTCCTCCTCTTTTACCCTTCCTGTCCCTTCTGTAGATAGTGTATCCTGGTATGTTTACGTCCCAGTCATGGTTTTGTGTGTACCATGTTTCTGTGACTGCCACGATATCCAGATGTTCCTTCTCCATCAAGGCCACTAATTCAGGAAGCTTATTACCCAGACTACGGGCATTAGTACTCATTGCTGTCCATTTTTTGATGGCTTTACCTTCTGTTGCAGCATCCCCCACTGACCTTTCTACCTCGGTCTTTTTCTCATTTAGTACCCTGTTTTGTAGGGAGAGGCTGGGATTTTCCTGCTGCTTATCAGTGCCTCCCCCTTTGACTAGTTTAAAAGCTTGCCAATGAAGCATTTAAACCGATTGCTCAAAAGACTTGTTCCCTTCCTGGACAGATGCAGACCATCCTGCCAGTATAGGCTGGTGTCCCTCCAGGTGGAACCCCAGTCCCCAATGAAGCCAAACCCTGTGCTCCACACCATTTTTTCAACCATTCATTAAACTGCATGGTGCAAAGTACCCTCGCCTCCCCATGCCATTGACAGGCAGCACCTCTGAGAAGGATACTGTGTATGCCACTTGTCTTAGACCCCTCCCCAACTCTACAAAGTCCTTCTGCACTGCTCTAATCTCATGATGAGCCAAGTCATTTCTCCCTAGGTGGACAATGACGTCCAGCTCAGACTCCTGTACAGCTGTTCTCGTGATCCTGAGGATGCGCTTCCTGTCCCTCCAAGCCATAGCACCAGTCAGGCACTTTACTTCAGTTTTCCCTGCTCCCCCCAGTTCTATCCCTCTAATAATTGAGTCCCCCACCAGGAGCTGCTTCCTTTCCCTGTGGTGTCCTCTGCCTCCTTCCTGTGGGCCTCCCTTGTGACAATTGTCCTCAGCCTCCTTAGTCTCCTCTGTGGGTGCATCTATAGGGGAGCTATGCTCCCCCAGAATGGTGTATGGATTGTGGAGTGGAACAACTGACTGGGTGTGCCTCTGTTCCACCATCCTCACCCTTCCTGAGCCCACTGTGGTCCAACTGCTGTGCTTTCTTCGCAACCTCTGAGGTAGTGTGTTATGTATTTTAATGGTTTTAGATAATTCTGCTTGCTTATAATGCGCCTTTGAGTCAAAATGATAAAGAGTGCTAAATTAAATAAAATGAATGAATGAATACTTCTAAAAAAAAAAGCTAAAAGGAAAGATTATTTAAAATATCTGGATCTCAGACACTGGCTTCAAAACTTTCTCTGTGGAAACTAAGCTGGATTTTACGGTGCAAACTATGCAAATAAAAAAGGAGCTGTGAAGGTGTCAGTAGCAAAGACTGACATCCTAGCAATGATACAGGAGCAAAAAATGTGTTACTCCGGGGTATATGGCACAAGTGAGCCCCTTTGATGATTGCCCCAACAGGGTTCAAAAGAGGGTTATAACACATTTAATGGATGCAGCTGGGATTGTAAGGATGACCCCTTTGATATGGCAGCCATAGTAAATGATTTCATTAGCAACACATTTGGGACTGACATCCCATCCTTTAAGGACTGGGACTTCTTATTGGACACTAGAGATGCCAGAGCTCCCGGAGGGGGTATCACAACTTGTAACAGAGGGACGCCATAAGGATGAAGTTTTGAGGCCACTGATTGGTTCTTTGAGCACACACTGCCCTGGGAGTGATGGCCTCCCAGGAGAACTGTATAAATTATTTTGGGTGGAATTGGCCAGCCTTTTAACAAACCTGTTCAGAACCATGCTAAATGACCACCTTCATGGCAAGACTATCCTCCAGGGCATATTAATACTACATAAGAAAGGGGACAAAGATGATCTATGAATTGGAGGCCTTTGAGCGTCCTAAATACTAATCTGAAAATCTTACTAAAGATCTTGGGTTATAGGTTGATAAAAGCAGCATCAACCCTGATCCTGCCGACACAGACTTGTGTTATAGAGAGTAGGAAGATCCAAGATAATCTGATTCTAATACAAGAATTGGTGGAATGGGGTTATAACAAGGCCTTCTCCTGGCTCTGGTCCAGGAGAAGGTCTCTGACAGAGACTCACACTTTTTGTATGCAGTACAGAAACAGTATGCATACCCCGGAGTTCATAGGATAGATTTCTTTAATCTGGGACAGTTTTTCCTGTTACCAGTGGGATTAAGGGTACTGAGTATCATATCAAAGCAAGTGTTATGCAGGGCTGCCAATGAGCCCAACTGTGTTTTGTTATCTTAAACCCCATTTTACGTTCATTGATGAGGATCTTAACATTCGTGGGTAGGAATGCCCATTGGTGACCTGTCGCTAAAACCATTGGCTTATGCAGATGAGATCTGTTTGTTCGTCAGGAATAAGAACGGTAGACCATTTTGACTCATATTGGGAGATTTCAGGCTTGTGTTTAAATATGACAAAGAGTTCTGTGTGTACCTGGATGCAGGGCATATACTACTGTAACCCCCTGCAAATGGGGGTTCCCAAAAGACTTCAGGAGCTTGCTTGAGTGCTCCAAGCCTGAATGGTGTTTGGCATTTAAGCCATTTATCAGTGAGTGTTTTAGAACCTCTGGTACTGTCTCTTTAAGAGCTGTCTGCTTGCAGACATAATTAGTTGTATGGGGGACTGTGTGTTTCTTTGATTGAGTACCACCAAGCTGCTGCCAATTCACTTCATTTTGCAGTCACTAGGAGTGCAAAGGGAACCTATCTGAAAGATGTAACTGTTTGCCAGAAATTATTTAGAGTAATAATGAAATTACAGTTTGTCTAACCTGCTTTCTTTGCAGTCAGAACTGTGTCTGCTAGTTCCCCATTCTAGTTTTGAACTGCTGAACTGACCAATCAGTGTGGGTAAGCTAGCTCTAAAATGGTGCCTTGGACGAATCAGAACTTGGACTCATAATCTGAGCCAGCCACAAGAGGATTGTATGGGCAGTGACTCTGGGAGATGTAGTTTAGACTTCAGTGCCTTTTTGGACCAACAGCAGCAGTCTATTGTGAGTGACAGCCAATCCAGTCAAGAACTGGGAGGAACTCAAAGGAAGTGCCCGGTTTTGTCGGTTGGAGTTTCAGTTGAGCTTTGGCAGTGAAGGAGGAAGGAGCCCTGTGCTTTTTCAGTGTGCAGTTTTAGTCAAAAACTGTGTAAGGCCCAGAGTTCGGTCTGCAGCTTGTTAGGACTGAAACTGGCCCTGTGAAAGAATCAAAGGATCTCTGAAGAGTAGAAACCAGGCTCACCCTGTAGAAGACTGGAAGAATTGCTGAAAATTGCACTCGGTCTGTCAGGAACTGAATCTGCTGTGTGTTCTCCCGGGTATTGTGCAGTAATTGCGATCGGGATACAGATGCAGCCTGCCTGGTATAGTGCTTTCTTTTATATGGATGTGTGAAGAGGTTTGTGTACCTCAAGTGAGCCCTGCTGACATTGAAGGACCCTATCTTATTTGGAGGTCGTGAGTACTAATTCAGGGTCGCTCCCTGTTGAATTGCCACATTAAATCCAAATGGAATTACTGTACTGCTGACTGTTTAATTCTCCTTTTCTCTGTGTGAAAGGGCCCTACCAGCTGCCACGGTTTGACTAGCCACTAGGGCTTGGGTACCCAGGGACAGTAACTGATAGGGATAGGCCTGTGCACAGAGCCATAGGTAGATTATTAGAGTGATAAGCTAATTAACCTGATTTCCCCCTGTCCTTGTTATATCCCCCTAAATAAATCAGAGCTGCTTGTTTCAGCAAAGTTATACTGCCTGAGGTATTTGTCTATGTTAAAGTACTGTACTGTGATTGTTGCACTGTATCTCATTTCACAGGAGGTCCCAGTGCTGGAACCAGACCTGGGGGTAAGTGTATACTGTGAAGGTAATTCTGATATATTGTGTGGGCCACTAGTGGGAAGAAAGGGGGGTTGCAGTGTCCCAGGGGCTGTGACCAAGTTAGTTTAACTATTGCAAACCCTGACCTCTGGGTGGAGGCACCCGCCATTGGATCCAGGCCCTCAACCTGTTAGTGGCAAATCAGGCAGGGTAGTAGCCCTGGGATAGCGCCATCTAGGGTTACACTACTATAAGGCAAGTTGGAAGGATAGCATTAACGAATGATCCCTTTAGAATCTTGGGCATCTGGTTTGGTAATGTGGATCTGGCAGCCTATAACTGGGACAGATGGCTGACACAAGCCAATGTAATGGTCTGCAAGTGGCGTCGGTGTCCTGTGTCTAAGATTAAGAAGGTGTTTGTTATTAAAACATTTCTGGGCCTCCTGTTTCTGTACTCTAGTTGGATTTCTTCCCCCAACCCCATATGGAAGGTGCTTTGTATGGTCTCTCTTTTTTACTTTTTTAGATTACTGTGGGGAAACAGATTGAATCTTATTAAAAAGAACCATACCCATAGAGATATAAAAGACGGTGGCCTGACTATGAATACAGTAATCTTGTAGTGTTTTTTTTTTTTATATGCATTTTTTAATAACTGCCCCCCCCCTTACTGGATTTGTCACTGCTGGACTGGTGTTATTTCAATTGGCATGTATCCCTTTGCTACAGGTTTGGAACCTGAATTCCTTACGGAAAGTTAGGGCCCAGCATTCCCTACCAGTCTATAATCGACATGCCTTTCAAATGCTGCCCTGTGAATTTGGTTCTGGAATACTAGCTTTCATTGTCTGATTGAGGCCTGCAGTATTCCTCTATTAAGATACATTTGGCTGCCATACCAATATTGCATGTCCCTATTGATGGCCATACAGTTGAGCAACTAGAAGTGTCCCATACTTTTCCAAAAGGTAGTCTTCATATGAAACCTCCTATCCATAATCCAGCCCCTTGAATTTCATACTTGAAAAATTGACCTAGACTCCTTTTCAGCCTGCCACAACTTGTGGCCTAAATTTCTTTAAATAGAAAACTTTATTTATAATTGCCAAGAATTCTGCTCGTAGAATTTCTGAGCATCAGGCTTTAATGAATGAGCCTCCTTATTTGATTTTTCACAAGCACAGACTCTCTTTACGTACCAATTCCAAATTTTTACCGAAGGTGGTATCGGAATTTACAGTGAACCAACAATCCACCTTCCTGTTTATTATCCTGAGAATGTTAGTGAGAGTGTGAGGCACTGCTCCATACTCTTAATATATATAGAAAACCGAGATACTGTGTTAATCCCACTAAGGGCTTCAAGCATTCTCTTTCACTCTTGGGAAAGAGGGCACCCTTGTATCTAAACAGTGCCTGTCCACACGGTTGGCTAACTGTATCATTTTTTTGTTATAGGAAGTATGGGAAGGAACTTCCTGATGCTGTTCATGGTCACTCCACGAGGGGTTTGGCCACTTCTGTCGCTTGCTTCCAGAATGTACCTGCTGCTGATGTACAATATGTGCTGCAGCCACATGAAGCACTGTACATACTTTCAGTAAGCACTACAGTCTAGACGCCGCCTCTTGTGGACATGCTGGCTTTGGGCTTGCTGTACTACAAGGCCTGATCATATATCAGGCTGTGCCATCCTCCTGAGTGCTTTGTACTGCTTGGGAATGGTTCCAAAGATATGGCCCAATGGAGCAGATATCCTCGATGAAGAGGGAACAGTTACGTAAAAACTTACCTTAACAGTAGATCTTGAGAGGATTTCCTTCATTTGGTCATAGCGTACCTTCCCCCTTTCCCCCTTCTTCTGAGAAATGAATCAGATGCTGTGCCTGAGGCCTTATTCCAGGCATTATGTGTCCAGTCCCATGCTTCTCCTTGTTTGCCTGGTACTGGTTTTGGTCTCCTGGTTCCTCATGGTAAGAGGCCCTCCAAGGCTTATTTCTGGTGGGGAACTGAGGAGTGGTGTGGCCACCCATGGTATATAGGCAACTGCACTGCACGTCATTGTAGGTGGCCCCCAGCTAACAAATGTTTTCAAGCGATCCTGATGCTGGCAGCTTACAGTTCCAAAGGTGTTGCCCAATGGAGAAGATGCTATAATAGATTTACTGTTATGGTAAATTCGTATGTAGCTGTTCTTTCACCTCTATTACCTTCAAACATTTGATATTTTGTTCTTTTTCAGATAATTGGTTGAAATGGAAATATAGCATATTGTGTGTAATTATGGCCCACTTAAAGTGGGGCATTTGGCAATCCTGCTGTTCTTTTTCATTTCAGCAGAAAATAGTCACCCCGAGGTATTTTGCTACAGAATGTATTCAGCATATGATAGGGAGCTTAAACAACTACTAGAACAGTTTTTTTTCTACTCTTTGGTGTAATATTACCTGATTATAGTACATAGTTTGCTTTCATTTTCTACTGATTTGGTTGTTTGCTCATTTATTCTGATTTCATTTTAATTGCCTCAGGTATTTAGAGGTGTCACAGGAAGGGGTTGTTTCATAATGTGACTGTTTCCTTTTCTTTCTTATGTTTGATGAGGAGTATGATGTTTGTATATAGAAAGACTTTTTGTTTTGACCATGTACATATTTTTTCCTAATAAACAGGAACTTCAGCAACAGCACGGCTTCATATCATGGTAGGTCTCATAAACAATCAAAACGATGTTAAGGATAAAGGCAAAAAAAGTGTTTATTGCACAAAGACTCCAGACCACAGATTCAAACGTGTCCCTCCCCCTTAAAACAGCCAAACGTTTTTGCGCTAACTCTCACACTTTTTCAGGGGCCTTTTTTTGCCTTTATCCTTAACATCATTTTGATTGTTTATGAGACCTACTGTGATATGAAGCCATGGTGTTGCTGAAGTTCCTGTCTGTGAGTATTTTGCATGGCTCTATCGTGTTTGTTTTTAGCCGTCTGCTTGTGCCTTTCATTTTTTCCTCATAAAAACTCCACTACTTTTCTTAATGTCAACCAGAACAACTACCAAAATAGGCATATTGGACCTTGGTTTAACATCTCAGTCTCAACGTTCCATTGGTTAACCTTAATACCAAGTTACCTCGGCAACACTGAGTTAACATGTTACGTGAGTCTCAGCTGCAGGAGCATCTCTGAATGGGCTGGGTCATTTCATTGTTTGACTCTAGGATTAAAGACTCCTGAAATGACTTTTGACTTTCCTTTGTGGCTATGTGTGATCTGAGTCTCAGTTATTTATGTATGTATGTATTTATGTACATACTTATTTGTCTGTCTGTCATCTATCTATTTTTCTGGAGGTCAAAACATCTGTTAATCCAGATCTGGACATCATTCTAATGTTTTGATGTTGAATTGCTTACCAGATTCCAAAATTGAAGGCAGTAGTTTAAGAGATAAATATTTTGAATTTAATATTAATATTATTGGGAAAATACTGTTGGTTTCAGCGATGTGGTCTAGTAATTAGATCAAATGTTTGGGAACCAAGAGTCCCGGGTTCAAAACCCACCACATCAGCTAATTCATTAGGTGACCTTGAACAAGTCACTTTGTGCTTTGGTGTTCCCAACTGTTAAATAGGGTACTAGAAGGACCCTACTGAGAATAAGTTGCTGCACACTGGGCAAACAAAACTGTACACAAAACAAAGTTGGCTTCCATGTCTGCAAAATTTGAAGGTACCTCACTCTCATTTTCCTTTTGGAGTTAGATTCAACCAATAGCACTTAGAACTGCAGGGCTTCATCCTGGATGCACATGTCATGCAGGAACATTAAAGTGAAGCCATTTATGGCCAGCTTGGAAGTGCAGGGGTGGATGTCCGCTCACTGTCCTGGCAACCGGAGTTTAGAAACAGTTGTGGGGAGCCAGCCCAGGGAAGAAGTGATAAGTGTCCTGCTAGATAGTTCTTCTCCTTCATTGAGGGAGGATTTTATCCTCTACTGTCTGCTGGGAGGCGGTGCATGCAGAGGCTGCCTCAGTGAGCTACCACAGACACACTAATGCATGCTTCCAAAGAACTGTGGATGCTGCATCACTGCCTGCTGGAAGCCTTTTCAGGGAGAAAATGGTGCAACAAACACCGCAGCGGCAGGATGGTGACTGGGCCTTCCCAGGCCACACCCTTCCCAACCAGGCATCTGCCTCCCAGGAGCTTGCACCTAACAAGGAAATTGTCCATGGAGTCGTTCAGCTGCCCACTCCGGCCCTCTAGTGTTGGAGGTGGAGTGGCCCGTCGGGAGGGTGAAACCAGAAAGTGTCTGGGTGCCATTCTGCATGCTTCAGGGTGTTTCCAATTGTCTGCACCCTTTCCCCTCAGCTGCTAACATTGAGGGTACCACGTGCGCATGCTAATGCATACATGTGCCTATGCACAGCGCCAGCTGGGGTCCTCCTTCCCAGAAAGTTCTTCCAACTGTACTGCAACCTGTAGTCACCCAGATGGCCATAGCACAGTGAAGCCTGAAGCCCTCCCTTCCCAGTGGAGGAGAGCATCCTCTGGGATGCTCTATTCACCCCCGGCTGCCTGTCAATGTCTTGAGCTCATTTCCGAATCTGGTTTGCCAGTGTTGCAAGTGGTACTCCTCCCACTATGCAAATGGAGTGACTATGAATGTAAAGCCTCTTATAAATCACAAGAGCAAACTCAGTGATGCATAATATGTTCTTATGTGCTATGCCAGATGTTTAAGGTACACGTGCATGCGAACATATGAAATTTGCCAGCAGATAAAGGCCTAGAGGCCTGTCAAGTCTGCTCGAATGTGCAGCTAGCATCCCTTATTCTGCAGCTGCCCTTTCTTCCACCCTTCCTCCATTGCCCCCCGTCCAGTCCCATCCCTTTTGAAGCAGTCCACTGTTCTACTGGATACCACTTCTGCAGAGTGGATTCCACCCAGCTACCACCTCTCTGTAAAAAAGTGTCTCCTCATCTACCTCCTGAACATTCCTCCCTCCAGTCTCACATCATGGCCCCTGGTGTCCACCCCCCCACTATACGAGCATCATCTTGTATAGTGTGGGCAGACACAACCACTCAGCTTTGCTTCATGATCCTCTCACCCAGACTGCACGAGATGGCACTCTTATAGCACCTATACTTTCAAAGCTAAGACTCTAAAAAGAGAAGTTTTTGTGTCAAATGGAATAAATTTGAAACTATTAGTGCTAGAAATGTCATTTCTGTTTTAAATAAAAGCCTGGAATTGGCTAAGATGTTACCTGTAGATAATGTTGCGGTATCAACCCTATACATTATTGTTATATAACAGCATAACTTGGTTCAAAAATTGTTTAAATACTGTTATTTTTTACAACATATTATATTGACATGAGAACTATATCATGATCTATAAGTGTCACAGTAAGCTTTAAAAAATATTAACAGTTTAAAAGCTACCTCAACAGCCTTTTTCTAGCATGCACCTTCCCCAAAACCCTCCCATGGAAGTGAAACCCAAAGGGAATACAGTAGAATCCTGATTATCCGAACAGGCCGGGCAACACCAGAAATGTTTGGATAATCGGGAGTCTGGATAAACGAGATTTGCATTCATGTTAGCGCAGATTACAGGAATTCACTAATAAATAAGTGTGTCATGTTTTTTTTACAATAGTTAAAGCTTGGCCAGTTTCAGTTCAGTTTTCCATCAGGAGATTTGGAGAGAGGGAGGGACTAGCCTGTGCACTTCCTGTTTGAAATGCAGGCTAATTTCTGACATGACTGATACAGGCTGTCCTGTGAAAGAGGTAAGAGACTTTAAAAGTTAAGATGGCATAAACAATGCTATTGATATTGCTGAGTTCAGGAAAGGGAAAGGCTAGGAAGACTGTTGTTGCATCTGCACTTCACGCTAACAGCCATCAGTCAGCTGTCTTTTCATATGCAGAGAGACTTTAACAGTCTTAGAGTGCTGCTGTAATTAGCACCTCATTCAGACGGATGGCTCTGGGACTTAACAGTGTCTGTAAGTTCAGCATCAATTAGCAGTTTTGGGAAAGTGCTGGGGGACAAGCCGGGAGTTCATTAGACATGGGGTTTGAATAATCAGGATTCTACTGTACTTTTAAATATTATGAGCAGGTACTTTAAGTTGTACTTTAGCTCTTAGCATGTTCAGCAAGTTTTCTGCAAGTTGGCAATCATAGATACATAGATACATAGACAGTGTTAAATGAAGATGGGGCCTTGGCCCACCTAGTCTGCCATTTGAGCTTGTAAGTTCAGTTTGTTTTCCTAAGTCTATTTCCCCTTACCCTGACCTCTAGAATTCCTTTAGGTCTATCCCATGCATTCTTAAATCCGTGATTGTTTCAGCCCCACCACTTCCTCTGGCAGGGTGTTCACTTGTCCACCACCCGTTCTGTGAAGAAATTCTTTCTCATGTTTCCTCTGAATCGTCCTCCCTCCAACTTCATCCCATGCCCTCTAGTCCTGAAACATCTTTTTCGCTTAAAAATAGTGTTTTCCTGCACCCTGTTCCTCCCTGTAAGATACTTGTATGTCTCTATCATATCCCCCTCTCCCTCCTCTCCTCCAGGGAGTACATGTTCAGTTCCTTCAACCTGTCTTCATAGGACTTGTGATGCAATCCATGCACCATCTTTGTTGCCCTCCTCTGAACCTTCTCTACCCTGTCTATGTCCTTACGTAGGTATGGTCTCCAGAACTGTACACTGTACTCCAGGTGGGGCCTCACTAGTGTCTTGTATAGCGGAATTATGACCTCCCTTTTCCTGCTGGTGATGCCCCTGCCTATACATCCCAGCATCCTATTTGCTTTACCTGATGCCTTGTCACACTGTTTCCCTACTTGAGGTCATCAGAGATGACAACTCCAAGATCCCTTTCCTGCTTGGTGCATGCTATATCCTCACCCCCAACTGATATATTGTGCCTGGGTTTTGTGCCCCATATGCATTATCTTGCACTTCTTTGCATTGAATTTCAACTGCCAAACCCTTGACCATTCTTCAAGTTTCTGCAGGTCCCTTCTCATTCTGTCTACACCCTCTGGTGTGTCTACTCTGTTACAGAGCTTTGTGTCATCAGCAACAGTGAAATTCTGCCTTCTAGATCCTGTGCAATGTCACTGATGAAGATGTTGAATAGGACCGGTCCCAGCACTGATCCCTGTGGTACCCCACTGGTCACTCTTCCCTCTGTGGAGTGACAGCCATTTACCACCACCCTCTGTGTCCTGCCACCCAGCCAGTTACCTACCCACCACACTACTGTCCTGCCCACACCCATATTCCCCAGTTTGTGTAATAGTTTTCTATGTGGCACAGTGTCAAAGGCCTTGTGGAAGTCCAGATAGGCCATGTCCACTGCCCTCCCTGATCCACCTCCTAGTCACCCAGTCAAAAATTGAATGAGGTTGGTCTGACATGACCTCCCCTGGTGAAACCATGCTGCCTTGGGTCCTGTAGTCCATGACAACCAGATGTTCCACCAATCTCTCCTTCAGTAGTGCTTCCATGATCTTTCCCACTACCGAGGTGAGGCTGACTGGTCTGTAGTTCCCTGCTTCCTCTTTGTTCCCACTTTTGTATAAGGGGACTACATCTGCTGTCCTCCAGTCTTTGGGTACCTCCCCTGTTTCCAGTGATTGGCTGAACAGGATAGCCAGAGGTTCAGCCACCACCTCTCTTAGTTCTTTAAGGACCCTGGGGTGCACCCCATCTGGCCCCATTGCTTTATCAGCTCTTATTACTTCCAGTTCCTTCAGGACCCTTTCTCGTGAAAAGGACTTGTGTCCATTTCTGCACCATTCTCACCCCTTGTACTCCTTCAGACCCATTACCCCCTCTTCCTTAGTAAAGACTGAGCAGAAATACCTGTTCAATATGTCAGCTTTACTGTTGTCATCCTCCATCGGCTCCCATCCTCCCCTTCAGTCTCACTATCCTCCCTTTGTCTTTCTTTTTTCACTTATGTACCTGTAAAATGTTTTGTCCCCTTACCCACTGATTTTGCAATGTGTTCTTCTGTCTGAGCTTTGGCTTCCTTACTGACTTCCCTGCCTCCCTTTGTTTCTCCTGGTACTTCTCCCTATCCCCTTCTGCCTGTGTCTTTTGTATTGCCTGAATGCAATCTTTTGGCTTTCACTTTCTTTGCTACCTCTTTGGAAAACCATAATGGTCTCCTCTTCCTTTCCTCTTGCTAACCTGCTTAATGCATAATTCTGTTGTTCTTATAATCCCCATTTTAAATACTGCCCACTGTTCCTCAACCCTGATTCCTGTCCCATTCCCTTAATGCCTCTTTCAAGTATCTCCCATTTTCCCAAAGTCTGCCCCTAAAATCCAGGATACGTGTTTTGTGTGGTTTGGTTCTGCTCTTTCTGTGATTTCAAACCACAATGACTGGTGGTCACTGTTACCCAGGTGCTCCCCACTGTTACCCCCATCACACTGTCCCTGTTTGTGAGCACAAGGTCCAGTATTGCCTTCTGCCGAGTTGGTTCCATGACCAGTTGCTTGAGGAAGGCACCCTGAAGGAGTCCAGGATAAATCTGCTCCTAGTTGATGCTGCTGCTGGGATGCTCCAGTCCACGTGTATATTGAAGTCTCCAACCAGTACTACCTCACCTTTGTCTGCCATCCTTTGGATGGCTAGCATCAACTCCTATCTGTTTCTTCCTCCTGGGCTGGTGGTCTATAGACCACACCTGTGTGGATGGCTGGCCCCATTTTCCTTTCCAGCTTAACCCACAGTATCTCTCCCCATTTTGTTCCTCCTGGATCTGTGTGGCCCTTATGTCATTTTTTCACATACAGTGCCACTCCTCCTCCTTCCTGCCTGCTCTGTCTCTTCTGAATATGTTGTAGCCAGGTATGGCCATCTCCAGTCATGGTTATCATTACACCAGGTTTCAGTGATGGCCACAATGTCCAGGTCTGACTGTACCATGACAGCCTCCAGATCTTCCATCTTGTTGCTAAGGCTCCTGGCATTTGCACACATGGCTTTCCATGATTTGACCTCCCTAGACTGCTTCACTGTTCTACTCCAGCCCCTTCCTTGGTTGTCATTTATCCCTGGTTCTCCTTGCTGTCTGCCCTTCTGCTGAATTTTGCCCCTTTTCTGCTTATCCACCTTTTGGACACTAATCTCCATCTTTTGCACACTGCTTTGCAGAGATAGCCACTCCTCTGGTTCACTGGTTCCACTGCTAGCTGTGGGGGGTGAGCAAGTAGGTACCATCCTTGCTGGCCTGCCACCCCCCTTTGCTAGTTTAAATGCTTGTCAATGTAGCATTTAAACTTATCATTAGTCTTGGATTCCCCTCAGGATGGATGCAGGCCGTCAGGCTTGAACAAACCTCCATCCCTCCAGGTGGGTCCCCAGTCACCAATGAATCCAAACCCTTCCTCACTGCACCAGTTCTTCAACCATGAGTTAAAGTTCCTGTGCATGCACTCCTATGCTCTCCCTTGCCTCTCACAGGTAGTACTTCTGAGAGCGTGACAGAAGTAGCTACTGCTTGAGACCCCTCCCCAGTTTCCTAAACTCTTCCTGAACTTCCTTTGGCTCCCCATTTGCCAAGTCATTAGTACCTAGGTGGATAATGACATCCAGCTCACCCTCCCGTCTTGCCTTCCCAGTGATCCCCAGTATCTTCCTTCCATCCCTCCATGCCGTGGCACCTGGTAGGCACCTCACCTCCCTGTCCTCCCCCTTCTGTGTTCCTAGCTGGATCCCTCTTACGATGGAGTCCCCCACCAGGATTCGCTTCCTCCTCCTCTGGGGTCCACTGCTTTCCCCACTGAGGTCACCTCCTTGGCTAACCTCCACATCCTTTCCTTCCACTTCTCTGGGTACCTCTATTTGGTTGTCCTCATTTGCCAGTGTGGCATATGAGTTCTTGAGAGGAATAGGATCTGGGATGTGCCTCTGCCTGACTGCTCTAACCCTCCCTGAGCCCACTGTCATCCAAGTGCTCCTCGTTCTCAGCATCCTTTGAGGCAGCTGCATTGGACTGGGTGGTCCCTGGATAGGGGTGATGGTACTCCTGACCCAGTTTACTTCCACTCTGAGTCTGGCTACCTCATCCCGCAGTCCAGAGAGATGCATGCAGATAGGGCAGCACCTCAGTGTCCAGAAGGTCTGCCTGAATATGGCTGCCCCACAGCCACTGCATTGCACCACTCCCCACATTATACTGCAATTCCACTACTTCTCTGCTACTGAAGCTCTCTTAGTTCTCTTTTATTTATTTACAGTACTAAAATCCTGTAACTGATCCTCAGATATATATTTTTTTTTAGGAAAAGAAACCAATAAATAAATAAATGAGTCAAAACACTTGTGCTGAGGGTGGTCTTTCCCTTATGCCCCTCCTACTTCACACCTCTTGCTATAACCTGCTATAATCAGAAAATGTTTTATCCCGACGTGTCGTTTGGGACCATGTGACTGCATGGTGTGTTCAACAGTATGATTAATTCAAGTGAGTCATGCAGTCTATTTTCATGGAACCCTATGGAGCCCTAATGCTTAATGTCTAAATTTAGCTCTTTGTGTTCACTTCATCATCTGTACTAGTAATTAGCTCTTCATGTTCACTTTGTCATCTTAGACATATTTAACTTGTACATATGGACTAATGCACAAGCAATATTGGTATAGATGACGAGGTGAATATACAGAGCTAAATTTAGAGGGTACCATTACAATAGACTACCTGACTCACTTGAATTACATCATCCCATTGCATATACAGTGCAGTCATGGGGTCCGATCCTCATGGTCAGGTTAAAACATTTCCTGATTGCTGACTTGCTGAAAAACTTGCCGCACATGCACAAGAGCTATAGTACAAATTTAAGGTACCTGCTCATAATATTTAAAACTATTCCCTTTGGGTTTCACTTCCACGGGAGGGTTTTAGGAAAGGTGCACACCAGAAAAAAGCTGTTTAGGCAGCCTTCAGCTTTTGAAAAATAATTTCAGGCTTTATAAAATATCATAAAAGTTTTTTGGGAAATGGACTGAAGACATTAGTGGCTGTTCTGTTTAAAAATATACACATTGGGCCCCACAGTCAGAGCTGGATGTATCGCTGCACAAAAAATTGGGCTAGCCATCTCTGATGAGATATTTAAAGAGTTCTGATCACGCATTCTGTTTGAATATTGGACCCTGGATGTGCAGCACATAGCGGGCAGCCATCATGTTTGGAGCAGTGCATCCAGGGTTCGGGCTGAAGACTGCCAGTGGGGGAATGTATGGCGCATACCTGGATGTGCCATTTATCCCAAGTGCGATATTCAGCCAAAATATGCTGATGAGCTCATTGGGCATGCGTGCGTAAAGGGGCCTCATGCATGCCCGCTGTGGGCTCATTAGCATGGCTATGTCAGGCTATATGCGCCGGGCCAGCCCTCCCCAGCCCCGATCACAGAGTGTCAGTACAATAAAACATCAATCAATCAATATCTTTATTTATCCAGGCGGGCACCATTCGGCAAGCTCATTTATAAGGTGGACCTGCGGTCCTACAGTAATAATACAGAAAGACAAGTTACAATAGTACAAACAGTAAAAATACCTGCTATTATAGTAAAAATGCACATTTATAGGTAATATACATTGAACACAGATCTACAAGGAGTTGTGGATAATGAACTTGTGCTGGATCCAAGCCCAAAAAACTGTGCATTTTGTAGTGGGAAATGTTAGGGAGAGGGTAGGCATACCAGATAGAGGATATCAAGCGCATAATGTAGGGAGAGATGAGGAATAGGGGCACAAGCAAAGAGGACCCAATTGTTAGAGCACAGTGAGGAATTGGGAGGGTGGAGGACCGTATGAAAGGCGACAAAAAGCGATTTTTGCCCCAAAACGCGGCGACATAAGGAGGAGAAAAGCTGCCGTTGTACTAAGTGCAAGAGGAGGAATATAGTAGCAGGGACATAATGGGGAGGGTCCTGGAGGCTGGGGCAGAGGGAGGTGTTGGATGGACGAGGGACCGAATATTTTTTGGGGTGAAAGACGATAATTATCCCCAAGTGCGGTAGCATGTGCTAGAATCAGGCTGCAGCTGTTCAGAGCGTCAAAGAATAAGATATGAGAGTTCGGCAATAAATCCTGTGGTTCTGTTGGTGGGCATGCTAGAGGCAGAGGCACACATAACCGCATTTCCATAGTGTAGTGTCTCCCCCCTCCCCATCAACGATCTCTGGTGAAATACAATACTCATGCCACAATCCCATCCTTTCCATTGTGTAGTTCTCCCCCAACCCGATCACTGAGGGAACAGCACGGTACAAAATATCCCCTTTTCCATAGTGCAGTGGACCTCCCTCCCCAACCCCTGATAGAACTAAACACCCCTAAGTTACCCATTTCCATAGTATAGGGACCCCCTCCCTGCCCTGAGCACTGTACCAAATACAGTGAAATAGGCAGCAACCCCCACTACGCAACCCCCAACCTGACCTGTGCCGGCGACTGGCATAACCATCCACACTCTGCCACAGCCAGCCTCTGACTGATCGGTACCCAAGCTCATATACAGTACATAGTACGCACTCAGTGGTTGACAGCCAGTGAGCACGCATTTATGTACTGTATGAGCTTGGGTACTGATAAGTCGGGCTGGCTGTGAGCAGAGTAGAGGGCTGTGCCAGTCACCGCACAGGTCAGGTTGGGGTGTGTGAGGAGGGGGGTTGCTCACCGGGTGGGGGACACTGCACCGTGAAACAAGGAATCGCTGAAATATGTATTTCGTATAGTGCTCAGGGCGAGGAAGGGGGCCCTATACTATGAAAACAGGGAACTTGGGGGTGTTTAATTCTATCAGGCCTGGGGAGGGGGATCCATTGCACTGTGGAAATGGGGAACATCTTATTTGACATCGATTGGGGCGGGGATCATGTGACTGGCCCTGGACTGTTCGCGGGGCACCACCCTGCCTTGCACAAAGTTAGGACAGGGTTTTCGTTTCCTAACTTTGAGTGGGCACATCCATCTGAGTCTTCATCAGGGGAGGTTTCAGCATTACGATGCAGGGAATGTGCATGAGGGACCTATCATTTGTATGCCTGCATTTCAATATTCTGTGCTGTGGCACAGTTGAGCTGGCATGTCACATCGGGCCTTCTGAATACTGCCACACCCCTGATGGCCCTCGAGAGTCCAGAGATGCACGGGTGCATCTCCTTTGAATATGTGGGTCATTTTTCTAGTTTTTTGGTCTATCACTGACAAGCAAGACCTGGATATTGTCTTCTCCACTCTGGCCACTATTGAACTGTAGTAACAGCTGTGAACACAAGTATAATTTAAAGTACTGTTCTCATAAATGTTTGTTTCCCTTCGTATTTGTATTAAGGAGCTGATGATGCCTCAAAGAAAACTTTGAAAAACATAACATTTAGGTACAATTTAACTTGCATTCTATATGTATTATATAGATTTCTCCTCCCCTTTATATATTACTTAGGACATTTGCATGGAAATGTGCTCTTTATCTGTAAGAGTTAATTTGCCCCTTTAGCTTACTCCCTACTTCATGTCATAATCCTCTGTTGTGACATCACAATCTGTTGACATGGGAGTAAATGTGATGTCACAAGCAGAGCATTATGACCTCAAGTAGGGAGAAAGTAGCAGAAATAGATGAACTCTTCAGGAGCAAAGATCCTGTTTTCATGCAAATGACCCCAATAATAAATAATGGTGAGGACAAATACAGAACTAATGTGAAATACAAGCACAACTGTGTCTAAATATTACGTTTTGCTAAAGTTCTCCTAATGGTGTCAGCAGCTCTTTAAATGATTTGTCTGATCTCTGTTGATTAGGTTCTGCTGTGTAATGTAGAATAATACATGTGTTGGTGTGTATAATGAGAATTTTATACACACACCTGTGGTGTGGGATGCTAAATAAACCACTAAAGCAAAGCTCGATGTTTTTTAAAGGCATGCCATACTCAGGGTGTTTTATAAAATTTGAATTTTACACACACATCAATTTTTTATTTAATGTAATTGCTGGAATAGTTTTTTTGCCCAATATGCCCCTCCCCCAACTTTTACATAAGCCCCTCGGGTTCTAACCAACAGCAGTGGTGGAAATCCTCTCCTTTGGGAGTCAACTATGCCCCCTTGACCTGCCATCTCTTATTTTTTTAATTTATAATTATCCTTGTCGGGCACATGCCGCACAGCTATGGTGTGGCTTCAGGTTTGCAGCCCCAGCCTCACTTGCTCTGCTGCCTGCAGCCTGACTGGGTAACCAGAGTGGTGGACCAAGGAGGAGCAGTTGATGTCACCTACCTTTACTTCAGCAAAGCTTTTGATACTGTTCCACATAGAGAAGATTGATTAATAAGCTGGGTAGGCTCAGTGTGGGTCAGAAGTTGGTCAGCTGGATGGCAAACTGGTTGATGGACAGAAAACAGAGAGTAGTGGTAAACGGTATACAGTCAGAAGAGATGCAAGTCACAAGTGGGGTACCTCAGGTATCAGTCCTGGGGCCAGTTCTCTTCAGTATCTTCATCAGTGACATTGCAGATGGACCGGAGGGTAAGGTTTGTCTATTTGCAGATGACATCAAGATCTGCCACAGAGTAGATGATCCAGATGGGGTGGTCAGAATGAGAAGAGATCTGGATAAACTGGCAAAATGGTCGGAAGAGTGGCAACTGGGGCTTAACGCAAAGAAGTGCAAGATCATACACATAGGGAAGAGAAACCCTGAAGCCACCTATAGGCTGGGAGGGGAGTTGCTGGCAGTCACAAGGGAAGAAAGAGACTTGGGAATCATCATCACAGATGACCTGAAATCATCTAAGCAGACCACTAAAGTAGTACGTAAGGCTAGGGGGATGTTGGGGTGTATTAGTAGGGGTATCACAAATAATAAGAGGGTGCTAATACTCCCTCTTTACAAGATACTGGTTAGGCCACATCTGGAGTACTGCATGCAGTACTGGAGGCCACACTTTCACAAGGACATTAACCAAATTGGGGCAGTCCAGAGAAGGGCAACCAGAATGGTGCAGGGACTGCATCAGAAAACATATGAGGACAGATTAACGGAGCTCAATATGTATACCTAGAGCAAAGGAGGGAGAGAGGTGATATGATCGAAACATTCAAACACCTTAAGGGCATTAACAAGGTGAAAGAGTCTAACATGTTTCAATATAAGAAAAATAGCAGGACAAGAGGACACGGCAAGAGATTAGGGGGAGGCCGATTAAGGGGCAGTGTGAGGAAGTTCTTTTTCACAGAAAGAGTGGTGGATGCATGGAACAGCCTACCTCAGGAAGTGGTGGATATGAATACAATGCAGGGCTTCAAACAGGCATGGGATAGGCATAAGGGAGCAATACAGATGAGCATGAATAGATAGGCCATTGACAGAGCAAAGGCCAATGGCACATTCATAAGGTAGAAAAAGAAATGGGCAGACTGGATAAGCCTTGTGGTCCTTATCTGCCATCAACTTCTATGTTTCTATGTAAAAGCCCTCAGGGGAATTTAAACATAGCTGCAGGAGTGCCAGACCAGGTTGGTGGAGAGAGGCACTCGATCCACAGCCTCTTCCACTACACAACACTCATACTGTGCCTCTTCTCCCACCCGAGTGGATCAGGCCACTGTCAGAGCTCTGTATGGGCTGTGAGTTGAGCAGCGCTATAGCAGTGTACATGTGCTCTTAGAGGGGAAGCCGGCATGTGAATGCTGTTATAACCCGCTGATTATAATGGCAAATTACAACCAGCTTCTCCTATGGACCCCCCAACAGAGCCCAGTTATTATAGCAGCACTAAGAAAGAGGGCATTGGTATTGTAGTAGTGGATAACTGCATACGATGGGTATAGTAAGGCCTCATTATTTCAGCCCATGGAATTGCATTTGTCTCAGTAATACTAATACCCTGGGGTGTCTGAATACACTGATAAAATGGGTTTGTGAGAAAACATGTATTAAAAAAAATATGTAATTTCAGAATCAGACAATTTACCCATTGGTAGTACTGTCACTATGCATAAGTCATGGCCAGTCAGGATGTAGGGATTTCCCTACCCATTTTATATTTGGTAGTCAGAAAAAATATTCCCGAGTCCACTGAAGTGAGACTATTCTTCTTTGGAATTGGGTAGCATACTACCGTTTGTTCATTTATTTTTATAAATTTGCAAAGAATTTTTTTATTGTTTGGATTCTCACTGTTTCAAAAGCATGTCTTCCTTAATATTTCTGTTGCAGTTTAATTGTCGTGTTTTGTTTTGATTTGACCAATTAGGCAACATGGTTGTACCATCTGACAGTGGCAGCAGGAAGTAGCAGCGCCAGAGTAGGTACAGAATACGAGCAGCTGATTGGGCAGCTGATGGACATCGATGGAGCTGCAGGTAGGTCACGTCACAAGGTGCTGCATGTGCCAGACTGGATAGCAACTTAGAGGATGTCATTTTTATCAACACGATAGTATATCGAATAGTAGACAGGCAAACATGACTACAGGGCTGTGATCCCCAGGGCTCCAGATAAGAAATTTTGCCATGAGTATTTTACTCCTCATTCTTAAAATGCGGTGAGTAAAATCAATTTCAGGTGTGTACAAATGGCAAAAAAATTTTGCTGAAGAGTACATTTCTGAAAAATGAACGTATGTGTAACACATTATTAAAAAAACACAGCAGCAGGTCAGGAGGTCCCAAGTTTCAGCATGGCCAAGGAGCCGGGGAGGGGGAGGGATTGTGGCCTTTTAAATTTGAAATCAAAAGAAAACAAACAACAACTGTCAGAGCACCATGAGCAGACTGACAAATAAATATCCAAAATGACTGTCCAGTGAAGTCTGATCCTTTCAGCACTGACTCCATTTCTCTCTCTCTCTCTCTCTGTCTGCTCCAGCCAGGCCATGACAAGCCCGACATCTCAGAGAGAGGCTAAGAGCACCAAGTCTACCTTACTCTAAAAATAGGACAGTTTATCTTGAGAGATCAGTGACCTGCTATGCTGCAGCACCTGACCTTTGACAAGATTATTTAGCCCTTACAGAAATTAATTCTGAGTGTGTCAACTCAAGTCTCTCTCTATTGCAGAACTATTTATTGAGTCACTCAGCTGCTTTGCAGCCAGCAGCATTGTAAAAGTCCAGATAGACAAGCCCTTGCAGAATAAATTAATCAAAATGCTCTCTCTCTCTGACACTCATTTTCAACAGCCTTGAGCCAAAATCTCTTTTTTTTGTCTCCAGATTAATTTTCCCACAGTGATGACAGGTCAGAAACTTACTGTGCACCATGGTTTCTCAGGGTTTTTCACAGGTTGTATACAGGGTCACTGTGACAACCACTGCCTGGAAGGAATACCCGACTGCACCCCAGGCTGGTCCAGGCCATCCTCCAAGTCACTTTCCTGCATTTGTCAGACTGCATCCCAAAGATTTTAAATGAGATTACTGGGTTTGTCACCCGAGCGGGTCTAAATGACTGAGATTAGTCGGGCGACATGTGTGTCCCTGTATTTTTATTTGTGAACTAATGAATCCCTCGAGTTGCGCTGCAGAGACTATCGGCTGCCCTCTCAGACAATTAAGCTTCCTGCTCAAAATGACGCAGATGTTCCATGGCTGCACAGTGGCACTGACACGAGGATTGGAAATGAGCACATGGGGGTGCTACTAGATTGTGCTTTCTGCATGGACTTGAAAAGGGTCTGCATGCGGGTTTGACAGTGGAAATGCAGGTGAGCAGTTTTAAAGCCCTAAATCGGGTCTGACCCAGTAAAATGCAGGTCACTTGAGGTTAGAAAGCAAAGCTTGACTGAGAACGCACTTTAGCCCGCAGTAATGCATGCAGCACCTGCATTGGTATCCCGTTTAAATCACAACAGAATAATAGCGCCTTTAAAGCAGATACTGGTAAGATGACTGCATCTTATTTTATACCTTATATATCTTTTATGTCTTAACACTTATCTGTTCTGCAGCCTGCCACAAAGCTAGAATATGTGGTGGGGGATTCCCGAGGCAGAGAGATTCTGAAGGGATTCAAGGACACCCAGACCTACCCCACTCTACATTTCTCTGCAGACCGATCACTATCACTGGACTTGCACATACCGTGTGGTGCCCCAAAGCTGTAGGCTGACAATTCTTTCCCTATGAACACTCTCCACACTTAACGTACCTCTCAGGTGTCTTCTATTTAGTTTATCTCGTTTTCCCCCTTTTTCGTTCTGTACGAATTTCTCCGGAGCTCATCTACTGCTGTAGCCTGCCTGTGGAATCCAGCCTGTCTACCCACCATCTTCCTGCCACGCTCTACAGAGTTTCCGCTTCAATTGCACAGTGAAGAGATCATCGTGTAAGCCAATGGCATAAAAGTATCTGGGTGGGCTCTGTGGAGTCTGCAAATCAGCGTGTCCAAAGATCGCTTTCTGGCATTGAATGGCACTGCCACTGGGGGGGGGTGAGTTGAGGAGTTGATTTTTTTTAAAAGAGTTTGCGCGTAAGAGTTTTTTTCCTTTTAAAGCGAAACGGAACATTTTTGAACAGGCGGATAAAGTGAACTATATAAGGGCATCCACGTGTATTTGATACGCAATCTTACATAGAAACAGTGCGTTATTTCATGATTTTTAAAGCATAAATTCACCATGTACGCAGCTTATCTGGAGCCCTGGTGATCCCCTTAAGGATATACTTGAGAAGTCATAAGGGGAGAAGAATCATTCAGTTTGGTTTCTTCAATACGTTCTGTTCATGCCTCCGTACTCGCCAGCCCCTCCACCTGTCCTTGGGACCTCCAGGCACCTTTTTAACCCCTCCTGCCTCCCTGTCATGGCCACTCGCCTCCATCAAGCCTTGGCTTTTCCCCCAGTTGGGGTTAGGATGGAGAGGTGCCCTGGGGCATTCTGATCTTGTCAGGCAGGGCTCATGCTGGTGAGGTTGGAGACCCTGGATATTTCATTTAATTTCATTTAAAACAAGAGCCTATGGACAATAAAATGCCCATTTTCCTAGGCAACCATAGTCATAGTACAAATAATAAAGAGTCAGGAACAAGTAACAACATTGACCAACAATGAATGTGGAAACCACAAGAAAAATCAGTGCCCACTACATGTGTCTGTCGTGCTAATAAAATTTCTCAGAACTGCGACAAACTATTTGTAATTCATTAGAGTCCTGACGGTTGAAGGTAGAGAATTCCAGTAACTACCAGTTATGTAGTAAAAAGCAGCTTGCCAAACTTTCTTAGAACACTATGGCAATTTTAAATGTAGATTGTTTGTCGATCTAGTTTTAATATTTATGAGGTCAGCCTTTCTATGAATGATTTTGGATTAGCTGGTGCTTGTCCATTAACCATCTTCCATGCCCAGCAACCTAACTGCTGATTAGTCCATTGTTGCAAATCGTACCATTTTGATATACGGTACAAACAGCAGGTATGACAATCTAATGGTAGATCAAATGCAAGCCTGCAGGCTTTGTGGAGTAGCAATGCAATTCTTTGCAGCAGAGATTTACTGACAGAGGAATAAATAACGAAACCATAATCTATAATAGGTAAAACGTGTTTGTACAACTAGTTTTTTTGCGTCAGTTGTAAAATTACACCTATTTCTATACAGAATACCAAATAGCTGGTTTACAAACTTCACAACATTTTCAATATGTTGATGGTAAGTAAGACAGCTGTCAAGGGTCTAACCTAGATATGTACTGTATAATTGGTAACTTGTCCAGAACAAATCCAACAGATGTTTTTATAGAAAGAGACTTTGGTAGACTTGAATTTTGTCTAGAATGAAATAACATGACTTTGTCTCTTTTGAATTCAGACATAACTTTGTTAATAAACCAGTTGTGTACAGCATAAAATCAGACTGCAGTATGGTGATCAAATTCTTTAAATCCTTATTCTGAAAAAAGATTACCATATCATCCGCATAGAGCAGGATCTTTGAAAATTTTATAACACCAGATAAATTATTCAAAAAGAGACTAAAAAGCAGAGGTCCAAAGACTTGATCCTTGTGGAACACCCAGAGTCACAGGTAGAGTTTTAGAAAGAGCGCAGTGAATTTTAACTTGCTGCACACAGTTGGTTAGGTAATCCATAAACCATGCTGTGACTGAGTTAGAACAACCAAGTTGTTTCAGACTCAACTTTTCATGCTGTACCAAATTGAATGATTTTGATAAATATATATAGAACCAATTAGGTCGCCACTGTCCAAGACCTCATTTATATTGTTAGTAAATTCAGCTAAAGCTGTAATGGTCCTGTGATTTTTTTTCTAAAGCCATGTTGCTCTCCAGTCTATAAATTATATTTTTCTAAATGTTCCGTAATCTGATCATGTATTATTCTTTCAAGTGCCTTGGACAGTGGAGATAATACACACATTGGTCTACAGTTAGAAGTTGGTAACCTGTCACCATTTTTAAATATTGGAGTTACAAAAGCGTGTTTCTAGAAGGAGCGTAGAGTCCTCCGTCCCCGGAGGAGGAGAGCATTCTCTCTCAGATGCTCAATCCTTTGTGCCCGACTGGTCCCCCATGACCCAAGCTCGTTTTCTAACTCGGGTCATCAGTGTCCTCACCAGTAGTGCTGCCGCTGCACTGATGGGCCGGAGAACAGTCTTATTGTAAATTGCTGCCCATTTGTTACTTTTTATAGAGATGGACAGGTCTTTTACAGAAATAAAACTGCTTGTTTCACTGTGCACCCATTGCAGTCAGTGAAAGTGACAGTGATATTTTATTAACCATTCCGCAGAGATACAGCACAATATATATAAATCAAATCAACTTTATTTATATAGCGCCTTTCAGAGCCAAGGCGCTGTACATAAAAACATATACATACATAGATTAAAACAACATTAAAATATATCAACTATATTTAAATAAAAGCTAAACTAAATAAATATGTTTTTAAACCATTTTAAAACTATCGACAGTTGGGCATTCTCTCAACCAACGAGGTAGAGAATTCCACAGGGTTGGTGCTGAAAAAGCAAAAGCATGTGAACCTGATGTTTTCAGCCGAACCCTGGGAATCTCTAGCAATCCCTCGTTGTTGGAACGGAGAGAACGGAGGGGCAGTGGGGAATCAAGAGATCTTTCAAGTAACCGGGTCCCTGGTCATGTAGGGCTTTAAAGGTTAGTAAACCAACCTTAAAGGTGATCTGCCACCTAACAGGCGGCCAGTGCAGTTCGCGGAGCACAGGTGTAATATGACTGGTTCTCGACGTCCCAGTCAAAAGCCTGGCCGCCACGTTCTGCACTAGCTGCAGGCGGCGGATATCAACCCCAGGTAGCCCTAGGTAAAGGGAATTGCAGTAATCAAGGCGGGTAGTGACAAAGGCATGGACCATTGTTGGAAGATCACCCGACGGAACCAGATGTTTCACCCGGGTGATATTCCTCAGATGGTAAAAAGAGGATTTGACGACAGCTGATACCTGAGATTTTAAGGTCAGCCCCTCATCAAAAATAACGCCCAGATTACGCACCTGATTGGAGGTAGGGAGCGGCATACCTCCAAGTAACAAACCTGAGTGCTGTCCAACTCCCAAACCCACCCCCGGACGACCTGGGTCCACTACCAATACCTCAGTCTTATCCGGATTCAGTCTTAGCCAGCTGGAACTCATCCAAAGTTTGATCTCAGCAAGGCAGTTGTTTAGCATGGAGAGTGCATCACCCTGGCCAGGGAGAAAGGACAGATACAGCTGGGTATCATCTGCATAGCAGTGAAAAACCAAGCTGTATCGCCTGATGATTTCTTCCAGTGGTAGCATATACACTGCAAACAGCATGGGAGCCAAAATGGAACCCTGTGGTACCCCACAAGGCAGGGAATGAGCCCCAGAGGAATATATTCCGGTGGCAACTCTCTGAGACCTGCCTGTGAGGTAAGAATGAAACCACTTGAGGACTGTACCAGACAGCCCACAATAAACCCTCAGGCATTCCAGTAGCACACCATGGTCTACAGTGTCAAATGCAGCAGAGAGATCGAGAAGGACCAGAATGGTACATGCCTTTTGATCTCTAGCCATTAGGAGATCACTCAATACCTGGACAAGGGCAATCTCCATGCTGTGCTTCTTCCTAAAACCAGACTGGAGAGTGTCATAGACATTGTGAGTCGAAGGTGATCATTCAGTTACAGCCAAACCGTCTTTTCAATAACCTTACCGACAAATGGCAGGTTAGAATAGGCCGGTAGTTAGCTAGACAATCTGGATCCAAGGAGGATTTTTAAGGAGTGGTCGAATGACCGCCTCCTTGAGGTGTCGGGAAAGACCCCCCTCTCCAAGGACTTCCAGACAATGTCAACAAGGATTGGGCAGATAATTTCTACACATCCTACTAAGAGGGGTGTATGGCCCAGATCCAAACTACAACTAGTTGGTCGCAATGTCTGGATGATCTTTACAATGTCACTGAACTCCAGCCAGCGAAAGTCTGACCAGTCAGACCGAGTACATGCCACTTCCCACCGATCACCGCAGTCCCCCAGAGAAGAGATCGGACTGATGCCAGACCTGTTGCTGGCAACCTTATCTGCAAAAAACTGAGCGAAGTCCTCACATCTTAGCTGAGAAAAGGCTTCTTTAGGCTGGAGACAGATTGGATTGCACAATTTGTCCACAGTCTGAAAAAGCTGACCGGTCGATTCTGTGCAGCAGAAATCTCCCTGAACAGGAATTCTGCCTTCTTACGGGTGATTTCTGATTGATAGCTATCATAATGTGCCATCAACCTAAGCCTGTCAGCATCATTGCCAGACCTCCGCCAGACTCTCTCCAACCTTCGGCCAATTCGCCTTAACTCCTTCAAGGAGCCATCAAACCAGGGGCTCCTTGGACGGAGGGCGAGAGGCCGAACACGAACAGGAGCAATTTTGTCCAGAGCATCTCCCACAGCCTTATTATAGGCTTGTATGAGATCATCTGGATTCATGCATTCACCCGACAAGCCCGATAGATCCAGTACCGCCGTCAGGTCACTGGGGTTAACACCCCTTAAAGGGCGGTACCGAACCATCTCCGTAGGGGCAGACCTAATTGGGGTGGCCCTGAAACTGAACCTTATGGTGTGATGGTCAGACCAACTGACTGGTTCCACCCCCAAATCAGTGATCTCCATACCCAAAAGAAAGATCAGATCCAATGAATGACCCCCTACATGGGTCGAGGAGGTAACCACCTGTATTAGGCCCGGCATTATCATCAGCTGGAGGAGAGTTTGACCAAAATGCGAGAGTTCATTGTCGACCCAGGCATTGAAGTCACCCAGAACAATTAGTCTGGGGAACCTCAAAACCAAGTGGACGATGAAGTCTGCTATCTCCTGCAGGAAGTCACCACCGTTACCTGGTGGACGGTAAACGAGGAGAATCCCACAACCTACACCCTCTCCCAGGATATATTCAAAGGATCTGGTAATTCCTAGTGGCACATCCACAAGGCCCAGCTCAGTCTTAAACATAATGGCCACACCCCTGCCCCTACGATCCAACCTTGGACGGTGTATCACCGAAAACCCAGCTGGAACTGCTAAGGCCAATATAGGGCCTGGATTTTCATCCAGCCAGGTCTCAGTGATGCAAGCCAGATCAATTGACCCAACAAGATCAGCTATAATAGCTGTCTTGTTTTTTATAGATCTGGCATTGCACAACACCGCCAAGGCAGGATGAGTTGTCGAGGAAGACCTCTGCACCTGTCCATTAACATCGGAACCCTTGGGTATGGGGACAAGACAGGAATAACCCCTATCCTGACCCCATTTTGCCCCAGAGCATCTCCTGGACCCCAAAACCCCAATCCGCCCACCCCTTTCCTGTCCCCCAACAGGCCCAGCTCTCCACCTTCGCCTACTCTACCTGAGAATGCCCAATGCATGACACCTAAAATAGGTGTCAGATGACAATGGAGGGCATTCAAAGGGGCGTAATTCCCTGAGCCTGGTGGAGGAATAACGCCCAACCGTCACTAAACCTCCCCAACACATTACAAACAATATAACAAAAAGAAAAGGAAACAGAAATAATAAACAAAAATAAACCTATAAGTATCAAATAACCAAAAATAATAAATCACTCTTTCGCTCTCTCTCACAGAGGAAGGAGTCAAGCAGAAACACTATCACACATAAATAGAAAAAGCAAAATAAAATCCCAACCCAAAATATAACCCTAAGGTAACAATAAAACTATAATTACAACAATTTAAAGTTAATAAATCCAAACTAAGAACTTCAAACAAAACAATTACACATATAACAAACAGTAGTAAAGTCAAGTTTCAGAAGTCCAAAACCAGTCCCCAGAATCTGTTTTCCTTTTAAATCCAAATGAAAGTAGAATCAACTCTCACTTGATTCAGTTCATGAGTCCCAGAAGGAAAGTACTTTTGGCCTTAGAGTCTCTCATGCCTCAGAGTCATAACCCAGTTTATAAATCTTCCCAGCCACAGTTCAATAATACAAGTTGTGTAAATAAAATTCAGGTACTCTCACCACCCAGTCCGAATTGCAGAACAATCAAAAGCATGAAGAAAAATGAAGAATGAGGCTTGCCACAGTTCACATATTGCTGTCTTCGTGACAGAGTCAATCCTGAGGGAGCAAATCAAAAGATCTTTCTGCCAACCTCGACCTACCCCAAGGCAGATAGATAGTCAAAAAGAGATACCTCCACCTAAACCACTGGAGCTGCCCGACCTTAGACAGGCAGCACACAGTAGCTCAAGGTAACTAGGCAGATGCCAACCTTTCGGTCAACACCCCCAGCCCCCACAGAGGAGTTCCCTAGACCCAATACCCACCTCAGGGCAAGCCGGTCTGGCTAACCAATCCACCAAGGACGGCAAGAAATTTCCTCTCAGCACGCTCGAGTAACTTTCCACTGATGTGGCAATTCCTTCCACAACCCGCTTGTTCTTCCTCTTTCCAGCTGGAGTCAAGTCAGTCAAGCGTCAGCGATCGATACTCCATTCCAACGCCCGCTAAAGCTGTTACTCCCAATTTCAGCAATCCTTCACCAAGCTCTATCGCAATTAGGTGCTTCAAAACATCCAATACCGCATTGAAAGCAGTCTAAGATTTCTAGGACCCGTCGGTCAAACAAAGATGCGCGACCGTAACTTATCGCATTCAGGCTTCAGCACACCTCGACAATATTACACTTTAAAAACAATAAAATAAAATAGCTGTAGTATGCAGAATCAAACAGTGACTGCTACAGCACTACTAAAGTTAACTATGATTAAACTAACAAACGCAGCTCACAAACACAGCTCAGGCAGCTCACACACCGCCGCCATCTTGCTCCATGACACTGCAACAAGCATATCTACACACTGCAACACAAATGGTACAATTGACTTACGACGACTGTGTCTAGTCTGTTTACCAATTTGTCAAGTCCCATCCTTGAAATTAAAGGTACTCTAAACATAGTGCCAGCTGCAGATTAAAGTTTGAGAAGTCACATTCAGCAGGGGTCTTTTCTCTCCATGTTGTGGGTTCCCATGAATGTCGCCTCCTGAAGAAATAAATTCAGGGCTCTGCTGAATGTGAAGGTACAGGAAGTTGCCTCACTTAGATCTCTCAAGTGCATCTTAGTCCATTATGACTCTTACATACAAAGGCTTTTCAACTGCTGCACGACATTTATATAATACCCCTCTGTTTCAGTTATTACCCTATCCGCCATATGTATATCCACTTACCCGTTCTGCCTACTCCATTTAATGGTAGGTATAAATACACTATACCATTTCTGCAGTACACCTTCAGTATCATAGCATTATAACCAGTTTGCCTTCTGTCTTCCCCTTATTCAAATGATGGTACTAATCACCATCTCGCGTGTGCATTTCTCCAATTATTGCTGAGAAATACTAATGTTTGTGGAGCTAAATGGGCATCTGTCAGAGTCCCTCTTTCAAATAGTGCCATAAGCAATATCTGTGTCATTATTTCTTACCCCATCTGTCTGCCATTCCTTTCACCATCCTCCCACCTAGTCTAACAGCATTTAACCCCCGCCCCATTCCTATGCATTTCTAACATGGGCAAACAAAAATATAAAACCTTTAAAAGTAACAACAAATAAATGATGCAGCTGTGTTAAAACCTCTCCCCATCAGCAGAGATGGAGTTTATCTTAACAGGGATGCTTAATTCAAAGCCTGCTGATCCAAGACTGTTATGCCTTCTACTTTCTCTAGAATGTATTCCCATGGGAGCACCTAGCAATAACTTTATCATGTTTCAACTGTAATTGAGCCAAAATCTGTTCCATCGATTTAATTAAAAAAAAAAAAATCTTACTGTAATCTTCTATTCTAGGACTGGTCTCTGAAAACCATTTTTGTGTAATTGCCTTAAGGGCGGCTCCAATGAAGATATTATACAGATATTTAGAGTTCCCTATATGTGCCACTCTAGATGGGAGTCCCAAGACAAGGTGGAGGAAGCCCAAATCCATACTGATGTGCAGGTGTGTTTTTATCAGCCCACTTACTTCATTCCAAAAGCCATGCATCCTCGGGCAATCCCAGAATATGTGAAAGGGTGTACCTTTTGTGTTACAAGCTCTCCAGCACCCATCGGAGGGTCCTGTCCCTAGATGTTTGGATCTTTCTGGTATGAATAAGTATCACACAACAATTTTCCAATGGAATTCCCGCCAACTACCAGATGAGGTTGTTTTATGTACAGATCACCAAAAATCTCCCCATTGTGTGTCTGTCACAGTAAGGTCCACTTCCATAGATACGTAGATACATAGACAGTGTCGGCAGATAAGGGCCTACGGCCCACCCAGTCTGCCCAGTTGAGCTTGTAAGTTCACTTTATGTTTTCCTAGAAGTCTGTTGCCCCTCACCCCTGACCTCCAAAATTCCTTCTTATCTATCCCATGCATTCTTAAATCCCGTGATTGTTTCAGCCCTCACCACTTCCTTTGGCAGGGTGTTCCACTTGTCCACCACCTGTTCTGTGAAGGAACTCTTCCTCATGTTTCCTCTGAATCGTCCTCCCTCCAACTTCATCCCATGCCCACTAGTACCGGAAAATCTTTTTTGCTTAAAAATAGTGTATTCCTGCACCCTGTTCCTCCCTGTAAGATACTTGTATGTCTCTATCATATCCCCTCTCTCCCTCCTCTCCTCCAGGGAGTACATATTCAAGTCCTTCAACCTGTCCTCATAGGACTTGTGATGCAGTCAATGTACCATCTTTGTTGCCCTCCTCTGAACCTTCTCTACCCTGTCCATGTCCTTACATAGGTAAGGTCTTCAGAACTGTACACTGTACTCCAGGTGGGGCCTCACTAGTGTCTTGTATAGTGGAATTATGACCTCCCTTTTCCTGCTGGTGATGCCCCTGCTTATGCATCCCAGCATCCTATTTGCTTTACATGCTGCCTTGTCACACTGTTTCCTTACCTTGAGGTCATCAGAGATGATAACCCCAAGATCTCTTTCCTGCATGCTATATCCTCAACCCCCAACTGATATATTGTGCCAGGGTTGTGCCCCATATGCATTGTCTTACATTCTTTGCATTGAATTTCAACTGCCACACCCTGACCATTCGTCAAGTTTCTGCAGGTCTCTTTTCATTCTGTCTACACCCTCTGGTGTGTCCAATCTGTTAAAGAGCTTTGTGTCATCAGCGAACAGGGAAATTCTGCCTTCTAGGTCCTGCGCAATGTCACCGATGAAGATGTTGAATAGGACTGGTCCCAGCACTGATCCCTGTGGTACCCCACTGGCACTTTTCCCTCTGTGGAGTGACAGCCATTTACCACCACCCTCTGTGTCTTGCCGCCCAGTCAGTTACCTACCCACTGCACTACTGTCCTGCCCACACCCGTATTCCCCAGTTTGTGTAATAGCCTTCTATGTGACACAGTGTCAAAGGCCTTGCTGAAGTACAGATAGGTCATGTCCACTGCCCTCCCTGATCCACCTCCCTAGTCACCCAGTCGAAAAATTCATCAAGGTTAGTCTGACATGACCTCCCCCTGGTGTAACCATGCTGCCTTGGGTCCTGTAGTCCGTTGACAACCAGATGTTCCACCAATCTCTCCTTCAGTAGTGCTTCAATGATCTCCCCCACTACCGAGGTGAGGCTGACTGGTCTGTAGTTCCCCGCTTCCTCTTTGTTCCCTCTTTTGTATAAGGGGACTACATCTGCTGTCCTCCAGTCTTTGGGTACCTCCCATTTCCAGTGATTGGCTAAACAGGATTGCCAGAGGTTCAGCCACCACCTCTCTTAGTTCTTGAAGGACCCTGGGGTGCACCCCATCTGGCCCCATTGCTTTATCAACTCTTATTCCTTCCAGTTCCTTCGGGACCCTTTCTTCTGTAAAGGGACTTGTGTCCATTTCTGCACCATTCCCATCCCTTGTACTCCCTTCAGACCCATTACCCTCCTCTTCCTCATTAAAGACTGAGCAGAAATACCTGTTCAATATGTCAACTTTACTGTTGTCACCCTCCACTTGGCCCCATCCTCCCCTTCAGTCTACTATCCCTCCCTTTGCCTTTCTTTTTTTCTCTTATGTACCTGTAAAATGTTTTGTTCTCTCTACCCACTGATTTTACAATGTGCTCTTTTATCTGTGCTTTGGCTTCCCTTACTGACCTCCTGCCTCCCTTTGCTTCTCCTGGTACTTCTCCTATCCCTTCTGCCTGTGTCTTTTGTATTGCCTGACATAATCTTTTGGCTTTCACTTTCTCCGCTACCTCCTTGGAAACCATAATGGCCTCTTCCTTTTCCCCTTGCTAACCTGCTTAATGCACAGTTCTGTTGCTCTTGTAATCCCGTTTTAAATACTGCCCATTGTTCCTCAACCCCTGATTCCCACCCATTCCCTTAATGCCTCTTTCAAGCATCTCCCATTTTCCCAAAGTATCCCCCTAAAATCCTGGATACGTGTTTTTGTGTGGTTTAGTTCTGCTCCTTCTGTGATTTCAAACCACAATGACTAGTGGTCACTGTTACCCTCATCACACTGTCCTTGTTTGTGAGCATGAGGTCCAGTATTGCCTTCTGCTGAGTTGGTTCCATGACCAGTTGCTTGAGGAAGGCATCTTGAAGGGAGTCGAGGATAAATCCGCTCCTGGTTGATGCTGCTGCTGCTGGGGGATGCTCCAGTCCACTTATGGAATATTGAGGTCTCCAACCAGCACTATCTCACCCTTGTCTGCCATCCTTTGGATGGCTAGCATCAGCTCCCAGTTTCATCAACCATTTATCTTGTAGGCGCTGTGCTCTTCCCTCCCCTGTCCCATTATTGAATTCAGAGAATAATTTGGAAATAAGTTGTTTAGGGGAGAGACTGCTCTGCTTCCTTTACTAAACAAAGCAGTGCTGATAGTGGTTGTACAAGCTCTGTTTCCAGCTGATTTGCCCGTATCTGAGAATGCACCTGTAAATATCTGTAGTGGTCAGAAATATCTATGCTATATTTGTTTCATAGAGAACCAAAGGAAGCTATTGTGTCTCCCTCTAAAAACTGAGTAAGACAGATCAGACCCTTTTGCTCCCATGCTTTAAACCATCCATTGATCCTACCAAGAATAATCTCCAGTTGCCAGCATAATGGGATCAGTGTCAGCTGTTTCCATTGGGTGGGTAATCTATTTTTTTCTAGGATCGTGGATATGTTGTTCTATCCACACTTGTTGGCATGTCCCTTTCTCCTTTAATTCTTGAAGGTCTAAAAGCTGGCTCCTCCCACCCACTCGGATGGTATATCCCTTGGCTCCGCCCCCTCATGCCAGATCTTCCTTTCTGCTGGAAGACTCTGGTTCCCTCCTTATCACTCACATGTTTCAGTAGGCCCTGGTGAATAAATCTCTGGATTTACTCAAGATTAAACTCGTCCGAGTTTCTCCAAATAGCTTCGCGATTACGACTGCGATGGAGGACAAGTCCTTGGCTGGTTTCTGCCACTGCCCATGCGGAAAAAAGTGTCCCAAACTGCTCTGCGTACCTTGTGCGTTTATTGCCTGGGCCATGCCTACGACACCCAGGCTTGCGATTTTTGTTGCGTGTTCCAACTCAATGTATTGGACGATCGTCTGGCATGACTGCAGCTGGGCAGACCGGAGAAATAGAATCCAACGGTCAAATCGAAAGAAGACTGTTGGGCGGTCTCTGTGGCTGTGGGGTCCGCTGAGCAGCTGGAGCAGATGAAGGCCTTTGAAGAGTAGGCGGCATGGGCCGCCAATCGGTCCTCTTCCCTGTCAGTCTTTGTCCCGCTCAGTCTGGGCTCCGCCTTTTCCAGGCTTCTTTGGAGATGTCGTGCTCTCCACCAAAGGAGAGGGTCACCTGTGCGCATGTCTCGCTCCCGTAAGAAGGAAAAGGAGCAAAAAGAAGGTTTGTCTTGCCGACACTGTTCTTGGGATCGTGAGAGATCTCAGTCCTAGGAATCTGCTGTCTCAACTTTGTTCAAGATTGCGGCCTCGGCCACTGGCTTCACAGTACCCCCGTCAAGTCAGCCGGCTAAGACGCAGGACAATGATCCGGTTGAGATTATTCTCGACCCTGTTGACCCATTGTCACTCGTTGAGGCCGACTATTCTTTATTCAGGACCCCGGTCCTTACTGGACCCACTGAAGAGGAGACCCAGCCCTCTGGGAACCTCCTTATGATCCCGGTCCCTTACCTGGAAGAGCCATGGTTCTCCCCGGCTCCTTCCAAATGACCCCGTCAGTCCCCGATGGTCAAGTCGAGGTCTCCGACTCCTTGACCAATAGGCTGAAAGAGAAAGTGCGCCAGCGCTCCAAAAAGCAGGCCGCTGCCATTCTTCCTCATCCTCCTCGGAAGGAGGCTCCGGCCGCCCAGGCTATGTCGATGCTGGAGGACTTGATGTGGCAGCCAGCTGATTATAGCTGGCCGAAGTTGACCCAGCTTCCTCCAGCCATGACTTGGCTGTCAGCCTCCAGCTCGATGCTGACTCCCAGGAACTGGTCGATGCCACCCCTCCACCTGTGGGAGCGGTTAAGACCCTCCCAGATCAGCCAAACTGGCCTCTCCACCAGTTCGAGTGGAACTACCACCTAAATAGCCTACCTCTGAGGCTTCTTCCAAGAGTCTCGACCCATTAAGGGTCTTCAGCATAGGCTGTCATTCACTCTCACACCTGACCATCCCAGGCAGGTCAAAGGTGATGCAGGTGGCCGTCTGATCTATCTGGACTCTTCGGAGTCCGAGGACTCAGACTAGCATTCCCGTCCTTTGGATGACTAATCTATCGGGAGTCTCTCGATGGAGGAAGATTTCACATCCTTCATGGGCATCCTCCATCTCATCTCTGAATCTACTGGGATGCCCTTGGAGCCCATTCAGAAACAGGCCGAATATCCCCCCATTGATATCCTCAAATGAGGAGATTCTCTGACTGATGCCTTCCCTGTGGCCGAGGCCATTGTTGGCCTGGCTTTGGAGCTATGGCAGCACCCAATCTCCTGCCCTGCGCCTTCTGCCCGGATGGCCCACAAGTACGCGGTTCCCATCGGCTCCCTCTCGGAATTCATAGAACACTCCTTGGCCAAGGGGTTGGTGACCAAATCTGTGTTTTGGTGCTTGGGAAATTCAGGAGACACCGATAGACCCCCAGACAAAGAGTCCAGGAAACTCGATCATTTGGCGCGGAAATTCTGTGCTGCCTTTTTACTTGGCCTTCATCAGGCAAGCTCGGCCGTCATCATGGCGCACTACTCTCATACCCTCTTGGGCTCTCTGGATGAGGTCCTTCCTCATCTCCCCACAGACCTCCAGACCATGGTCAAGCAGGTCCACGACCAGGGCCAAGCAGTTGCAAAGCAGCAATTCCAAGACGACTCTGGACATCGGGGACTCTTGAGCCCGCTTGGTGATGGCCGCGGTTGCCATGTGCCGCTGGGCCTGGCCGAGGGTCTCTGCCTTGACAGCACACACTCAGCACAGATTGATGGATGTCCCCTTCTTGGGCACTGATCTTTTTGGTCCAGGAGTGGATGGTCACCTCCAGCGCATAGAGAAGTACAGTGCCACCTTGGACTCGATGACTTCTGTCTAGAAGGAACTCCAGGGTTCCAAAAAGCAGAAGAGAAAGCCTTTTCAGCCTTCTGCCACTGCGGCAAAGCAGCCCCACTTTCAGCTGGGGCAGCAACAACAGCAGGCCTAAGTCAGGGCCCGTAAACCCGGAGGGAACGGTCCCGGTGGTCCTCCAGCTGGATCTTCCTCCTCCAAGCCTGCACAGTGACAGGATGGGGGTCACCAACCCTATTCCCATCACACAGACTGTGGGTCCTCCCATGGGGCCTGCTCTGCCACTTTCATTCCGCCTGGTCCGTTGTGACAGTGGACAGGTAGGTCTTGGAAATGGTCAGCCAGGGGCCGCCTCTCTAGTTTGAGCAGTACCCACCAAGCCAAGCCTGCGCCCCACAGGAAGAATGGTTTCGTGCACACTCTGTTGACTGTCTGAGATGACATCACCCAACTCCTCTGCAAGGAGGTAGTGGCCAGAGTCATGTATCCCCCTGTCAACCCAGGGTTTGTTTCCAGGTACTTCCTGGTTCTGAAACAGATGGGGGGGGGGGGCTGGCACCCCATTCTAGATCTGCACAACCTGAATCAGTTCCTCAGGTCTCGCACATTCAGGATGGTAACTCTGTCTCAGATCATACCATCTCTCAAGCAGAACATGTGGTTTTGCTCACTGGATCTGCAGGATGCGTTCTTTCATGTCCCGATCTGTCCATCTCACCGAAGGTTCCTCCACTTCCAAGCAGAGGGAGCCCTCTTCCAGTTCCAAGCCATGCTGTTCGGCCAGTCATTGACCCCCAGGGTCTTCACCAAATGCATTGCAGTGGTGGCGGCCTACCTTCGGCATTGGGGGTTAGAGTACCACCCCATCTCGATGATTGGCTCATAGCGGTCCCTCCATTCAGGAGGTAGCGAGATACAGGGATCTGGCTATCAGACCTGTTTGAACTTGGTCTCCTCATCAACCGAGACCAAGTCAGGAACTCAGTGCCTTTGCAAGTGATCTACTTCATTGAGGCAGAGCTTGACTCTTGCTGAGCCAGATCCAGGCTCCCGTGGACAGGGTGGAGGTACTTTCCTCCTTGCCCAATCATTTCTGGTTGGGCATTTGCGTCCTGCCCGGGACTTCCCGCACCTCTCTGGGTTACATGGCGGCCTGCTGGTCACTGTGACCCAGAAGCGGCATGCTCTCCAATGGTGGATCATCCTAGAACATCTGCAGGAGGGATCCCATTTGTCCACCTCGAGCCGACGGTCATTCTGATGATGGATACCTCTCTCGTGGCTGGGTGCCCACATGGGGAATCACAGAGTCTACAGGCTCTGGACCCCTGAGGAATCCCTATGTCATATCAACCTGCTGGAGCTCTGAGCAGTTTGGCTGGCACTGACTGCATTTGGTTTGTTCCTTGGGGTCAGGTGGACTGGGTCCAGATGGACAATACCACAACCATGTACTGTCTCAACAAGCAGGGTGGCACGCACTCCAGCCTCTGTACAGGAAGGCCCACATCTGGACCCTTGTGAGCCGTCTGGAGGCAGATATCCTGGCCATCCATGTGGCAGGAGCCTCGACTCAACTGGCAGACACCCTCAAGCATGTGGGCGAGGCATCCCACGAGTGGTCTCTCCATCCAGAGGTGGTACTCAGCCTGTTCTCCCACTGGGGCAAACCTCAGGTAGAGCTGTTCACCTTCAGGGAGAACATAAAGCTGAGGCTGTTCCATGCCCACCCCAGGCACAGGCCAGTCAGCGGACGCTGGCTCAGGAGAAGGTAGTCTAGGCGATCTTTAAGGCCGCCTCAACCACATTTCCTTCCAGTGCATGAACCACCACCACCATGGGATCTACTGCTGGTACTGGCAAAGCTCATGGGCAAGCCATTCGAACCAGTGCACAGGTGTGAGATGTCACACCTGTTGTGGAAGACCGCCTTCCTGGTGACTATCACATCAGCCAGAAGGATTGGGGAGCTCCAGGTGCTCTCTGTTGAGTCTTCTTACCTGGTCTTCCACAGGGACATGGTTGTCCTGTGCCCCCACCCGAAATTCCTTCCAAAGGTGGTGTCGGAGTTTTGCCTAAACCAGGTGTTGACTCTGCAGGTGTACTACCCCAGTTACTCCTTGGTGGCCGAGTACAGACTCCGTACCCTGGACCTGAGATGAGCGCTCTCTTAGTATAAAGAGTGCACAGCTGGAATTCGGGGAGAGGTTCACCAGCTGTTTGTCACCTATGCTGAAGCCGCACCTAGCAGACCTGCAGCAAAGTGAATGATTGGCAGATGGATAACATCCTGCATTGATCTCTGCTATCATTTGGTGGGCAAGGAGCCCATGGATAAGAGCTCATTCCACCCGCCATACTGCTGGCCGATGGTTGCTTCTTAGGATCGTCCTATCCAGGATATCCTGCAGGCCTGCTACCTGGAAGTCAGAAAACACCTTCATTTTCCACTACCACATCGACCTTGAGTCACACCGGAATATTGGTTTTGGGGCCTCAGTTCTCCAATCTCTGTGCCGTAAGTAGGGGGTGTGTGCCTTGCCTCCCTCCTCCCAGAGAGCTGCTAGGAGTCTGCCAACAGGTGTGGATAGAACAACATATCCATGTTCCTAGAAGAACAGGTTACTTACCTGTAACAATAGTTCTAGGAGTGGTATATTTTGTTCATTCAAACGAACTCACCCGACCTCCCCGGCTTCGACACACAATCCTCTGCTTCCAGCGGGCAAGATCTGTCATCAAGGGGCAGAGCCGAGGGATATATCACCCGGGTTGGTGGGAGGAGCCAGCTTTTAGACCTTCCGGCAAGAATTAAAGGGGAAAGGGACATGCAAACAAGTGTGGATGAACAACATATACCACTCCTAGAACTACTGTTACAGGTGAATAACCTATTCTTATTTAGCATGCTTTATGCTCCCTGGGTGGGCCCATATCAGTCCAGCCTCTGCCCCAGCCCCACCCCGCCAGGACTTACCATCCCGTGTTCCTCCTGGCTTACCCCCGGCAGGGTCATTGGGGCCCAGCATTCCTCTGTCAGAACCTGAGGCTCTGAGTCTGACCGTGTGAGACTCATGGGTGAGGCTAGCAGTATACCACACAGCCCCATTTTCCTTTTTTTCTGTTCGAGGACATGGCGTGCAGTGACGCAGTGGCAACACTCCATTGTCTGCCTGGCCTCCCCCTCCAGCAAGCTCTGACAGTCAGCTCCCCTGCCTCCACTGAGGGTCCATCAGTGCTGGCAGCCCCGGAAAAGGAGAACAGTCCTTAGGACGCCAATCCTCCTCACCCTGACTGGCCCCTGACTTCCAGGTCCATTCTGAATCTGGGTCATTGATGTCACAAGTGGAAGCACCACTGCTGCACCAGCAGGTCAGGGTAGTCTATTTTAATTTTAGTCAAAATAAGAAAGGTATGGCATGTCCATCTATTGGTGAACCAGGGCGTTTCTTTTGAGCTACTGATTAACCACGGTTGAATATGTAGAGGAACCCTCCTCACCTGACTATCCTCTGCCTGTATCCAGGCCACTTCACCTGTGTTTACGAGTATGGGTGTTATGTGGTATAATCTGTGCCACATCATAATAATGCTTGAAGTGGGAAGCCCCATCCCTCCTGCATCTTTACACCTTTGTAATAAGTCCCATGTGACCTCAAACTCTTTCCCTTCCACATAAATATTTTAATTGCAGATCTGAGTTCTTGCCAATCCTTACGTGGGATATTCAGAGGTAATGTCTGATACTGAAATAAAAACCTTGGTAAAACATTAATTTTAATGATATCCACTCTGTTTATAAAAGAAAGAGGCAACACTTACCATGGTTTAAGGTCCGAGTAAATTTCTTGTTTAGATCTACCATAATTAGCTTGATATAGCTGTGCCAAATTATTTGGTATCATTATGCTTAGATATCTGACTTTCATTCCAGTTACAAGGAAGCTCATTTTTAATCTGTTGGGGGACCTACCCACTAATCTTGACTACTTTGTTTCTTTTTTTTTATATTTACTTTAAAGCCAGAAATTTTCTCAAAGGTGTCCAGAACCTCCAACAGCGCAGTCAGATTTCTTTCTGGATCTCAGAGATACAGGACCATGTTATCGGCATATAACGAGATACGATGCTCTTTTTCCTCCCACTGTCACGCCTTGAATGGCAGGACTTCATCTAATTTTCTACACCATAGGCTGCATGCTTAGGGGAAAAAAGCAGGGACAACAATGGGCACCCCTGCCTTGTACCCCGTTGAATGGCAAATCTGTCAGATACTGTGCCATTCACCCTAACTGTGGCTACTGGGGCCGCATATATCATTTTGATGATTCTCAACGTGGCCTCTTCAAAGCCCATTTTTTGTAATACCACCTCTAAGTATGTCCAGTTAAGTCTGTCAAAGGCTTTTTCAGTGTCTATTAGTATTGCTATTTGTGTTTCTTTACTGGGGGAGCCTTCCGAAACTAGGTTAAGGAGTTGCCTAATATTATCTCCTATGTGACAGCCTGGAATAAATCCCATCATATCGGGGTCTACTAATTTAGGAATGACTGCCTGAAGCTTGTTGGTCAGAATTTTGTAAAATTTTGAGATCTTGATTGAGTAATGATATAGGCCTGTAAGAATCAAAGACGTCCCTATTTTTCAGTGACAGTTTAAATGTTTTCATGACCTCAAAAAGTACATAATTATTGGCAAGCAATTATAAGCTGTATTGATCAATATTAGAGCTGGCCCCCTGTTTCGCATGAAATCTGTCTTCTCAAACATTATCTTTCTAGTATTCCTAGAACAAGAATTGCTCACATAACCATGATATCTGCTGTAGCCACATTAACCATCATGAGACACTGGAAGGAAGAATCCTTGCCCTCTGTAATAGAATGGCATAGAAGTTTATTGGCCCTTCAATTGGGGACATTGCATCAATGGCTGATCGGCTCATCGGATGTCAAGTTAAATGGGGCCCCTTGGAGCGCGTTACTTACAGTCTGGAAGCCCTAGAGAATAGATCCCTCACACAACTTAGATTTTTGCGGACAGCAGATATGATTGGCACCCTAGTGGGTGGGGCTGGGTGGGGGTTAATTGGGTAGTTTTATGTATGTTATGTAATTCTTTGTGTATTTTAGTTGGTATTTATTTTGTAAACTGACAGGAATGGGCGGACTTGTTACATAATCTTGTAATCTGTCAGTTTGCATTGTCTGCTCTTATTGTGATTTTTGCTGTACATGTTATATTGAATAAAGCATATTGAATTAAAAAAAAATGTTTTCATGACCACACAGACATCAGACGGCTGCTGTACCCTTGATCTGACATCAGAACGATGGTACATGATCATCCTAATGTCATTACGATGGTACAAGGCTGTGATATATTTGTTTCCCAATGAATGGGAGCAGTGACCAGCCCTACGTTATAAAGTAGTGGGAGGAACAGGCCACTCCACTGAGGCTCAGGTACCTAGAGCTTTTGGCCACAGGTAACATTTCTTCTCCTGAGCCCCATGATCATAATGTTAAAGGTTACTAGTGTATACAGGCATGCTACAATTACAGCAAATCCATGCTGGTGCCTCTGCTGAGATGGCAGGGATGGACCAGATGTATTACTTAGTCTTGTTGGATCTCTTGAGTTTTATGTTCCTATGATATACAGTCATGTTAGGATGGCTCTCCCTATCTCACTACGGGAATTTAGTATGAGCTGACTAATTGATAATTCATAGCCAAACTCCTGTAACACTGTCCTCCTTCCTCTTTGTCCTCCTGTGACTATGCTCTAAGGTCTCAAAGTACTACACTACTGGCCATACCTAAACAACACAGATACAGCAGAACCAAACTGCAAAGCCACTGAAGTAGTGGCGAGGGTAAGGCCTCCCGTGGCTTCAAGGATATCACATGGCATATCTTGCCTCCCAAACCTTGTGTTGGTTTAACCCAGCCATCTCGGAGGCATCACAGTGGCTCCCAGCTGAGCAGAGCACAGCAGAGAACCCCCTAACTGTTGCTTACTTATACAGTAAGGTACCTCAACATATGAGGGACCACCCCATGATGTCAGTCTCAAGGAGTCCAGGTAATAGCTGCATAGATATGGCTACAGACCCTGACTCTTTTCAGCTGGTACCACTCTGAGGCAGTGATTCCCTTTGCATCAGGGTCCCTCCCCAAATGGAACCTTTGGGAGCAAGAGGAATCATTTGAGTGAAGGTCTTGCTCATGCCAGGTAGCAAATGTGGAGTAATTCACCTCCCTCCAAAGACAATACAACTTCCCAAGCATAACTTTTGGAGGTACCTTCAAATTCGTAGCCTGGTGGGGCCTGAATTAACAGGTGTCCTAAAGGAGGCTTGTTCAAAATCCACTCCCTTTATCCCAACTAAGAAAAAGCTTCAAAAGGGGGAATCCGGCCTGGTGGTGAAGAGGGCTGAGGCGTTCTGCATCTTACCTTTTTCCCACACTGGTGACCTGGGTTCAAGAATGAGCTTGGGTCACCGGGGGTTGGTCAGGGAGGGTGAAGATTGAGCGTTCAGAGAATAGCTCTTCTCTCCCAGGGTGGGGTGGTTTACCATCTTGGCCCTTGACTGCCCCCAGGGGGAGGCCTGGGGGTAGTGCTGGCGGTCTGAGCGACACAAGGGGGGGTGCCACGGTTTTGTCAGTGTGTGCGCCTCCACATCCACATTTGTCTGCCACCACAGCAAGAAGGCAAAGGGGAAAAAAGTGGAAAAAGGGTTGATGTGGGCTAAATGAAGCCCTGCCTGCCTCCACCCTGCACTGTTGGCCAGTCTCCTGCCCCATCTGGATGTGTGTCACCATGTGGGGGAAGGATTGCCCACCCTCCCAGCCCACCATGGTGGGAATGTGTGAGGGATTTGCATGGCAGTCAGATGAGGTGGGGTGCTGGGTGAGAGAGAGACGGAGAGAGGGCTGACAGCCTGCCCACACTGACTATGGGAGAAAACTACGGCAAAAAAAGGGGGGAAGCCAGCTTTATTTACAGACACCTTTGGGAATGATGAACCAGATAATCAGTACCCTCCTAGCACTCCTGGGAGGAAGGACTTAATATGCTTACTGTATTTTTGAAGAATCTTGGTCCTGTTCCGTGCCCACAAAGCATGTAGAGTTGGAAGTAGATGTTTAATCCGGAATAAAGCAGTCCTTGGATATTACTGGACCCCACCTGTTCTGAACTGGCTGGGTCTGATTCCAGAAAACAGATGTTGGAGATATCAACCATGGGCCCACTTGACACACATATTATGGGACTGCCCTAATACACAGGAATATTGGGGTGTATAAAATAAGTTTGTGCAACTATTGTAGATCCTAATCTTATCCTGGATGCACCACTGCTACTGTCAGGTTATCCTCCTGATGATCTCCCCAAGCACTCACCCACTGCATAATGACTGACAGCTGTTAGTGTGTCTGCCGAAGGGTCTTGCTATGCAAAGGAGATCCACTGAAGTTCCAGCCACTATTGAATGGCTCAATGCAGTGGGACAGCTTACTGCATTGGACGGCTGTCACACAGAAATACTGGTACCCTTCATGCCTTCCAAAATGTTTGAAGCCCTGTCTGGAGTCAGTATATTGCCATAATAGTAAACAGTATTTCTAGCTGACTGGAGCTATGTGGTCTCTTTGTTCAGTACCCTGTCCACAATCAACCATCAGGACTAACCTATAATGTAGTCAGTCATTCCCATATGAAGCGTGGATATCTGGTAGACCTGCTTATTATAGGGTGCGGTCGATCCCTGTAGTTAGGGTTCAGTCTTCACTTCTACGTTAAATCAAAATTTTGCACTTTTGTAACTTTGCAACTGTTCAAGTGATTTGCATGAAATTTTGTATGTGCCATCAGGGACCAAAGATCTCTTGATGTGGCAAGGTTCATTCCGGTCAGATGTGTGGTGCAGTGATACAGATTGTCAAAACATTTGAAAATTACCATTTTTGGTGAAATTCTTTGTCATGCTGCTGCTCAAAAACGGTGTGGAATTTTGGTGTGAAATTTTTAGGATAGAAAGGTCTTGCTTGGGTCACAGATGTACCTTCAGTTATCCATTTTTTCCTATGGGACCAGTTAGATGTTCCACTTAAAAAACATTCTTTATCCCACATGCAGAATCATTTTTTGCAAATGTGGGATCTTTTGCCGCAAATGTGAAATCCTTTTCCGTGCTTCCGCCATCTTGTTTTCAGTTAGCAGTGACAACAAAATTAAATAACTTTAAAAATACATGGGTTTAGTAGGCAACAACAGTTGTCTTTACCTAATCGGGACCTGTACAATTCGATTCTGGGGTTAGTTTTTTAAATGACTTACTTAGAAATGTGTTTTTTAATAATGTAGAAAATCCATTTTCACAAACCGCAGTAAAAAAGAACTGCGAAACAGGCTCCTTTTTCACAATTTGCAAAAAAGGATTTTCTTTTTCTGCAAATCGCAAAAAAGGAACCACGGAATAGGATTCTTTTTTTCGCAATTTGCGAAAAAGGAATTTTAAGACAGCTGTTTTTTTGTCACTCCACAGTTCACAAATGGTTGTTGATTTGGATCTGAGATGTTCACAGTACGAAGGGCTTGCCCCACAGATGTGCCTTTTGCTGTTTTGGTGAACATACATTACTTTGCTGTGGAGTTCTGCAGGTTTAAAGTTTGGTTTGTTTCCCATTGGATAACATTGTTATGTGAGGTTTACACTGTTGTTTTGTTTGTCACTACACTGTCAAAAAATGGTTTGCAGTTTTGCTCTGAAAATTTCAGGGTATAAAGGGATTGTGCATTTGATGCCCCTTTTGCTAGTTTCATGAAAATATATTAATTTGGTGTCTAGTTACACAGGTTTCAAAATTTCCTGTGTTTTCTATAGGGTAACATTGTAATGTGAGGTGTTTTTTGGTGTTGCATTCTACCAGATGGCAGCCCTGTGCTCCCACAGGCAAGTAAGGATAGCAGTATATTATCTCAAAAATTATGCATGAATGGATGCAACATGCAAAAATGGATACAATTACAGTATCTCAAAAATGATGGAGGGATGGCACTGTGCACTCCCACATGCAAATATGAATTACATTATGGAGTGATGGGAGTTAGATGGCAGCGCAGGGCCCTCTCACATGCAAATACGCATAGGATTATGGAGCGATGGAGCAACAGGGAAATAAGAATACAATCGCAATCTCTCAAAAATTATGGATGGATGGGAGTTCAGGGCCACAAGCAAAGAAGGATGCGATTATACTGTCTCAAAAAGTAAGAAAATTCTTGGCAAAAAACGTTGTTAATGTATCAGTTAGGGTTTAGCAACAAGGTTTGGAAATATGGTGTTAGGGTTTCCAACCCTAACACCCCAACCCACCCTGCACTGTACCCAACAGGTGTCAGGGTGTGCCTAGGGGTTGTCAGCCCTAACACTAACCCCATTCTCCTACACTGTACCCATTTCAGCTTATTTACTTATGGAATTGGGTGGTGTGTCAGGGCTGACGACCACAAGGCACACCCCGACGCCTGTTGGTGCGTGCAGGGTGGGGGTGGCGTGTTAGGGTTGGAAACCCTAACACCACATTTCCCTACTTTAGTCACTTTAACCCTAACTAGTGCATTAAAAAGGTTTTTTGCCATGAATTATAATATATGCACAAGATGCAGCTGACCCACACTTGTTTCTCTTCTGTTAGTTATAAGTTTTCCCTCTGTTTTTCTTTTGTATCGATATGTATATCATCACTTCAGATCATAACAATTGTTTCTGTAACTTGTTTGTTACTGAAATGTTCAATAAAAAGCTTAACTGGAAAAGAATTGGCCTCTGAAAGCATCTATGCATTATATTGTATGATATCGAAAGAAGGGGTATTATGCTAATTTTTTAGTCATTTTTCTAGTCATTAATGTCCAGTTTCTAGCCATCTAGATGTATAGTCTGAAAATTCACATACAGTATTATGGTTCTGTGTTATCTGTCCTCTTAAAAATGTGTTGCTCTTGATTTTGTTTTATACTTTGCTTTCTTGGAAGGTGTTGCTTTGTATCTGCTGATTTGCACTGAATTGTCTGTACCTACTAATTGCATTGAATTGTATTGTTCTAGGGACATGGATATGTTGTTCATCCACACTCATTGGCAGGTATCCTTGCCGCTTTAAATCTTGCCGGAAGGTCTTCAAGCTTGCTCCTCCCACCCACCCGGGTGGTATAACTCTCGGCTCCGCCCCATGACGCCAGATCTTCCTTACCGCTTGGAAGCTCAGGTTCCCTCCTTAACGCTCTGCGTTTGAGACTGGTTCCTATTTCTCCGTTTGCGGATTTAAAAATAAAATTTTGCAAAAGACTTTGAGTCTTCTATCCCTCATGCGCTGCGATGGACCATCGACTCCCGGTTTGGAGATGCCCATGCGGGCGAAGATGTCTCGGACGGATCCACACTCCACGTGTGTCTACTGTTTAGGCCTTGAGCACGACCCGCGGGCTTACGACCTGTGCTCATCTTTCTCGGCCCTCGTCCTCGAAGGACGTGCTGCCCGATTACAACTGGGCCGTCCGAAGCGTTTCCCTCGGTGAAGTCAAGGAGCCCGGTTGGCCGGTGTCATGGCCCGGCGAGCTTCCGGCGGATCAGCTCGGCGATGGTGGCCCTCGAAGAGGCGGCTGGCAGCCGTATCTTCCTCGGCCGCGGCATTTATCCCGCTCTCTCTGGGCTCTTCTTACACGGCTTCTTTTAAGGAGCTTTGTCTGTCCCTCTCCACTAAAGGAGAAGGGCCTACGTTGGCGGGACCTTATTCTCGGTCCAAAAAGAGGGACAAGGGTAAGTCCCTCCGTCGACGCTCTTGGGAGCGGGAAAGGTCCCTCTCCCCGGGCCGTCGACCGTCGGCTTCGGTCGACCGCTCGGCTTCGGCCACTGGCCTCACGGTGTCCCCGTCAGGTCAGTTGACCGAGACTCCCACCGATGAAGTCGAGATTTTTCTCGACCCGTTGGACGGGCTGTCGCCTTTAGCAGCCGAGATTCCCCTCTCCCCGGTTCCCCCGGGAGGAGTTGAGGATCCCGTGGGCTCGCCTGTGCCTCCGTTCCGGAGCCCTCAGATGCACCATCCGAGCCGGCGAGTGCCGTTCCGCCGACACCTCCCCGCACCGACTGAAATTCCGGGACTCTCGTCTCGGGTCTCGACCCTCTTTCTCGCGTCCAGCCGATCCCACCGGCCATAGGCGGTCTCGCTCGGCCTGCCAGTAAGCTATGCCGCCGCCTCGGCCCTCCTCGGATGAGGGAGGCTTCGGCGTGAATTACGCCGACGGCACGAGGACCTTATGTTGCAATAGTTCCTCCTGGCTGGAATACAGCCGACCGCCGCCTTCCCCGCCATTATGGCTGTCACCGGATCGGCCGACACAACCCCCGACTTATCCGAGGAGCTATACCCAGGCCGGTTGTTCTGCCAAAACCAGCTGCTCCACCGATTCGGTGGAACTTCCGCCCCACAGCCACCAATTGGGGCTCGACCAAGGATTCTCGGTCGACTAAGGGTCTACCCCATCGGCTGTCAGTTACCCTCACTCCCGATCGACCTCGGCAGGTGAAGGTGGCTCAGGCCAGAGGCGTCTTCGAGGACTCTTCCAGTCCGAAGATGATTCCTCCTTTTTCTCCAAGCGACTGGACTTGGAGTCTTCAGGAGGTCAGTCAATGGACGATAGCCCGTCGTCCTTTCTAGGACTACTTCGGCTCATCTCGGAGTCCACCGGGATGGAGCTCGAACCCGTTTCCAAACGGGCCAGGTATCCCCTCACGGAGATTCTGGACCGAGGGGATTCTCCGACGGAGGCCTTTCTGGTGGCCGAGGCCATAGTGGGTCCGGCACTGGAGCTTTGGCAGCGCCCTGCTTCCTGCCCTGCGCCTTCGGCCAGGATGGCCAGGAAGTATGCGGTCCCTACTGGTTCCTTGTCCGGTTTTGAACACCCCTCTGCTGAGGGTTGGTTACCGACAAGCGTTTTCCGTAGCGCGCTGCGCCAGGGATGTGGACAAACCTCCTGACAAGGAGTCCAAGAAATTGGACTATGTCGGGCGAAAAGTCTACGCGTCCTCTCTCGGCCTTCGTCAGGCCAGTTCGGCCGTCCTCATGTAATATTTTCTCATGCCCTGTTGGTTTCCTGGATGAGGTCATCCCTCATCTTCCGCCGATCTGCAGACTACGGTTAAGCAGGTGCGGGACCAGGGCAGAGGCAGTGGCCAAACAGCAGCTCCAGACTGCTTTGGTTTGAGGACTCATGTGCCAGATCGGTGGCGGCCGCGGTGGCTATCGGTCAGGCTTGGCTGAGGATATCCACCTTTACTCGGATACCCAGCACAAGTTGGCGGATGTCCCTTTTGGGACTGGACTCTCAGCCCTGGGGTGGAAGGTCACCTGCAGAGGATCGAGAAGTCCAATGCTACCTTGGACTCGGTCTCTTCCGCTCAGAAGGACAAAGGCCGCAAACCACAGCCTAAGCCTCTTCGTCCTTCCGTGCCCCGGCGCGCCCGCCCAGCACCGCAGGGCCAGCAGGCTCGCCTTGGCATCCCAAACCCAGCCGCCGGCTTCCTCTAACAGGAGGCAGGGAGGAAGGCCCAGGAGGTCCCTCGCGGTCCCTCCTCCAAGCCTGCCCAGTGCGGGCTGAGGGTGTCGCCCCATTCCCGTCACCTTATCCTGGGTCCCCGTTAGGAGGCAGCTCCAGCACTTCCGTTCCGCCTGGTCCGCTGTTTCCACGGACAGGTGGGTCTTGGAGGGGGTGGAAGAGGCCTGCCTCTGGAATTCGAGCAGGCACCACCCTTCAGGCCGTCGCCCCTCGGGGGCCGGAGATCCCAGCCTCACTGGCGGCTCGTCGAGCCGACATCGCTCTCCTCCTCCCAGAAGGAGGTGATAAGAGGTGGTGGACCCTCCTTCAGACCCAGGGTTTGTGTCCGGTACTTCCTGGTTCAGGCGGACAGGGGCTGGCAGCCCATTCTCGACCTACACGACCTAAACAAGTTCCTAAGGTCTCGAACCTTCAGGATGGTCACTCTGGCCAGATAATACCATCCTTGGAGCAGCGGCGTGTGGTTCTGCTCTCTGGACTTGCAGGGCCGTTTTTCGTCCCTATCCGTCCGTCTCACCAGAGATTCCTTCGCTTCCGGCGGAAGGATCCCTCTTGATTCCAAGCCATGCCCTTCGGCTTGTCTCCAGCTCCAGGGTCTTCACCAAATGCATGGCAGTGGTGACAGCATTCCCTCGCGGCGCCGAGGGTCGGTGTGCCCTTACCTGGACGACTGGCTGATAGCAGCTCCCTCCAGGAAGGAGGCAGAGTGGTCCAGAAATCTGGCCTCCAGGTCTGCTCTCAACTGGGCCTCCTTATCAATGAGGCCAGGTCGGAACTCGAGCGAGCAGGTGATTCTATTCATCGGCGCAGCTCGACTTCTTCGAGCCAGAGCGGCTCCCGCGGACAGGGCCGAGGTTCTTTCCTCCTTTGCCCGATCATTTCTGGTTGGGCAATTGCGCCCTGCCCGGGACTTCCTGCGCCTCCTGGGTCTCATGGCGGCCTGCACCAGCGTGGTCCGTTGGGCCCGCTGGAACATGCGTCCCCTTCAGTGGGGACTGGCCAGCCAGTGGTCACAACGCTGCGATCCTTTGGACCAGCTTGTGTCGGTGACACAGGGGATGTGGAACGCTCTCCAGTGGTGGACCGTTCCAGATCATTTGCAGGAGGGCATCCCGTTCGTCCGCCCCGAGCCGACGGTCTCTCTATCGACCGATGCCTCTCTGATGGGTTGGGGTGCCCATCTGGGGGAACACCGGGATCATGGCCTCTGGTCCCCGCGGGAGTCCCGATGCCACATCAACCTGCTGGAGCTCCGAGCGGTCCGCCTAGCTCTCACCGCCTTTGCTCCGTTCCTCCGGGGTCAAGTGGTCCGAGTCCAGACGGACAATACCACGACCATGTACTATCTAAACCGCCAGGGCGGGACGCGCTCCATGCTTCTATGCACGGAAGCTCTCCGCATTTGGTCACTCGTGCGCAGCCTGGAGGCGGATCTCCTAGCCATTCACGTGGCAGGAGCCTCCAACACCCTGGCCGATGCCCTGAGCCGGATAGGGGCTGCATCCCACGAGTGGTCTCTCCTGCCGGAGGTAGTACAGCATCTGTTCTCCCATTGGGGCACACCTCAGGTGGACCTGTTTGCCTCCAGGGAGAACGCGAAGCTGAGCCTGTTCCATGCCCGCCCCCCTCAGCAGGGCTCGCTGCAGGGGGATGCCTTCTCGAGGCAGTGGACCCCGGGCCTCTTCTACGCCTTTCCCCATTTCCCTTGATCCACAAGGTGCTTCTCAAGGCGAGGAGGGACAAGGCGCAGGTGATTCTGATAGCCCCAGACTGGCCTCGCCAGTTCTGGTACCAGATCTCCTCAGTCTCAGCTCCAGGACTCCGCGCAGCTTCAGCTCGCCGGACCTGCTCTCAGTCAATCAGGGAAGGTGTTCCATCCGGACCTTCAATCCCTGCACCTGACGGCCTGGTTCCTGAGCGGCTAGAGTTCCAGGCCTTGGGTCTTTCCGATGAGGTCCTCAATGTAGTTGAGGCGTCCCGTAAGGAGTCGACCAGAAAATGCTATGCCTTCAAATGGAAAGGTTTTCCATTTGGTGTCAGAGCAAGGGCTTGGACCCTTCCTCCTGTTCCTTGGCAAGCATCTTGGACTATTTATGGTCCCTTTCTAGTCAAGGGCTTAGGTCGGCGACCTAAGGGTGCACCTGGCAGCCATCTCTGCTTGCGAGGCGCGGGCGGGAAGCAGTCGATGGCGCAGGAGAGGTGGTCTGGCGCTTTTTCAAGGCCTTGATCACATTCCCTCCAGTCGGGAACCCCACCTCCGTGGGATCTACTGCTGGTACTGGCAAAGCTCATGGGCAAGCCATTCAACCTATGCACAGGTGTGCTCTCTCTCACCTGTCGTGGAAGACCGCCTTCTTGGTGGCTATCACGTCAGCCAGAAGGATGGGAGAGCTCCAGGCGCTTCCATCAGGTCTCCTTACCTGGTTTCCACAGGGACAAGGTTGTCCTGCGCCCCACCCGAAATTCCTTCCGAAGGTGGTGGTGTCGGAGTTTCACCTTAACCAGGTGTTGACTCTGCCGGTGTTCTACCCCAATCACACCTCGGAGGTCGAATATAGGCTCCATACTCTGACCCAGAAGGGCGCCACTATTATAAGGAGCGCACGGCTGAAATGGGAGAGGTTCGCCAGCTGTTTGTCACCTATGCTGAAGCCGCATCTGGCAGACCTGCAGCCAAGCGGACGATAAGCAGGTGGGTAACCTCCTGCATAGATCTCTGCTATGTTGGCGGGCATGGAGCCTCCCAGAGGGATAAGAGCTCATTCTACCCGCCATACTGCTGCAACGGTGGCTGCTTCCAGAGACGCCCCTATCCAGGAAATCTGCAGGCTGCTACCTGGAAGTCAGCAAACACCTTTATTACCCATTACCACATCGACCTTGAGTCACGCCGGGATGCTGGTTTTGGGGCCTCGGTTCTCCAGTCTCTCTTTCCCAAGTAAGTATTGGGGTGTCGTCTTGCCTCCCTCCTCCCGGAGAACTGCTAGGAGTCTGCCAATGAGTGTGGATGAACAACATATCCATGTCCTAGAATACAGGTTACTCACCTGTAACAGGAGTTCTAGGAATGGTATATGTTGTTCATCCCTGACCCTGTTTCTCGGCCCGGCGCTGGCCTGAGCTTCCAGCCGGGCCAGATCTGGCGTCATGGGGCGGAGCCGAGAGTTATACCACCCGGGTGGGTGGGAGGAGCAAGCTTGAAGACCTTCCGGCAAGATTTAAAGCGGCAAGGATACCTGCCAATGAGTGTGGATGAACAACATATACCATTCCTAGAACTCCTGTTACAGGTGAGTAACCTGTATTTTTGCAGGTGTAAATTCTGTTTTTATTTTAACTCCCAGGTCATGTCTGTAAATAGACAATTCCTTTGTCTAATGCACTTACCTGGTAAACAGAATAAATAAATAATGGGGGAGGCTGGACAATTTGAGCCACATCCATTGAAGACACAGACTCTTCTGTGTCATAGAAACATAGACCTTGACAGCAGATAAGGACCGCTTGGCCACCTAGTCTGCCCATTTCCTACCTATTGGATAATCTGCAGATCCTAGTTAACCAAAAGTCTACTTCTTCCTACCCCCCACCAGAATTGCCTTACATCTGTCCCATGCATTCTTGAATTCCCCCACTGTTTTTGACCCCACGACCTCCTCAGGCAGGCTGCTCCATGTGTCCACCACCTTCTCTGTGAAAAAATACTTCTTCACATTGCCCCTGAGCCATCCTCCCTCTATCTTCAAATTGTGTCCCCTTGTTCTTGCACATCTCTTTTCCTGAAAGATGCTACCCTCTTGGACTTTGTTGATTCCCTTGAGGTGATTGAAAGTTTCTATCATGTCCCCCTTCCTCCTTTCCTCAAGGCTATACATATTAAGCTCCATTAGTCTCTCTTCATCTGGCTCCTATTGCAGACCCTGCACCATTTTAGTTGCCCTCTTCTGGACTGCCTCCATCCTGTCTGTGTCCTTGCGGAGATGGGGTCTCCAGAACTGCATGCAGTACTCCAGATGGGGTCTCATCAACTGTCTGTACAGAAGGATAACAACTTCCTGTTTTCTACTGGTGATGCCTCTCCCTGTACATCCCAGTATCCCCCCAGCCATCCTTACTGCCTTCTCACATTGCTTGCTTACCTTTGGGTCATTCATCTGATATGAGTACCCCCAGGTCCCTTTCCATTTTTGTTGTTGTTAATACCCCCCCCCAATTGTGTACTCTTCCCCTGGGTTTTTGTTTCCCAGATGCATTACTTTGCACTGAATCTTAGCTACCATACTTTTGGCCATTCCTCCAACCTTGCCAAGTCCCTTCTCATCCTTTCCACCCCTCCTTGTGTATCAACCCTGTTGCAGATCTTTTTGTCATCTGCAAAGGGCATCTTACCTTCCAGTCCCTCTGTAATGTCACTTATAAAGACATTAAAAAAAGGACCAGACCCAGTACTGAACCCTGCGGTGCCCTGCTAGTAACCCCCCCTTTCTTTGGAGTGGACTCCGTTTACTATTACCCTCCGTGTCCTGTTGTCTAGCCAGTTTTTTACCCAGGCTACCACACTGGGACCCACTCCCAGGCTGGCTAATTTGTGTCCTCGGTCTACAGCTGACCCTCGGACTTTGCCTCCGTAAGTTATTTTATTTTTAGTTATTTCAGGCTGTTTATGGAAGGCACGCACCCTGTTGCACAACAGATGTGGTAGCAAAGACCTCGGATAACAAACTAAGAGTTAGTCTGCATGTAATCCCTTTTGTTTATGCACACCACGCATATTTGTAGCTACATAAAGTCGATTCCACTGAGAATGTAAGGGATGACTTATTTATTAAAAACTTACAGCTTCACAACTGAGGTCAGAACACACTAATGCATCTCGGCGGTTCCCACACCAGTGTTTTGCATGTGCACTGCGTGGTTTATCAAGATGCACATGCGAAACGGTGTGAGAGGTGTCGAGCTGACTTAGTGTGTAATGGGCTTGAATTTATGGTGCTACAAATAATGTGGTGAGTGCCTGAACTTTCTTTTGAGGACTGTCATTTGTGGCTTGTGCATCCTGAGGCTCATCAGGGCTGGCTTTACCTGTTCAGTCCATTTTGTTTGCAGTTCCTTATGCAGCCAATGTTGTAATTACATATTTTATAATTCACAAAAAAAAGTAATTATACTGTATAAGCTATGCATGGACTTTAAATAGAACCCCCTTTCCTTCCTCTTATAAGTTAATGGCAGTTTTGCATTATCTACAGGGGCTCATTTCAGTGATGTGAGGGTCAAGTCCCTATGCCACCTCCCATAATTCCACCTCTGATTCAAGGGCAGCCTGTGTTTAATAATCTTCTTATTTTCCTGGCCCTGTTACCAGTCACTGCAAACCCACTTCTTTTAAACTCCAAGCCAATCATGAATAAAAGAAACTATGCGTTCATGATGGGTGCCCAACCCTGCTATCGGTGCCCTTGCTCCCCACGTGAGCTAAACACCCTTCCCCCACCCAGTGTCAAGAAACCATCCCCACCTTCTTCATCCCACCCAACCCATACAACAGAAAGAACTTCTCTGCCATTACCCATTCTCTTGTAACTGTGCCACTTCCCACATGCACCCCAGTACATACATGATGGTCTGACAGGGGTAGCCTACACAGCCCTCCTCCACCTCAGCTGGGTGCTGTCTTCTGAATCTGCCACTGCCAGTGCGAACTTACAAGAAATAAAATGGCCCCCAAATACTGTTTGAAGAGAGCCTACTGTACATGTGCAGGGACTTTGTTTTGGGGGCCAACAAAATGGTTTAAATGTGGTGTCCCAGAGAACATATTTAGGGCCAAACTCAAACTTCAAAATTGCATGGCCATAAGGGGGGTGGTAAGCACCCTCACCCTCAGCTTGTATGGTCTCACAAAGAAGCACAACTGGCATCTGATATGCTTCCATCTCTGTGAGCACTTGCCTTTACGGATAACTCTCCTTTCCTTCCTGGCTGGCACACTAAATGATGCGCATAATGCAGGGCCACTCATGAAGTTCCCTGCAAGTTTGCTGCGATGTGTATGGTGATGGAGCTGCATCCTCTACAGGTCTGGCATGATCTGTATGATAATGCAACTGCAGACTCCATGTCAAAACAGCTATTTAATAATGGTGAGTACAATAATGGTGACTGCAAAATGGTGGCGTCAATGGGGTGACCGAGACTTTAGGGCGACCACAGTTACCGCACCCTCTATTCTTGGGAGGTTTGCAGCGCCCCCTCTTACTTATATGTCTAACTGCAAGGTCGAGCACTTGGGAGGGCAAATGTCACCATAATGGCAGTCGCTGTAAATTCCAATTGCCTTATTGACTCTCGCCATTTTGCTGTCACTGTTATTGTACTCAGTGTTCTTTATTGTACTCAACGTTCTTTCATCGCTATTTTGACATGCTACCCAACTGCATCATGAAGGCACCAGGCCACCTGTGGATTTCACAGAACTTTTGCAGTCAGTGGGCACTGTGTTTGATGGTGTAACTGCTTTGTGAGTGGAAACCAGCCTTGTCTCAGTGTGCCTCACTCGGTCACCAATTTTCAGATAAATATAGAAAAAAAGTTTATGTTTGAAGCACACTGAAAATAGAGAATAAAGTTACAGTCAGTATTGTGATCAGGAGGTCTTGTTTAGCAGTAATCTGTCAAGTATAATTATCATTTCTGCACTTCTTATTTCTTCATAGATCATGTTTTTCAAGAAGAGCTACTATACAAAAACGGATTCCAACATTGTTCAATTATGTAATTTTAATCTAAACATTTAGTTTAATGTGCAGTCCGTAGGCTGATGCAGCCCTTTAGATTTTTGTGCATTTCCTGTATCCTTCTCATTGTATCTTTACTACTTTGTGCTAGTGACTGCACTCTCCCGGGTTGTGACTGAAAATAAGCATATTATTGTCTAGTGCACTCACCCGGTAATCAAACACTAAATAGAAACATTGGGATTGGGGGGGGGCATGTTCTTATAACTGAAGTATTGAATTCTCATGACTCCTGAAATGACTTGACTTTGCCATAGGAGTGACTACTAATGTTTGCAATGCTGCATTGTCAGGATGATAGGTGATTATGAACCTCTTTCTCTTTCCCATGTAGACTCCGGTCTGTGGAAGCATCCTGTTCTGTGCTACAGTAAAGATGGCATCCTAAGTTCACTTACTACACTGCCATCTGAGGCGCTGCAGACAGAAGCGCTCAAGCTTTTTAAGGTAAATAATAGTGTATTCAAAATCTGGTAATATTAGCATTGTAGGTAAGAAATTGCTTTTGATAAAGGATGAAAGTCCGAAACATGTCAGGCGGGGTTGTGTTCTCGATTTTTTATTTTATTAAATAATGACATTTTAACTGGAAACCGTTGCAGCGTCCTTCTTATGGGGTTGCGTGTGCTTGGAACTTTGTTTATAACAGATGGAAAATGTTGACTAGTAGATGGAGACTGGAGGCAGATAAATTATACTCTTATTTCAAGGCGTGCAGTGTGCTTATATTTGAAATACAATTTAGAAGTGAGAAAGAAGTAAGTGCCCTAGCTTGGATTTGAACTCAAGTCTACTCGGAATACAATTCTACTACACTACATACTAGCTGTGCTACTAGGCCAGCTGGAAACCTGAGTATCCCAGTTTCAGTCATTCTTCCTCAGTGCACATCCCGAAGCCACACAAATTAGAATTACACTTTTATTTACAGGGACTGTGATATGCATATACTGAAACTCCATTTAGAAGTGAGAAAGAATTAAGTGTGCAAGCTGAGATTTGATCCCAGGCCTATTCAGACTGCTGTTCAGCTGCACTACCAGCCGTGCTACCAGGGCAACTGGAAACCTGGGAATCCTAAAGGCACCTCATGCTGTCTCAGTGCACACTCAGGAGCCACACAAATTAGAATTACGTATTTATTTACTAGGACAACTGGAAACCTTGTATATATGAAAAGTGTAGTTCTGATTTACAGTACATCTCAGGTTCCTAGTTTCCAGTCATCCTGGCAGCAGAGCTAGTGTAGTGGTGATGTCTTCCCTTCTTGTTTTAATCTAGCTGTTTTGCCATGTCCTCTTTGTCTCTGCCAGGCTTCTTGTCTACAGCCTGCCAGCCCCATCAGACCCTGGTACAGCTGTTGAGCCACTGGGGATCTGCACCATGCAGAGCCCAAGTGTCACAGCATCTGGAGAAACCATCAGTGCTGTCACAAAACCGAAAACTCACACTCTCTAAGTTCAGTTGCTCACTGTAGGAAGTCGGATAAAGACACTCCAAAATGGTAGTGACACTAAAAATACCAAATGTATTTGTCTAAAAAAATAAAAAAAAAGGGTGACAAAGCAGATTCTCTGTTTCTTGCATGTTCCACGCACTTTTTCAAAGGTTGAGAGTCGTAGGGGATACCTACGTAAATTCAAAATTTCCTTAAAGTGACAGTGCTCAATGAATAATTAAAGGGACAGTAAACATTGCAGGGGTCACTGAAATTGTGAAAGCCCATAACAAGATCTTTCAAATGAGGTATCAGGCTTACCTGTAGGTGTCAGAAGTCCTGAGTTATGAATACCTACATAATCTGTAAATCAAAACAAGGCAGCAGCCATTTCATTGAATCATAAGACCAACAGTGATGCCACTGAGGGGCAAGCTGTAATTAACAATATGCAGCTTGCCCCTCAGTGACATCACTTCCTGTTTTAACATGGCTGCTGCCTTGTTTTCATTTACAGATTAATTAGATAGTCATGTCTCAGGACTTGTGACACCTACAGGAAGTCTAGTGCCTCATTTGAAATATTTTTCATGGGCTTTCACAATGTATGTGACCCCTGCAATGTTTACTGTCCCTTTAATAACAAATACACAAAATGTTAGATGTATTATAAATGCACATTATAAAAATCATATACCACCTATGACATAAATGACTCCACTACCAATAAGGGAATTAAGGAAAGGAGGGAAAAAATTCCCAAGACATCAGATCCCTTACGGAGCTATTGATTACATTTGTAGATAAGCATATCAAGGGAATTGCTAGTGGCTTTCCTACTTTTATCAGGGATACAGGAAATATTTTGACTACATTGGAAGACCTACATGTCGAGGGACATACTATTTCCACAACCCTCGATGTTCAGACTCTTTAAACGAATATTCCCCATGAGGAAGAATTGGCTGCCTTATGGGAAGCTTTGCATAGTAGATCCCATTATAGCCCTAGTATGACTGAAGCTCTTGTGACGCTTACAGAGAAAGTCCTCAAGTGTAATAGTTTTATATTTGACAACAAGATCTTTCTTCAAGTTAAGGCATTAGTTCTCAGACTTTGTCATAGTGAGCCTCACCCAAGTCATGGAAATGATCTTGAGCCTCCCCCAAACATTGAAATAATTTTGGGCCTTCCTGAAGAAAAATAGCATACTTCAGTAGTGCATCAGGAATGAAGTGAAACTCCTTTGAGTAGCTGGTTCTCATTTTATTCAGCTTATTGTAGCCTCCCCCCCAGTCACCCTACTTGCTCTGCTACTTTGATTCTTGAACCATTGTTATCCCTTGTTGCAATGTCTTTGTGGGTCATACTGCTTTCTCTGTCTGTTTTCCCTTTTTCTGGAACAACACTCCTACCACCTTTGCCTCTCCCCCTCTTACCCTGCTCTGAAGCAACATCTCAGGGGTCCTTTTCCTCCCTCTTACTCTTGCTCCTAGTATAGTACCTCTCTGCTTAACCTTTGTATTTCGGCTGTTCTGCCACCAGTCTTATCGGTCAACTGTTACCTCTTATTAGTTGTTCAGTATTCCTATTTGTTTGTACTATTGTTCATTTTGTATTGCTTGACTGTCTTGCAGCTACCTTTTGAATTATATTCACTCCCTATCCTTCCTCGGTTACACCTTAAATGAACCTTGGATGAGTGTAGCTTCCTGGTCATTGATTTGTAAATAAATACATAAATCCACCCAGTATTATCCTTTTTCAGACAAAATATCTGAAACTCAAACTTTAAATATAGTTCTTTTTCAGACTTGCTTGAGCCTCCCCTGGAACAGGTTGGGGCCTCTCCAGGGAGGATGGCCTCACCATTCGAGAAACCCTGAGTTAAGGGGATGGCAATGGGGGTCTCCCAGTTATGCAAATATATGTTTGGGAATATGGGAACTGGAACATATGCTTTCCTATGGTAAGAATCTATCTTTTGATTTGGAGGACTTGTTCCACTGTTTTATTGATGATATAGTGTTGGTTTGGAAAGGTTCTCCAGATGAGCTACTATACAGTAGCAGCCACAGACACTGCCAGATATTTCCTGAAATGTCTGTGATAGTTCCAGAAATATCTCCTGTTTTCTGCATTTCCACAGTAGGGGCAGCAGAGAGAAACGCTATAGAAATTTCGCGAAATATCTGGAAATAGCTGGCAGTGTCTCTGGCTACTATATTTCCCAAAATTTCTGTGATATTTCCAGAAATGTCTCCTGCTTTCTGCATTTCTACAGTAGGGGCAGCAGAGAGAAACTCTTTAGAAATTTCGTGAAATATCTGGAAATAGCTGGCAATGTCTCTGGCTACTACTGTACATTGGTTTGTAGAATACTTAGAGAGTACAACTCCTAAATTATGTTTTATATTGAACTGGTGTAGGAATACTATTAACTTTTTGGATTTAGTGATTATGAAAAGAGAGGGTGGTGTGTGCACAGATCTATATAGAAAAGATACTGACCATAATTCTGTTTTGCACTTTGCTTCTAACCATCCACGTCACATGGTCAAAATGTCCCTAAAAGGCAATATATACATTTAAAAATAAACTGTAGAGATCAAAGAAGCATACGAGGAGGGTGTTGCATGATAGGCCGATATCCATTTATGTGGGTTCATATTATATATGATATAATGTACTTTGGAATTAAGACACTGTCCCTTTAACAGATATCTACAAAATAACTGTTATTTCTATAAAGGCTAGTGTGGACCTGTTATATTTCAAGATAAAGGAGACAGGTATATGATCCCAGGGAGGCATAAAACATCCCACTGTGGCTTTCCATGACAGGAAAGGGGTAATGTAGTGACCTAAGGGTCAGGCATTAAGCCAAATGCATGGACCAGATGTCACTGGGCTTGACATGGAACCACAGTGACACCTACTGGGAAAAGGGAACTGTTGCACCCTAATATCTGCATTGTCCTGGAGTCATTAACCCCACCCCAGAGAAAAAAATAAGGTGAGTGTGTGTGTCGTAAAATAACCCTCCAGTATATGATGAGACACACACTTCGAATGCAGAGCAGTTGGACAGTGTTTAAGTTGGAAGGCAGAATAGTCTGTCCAACTGGCATATACTTTTACACCAGAAAATATGTGTGTAGGCCTGGAAAACTCTTTAAAACCAGACCAGAGTGTGTGAGAATTAAACTCTTCACGTACTGAATAGAAAATTCTGATTTTAAGTCAGAATTTTGGTAACGAGGACAGCACCTGGAGAATTTTCAGCAAGGTGCACTTTAAGAGGATTTCTCTCTACGAGTGGGGGGGGGTTCCACTATACCACCAGGGCACTGACAGGTGCACTTTATGGGGATTTCGCACAGGCGGGGGTTCCACTATACCACCAGGGCACTGACCGGTGCACTTTACGGGGATTTCTCATTATGGGGGGGGCACGAAACCACCAGTCGGGGTATTGGGCTCTGGCTGTCCTGACAGCCCTGCAGGGTACCCAGCACAATCCACCAGGGGCATCCCTGTGGCACGCAAGCAAATGGGGCCATAATTACATGCAGATGGCCCCATTGCGCCTTGCATGCCTAATGGCCCCATTTGCATGTTCATGGCTGTGAATGGCAAATTTGGGCACAGTGCATCCTGCGATGTGCTGTCCCATTGGATTCCCAGCCCAATGTGGGGATGCGCCTGTGCAGCTAGGGTTGGAGAATAACTGTGGTATTCACAGAGGCATTCCCCCGCCGCATCTTCTGTGAATAACACAGTTTGCGCCATGATCTCCACTGTGCTGGGGCAGTGGAGGTGCACCGAGCACATCTCCTTTGTGAATCCTACCCCGTGTGCCTAAAGATAGAATCCCGCTTGGCTATAATATAAAAACTACCTAGGCAAGCCATAGCCAGTGGCCATGGTGGGATTCAAATACTGAAAGTAGTGCAGAGTCCAGGAACTCAGACTACAGAATCCACCCTCCCACTGGGAAAAGGAAGGTTGGGGAGTCTTCCTGGACCCTTACTCCTGCTCACGAGTTCCTGAATAGGGGATCCTCTCTGCAAACAGGAGGTCCTGCCGGCTGCCCGAGGTTAGGGGGCCAGGGGCGCATGACAGATTTGGTACCTGCTACTGGGATTTTGAACGGTCTTGCAAAACCATCACACAATCAAAGGCGGAATTTGGAAAGGGGAAAAAGAAATTTCTTTGCAGGAAATAGACCCAATCCTGTTTGAATTTTTTTTTTGAGCAGAGTAGTGTAGACAGAAGAATGTCTGTTTGGTACAGCAAGATGAACCTGGAACAGCTAAGGAAGATCTGCGGGGAGAAGGGCATTCTTAGTGAAAACAAAAATAAAAAGCAACTCACGGAGGCTCTTCTGGCAGCTGAGATGGGGGATGCGCCACTCCACTTAGTGCCAGAGGTGGTGACTTCGGAGGTTCAGAGCCCAGAGGAGAAGGAGCCATCTATAGACCAAGAGTTGGAGCTGAGAAGGCTGTGGATGCAGGAGAAACAGCTTGATATGGAGCAAAAAAGATTCGAGATGGAAATGGAGGAACGACGGCAACAGAGAGAGGCCAAAGAATGGCAGCACCAGGCAGAGGCTGACGAACGACAGCGCCAGAGGGAACATGAGCTGAAAAAGCTAATGCTCCAATTGACATCAACCCCTGAGCAGGTAAAGTGGTGGCGTTGGGTTTGATCTCAAGGACTGGGGTACAAGCTAAATTCAAAATTAATTGCTGAGTTTAAAGAGGGGGAGGATATGGGCATGTTTTTAAATTCATTTGAAAAGGTTTGTATCCAGGCCAATCTGCCCAAAGAGACCTGGAGTTTTCACCTGTCTTCACTACTTATTGGCAAGGGGAGGAAAGCATTAGGACTGATGGAAAATGTTGAAAGTAAAGATTTTGACAAGTTAAAAACTGCTTTATTAAAAAAATATGATCTGAACCCTGATGCATACGGAGCAAAATTCCAGAAACTCAAGAGGATCCGGAAAGGAGCTTTGAGGAGGTAGCCACAAACAGCATCAATTTTTAAACGTTGGTGGGAGGGGTGAAAGCAGATTCTGTTGAAGCTATTGAAGGGTGGTATTGCTTGAACAGTTTTACTGGATGTGCTCACCTGACCTGAAGCTTTGGCTAGAGGTCTGAGATCCTAAGACTGCCAAAGAGGCTGCAGAGCTGGCGGATTGCTATGCTCAAAGCAGGGCTGCTCCAAAAGGGAATGCAGTGGTGAAAGGGAAAAGTGGGCATTTTGGGCAACCAAAAACCACGGTGCCTCTGCAAAAAGAAGGGAATCCCCAGGTGCCCAAAAGGGTGGTTGGGGACAAGAAACATGATGAATGCTGGTATTGTCATCAGATAGGCCATCTGTCTAGGCAGTGTCCTAAGAAAGCCCAGAAGGTAAAAGGGCCTGTGCAATTGGAGACAATAGCCAACTATATAGCTGAGACTCTCCCTGACAGTATGAGGGGGCACATTCACCCAGTGATGGTGAATGGGGTACACAATAGAGGGCTAAGGGATACAGGAGCATCCCTTACCCTAGTGATTTGGTGGGGGCTGAACAAATACTGCCATATCAGTTTGTCTCTACGAGGGATTACACGGGGAAAGGAAAACTTACGCATTAGTCAGTGTTACCCTGGATTGGGGAGATGCAGGTGAAGGAGTAAGGAAGTTGGCTGTAGCTGAAAAACTCATTATGGATGTTATTGTGGGGAATGACGTTCCACAGGGAGTGGTTTGTGCTGTGACCAGGAGCCCAAAGAATAGACTCCTGTGATCCTCAGGATCCCACAGAAATTCAGAGAGGAAAGGTTGTGAGACAGGCCAGCCAACCTGTAGCTCTTGTAAAAGAGGGTAATAACAGGGGTATAGAACTTCCCCTAGTGGCAGTTAACCCAACTGCTACCGAAGGTTGCTCTCAGGAGGGAAGGGTGACACATAGACCAAGGGAGGGGGAAGGTTGTGATACTGGAGTTCATACTGGAAGGATAGGAAAGTCAAGAAGGCAATGCCCATATGAACTTTCCCCACAGTTCAGTGGCGGTAACAAAAGTCACCAACTTCTAGGAAATACTTATCCAATCTATCCCAAAAAATACTCAAATTCTCAGTCTCCACCACTTCTTGAGGTAATCTGTTCCACATTCTTATTGCCCTACACGTAAAGCAATTCCTTCTTAATTCAGTCCTAGACATTGATTCCCTCAGTTGCCTATCGTGCCCTCTCAACTGGTAAGATTTTCCCCTTATCTCTAACCCCAACTCTGTTTTAACATCCACATCTCTTAGTCCTTTATACAGAAACAATAGGTTGCCCCAGCTCTCCTATTACTCAGAGACCGCAATCCTAATTTCTCCAGTCTATCTTCATATTTCAAACTTTCACAACCTGATATTAATCTGGTAAAGGACCGCTGTGGCCTTTCCAACAATTTAACATCTTTCACTAGAAAGGGACTCCATACAGTGGAACAGTAATCCAAAATGGGTCTAACCAGGGACCTATACAATGGCATCAACACCTCCTCACATCTAGAGTGGAACCCCCTTCTTATACAACTTACCAAATACATGGCTTTGTTTGAGGTGTTTCTACTATGACTACCACTTTTTAAATCACTTTGAATATAAACCCCCAAATCCTTCTCACACATTGAGACCTTCAGATTAAGACCCTGCATATAATAATTCTGTTTTATATTATGCCTCCCCAAATGCATTATAATGCACTTGTCCTTATTAAAATTAATTCCATTTGCATCTACCCATTCTGAAATCTGAATTAAGTCCCTTCCAAGATAGTCTGTCTACAAACGTATCCACTATCCCCCCTTTTTTAACATCATTGGCAAATTTTGTTAACTTATTTTTACTATATATATCCAAGTCACTTATAAACACGCCAAACAACAATGGTCCCAGCACCGACCCCTGGGGCACACCACTCCCTACCCTCAGTGGTTCAGAGCGATAACCCTGAATCCTTACTTGTTGCTTCCTATTCCTTAACCACTGTTCCACCCATCCCACAATAGTATGGTCATTTCCCATACCAATTAATTTTTCAATGATTTTACCATGTGGCACTGTATCAAAAGCCTGGCTGAAATCATAGAAACATAGACTTTGACGGCAGATAAGGACCACTTGGCCCACCCAGTCTGCCCATTTCCCTTCCTATTGGATAAGCTGCAGATTCTAGTTAACCAACAGCCTACTTCCTGCAACCCCCCACTACAATTGCCTTATGTCTGTCCCATGCATGTTTGAATTCCCCCACTGTTTTAGACCCAAGAACCTCCCCAGGAAGGCGGTTCCATGCATCCACCACTCTCTCAGTGAAAAAAAAAATTCCTCACATTACCCCTGAGCCGTCCCCCCTCTATCTTTAAATTGTGCCCCCTTGTTCTTACACATCTCTTTTTCTGAAAGATGCTACCCTCCTGGACTTTGTTGATTCCCTTGAGTTACTTAAAAGTTTCTATCATGTCCCCCCCGTCCTTCCTTTCATCAATGGTATACATATTAAGCTCTCTCAGTCTCTCTTCATATGGTTTCTGATGCAGACCCTGCACCATTTTAGTTGCCCTCCTCTGGACTGCTTCCATCCTGTCTATGTCCTTATGTAGATGGGGTCTCCAAAACTGCACACAGTATTCCAGATGGGGTCTCACCAACTGTCTGTACAGAGGGATAACGACCTTTTTCTACTTGTGATGCCCTTCCTATGCATCCCAGTATCCCCTGGCTCTCCTTACTGACTTCTCACATTGCTTACCCACCTTAGGTCATCTGATATGACTACCCCAAGTCCCTTCCATTTTGTTGTTGTTAGTACCTCCTGCTATCATGCACTTTCTCCTGGGTTTTTGTTTCCAGGTGTACTACTTTTGCACTTCTTTGCATTGAATCTAAGTTGCTATTTGTCTGACCATTCCTCCAACCGTGCCAAGTCCCTTCTCATCCTTTCTACCCCACCTTGTGTATCAACTCTGTTACAGATCTTTGTGTCATCTGCAAAGAGGCATACCTTTCCCTCCAGACCCTCTGTAATGTCACCTATAAAGATGTTAAAGAGGACTGGACCCAGTACTGAGCCCTTAGGTACTCCACTAGTAACCCCCCTTTCTTCGGAATGTGTTCCATTCACTGTTACCTTCAAGCATCACCATGTCCACACTCCTTCCCTCATACACCCACTTACTAATCTATTCATAGAAAGTAATCAAATTAGTCTCACACGATCTCCCAGACACAAATCCATGCTGATTTTTATCTATTTGTCCACTTCTGATCATAATGTCCATTGTGGCTTCACTAAGGATACCTTCAACAATTTTTCCCACCACAGAGGTCAGGCTCACCGGCCGATAGTTCACCGCCTCATCCTTTCTTCCCTTCTTATATATAGGTACTACATATGCCAACCTCCACTCATTCTGGCACCACACCCTCCTCCAACGATTTTTGCCCCAGCATGGTGATAACTGGTACTAACACATCCTTAACTCCTTCAACAAGTAAGGGTGAATCCCATCCAGTCCTGCCACCTTATCCGCTCTTAACTTCATTATTCTTTTCAATACCCTCTCTTCAGTTATTATTGCATTTGGGTCTATTTGTCCCCTACCCAAACTTCTTTTTACTGATAGGTCATCATAATTTTTGTACACAGCACCAAAACATTTGCTTAATTCATTCATCATATCCTTCGGATCTGACATCACAACGCCATTACTATTCAATGGGCCAACGGTGTTACTTTCTCCCCTTTGGCTATTTACATTAGCATAAAAACTTTTACTGTTTTTGCTCATTGCTAATCTAAGTTCAGGCTGTTTCTTACATTTTTTAATTTCTTTCTTGAGTTTATTCAAAATCTTCTTATACCTATCCCTATATACTGATGTCCTGTTCTTTTTCATCTTCTGAAACATCATTTATTTTTCCTACAAAGTCTAACTATATTCCTAGTTAGCCACGGCGGCTTTTTACCTTTGTAATTATAAGCCTTCCTTTGTGGAATATAGGTTTCTTTAATCTCATTCTATTCAGTCTTCCTCTCATGGCCCCATAATCTCCCTTTTTATAAAGGTACTGGATTGTACTACCTTTTACCAGATTGGTTTCCCAATCCATCAAAAATACTATAGAGTTGTGATTACTTGTACCTAGTTGTGGCTGAATGGTAATCTGTTGGATAACCTCGGGCATATTTGTAAAAATGATATCCAATATATTATCCCCCCTAGTAGCTTCCTGGGTACATTGTTGAACACCCGCCACCATTAATTCTTCCTGAAACCTACAGGCTATGCCATTTCCTGACTGCTCTTTTCCCCACTCAATTCCAGGCATATTCAAATCCCCCATTATCACTACATCAGTGCTCTCTGCCAGGTTAACAAAGTAGTCCAAAAAGGCTTCAGTGTCTTCTAAACTAGTATCAGGTGCTCTATAAAACACTGAAACCCTACATTTTTTTCCCTTTAATACCCAGGAGTTAAATAGTTATAGTTTCAATACTACCTAACTCAACAGTTTCCTCTATGCTCCTAATTTATAATCCTTCTCTAACATAGAGAGCCACCACCCCACCTTCTATCTACCCTATTTTTGTTACTCAATCTGTAACCAGATATATGTTGAAACCATAAGTTGTCATCTCTCCACCAGGTTTCAGCTACCCAAACCATATCCAAATTACCACCTTTCATTAGTGTTTCCAGTTCAGACCTACTAGCTTCATTCAAACTCCTGGCATTACAAAACATAGCCTTAAAGGATAGTACCCACTAATGTTTCCCTTATTAGTAATAATATGTCCTTTTTTATCCATTTTCGTCCCCTTCCCAGCTAGTTTAAACAGTTCTCAATCTCCTGTTTCAGCCTCATACCCAGGATTCTACTTCCCCTAAAATTCAAGTGCAGCCCATCTCTACAGTATAACTCATTCTTGTTATTAAATGTCCCCAGTGCCTAATAAATCAATGGCCATTTGTTGCAGTCCATTTCAACAACCATTCATTTGTCAAGGCTATCCTTTTCCTCTTATACACAGATGCCTTCGGTTCAGGTAGTATTTCCAAAATCACTGTTTCACATCCCTTATCTGCCAATTTCTCCACCAGCTTCATATAATCCTTCTGCATCTCAGGCAAGGTCTTTCTCACAATATCATTAATACCCACGTGTATCACTGCTAGGGGGTGCTCCTCTGCTGCACTAAATATATTATCAGCCATACTGTGCAAATCCATTACTCCTGCCCCAGAAAAACTGCTAACCATTCCATTTTCTATGTCATTTCTACAAATATATTGATCCGTAGAATTTTATAATAGAGTTACCTATTGCAATTACCTGTCTCACATTTTGTCCCCCTACCCCTCCAGCTTCTCCTAAATCCATGTTAACATCCACCTCCGCCATACTTGCCTGATTTAAGTCTCCAAGTGTTTGAAAACTATTACTCACTGGTATACCCTCAATAACCACATCTCCACATTCCCTATTATTCATAACACCTTGTTCTTCCCTAATTTCACTTTCCACATGTTCACCTGGTAGTGTCATTTCTTGTTCCCCTCTTAAATGCCCTGGGACTGGTTTGAGTGTGCTTAACCTCCTTCGTTTCCTTTTTACTTTACTTGTCACACTCCATCCCCTGATTACTACCTCCATCTTCCTCATTTGTCTTTCTTTTCCCTTGGCCAGCCACAAATCCACTCCCCTCCCTTGCCTCATCATTAATATTCAAAGTAGACAAGATCTTTAACCTTGCAGTAAACTCCATCTGACTCTTCTCTAGTACTTCTAGACACACAGTAACTCGTAATACTGAGCACTGAGGTGCTGCCCTATCTGCATGCATCTCTCTGGACTGCGGGATGAGGTAGCCATACTCAGAGCGGAAGTAAACTGGGTCAGGAGTACCATCACCCCTATCCAGGGACCACCCAGTCCAATGCAACTGCCTCAAAGGATGCCGAGAACGAGGAGCACTTGGATGACAGTGGGCTCAGGGAGGGTTAGAGCAGTCAGGCAGAGGCACATCCCAGATCCTATTCCACTCAAGAACTCATATGCCACACTGGCAAATGAGGACAACCAAATAGAGGTACCCAGAGAAGTGGAAGGAAAGGATGGGAGGTTAGCCAAGGAGGTGACCTCAGCGGGAAAGCAGTGGACCCAGAGGAGGAGGAAGCTAATCCTGGTGGGGACTCCATCATAAGAGGGATCCAGCTAGGAACACAGGAGGGAGGACAGGGAGGTGAGGTGCCTACCAGGTTCCACGGCATGGAGGGATAGAAGGAAGATCCTGGGGATCACTGGGAAGGCAAGACGGAGGGTGAGCTGGATGTCATTATCCACCTAGGTACTAATGACCTGGCAAATGGGGAGCCAAAGGAAGTTCAGGAAGAGTTTAGGAAACTGGGAGGGGTCTCAAGCAAGTAGCTACTTCTGTCACTTCTCAGAAGTACTACCTGTGGAGGCAAGGAGAGCATAGGAGTGCATGCACCAGGAACTTTAACTCATGGTTGAAGAACTGGTGCTGTGAGGAAGGGTTTGATTCATTGGTGACTGGGGACCCACCTGGAGGATGGAGGTTTGTTCAAGCTGACGCCTGCATCCATCCTGAGGGGAATCCAAGCACTCAATGATAAGTTTAAATGCTACATTGACAAGCATTTAAATTAGCAAAGGGGTGGCAGGCCAGCAAGGAGGGTACCTACTTTGCTTACCCCACAGCTAGCAGGGGAACCAGTGAACCAGAGGAGGGCTATCTCTGCAAAGCAGTGTGCAAAAGATGGAGATTAGTGCCCAAGAGGTGGATAAGCAGAAAGGGGCAAAATTCAGCAGAAGGGCAGACAGCAAGGAGAACCAGGGATAAATGACAACCAAGGAAGGGGCTGGAGTAGAACAGTGAAACAGTCTAGGGAGGTCAAATCATGGAAAGCCATGTGTGCAAATTCCAGGAGCCTTAGCAACAAGATGGAAGATCTGGAGGCTGTCATGGTACAGTCAGACTGGACATTGTGGCCATCACTGAAACCTGGTGTAATGATAACCACGACTGGGAGATGGCCATACCTGGCTACGACATATTCAGAAGAGACAGAGCAGGCAGGAAGGGAGGAGGAGGCACTGTATGTGAAAATGACATAAGGGCCACAGAGATCCAGGAGGAACAAAATAGGGAGAGATACTGTGGGTTAAGCTGGAAAGGAAATGGGACAGCCATCTGCACAGGTGTGGTCTATAGACCACCAGCCCAGGAGGAAGAAACAGATAGAGTTGATGCTAGCCATCCAAAGGATGGCAGACAAGGGTGAGGTAGTACTGGTTTGAGACTTCAATATTCCAGACGTGGACTGGAGCATCCCAGCAGCAGCATCAACTAGGAGCAGATTTATTCTGGACTCCTTCAGGGTGCCTTCCTCAAGCAACTGGTCATGGAACCAACTCGGCAGAAGGCAATACTGACCTTGTGCTCACAAACAGGGACAGTGTGATGGGGGTAACAGTGGGGAGCACCTGGGAAACAGTGACCACCAGTCATTGTGGTTTGAAATCACAGAAAGAGCAGAACCAAACCACACAAAACACGTATCCTGGATTTTAGGGGCAGACTTTGGGAAATGGGAGAACTTGAAAGAGGCATTAAGGGCATGGGACAGGAATCAGGGTTGAGGAACAGTGGGCAGTATTTAAATGGGGATTACAAGAACAACAGAATTATGCATTAAGCAGGTTAGCAAGAGGAGAAGGAAGAGGAGACCATTATGCTTTTCCAAAGAGGTAGCAAAGAAAGTGAAAGCCAAAAAGATTGCATTCAGGCAATACAAAAGACACAGGCAGAAGGGGATAGGGAGAAGTACCACGAGAAGCAAGGGAGGCAGGAGGTCAGTAAGGAAGCCAAAGCTCAGACAGAAGAACACATTGCAAAATCAGTGGGTAGAGGGACAAAACCTTTACAGGTACATAAGTGAAAAAGAAAGACAAAGGGAGGGATAGTGAGACTGAAGGGGGGATGGGGGTACAAGTGGAGGATGACAACAGTAAAGCTGACATATTGAACAGGTATTTCTGCTCAGTCTTTACTGAGGAAGAGGAGGGTAATGGGTCTGAAGGGAGTACAAGGGTGAGAATGGTGCAGAAATGGACACAAGTCCCTTTACACCAGAAAGGGTCCTGATGAACTGGAAGTACAAGAGTTGATAAAGCAATGGGGCCAGATGGGTGCACCCCAGGGTCCTAAAGAACTAAGAGAGGTGGTGGCTGAACCTCTGGCTATCCTGTTTAGCCGATCACTGGAAACAGGGAGGTACCCAAAGACTGGAGGACAGCAGATGTAGTCCCCTTATACAAAAGTGGGAACAAGAGGAAGCAGGGAACTAGACCAGTCAGCCTCACCTCGGTAGTGGGGAAGATCATGGAAGCACTACTGAAGGAGAGATTGGTGGAACATCTGGTTGTCAATGGACTACAGGACCCAAGGCAGCATGGTTTCACCAGGGGGAGGTCATGTCAGACCAGCCTCGTTGAATTTTTTGACTGGGTGACTAGGGAGGTGGATCAGGAGGGCAGTGGACATGGCCTATCTGGACTTCAGCAAGGCCTTTGACACTGTGCCACATAGAAGACTATTACACAAACTGGGGAATATGGGTGTGGGCAGGACAGTAGTGTGGTGGTAGGTAAGCCGGGTGGCAGGACACAGAGGGTGGTGGTAAATGGCTGTCACTCCACAGAGGGAAGAGGACCAGTGGGGTACCACAGGGATCAGTGCTGGGACCGGTCCTATTCAACATCTTCATCAGTGACATTGCGCAGGACCTAGAAGGCAGAATTTCACTGTTCGCTGATGACACAAAGCTCTGTAACAGAGTAGACACCCCAGAAGGTGTAGACAGAATGAGAAGCGACCTGCAGAAACTTGAAGAATGGTCAGGGGTTTGGCAGTTGAAATTCAATGCAAAGAAGTGCAAGATAATGCATATGGGGCACAAAAACCCTGGCACAATATATCAGTTGGGGGTGAGGATATAGCATGCCAAGCAGGAAAGGGATCTTGGGGTTGTCATCTCTGATGACCTCAAGGTAGGGAAACAGTGTGACAAGGCAGCAGGTAAATCAAATAGGGTGTTGGGATGTATAGGCAGGGGCATCACCAGCAGGAAAAAGGAGGTCATAATTCCCTTTACAAGACACTAGTGAGGCCCCACCTGGAGTACAGTGTACAGTTCTGGAGACCATACCTACGTAAGGACATAGACAGGGTAGAGAAGGTTCAGAGGAGGGCAACAAAGATGGTGCATGGATTGCATCACAAGTCCTATGAAGACAGGTTGAAGGAACTGAACATGTACTCCTGGAGGAGAGGAGGAGAGGGGATGATAGAGACATACAAGTATCTTACAGGGAGGAACAGGGGCAGGAAAACACTATTTTTTACGCGAAAAGATGTTCCAGGACTAGAGGGCATGGATGAAGTTGGAGGGAGGATGATTCAGAGGAAACATGAGAAAGAATTTCTTCACAGAACGGGTGGTGGACAAGTGGAACACCCTGCCAGAGGAAGTGGTGGGAGCCGAAACAATCATGGGATTTAAGAATGCATGGGATAGACATAAAGGAATTCTGGAGGTCAGGGGTAAGGGGCAACAGACTTCTAGGAAAACAAACTGAACTTACAAGCTCAAATGGGCAGACTGGGTGGGCCATAGGCCCTTATCTGCCGACACTGTCTATGTATCTATGTATTGTCATGCAGCTCTTTATTCGAGATACACTTCTTGCATAAGTAACTAGTATAGTTAACCCCCAACTCCACCACTATAAACATGGAACAACTATTACAGCATATCAGCAAGTCCCCATCAGATGTCAACAACAACGGTATGTCATTTGTATATTTATATTCTCCAACCCCATTTTACACCCTTGATTTGACATACAATTACCTTTTCCTACCTTCCTGTTTGGCTGCGTTTTCCTTCTCCTTCTCCCTCCCCATAAACTTTCTGCGCACTGAGCATGTCTCTCCATGCGCCTTCAGCGGCTGAGGCGCTGTCTGCTCGCATGAGCGCCTGCTTTAAACAGTAGTGGACCCGTAGTACCGAGGGTCTCGTCACTCACGCCTCCCTAATGTCAAGCACTTGCCCACAGACCAGAATAGCGCTTAATAGCACTGACTCCTGTATATCCCCTTAAAAGCATCCTATTAAAACTGACAGGAATCCACTCTTCACTCTCTCAACCCTCTGCCCTAGCACATAGAGGGTTTCAGAAATGTAGTGGTAACTCCAGGAGTTCTCAAACTGCAAACTAGTTACTTCCATGAACAGCACACTGTTCAGCCACAGCCCCCTGTCTCACCACTTTCGGCAGTCTCACAGTTCAGACAGTGACTGAGCCCCTTACTACCACAGCAGTGGACCTCAGCCTGGGAACTGATGGGGGCATGCCCCATGCTCTGGGTAAGTTGGAAGACTTAGCAGCAGCACAACGGACAGACCCTAGCTTAGAGAAGCTGAGGGCCTGTGCAGAGTCTGCTGGAACCCAGGAGGTGACGGAAAACCTAGGGTGTATTGGGAAAATGAACTGTTAATTTTTATTTATTTATTATTTATTTTTTGTTGACCGGGTAAGTGCACTAGACAAATTCTGCCTATTTTCAGGCACGACCTGGGGGGAGGGTGATACAGATGAATGCCAACTGACCTTGAACCAGATTAAGCTGTTGGTGGTATTTTTAGTGAATGGGGGGAAATTTGGCCAGGACACTGGGGAAATTCCCCTACTCATCAGTAAGGGAACCCTTGGCCATCTCTTTCCAAGATGGCAGCTCCTGTGGAAACTGGAGGTGGGATTGCTGGCAGAGACGGGAGAAGGCCTCTTCCCTTTTCCTACTTTGCTAGAGGCTGCTGTACAAGATTCACAATCATTTGAAAATGCAGATGTTCCTGAATGCTACTTCGATACCGATATGGAGTTTTCACAATCTGTTACTGTCCCGGTGAGTCCATCTACTGTTAAAGTATTGCAGCACTCGATTGGCACAAAAGATAAAGAAAAACAACTCCAGGAACTGTTATTGCAGGAGGTTGAATGTAAACAGCAACTGACTGAACTGACAGAGGAACACCCCTGTCAGACTATATCTGCTGCCGATGACTCAACGCCTCCTGTACAGCTGATCAATGACACTGGAACATCTAAAGAAACAGCGGAGCCCATTCTTAGCGAAAACTCCACCTCGGTACTCTCAGCAGGCAGCTTAAATCAGCGTTCTGCTGAGTGCCATAAGCCAACAAAAAGCTCCTAGAAAAAGAAATCTGACAAAAAGCAAGGACGAGACTGAGGTGACACACCCTGTTCAGAATAAGGATCTGCACAACATATTAATGATATTCCTGAGACACCAGCATCATCTACAGATATTATTACACCTGTGAACATGGAAAAACTGCTCCCACTTCTGTTATTGCTACAACGGAACAATCTTGGTCCCCAGCCCGTGCACTACAGGATGCTGGCTGGTTGCAAGAACTAATGGATCTTGGGCTTCAGACCCCAAGGATACAGATGTACAGCGTTTACCATGACCTACCACAAATCTCAAGTAGCTACCACCTCAGCAGCTGGACTGAACGAGTCATGGCCTTTGATGAATATGGAACCTGCAGGTATGGCCTCAACGATAATAACGCTATGACTGTACCTATTTTAGAACCTAATGAAGTGTCTAATGTTGAAAATGTTGATGATTTGCAACCTGTTAGAATGGGCCCCACAGAAGGGTTCTGCAGGATCCCTCCAAAAGGGCTTGGCTCAACCCTGTGTTTAAATTATCAGATCTTTTCAAAACAAGGGTGAGCCTGTCCCACAGAGGAATGCTGTATGTTTAATTTTTAAAGGGTGTTTAGAAAATCCACCTGACAGGCTCCATGTGGCTAAACAATTGTTGAAAGGCTCCATACATTTCTTTTCTTCAGAGATTTTTGCTTTAATTCACTTAGATAATGGGAACTTTGACATCAGTTTCAAGACAGTTTCAAGCCTGGACAGATTCTGGTCTCAGTACCAGACAGTCAAGGAATCCCCCTTATGGATTCCCTATATGGTCATTCCTCTCACCAAGCCTGCAGTTAAACTAATTACGGTTATGTTCCGTAATGAGGAGTTCCAGATAGAGGATATTCTTTTCTGGCTCAGGCAAAGATGTGAGGTTCTGATGGGCCAACCCCGATACTCGACAGTGAACAAATCTGAAACGGGGGGCAGATGGTTAAGGTCAAACTTTTACTACAAACACAGGCCCTGTGCACTTGCCGAGCCCCTTTTTTTGGGGGGGAAAGACTGAGGTATATTATTTTGCATAGGCCAATGTAAGTCTTGCTTTAAATGTGTTTCACGCACACACCTAAGTTCCGCTTGTGACACCCCCCATTCTAGTCATTGTTTAGACTATGGGCATGCCTCTTCAGCTTGTGTCAACCTTTTCAAATGTAATCTATGTGAGCATACTGGGCATGGTTACAGTAAGTGTCCATGGGCCTCACACAATTGTGAAGACTGTCCCCCTCAAGATGGTCTAATAAACAGAGCACAGCAGATACAGGCCCAAAGAGTAGTTGCAATTGTACATCCCTCCCCCTGCTGCCCACCTCCTCTCTTGCAGCCCCAGTAGATCACCACACCAGACACGCCCCAGCTACTGAGGCTCCTCAGATAGAACTAGCTGATTCTACACCATTTGACAGTACTCTTTCCTATTCAGACCTACAGCCCCACCCCCAGACTGTCCAGATAGTAGATACAGATATGCCCCCTCCCTCACCTGATCAGGAGACTGGACCCAGGAAGGCCTCAGCTGAAAAACGTAACAGATCAGGAAAAACTCTTGGGAATGGAGTAGGTTCAGACCCAGTTGCACTTAAAGGTGTTAATAACGACTCTTGGCGAAGAGGGAATAAATACTCTGCATTGGTGACAGATCAGTTGGACGAGGATTCAGGGGATTCTGTCTCTGATTCTTCCTCTGTAACCTCTCATTCTGCAGATATTACCTCAGACACCGAAGATGGTGGACAGTCAGACTATATTGTACAGCGAACCAGACGCAGGAAATGTAGCAAAACCCCCTGATGTGTGATATGGCTTTTTTC